>CM065480.1:9560900-10856500 GCA_032873175.1 Leptopilina drosophilae
TTTGGCGCCAAGATTTCATTTTATATAATGATTTAGTGACGATATTTTTATTGTCCTTTTCACGTAAATTAGCAAACTACTGTTTGCATTTGTTCTTATTTTTTGAATAAATGAACAAACTCTTGACAAATATAACAAGTATGTACCAGTTATTTTTTGTACGTCATATTCCACACAATAAGGGAATCTGTGAAACCAACGAAAATTATATATTTACACTTATGAAGTTTATCATTTCTTATCGCTCATTATAATTTAGAGCAAAAGTAAACAATTTTTTGAAAATATTCGACTATTTAATGTAGAAATTCTTTTCTAATGAAATTTATGGCCTTGTTCAAATTTGCTTAAAATGAAATTCCCAAAATTTACGAAATTTACTTTAAAAAAATATTTTTTAAGTTATATATTTATGGATCATTTTATATGATATAGACAAATTTGAAATATATTGTAAAAAAAATATTGAATATTCTAATTTTTTTAACTTTTAAAATTTCGAATCTGTATGGAGTAATTTAATTTTGCATAGAATTTTATTTAATTTTTGGTTTAAAGAATTGAATTTTTTTAAAGAATTTTATCACAAACTTCTAAAAAGATTTAAATTGTACTGAATTCAACTAAAAAATTTTATTTAAAATCTAGAAAATAATTGAATTCTTTCAAGGAATTGTATTAAAATTATTTTAAATAATTAAATTTCATTGGAAACTTCTATTGAAATTGTATTAAAAATAATTAAATGTCGCCAAAGAATTTTATTGTTTAAGTAAAATAATTTGATTTTTGACAAAAACTTACGTAAAACTTTTGAAAATAATCCAATCGTTTTTAGGAAAATTAAAATTCTTTTAAGGAAATAGTTAAAATTAATTTTTCTTTTTTTTATTTTATTACAATTTGTCAAAACAATTGAATTCATGACAGGAATTTTATTAAAAAATTACAAATAATTGAACTTCTCCGAAGAATAATATTTCGAAGGATTTCTATCATTTTTTTTATTATAAACTAATTTGAATTGTAATCATAATAATTTTATTAAAATAATTGATAAAAATTTGCATTCTTTTGAACAACTCATTTAGAAATTTTATAAATAACTAAATTTTCTTGAAGAATTTGGTTCATTTTTTAAAAATGATTTAGTTTTTTTAATGATTTTAATTAAATATTTTGAAAGAAGTTAAATTTTACAAAGAATTTTTTCCAAGTTCTTAAAATAATAATGTTTTTTAATTTTTAATTAGAAATTCAGTTTTTGGCATTTTATTACAAATTTTTGGAAATAATTGAATTCTTTTCTGAATTTTATTAGAATTTTTAAAAATAATAGAATTTATTCCAGAAATTTGATAAATATTTTTGAAAATAATTAAATTCATTAAAGAAATTTTATCATGTTATTGAAACTGAATTGAAAATAATTGAATCATTTTAAAGAATTGTATTACAATTTTTGCAAATAACTAAATTGTGCGAAAAAAAGAAAATATTATTTATAAAAATAATTGAAAATCCGTGAAAAATTTTTTATATTTCTGAAAATAATTGAATTCTTTTAAAGAATTTTATAGCAATCTTTGAAAATGATTATATTTCTGGACAGAGTATTATTATTTATAAAAAATAATATTTTTGTAATTTTCAAAAATAATTAAGTTTCTGACCAGATATTTGTTATTTTTGAAACTAATTGAATTTTTTCAAAAAGTTATTAGAATTAAAAACTAATTTAATTATTGTCAAAAGTTTTATTAAGTTTTTTTTAAATAATTGAATCGTTTCAAAGAATTGTATTACAATTTTTGAAAATAATTTATGTGCAGATTTTTATTGCAAAATTCTATTGAAGAAATTACTAATGAAAATATTTGAATTATTTTGAGATATTTTATTAAACTTTTTTGAAATAATTGAATCCTTTTGAAAAGTTGTATTTTAAAATGTTTGAAAATAATTCAATTGTTTTGAGAAAAACAAAATTTCATCTAAACTTGAAAATAATTCAATTCTTCAATGAAATTCATTAAGATTATGTTGAAAATAATTAAATTTCTCAAAAGAATGTTATTCTATAGAAAAATAATTGAAATAATTAATAATTGAAAAATAATAATAAATAATAATATAATTAATAATTGAAAATAATTGAAAAATAATTGAATAAAGAATTTTATTACAATTTTTGAAAATAATTGAGTTTTTGTGTAGATTTCTATTATTTTTGAAAATATTTAAATTCTTTCGAAAAATTGTATTAATAATGAGAATAATTGAATTACTGTGGAAAGTATTAAAAAAAATTTTTTTTTGAATAACTGAATCATTTCGAATAATAATTAAATTCGTGGGAAGAGTTTTATTATTTATGAAAATAATTGAAAGTCAAAAGAGAATTTTTCATATTTCTAAAAATAATTAACATCTTTCAATGAATTTTATTACAATTTTTAAAAATAATTAAATTCCTGCACAGAATTTTGATATTTATGAAACTAATCGAAATTTTTTAGAAAATATTATTTTCGAAAATAATTGAATTCTTCAGCAGATTTTTAATGTAAAATTCTTTAGAAGAAATTTATTACTAATGAAAATATTTGAATTATTGTGAAAATTTTTATAAAACTTTTTATAAAGAATTGAATTGTGTTGCAGAATTGTACTTAAAAGTTTGAAAATAATCAAATTATTTCGAGAAAGATTATATATTATATTGAGAATATCTTAGTTCTTATAGAAAATTCCATCAAAACTGGAAAATAATTCATTTCTTCAAAAAAGTTTATTAAAATTGTATTGAAAATGATAATTAAATTGTATTCTTTATAAAAATTTATTGCACTCTCTTGAAGAATTTTACTAAAAATAATGACGATAATATAGTCAATTTTTTTTAATTATCAATTATTTATTTATCAGCATTTTATTAAGATTTTACAAAATAATAAATAGTACACTGAAAAAAATGTATTTATTTCAATTAACCGATTACTTGTCTATTATCAATTAAATACTTAATTAAATCAAATATTATTTATTGGAGTCAATTGAATGGCATTTGCTTCAAATATAGAATTTATTGGTTCAAATTCAATTTATTTGATTGAAATAAATATTACTTGATTCAAGTAAATATTTAATTGATAATAGTCCATGAATCGGTTAATTGAATCAAATAAATATTTCTTTCAGTGTAATAAGTGGATCTTTTTTAATGTTGAGTCTGAAATCATTTAAGAACTAAGGTTGACATTTGAAAGTGAGAAGATTTTTAATTTGGATTTGATAGTAATGCAATAAGAGGAAGAATAATGAAAAATTTTCGAAAAAATTTGCAGTGTCAAGCAATTGTGGTTGGTTTTCTGGGATCAGTAGTGGCCATCGTGATGGGAGCCATACGTAACAGTGCAGTTTCATTAGATCACGCCTACCTCCTCATCGCCAGCAGTTTAGTAACAGCGTCACTAGCATCCTTCGTCCTTGGACTAATTACAGCTGGTGTCATCGTCTTGTCTCGACATTGTCACATAAATCCGGACAATGTGGCCACTCCAATAGCAGCCAGTCTAGGCGACATAACATCTCTCGCCTTGCTTTCTTGGATCTCAACAATCCTCTATGAAGCGATCGATAAGCAAGTTTGGCTTGGCCCTCTCATCATTGCCTGTTACATCCTCGTCACTCCACTCTGGGTGTGGATCGCTAAAAAGAACAAATACACAAACGATGTTCTCTACACTGGTTGGACACCCGTCATGGTGGCAATGTTAATCAGTAGGTATGTATACATCGAATTTTCTACAAATTACCCTCTTTTGTAGAATTTTCACTAAGAATTCACTACAATTCAATTTCTTCCTCCTTTTTAGTATCAGAATTACAATTTTTGTTTCCTTCTTCCAATATAGAAAAGAAATATTTTCCAATGGAAGAAAATCGAAACCTATTCCTATTAGGATTTCATTCTGGAATGAAGAATGAGATACACAAGTTGAAAACATCCAATTGTCAATAAGTGTAAAGAATAGAGTCAATATTCCGGAACACTTAAAACTCAATTATCAAAATTTGAGATCCATATTTTCGAGGCAATCATTTTAATTCATGGTAATTGTTCAATAAAAGTGCAATTATAATATTTGTTTGGATTCTCCTTTAAATTTTGCTTCTAAACGAAACCTTCCTCTCATATATATATATATATATATATATAGTAAGTGCACGTGGTAGCCAAAATTAGATAAACGACCTTGAAGTCTTAAACGATCTCTATTGACGGTACCAATTACTCAAACGAGTTGGACCATTTTCTTCAAACCGTTGATACCCAAGTTTATGAGCAATACAATGTTTCAGTGAAGAGAAACTTTCTGATTATAAAGAGATCCTTGAAAAAAAGTGAAACAAGGTTATATTCATATTTTAAGTATTATCACTTACTGAAATTCTCTAATTCTTTCAATCTTTTAAAATAGGTTTCATCTGAAAAAGGTTCAAATCAAAGAAATTTATTCATTTCTTCTTTAAATTACAGAATTCTTAATTTTGCGCTTATAGTATTAGAAAATAATTTAGCTATTCTTAAGCTTTTAATTTTTATTCGAATCTACTGCAATTTTTGGAACGTATTTTAAATTTTTAATTCATATCGTTCGTTTAAACGTTAAAATCTTGCAAATCGTCATTACGTACGATTATTATATATCAATGAAAATGAAACAATAAAAATACAAAATAATGAAAATAGCAGGCTTTGCAGTCTTATTACTTTTTCGCGATTTGCTACCATTTGGTTACTTTTTAAGATTTCTGATAATAAAAGCTCCTTTTTTCTATTTCCTTTTAGTTAAATACACTAATAATAATAATAGAAATAAGAAAAATTATTCTAAAAAAATTTAATAAACTCCTTAATATCACTTTGAAAATTTTTGATAAAATCCTTTGAAACGATTTAATTATTCTCAAATAATTTTAAAAACCTTTTTTGAAAAAGTTCAATTATTTGCACAAATATTGAAATTCATGGCTGAAATTCAAATTATTTTCAATATCTACAATTTAAATACAATTTGACAAAGGAATTCAATTATTTTCATAAATAATACAAGTTTTAGGGAAATTCAATTATTTAATATTCATAAAAATGTTTGAAAGAAATAAATTATTTAAAATTTATTTTATGAAATTCTCCGAAAGAAATCAATTATTTTGAAAAATTTTAATAAAATTTGTGCACATTTAACTTATTTTAAATAATTTTAATAAATTTCTTTGCAAGAATTCAATTATTTTTATCAATTTAAATTCTGCTCAGGAATGTAATTATTTAAAAAAATTTTAATAAAATTTTTCGAATAATTCATTTGTAAGAATTTAGTATAATTTTAAATATCAATTTCTCTAAAGAATTTAATTATTTTCACAAAATTTCCATGAAATTCTATAAAA
Organism: Leptopilina drosophilae; assembly: GCA_032873175.1. Taxonomy (NCBI): domain Eukaryota; kingdom Metazoa; phylum Arthropoda; class Insecta; order Hymenoptera; family Figitidae; genus Leptopilina; species Leptopilina drosophilae. The sequence continues at coordinate 9,566,361 of CM065480.1, forward strand.
CAATTTAATTATTTATTAAATTTCTTAGATACAATACATTTTTTCACTGGAATTCAATTGTTTTCAGTATAATTTTAAGAAAAATTTCTCAAAAGAATTTAATTATTTTCAATACTTTTTTCAATTCTTTCAATAGTTTCTTAAATAAATTAAGTTATTTTTAATGTTTAATAAAATTCTTAATGAGAATTGAATCAGTTTTAATACAATTTTACTTAAATTTGTCTAAGACATTTGTAAGAACTTAATTATTTCCACAAATAAGGAAATTCATAGCTAAAATTCAATGATTTTTAATATTTACAATTTAAACAGAATTTTACCAAAGAATTTACTTATTTAAAGAAAATTTGAACAAAATTCTTTGCAAAAACTTCAATTATTTTCATAAATAATAAAATTTTTACGAAAATTCAATTATTTAATATGCAATATTCCTACATTTTTTTCAAAGAAATTAATTCTTCAAAATTTTTTTTATAAAATTCTCCGAAAGAAATTAATTATTTTTAAAAATTTTGATAAAATTTGTTTATAAAAGTTTACTTATCTTCAATTATTTTAATAAAATTCTTTTCAATAATTCAATTTTTTTATAAATAATTAAAATTCTTCTTAGGAATTCAATTATTTTTGTAAATAATTTAAATTCTTCTCACGAATTCAATTACTTTTATAAATAATTAAAATTCTTTTCAGGAATTCATTTATTTTTCAAAATTTTATTTAAGTTTTTTGTAATAGTTTAATCGTTTTCAAAATTTTTTGCTAAAATATGCATAAAAATTCATTTTAAAAAATTCTAATTCTAATTAATTCTAATTAATTATTAGAAGCGTTATAATATGAATTTTTAGAAGTAATTAAATTAAAAAAGGAATTCAAACTATTTTAAATATTAATTCCAATGAAAAATTTTTTTAGTTTATTTTAACTGGGAAATAGAAATTATGAAAAAATTAAACTTTTGAAAAATTGTAATTAAAATTGTTTGAAGTTAGTTAAATTCCCGTAAATATTTGAAAATGATAAGTTACATTTGCAATTAATTGAAGGTTTTGTCAAATTTAATTGAAATAAATTTTATATTGAAGAATTTTATTTTTTCATTTTTAAAAATTATTTTTACACATTATCGTATTTTTTGAAGAATTCTAACTAAACATTTGGGACGAAAGGACCCCGCATTAAACACACTAAAAATTGCTTTCGGTTATTTACTTCCCGACCTTCGCTCAATTCCTTTTTTAATCAAAACCTTTAGAACTAAAAATTCTAACTCAGAAAACCTTTAACTAAAAATTTTGAAAATGTTAAGAATTTTATCCGAAAGCCATTTTTAGTGTATTTAGTGCGTTGTCCTTTAGAGTTGATTGCAAGATAAGAATGAAAAACAAAGATTTTTGATAGAAATCAGGAAAAAGTCTGGGAAATACTGAATCAAATTTTTATGAACCGAGAAAAACGCTATTTTTAGTCGTGAAATTTAATTTTTCAATAACTATTATGGTTTTTTTACTACATTTTTTAGTCCAAAAGCTACATTTTGAGACATATTTAAACGTAATTTTATCAAATGCGAAGCCTGCAAATAGATATAGAAGAAAAATGAAGATTGTTCTTATGATAGTTGATTTAATTTTACAAGGAGCGTTCCTCTTTTTTTCCTATGTATACATCTAGAAATTTAGTAAATATTTTCATTTTATTCTTGATTTCACTGATTCATTTGATTTTTTACTGAAGAAAAGAGATTGACAGTAGCTCGTACATAAGTATTTATAAACCTTGAAAAAATAAATATTGGTTTACGCGATAAAGATAAATTGTGATGGGTATCTAATATGAAACTTAAGAGATAGGAAAATATTGAACGAATGTTTATGCACACACAGTTTGGAAAAAAAATTGATAAGATCAGATCTCAATTATCAAAAAATTCTTCCTCTTTAAATATATTTACACACTAATTTATAAATTTTAATAATTAATGTGTTTCCTTCTCTTTTACAGTTGCGGCGGTTTAATTTTAGAATTTATGGTTTCTCGATTTGAAAATTTGACTGTCTTTCAACCAGTTATCAATGGAGTTGGAGGAAATTTGGTGGCAGTGCAGGCCAGCAGAATTTCCACGGCACTTCATAAGCAAGCTGATTTAGGAACACTTTTAATTCCACCGGGCCATACACATCCGGTTATTTTTATTACACCGATTGCGAATTTTTTTGGAAAAGGTAACAGAACTTTTTATTTACTTTTATCAAACTGAAGTCCGCGTAGCGATTATGTTTTTTATTTATAAATATTTATATTATATTTATATTTTGTAAGGCTTTTCTATTTTATATTAAAATAATAAAAAATTATTATCTATTATTAAAAAAAAGTCAGGATGAAGTCCACAACGTTTTTAAAACGAAAGCAGAAAAATTATTCGCCGATTGCTTTTATTTTGACTTTCAAATTAATGTTATTTTCAAGCAGTTGTCTTTTGAGCAACTAATTAACAATTTAGCTAATAATTTCTTAAAAATCTACACGTATGAATTTTATTATATTATATAATAATAATCGAAATATTTTATTCCCACTTGAAATTAGAGCTTTTTTTTATTACAAATTGTTTTACACCTTAAATTTTAATTTCGAAAGTTTGACAATTAATTTGTAAACAGACTAATTAGTGTTTTAGTGAAATTAATTTCCTTATAGTTTTTACAATAACAGAATTTTTATAGGACAGATAAAGAAGTAAACTAAAAAATTTTATCCTAAATATTTGAAAAATACCAAATTGTTAAAAATATTTAATAGTCTAGTTACAGTTGCAATTTTTAAAAATACTCAATTTTTTTATTACTTATTTTCTTATTTGAATAATTGAATTCCCGTACAAAATTTTGATAAGAAGTTAAAAATTGAATTTGAAAAAAGAATTTCAATTAAAATATGAAAAAATATTTGAAGAATTGTTAGAATTACACTTTCAAAAATAATTTTTAAAAATTAAAAAATAGGAAATTTTCTCAAATTTTATTAAAATAATTTTTTAGGAATTTGATTTGACTGGGAAAAACCAGGAATAAGTTAGAAATTTTATTCTAGACCGAGAATTTTTCACTAAATTGAAAAAAGTTTTATTATTTAAATTTAGTTTTTTGGAATTTTTTAATTCTATTGTTTCAAGATAATTAAATTTCCATGAACAAATAATTGAAATTTCCATGCATTTTATTACAAAAAATTGAATTCTTTTAAAGAATTTTATTTCAATTTTTCAAAAATAATCAAAGGAACTTAATGACAGTAAATGATCCCCAAGTTTTGAACGTTCAAATGAACGAAATATTTTTTATTGGAGACATTTTAATAAATTACTAGTAATAAAAAAATTTTTAAACTAAAATTTTACGTTTAAAAACTGAGTAATTAATTTTTTGGATAGTAAAGTAAAATAATTTCAGCAAAAATTTTATTTTTAGAAGAAATAAATAAATTTCGTTCATTTGAACGTTCAGAACTGTAGAATCTTTGACAATAATTGTAATTTTATTCTTAAAATATAAAGTCCCTCTGAAAGTTTTGATTCAATTTTTTGTAGATTTATTTATTTATGTTAGACATTAAATAAATTTAAAATTGATGAGGAAACCTGATGAGAAAGCCGGGAAATAACCAGGAATTTTGTTAAATGAAAATAGTAGACACCCTGACATAAATTTTATGATTCAAAGAATTATATTTTCTCACATTTAATATTATTTTTTTGACGAATTGTAACCGAAAATTTTGAAAATAATACAAATTATTATATATAATAATCGTCGTGATTCCAGATTTCCGGATCTCTGTCCACACTTGAAGTTAGTTATAGTTATTCTTTTCTTTTTTATACGTTTTGATAGAAAATAGAAATATACATTATACATTATACATTACATTATAATAATCGTAAGTTTCTTTTCCGTTAGCAAATTATCTGTATTCAATTGTTTTTTTTTTTTTTTTTTGAAAATTCATTTTTGTGAGTTATTGTCATTTTTTTAATGTCAGAAAGAAACCAAAAAAAACTCGTTTTATTCACTTCACAAAATTGACAAAAATTCCATTCTATACTTTTTATTTTCCTAACTTTTTCCTAATTTTCATCAAAGATATTTACTTTTTTCTTATCCTGCTAATAAATTGAATTTATGCTACGAATTTTATTATTCATAAAAGAATTTAAAATAATTTAATTCTTGAGAAGAATTTTAAAAAAATATTTGAAAATAATTGAATTTTCAATTATAAATGTTATTATTTATAATAATAATTGAATTTTTCAGAAGAATTTTATTATTTACAAAAATAATTGATTTCTTTAGGCAAATTTGGTTATTTATGAAAATAATTGAATTTTCTTGAAATATTTTATTATTCATTAAAATAATTAAATTCTTGCGAAGAATTTTTTTTTTTAATTTGGAAAATAATTAAATTCTTGGAAAGAATTTTTAAAAAATTTTGAAAAATAATTGAATTTTTCTGAAAAACTTTATAAATTTTGAGAAAAATTGAATTTTTTGAAGAATTACATTTTTTCAAAGGATTTTGTAATTTATGAAAATAATTTAATTCTTTCAAAGAATTTTATTAATTAGGTAAATGATTAAATTCTTGCGTTGAATTTTATTAAAATTGATGAAAATAATTGAATTTTTTCCTAGAATTTTATTAAAAATTTTTTTTTGAATAAATTGAATTCTGTTTGGTTATTTTATAAAAATAGTAGATATTGAAAATCATTGAAATGGGAAAGGTTTTTAAAGATAATTAAATTTTACAAAGAATTCTATTAAAAAATTTGGCAATAATTGAATGTCGGTGGGAAATTTTATTAAATTTTTTTGAAAATAATTGGTTTTTTAAAAAAAAAACATTTTATTATTTATGAAAATAATTTAATTCTTGCGAACGACTTATTAGAATTTTTTAAAATAATGGAATTTCCAAGAAGAAATTTATTACTTTTAATAATAATTGAATTATTGTTATGAATATTGTTATTTATGAAAATAATTGAATTTTGAAAAGAATTTTATTGAAGTACCTCAAAATAATTGAATTTTCGGGAGCAATTTTTTTTATTATTTAAAAACAAATTTTTATTAAAATTATATTAACAAGTTGTAAATCCAGATGTTCATTACATGAACATTTTGCTTCCTCTATACGATCAGCAAAAAAATTTGCTTCCTCGTGGAGGAAGCACTAACTTATTGTCACGTATTGACATATTTTCCATGTTGTTGTCTTCAAATCTAATTAAAAATTAATTTTAAAAATTTGTTATATTTATTATAATTATAATTAAGTATATTAAGTATATTTAATTTTTAAGTAATTTCTAATACGATCTAATATTTATAAAATCAAAAAAATATTTATAAAATTTGTTTTAATCCTAAATGAACAAAATAAAATTTTTAATAAAAAAATGAATTTTTCATCTTTAATTGTAATTCATTATACAATTTTCAATAGAATATATATTTTACATACATCAATCAATTCGTCTTGATGCAAGGAATAAGATTTTAGATTTATTTTTCAATAAATAATAACATTTTATTGTACAGCAACATGATTCTTAAGAAAAAATGAATTTTATTATAAAATGCAAATTTTGTGTCTGTAATTGGTTTCAATTTTATAAATTTAAATACAATATATACTTTATATATACCAATCGATCCGTCTTGATGCAAAGAATAAAATTTTAGAAATAAGTGAGTAAGATTTTCTTATACAGCAACATAATTTTGCGGAAAGAACTCATTTTTTGAGAAAAATGCGAATTTTTTAGCTTTAATTGTGATTAACTCTATAAATTCCCATACAATTTATTCTTTTTATATACCAATCGATTCGACTTGATGCAAAGAATAAGATTTTATTATATATTAACTTCAATAACCAACTTAAAAAAAAATTTTTGAAAAAAAATTTTTTTTAGAAAAAAGTCAAAAAAAAAATTTTTTTCTGAGAATTTTTTAAAGTCTATCAATCCAGTTCGAGATATTTTTATGATAAATATACCTGGTAAATTTTAGCCAAATTCGTTAAAACCTCTTCGAGTTATCGTGTTCACAAAAATCGGGATCACACACACCCACACATACATACATCCGGACAATTGTTCAGGGTCTTATATAACATAGTCCCATATAGAAGAAAATTTGTTAAAAGGATTTTTAAAAATTTTGTAAATTAAACGACTACAAAGCTTCCTCACGAGGAAGCAAAACAATTAATTTCTTTCGAATAATTTTATTAAATTTTTGAAAATCATTTGAATTATTGCGATAAAGTTTATTAAAATGTTTAAAAAAAGAATTGAATTTCTGTTAAAAATTTTTATTACTTTTGAAAGGAATTGAAATCTTCATATGAATTTTATGAACATTGGTTTAAATAATGAATTTTTAAATGTTATGAAAATTTTATTATTTTTAAATAATTGAATTCTCGTCCAAAACTTTATTTGTGAAAGTAACTGAATTTTTACGATTATGAAAATAATTAAATTCATGCTTAGAATGTAATCAAAATTTTTTTTGAAAAAATGGAATTTACATGAAAAATTTATAATTAATTAAAAGTAATTGAATTATTGGGAAAATTAAATTCCATAAAATTTTGTTAAATAAAATTGATTTTTTTCAATATTAGCGAATTAAAAGTAGTGGAAATTCTCTAAAAAAATATTGTTTATATTCTTTGTTCGGAAAGTTTAAATACTTATATATAGCTAATAATTATTTTTACCTTCTCTATTCTTTAGAATAATTAAAATTTTCGTAATGAAGTTTTTTTAATTTAGGTATCAGATAACAATTTTTGTGAAATTCAATTTTCCTCGTACAAGAAAGTTTAATTATTTTCGATTGTGAAAATCTGATGCCAAATTTGAAATTAGTATCGAAATTTGTTAAAGTTTTTTTATATACTTTAAAGTTTAAAAATATAATATATTTTGAAAATTTAATTCTAATTAGTTTTTCAGTTATATATCATAATAAGTATTTCTTTAAAAATTACTTTAATTAAAATGACTTGAAATTGTTTATAATAAACATTGTAGCACAACATTCCCGCGCGCTTGCGCGCGGATAATTTGGCTAGTTTTACAAAAATGTTTGAATAAAAAATTTTAGTTCAATTGTCCGTGAATTTCAATAAGAATTGTTTTAAAAAAACATTTTCAGCTAGAATTGTAGAAAATATTTCAATAATTGGAAGAATTCTAGTTCTAATTTTTAAAAATAATTAAATTTCGAATGGTTTTAGATTAAAACTATTTTGAAATTTAGATTTTTGTTGAACAAAAAAAAACAATAAGTATTCAAATATTTATTAAACAAAAGTTAATAAAGTTTGATAACTTTTATTTAAAAATGTTGAAGAAATGGGATTTTTAATAAATCGTAATTAAATTTTTTGAAAATTGTTGAATTTACAAAAATAATTCAAAAATAAACTGAAGAAATCCAAAAAAAATGAGAAAATGAAAATTTGCTCAATTATGATTAAAATAAATTTTATATTTCAATGAATTTAATTTTATTATACTTCTTTAAAACTAGTTTGAAATATAATCGTAATTCTTGAAGAATCATATTTCAAAAAATTATATTTTATTGAAAAATAATAAATTCTCATTAAATTTCATAACGAAAGTTTTTGTTGCTTTTTCGTTTTTACGTTTATAAAAATATTGCTGACTTTAACTTGACACAGTAATTAATTTTTAAAGCCAAATAAATGTTTGTTTTACATCATTTTCTATTAATTATTAAATTTTTGAAATAATTAATCAATAAATAAAAATAAATAATAAATTGAAATAAAAAATCGAAGGAAGAAAGTCTTTTAAGAAAGGAGTAAGCTTTATTTTATAAAATTTCTTTAAAAATTACCTAATTACTAAATAACTTTTTGAATTGCAGGTTTGCATGCAAGGACTACTAGGGTTCTAATGACAATGGTTATCCCTGGACATATCATTTTCATTTACTTGATTAATTACATGAAAGATGGCAACACATCTTTAACTCCTCTCTTTGTCTTCGTTTATTTATGTGCAGCTGTTCTGCAAGTTGCAGCTCTTTTATATATCGCATACATTATGATTCATTGGATGTGGAAGAGAAAAATTGATCCTGATAATTCGGCTATTCCGTACTTGACTGCAATGGGCGATCTTTTAGGAATCAGCCTCCTTGCAATTGCATTCCAATTTTTGTACCTTGTTGGAGATCAAGAATTTGATGACGCCTTGGAGCCTTAATGAGCAAGTGTAAAGTATTTTCGTCAATTCAAAATAATATATTTATCATAATTGAATAAAAGTTTTACTGTAAAATTATAGTAAACTTCAGGCTGTAAAAATATTAAATTAATACTATAAATTGTTAATTATCAAATTAATTAATACTAAATTTGCATTTTCAGGTGCTTCCCATTTTGGAGTAAATTCGAATAGGAAGCATTTTATTCTGAAAGAATAAAGACTGTTTAATGGCATTCCTACTTGAGAATGCTGAGATAAGAAAGCATCAAGCAAAATATCGTGTCAAGAAAACTTTCCAAGATTTATGCTGTTCTTATCGAAAATTGTCCGAGTCTTCATTGTGTAAGTTTTTTTATTCATTGCAAAAATCCACGTTGACAATTCTTTTGACAAAGATTCCAAATATTCTTTTTTTTTTATTATATCACAATCAAGTTAGAAATGCAAAACAGATTGAAATTTTTTTAATATCAAAACGAAAGTAAAGAAATAATTTAAGAGTAGTGTTGCTTAAAAAATTAATTTAGAGAAATTAATTCAAAAAAGTAACTGAAAAAAAATTAATTTAAAGAAATTAATTCAAAAAAGTAACTGAAAAAAAATTAATTTTAAAAAATTCTTGCCAAGAAGCGAAGACTTTTTAAAGTAGATAGTTATACGATTTCCAATTTTAAGTATGCAAGTGGCAATGAGAATTGAAATATTGTTAAATTCAATTAGCAAAAAAAAATTGTAATTTTATTTATTTGTTTAGTTGTACATTTAAAAAATTATTATTAAGGCAACTTGTTTTTTACATGACACCCTAATATTTAAAAGGCCGAAATTTCAAAGACTTTTAAAAACTAAAAGCTCTAGTTTTTTAGATAGAATTTAGCTTGCAATAACAATTTTAAAAAATCGGACAAGTTTTAACAAACAAATCAATTTCAATCATATCAAAATTTGAAAAACTTTAAAGGGATAAAATAATCAACCGTAAAATTGATATACGTCTATATGTGTCTTGGATTAGTTGCCTTGATAGATTAAAAAGAAAAATCATAAAAGATATGATAGGAAATAGTCCTCAGGCTTAATTTTAGAAGCTTTAGGAAATAAAGATTAACTATATTTCAGTGCATTTTTCACTGATTAATAAGTAAATTATATATTTTTTAAATCTATTTATCTAACAGAAAAATTAATTTTCTTATTTTGTAAATATAAGAAAAAAGAATTTTACAAACATAATAGAAAAGTTAAATTTTGAAAATAGTGCGCACAAAAGTATGCAAATAATTCTTGTATATCATGTTGAAAAAAAGATGATACAATAACAAGTAATAATTAATTAAATTAAAATATCTCCTAAGTTTAAGTTAAACAAAAATTGAAATAAAATATTTGAAATAATTTTAAAAAAATTACCCGGATAATTGGAGATTCCAAGTTCAAAATATTCTTCAAAATTAAAAAAACGATTTTATTTCAGAAGTAATAAAAAAAATATTTTAGAAATGAAGAATGTAAATTTAACACTGGTTTGAAATTAATATTATTCAAATCTTTAGGAATGTAGATTCTTGTAGTAAACTACAGTAGAGGTAATGAAAAAATTGTTTTTGCTGTAAAAAATGTAAAAAAAACGTAGGTATTTAAAAAATTGTTTTAAAAAAAAATCTTCCTCAATATGTGTTCAATTTTTTATTAAATTAAAAAAAATTATTTCCAATGAAATTGCGAGAAAATTAGTGACAAAATATTCTTATTGAAAGAAAGGTGTGTATTTTACAAGAAAAACGAACATTTTTAAAATAATAATTTAATTATCAGTGAAATTTTCTAATAATATTAAGAAAAGTCACGTATTGTCTTAACAGTATTATCCGTTTTATTCTCCAAAATGTGCACATTAGTTAACGCGCCGTATCTTTATAATAAGAAAGTAGATAGTCGATGAGTGCAATGTTTAGAGAATTTTCTGAAAACAATAGTAGAAAAAAAGCAATTGTTTCGTCTCATGTAAATATTATAAATAAACTAGAAGAAACCTAATACATTTCCTTATAGAAGGCTAATATTTAGTCTTTGAAAAGTTTATCAGTTTGTTCGAAAGCTCCAGTATTTATTTTAAAAAAAGTGTGTACGGCGAAATACAATGGAGCAATTGCACTGAAAAAATCTTGTTACTGATTTTTTGAATATAAAATTTACATCACAGAGTTTTTTTGTAAATCTTCGCCTCAACTTATTATTTTTATATGTACAAACTAATATTCTGAGCATTTATATATATATACATCTAGAAAATTTACACTATTGCACAGTAACGCTTTTTTTCAGTGTAACAATTCTAGAAAATTTTAAGCTAAATTATTGGCCTAAGATTGAAAATGTATCTTTGTCTCCTTTATTTATGTAATGTATATTTTTGTATATTTGTATATTGCCTCCCTCCTTTATATTCACTAATTCCCAAAGAGACCATCCAAGGAAATTTGTTCTCAAACAATAATTGTTACTTTGTACTCCGTACTTTAAAAAAGAAAACAGGGGACAATAATAATGTACAGTAAATGGATAAAAAAGTAAATTGTACGAATTAAAAAGAGAACAGAATCTCGAATGTGAAACTATTTTTACAAACAATAAACAGCATTACCTTTCTGTAAATTTGTATAAACTTGTAAAAAATGAACATCTGATAAAATAAAAAAATAAAAAAAAAGTATTCTTTAAAAAAAAGTCTTTGTATAATTTAATTCCACAATCTACGCAAAAAAGAAGGCATCTTTAAATTATTTGTCAATTTTAATGTATCCTAAAGTAGTACATATATATAAATAATTAACGCAGTACAAAAATATTAATTGAAATATTATAGGACAAGAATAACGATGTCACTTTAAAAATGGTCGGTCAAAATAGCTGTCGAAAATTTTTTTTTGGTTTTTGCACGTGTTTAAATCGAAAACAATTAACGAGTTTTCTCAAAAAATACAGATATTACAAATTATTGAAGAACGTACGAAATTCAATTGCTTATATTACATATTTATACATGAAAGCTATAATACATTTGGCAGTAGAATAGTGTAATACTATTTAACTGAGATTAAGAAAAATTCACTAAATCATTCCGGTTTAACAATGACCATCACTGTTTTATTTTCTTTTTGGTGCACACAACAAGATGTAAATTATAAATTAAATTAATTTTGCCTCTTCTTTAACTTTCCATAAAACTAATTCCATACAAGCCATTGCGTCTTCGTTACTGTCGTGTCCACCAACTGAAAAAAGAAAAAATTTACCATTTTTTACCATTATTTAGTCACTTTTTGTTTGTAAATTATCGTTTGAAAAAGAAATGAGATAAAGATGTTTAATTTTATTTTTCCCTGATATACAGAAAAAATTTATACTTTTTTCCTGATCCTACAGAATATTCTGATTGACTCTAAAAATTATTAGATACTAGAAAAAATATTCTATTACTTTTATTTGACAAATTTTTTAATTGTAAAATTTTTCAAAAACATGAATAACTATTTTTTAAAATAAATATTCAATAATTATTATTGTTTCATAAGCATTCAAATTCTTCAAAACATTCAAATCGTTTTGAATTTCAACACCTTGCAAGAATATTAATACAAAACATAAAAATTATTTCAGTTGAATTACTGTTTTCTAAAATTTTTAACTAAAATTCTTCTTCAAATCAGTTATTTTTAATAATTTTTTGAAAAAGTTCTTTGCGAATTTTCAAATCCGTTTGTTTAAAATTCAATTTTACAAAATTTAGATTAGTTGGAAAATTCTTCAATTAAATATATATTGGAAAAATTAGTTTAAAAAAATTGAATTAAACTTTTTCAAAAAGAATAATTTTACTACATAATTTTTTGTTAAAAGTGTTAAAACTACAGATTTTCAAAGATTTTTTTTCATATTTTATAATTAAAAAAATTTTTTTTTAATGAAATCATTTACAAACATTTTATTACAATCCTTCGCAAGAATTCAATTCTTTGAAAAATGTAATAACATTCGTTGTAAGAATTTAATTATTTTCATAAATAATAAAATTTTTCATAGGATTTCAATTATAATACAATTGTAAGTAAATTCTTTAAAAAAAGTAATTATATTCAAAAATATTATTAAAATTCTTCGAAAGCATTCAAAATTATTATTAATACTTTTCACAAAAGTTTCTTGAGAATTTTTAAATCCATTTGTTTACAATTCAATTTTAAGAAATTTCGATTTCTTGCAATTCTTCAATTAAATATTTAGAAAATAAGAACTTGAAATAATTTTTCAACAAAAAATATAATTCAACTTATCCAAAAATATAATTCTGCAAAATTGTCAGTTAAAAGTGTGAAAAATTCAAATATTCAAAGATTTTAGTTTAAAACATTTTCAATTCAATGCTGTAATGCTTTTAATATTCAATTATTATATAACATTTAAACTGAAAATCAGTTTTAATCATTCTTCATTAGAAAATTCTTTGTGAATTAAATTATTTAAATACAATGAAATAATATTGTAAATAGTTAACTGTTTCTTAAAATTATATTCTCATAAAAAATTTTATCAACTTTCTAAATTAATTTAACAGAATTGTTAGACAAAAATATATAAAAATATTAAATTGTCGAAGATTTTGAAATAACACCTTTTTAAAATTTATTAATTTTTAAACTTTCAAGCTATAATATTAATATTTATTAATAATTATTAAAAATGACCTAAAATTAATGTTTAAATCAGTTTTCATTAGAAAACTTTACAAGAATTCAATTATTAATAAAATATAAAATAATTATTTATTGAATAATTGAATGTTTCTCAAAATTCAATAAATAGTAAGAATTTTATCAACAAAAATTTAAATAATTGAATTGAATTTGATTAAAATTGTATTAAAGAAATTGAAATTTTGCGATGAGTTCTATTATCTATGAAAATAATTGAATTCTTAAAAAGAATTTTATTATTTATGACAATAATTGAATACCTTTAAAAAAATTTTTTAAAATAGTAGATGTTGAAAATCATTAAATTGATACAAATTTTTTTTAAATAATTGAGTTTCTCTGAATAATTGAATTTTGAAAAATTAATTTTTTATTAAATACTTTTAAGAAATTTTATTTAAAAAAAATGGTAAATTATTTAATTCTTGTATAATTTTTATTATTTATGAAAATAATTTAAATATTTGCGTACAAGTTTATCAAAATGTTTTTTAAAGAATTGAATCATTGAATTGAGGAAAATTTTTCTATATTATTGAATTTTAGAGAAGAATTTTATGGTTTATAAAAATAATTGAAATTTGGACGAGAATTGTTTTTAATTTTTTTTTTTAATTAAATTTCTGTGAAGAAAATTTTATTATTTTTGAAAATAATTGAATTCCTGCAATCATTTGAAACCCCTCCATTATTCATCAGTAAATAATTATTTATAAGTAAAAATTTTATGATAGTTCTTCAAGAATGATGTTCTTTAAAAAAGAAATTATTGTCAGAAATATAAAAAATTGAAGGATTTGTAGTAGAATTCGTGATAATTTCATAGTTTACAAAGCAAACAAAGAAAATAGAAAAATTCAGAAATTTCTTATGAATTCTAAAAATGAACTTTTTCATAGATTGCTTACCATCATTCTGTATTATTTTTCGTAAATATTCCGAACAAAGATTCTTAAGTGCCCTCTTTTGTGGATAGCCATTTCGATGAGGAAACATAACACTGGTGTCCACTACCGTGTCGTGTATTAGTTTCAATGCTTTGAAATCGCTTTCTAAACTATGTCCTATTAAAATAGTTTTATCGGAAAACATTGTGAGAAGTGTTGCTTGAACATCGAGTAGTGTCGTTGAAACATCTCTCATATTTTCTTCAGTTATCCCTGAGAATCTGAAATAATAGTTTATATTTATTAAAATTCATTTAGAAGAATATTGCAGAAATTATGAAAAGAAATATTTTCCAAAATAAATACCTTGTATTATAATCAAGAATAGGATGTTCAGGCTTGACCAACGTTTCGTAAACAACCTGACAATCTTCATTAATGACTGTTACTCTAGTTAATTCTAAACCTTCTGTTGTGTAACACATTTCACAATCAAGAGCAAATACCCCTTGTTCTTCCGGTGGAAGATCGGTATCTGAAATTAACAAATATTCCATTAGATATAATAACTTTATAAGGAAATTTCTTTTCTTCCTAACGCTTATAAGCAATATTTTGAAAGAAAAAAAATGTATCTACTTAAACAATAATTCATTCGTTATTTTATCAAGTGGGACTAAAAAAATGATAAATACCTTTTGGTAATGTAGTGACATAGCCTCGAAGATTTTCTACGTCTACATATTCCCAAACATGTGATTTTGCATCGCAGCAACCACTCGCAGAACTATCTTGTTGACAACAACTGTATTTTCCTTCGCCCCGAAAAGTAAATTTACGACCATAATGATAAATGCAATTTTCTAGTTTAACTGGAAATCCAAATCGATCGATTATGTAGGGCTGATTGCAACGGCTACAAAATCTCTCGTTAGGCACTTTAGATATAATTGAATGATTCCTAGTATTAATTACGTAAACTTTTGCTCGACCCTGTATAAAAATATCCAATTAATAAGAATGTCATAAACTTTAATATTAGTAATACAATAAAATTGAATAATAAAAATAATATAAATTTTTATTTATTTTATTATTGTTAACAGTAAAATAGTTGATCGATTAATAAAGAATCAATCTTACATTTTATTATAATATTGAATATAATTTCAAGAAAATACAACATAATAATTAATACAGGTCTCGGATAATGACATCTTAGATTCATTTTTCAAAAAATTCGACTTTCCTTCCGCACATTGTGACAAAATAGAAATAACTGTTTACACTTTTTTCAAGTCTTTTAGCTCATAAGACAGATTTTTATCACAAAAAGTGAAATTATAATTCATTAAAATAAATTTTTTAAACTAAGTTTCTAAGTTATTTTTGCAAAATTTATTTATGAATTAGACATTTTTAAACATTTCTGTAAATTTCGACAACAGAATTGCTACAGATTAGAGAAATCAGGAAATTTTAACTAAAGTAATAAAAAGTAATAAGTTTCTAGAAATGCTACAAAAATTATTCCTATTTTTATGAAACTTGGAAAATATTGAAAAGTTTAAACTGCTTTTGAATTTTCTTTTTTCACAGTTAAAAACTTAAAAAAATATAAAGAATTACAATTTCAATTTTTATAAAAAACTGAATTTTTTTTTAAATAAGAGAATTTTAGTAGAAACGTTAAAAAATTATTAAAAATAATTTACTTAGAGAAGACGTTTAATTAAAATTTATGAAAAATATTACGAATTTTGAATGAGTTATAAGTAGCAGAAATTTTTAGAATAAATTAAATTTCAATATGCTGAACAATTCTGATTTCGAAAAATTTTAATTAGATTTTTTTAGTAAGTATAGTTAACTTTTGAAAAATATTGTAAACTATTATAACTCATGAAAAATTCAAATTACTTTCTACAATTTTTAATTAAAATTCCTTTCTAAATTAATTATCCGAAACTAATTTGAGAATTTTATTATTTAAATAAAAAATTCCAATTCTTGATATTTATTCGCAACTGTAACTCATCTAGGTTTCTTTTAAAGTTTTTAGACGTATTTTTTTCTTAAATATTTGAATTATTAAAGAATTTTTGCAAATTTATTAAAAAATAATTTATTTAGGGAAGAATTCTAGTTAAAAATTCGAAAAAATAATTGAATTTTGGTAAAGTTACGATCAACAATTTTTAAAAATGATTAAATTTGTAAGTGTTTAAAATTTTTTTTTTAAATTTGAATTTATAATAAATTCAACAAATAAATATAGTTTTTTTCAAAAATAATTATGAACATAATATTTTTTAATAAAGTTAGTTAAAATTTTTAAAAAATAATTGCAATTTAAAGAAATTACTGCAGCAGGTTTTAGAAAAAATGAAATTTCAAAGTTTAATTTATAAATTATTGAACAAATTTCAATTAATGAGGTAGTTTAATTGCATTTAATTTGTAAATAAAAAATGTTATTGAATTTCTAAATAATTTTAGTTTAAAAGTTTAGAAAACAATTTAATTTTTGAAGAACTACAGTTGCAATTTTTAGAAGTTAACAAATTTCAAAAAGTTTGACATTGAAATTGTTTTAAATTTTAACCCCTGTGGAAAAAAATATTACAACCTACAGTATTTTAATATTTATATCTGTTTATTTTTATATAGAAATTCGAAAACAGTTATATTCTTGAAAAATTGTAGTTACAATTTTTTGAAAGATAATTGAATTTCTAAAAGAAATCAATGAAGATAATGTCAAATTTTATTAAAATAATTTTTATATTTTGCAGAATTTTATTACAATCTATAAACAATAATTGAGGAGCAAATTTTCAAAAGCTGATAAATCCATTTTTTAAAAAAATTGAGATAAGCATAAATTTAATATTTTAAGGACCTCAAAAATCGATCTGTCACTGTTAAATTTAAGAAAAAAATTTTATTAACAACGAATTTTTATTTTAAAATTATTTTGACATAACCAAGATGACTTATAATATTTATGTTTTTGATTAGAAAAAATTTATCAAAATCTTTAAAGCACTTAATTATGATAATGTTTAATTAAAAACAGAACATCTTAAATATAAAAACATTGTTGTAAAAATAAATAAATACAAATTTTTTATTTTAAAATTAACTCTATTGGTTATGTGAGGAAAGTCATTTGTTTTGAAAACTTGTTCCTCAATTGTGTTTCTGAAGAAAAATGTGAAAAAGTTCGAAAAAATGTTTTGAAATAATAGTATTTTCGAAAAACTTCGAATTGAAGTTGTTATCGGAATTAATAATGAGAAATTCGCAAAGCTTTTTTGGAAATCAGAGAAAGAGATAATAAAATTTTTGTGCCAATCCGGAATAAAGTAAACGACTTTTTCGTTAACTTTGAATCGACTAAAGTCCATCCGAGACATGTTAATAATAAAATTTTAACAAATTTATAATTTTAATTACCTTAGGTCCATCTGGATGAGGTCTTGGAAATCCATTATCTTTTAATTGCTGATCAGTTAAAATCCACTTTGAGAGCATATAATAAAGATTCGCTCCATGCAAATCGGCCACAGATTTTTTACTTTTAATTACGCTCCACGAACCTCTTGATTTTCCAGCTAGAACTGCTTCATGAGAAACTATTCCACTTGCAGATGATATTGAGGAAGTGTCCGTTCCCTGATCTACTTCCTTTCTCAATCTATGCGCAGCAAGCATACAAGAATTCTTATAGACAGGCAAAGCTTTACAGCGTTCATGACAGGCGAATTCTTCCCGCGTCGCCCGATTCACTGCATCATCGCCGTTCGTGTAAATTTGAACACAAATGTCGTGCATCATATTCACATAATGTTGACGAACATTAGGTGGGAACTTTTGCGTTGACACTTGAATTGGTTCTGGCCGAATTAACTGCGGTATCTGCAAGCATCGAAATAAATTTTTTTTCAATTAAATAATAAATTACTCAAAAAACTAAACTATAAATTAAACGAAAATTCAACTATGTATTAAACGAAAATTCAAAAAATATTAATTTCTAATACAAGTGAAATTATTGTTTATTATTTGGAAATTCATACCGCAACGGGAACATGAGCGACTCTTGAGCCAGTTTTTGTTGTCTGGGCCGCTGTTTTTGTTACAGAGTTCGACGCTATTTCGAGAACTTTCTTCTTCTCTAGAGCCAGAGACATGGCGTAGGGTACGTGAGCGATTCTAACTCGACCTAGAGGATAAATTTTCATTTAAATACAATAATGATAATAAACAATTTTAGAGTTTTAAAATAAAAGCTGAATGAAGAAAAATTTACCATTTCCATTGAGCTGCGTTTCATTTTTATATGAAGAAGAGGGTTCAGTTGATGTCTCACTGATATATTTACTACTCGTGGGTTTTATCTGTTCAGGAACATATTCATCATTTTTATCCAAAGCACTTGTTGCTGCCGCTGCCGCTGCTTTTAGTAATCTCCATCGTTCATACAATGTTTGGTGTGGATTCACAACTTTTTTAGGCTCTTTTCGCTCAGGCAATTGGCTAGACATCGAAGTTGCCGAAGGATAAGCAATTCTCTTTTTAACTGCAACTTCCTCGACGTCTTCAACTTCCTTGATATGTCGCTTGTTAGATTGTTTCTTGGTAACATCTTTTGAATGATCAGATACTTCGTATTCCTAAATAGATTAAAAATATTATTAATTAAGAAAGAATAGAAAAAAAATCGTAGAATTAAATTTTCAATATTTTAAATAATTAAACGTTGCAATTAAATCAAAATTCAATTATTAATGGAATAATTAATTATTATTTATTATTATTATTATTTAATAAATTAAAAAAATTCCTTCAAACAATTCAATTATTATCAAAAATTTTATTAACATCTTTTGCAACGACTCAATTAGTTCCAAAACAATCTTAAAATAATTCCAATATTAAAAAAATTTTTTTTATAAAATTCCTATAAAGAATACAATTAATTTTTAAAACATTTCAATAAAATTTCTTGGTGAAAATTCAATTGTTTTTTTAGATTTTTATACCATTTCTTGACAGAATTCAATTATTTTTGAAAATATTAAAATTCTTAGAAGGAATTGAATTATTTTTAGGTAATTTCAATAACATTTTTTAATCACGTTAAACTTTTTTGATTTTGATAAAATTTTTTAAAAGAATTTATTTATTTTTGAAAATAACAACATTCTTTGGAGGAATTTAATTATTTTTAATAAAATTTAAAAAAAAAAATTTCTTAATAGAATTCAAATATTTTTATAAATAAATTATAATACTTAAATTTTAACAACTTGAGCGGCAAGGCGTCAGAATTGGCGTCAGCCTGCAAGTGACAGAAGTGGCAAAAATGCGAAAAAGGCGTCGAAATTTGACTACTATTTTCTCATTCTGTAAGGAGATTTATAATATCACGACAAAGTATTTTTGTTTTTTAAAGTGAAAGAACAGACCTGTAAACAAAAAAATGTTTTTTCAAATATTTAAACAATTTTTTAAGTTAATAATAATTAATAGATTTATATTAGTGGCGTTTCAGTTTCTACCACAAAAAGTCAGATTTTTCTTCATAAAATTGTTTAAATATTTGAAAAAACATTTTTTTGTTTACAGGTCTGTTCTTTCACTTTAAAAAACAAAAATACTTTGTCGTGATATTATAAATCTCCTTACAAAATAAGAAAATAGTCGTCAAATTTCGACGCCTTTTTCGCATTTTTGCCGCTTCTGTCACCTGCACGCTGACGCCAATTCTGACTCCCTGCCGCTCAAGTGGTTAACTAAATTTCTCAAAAGAATTTTAATTTTCTTCAAAACAAATAAATAATTTTCAAAAATTTCAATAACTTTTTTTTTATTAAACATTATTTATTTTCAATACACTTTTTTTTTTTAATTTTCACGAAAAAATTTAATTATTTTAAAAAATCTTAATAATTTCTTCGACAAAATTCAATTCTCTTTATAAATAATAAAATTCTTTGCTGCAATTAATTTATTTTCAGTTCATTGTAATAAAATTTCTCCATATAAAGTATTTTATACTGAATTAAAAAATTTAATTATTTTTAGAAATTTCAATAAAATTCTTCGAAACAATTGAATTATTTTCAAAAATTTGAATATAATTACTTTCTTTAATAATAATAAAATTATTATTATTACTAAAATTTAAAAGAATTAAATTAAAATTTTTAATAAAACTCTACATAAGATTCCATTATTTTTAATATAATTTTTGATATAATTTTTCAAAAGAATTTAATTGTTTGAACAAATTTTAATAAAATTCTTTGAAACAATTCTAATATTTTCATAAAATTTTACTATAATTTATTACGAGAATTCAGTTATTTTTATAAATAATAACACTCTTTGTGAGAATTAAATTATTTTCAATACAATTGCAATGAAATAAAATTAAAATATTAAAAATTTTGTTAAAATTTCTTGAATTAACTTAATTATTTTCAATAGTTTTGATAAAATTCTTTATTTCAATTAATTTAGTAAAATTTCGATAAAATTCTTCAAAAATTGAATTTTTTTTAATGTTTCAATAAAATCTTTTAAAACAATTCAATTATTTAAAAAATTGCAATAAATTTGTGTTATGAATTCAATTATTTGCATAAACAATGAAATTCTTCGCATAAATTCAATTATTTACCAAGTTGAAGTCCTCAACGTTGATCAACGATAAAAAAATTATTCACTTAGTAAATTAATTAAAAACGATGCTACAATATTAACAAAAAATTTTTAGAAAAAAAGAGATTAATGTTTATATTTAGATAATAATTATTTTACAATTAAAAATTAAATTAAAAATAATATTTGGATGCATTAAATAAATTTTTTTCGTTGATAAACGTTGTAAACTTCAACTTCGTAATTATTTTGAATAATATAAAAAAACGATTTTTGCAAACAAATATTTATTTTTGTTTAACAAAATTCCCGGTTATTCTCTCACATAATTTTTCTTGTTTTTTTTCTCATTAACTTTAATTATTATTACTTCGGTGAAGTTCGCAACGTTTATGATCAACGATTGAAAGAAAAAAAATTATTTTCCTCCAAAAAAGGATAAAATTTTTTGTTCACAAATATTTTTTTTTGTAAATCATTATTCAAAAAAATGAACGTACTATTTTCTTTACAAAAATTTATAAAAATTTGATTTTAAAAATATTTTTTATCAGAAATCGTTATCTATAAACGTTGTGAACTTCACCAACGTAAATTTATTTGATTTCTAACATAAATAAATCTACAAATAGCTTCAAAAATTTTTGGTAGAGTTTTTATAAATAATTAATTTCTTTTGACGAGTTTCTTTAAATTTCTTGAAAATAATGTTTCTTAAAGCATTTTAATTAATAATTAAAAAAATACTTAAAGTAAACAAAGAATTTTTTCAATTTTTTTGAAAAATAAAATTTTTTTAAATTAATTAATAAAATTTTTAATTATTATTCGCACTTAAAAACATGAATACATTAGAATGTGACTGTTTATAAAATTCAATTATAAGTCAATTATTTAATTAAAATACTTTGAAAATACTATTTGTTAAAAAGTTTCTAATGAAATTCTTTAACAAATTTAATTATTTTCAGTTGAATTTTACAAAATTATATAGACTTAATTAGAATTAAATTTCTAAATGTAATTATAATGTTTAATTCATAACAATTTTGTTTAATTTTAATTTTCTAATCTTCAAAGTAATAAATAAGAATTCCATTAATTTTAAAACTGGAAACATTTTTTAAAAACAAAAATAATGAATAAAATTAGAAAATAAAAGAGCAAACAAAAACTAAATTGAATCCGCGAATAGTGTATAGAAATCGAATAATTATTGAAATAGATTAAAAGAAGATTTAAATAATTATTTTAAAAGAAATTATGAAAAAAAAGAAAATAAATTTTATCTTTTCTTTTATTATTATTAATTATTATTATTATTAATTAATAATGAATTGAATACCTGAAAGATTTTAAAGCACTCTTCTTCAACATCGTGATCAGAATCAGAAATCTCCATCGCTTCTTCATTCTCGAAACTATTATGCATTCCTTCGATTTCAGATCCAAAATCTCTGTCATCGTCATCGGATTTATCTTTCTTGGATTTTAATTTTCTACTAGAACTACTGTGCTTATGATTCGAACTATTAGATTTATGACTCGAGTGATGTTTCTCGTCACTTTTATGTGATTTATGTTTATCTTTTCTAGAACTCGAGGAACTAGACTTAGATTTAGTTTTATATTTATCGGACTTGTGCTTCTCTTGTTTACTATCTCTTGAGCCCTCTTTCTCCTTGTCGGATTTATAATCCTTTTTACTCTTACTTTTTAGATCCTTGGATTCTTTACTGTCTTTACTGTCTTTACTGTCCTTGCTATCTTTAATATCCTTAGTATCCTTACTTTTACCGTCTTTTGAACTCTTACTCCTCTCACTACTTCTATCCTTTTCTTTTTCCCTATGTGCGTCCTTTTCCTTACTCCTATCCTTGCTTCTACTAGACGACGATGAGCTTTCCTTACTCCTCGAACTACTATGTTTATCTTTAGTCACTCCACTTTTAGAAATTTTATCCCTACTTTTTCCATCGTCCCTTTTCTTATCGTCGTGCTTTGATACGTGAGATTTTTCAGACCTGCTTTTCTCTCTCTTTGTATCACTTGATTGAGACTTGGAATTACTACTCGATGAAGAATGTTCTTTTCGACTTGATTTTGAACTACTCTTATGACTCGTTGATACTGCAGTTTCTTCCTTTTTGTCCAATTGTTCAATATCTGTATTTTCTTTCTCTTCTAAATTTTCTACTTTCGTTTCCAAATCTTCCGCTTCATTGATTAATGCGGTTAAATTTTCATCCTCGGATTCGTCATCGGAAAATTTGGGATCTAAACTCTCGTAGTCGTGGGATTCTTCTTCATTAGTTGGATCGATGTCGATGTCCGTCTTCTCTTCCAAAAGGAGATTGTCGATTGTTTCGAATTTCCTCGCAAACTCTAATACAGTATCTTCTTCTATACTCTCCTCTAATTGTTGCACTGTTTTCAGAGGGTGCTTTATTCTCCTGGGAACGTACTCTTCTCTTCTCTTTTTCACCTTTGGAAAGTACTGTTCCTTTGATTTTCTGGGACAATATTCACTGGAGTTGCTGTCATCGTAGGAATTTGCTGGTGAAGAATCGGATTTTGTTGTTGGAACGTAACTCGGAATTGAAGCAGTGTCCACAGCACCTATCGATGTTGGCTTGTAAAGTTCATTACTAGAATAATTATTGTCAGATCCGTGAATAAAGGAGAGTAAACTTTTGCTTCTGTCGGGAGAGATTTTCCTCTTGACTGACACTTTGCTCTCCCTTGTCGGTATATATGAAGCAATTGGGATGTGACGCTTTTTTAATTCTGCAATTGGAGTTGGATTGTATACACATTTAGAAATTGATGATGGAACACCAGTATGCTTTCCTAATTCTTCATTAGTTAGCGGCTGTTCAGGAACTGTGGAAGATGAGGCCAAAGATGCACTCGCGAGTGTTGGTTTTAATTCTTCGACGACTTTTGTTACAATATTCTCAGAAATTTTATCAGTATCGGAAACCTCTTGAGTGGCGAGAATTTTCTTCACCGTTTCTGTTACTAATTTTTGTAACGCGTCTGAGTCAGGAGTTGCGACCAAATTTGTCCCTACATTCTCGTTAATTTTAGCCTGAACAGTTTCCGTCGTTTCCGGCGTTGATAAACACAAAATGTTGGTCGTATCATCTGCAGAGGAGGGGTTTGCTTTATAAAAATTAGAAAAAAATTGTTTTAAAATACATTTCAAATAATACAATGTGCTAAGAATTAAAATATAACAATTATTTTAATAAACATTTAAAAGCAAAAGGAACAATAAATACAATTTGGAAATATCTATAAATGTTTAGTTTCTTTATTCTTTTATTTCTTTCTATACTTATTAAAAGTTGAAACAAAACTTGAAATAAAGAAAAAAATATCAGGGTTGCCATAAAAATTTATTTTCGTTTTTTCCTGACTTTTCCCTGATTTTCAAACTAAATTTTTACTTTTTCTCTGACTTTAAAGAATATTTTGATTCACTCTAAAAATTATTAGACATTCAAAAAAATGTTCTATTACATTTATTTACGAACTTCTTTCAATGTAAAATTATTCGAAAACATCAATAACTTTATTTTTAAATAAATATTTAATCATTATTATTTTTCACACGAATTAAGATTTTCATAAATTTCAAATTCAGAAATGAAAAGAATAATATTAGAAAACAAAGAAAATAAGTATAATTAAAGTTCACAGAATGATAAAATCATTATTTTATATTATAAAAATATTTTAACTCTAACTTCTTAAAAATTATTTTCATCATTTCAATTGAATTATTATTTTCTAGAATTTTTAATTACAATTCTTCTTTAAATGACTTATATATAATAATTTTTTAAAAACTTCATTCAGAATTTTATACTTCATTTTTTAAATTCAATTTTACGAAATTTCCAATATTCAGAAATTCTTCAATTAAATATAAATTAGAAAATTAAAACCTCAAATAATTAAAAAAAATCCAATTGAACTTTTCAAAAAAATGTATTTTACAGAATTTTAGTTAAACGTAGGATGAAGAATTCAAATTTTCAAAGATTTAATTTGAAACCTTTTCAAAATTCAATTTTTTTTCAAAACCTAGAATGTTTTTAATACTTATTTATTGTATAAAATTTTAACTAAAATTCATTTTTAAATCAATTTATATTAGAAAATTCTTTGATAATCCAATTATTTAAATACAAAAATAAATAATTTATCGAATAATTGAATGTTGTTAAAATTAAAGTAAAATTCTCATAAATAATTGAATTACGAAGAAATTTATTAAAATTTCTTCAAATAATTGAATTGCCGGATACTTTTATCATTTATAAACATAAAATTGTTATAAAATAGTAGATATTGAAAATCTTGAAATTAAGGCCAATTTTTGAAGAAAATTAAAATTTTTACAAGAAATTTATTAAAATCTTTAAAAATAATAAAATTTTGTAAAAAAATTTATTTTTTATATAAGTAATTAAAATTTAGACAAGAATTTTTAACAAATTTTTGAACATAATTAAATTTTTATGAAGAATTTTATTGCTTTTAAAAATAATTTAATCTTATGTAGAATCTTATTAAAAATTTTGATAATTATTAATCTTTCAAATTATAATAATACTTTTAACATTTGAAATAAAAAATAAAATTGTATTCAAATCTTTGGAAATAATTGGATTTTTTCAAAAAATTTTATGAAAATTTCTAAAAATAATTCAGTTTCTCCAAATAATTGAATTTTCATATTAATAATAATTATTATAGTAATTTAATTCTTCATTAAATATTTTAAAGAAATTTTACTACATTGGACTGGAAATAATTGAAATCCTTTGAAGTATTTTATTATTTATGAAAATAATTGAACTCTTGCAAAGAAATTATTAATAACAAAATTTCCTGTGAAATTTTTATTATTTGTGGAAATAATTACGTTTTTACTAAGAATTTTCTTAAAGCTCCCGAAAATAATAATTTAATTTTTAAGTACAATTTCATTAATTGATAAAGACCATTGAAATTTTGACGAGAATTTCTTTTTAATATTTGAAAATAATTGAATTTCTACTGTCATCTCAAACTTTTCAAAAATTCAATTTATTTTTGTGTTTTTAACTAACATTTTTTATAAATCACTTTTTTAAAATAATTAATTAAATGTACATTAAAAAATTGAACTAATTTCAGAAGAATTTGATTTGTGGTAATTTCATAGTTTATGAATCAGACAAAAAAGACACAAAAATTTAGAATTTTCTTATGAATTCTAAAACTTTACTTTTTCACAGTACTCGTAATAAAAATCCCTGACTTCTTTGACCCTTGGCAACCCTGAAGTATTTTAATAAACACTTGAAACAAAAGGATCAATAAATAAAATTTGGAAATATCTACAAACTTGAGTTCCCTTATTCTTTAAGTTCTTTCTTTACTTATCAAAAGTTAAAACTAAACTTAAACTGAAGAAAAAGTAATTAAAAATAGTAAAATATATGCAAATATTTGTACTAAAAATATAAAAAGCAAAATTAACAATAATAAAATTCTAGAGTAAATCTAAAAAAATATATGAGTGTTTAGAACAAAATAAAAAGTAAAAATGACTACAAATTTAGGTTAACGAGTTCTTATAAGGCAATGAAAAAATATTTTTAAAATTTACCTTTTCGAGCATGTTTAAAGTGGCAGTAGGGTCTATCACATGAACCACTCTCGTAAAAAGGACAATTGATTGTTTTGAAATAACCGGTAGAAGGAAGCATTACTATTTCATCGCAATTTCTTTATATATTTCATATTAGTTGAAATAGATTTGCAAAATTAACTGTGAGTTAGAAATACTGAATTATTTAGTTTGCTTGAAACAACGTCAATAAATTATGCTTATTTTCTTAACAATTATATTCTTATAAATAGAAATTTAATTAATAAATTCTATTTTTAAATATCAACTTCACTATACTAACGCACTTTTGGATAAAAAGACAAGGTTTTTTGAGGTTACAGATACTTTGCGACTGTGCCCATCGCCATTTTGATTTATCATATTGAAATCAGGGTTCAATCACCAAAATTTACATGGGATTACACAAACGAACCTTTAAATTGCATCGAATCTTCCAAATACGATACTACTGGACATTTTTTAATTTAAGGTGCATTCCTATTAAAAGAAAGAAACAAGTACTCCATAAGTGTGAGTGAGACAGAAACACTCGGATTTCACATTTCGAGTCTTCTACTACTTGCAGACAACTTCATTCTATAGGAACACGGTGAACGACACTTTAGATTAAAATACATTTCGAGTAGTTTTCTATACTATTTCATTGTATATGATTCAATTCATTCTTGCACGATTTTAATATTATTAGCCATCTGGAAGTTTTTTTATCTTTTCAATTGTTAACAAGTTTGTTTTAAACAGAAAAATATTTATTAATCAGACAAGATGGTGTTAGCAGATTTAGGACGTAAAATTACGTCCGCACTACGTTCACTAAATAATGCAACTGTGATAAATGAAGAGGTAAATTGACAGTACTTTTAATTGAAAATTTATAAACAGATGGACTCAGCAAAATAATTATTCATTTTCTCATTAAATTAATTTATTAAATCGTACTTCTTATTCTTCTGTTTTGTCAATAAAATCCATTTGCTGGAATTTTTAACTTCTGTTAATAATTAATGTTTATTTTCATTAGTTATAATCTATTCTATTTGTTTTAGTATTGTATTATTCATTGTATTTTTTCCTAGTGTATTTTTTCCGATTCTTTTATACATTCTATCCAGATATTTGAATGCATTAGTAATTAAAATGACATTTTTGCTTTTAATTTTAGGGAATATTTGATTATCTTGAAAGGCATGTCTCGTATGAGATAGACACTTGACTAAAAGAGATTTTTTTTGTTGATGTTTGCTTATTATTTTAAAAATGTTTAATCTTGTTATTTATTCTAGGTTTTGAATTCTATGTTAAAAGAAATATGTGCAGCATTACTTGAAGCTGATGTAAACATTAGATTGGTGAAGAAATTAAGGGAAAATGTTAGACAAGTTATTGACTTTGATGACATGGGAGGTGGTCTTAATAAAAGGCGAATGATCCAAAGTGCTGTGTTCAAAGAACTTGTTAAGGTTAATATTTGAAATCATAAATAAAATTTTTAAATTAAAATGGATATAAAAATTGCTTATAATAATCTTTGTTTAAGAAAAAAATGAAATAAAATTTAAAATAGAAATAATAATCAAAAGCAGAGGTTTTCCTTTTAATGAAAATTGTTTCTTTTTTAACAGCTCATTGATCCAGGAGTGAAAGCCTATCAACCAGTGAAAGGTCGTCCAAATATAATAATGTTCGTAGGTTTGCAGGGTTCTGGTAAAACAACGTCGTGTACAAAACTTGCATATCATTATTTAAAGAAGAACTGGAAGGCTTGTTTAGTTTGTGCAGATACATTTCGAGCTGGTGCTTATGATCAAATTAAACAAAATGCCACAAAAGCAAGGATACCATTTTACGGAAGGTATTTGCAAGACCTAGGGAAAATTATTTTCTTTAAAGAATTTACTACTTTTCGGATTTAGACTAAAGAAAGAAATGTACAAATTTGCTTAAATCATTATTTCAGCTATACGGAAATTGATCCAGTAGTAATAGCTCAAGATGGTGTTGATATGTTCAAAAAAGAAGGCTACGAAATTATAATTGTCGACACAAGTGGTAGACATAAACAGGAAGAGTCACTTTTTGAAGAAATGTTACAAGTATCCAATGCCATTGTAAGTAATCTAACGCTCTGATCTAATAATCTGCAAATTAATTAGCTATTAATTTAATAACAATTTAATTATTTATATTATTATAAATAAAAAAACTTATTATTTATTAATAAGTAAAAACAATAAATTTACTTTTACCCAATTTTCCAGAAACCAGATAACATAATTTTCGTTATGGACGCAACGATAGGTCAAGCTTGTGAATCTCAAGCAAAAGCCTTCAAGGATCGTGTAAATATCGGTTCCATTATAATAACAAAATTAGACGGTCATGCTAAGGGAGGAGGTGCCCTTTCTGCGTAAGTTTTTCTCTTTAAAAAAAATAATTTATTTTTCTAAATAATTCACTACGTGTATTATTTTAAATTAAATTTTTAAAGGCAATAGTGGAGACGAATATATAGTCTAACATTTCTTGTTATTAATTTCTAGGGTTGCAGCTACACAAAGTCCTGTCATTTTTGTGGGTACCGGAGAACATATTGACGATTTAGAACCCTTTAAAACGAAACCATTTATAAGTAAACTCCTGGGAATGGGAGATATAGAAGGTTTAATCGATCGAGTAAACGAATTAAATCTCGATGATAATGAAGGATTGTTAGAAAAAATCAAACACGGCCATTTTACGTTACGAGATATGTATGAGCAGTTTCAGAATATCATGAAAATGGGTCCTTTTTCACAAATTATGGTAATTAAACTAATTTATTTACAACATATATTTATATTATGTAGTGAAGACTTTAGAACCACTAGTTTATATTGAGAATTGTATTTTAGTATTTTTATTTCAAATATTACAAATATAAACCAAAAGTTTTTGCTCCTTTCTTCACATTTATATTTTTAACATTGAATAATATATAATTGATCAATTTTAGGGCATGATTCCTGGATTCAGTCAAGACTTTATGACAAAAGGAACTGAGCAAGAGTCAATGGCTAGACTGAAAAAATTGATGACAATGATGGACAGTATGAATGATGCAGGTAATTTTTTTGAAAGATTTCTATTTTTGGGGTTGCCACAGATCAGGGAATTTGGAAACTAACAAAAAATGAAATTTTTAAGAAGTTACAATTGATTGCTGAAATTCAATTATTTTTAAATATAACACAATTCTTCACAAAAAATTCAATTATATTAAAAAGTGTAAAAAAAATTCTCCTTAAATTTTCAATTAATTTTATAAATATTATAAAATTATTTATAGAAATTAAGTTATTTTCAAAAACTTTAATCAAATTCTTGGCAAAAATTCAATTATTCTCAAAATTTTTCCTCCATAAATCTACTATTTTAATAATGTTTTCCAAAAGAATTCAATTATTTAAAAAAAAAATTAATAAAATTCTACGCAAAAATTGATCATTACACTGGGGTCAGAAAATTTCAGTATACTTGGACTGATCACATTTGAATGCTCGCGTTACTTGAAATTCAAATATTTCAATAAAAAGTGGTGTAAAAGCTATAAATAAATAATTCTTGAATTAAAGCGAACGCCAATTGAAGAAAAAATTTTCTTTACCATTGACAGTTGCACAATATGAAGTACAAATTCTATTCTTTAATTTTAGGCCAAAATCATTCCCAAATATTCAATATTTTCTTTATATTCTGTAAAAATAACTTCCCTTACTCTAAGATTTTCAAACATATAAATTACTAATTTGTCGCTTGAAATATTATGATTTAAATTATTCTGCAATTAGTTGAATTTTTTATTATATATTTAATTAGTTATAAAAAATTATGGATTTATAAAAAAATTGTTAGTTAAAAACACTAAAACAGATTGAATTTTGGAGCAGTTTCAGATATTATTACAGAAACTCAATTATTTTCAAAAGTAATCAAATTCTTCGCAGAAATTAAATTATGTTCCAAAATTTGTAAAAATTCTTGTCAAAATTTCAATTCTCTTTATAAATAATAAAAGTCTACTTCAAAGTCCAATTATTTTCTAAAATTTTAATAAATTTCTAGGAAAATTTCTATTTTATTCAAAAATTTTCCTGAATTTAATTATATTCAATAAAATTTTCCAAGAGAGTTCAATTATTTAAAAAAAATTTTAGAAAATTCTTTGCAAAAATTTAATTATTTTCATAAGCAATAAAAATATTCAATTGTTTGGAATTTTGTATAAGTTTCTTTGCAATAATTCAATTATTTTCATAAAGAATAGAATTATTCGCAGGATTTCAATTATTTCTAAGTTCAATATAGTAAAATTTCTCTAAAATATTTACTAATGAATTTAAAAAATGCAATTATTTAGAAAAACTTAATTATTTTTATAAATTATAATAAAATACTTCGGAACAATTCAAATATCACTAATGAGATTAATATATAATTATTTTTTTTTATTTAAAAAGTGAAGATATTATTATTATAATTCGAAAGAATTTAATAATTGTCAACATTTTTGATAAAATTCTATATACCTAAGATTTAATTATTTTTAATTTGATTTTTTTAAAAAAAATATTAATAAAATTCTTCGATCTTTGAGTTATCGCCTATTTTAAAAAATTTTCATAAAATTGTGTACAAGAATTCAATTAATTTTGGTACAATTATAATAAAATTCTTAAAAACAATCAAATTACTTTTAAAAATTTGATTAAAATTCTTTAAAGCAATTGAATTTTTTAAAAATTTTAAATAATTTCTCGGCAGAAATAAATAAAACTCATTGCAGAATTCCAATTATTTTTAATACAGTTTTAATCGAATTCCTTAGAAAAAATGTAATTATGCTTAACAATTTTATTAAATTTTATCCAAAAAAATTTAGTTATTTAAAAATTTGTTCATTAAATTCTATATGAGAATTCAATTCTTGAATAAATTATTTATTTTTGTTCTTAAACAACTGAATTCTCGATAGAATTTTCTAATAAAAATTGTTTTAATATTCAACTTCAGTTACATTTTTAGATAATATTTTATTATATTAAATCATTATACAAAGATTTTTTCGAGATAATTAAATTTTGGAAAGATTTCAAATTTAAATCTTTGCAAATTAAAATTTTCCTTTTTTTAAATAACAAATCTGTAGAATTCATTTTATTGGAAAAGTTTAATTGAATTTTGTTAAAATTATTTAAAGTTTTTTTTCTAAATATTTAATTGAAAATTTTCCGAATAATCGAAATTTCTTACAACTGAATTGTAAAAATTGTATTTAATTTTATTCTGAAAATTGAATATTTAAATTTAATAAATTGACATACAGTGAAATGAGTGAAAAAGAGTTGAATAAAAATAATTCTGTCGATTACAGAATTGGATGATAAGGACGGAGCAAAATTATTCAGCAAACAGCCTGGAAGAATTATTAGGGTAGCGCAAGGATCTGGCGTAACTGAAAAAGAAGTGAAAGAATTAATTTCGCAGTACACGAAATTTGCCGCTGTTGTTAAAAAAATGGGTGGTATTAAAGGACTCTTTAAAGGTGGTGATATGACGAAAAATGTTAATCCAACACAAATGGCAAAACTTAATCAACAAATGGCAAAAATGATGGACCCTCGAGTCCTCCATCAAATGGGTAAGATAACTTTTTTTTCCTTTTTAATATCAAACCACTAAATATATATACTTTATTAGGATTATAACTTAATTTGAAACTATTTCATTAAGAAGGTATCGCTCACGATTTTAGAAACTTAATACTTAAAAATTTCATCAATGGCACTTTTTTCCATTTGCAATATTATTATATAAAACTAGCAAAATTTTCTTTTGCTTTGTTACTTTCAAAATTTGCTTTGCCAAATTTAATGAAATTTCTTAAAAGATATAATTTTTCTTACGGGTTTTCATTAAATTTAATTGTTTGAACAACTTGTAAATGCCAAAATATTTCTAACAGCAACTTGAAATAAAATTCTTCAAAATTTATTTCAATAAAAGTTGGCAAAATTTTCAATTATTTCAATTTTTAAAAATATTTTCGGAAATAGAAGTATTTTTAAAAAATTTTAGTTTAATTTTTTCGACTACATTAAATTTTTCCAAACTTTAATACTTTTTGTTAAATAAAAATTTTGAAACTTATTCCTATTTATTTTTCCCGAGAAATTAAAATTTCAAAACAATTTTAATGAAAAACCTCATGAAATATAATTATTTCTAAAATTTGCAACTGTAATTCATCCAAAATTTAATTATTTTTTAAAATTGTAACTGAAATTTTCGTTAAATTTATTCCTATGAGAATTCAACTACGAGAACTGAGTTATTTAAATAGAATAATTTTTGTAAATTCATAAAATGTTATAATTTCAAAAATATAATTATACTTATAGACAATTTTTAAAGAGGAAAAAAAAATTCTTTAAAACATAAAATTTTACAAAATTTCCAATTGTTTCAATTTGTTAAAATTATTATCGAGAATTCAAGTACATTTTTCTTTAAAAAATTTTAATTACTATTTTTCAAAAACCTAATTTTTTCAAAATTTCCAAATTAAATTTTTCAAATTTTAATAACTTTTGTAAAATAAATATTTAACTAATTATTGTTCTTTATTTGCTTAAAATTTGGAAATACTTGAAAATTTGAACTGCAAGTCTTTCAAAATTCAATTAATTTTCTAGAATTTTTTTTTTTTTTTTGACATATCAATTTGAACTACAAAACAAAACATTGTAATAAAACAACGCTAACTTCAGATGAGGACAGATTATGTCGATTATTATAATATAATTTTAAATATTGAAAAACATTTCCAGGTGGTATGTCAGGTCTTCAGAATATGATGAAGCAATTACAACAAGGAGCTGCAGGCAGCTTAGGGAACTTAATGGGAGGTTTCGGTGGAAAGTCTTGAGAGAAATGAGTGGGCAGAGCGACTGCTAGGGATATGAAATTAAATTAATAAGAATCGTCATAATTATGATCATAAGATTGAGTACATACTGTTTATATTTACGTATATTTAATATTCCATCGAATTCGCAATCATGCAGAAAATCTAGTATAAAATTGTAATAAAAATTGTTTATGTAATATTCTATTATTATAATTCTTTGTATTTTTAGCAAAGTTTTTCTTTGATATAGAGGTTTATAAATATTTTTAAAGTTCCATTTTTGCAGTTTTATTTCTTTAAAAAAATATTACATTCATTTTTTCTACTTTAAAAAAAAATTGTCTTATTTTAGAAAATTATGTTTTGTTCATTAATTCCGTTGATTTTGAATTATTGTCTGAATTTGAAGTTGATGCACTTGAAGTTTGTTGTTGTGCAGTGGGTACATTTTGTGCTCGAATATTTCCAAAGGGATTCGAGAATGATCCTAAAAGCAATTTTTGGGTTATATTTTCTTTTTTTAAACGTTCCTCACTAACGTAGCGATCTGTCAATATATCTTCTGGCCTTGGAGTCCTGAAAAAGGTAGGAAAATTTAAAGAAATTTGAATTAATAATTAGACGAAATGTAAAATTTAATTTACCAACCAATCAAGTTTTTCAAATTCTTCCATAGTGGGAATTTTATTTTTTTAAGTACTTTCTCTAATAAGAAGTGAACATAAGTTTTTTCATATGAAAAACAAACACTATTTATTCTTCATTTAAAGCATGCAAATTAAGCTTACCTCACACCTAAGAAGTGTAGTAATTTGGATGTTCTACGTGGGTTTTTGTCCTGTTAGTAATACCTTCCCATCCCTGATTACTATGCGCACGCATCTTGTTTTGCTAAACTGTAATTGTGTCAGTGACATTTCAATACGTGTAGTTGTATTTTATTTTAATATGTAAATGTTTAAATGAAAAAGACTTTTTTATTACGTTCAAAATGTATGTGTCACGAAATATGTACATTAAGATTATGATTCATTGGCAGTAAATTTGATTATATTAAATATTATCCTAATAAGATGAAATAATCGTGAAATTCTCAACATTTCCAGAAAATTCATTTAATTCAGGTATTTCTGTTATTACTCATTATTATTTTTTTAATTAAAAAGTGATTAACTCGTTTTTTCTAAATATTTTCTCAACTATAATTATTTCATCATGTATTTTTTAAAGTTTTGGTAATCAAAATACTTTTACTTCAATATTATATACGTGTATTAGGTGCCTACAAGTTTCAATAACTTTTGTTCTATTAATAAACAATGCCAAAATCTATTAAAAAATATAGAGAAAATTAGTTGCAACCTTTGTATTTTACTTTTATTATAATTGTAAGTTATAATTTTTATTCTCCTTTCAGTAATATAAAAAGTATTTTTGCAGTCCCTAAAATTCTGAACGAAATTTATTTTGTTCTCAAATAATAATATTTCTGCCCGCATTAAAAGTTAATTTTTAAAGTTTAAAAATGTTTTACATTACGTTTTTTATTTTTAATGTCATCGATAATTTTTACAAATAATAATAACGAAAAATTATTTAATTCTTTTAAACGTTCAGAAATTTTTTTTCTGAACAAAATTTTGGATTTTTTCAGTTTTTCTAGAAGATAAATTAAAAAAAACGAAATCATGGCAATTAAGTGGAGATTGTTCACACTTCTGATGTGGAAAAATTTTACCGTCCGCAAAAGACACTGGAAAGTCAGTTTGCTGGTTGAAATTTTAATTCCAGTATTACTGTTCACTCTAATTCAAGTAGTTCGAGATTTCGTTGATGTTGGAGGATTATCTGATACGGAGATTCAATTTAATGATACAATTTTTCCAATTCAAAGTAAAGAGGAAATATTAAAAATTGCTAATGACTTAAATCCCAGTATTTATTTTATTCCAAAAAATAATTACACACAATATTTAATGGACAAGACACGAAATTGTTTGGGATTACCTCGAGAAAGTAGGTTTCAAACGTAATTTTAGTTTCTATCATGAAAAAGACATAGAATTAAAATTATTCGTATTAGCAATTAATTAAATTAAATTTATTATTAATTGGAATACATTATATTCTGATTTTTTAGGTGTCACCGGATTTACTTCAGAAGATGATTTAATGAAAGAATATACTTTAAAGAAATTGGACAGCGCTTATTCTTCTAAGGTTTTGGCAATTGTTTTCCAAGATACGGAACATTTCAATTCATCCTCAAAACATTTAGATTATATAATTAGAACCGATAGTACATCATTTAATGGTGTTAAAAATTTTCTCAACGATAATCCATTTGTACAAACACAGATGTGTTTGGATGAATCATTCCTTAATTCGAAGAAACCGAATTCAATTTTTAAAAGTAATGTAAGTATAGTCTCAAGATTACTATAAGTCAAGAAATTCAGGGAAATGTCGTGGCTCGTAGAATTGGTTAGGGAAAAGTCAGGAATTTTTATTTAAAAAAATACATTTTTAGAATTGATATGAAAATTCTGAATTTTTGTTTTTTTTTTGTTTGCCTCATAAACTATAAAAATTACAACGAATTCTGATACAAAATCTTCAATTTTTTCTATTTCTAACAATTTATATTTAAATAACTAAATTCTTAAAAAACTATCGTAAATTGTTTCTTATATAAATTATTTAATGAATAATTTTACTTAAATATTTCAAAATCAATTTAATTTTAAAAGAGTTGGTTTACAATTTTCATAAATAGATGAACTTCAAACGGTTTTAATTAAATTTTTTTTAAATTTCCATTTTCAATGAATTTTATTCCAAATGTTGAATAACTTAGATTTTTGAAATTTTAGTTAAAATCACTAAAACAAATTAAATTTAATGACTTTTAGAAGTAATAAAATTCTTTGCAGAAATTCAATAATGTTTAAAAATTTGGTAACATTCTCTTGAAAATTTCATTTACATTTAAAAATAATAAAATTCTCTGAAATTCAATTATTTTCAAAAATTTTAATAAATTTCTTTTTAAAATTTCAATTATTTTCAAAAATGTTCTTCAAATTAACGAAGTTGAAATCCACAACGTTGATCAACGAAAAAAATTTGTTTAATTTATTCCAAAATTATTTTTAATTTAATATTTATTCATATAACAATTGTTATCATAACATAAACATCAATTTATTTTTTCTAAATATTTTTATGGCAATATTGCTGCTT
Organism: Leptopilina drosophilae; assembly: GCA_032873175.1. NCBI lineage: Eukaryota > Metazoa > Arthropoda > Insecta > Hymenoptera > Figitidae > Leptopilina > Leptopilina drosophilae. The sequence goes on from CM065480.1 coordinate 9,602,887, forward strand.
TATTTTTTTTTTTTAATTTATTAAGTGAATAATTTTTTTCGTTGGTAAACGTTGTGGACTTTAACGTCGTCAAATTAGTGATTAATTATTTAAAAAGTTTTTTATAAAATCTACGCACACAATTAATTTTTATCATAAATAATGAAAATTATACAGGAATTAAATTATTTACACATTTTCTTGTGAATTTCTTCGCAGTAATTCCATTATTTTCATAAATATAATGACATTTTTTTAAGGAATTCATTTTTAAGAGACATTCAATTATAATTGAATAATTATTCAATCAATTATTTTTGCACTTAAATAATTTCAATTTTAGTCGAATTTTTTAATAAAAATTGATTAACAAATGAATTTCAGTTAAAAATTTTAAATATTAATCGTATATTAAAAGGGTTATAGTGTAAATTTTTTTAAACTATTGAATTTTTGAAAAGCTTTCAAATTAAAAATTCTTTCAGAAATTAAATTATTTTCTAAAATTTTAATAAAATTCTTGTAAAAGTAAATTTTTTTAAAGTTTTTCTACATAAACATTGAATTATTTTCATAAATAATAAAAATTTTACAGAAATTTAGTAAGTTACAAATTATTTATAAATTTCTTTGCAACAATTGAATAATTTACAATTTTTTTAAATTTCTTCGGTATAATTCCATTATCTTTCTTGAATAATAAAACTCATTATAGAATTTTAATTATTTTCAATTGAATTTTAATCAAATTCCTCAAAAAATATAATTTTTCTTATTAATTTTATTAAAATTCGTCAAAAGAATTAAATTTAAAGAAACATTCAATTTTTTGATAAATTAATTATTTTTGTATTTAAATAATTGGATTCTCGTAGAATTTTCTAATAAAAATTGATTGAAAAATGAGTTTTAGTTGAAATTCTAGGTTCTAATGAATATTTATTTGAAGAATTTTCGAATAATCGAAATTTCTTAACATTGAATTGTAAACAATAATGGATTTGAAAATTGTCCAAGAACTTTGCCAAAAATGATTAAAAATAAATTATTTCAAGAAGAATTTTAGTTGGAAATATTTGACGATAGTAATTGAATTAAAATGATGAAAATAATTTTAAGTAAAGTTATAATAACAATTTTATTTTATAATAAAAAAGAATGATTTTATCATTCGTACGTCTTTAATTATCACAAAATATAAAGAAATCGATGATGACTCCGAGTCATTGTTTTATAATAATATTCTTATAAGTTGTTGAATTTCAAAAAGGTTTGAATTTTAAATTTTTTGAAAATCTTAATTCTAAAAGGAAAGTAATAGACATTAAATATTTATTTAAAAATATGATTATTGGTGTTTTTGAATAATTTTACATTTTTAAAGAAATTTGTAAATAAATGTATTAGAACATTTTTTTGAGTATCTAATAATTTTTGTTAGTGAATCAGAATATTCTTCAGGGTCAGGGAAAAAGTGAAAATGCTATCTAGTAATCAGAGAAACAAAATTAAATTTTTGTAGCAACCCTGAATCTATTTTGAACAATATTCTAGCTATATTTTAACCAATATTCGAATTTCTGTTTTCAGATTTCAATGCAACAAATACCATTTCCGTCGCAAATTTTAAACATGCAACCAATACAAAATATAATGGGTCATTTATATGCAATTGTAACTGTTTTTGCATTTTTGATTCCACTCACAATCGAGGCGACTTATCCATCGAATGAAAAAGCTATAGGAGTGAATGTATATAATTTTTTTTGTTCTTCAAAACTTTATTACTTCGAATAAGAAGTGAAAAAATATTTTGCTTATTATTCGACTTTGTGATTAATTTTGATATTCTTATTTTACATTTTAGGTTCTTATGTCAATGAACGGCGTTAAAACGTACCAAAATTTACGAAGTTGGCTAATAAGTGGATTATTATTTAGTGTCTTTTATGTGGTACCACGATTAATTTTGTTTAAAATTTCCTTCTCGTCCCAATCTTTACCGTATTTGTATTATGGAAACATCTTCTTAGTTGGGATAATGTTTTTTGCCCACGTTGCTCATCTTCTGTCATTTGGAATACACATTGCATCTTATTTCTCCAAATGTAAAAAAATCATATTTTAAATTTAATTCAAGTGAAAAGTCTATTCATAATTAATATAATTTGTTAACAATTAAAAATATTTATTAATAATTTGATATTTTAGCTATATTCAGATCGTTGGCGATTCCAATTTTATATTCTGGTTCAAATTATTTGCAACTATTTTTGATTAAACAAGGGAACTATTCTATTATTCCTTTTTTGGGAATTATTTTTCCAAATATGCTTCTATACAGATTATGTGAGGAAATTAATTATTACGAAGACAAGTGTGAGTATTTTGTAAATTTTGTCATGCTAAATATTGAAACGAAAAAAACAGACTAAAACAGAGTTTTTCTCTTTTACAGTAATTGGTGTTGGATGGAAGAATTTTTTCATAGTTGGCGATAAAAATTACGCTGAAACCGGATGTCTGGGCAATATCTTGATATTTTCAATTCTTGGCACAATCATTCATTTTTCTTTGGCTTTGTACGCTTCCGCTTTATTTCCAGGAAAATACGGAGTCCCAAAGCACCCTCTTTATTTCTTAAAGGTAAATTTATTTACTTTCCTAAACTTATGAATCTATCTTCTATCTTCTTCTTCTAATGTTATTATTATTATTGATATTATTATTATTAATTATCTGTGCGCAGTTTGGAGTTAGTTGTTGTTTGCTTCTTTTGTTTCTTAACTTTTTTATATTATTTTTCTTTTCAAATATTTTCAATTTTAAAATTTATGTATTGAAAATCATGGAATTATTGCAAAGAATTTTATCAAAAAATTTGATACAAATTATTAAAAATAATTCAAATCTTTTAAGAAAATGTTATTTAAATTGTATTGAAAATAATTTTATTTCATGGAAAGATTTTTATTAAAATTCATTAAAATAATTGAATTATTTTGAAGTGTGTATTTTAATATTCTTCAAAATAATGAAGTTTTTTTTAATAATTTTTACTGAAAACTTTGCAAATAATGAATTGTTTATCACAATTTTTGAAAATAATTATATTCTTTCCTGGAGATTTTATTAAAAAAGTGTTTAAAATAATTGAGGAGTAAGTTTTTAAAACCTGATAAATCCAAATTTTGTCATTTCGTGAAATTTAAACAAATGACAATTCTCACATAACCATTAAAATTATCTTTAATGTAGAAAAATTGTAATAAATTATTCATTTTTTATTTCTATTTAAAATGCTTTGTTTGTAATTAAATTCTATTGTAATAGGGAATTTAAAGGTTTTGGTAATTTTTTCCAATAAAAAGATAGAAATGGAAAATCATCAAGGTTAGCCCAAAATATTTTTTAAACTAAAAATTCTTTATTAATAATTTTTTTTTCTTAAATTGAACAGTGATAAATGGATTTTTAAGGATTTTAATATTTTAAATATGTGTTTATCTTAATTTTTTTTTAAAAATGGATTTATCAACTTTTGAAAAATTGCTCCTCAATTTAATTCTTGAGGAGGATTTTACAATTCATAAAAATAATTGAATTGTTTCGAAGAATTTTATCTGAATTTTTGAATATAATTATTGAATTTATATTAAAATTATTATATTGAAAATAATTAACTTACTTTAAAGAATTTTATTATTTATGAGAAAAATTAAATTCTTGCGGCAAATATTATTCAAATTTTTGAATAATAATGGACAAGAATATTTAATATTATGTACTTAAAGTGCGAATTCTGTAAATTTTTAATCTGTAATCATTCAAAAATTAATGTTTATTCTTGAAAATATAAAATTTTTTAAATTTCAAAATAATAATTTAATTTGCTAGTATTATTAAAAAGTAAAAAAATAAAGTTATCAAATTTTCAATTTAAATTATAAAGCTTTACCACTTTTTAATTCATAAAATGATGATTCTGTTTGTTTATTAGTTTTTCAAGTCGAAAAAAGTATCTTCAGAAGAAGAATCATATGAAAATTGTGATAATACGGAAGGGAAACCTTTCGAGACAGTACCAAAAAATGTCTACACTCCTGGGATTCAAATTCGCAATTTGAAAAAATCATATTTTACAAATTGGTTCAGTAGAACGGTAAGTGAATAATAAATATTTATAATGCTTTTTTGATTGTTATGAAATTAATGTTTGTACTATCAACTTGTTTATTTAAATAGAAAACTGAAGCGCTACGTGGAATTTCAATAGATTTCTATAAGGGACAAATAACAACCCTACTTGGTCACAATGGAGCTGGAAAAACAACAATGATGTCAATTTTGACAGGCATATTGAGCCCTTCAGATGGAACTGTTCTGATAAACGGCAAAAATATTAGCGATGAGTTGGATGAAATTGTAACAGATTTGGGTCTCTGTCCTCAAGAAGATATTCTATTTCCCGATTTCACTGTATTTGAACAAATTCAATTTTTCGGTTTGGTAAGTTCAACGAATCAAAATAAAAAAAATTCAAATTTTATCAACATAATCATAATAATATTTATACTAATAATTATAATAAACACAGTAATAATAAAAATTATTATTTTCTTTTCTTTGCATTTTTTTACAAATTACAAATTTTACAAAGTTTTACATTGTTTATTGTTTTTCTAGTTAAAACACAAAAATAGAACGAGAAATCAAGTGTCAAATGATGTATACGATTTGTTGTTAAAATTAAAATTAACCGATAAGCGAAACGAAATTCCTGCGAATCTTTCTGGAGGACAAAAAAGAAGAGTTTGTCTCGGCATGGCAATAATTGGCAATGCATCAGTAAGTAAATAATATATTTTTTAAAATCAGGATTGTCATAGATCAGAGATATCAGCGAAAAGTCATAGGATTTTATCAGAAATAGCGGAAAAATAATAAATTTTTAGAATTCAAAGAAAATCCAAAATTTGGTGTCCAACAAACTTTGAAAATGTTGAAAGGATTTAATTTTTTGTAAATTGCACTATTTATTTAATTTAAAATTTACAAAGCATCACAAATTTTAATACAAAATCTTTTTTTTTCAATTTTCTGTCTGTAATAATTGAACTTTAGAGAATATAAAAAATTGAATTTATTTTAAATAATTTAATTTTTAAAGAACTATTATAAAGTTCTTGCGCTTATAAATTAATTAGTGAATAATTTTACTTTAAAAGTCTAAAAATAATTGAACTTTGTTACACAGAATTTAACAAAAAAATTTTAAAGGAATTGTATTGTTTCCAAGAATTTTTTTTAAGTTTTAAAAATCAAAATTGTAATTAAATTAATTCAATTCTCTGTGAAGAATTTAACCAAAATTTTTGAAAATAATTGAATTGCTTCTTTATTAAAAATTTTTTTTCTGTGTCAATCCTGAAAATGTACATTTTTAAATTAACAATTTTAATAAATTTCTAATTTCTTCTAGACTCTAATACTTGATGAACCCACATCCGGAATGGATCCAGAAACAAGAAGAGAATCATGGGACATTTTATTGGTAAAATATTCATATTATTTACTAAACGATTTGAAGTTTATTTTTAATTATTTTAAACATTTTAAAACTATTCTAAAGCATTTTTAAAGTCTTTGAAATATTTTAAAATTGCTTCCAAATGTTAATAAAAAACGAAATTTTATATTTCCTCATAGAAAATGAGAGGAGAAAAAACAATTTTAATCAGCACACATAATATGGAAGAAGCCGATGTTCTTGGGGACAGAACAGCAATAATAGAACTTGGAACATTAAAAAGTTATGGAACGCCACTATTTTTGAAGAAATTTTATGGTACAGAAAACACTTTTTTTAACGACTCTACTAATTTATTTTGCTTTCATTACATTTATAATTTATGTTCCTAAAGTTTTAAACGTTCAAACGAATGACGATATTTTTTTTCTTCTCTTAAGTTTTATTTTTTTATACGTAAAAGTTTAATTTTTATACTGAGAAAATAATTTTAACTAACTAAATATTTAATTCTCAACCAAATGAATAATTAATTTTAATCATTTGTCTTTTTTGTATAATTATTTTCAGCAAAATATTTGAAATAGAAAAAAAATTGTTAATTTGAACGTTTAAAATTGTAGGACAAATTATAATTGAATGTGTGTTAAAAACTGTCTCTTTTAATTAGGCGAAGGCAACATGGAAGTTACATTATCAACTGAAGAAACGTGCGATGTCGAAGAAGTAAAAAATCAATTACCAGAGGAAAGTCAGTTAGTTAGTCACGATAGTGGAAAAATCGTCTTTAGTATTCCATTCACGCAACGATTACCAAACGATTTTGACAGAATTGAAGAAAAGAAAGATCAACTTGGCATAACTGGTATAAGTGTCTCGTTAATTACATTGGAGCAAGTTTTTCTTCGGTACATATTTTTAATTTATTGCATTAGAATCTAAGCTTTGAATTTATATTTAAGTTAATATTAATATTTAATCGAACATTAATGTTCAATCTAATATTAATATTTAATCGAATACTAAAATTTAATCAAAAACTAATATTTAATGGAATATTAATATTCGCATATCATTATTTAATCTTTTTTCAATAATTATTATTTAATACATTTTGTAAAAATTTGAATTACTTTTTCAAAGGGCAACTAAGGAGGATAGTAGAGATTCGAATAACAGTGATTTTGTTTCTGAAGAAATAAAGAAAATTCAAGGTTATCAGCTTTTTATACAATCCGCCTGTGCACTCTTTAGAAAAAAATGCATCTTCCTCCAGAAGAATATAATGTCTCATGCTGTAATGGTAAACAAATTATTTTTCTTAACTTTATTTAGAACGTAGTATTCAATATGATACTGTTATACAAATTACAAATTTTTTTATTAACAAACATAAATTTTTTAAATAATTTCATAATCAAAATTAAAAAAAAAATAACTTAAGTTTATATTTTCAAAAATTTTAATGAAATTTCACGAAAGAATTCCAATATTTCCTAAAATTTTAACAAATCTTTCTAAATAATTCGTAAAAATTATATTATTTTTATAAATAGTAAAATTTTTCGCAAGAATTCAATTATTTTTAATACAATTTTAATAAAATTCTTCTCCATAAAATTTCAATTATTTTTAAAATGTTTAATTAAAATTATTAAAGAAACTCCATTTTTTGACAAAAAATTCAAAGACATTCTACAAAAAGAATTTAATTACAATATATTTTAAAAAATTTAAACGAAATTCTCCTCGAGAATTAAGTTATTTTCATAGTATACAATTTTTATCGTAGTGTCAGTCCGCAGTACAAACATAGCATAACAAACATTATGATTATTGAATGGAAATTATAATAATTTATATAATTTATTTCCAAAAAATCAGAATTTTATTGAAAGTCCTGATTGAAAAGTTAAGAAAAGAAATTTTTCAAATTTTTTACCTTTTTCTCAATACAATTTAACATTCTGTAAAATAATTTAAATTTTTTTTATAACAAATAAAGAAAATTTTAAAAACTTTTTTTTTGTATAAAAAATGAAAGAAGTTATTAATCAATACATATTAAAAAAAATAATATTTCTGATTTTGTTAAAAAAAAATACTACAAATTTTGTAAAATACTTCAAATTACTTTATTTTTCCTTCAATTTTAAATAAAGAAAAAGAAATTATTCAAATTTTTTCATTAATTTCTTGATAAAACTTAAAATAAATTCATTTTTAGAAGGTTAAAAAATTAAATCTTATTAAAGAAATTCTTCAAATGAAATTAAATATTTTGTTTTTTAATAATTATATGAGAAAGTACACGAGCGTTTTTTTTAGCTAGTAAAATATAAAATATCTTTATATACAGAAAAAAATAAAAATTGTAATTATGAAATACACAAATTCTTCCTACACATTTTTTTTTATTAATTTAAAATAGAAAAAATTTGTTAAAAATTGTAATTAAAAAATAAAAATTTCACAACTTTTTATTTCAAAAGAAACTAATAATTTAAAACAAATAAACAAAATATAATTATAAAATTTATAAATCAAACATTATTTATTATCAAGAAAAATGTGTTTTCAAAACGAAAAAAAACAAAAGCATATACAAAAACTAACTTTATACTGCGAACGGACAGAATAAAAAACCAGACTTTAATAAAGTTAATTAATAATTAATAATTAATAATTTTAAATTTCTGAATGTTTAAGTAAATGATATTTATATTTATTTCTTGAGCAATTAAATTTTTATTACTTATTAAGAAAATAATTAATTATTACTTCTCATTGTTGTCAAAAATTTAAATAAAATTCTTCACAAGAATTACATTATTTTCATAAATTTGCATTCTTTAGAAATATTCAATAACTTTTATAAAAATAGCAAAATTCTTTGCACAAATTTAACTATTATCAATATAGTTTTAATAAAATTGAAAAATCAAATTTTTAATTAGAATTATAAATAGACAAGATTATTTTCAAAAAATTGAAAAAATTCTTTGCTTAATTTAATTATTTTCCAAATTTTCAATTTAAATTATTGAAAAGACAATTATATTGGATAAATTTAAAGAAACTCGTCAAAGGACTTTAATTATTCATAAATACTATAATAAAAATTTTTGAAGTCATGTATGGATTTAATTATGTTCGAAATCAAATAAATTTAAAGTTGATGAGAAAAGAAACTGGTGAAAATTATGACAAAGCCGGGAATTTTATTAAACGAAAATAGTAGACATGCTGAAATTTTAATCACTGTTTTATTTCATTATTTAGGTGTTGCTACCAATATTAGGAATACTTCTGATGTCTTCAGCTTTCAAAAAAGTTGAAGATACAATTAAGGAACCAATCAGAGTCGACAACTATCTAAATCCAATTATTTTCTATTACTCCAATGACTCAAATTACGAAAAAATGTATAAGAGTATTGTTGAAAGTTATCATGGAAAAACAGTCGTCACTACAGAAAATAATATTTCTTTAGGTAAATTTTCAATTTTTATTTGCTTTATTTATTCTTTTCTGTAATTCTTTCTTCTGCTTATTATTCTTCTCTTTAATTTATTATTCTGATTGGTAAACAGAAATAAAAATAATATTCTAATTTCTTTAATTTATTATTCCGTTCATTATGTCTTTAATTGACTACTCTCTTCATTCTCATCTTTATCTGATTCTTTCGTTTATTATTATCTTTCTCTAATTGATCAAAAATCAAATTTATTTTTTCAGCTCTATTGAATTTTAGCAGAAATGATCTTTCTGTTTATCAGAATAATTTATTAGCTGCCGCAAATTTTCAAAGAGTTAAATCCAAAATGGTTGAAGTTACTGCACTTTATTCAAACAGTATATTTGAAAGTATACCAATAACTATGAATTTGTTATCCAACACTATAATAAAAATTGTTGCTGGAGAAGATTATCAAATTGATGTTTCGAGGCAAAAACTTCCAAAAGTTTTAGATTTTCAAACAGTTATAAAATCAGGAGGAGAAGAAGATGTTACAAAAGTTATTATATTTATAATAGCATTATTTCCAGCTCTTGCCTTATATGTCATTCATCCGCTAAAAGAATTAACGACAGGAATTAAAGATCTTCAGAGAATGACTGGTGTTACGAGTTATTTATATTGGGGATCATTCTTTCTCTTTGATATTCTCCTCTTTTTCCTAACAATAATTATCATATTAGTTGGATTTTATCTTATGGACATAATTCTCGATTTGCGGATCTTTCGTGGAACTGAAATTGGTAAATTGAAATTCCTATTAAAATTAAAATAATGAATTCAAATTTGTATATTGTTAATTATTATTTTTTGTACATTTGTTTTTTAAAGGTATTATGTTCCTGTCTTTAATGCTGTTGGGAATGAGTATGTTTCCGTTTATCTACATATTCAGTTTTATAAAGAAAAAAGTCAACACTGTTGTAAATATTCTTATATATTTATTTTTACTAGCAGGTATGTTATTGATTAATATTCATTATGAAAGTAGAATATTCAAAGGAAAGAATTTTCTTTTCTCAAAACGAATTTGCAGAAGAAAGTAATTCTTTCTTTTGGAATTAATTAAATTAACTTTTAAAAAATCTGTTTCATAAAATGAGTAATTAATTGTAATTTATTTCCTTTTCAGTGATAATTCAGTCAATTTTAGACATGTTAATTATGGTGTCAATGGGATCTCATCCAAAACTAATGGATATATTTACTAACATTAATAATGAAATTTTTATGTTGATACCGTCGGTGAGCTTTTTCTACAGTCAAGTTACATTTCTTAAAATTGCCAGCAAAAATGCATTTTGTCGAAAAATGCCTAAGTATTTAGAGAATTTTAATTGCGACGGAGGAAACGAATGCTGCGGTAAGATAAATATTATTTTCTTCGTTTTCTTTTATTTATGGAAATATCAAAGAAAAATGTATACACATTTATTTCAGATTTAAAATGCTCTAATGGAGTTTGCCAGAAATCTTTTGGATATTTCGAAGACGTTAGTGATGGAAATAGTCTCGGAAAATGTTTTCTCTATTTATTCCTTACATCTGTGTTGTATTTCATAATTCTTGAATTATTTGAACATAAAGTGATATCATTAATTATTCTAAAATTAAGGAAGAAACAGTCTGTCGATGTTCAACAAACTGATGAACAAGTAGCAAATGAAAAGTCTTTAGTTGCTTCTGAAATTAGTCGAATAGAAAATAAAGGTATTTTATGTCTTTATTTATTTATATTATTTTTATTTATATTGATATTTTTTATATTTATAATATTTTTGTCACTTATTTTTTTCTAAACTGAGTTTTAACATTTCAGTTAAAAATCCAAACATGAATGGAGAATATTCCATTATAAATACAATTTCCGAAAATGAATCCATTTATTTGGTTCACGAATTAAGTAAATATTACGGAAATCTTGCGGCAGTAAAGGAAATTAGTTTTAGCGTGAAGAAAAAAGAGTGTTTCGGATTACTTGGAGTTAATGGTGCTGGAAAAAGTACAACTTTTAGAATGCTCACAGGATTAGAATTTCCAAACAATGGAACCATGTTTTTAAATGAAAAGGAAATTTCCACCAACAGAACGGAGGTTAGTTTTCTATCTTTAACGTAAAAATAATAATAGTGATAACAATATTAATAATAACAAGAATATTAATTCAACTTTTAATAATGTTAATAATATTATTAACAATATTAACATTCCTTAAAATAATTGAATTCTTTTGAAGAATTTATTTCCATTTTCTTGACAATAATTGAGCTTTTTTTAATAATTTTTACTGAACATTTTTAAAGTAAATGAATTTTACTAAGAATTTCTTTGAATCTGAAAAATTCACTTATTAATTACATATTTAATTATTATTGTTCATATTTTCAAAAATTTTAAAATAACTGTTCGCAAGAATTCAAATATTTACATACATTCTTCGGAAGAATTCAATTATTTTCACAATTCAAATGTTTAGTCTTTGCAAACATTCAATTCTGTTAAAAATAATTCTAAAAGTAATTTAATCTAAAAAATTTAATTATTTTCCAAATTTTAAAGTAAAGTCCTTGTAAAATATTAAATTATTTTCTTTAAAAATAAAAAAAAAAAACAATTTTTTTATAAAAATTTTATTATGTCCATTTTTTAATAAAATTTCACTGAAGGATGGAGTAAATTTTTCGAAAAAATTCATTTATTTTTCAAACTTTTAATAAATTCTTGGAAACAATTCAATTATTTTTAAAAATAGTAAAATTATTCACAAGAAGTAAATTATTTCTATAAATAATAAATAACATTCTTTAATGGAATTTAATCAGGATTTTGAAAATTGTTAATAAAATTTTTCGAAAGAATTCAATTATTTTTAAAAACATTAATTAAATTTAATTATTTTCAAACATTCTGATAAAATTCGCCGGAAAAATTGAATTACTTTTTTATATCATAAAATTCATCACAGGAATTCAATTATTTTTAATGGTGTGTTAATAGAATTTCTCAACTGAATACATTTATTTTTAAAAATATTTAATACAAGTTTTCCATTGATTACAATTATTTTGAAAAATTTTTTAAAATATTTTCAAAACCTTCAATTGTTTTCAAATATTATGTTAAAATTCTTTAAAACATTTTAATTATTATTATTATAAATAACATTTTTATGGTAAAATTATTTGCAAGAATTTTAATAATTTTATAACATTATTATTGGTTATAAAATTGAAAAAATTAAAAAAAAAAACAATTACTAAAAAAGTTGGGAAACAAAAAAGCAAAAAACAACTAACTTCAAATTGCAAACAGATTACCGAAACATGTACTTTATTTTATTATTAATAATAATAATAATAATAATAATAATAGTAATTGATCATTTTTTTATTTAATTGTATTAAAATTATTGATAGAAAATTAAATTCTTTTAAACAATTTCATTAGTTTTTTTAATAATTACATTTTGTCTAAAAATTTTATTTAATTCTGTAAAAATAATGTAATTTTTTAAAATAATTTCAATTGAAAATTTTAAAAATAATTGAAATTTAACAATGAATTTTATCCAAACCTTTTGAGTACAACTCAATTATTTTAAAAATTGTATTATAATTTTTAAAATAATTGAACCTGTTAGATAAATTTTATTAAAATTACCTTAAATATTATTGAATTCTTCCCCAGAAATTCCTCTAAAGAATTTTATTATTAAAATATGAGAATGGCTGCCGAGCGTATTATTTACTAATAATAATAATAATAATAATACAAATTTTCTAAACCCTTTTCATATTAAATGAAACTGGAATATATTTTTTATTTGCAGTACTTACGTCAGATGGGATATTGTCCTCAAAATCACGCTTTAATAGAATCACTGAATTCTAAAGATCATCTTGAATTGTTTGCATCTCTTAGAGGAGTGCCGAAATCTCAAGTATCTGCCGAAGTAGAAAATTGGATTAAGAAATTAAGTAAATAATTCTCATGAATTTTGCATATTTCAAAAATTTATTTATTTATTTCAAAATCAATAACAATACCCATTATTATATTTGTAATTAATATCAGTAATATTTCCTATTGGAATTTTTTAAAAAGGAAGAAGATGGATTGAAAAGAAAAATTTCAATATTTTGTTTACATTTTTCTTTTTATAGGATTAAACCTTTGTGCAAATCAGCCGAGTGCTAATTACAGTGGAGGAAATAAACGACGATTAAATATCGCATTGGCTCTCATTGGAAATCCTAATTTAGTACTATTGGATGAACCTACTACAGGAGTTGATCCTGCTGCTCGAAGATCCTTGTGGCGTGTGATTAAAACATGTCAATTAAGTGGGCAATCAATTATTCTCACTTCTCACAGGTATATGTTCTATTCTTTAGTTGTCACTTAAAAATAATTTGAAAATATTTTTAACTGTTTTAAATATTATTTTTGCTTATTTAATTTTGTTTATTAGCAACTTAATATTATAAATAAAATTAATATAGGTACTTTATTTATTTTTATTTTGATTAAACGGGACATTTCTTTATTTTATTAATAAACTAATTTATTTTATTTATGGATTTATTTATACTTAATTTATTTAATTTTTAATTTGTTCTTTTTTATTGTTATGAAATTAATAGATAGAATGAATTAATTAATTTGTTATTAATTTCAGCATGGAGGAATGTGAAGCTCTTTGTAATCGTCTAGTCATCATGGTAAAGGGACAGTTTGTTTGCATTGGTCCGAGTGAGCAATTAAAACAGCGTTTCGGAGCTGGTTTTGATATAAGTATCAAACTTAATCCAAGTAGAAGCAGTAAAGATGTCTTAAACGTGAAAAGAGAAATGGAAGAAGCTTTGGAATGCGAACTTCGCGATGAACATTTGGTAAGATTTATTTTATATTTCATTCATATTTAATTGAATTTCCGAATTCATATTTAATTGATTTTCCAAATTCATATTTAATTGACTTTCCAAATTCATATAATGTCAATAATTAAATTCAACTAACACAAATAATGTTCAATATCATAATAATAATCAATGTACTATGAATATCTGTTTTTCATTTTTCAAATTAGTTCATTTTGATTGCTTTTTTGTTTTTTAACTTTCTTGATCATTTTCATTTTAAAATTAATTAAAAATCATTGTACTCCTTCGAAGAATTTTATTATTTATGAAAATAATTGAATTCTTGCGAAGAATTTGATAAAAATTTGTAAAAATGATTGCCTTTTTTTAATTTTTTAAAAATGATTAAATTGTTTCAAGGAATTCAATTCAAATTGTAGTGAAAAAATGAAATTCCTTATAATGGAATAGGAATTCTTTCGAGACAGTCTGTTAGAATTATATTGAAAGTAATTGAATTCCTGTGAAGAATTTTATTATATGTATGAAAATAATTGAATTCTTTCTATGAGTTTTACGACTGTTTTGGATAATAATTTAATACAATACAGAAATTAAAAAAAAATTTAATAATGGTATTATTGCCAGAATTCTATTACAGTTTTTGAAAATAATTAAATTCTTTCATTTTTATCAAATTTTTTAAAAATGATTAGAATCAATTAAAGAAATTTTATCAGAATTTTCGAAAATACCGATTTGAATTCTATCAAAAATTCTTATTCAAATTGAATTGAAAACAATTGAATCGATTCGAAGAATTGCATTAAAATTTTTGAAAGTGATTAAATTCCTGTGAAAAATTCTCTAATTAAAGAAAATAATTGAATTTCTACGAAGAATTTTTCATATTTTTAAAAATAACTAAATTCTTGCAAAGAATTTTATTGTAATTTTTGAAAATAATAAATTGCTGCTCAGAATTTTATTATTTATGAAAATAATGAATTAAAATTTTGCAAAGAATGTTACTATATTTTTTTAAATAATTTTTTTATTTCAAGGAAGGTAAAAAAAATTTTTTTAAATAATTAAATTCGATAAAGAAATTTTATTGGAACTATATTGAATTTAATTAAAATCATTTAATGAATTTCATTAATTTTGAAAATAATTAATCTCTTGTCAAGAAGTTTAATAAACTTTTTAAAAATGATTTATTTATTTCGAAGAAAATTAAAATTCTTTTCGGGAATTTCGTTAAAATTGTATTGAAAATAATTAAACTTTTAAAAACCATTGAATTCCTTCTAATGAAAATTGTGTTGTAAAAATTTTTTTTAATAAATTTTGATATTATTGAAAATAATTAAATGCCTAAAAAATGTATCATTTAAAAAAATAAATGAATCTTGCGATGTTTTTTAAAATTCTTTTTACTATATGTAATAGATTTCGTTTATAATTGTGATTAATAATTTTATTAAAATAATTAATAAGAAATAATTTAATGATTATAATTGAATTTTACAAAGAATTTCTTTCAAGTTTTTAAATTAATCGTGTTTGTTAATGATTTCGCAATTAAAAATTTAATTATTGAATTTTAGTTACAATTTATGAAAGTATTTGAATTCCAGTGAAGAATTTGATCAAAAATTTTGTAAATAATTGATTTCTTTCGAAAAAATGTGTTATTCATATAAATATTTGAATTCTCGTGAAGAATTTTATCAAAACTGTAAAAAAAATTAAATTCTTTCTAAAAATTTTAATACTCTTTAATATTTTTACAGGGATATTTAACGTATCATGTCACTAATTCTACAACAAAGTGGGAAAAAATGTACGACGTTATGAGAACCCTAAAAAATAAGTACAGCTTTATTGAGGACTATTCCATATTGTCAGCGACATTAGAACAACTATTCTTACAGTTTGCAAGGGCTGACTCTCAAAATAATTCTTCTTAATCTCCTTACAATTTCTTAGTAATATATAAATTTTAAAAATACTTTAACCATATTTTCCGCAAAGAGTATTCAATGTTAAGAAAAAAAGTATTTTTGATAGAAAAATATGTATTTGAAAATATTTCGAATAAGCGAAGGTACTTCTCTATATACCATAATTTTTGATGCAATCTATTTTGCATTGTGATGACACAATGTGATGACGCTTATAAATGTAATGCCTAAGAGTCTGATATTTGTCTTTAACTTGTGACAAGAAAAATAATCTCATTGTTATCTCTGCTTTACTTTAATAGCTAAACTATTAAAGCTAAAATATATAATTATACATAGAGGCTAAAGAGAAACAAACGAATTAAGAAAGATTGAAATACAATGTAAAAATACATTGTTAAAAAAGACAATGACAGTATGAAAGTAAATTTTCATAATTTACTAATTTATTAATTTAAATAATCGCTTCAATCAGATTTTGAAACAAATTCATCGACAATTATTGCCTTAAAAGTTGAATTAAATTTTGCAGTATTTATGTACTTAGTGATTATTTAAATGCCTAACAGTGCCTATATTTTTTAATTTTATTGAAAAAAAAATATTTCTCTTCTCTATAAAAATGTATTCGATTGTACAAATAATTTTTTTACAATATTACATAAATTATACTTTTTTTAATATGAACTTATAATATTTTTATACGCATTATCTCCAAGTTTTGAACGTCCAAATAAACGAAATATTTTTTATTGAAACTATTTTTATAAATTACTATTTACGAAAAAACTTTTCAACTTCAATTTTCCTTTTAGAAACTCAGTAAATAATTTTTTTACAGCGGCACAAAATAATTGCAATAAAAATTTAATTTGAAGAAGAAATAAATAAATTTCATTCATTTGAACGTTCAGAACTTTTGGATTTTTTATACGCATTAAAAAAATGATTAAAATTGAAAAAAATTAATCACTTTACAAATATTTTTGCTACTAAAACTTGTAAGAATTTTATGACATTCAAATTATTCAATATATTCGTTTATAGTTAATAGTTAATTTATAAGTTAATGTAAAAAGGAAACGTGACTGAACTGAAGGTATTATTGTAATCCAAAGCGCTAATATATTATTCTATTTTCAATAATAATTGTTACAGAGAGACGAAAAAGAAAAATTGCTATAATAAGTTGCAAATTTAAAGTCTAAATGTTTAGTTTTGTTTATCATTTTACTAAAAATAGAAAACAAGTTTTAATCGTTGAAAAAAAAAATATATATATGAAAATGAATAATATAAATAGAAATAAATAATGTGAATAAAAAGAAATGAAATACAAATAAACACAAATGAATTAAATAAATACAAATAAATGAAATAAATGAAATAAATGAAATAAATACGTAAAAGAAAGAAAAATAAATACGTAAAAAGAAATGGAAACTTATTTTTCACTCTATATTTTACTGTTAAAAAAGAAATATTTTTGGAAATATTTAAACTCGAAATCCAAATAAATAGATGTAAACGAAGGACATCAATATTGCATTATATATGTGTTTGATTATTGAAACTAGTTTGATAACTCGAAGCCACTATCAATGACAAACTAAAATTTAATCAAACCAACTGAAATTGAATCTATCGAAATTCTATGTATGTAATTTCAATAAATGCTATTACACTTGAAGATAAAAATTGTCAAAAATAAAAAAAATTGTAATTTCTCGTTTCCGTTTAAATAAAAAAAATATGTATTTATTCTAAAGCAAATCGATATTTATTTAAACAAATGAACTTGATTAATTTCTGTAATATTGTATCAATTTTGTTAGCATTACTGTTGTGCGAACAGTATACTTTGATATAAAATTTGAGAATTTAGTGCTGTGTTGGTTATTTGTGATCCAGCAAATCAATGCCAGCCAGAAGCTCGAAACGTAAATTACATTTCAAAGGGATGTGGAATCTAATTCGGTTCATCCCTGTATTGAACTGCTCTCTCGCTCTTCATCCTGAACATTTTGCTCGGTGGTCAGACAAAG
Organism: Leptopilina drosophilae; assembly: GCA_032873175.1. Lineage (NCBI taxonomy): Eukaryota > Metazoa > Arthropoda > Insecta > Hymenoptera > Figitidae > Leptopilina > Leptopilina drosophilae. Next base: position 9,620,793 of record CM065480.1, read on the forward strand.
TTTCAAATTTACGCACTAACGACTTTCTAACAGTGAACTGAATGTTTCAAGTGATACGCTCTAAATATTCCAACATATACAATTGACTATATAGAAATTAAATTTTTGACAAGACAAAAAAAGAAGAAGAAGAAAGGAAATAAATTGTATTTTAGGAAAAATTATTATTAATGTGAAAATTCAAATTATTTGATTATTGAATAATTCAATAATTTAATAATTTGTATTTTGAGATATGTTAGTTTGGAGCTCTAATCGTATTATGATAGATTTAATTATAGCGGATTGGAGTAAATGGAATTGGATGATTAAATTGGAATTTTGTTGTATTTTTTCTATTCTGTTTATTTTATTTTTTTATTCTATTCTATTTTTTTCACTTTTAATTATATTTTCGTATTTTTTTCCTATTTTTTCGTATTTTTTTCTATTTTTCGTATTTTTTCCACTTTTTTGTATTCTTTTCTAGTTTTTATTCTATTTTGTATTTGCAGAATAACATATTGCCTATAATCGAGTGACCATAACGGGAATTCAATGTTTTTTCAGTCTCTTCTATTTATTCTACGGAACAAAAAATAAATTATCCAATTAATAAATATTAATGTGGCGATAAAGGTACAAATTTTAATTTTTTTTCTTGGGAAATTTAGGAGAAACAATAAAATGAAGAGATTTGAATAATAATAGTTTTTTGGAAATTTTTGGGAATGAAAATACACTATGAAAGCATGTGGAAAAAAGTTAATTAACATTTGAGTAGAATATGTATATATATACACACATTACATGAAATCTTGTTAACGAACCGGGCAACAAGAGCAGTCGGTTCATTGAGCACTCAACAGCCAAATAATTAGTGAGCTTGTGCAATTTGTCGTCACTGATCAAAGTTCTAATCTTTCATGAAATATCAATTTAAAGTGCTTTTTCCCTTTATCACGATTTTATATTTAAGATTACACTGGAAAAAATATTTATTCGAAACAAATAGTGATTGTAAAATTAAAATTGTCTATTATCGAAAAAATATTTACAATTCGATGAAATAATTTCTGCATTTAGATCGATTAAAATTTTATTTAAATTCAATAATTTTTAATTAAATCAAATAATTTTTATTTTAATCAAATAATTTTTATTTTAATCAAATAATTTTTTCTAAATATTTAGTATTATTTGGAGCAACTAGTATTTAATTGTATTAAATGAAAATCATTTAAAACGAACATTGAAATAATTGTTTACTATTTACGTTTATTGCTTTATAATAGAGAAAATTGAGATTAATTATTGTTTTATAATTAAGTAAAAACCACTTGAATAAAATCAATCGTCAATCGTGTGCGGATAATTGCATTTGAACTTTTTGGATAAAATCTAATTCATATAAATAGAAAAAATGGTTGGTACATTTTATACTGACAAATTTATTATTTTATTATTTCAATTTAAAATATTATTTTATTAAATTAATTAAAATATTATTTTATTAAATTAATTAAAATATTATTTTATTAAATTAATTAAAATATTATTTTATTAAATTAATTAAAATATTATTTTATTTAATTAATTAAAATTTATTTACCAAATAAAACTTATTTGTTACAAAATTTATTAAACAAAGAAAAATTTGTTTATTGCACATATAAATTTTACTTAGTACAGAAATTTACATTATTTACAATCTTAATTATAGTTTAATTTTATTATCATTATTTTTGTTTAAATAATTATTTTCTTTTTTATTACTATTTAGTTTATAATTTTTTATTTATTTATTAAATAAAATTTAACAAGCAGAAATTTATTTGATATAAATAAATATTATTTGGCAAATAAATTGGAATTTATTTGTTATTTACATATCAGTTTTATTTAGAAAATAAATGGAAATTTTAATTCTGACCGAAAAAAAGTTTGTCTTGGAACAAATACATTTCTTTTGCGACAAAATAAATGAATAAAATATTTTTTTGCGACAAAATAAAAGAATAAAAAAAAAATTTTTTTGCGACAAAATAGAGGAATAAAATATTTTTTTGACAAATAAAATTCTTTTGTCACAAAGTTTTTTTCCGCAATAATACAATTCTTTTAGTGCGAAATAAAACATTTTCTGTTCAACAAAATTTGTTTGTGCCAAATTAAATTCTTTTTTTCTCAAATAAATTCATTTGTCAAATAAAATTCCTTTCAGTGTTAAATAGAAATCTGTTTGTATAGCATATAAAATTTTTTTAGTGCCAAACAAAATTTTTTTTTACTAAAATAAAATTTCTTTTGTGCTAAATAAAATATTTATTTGAAAAATGAAATAGTTTTGTGACAAATAAAATTTCTTTTCTGCCAAATATATTTTTTTTGCCAAATATAGAATTCAGTTTGCTCTAAATAAAGTAATGCTGGATCAAATAAAATTGTTGTAGTACCAAATGAAAAATATATTTTTGTGCCAAATAAAATTTTTTTACTAACAAATAAATTTTTTCTTTGATAAATAAAAATCAGTTGTGCCAAATAAATTTTTTTTAACAAAGTAATTACTTTAAAATAAAATATTTCTTAGAGACAAGTAAAATTATTTTGTGTCATACGTAATTCGTTTTACTCGAATAAAAATCTGTGAGAAATAAAATATATTTAATAATAATTTTGCCATATAACATTCTTTTAGTGCGAAATAAAATATTTTTGTAAGAAATAAAATTTTTTTGTAAAAAATAAAATTTTTTTGTCAAATAAAAATTTTTTTGTCAAATAAAAATCAATACAGTGCAAAATAAATTTTTTGTTTCAGAACTTAATTTCTTCTTGTCAAATAAAATATTTCTCGGCGTTAAATAAAATTAATCTGTGACAAATCAAATTCATTTTTGCCAAATAAAAATCTGTATGTGAGAAATAAAATATTTTTGACTAATAAAATCTTTTTAGTGACAAATAAAATATTTTTGTACCAAAATAAAATATTTTTCATTACCAAAGTAATAAATAATTTTTGACAAAAAAATTCTTTTAATACCAAATTAATATGATTTTCGTTAAATAATATTCTTCTGGTATCGAATAAATTTGTTTCGTTAAATTAAATTTTTCTGATCAAATCAAATTATTCTGTACAAAATAAAATTCATTTTTTGCCGAATAAAAATCTGTTTTGAGAAATAAAATTCATTTTTTGTCGAATAAAAATCTGTTTTGAGAAATAAAATTTTTTTTGTCAAATAAAATTCTTTTAGTTTCAAATAAAATACATTTTTGTCAAATAAAATAGGTTTGAGTAAAAAAATTGTTTTTGGTAGTAAATAAAATATTTTTTATCAAATAAAATTCTTCTGTGTCAAATAAAAATCAATTTTTGCTAAATTTCTGCAAATTAAAATTATTTGAGTGCCTAATAAAATAATTTCTCTTTTCTTGTCAAATAATTTTTTTTTTTGCCAAATAAAAGTTTTCACTGATAAATATAATAAATATAATTGAATCAAATATACTATACTTGTTTCAAATAAAACATTCCTCTTGATATATTTAAAAAAAATTCGAGGAGTAAGAACAAAAAAAATAATAAAAAATTGTCCAGAGTCTCACTTTCAATTAAAACTCAACTAAAAAAAAGTAAATAACATTATTTTGATTGGAAATTCACTTCACTACTGCTTTGCCATGACGTATATCAAGTGATACAAACTTAGTTAGGTCAGACGCATCGTGATTACAATTGGAATTTTTTTTTAATTTTATATCTGAAATTTGTCTTAATTTGCAAAAAATATTGAATAAAAAAAATGTGACATTAATAACAGTCTGTATTTTAATTTATTTAGTTATTGTTTAGATTTTTTTATTTCCCGCCCTCTATACGTTCACTACCAAGGTCACGGAAGTGCTCACACTGCAGGAAATTTTTTCTATTATTACTGTATATTCTATTTTTTACAGTGATCTAAAAATGATAAATTTATTAATTATTTATTATTTTCAATTGAATTCGATTATTATTTTTCTTATAAATTCGAAATTCAGAGAGAGAAAATAAATATTATTTGTGGTTGCATGCGTGTGTCCTCTGGTGTCTTGAGTGGACGTTAGAAGAAAGAGGGGAAAAGGAAGGAGAAGAATATTGGTAGCCATGATCGTTAAGGCCCCGCACGTGTATTTACTCTATTTTTCGGATGTTTCTTCTGCAAAAATTGTCCTTCATCGACAACAATGCCCTTCAAAAATCCGTAAGTGTCTTGTTTAGTGTATTTTTTCATTATTACAAAAATATTCCCGCGCTGAGTGCTTTAAAAGTATTACATAAATAGTAATCAAAAATAAAAGTTTTTTTCCTCCACGAGTGCTCGTTTTTTCGACGGAAAAAATCCGTTGTGTTGTTTTTGATTCTTAAGCGCAAAAAGAATAAAAAAAAACCTATTCCATTAGGAGAAAATGTGAAAGAAATATATCAAAAAATACTGAATTATTAATTGAATTAAATTCTTAGTTATAAATATTCCAGACAAAATTAGTGTAAACAGAGTAAAATGTTGGTAAAAAAGTGTACATTAAATCTAACTCCAAATTTCTGTATTTATACTAAACAAACTGTTATTTTACTTTCAGAGGTATAAATTGATTAAGTTAAATTTAAAAGCTTTTACTGTCGGGTTACGTTTTCTTTTTTTCCAGATAAAATAAACAGAGTGTGAATTTTTTATTTTCGGAGTAAATTTTTAAATTGAATAATTTTACTCTCAACTGGACTAGAGTGTATTTATTGAATACACACGCTCACTCACTAAACATAATAGAAATAAAATACTCTTTTCTGAGGAAACAAAAATTTTCTGTAATTACTTAATGCAAATATTATTACAGGATCAAAAAATGTGAATATTGTGGTTATAAGAGCACTCGTGCTTTTAATGTTTTCCGACATAAGAAACGAATTCACGGGAAGGCGAAAAAGAAAATAATTTGTTGTGGTAAGAATTTTTAATATCATTTATAAATATTTTTCGATACTCAAATTTTTTTCTCTCTTTCATTCTCTTTCATATTCATGCTCCTAAAGTTTTGAACGTTTGCACGACATTTATTGATTCCTTCTTCAAATTTATTTTCAATTACAACAATTTTGCGTAACATTTAAAAAAAAATTAATTATAAAGTTCCTGAATATAAATTTGAGTTGTTTATTTATGAATTTTTGTATTTGCTAAATTTCTAATTTTTTAATTTCTGACAATAATTTGTTTCAAATAATTTAACTGCTGAAGAAATATCATAAAATTATTACATATTCTTGTAAATTATTTAATGAATAATTTTACTTCTGAAATTAGTTAAATTTGTCAATTAAATTGAAAAATGGAATTTTGGAGATATTATAAATGATTGCAAAAATTCAATTGTATTCAAAAATTTAAAAATAATACTAGCATCAAAAAATCTTCGCAAAAATTCAATTATGTTCAAAAATGTAAAAAAAAATACTCGTAAAAATTCCAATTATCTTTGTAAATAATAAAATTCTTCTCCGAAATTCAATTTTTAAAAAATTTTTATTAAGATTCTTGGTAAAATTTTAATTATTTTAAAAAGTTTTCCCCAAATAAAATAATGTTTTTCAATATCTACTATTTTAATGAAATATTCCAAAAGAATTCAATTATTTAAACAAAATTTAATACAATTCAACGTAAATATGTAATTATTTTCATAAATAAAAAAAGTTCACTGATATTCAATTATTTACAAATTTTTTATAAATGTCTTTGCAATAATTTAATTATTTTCTTAAATTGTAAAAATTTTAATATCAATTCAATTATTTCCATAAAATGTCAAATTTATTTTTAAAATTGAATTATATTTGCATAAATAATTAAACTCATCACAGAATTTCAATGATTTTTAACATACTTTTTATAAAATTCTTTGCAAAATTTCAATCAAAATAGAGTATAGAATTTTTTTTGATGCTACAAATTTTGTTTTACATCTCTAACAGCTTTAGATTTAAATTATTTTCGTAAATAATAAAATACTTTAATGTTCTTAAATTTTCGAACGATCAAATGAACGACAATATTTTTTTTACTTCTTCTAATTTGTATTTTATTTATAAAATAATTATTTTTTAGATTAAAACAAATTAATTCTAAACTAAATATTGTTTAATTTAAATTATTTTTCTCTTTTCGATAGTAATTTTCAAAAACATTTAAGGTGAAAAAAATTTCGTTCATTTGAACGTTCAAAACTTTAGTTCTATACACTTTAAATAAATTAAATTATTTTGAATATAATTTCAATAAAAATCTTCTCAGAAATTTACAAAATTATTTTCATAAATAATAAAACTAATCGAAGAACTTCAATAATTTTTAATATAATTTCAAATTTTGAAAAGAAATTCTCCAAAAATAGAATTACTTTTATAAATTATATTAAGATTAGTCGAAAGAATTGAATTTTGAGACACCTTCAATTATTGAATAAATTATTATTTTATTTTCGTATTTAAATAGTTCAATTCTTGTAGATTTTTCTAATAAAGATGGAATTAAAAATTAATTTTAGTTAAAATTAGGAATAATAATTTTGAATAATAAAATTATTATATCGTAAATTTTTAGAAATAATAAAATTGAATTTTAAAAATGTTTCGAATTAAAATCTTGAAAAATGTAAATTTTTCATAGTTTCAACTAACAAATTTTTTGTTTTGAAATATTTTAATTGAATTTTTTTAATTACTTAAAGTTTTTATTTTCTGAAATAAATTCAATTCAAGAATTTACGAATTTTCAAAATTTCGTAAAATTGAATTGGAAACAAATGGATTTGAAATTTCTCAAAGACGTTTCTCAAAAATTATTGAAAATAATTAATTGTAAGAAGAATTTTAGTTAAAAATCCTAAAAAACAATAATTGAATTGAAATCAGAAAAGTAAGTTTGAAGTTAGTTTGGAAAATGAAGTTAATCAATTTTGAATACTTTTCTTAAAAATTAGTGGATTATTCATATCATATTTAATTTTCACGACAGTTTGCAATAATATTTTTTTAATGTTTAGTTTAAAAATTTTTTTTAAATGTTTATTTATTAAATAATTATTTTAATTACATAATCTAATTATTTACAGGAAGAAGTTATCGTACCAAAGGGGATTACTATTGTCACGTCGAGGAAATTCATCCGCACACGAGAAATGGATCGATTTCAAAGAAGAAATACAAAATCACAAAAAAGATGTTATTAAAAAAAACGAAGAAAACATCAAAGAAAATTAAAAAAAATACAGAGGAAATTCTATTCTTATTCGATAAGAATATTTCATGGCCAACTGGAAAGGAAATTGCCGATTACTTACGTAATATAAAATTTCATAAACTTTAGAATTAATTTTATACGTAATTATGAAAAAGCATTTTTTTTTTGAAAAATTTTGAAATTATCAACAAACAAAAATTAAATTATCACACATGTAAAATTTTTTTTACAAGTTTTTAATATTTAGAGTTTAAAAATTGTTTTTATTCAATTTTATTTAATTAATAGAATAATATAGATTTTACACACACAACAAAATGTTTTATCGTGGCTATATAATGTATTATACAAATCTATTTTAATAATTAAGAGTAAATGTAAAATATCTATCGTCGACAAAACTATTAAAGTTAAGAAATTTTCTATGTTCTACGTTATAAGTATATTTATAATGTGATATAAAGTGCCAAAATTATAATTTAACGAAAAAAAATATTGAATAGAGAAGGAAAAATGTTGCATGTAATGTAAATTAATATATTTCGCATTTTATAGAGAAAAAAGTTTTTTAAACTGTGTTTTATTCCTTCACAGCTTTCTTGAAAGTTTAAAAGGTTTGTAACATTTTAATTATATGAAAAAAATTAAATCTTAACGACTTCTTACGGTTTTTTTATTTTACAATTTTTGATATTTTTTATCTTTTTTTATTTTTAACTATACAATAGAAATAAAGTAAATAAAAATAGTATTATACACGAATATTATGCCTGACTAAAATAATTCCATTTCACTTGGAATACTAACTATTAATAAATGTCATGGAATGTTACTAAAAAACTTTTTTTAATTTTATTTTTTTTATTTTAACGAAAACTTTATTTTACCAAGTTGAAAATAATTTTTTCTAAATTATACAAAATAATTTTTTCTAAATTATATAAAATAATTTGAAAAAAATTATTTTCAAATATAACTAAATCTAAAAATTATACTATAAGACCAGTTTGTTTTATCATTTATTTATGACAATTAAAAGAAAATTAAGAAAAAATTCTCGCAACGATTAACTGATTTAGAGTAATCTAGATTTTTCATTATGAACCCATTGGATTTTATAAAGTAAAATAATATTTATCTAGAGGGAAACTCAGAGTATATATTTTACTGATTTCCCTGGAGCATTTGTTGTATGAAAGTATTTTTAAAAAGAAAAGGAATAATACGAAATGAAAGCATTTTTTTTAATGATTCCTAAAATCATTATATTTAAATGAAGTAAAACTTAATATTTATTTACATTTATTTATTGTAAAATATTAATATTTATATTCCTTTCGTCTTTTTTGCATTCTTTTAAAATTTTATTCACTGATATTTTCTCTCCAATTAGTCTTTGTTTTTGGTAATTATTTATTTTTCTCCATACAGTTGAAAACATTTTTTCCTATTTTTTTACATTATATGGGAAATCTTTTTTTAGAGTAATAACAATAGCTCCATAGCGAAACAAAAACGGACGTAATTTTGTATATTTTTTTCTATAAATAAAATCGTATTGTCTGAATTTTTCCCCAATTAACCTTTTTTGGTAATTTGGTTATATTTTAAAAAGGACAGTCACTTGGGAATTTTTTTTTCTACTTTTCATGACTTTATGGAAAAATGTTTTAGGGCAGTAGGAATAGTAATAGTAAAAGCAATCAATTTTTTTTAACAATAGCAAAACAAATGAAAAGACTTAAATCTGCAAGATCGTCTACGTCAGCAGGTAAAAAATTATTATGCAAAAAGTTCATGTACCTTCCCTGATGGACGATTAAAACTTTACATCGAATTTACCTTCGGGGTTTTTGTATTATTTTTTTTAGTTCTCACACTATCCTTCTGTAAAATCACCTCTCTCTTGAGCCTGGTAAAAAAATAAATTTATGTCATGATGTAACATTTATACGAATTTGAAAATCGAGCAGAATATTATCTAATTATATTCAAGATTAATAACACTTTTGATATGCACGTCGGTCAGCGTTGCATGTTCAAAATAAAAATATTCTCTTGTATCGACTGCGAATTATTATAATAATAATTTAATATTATAATTATTATAATTATTGTAATATAAATAATATAATAAAATATCAAGAATAATTTAATTTCCTGTTGTGACAACTACAGCATCATACATTTACATGTATTTTGTGTTTGACTGTATCCATACAGCCCGCGTGTTGTTGTGAAAATTCCCCAGCAGATGGCGCTCCGTTCGCAACGTCAGCGTACTGTAGTCATAGAAATAGTTAGTCTTTGCCGGGATTTGTTCGGTAAAGTGTCGTCTTTTTATATATATGAAAAAAAATAGTTTGAAATTATTATCACAACGTATAATCTGTCAACAGTTAAACATTTTAATTGCCAATTTATATTTGTTTCGTGTTCTTCAATTCAGAGTATACGTGCCAGTGTTCATTTGACTGCAATTTATGGATGTGTTCAATTCATTTCAAGCAGAAGGAAAAATATACTTGCAGAATCCAGAGGAACACGATTTTTTTTGGAATTGTTGAAAAAAAGGTACGAATTTTTATTCATTTCTTTATTAATTATCATTATTCTTTTGATTTTTAATAAGTTTCCTAATAGTCAATACAAAATGAAAAACTAAATCTTTTTCCACAAATTTGTCTTAATTTTATCATGTGGAAATTTACAATTTTGACGTTTACGATTTTGTGAAATTGTAATTTTTGAACTAGATAAACAGAAAGTGTGTACAATTTTGAAGTGAATATAATCATTTTGGAATATTACCGTATTTGGTGATTATATATTGTTGCTAGTCAATTAGAGGTTTATTTAGTGTTGTAATTTTCTGCATTTGTTTATTTAATGATTCCGGTATATTCATGTATTTTAGTGATCTATAACTGTCGTGATTTTTTGCTAATATTTTTCGCTCTTTGAGACTTTAGTGAGTTTCATTCACACCTATGTGAATATTTTAAATATTGTTATTATAGCAATTAGGTTATGTTTTACAATGTAGCACTTCGCGCGTGTTGTCAATTGAAATCGGAAATAATAATACAGGTGTATTTTTTAATCCTAAAATTCAGCAGTAAATTTTTGACATTTTAAACATGTGGAACGGATTTAAATAAACAATGCTTCCAAGAAAGACGAGAATATTGCAAATAATTCTCCAGAAAAATGTACAAAATATAATAAAATTTAATCATAGGGTCGTTATAGAAAGAACTGTTTTCTTATTTTTTCTAATATATTTCTTTTATTTATTCTATTCATTTAAATAAAATTTCCAACAATATAATTTTATTTACAATATTAAGGAATATTAAAAAATGTTCGTAAGGGAAACAAAGTTTTTGGTATGCGTATACATTAATCAAAACATTTTTTTCTGTCGTGAGAATTATTATCTTTAGGTGTTCTTAATCGCGGGCGTATTTTTTATTCCTGACAGATTGATTACAATGTAATTGCAATGTCGTTGTGCACCGGGGTTTGAAAAAAAAGGGAATTAGAGTTACATACATGAAATATAGCGATCACGATGAACTAGAAGTTAGGAAACTAGAAGAAGGCGAAAGCTTTTGGTCTTTACACGACAAGCAATTTCAAGGGAGTACGTAAATTAAATTAAATGCCGACGCTTTAATTGCCGCGTGGATTAAATGTCAGGCATACAAGCAGACGAGCATAGTATTAGAAGAGCATTGAGAACAGTAAATGAGATCTCATTTTAATTGAATAATTTTTTTTTGTCGTTCATAAATATTTCAGGAGCTTAATTTCAAATTAGCTTCATAACGCGGCGAAGAGAAAGCAAACAATTCGGATATAAATAAATTATTATTGGCTTAAAGAGATGAGAAGTAAGTCAATTAAGAATAGTTTTGTAAAAGTTGACTTTTAATTACGTTTTTGTTTTTCTAGAAATCCAGGGTTGCCACATAGGTCAGGAAATTTAAGGATTTTTATTAAAATTAATGAAAAAAATTAAAGTTTTAGAATTTATAAGAAAATAATTCTGAATTTAAGGGTTTTTTTTGTTTGTCTCATAAACTTTGAAATTTTATCACGAATTGTAATTCAAAACCTTCAATTTTTTTATTTCTGACAATATTTCTCTTTAAATAACTTTAATACTTGAAAAACTCTCATAAAATTATTTATTTAATCAAAAATTTTCCTTAAATAGTTTAAAATAAATAAATAGATGAACGTCAAAGTATTTATAGAAAAATTTTAGTTAAAAACACTTTTAAAAAATTGATTTTTCGAGAAGTTACAGATCATTGCAGAAACTCAATTATTTTTAAAATCAAGAATTAATACAACTCTTTTTAAGAATTTAATTATTTTTATGAATAATAAAACTCATTTAACAATTTCAATTATCTTTAATACAATTTGAATCGAATTTCTCGAAAAATGTTATTCTTATCAAAATTTGTCAAAAGAATTCAATATTGTTTAAAAATTTATTTATAAAATTCTATTTTTTTAAATTCTGGTAAATTAAATTATTTGAAAATTTTAATAAAATTCTTTACAAGAAATCAATTATTTTCATAAATAATAAAATTTTTTCCGAAATTCAATGATTTTCACAAATAAAATTCTTCATAGGAATTCAACTCTTTGGAAAAATTTTTTACATAAAATTCGGTACCAAAATTAATTTCTTTTCATTATATATAAATAACCAAATTTATGTCAGAATTTCAATTATTTTTTATATAACTTTAAATAAAATGATAGAAAATTCACTTGTTCCTAATTTTTTTTGTAAACTCGCCGAAAGAATTCAATTTCAAGAAACAATCAATTATTCAACAAATTATTAATTTTTGTATTGGGACAATTAAATTTTCGAAGAATTTTCTAATAAAAATTGATTAAAAAATGAATTTCACTTAAAATTTTAGATAATTGATTATTAAAAGCATTATAAAGTGAATTTTTTAGAAATAATATTGAATTTTGAAAAGGTTTTTAAACTGAATTATTCAAAAATCTGAATTTTTTATACTTTTAACTAACAATTTCTGTAGAACTAATTTTTTGGAAAAATTTTAATATGGAATTCTTTTAAAATTGATTAAAGTTTTTATTTTCTAACATATATTTAACGTTCTTAAAGTTTTGAACGTTCAAATGAATGACAATATTTTTTTTCTTTTCCTAATTTGTGTTTCTTTGCAAAAAAAAATATTTTTTTAGATTAAAATAAATTAATTCTAAACTGAATGTTGTTTGATTACAATTATTTTTCTTTTTTGTATAGTAATTTTCAAAAACACTTGAGGTGGAAAAAAATTTCGTTCATTTGAACGTTCGAAACTTTAGCCACATTATATTTAGTTGAAAAATTTCCGAATTATGGAAATTTCGTATAACTTAAAGTGTAAACAAATGGATTTGAAAATTCTCACTGAAAAATTATTAAGAATAATTGATTCAAAGAAGAATTTTAGTTAAAAATTCTAGAAAATAATAATTGAATTTAAATGATGAAAATAATTTTGAAGAATTTAAGATTAATGTCTTTAGTTAAGTTTTTTTTAAATCTTAATTCCTATGAAATATGTACAAAATAAATTTTATCAGTACAAATTAAAAGAAATTCAAAATTATTGTCATTTATTTAAACGTTCTAACTTTAGGAAGAAATATTTTTATTAAAAATATTTTGCTCTCTAAATCTGAATTAGTTGAGAAAAACTATTTTTTATTAAAATGTTGTCCGACTTTTCGCTTCATAGCGATTAGTAAAAAAATAACTAATTATTAGTAGACAATAACTAATTATTTGACACAAAATGACTACAAAAATAGTCAAGTTTGACGAATTGAATTAGTTAATTAAATTTTGGTTATTTTGAAATAATCTGAAAGCGAATTTAACTAATAAATTAATAATTCTTTACTATTTAATTAAAATTATTAATTTAATTAAAATATATTACTCTATTTGAATCAGTGACTGATTTTTACTATCACATTAGTTATTTTTAACTAATTCAAATTTGGAGAGTGCAAAAAATCGATTTTTTATTTCGTTTTTGCTTCTTTAAAAATCATATTTAAAAATTTCCCATCCTTGAAGTCGACAAATATTTTTTTTTCACGAAACCAAAAAGCATAAAACAATTTTTTTCATAAGTTTTAAGTTAAAAATGTACGGAAAATTTTTTTAACTCCTTAGGGAAATAAAACAGGTGAAATTATAGTGACTTTTTCATCTCTAAAAAAGTCAAATAATAATTTTTGACGCTGAGTGTCGACGCTAAGTTCAGAATTATAAAATTTCTGAATAATATTTTTTCGCTATAATAAATATTTGCAACAACTGATCAAACGTATGAATAAAATTATATTTAAAACATATTTTGAAACAATTTAACTTTAAATTAATTTTTATAATTATTTTTTGTATAATAAAATTAAAAGTTAAGAGGAAAGAAATTCGCTTATTTTGAACGTTGGGCATTTAAAGAACATAAGAAGTTTGAAATAATCTAAAGAAAGAAATTTTATTATAGAATTTTAAATACAAATGATAATATAAATGTCAGGAATAAATTATTTCACATGTGAAAGTGAATTGGTTTCTTATTATTAAATTTAATTTGAACACATGTGGGACATAAATGAGTATACCTCGTTTTAAAATGATTTATTGAATTCATGAACAATTATAAAGATAAAGGGAGATTAAAAGGAGATAAAGGAAAATTTTAATATTCAAAAGAAATAAACCAAGTGCGTAAAGAATTTCGAAATGTCTTATTGTTTCGGTGGCTAATTATAAGAAATCCGATTTCAGTAAATTGTAAAGTAACGGTTATTTTTGTATTATATAAAATACCGTAGTAGAAGAGCGTTGTAATTAACTTATTTCATCATTAACTATAGTGGGCACATATTTTCTTTTTTATTTACACAAGACACAAAAACGTTGAAAGTATCACTTTATGGTATGGAAAATTCAAGTTATACTTCGGATGAGACGCAACTGTCATCCGCAAAAATAAACGGTTCAGTTTTATTGAAAAATCGTCGTCTTCGAAAGGGTATCATTTTGAGATGGGAATTTCATTGAAAAAAGAGGCTTTTTTTCTTCTTTTCTCTTTTTTAATATAATATTTCCATTTCGAAAGGCGCTGCGGAATTGGAAAATGAAAATTTTCTAAACTTAATGTCAATACTAATTGAAATGCGAGGGAAATAAATAAAAATAGTTTTCGAGTTGAATATATATAGGGTTAATAGGCAGAGAAAGAAAAAGTTTAATTAACATCGCGAAGCTAAGCATCGTAGTACTAAACTAAAGTATTACGGGACGACCACAACGTGCTCGCTGCAATCAAACATCCTACCACCAACGAGCTCCATTCAACTTTAGAAATGAAACGCAATGCATCTTTAATTAAATCTCTCCTAGGTATAGGTAGATAGTTGCAGGTTATGCACGAGGACCAGTCTGAAAATTTATTCTGTGCATTTCAATTTCTATTTGGCTTTCATTCTTGTTTCCTGGATTTCCTCTCTCTCGTTTCGTTTCGTTTTCCAACTCGTCTTCATTTCTTGTCTTCATCCATCATTCGTCAGCCAATTATATGACAGTTTTATTTTCCTTCAGTTTATTCTGATCTCGTGGATGTACATTTACATATTCTGTCAATTATTGTAGTTCAACTCTTATAAAATTTGCATACATGGTTTATTTAAACTGTTTCGAGAGGAAAAATATATTGTGCGCCTTCTATTTCTATTTTATCTTTTCCGAATGAGAATAAGTTGCTTTAAATTTTTTTTAATAGAACTCAGGGGGAAGAAGTACAAATTCTTTTTTAGAAATCAGGGAAAAAGCCGAATTTTTACGTTCCTGAAGTTGGCGTCAACGCTCGGCACCGAAAACTATTTTTTCTTATTATTTAAGTAATCTTTAACGTCCGAGATTCTTTATAAACTAAGACAAATTAAACGAAAACATTCGAACAATGAATAAAATCATTTAGATTTCGCAACGTTGGAGTAAATAAATATTTTATTCAATGTCCGAATGTTTTCGTTTAATTTACCTTAACTTATTTTTTCTTATTTTTAGTAATAAAATTTTTACAATTTCACTTCTTTTATTCACTAAAGAAAAAAAAATCTTTTGAAAGTATTTTTTTTAAATCATAAACCGTGGAAAAAATTAAGTTATTTTTTCGGTTTAGGGAACAAAATATTTTTCGATGCTCAGCGTCGACGCCAACTTCAGGGAACTTATTTTTTAACAAACCTGGAAATTTAAATTAAAAGATGTAAGAATAGGTTGAACGCTATATAGATCGAGAAGCTTGGAAAACTGGGAAATGACAACAAATTTTTTTTCTTGACCGGAAATTTTGAATTTTTTTAAATTAAAAAAATGTCTTTTGTATAAATTAAAAACACTGGTTATTTTGTGAGAAAAAAATGGAAATTTCTTTTAAAGCTTTTTAATTATATTTTCACTAAAACAGATTACATGTATTTTTATAAAAACCTTTCAGTTCGTAAAAAGTATATAAAATGCATATTCAGGGATTACAAAGATCAGGGAAATCCAGGTAAAGTGCAGAGAATTTTATGAAATGTAATATTCAATTTCTACAATCTATAAGAAAATTTTGAATTAAAAAATTTTTTTTCAATTGAATTTATTTTACATAATTTTGTGTTACAAAATTGATTATTTTCAAAAATTATCTTCAATTTTTGAATAATATCTGATAAAAAATTTAAAAATATTGAAACTTTAATAATTAATTCTTTAAAATAATTCAATTACTTTCCTAAAAATTCCCAATTATAGGGAACACACAGGAATTCAATTATTTTTAATATAATTTTAATAACATTTTTCGAAAAAATAATTATTGTTAATACAATTTTAAGTCAATTTCTCAAAACAATTCAATGATTTTTTTTTAAATTAAATCAAATTCATTTGCACGAGTGTCAATTATAATCAATACAATATTTTTAATCAAATTTCTGAAAAGAATTGAATGATTTTTAATTTTTAATAAAATTCTTCATTAGAATATTTTCAATACAATTTTACTTTATTACAAATTTTTTAATTTCTGATTATAGCAAATTCGTCAAAAAAATTTTCAACAATTCAATTATTTTCATAAAACTAATAACATTCTACATAAGAATTAAATTATTCTTAATACAATTTTTTGTTAAATTTATCGAAAAAATTTGCAAGAAATGACGTTGGTGAAGTTCACAACGTTTATAGTCGACAATTTTGGAAGAAAATTATTTTTGTAAGCAAATTTTTATAAATTTTTGTAAAGAAAATAGAATAATTAACTTTTTGAACAATGATTCACAAAAAAAATATTTGTGAATAAAAAATGTTATTTTCTAGGTAGGAAAATTAATTTTTTTCTTTCAATCGATGATCGTAAACGTTGCAAACTTCATCAACGTAAGAAATGCAATATAATAATTGTAAGAAAATTTCGAGAAAGAATTTAATTTTAAGCAATTAAATTTTGATTTAAAAACTTTAATAAAGTTCTAATAAAAAATTGAATATATTATAAATTCAAAATTTTAAGAACTTACAAAAATAACAAAAAGTAATATAGAAAATTAGAAATTAATTGGTAAAAAAATTCCACTTATAAAATAGTGGAAAATAAATGAGGCTGAAGTCCACTACGTTTTTGAAAATGAAAACAAAAAAATAATGATACGATATTATTATTTTTGATTCTACATCATGATAGTTTTTAATAATTCTATCCTTAGTGACAATTAATTTCTTAAAAATTAAGGCATACAATGAAATGTATGAATTTAATTTCTAAAAAATTCTTTTTCGTTTTTTCGTTTTTAAAAACGTTGTCGACTTCAGCTTTTTAAAAAAATTAATTTATACATTTTTTCCAATAATATTATCACAAAACTTATAATTTTTTCAATTTGAATTAGAAAATATTTGAACCATGTAATGAGAACTAAAGTGATACCAATATTTCAAAAAATGAATTTTTATTTCTACATAGAACAATACATTAAAATATATAAAATTCTTAAAAATTAATTTGCGGTAAAATCGAAACGTTAAAGTGTGTTTTTTATTTTTTTTATTTTTTAATATTTGACTTGAAGAATTGATAATTTTTTTGACCTTTAATATTATCTCTTACCGGAGTGATAAATTCTACTACTTAATATATATAAAATTCTGTTTTTCTTCGTAAATAAATTTCCAAAAAGCCATATTTTGCATTAATATCAATTCGTTTTTATAAAATAATTCATAAGTAACTACTTTTATATTTTAGAATGTTAAATTTGTTATTCGCACTAATATTATTAATGTAGATTGAATTTCAAATAATTTCAAGTTAAAGTTTTAGAAAATTGATTTTTAAAAAATTTTAATTAAAAATTCTCTAAATTAGATTGTGAAACATTATTTATTTACAATTTTATGAAATTAGTTACATTTTTAAATATATATTTAATTGAAAAATTTTCAAAATATTCGAAGTTTCATGAAGTTGTCGCAAAAACAAGTGGATTTTAGAAATATTTTAGTTTGAGGTGGACTTTTTTGGAAATAATTTAATTTTTAAGGAACTTTTATAGCAAATATTAAAAATAATTGAATTAGGGAAGATTTTAGTTAACCTTTTTTGAAAAATAATTGAGAATTGAAATCTTGAACATAATTATTATTGAGTTTCTTTATGACCATGGTTTTTTTTAATAAAAAAACAGTAATCCTGAAAGAAGCTGAAATCTATAACGATTCTAAAATCGAAAAATCAAAAAAGAATTTTTTAAAAATTAAATGCATCTCTAATGGGACTAAAGTTTTGAACGTTCAAATGAACGAAATTTTTTTTTCACCTTAAGTATTTTTGAAAATAATTATCGAAAAAAGGAAAAATAATTGAAATCAAACAATATTTAGTTTAGAATTAATTTTTTTTATTCTAACAAATAATTTTTTATGAGTAAAATTCAAATTAGAAGAAGTAAAAAAAAATATTTGCCGTTCATTTGAACGTTCGAAACTTTAGGAGCATCATCTCTAATTTTTGTGTGACTTAATTTTTAAAGAAATTAATTGTCACTAAGGATACAATTATATTAAAAAATAACATGATTTAGAATAAAAAAATATAGGAACGATATTATTTTTTTGTTTTCTTTTTTAAAAACGTTGTTCACTTCAGCCTCATCCCTGAATAAACATATTGTAGTTTATAAAAACTTTAAACATTTTTGAAGAAATGAAGAATCAAACAATTGTTTTAAAGCATTTAGGTTCCAGTGCCCTGATTTTTTTAAATTCCTCGATGAATATAAAAGAAATGAATTTAGTGACCATTATAATTGCCATTGTCGTCTTTAAAAGCTTTAAACAATATTTTTCGACGCCTAACTTCAGGGACATAATTTTTAAAGAAAAAAAAAAACTTTCTCATGTGACGAAAACGTAATAGGTATAAAAAAAAGAAGGCGAAATAGATATGAAGAAGTTTACTGCTACAATGGGATTTATTTCTTAAAAAGTTTGATTGAATTTATATATAGATACA
Organism: Leptopilina drosophilae; assembly: GCA_032873175.1. Taxonomy (NCBI): domain Eukaryota; kingdom Metazoa; phylum Arthropoda; class Insecta; order Hymenoptera; family Figitidae; genus Leptopilina; species Leptopilina drosophilae. Next base: position 9,639,697 of record CM065480.1, read on the forward strand.
GTTGAATAACAAAACAATGGAAACTCAAGCATAAGGAAGAAACTATTACTTTGTCACAAGTCGACATTTCTTACTGTGTCCAAGTTTCCGTAGAAACGTTGAAAGCCAATAACAGCATCGAATCTCGGATCAAGTTAGGAAAACCAATTACATTCGCAAACTTCCGGTAACCGATAAATGGTCTATAGTTGCATTGCTATTCGTATAACAACTGTGAAAGGTTCAACGAGAGCAATGACTATATGTAACGAGAGAAAGAAGGGTCAAATCGATCGTTATTCGTTGCGAAAATGATGGTGGATGGCATCGAGAAGAGAAAAAAACACAAGAGGGAAACAGGGAATTACAGCTATGCGACCGAGTATGTATATATATATATTTATGTCTATATACACATCAGTGAACAGTCGTATTATATATGTGTGTGGAGTCAACGGTAGGTCGGGGCCATTTAAATTTTAAATGGCTGCCCATCGCACTCTGGCATCGAGTGCGACCAGAAAACTTGACGAATAAAAAAAGGAAAGCATATAACGTGAAAAATTAATTGAGGAATATAATAAATAATAGTCGGGAATATAAATAATTGATACGAACGATTTATAAGCATTTTTATTGACCTATTTCAAAACAATACTCATAAATATACGGGTGAATTATAAATAAAAAAGTGTGTCTCTATTTTTAAAATGCGCATATATTGTACCTACCAATTTAAAAAGGATACATGAAAATTTTTTAATTTTTTATTATTGCAAGTTTTATTAAAATTGAACACTATAAAAATGTCGACAAGGAAAGTAAATTAAACATTTAAATCCGCTTATATTAATTGTCAAACTCTCTTTTGATTATAAATAATTTTAGAATTACAAATATTTGCAAAGAACATTTTGAGATTCAATATGGAGTCGCTACTCTCCACCTGTGAACGCCAAGGTCATCGCTAGATGGCAGTTCAGTTTTTTCTTGGAATTTTTACTGTCATCTGGTGGTGACCTTGGCGTTCACAAGTGGAGAAATTAAACCACCGTCTTATTTCTCAAAAACGATTTTATAATTTATAAAATCAAGGTTCCCACAGGTCAGGAAAGTAAAGGAATTCAGGGATTGTTATTAAGAGTGCCTACTAGAAAAATTAAGTTCTTAGAATTCGTCAGAATATTCTGGATTTTGGAGTCTTTTGTCAATTTAATTAGAAAATTTTAAAGAACTTAAGTTTTTCAAAATTTTAATTGAAAAATAATTTTTAAATTGTGAAAAAGTAAAGGACTAACTCTGTAATGACGAAAAATTTTATTTATTCAGATTCTTTAGAAATTATGTTAAATTTTTTAATATACATTTAATTAATTATTAAAAATAATGGATTTATAGATGAATTTTACTTAAAAACAATAAAAAAATTGAATTTTAGACAAGTTACAATTGATTACAAAAATTCAAATATGTTCCAAAATTTGTAAAAAATACTGGTCAAAAGTTAAATTATCTTTATAAATAATAAAAATTCTTTTCTGCAATTCAATTAATAAAAATCAAAAAATAATTAATATTCTTGGCAAAATTTGAATTATTTTCAAAAGTTTTCCTCATTTCAATTACCTTTAATATCTACTATTTTAATAAAATTTTAGAAAATAATTAAATTATTAAAACAAACTTTGAATAAAAATTTCACTGGAATTTAATTAGATAAAAATTTTTATAAGTTTCTTCACACTAATTCAATTATTTTTAATTCGTTAATAATGTCTTTCCAAAAAATTCAATTACATTAAAAGAATTAAAGAAAATAGTTCTGTTCAAATTTTGGCAACATTCTTTACAAGATTTAGTTGCATTTTTATCCTGGATTCAATTATTTAAAAAGAATTTAATAAAATTTTTCGTGCATATTTGAATTGTTTTCAACATTTTAATAAAATTTCTGGAAAGAATTTAATTATTTTTAAAAAGTTTATAAAAATTCTGGGAAATTAAATTATTTAAATAATGAATCAAATTCTTCACCAGAAATCAATTATTTTCATAAATAATAAATTTTTTCTCCGTAATTCAATTATTTTCACAAATAAAATTTTTTACAGGAATTCAATTCTTTGGCAAAAATTTTAAAAATAAAATTTGTTGCAAAAATTCAATTGTTTTCATAATATAAATAACAAAATTTATCGTAGAATTTCAATTATTTTTTATACAATTTTAAATAAAATGATAGAAAATTCACTTGCTCCTACATTTTTTTTAATTCCCTAAAAGAGTTCAATTATTTAAAAAAATTTTGATAAAATTCTTTATTAAAACTTCAATTTTAAGAAACAATCAATTATTCAACAAATTATTAATTTTTGGATGGAAACAATTGAATTCTCGAAAAATTTTCTAATAAAAATTGATTAAATTTCATTGAATTGATTGAATTTCATTGAAAATTTTAGATAATAGAATTTTGATAGAAGTAAAGCGCGAGTTTTTCGAAATAAATTTTGAAAAGTTTCTAGGTTTAAATCTTTGAAAATTTGAATTTTTTATATTTTTACCTAACAATTCTATGTAGAATTAATTTTTTTTAAAGGTTTAATTTAATTCTTTAAAATTATTTCAAGTTTTGTTTGAAGGCATTGAATTTCAAAAGGTTCGAATTAAAAATTTTGAAAATCTTAGTTTTCGTGGAAAAATATAGTGATAATTTATTTAAAAATAGAAGTTATTTATGTTTCCGTGTAATTTTAAAATTAAAAAAATTCGTAAATAAATGTAAATAATGTAACTCACTTTTTGAAGTTTCTAATAATTTTTAGAGTGAATCGCAGAGTATTCTTCAGGGTTAGGGAAAAAGTCAAACTTTCGTCTGGAAATCAGGAAAAAGTCAGAGAGAAAAAAAATTAAACTTTTGTGTCAACCCTGAAAATGGAAAAAAATTATTTTGACAGTTATTTAAATTGTGCTCTATTAGTGCACATTTATGACGCTTTTTATTCAAACACACTACTCGTTATTTGTAAATAACTCATTACGATGACTATTTGGAACTATTACAAACATTTTATGACACTTTTGATAATTTAAATAATCATCCGAAAAATAGAAAAAAAATATATGAGGCATTAATCATTTACGCGGAAAGTAAATAGATTGACAATTGAATAAACACGCGTGTTCGAACAAACAGGTAACAAACATTTATATATTTCATCATAAATAAATAAGGAAAACATATTTATCTGCATTTATGTGTAGTCTCTAGGAATCTCTCTCACATCTAGGTAATAATATATATAGAGTATAAATTCCCCGAGAGAAAATTGTAGGTGTTAATAACATTTGCTTTATGTATATAATATTATACACTTCACTTGCCACCAGGTGAAAAATAAAGTAGAAAAACTTTTAAAATGGACTTTAAAATATCAAGAGTAAAAAAAAATTTATCTAAATGAAAATAAGAGTGCATTCATATGGTAATCAACAGATATGAAATTGGATCGAATATGGGTGGAAGAGTTGATAAATAACTAATATGCATAATTTGATAATATTCTAGTCGCATCAAAATGACATTTAGTATTCTCATCTTCTTTAGTATTCTTTTAATTTATTTTTAAGAAAATAATTAATGCGTTCTTGAAATTAAAAAACCAGAATTTTTTATTTCAGAAATTTGATAGATTTTATGACAGTATTTTTGATAAAATTTTCAAATATTTCCTTATTGATTTCACTAAATTTTCTCTGAAATCACTTACACTATAGTTGCGTTAACAATTTTCATTTATAGATAAACATCAAAAGGTTTTGATTTAAAATTTTAGAAAATTTCAATTTTTAATGAATAAAACAGCATGTGACTTAGAAATAAAATAGTAATTATTTCGACAAGAAAAATGAACCCAAAGTTTTGAACGTTCAAATGAACGACGAAGTTTTTCAATTTTTTTAATTTGTTTATTTTATAAAAAAAATTATTTTGTTTATTAAAAAGTTTAATATCTTAACTAAGAAAATATTTAATTTTAATTTTTTTTCCTTTTTATATGCAAATTTTTTAAAAAAATTCAAAGAGAAAAAAAATTTCGTTCATTTGAACGTTCAAAACTTTAGCATCACCAGGAAAATGAATTTTTGAAAAGTTACAAATGATTGCAGGAATTCAATTATTTTCAAAAGAAAAAAAATTCTTCGCAGAAGTTTAATTATGTTCAAAATTTTTTTAAAATTCTCTTCGAAATTTAAATTATCTGTATAAATAATAAAATTCTTCTTCAAAATTCTATTATTTTTAAAAATTTTAATAAAATTCTTGGAAAAAATTCAATTATTTGTAATACAATTTTAATTTAATTCTTTGATAAAATTTACTTGTAGGTGTTATGAAAAAATTTTAATAAAATTCTTTGAAACATTTCGATTATTATTTTCGAAAGTTTTATTAAAATTCTTCACACAGATTCAATTAATAATTTCAAAAGTAATAATAAAATGCTTCATAAAATTTAAATTATTTTCAAAAACTTTGCTGAATTCAATTATTTTAATTAAATTTTCTAGAAGAATTCAATTATTAAAAAAAATGTTTTTAATTCTACGCAAACGTTCACTAATTATTACAAGTAATAAAAATTTCATAGGAATTAAAATATTTACAAACTTTTATGTAAATTTCTTTGCAAAAACTCAAATATTTTCATGAACAATAAAATTCTTTTTTTGAATTGAATTTTTCTCATAAGTAATAAAATTCTTCTCAGGAATTCAATTATCTTTAATACAATTTTAATCGAATTCCTCAGAAAATGTTACTATTCTTAAAAATGTTACTAAAATTCGTCGAAGGAATTTAATTATTTAAGAATTCGTTGATAAAATTCTATATTATTTATTTAATATAATAATTATAATTTATTATTTATAATAATTATAATTATTTTCGAATGTTTTATTAAAATTCTTATTATAATTTATAATTAATAATTTATGAGATTTCAATTTTAAGAAACATTAAATTATTCAGTTAATTATTTATTTTTGTATTTAAATAATTGAATTTTCGTATAATTTTCTAATAAAAATTGATTTAAAAACGAATTTCATTAAGAATTTTAGATAATAATTGAATATTAAAAGCAGTCTAGCGTTAATTTTTTAATATAATTGAATTTTGACAAGGTTTCAAATTAAAAAAGCGTTGAAAATTTGAAGTTACTTTTAACTGAATTAATTTTTTTGAAAAATTTTAATCGAATTTAAAAAAAAATTATTTAAAGTTTTTTTTCTAAATATTTTTTCTAAATATTTAATTAAAGAATTTAAAGTGATAAAACAATATATTTGAATCAAACATAATTATTGTCTTTGTTATACAGTCAACCAAAAATTATCTTTGAATTAAACAATAATTTTGATTTGATACGTAATAAATTTTATTTAATAAATATTGTGTTAAATTCAATAAGAAAATAAGTTTAATTAAAACATATTTTTTTGCTTCGATAATTATTTTTGAATAAAAAAAAAATTTTTCTTAGCGAACGAATTATCGATATTTCATCAAATTGAATCGTAAGCAAATGGATTTAAAAATTTTAATTTTCAAAGAAAATTTTCAAAAATTATTAAAAATATTTGGTTTAAAGAATAAAATCTAGGAAATAATAATTGAATTGAAATAGTGAAAATAATTTTGAAAAAATTGCATTAACAATATTCTTCTTGATATAGAATGATGATTTTATCATACGTTCATCTTTAATTTTTACGAAAATAATCACTTTCAGTCTTAAAGACTTGATTGATATCTTCATGTTTCAAATGATATTTTTATAAATTGTTGAATAGTAATTAAATATTTATTTTACATAAAAATAATTCTTTTAAGGATTAAAAATATTGTTTAAATTCAGAAATTAATTTCCAACTAAATGTTCAGTTATAATATTATATTTTAGATTGCCTGTGTTTAGTAATTTTTAAAAATATGAAAGCATAAAAAATATTTTGTCTATTTGAACGTTCATCAATTTTTTAGAAAAATGCGATTCTTTCTCGATTTTGCGCAAAAAATTCTTTTCTACTGCTCAGCGTGGGCAATATCTTCAGGAACTTGAATTATAAATAAAAATTTACGTTTTTAAAAAACAGTTTCGTTTGTAAAAACAGTTACATGTAATAATAAATAAACACATGTTTCTGAAACGTATGTGTTTTCCATTATTTCCGAGAGAATACACAGAAATATATATAAATATTTTTTTATACCCTCGGGAGATGATTTTAAAAATTGAGAATACTCTTCTGTCTATACGTATGGAGGAACTCATTATTAGACAATTTTTCACGCTAAAATAGGAATAGAAATTATTCTATAGAGATTGTAAATCTAATTCAAGATTGCAAGATTAGAAATTGTTGTACTCGTAATTTCCATTACAGTTACTGTGTGGAGAAAATTAGATGCAATGATTTTCTGCATATTTGGTAAATCACTTGTGTGTCTATGGTAATGCAGAAGCAAAATCCTTTTTAGAATTGTCATGCCAAGAAACACGGTGTAGGTATTATGTAGTAGTGTACTTTATATACGTAATTTATAAATTTATTTATTATCCACAGTTATTATCGATTCTCTATTTATCCTAAATGCAAATAATTTTAATGAAGATTTATTTTCCGTCAATATTATGCAAATAGCCTAAAACTGTTAACTATAGTTGTTACTTATAATATTGATCAAACATTCTTCGCGGAATAGAATTTCAGCTAATATCATAAAGGCGTTAAAAATCAATGAAGGTCGACGTAATACGTAATTCTTGACACTTTCGCTAATATACTTATGAAAATAGCTACAGAGGTATCATATTGATTTATACATTTATATTATATACAGCTTGTGATGGAATAATATTTTACTTTTCTAATAACAAATATGGAAGATTTGTCATACTTTTCTTATAATATATATTTTTCGCCGGCTATTTTGTTGCGTGATTTTTAAACATAAAGTCCTACTTTGATAATACATATTATACTGCTTTTGTGATAAAAAATCTTTATTAGGATGTAATTTAAGAGTGATTTTATAAATTCGTGTTGTTAGATTTTAATGAAGCATAAAAAAACGGTTATTGAAAGTGTAATATTTAAAAAAAATCAATCTCTTCAGCTTGGGGAAAAGTTAACACGATGTGGAATAATAGAGCTCAATGGGAATTTCTACATCTGTATGAGAGATATTTCATTGGCATGTCGTAATTGTAAAACCTTTACTAACTAACTAACTTTTTTTCCTTTGTTTGGAAACTAATTCAAAACTTTTTGTACCTTTATATGAACGAAATATTTTTTTTTGCAAGGTTACGACAGGTTAGAGAATTCAAGGAAAAATCACAGAATTTTATCAAAAGTAGGTGGAAAAATATTCAATTTCTAGAATTTATAAGAAATTTCTAAATTTTGTAATTCAACGTAACAGTTTTTTTCTAAATGAAATATTTAATTTAATTTTAAATTCTTTTCATTTCTAAAAACAATTTAAGTTTACGTATTAGAAATTTAATTCATTTTAAATTTTATTTAGAAATTTTAAAAAATAACAACCTTTTTTTGCGAAATAAAAATTTGAAACAATTTTTTTACAGATTTCAAGCATCGCACTCATCTACTAAAACTATTTTTACTACTTTTTTTACGTTTGGCCACTATTTGGGTACTTTTTTGGATTTCAGCCACTAACAGTTTTTTGAGAATTTCCACTACTTTAAATTCACTAATACTAGGAATCAACAATCAAAGAAATATTCTCAAAAATGATAATCAAATTCCTTAAAACGATTCAAATATTTTCAAAAAATATTCAAAATTTAATCATTTCCAATAATATCAGTATTTTCATAAAATTTTGCAAAAGAATTCAATTATTTAAAAAAATTGATAAATTAATCAGGGTGTCTACTAATCGGAAAATCCGGAAAACCGGGAATTTAATATTACCAGGAAAAACCGGGAATTAACCGGCATTTTTATACAAAATCGGGAATTTTTTCACCAAAATTAAAAAAAGTTTTATTATTTTAATTTATTTTTAAAAAATTACTTTTTATTTCAATTTTTAAAAGATATTTATACTCTTCTCTATCTTTTAATTAGTTAAAAAAAATTAATTTGATAGTAAAAGTCAGGCACTAATTCAAACAGATTATGTAAATAAATTTTAAAAAATTATGGAGTTAATAGAAATATTGTGAAATTGGACTGAAAATATGTAATTGAATTTGTTAAAGAATTTCTTTAGAAGCTGTTTAACAAATAAAATTTTCAAAGTATTTAATTTAATAATTAATTAATAATTAGATTTTATAGTCACATTTTAATGAATTCATGTTTCTTAGTGCGAAGATTAAAAATTAAAATTTTTATTAGTTAATTTAAAAAAAACGATATGCACTTTAAATTTTTTATTAAAATTGAATTCTCGCAAATTTTTTTTTCAAATTCTGAAAAATAAAATTGTGGAAATTTTTCAATTCCATTGTTTCAAGATAATTTAATTTTTCTAAACAAATAATTGAAAATTTTTGAAATAATTGAAATTTCTTTACATTTTTTTTGAAAAATAATTTAATTCTTTGAAAGAATTTTAATTTAAATTTTTCGAAAATAATCAAGGGAAGTTAGTGATCGTAATTATAATTTTATTTTTAAAATATAAAGTCTCTCTTAAAGTTTTTAATTACTTTTTTGCTTTTAAAAATTATATTATTCTATTATTATTATTCAATAGTTATAATTATTCAACTTCTCTCAAATTTTTATAATTTCAAATTTCTGAATGTTCAAATAAATGATATTTATCATTTCTTAAGGAAATTTAATGTTTATTGCTTATTAAGTAAAAAAAAAGTAAATAACGTTTTTAAAAACGAAAACAATAAAATAGTGCGACCATTTTATTCTATTTTTAATTCTAAATCATGTTATTTTAAACAATTGTCTTTTAAGTAACAATTAATTTATTAAAAATTAACAAACACTAAAAAAATATTTTTTAGAGGTAAATTTAAATTAAGAAAAATTCTTTTTTGATTTTTCGTTTTTTAAACCCTTGCGTACTTCAGCTTCATATTCTTTGGAAAGATTTCAATTATTTTGTAAATAGCACAATTCTTTGCAGAAATTCAATTATTATCAATAGAATTGTAATAAACTTGAAAAAGAAAATTTCCAATTATAATTATAAAAAGACAAGATTATTTTTGAAAAATTGAAAAAATTATTTTCAAAATTTTCAATTAAAATTATTGTTTCTTTATGTTTGATATCAAATTAAAATTTAAATTTTATGAGAAAAGGAAACCAGGAAAAAATTAGGCCATAACCGGGAAAAACTAGGAAATAACCGCAAATTTGGTTGAAGGAAAATAGTAGACAACCTGTAAAAAAATTGATAAATTAATTTAAAATAGTATTTTCAATAGAATGTAGAAACAATCAGTAGTTTAACAAAATTCTTATGAAGAATTTAATTTTTTTCATAAATAATAAAATTAATCGCAGGATTTCAATTATTTTTAATATCAATTTTTACAGGAATTCTTTGTCAGAATTGAATTATCTACAAAAATATTAGAATTTTTCACAGGAATTAAATTATTTTCAAATACTTTAATAAAATTGTTCAAAAGAAATAAATTATTTTAAATACAAATTTTGATTACACTTTTTTATTATACTCTCTAAATTTGAATCATAACTTTTATTTTTCGATTGCTTCTTTTTGCTACTTTTTAAAAATTAATTATCGAGTACGAAATTTGAGTTTTAAAAAAGTGCCCTGAACATATTTTAATTTTCAAAGTGAATATGAAGGAGGGAATTGTTGACGCATTTTGATAACTAAAAATCGCAAATAATAGTTTTGAAAACTGAAATAAACAGCTAATTGTGTATAATATAAATATAAAACACTCGTGCTATTGCATACTTGTAGCATTGTATCCCAATATATTTTATATAGCAATGAAGTCTACTTCTCGAGAGTTAAAAAGTTGCATGTACACATAAAGTTTTATGTAGATTTGATAACAAGGTTTATTTGCCAGTGTGACTGTAGTTTTCTCTATGCATGTGCGTCCAAACTTGTATCTTTTAACGTGTCCCAGATTTATACCACGAAAGTGGGTAGAATCCACGTTTTACATGTTTTACACGTATTTGACAAGCTTAATGCGTATGTATACAGAATACTGTGCGCGCTGCACAAAAACGGAAATAAATATCGAGCTTACTTGTAACTTTTTTGTCTTTCGAGTTTTTTGAATATCCTGGTTTACAGAGGCTTTATACGTGTTACTCAAATACTTCACAAATCAAACTTCTTTTTACCATTGTTATACTCAACTTTTGTACCTTTACTTTTTCGGTTATTTAACGAGAAATTATGATTGTAGAAACAAAAAGGCAATTTATTTAGTTATTTTAATTATTTATACTGTTTAAATTATACATATTTATTAAAATATGGAAATGGATTTATAAAAATAAAAATAATATCGTCAACTGGGTCTATTTTGTGCATCAAACAGCTTTTTCGAATCAATGATTTAATAAAATTGAGAATTAAAAGAAAACAGAATATCACCTTTTGATATATGTTGAGGACATTCATCTGAAGGTTTCCTATGAGTTGGTCAATGAAAAAAATTTTTTTGTCTGACTTGTAGATATTAAAAGTCGTGCACAAAATATCCTTCGAAATGGAACTATTTTGTACAACGAACTTTGTCTTTTTATAATGTTGCCTAAATATTTTTTTCATTTAAATCTGATGTCCAGATATTTAATTAAACTAAACGAAGAATGAGCTAGAAAACATTTTTTGTAGATATTATACAACAAAATGTAAAATAAAACACAAAAATTATTATTATTTTTTTTGCTAAAATCTGGATTTACTAAAAATTAACATTAATAATATATTTTTATAATTATAAAATTATCATTTAAACACTTGTAAATAACTTTAAAACATTATTTCAAACGAACCTAGTTTTTTAAACGTTTTGAATATTTTTCAAAAACATGGAATTAATATTTTTAAGGTTAAATAAATAACAATTCGATATCAAACATACTTTTTAAGTTCTTTTACAGGGTTGCCACTCAACCTGAAAACCTGAAAAACCTGGAAATGTCAGGGAATTTTATAAAAGTTGAAAAAAAACCTTGAAAAGTCAGGGAGTTTTGATCGAAATCCTGGAAAATTGTTGTTTTCTAATTGTATTTATCCTTGAAAGCTAATTTTACTTAAATAATTCAAAATTAATTCAATTTTAAACTAATTGTATTTACAATTTTCATAAGTAGATGAACTAGAAAAGATTTTTAATTTCAAAATTTGTAAAATTTCAATTTTAAATGAATTTCATTAAAAAAATATAAAACCCTAGATTTTTAAAAAACCTTAATAACTAAAATACTTCTAAAATTATTAAAAAAATTTAATATATATTTAATTGATTATTAAAAAACGGATTTATAGAAGAACTTTAGTTAAAACACTAAAACAAAATTGAATTTTGAAGCAAATACATATTATTGGAGAAATTCAATTATTTTTAGAAAAAGTAAAATTCTTCTCAGAAATTCAATAATTTTTTTTATCTTTTATTGTTTCTTCTTTAAAGAATTAAATTATTTTCAAAAATTTCAATGAAATTCTTTTGTGACAATTTAATTTTTTTCAAAATAATTTTAATAAAAGTCTTAGAAGAAATTTAGTTGATTTCAAAAATTTTTTAAATTCAATTATTTTCAATGTTTGCTATTTGAATAAAATTTCAGGAAACAATTCAATTATTAAAACCGAAATTTTAATAAAATTAGTCTGCAGAATTCAATTATTTTCAAACGTAATATAATTCTTCGCAAAAATCCAATTATTTTTGAAAATTTACAAAAATTCTTATCAAGATTTAAATTGTCTTCATAAATAATAAAATTTTTCTCCTAAATTCAATTATTTTCAAAAAATTTAATAATATTCTTGTCAGAATTTCAATTATTTTAAATATACAAAAATTTCATCTAATTTCTCGAAAAATGAAATTATTGTTAAATTTTTTCTTTTAATTTGTCTCTTGAAAATAAATAATAATAATAATAATAAACATAATAATTAAATTCTGATATAATTTGTTACAAAATTTCAATGCTAAAAAACATTAAATTATTTAATAAATTATTTATTTTTAAAATTAAATAATTGATTTCTTGTAGAATTTTCTAATAGATATTGATTTCAAAATAAATTTCAGTAAAAATTTTGGATTGTAATTGAATATCGTAATAAAAAATATTTATTTATTTGAAAATTCTACGAGAATTAATTTATTGAACTTTAAAAATAAACATTTTATTAAATAAATTGAACCTTTTTTATAATTGAATTTTCATGAAGAATTAACAAATTTTTAAATAATAATATAATTGAATTCTTCTAAAACATTTTAATAACATTTTTTTAAGTAATTGCATTTTTCGAGAAATTTGATAAAATTTTTGTATAATATTAAAAACTATTTTGAAATTATGATAATAATTTCATTAAAATTTTTGAAAATAATTGCATTTTGAAGAAAAATTTTATTATTTATAAAGATTATTTAAATTTTTACGCGGGAATTTTTGACAATTTTGAAACATAATTGAATTTTTGTGAAGAATTATGTTACTCTTGAAAATAATCGCATTCTTGAGGTTCCCAATAATTTTCTTATTAATAATAAACGTAGTTTTAAAAATCTGGAAAAATTATGTTTTTTAACCTGGAAAATCAGGAAAAGTCCAGGGAATTTGAAAAGGGTAAAAGCGTGGCAACCCTGTTTTAAGAGGAACGAGAAAAATATTATTAAAACTAATTTGAAAAACTTACAAATTTTAATGAACGTTAATTTTTTTGAAGTTTTGTTGCGCACCGGTTGAAGTTTTAATCATTTTAATGATTTTTATGAACTTATTTACAGTTTTTTGACAAAAAAGTAAGGCAAGAGTGTATAAAAAAATGATGAACAGAATCTTCATTACTTACTAAATAAAAGATCCAAAATAGCCTCAGTTGACGGTAATCAATAAAATTCTTAAAATTTCCAATTATTTTTTACAGTTATTTTAGACAATTTCAATTATTTCAAATTTTTCTACTTATTTCCACTAATTTCTATTATATAATTTTTAATACTATATATTATTATATTTTGTATTGTTGTATGTACATTGTTACTTTTCATTGTATGCGATATTAATTGTATTAAAATTAAATTGTTAATTCTTTCATAAAAATAAGTAAATTTATCATAAAAATGGCAAACTATACAGTTAGGCATTATCTAAAACTCACAAAACTAAAATTTCCCAGATTTATCTAGGTCTCGTGTATGGTACTACTTTCGCAGTGGGTGTGACATTCGTAATAAGTGTATAGATATGTCATAATTGTATAGTTCTTTTTTCGCGCGCGTATTCTAAAGTGTTGTGCGTTTATCTTCTCGAGATTCTATACAATTATTGTTTTTTATCTACTCGGCTAACTTCTCTGCATAAATTAAACTTAAATACATTATTGTTTTGTAGTGAAAAACATATAATGAATGAATTTCAAAAAAGCAAAATGAATATAGAGAACTGAAAATGCAGAAAAATACTTTCAAACAATAGCAATAACATAGCAATAATAACATAACATAACATGTGCAATGATATAGCAATTTTTAAAGTCACAAGACTTTAAAAATCGACGTCGATTAAGTTCACGTTTTTTGGTTAATAATTAACTTTCTAAAGTTAGCGTCAACACTCAGCGTCGAAAATTATTATTATATTTGAGATTTTTGCAGATGAAAATGGTACTAATTTTATTTCTTTCATTCACTTCGGAAGTTTAAATATTTATTAACGCGTTGATACCAAGTTCAGGAACCACAATTATTTAGAAAAGAAAAAATATATTATTCGGTATGAAAAAATTTTTGTTCTTTTATTAATCATTGGGATTTTAAAGTGTTATATGAACCTCATGAAAACAGATGCAAATTAATTCAGTACTTTGATATTTTTTGCTTTTTGAAATTTTTTTTTTGGTATTTGTAATGCTAATTGAAATTTGTGTTTGGTAAAAAAAATGAAAGTATTTTCTTTGTGTACTTTATGCGTGTACAAACACTTAATCCGTTTAAAAGCTTTCGGTTGATTGCAGTTGTCATTGTCTACTTCCCGTTACCAATATCCTTATCAGCATACTGGATGCTGAGTTTTATTATGTTTATCTTATATATTATCAGCAGCTTCCTCTATGCTATGAGAGATTGTATTTAGCATTTTCATTGAAAATATATGCATATATTTTCGAAATGTATCTACGTTTTATGCTTTATCAGATTTTTCGTATTTTTTATAGCTATAATTATTGAAAAATTCTCGAATTTACTTTTCAGTCTCTGCACTCATCTATACCAGAAGCTACTTTTTACTATTTTTTACATTAAAACAAGGTTACTACAGGTCAGAGAAATGAGAAACTTTTATTAAAAGTACAGAAAAAAAATTAATTTCTAGAATTTATTAGAAAAGTTTGAATTTTTGGTGTCTTTTTTAGACCTCATAAACTATAAAACTACCACGAATTTTCTTATGTAAAAACTTGAAAAAAAAATTTTTATTCCTAACAAGAATGAAGTTTTTAATATTCTTTAATCATTTCAATTTCATTCAACGCGATCTTAATTATTTTTTAGGAATTTTTATCAAATTCATTTCAAAATTCAATTATTTTTATAAATTTAAATAAAATTATATTTAATAATACAATTATTTCCATCTCAGAATTTCAAATATTTTTAATACAATTTTAAATAAAATCCTTGAAAAATGCAATTATTATTCTTAAAAATTTTATTATAATTTGACAAAAAATTCAAGTTTAAGAAACATTCATTCAATTATTCAATAAAATAATAAAATTCGTTTCACTAATTCAACTAGTTTTATAAATAACTATTAATTCATCACAGAAAATAACTTATTTTCATAAATTTTTGTTAAAAGAATTGAATTCTTGTGATAAATTTTGATATTAATCAAAATAATTGAATTTTACAAAAGAATTTTATTAAAATTCCTTAAAATAATTGATTTTGTAGGAAGAATTTTGGTTTTTTATAAAGAAAACTAAATTTTTTGGTAGAAGTAATTAAATTATTGTCAAAATTTCAATTATTAAAACAAAATTTAATAAAATTCTCCCCACGAATTATTTTTCAATTATTTTCATAAATTAATACTTAAATTCTTAGTAATTCAATTATTTGAAAAAATTTTAATAAAATTGTTCAAAAAGGATTTTAATTATATTCTAAAAATTTAATTCAAAACATTCAAAAAAATTTCCTACTTCTCGCAAGAATTTTCAATATTATTTATTTACTTCAAAAGTCTTAATCCAATTATCTTGATAAATAAAAAAATTCTTATGAAAAATCCTTTTACTTTTAAGAAATTTAATTTTAAGAATTTTTATGACATACATTACAAAATTTAATTTTTTCCATAAATTAAATAACAATATTCAGCATAAGAAATAAGTTATTTTCAAAAATTTAAATAAAATTATTTTCATAAGTTGAAATAAAATTTCATTTTAGAATTCAATTATTTTCATCTCAGAATTTCAAATGTTTTTAATACAATCTTAAATAAATTTCTCAAAGCATGCAATTATTTTCATAAGTTATTTAAATTCTTCTCAAAAATTGAATTATTTTAAAAACTTTTAATAAAAGGGTTTAAAAAATTTTCAATTATTTTCAAAAATTGTTATAAAATTCTTTAATATAAAAAATATTAGGGTAACTAAATTCCTTAAAAGAAATTATTTTTTTCATAAGTTGTTAATAATTTTTCTTCCTATAAATTAAATTCTATAAGAAACATTCAAAAATTGAATAAATAATTAATTTTTTGTATTTGGATAATTGAATTATCGTAAAACTTTTTAGTAAAAATTGATTTAAAAGTAAAGTTTTGTTAAAATTTTAGTTAAGAATTAAATATTTCAATTTTATTTCTAAAAATAATTGAATTTTTAGAAATAATGGAATTATGAAAAGATTTTAACTTATAATTCTGTAGAATTAATTTTTTTTTGAATATGTTGAATTGAATTCTTTTTTAAAATTATTTGGAATTTTTATTTCCTGATGTATATTTAATTGCAGAATTTTCAAATAATTTTAATTTCATAAAATTTAATTTTAAACAAATGGATTTAGAAATTGTCAAACTTTTTAAAAAATTATTAAGAATAATTCATTTTAATAAGAATTTTCGTTAATATTTTTAAAAATAATCAATACTTAAGCTAATTAATAATTTTTTTAAATTAAATATTTATTTAAAAAAAAAGTTAGGGATCGTCCATAGCGAATCAAAATATTCTTTAAGATCATCAAAAAGTCAAAATTCTGTCTGGAAAACAGGGAAAAAGAAAGTTTAATTTTTTTGGCAACCCTGTAAAAATAAAAAGTTCAAGTAGATTTAAATAGTAAATGTAAATTTACAATTTTGATATTTCTGTTAGAAACTTGAAAATTTAAAGACGATTTTTTATTTGTCTTTCGTAATTGTTCGATAAGACATTTTTGCTGCTTTTTTAAATCTTAATTCTTCCTTTTCGCTACTTTTTTTTACTAATTAACGAGTGCAAAGTCTGAATTTTTAACTTGCATAAAATGAAAATGAGGATTGTATGACTATTCTTCATGCAGAAGTAATATAAGTTTATCGACTAGTGTAAAATAAGAAAAAAAAAGAAAAGAAAATCGACTGTTACCCATCGAAGACAGAAAATTGGATTTCGCACGTGAACAGTGGTAAGGACTTGTCGAGTTTTCAATCGATTTCCATCTTTTCAAGTATTGAAGTTTGATTCTTTGAAAAAATAAAGTAATACGACATTCAATACAGAACAGTACAATTAGTTTGTTTAGTTTAAAATTTATCCTTTATATTGGACTGGAAATTTTTCAATTTACTTGCGTATTGATTATTACTAATTACCTGCTTTATGGTAATTGTATGCTTAGTTACTTATTGCTAGTGATATTAATGTTATATTATTGATAAATATTATTATTATTATTATTATTATTATTATTATTAGTAATTGTTTATTAATATTTTTTTGATTTTATTTTTAATTTAATAATAATATTAATAAAATTGAAAGACGAGACAAGAAAAAGTGACAAATTTTTCCTGACACTTATTCCTCAATTTTTTTCTTCCTATTTATCGCTTGTCTCGGTCAATTCAGACCATGTGGATATGGTAATCAATCGAAGTAGTTAATGTCACAGTTCTAACGGATAACATGTGGAAGTGGTTTATTATAGTTTCGTCTCAGTATAAACTTATTATGTGTGGCCATATAATAAACCATTTTGAAATTAATAGCCATTATAAGTTAGGGAATATTTATTCGTGAGATATACTGTCTCGGGCAAAGATGTTTGCAATCAATAAAATTGAAGTATGAAATATTGAACAATATACAATTTATATGTACTTGAAGTTGTAAAAAAATGAGTATTGATTAAACTATAAATAGTTTATGGAAATATTTGTGTACGAACATATAAAAATATCTTGTTCAATATTTTGATGGAGAGTTCTTAGCTTTATATGGTAACTTTTTGACAGAATATTTTTTTCTATGAAAATATGTTAGTTTTTACGCAAATGAAAATTGTTCATATTTTGGAGTTTATTTACATATGTTTCTTTACATGCAGACTTGAAAAAAGGATATTGCAGGGTAACCACAGATCAAGGAATTTTATCAAAAATTCAAGAAAAATATTTGATTTCTAGAATTTATAAGAAAATTCTGAATTTTGTTATCCAAACGTAACAGCCTTTAAAAAATTGAATTAATTTTAAATTCGTTCAATTTCTATAGCAATAATTGAACTTTAATGATTTGAAATTGAAACGTTCCTGAAGTTGGCGTCGACGCTTAGCATCAAAAACTATTTCTTCTTTTTTTTAGTGATAAAATTTTTACAATTTCACTTCTTTCATTCGCTGAAGAAGAAAAAACTTTTAAAGAGTAAATTTTTTAATCATTAAACCTTCAGGGACCTAAATTGTAATAGTTTTCCGAAAACTGCTATTTCAAAAGTCAAAAAATAATTGAATTTTCTAAAAGTTCAGGTTTTGATTTTTATAAAAAATAATATGTGAATAACTAGAAAAAATGTCTTATTTAATTTCGTATAATTGTGTAAATTTAATATTTTTTATTTTTCAAAATTATATTTAATTTTTGAATGATTTCAGATACAAAATTTTTGAAACAACTCAACTTTTCAAGAACATTCTTCAAAATAAATCCATCATTATCTCCAAAAATGTAATAAATTTCTTCACACGAGGTTTTCAATTATTTTCAATACAATTTTAATAAAATTTCTCAAAGGAATCAAATTACTTTTAATTTGATTTTAACAAAATTCTATTTATAAGAATTGCATTATTTGCAATTAAATTTAAATTAAATTTGTTGAAAAATTTTGCACGAATCTAATTTACTTTCATATATAGAATAAAATTGTTCACAGAAATTTAATTATTTTTAATATAATTTAAATAAAATTTTTCGAAAGAATTCAGTTATAAGAATTAAATTATTTTTAATACAATTAATTTTAATAAAATTCATCGGGAAAATTTGCAAGAATTTAATTATTTTCATACTTAGGTAGTAGAATTTTTAACAGTAATTCAATTATTTTTAATATAATCGAGTGAAAATTTCCCAAAACAATCGAATTATTCTAGATACAATTTTAATTAAATTTTTCAGAAAATTTTCATCATTATTTCCAAATTCCCAAAAAATTCTTCAATAGAATTAAACAATTTTAAAAAAATTAAAAAAAATTCTAAACACAAAAATTAAATTCTTACAGATGCAAGTTTATAAAAAGTTACAAAAATTATAAATAATATGTTAAATATTCAAATTAATATTAAATGTTATAATTTTTAAATAGATCAAATTTCACATATAAAATAATAAAAAAAGGAAATTATTCTATAAATTTTTTTGGCAATACTATTATCACAAACCTTATTCTCTAAATTTGAATACACAAAACTAATCAGAATAAATTACATTTTGTGACATTTTTATTTACATTTTCTTAAATAAGTTTTATTTTTAAATATATATTTAATTGGAAAATTTTCATCTTACTGAAATTTCATGAATTTGTCTTTTAAACAAGTGGATTTTAGTTTTAGGTGAATATTTTTTTAAAAAATTGATTTTTTAAAGACCTCTTTCAAAAAGTATTAAAAACAATTGAATTACAGAAACATTTTACAGTTAAAACTCTTAGAAAATAATTGAATTGAAATTTGAAATATTTGTAAATATTATGTTCCTGTGGAAAAATAATTACTAAATATTTATTTAAAAATAATTTGTTAATGTTTTAAAATAATTTTACAATTAAAGATATTGAAAAGCAAACATTATTTTGAGTATCAAATATATTTTTATAGAGTAAATAAAAATATTTTTAGGATAAGGAAAAAGTCAGAGTTATCTGTTTGAAAATTAGGAAAAAGTGAGAGAAAAATATTATCAAATTTTTGTGGCAAAAATTCTGTATTGGATGGAATTTATATTGGGATTAAAATATATATTAGAGGAATTTTTTTTCGTAAATGCCTCGGGAGAGAAAATATCGATTCTTTGATTTTTATGTGCACCCTTCATTTTTTTCTTTTATAAACTTTTTGTTTTTCCAAGAGAGCGAAAAGTGCGATGCCAATTAAAATTGCTTTTCTTTCGGACGCAGCTGGTGCAATGAGAAAAGTTTTTGAATTCTGTAGACTAGTCGCTGCTGAGTTTTGTTCAACGCCTTTTGTCAACATGTTGTATAAAAATTTTTAAATTTTGTCCATTATTTCTTCTATTTGCTTTACAAATTTTAACACAAATTTGCCAACACAATCAAAAACATTTCTTTGCTTGAACTTGAAAAGTTTTGCAAACTAATCAACGTTTATGATACAATTATTAAAACTCGGAGGTATAATAACTTTTTAGTTATTTCTCTGTATTGACATTTTCTCCTCACTAAATTTTACATTATTGCAGTATAGTAGAAGAATAAAAAAGAAAGTTCTATCGAATTTTAAATTTGCAATAATGCAGAAGAAATATTTCTTTATAGGAGAAAATTTTTCGGTAGAAGGAGCAAAATAATCTTAGAAACATTTTATCTTAATGTATAATGCAGTTAACTTTTTTCCCCTCGCTATTGAAATAAATGTTGAAAATTTTCTCATTGTCACCGGTGAAAAGTTTATAAGTCGATATGTATTCAAGTTTAATAAAGTTGATCAGGAAACGTTGCGATAATGTAGAACAAATCGAGTGTAAATTGCAAGAGTTGGAAAAGCGATCGATGTGAATTAAAAGGGAGTCTCAAGAACTTAAGCAAATAACCCTTCTTCTGCCAGTGCTTTCTAAATTGTCCGAGCTTTTCTATATATTTGTAATTTCATGCGCAACTATTAATTTTTTTCTTCTTCTAATTTTCGAGTGTTCCATGATTTGCACTAATATACTAAATCCTACTATTTACTATACTTTTTTAGGTTCTTCTACTATATATGAGAACTTTTTTTAGATTTCAGCCAATTAATGTTACTTTTTAAGAATCTTCACTACTCTAAATTCACTAGTACTAGGAATCAAAAAACTATTCTGAAAAATTAGAATCAAATTCTTTAAAATTACTGAAACGTTAAAATAAAGAGACGTTAACTGTTCGACCTTTGACGAACAACTAACTTTGAACATATAAAGGAAATAGATAGCAGCACATAGTTACAGCTTTGTTACAAATTCAAATTATTTCCAATAAAAACGATTGAATGATTTTCAAAAAAATATTCGAAATTCAATTATTTTCAATATCTAGAATTTTCATAAAATACAAAACAATTCAATTATTTAAAAAATAAATTTGATGAAATTCATGTAAAATTCAATAACTTCCGTAAAAAATAAAATTTTCACAGGAATTCAATTAATCTGGAGTAGTATTTTTAAAAAAATAAATTATTTAACATTTATATAATTCGTCACAATAATAAAATTCAATTATTATTTCATTAATAATAAAACTCGTCTAATAATTTAAATTATTTTTAATTTTATATTTTAAATCAATTAATTGAAAAATTCAATTATTTATACAAATAAAGATTTTCACGGGAATTAAATTATTTTAAATAAATTTTTCATAATAATTATTACTATTTTTTGAAAAAATTAATTATTTAAAGCAACGTTTATAAAATTAAAAAAATTAACAGGATTATACCGCATTAAAAGTCAGATTAATTTTTTTATTAAAAGAAAATTGAAATTTGATATTAAAAAAATAAATCTGATTATTGACCCAGTATAAACCTGTTAATTATTTCAATATTTATACAACTGGATGATATGACAAATATTTTTTTGAAAGTTTATAAAATTCTTATGAAAGATTAAATTATTTTTAAAAGTAACAAAATTTTTCACAGCAATTCGATTTTTTAAAAATATTTTAATACATTTTTTCGCAATAATTCAATTATTTTCATAAATAAAAAAATTCTTCTTAGGAATGTAATTATTTTTGAATATTTTAATAAAATTCATAGCAACTGTTGAATTATTTTCATCAATCATAAAATTCATCGTAGAATTTTAATTATTTTTAATACAATGTTACAGAAATTGCTGGAGAAATGTAATTATTCTTAAAAATTTAATTTCAATTACTCGAAAAAATCAATTATTAGAAAAAAAAATTTTTTTTTAAATTCTTTGGAAAAGTTTAATTATTTACAAAAATATTAGAATTTTTCACAGAAATTCAATTATTTTCATACATTTTAATGAAATTGTTTGAAAGAAATCAATTATTTTATATACAAATTTTAATTATACTTTTTTGAAACAATTCAATTTTTCTTTTAGATTTAAAAAAATTCTTTTCAAAAATTTAATTATTTACATAAATATTTCTTTGTAAGAATTGAATTATGTCAGTAAATAACAAAATTATTTACAAAAATTTAATTATTTTGAGACATTTTAATAAAATTCTTTGCAAAATTCAACTATTTTCATAAATAATAATATTCGTCACAAAAATTAAATTATTTTTAAAAGTAATAAATTACTTGGAAATTCGATTATTTTAAAGAATACTAATAAAGTCTTTGTCAAAAATTCAATTATATTCATAAATAATAAAATTATTTTTATGAATTTAATTATTTTCAACAAAATTTAATAAAATATCACACAGATATTCAATTATTGTCAAACATTTTAATAGTTTTCATTGTAAATTTTACTTATTTTTAAAAACTTTTCGCTACTCAATAATTATCAATATCTACTATTTTCATAAAATTTCCAAACTGAATTCAATTATTTAAAAATTTGTTTGTAAAATTTTCGTAAGAATTCAATTCGTTTTCATGAATAATAAAAATTTCTTTGGAATTCAATTATTTATACAAGATTTTGCAATTAATTAGTCGAAAGAAATCAATTATTTAAAAATGTTTATAAAATTCTTCGCAAGAATTAAATTACTTGTATAAATATTCGAATTCTTTCAAGAATAATAAAATTTGTTGCTGAAATTCTATTTATTAACAATATAATAAAGAAGTAAATATTTTTGATGAAAATTAGAAAAAAGTTAAAAAATAAAAAATACAGAATGGAATTTTTATCAGTTTTGTAAAATGCCTAAAACAATTTTTTCTGGTCATCAAGTTTAATTTTTCGTTATCTAATATCGATATTTGTACTATTTTTTAGCCTTTTTTATTATGAAAGATACTTTTTTCTACTTTTTTAAATTAATTATCCAGTGCGAAGTCTGGCGTTTTTGCAATAATACGATTTAATATTATTGATGTTTGCATTTATATTTT
Source organism: Leptopilina drosophilae (assembly GCA_032873175.1). NCBI lineage: Eukaryota > Metazoa > Arthropoda > Insecta > Hymenoptera > Figitidae > Leptopilina > Leptopilina drosophilae. The sequence continues at coordinate 9,662,770 of CM065480.1, forward strand.
ATATCCATCAAAGTATGATTTCTAAAAAATATTTCTTCAAATTAATTTCTCAATTTGAATTCGAGAAGAAGACGTAAATTATAAAATTAATCTAACGTTTAAGAGTTTTTAAATCTAAAACTTAAAAAGTTTGCTGGATAGGTATTTCATTTTCGGTATTGGATTACGATCACGATTTTATTAAACATTTTATCAGGATATTTTTCTCTACCATCACGAGCTGATTTTATGAAACATGTTGTTAAAATATGACCTCTCAATCTCGATGAAACGTGAGAATTTTGTAAGTTTGAGAAACTACTTTTTCTTCCAAGTTTCAGAAAAGTTAGCTATTTTATTTTTCGTGAATAATTTATAAAAATGTAAATTATTTTCTTTAACAAAAACTTATGTTTAGTTTTTATTATAGTAATTTTTTCTAAATCTGTGAATTAGTTGAAAATAATTAATTGCTAGGTATATTTTGTCTGGCTTCTGCTTTTGTTTAAAAAAAAAGTAAAAAAGATATTGGATTTTACTTTACAAGCGAGTATAAATTTTAAACCATGGAACCTATAAAGCATGTCACGTGTTCCATTATCGTAGAATCAAATTTTGGCCCAATAGCCATGTACGATTTTCTTGAGGTTCTATCAGGATAGTTACAAGGTAACCAGTGGACCAAAACTTAATAAGATTATGCACAAGGCCACTATATAGATCTTAGTTTTGAATGACCGAGACAAAGTGGAAAGACCTTAAAATCTAATCTGGAATAAAATTCGAAAAAATATTTAAAAAGAAAAATTGAGAAATCACTTTTAGTGAAAAATTTTTAAAAAATATATAAATCTCTTTAGTTTTTGTTTTATTGTTGACGAACGTTATTTAGTACGGCACCTATACATAAAGGCGGCGAATTTCTAATGAGCTTACCGGAAGTGGCTCTTCCGTATTTTCTCAGTCACCTTGAACAATTTTAATATGAATCACCGGGAGTATAAAATATTTTCATAGTAGGTTGCTTTTAATTATTTAATTTAATTTTTAAAATAAACACAGTCAAAGTTTCTTTAAAATCTAATTCATAATTTTTTATTATTTTTTTTATTTCGTATTACAATAAAATTAATAAAAAAAATATAAATTGAAGACAACTTCAAAAACTAAAAAATTTTCCACGTTTAAATAAACGAATTTTTTTTCCATATCAAAATTTTTGATTTCAAATTTATAAATTATCAAACAATAATTTTGCGGCATATAAAAATTAATGCTTCGCGCTTTAAAGAAAGGTACGTTTAAGGTTATGTTTCTTACATTTTCTCCTTAATTAAAATCTTCTGTTTAGCTAAACAGTGGATTTAAAATTAAAATAAGTTTTTATTAATTATTTTGGAACCATTAAAGATTTAAATCCGTGATTTTTATTGTAAAAACTCGATTCTCTTTGTTTAGTTTCGTTGCAAAAAATTACAAACATAACCTAAAATTTTATCTACTTGGTAAAAGTACCTTTTTCCAGAGTGTATCAAAAATCATAGTTTTTAAATATTAAAAGATTTATAATTTATATTTTGCAATCTATAATTTTTGAAAATAAATTTAAGGAAAATTTTTCGTTCAAAACTTTGGATTGTCGTGTTTATTACAAATAAAGATAAATAAATTAAATGCCCGTTGATATCTATGAGTAAAAATAAAATATTGTATTTACATGAAGAGTAAATAATTTCAAAATTTTTGAATGAAATTTGAAAATAATAATTTTTCAACATTTTATTCCCTATGGGTAAAATATTCCACATATTTATCATATATTTGATATGATAATACCTTGTTGATTTATTCTCTTTATTCGTTTACTGTTGCATTTAATTCAGCTGCACTATATTTCGCGTTTTCTTTATACTCACATCTTTCTAAATTTATTGTTTATAATAATTTATGAGATAAATTAATTCACATACTTTATGTACTGAATAAATTATGTTCTGTGAACCACAAAAATTTATTTTCATGATAAAGATATATTTGAGAGTTTTCTGTATTTACAATGCGAAGAGAAGTTTAATAGCATTCTTTTTAACAAAAAAATGGAGATGTTTTTGAGATAGTTCAAAACTTGTAGTTAATTTGTTTTTATTTAGTTTTCTGTTTTATTTCATTTTTGTTAATTTTAAAAAAGCTATTTTATTTTTATGTTTTTATTTCAAGTGGAATTTATATTTTTATGTTTTGTTTTATATTTTTATTTCCAGAAGAATTGTTTTATTTTATATTGTTATTTTTAGTAGAATTTTTTGTTTTATATTTTTATTTATGTTTTTTATTATTGAAGGTATGCGTTTTTAAATAGTTGCAACTTGAATTAATAATTTAACACCAATAATAATATACTTGTATAAATATTTGATAAATGAAATTATTTTTATATTATAACTGTCAAGTTTTTTTTTTAAAAAAACCAAACTCATTTCACTCCAATCGCAATCTAGCTTCAATGAATTTTCCCTGTATTCTCAATTCAGAACATAAATTTCTCTTTTCGTTTTAATTAAAAACTGTTGATAGACGTGACTTAAATTTTTTAATCGAATACGGCGCTGCTTTTACATCTGTTCAAGAATGTTATCAATCTATATAATTTCTGTGATAATTTTTTTCTAAAAATAAGTTTTGAGACTAGTAGGAAATTTTAATTTAATTCCAATTTTTCAGAGTTAATTTGTTTTCAATTTCTAAAATTCAGTTTAGCTTAAAATTCTTAAATTTAGTTTCAGTTTCCTAAATTTAGTTTAGTTAAAATTTCATAAATTTAATTTAGCTGAAATTTCTTAAACTTAATTTAGTTTAAATTTTTTGATTCACAAATTTTAACCTTTAAAAATGAACAAAATAGTTTTTTCTAAAAATATTTTCAAAAATTACTTACTTGTAATAAAACTTAAAAAATTATATTATATATTTGGAAACTTTATAATTTCTTTTTTTTGATACATGTAAAATTATTGTAAATAAAATTTTATTTTGATGAAAAAAAACATTTCTTTTATTAGCACAGAAACATTAATTTTTTTCCAATTTATTTAAATATTAATTTTTAATTTTATCAATTCATTAAAAAAATTTTCAAAGTTATTTTAATTAAAGTTTTAAATAAATTATATTTAATGCATAATTTACTTGGATTACAAAAAGATTCGTTTCCGAAAGATTAATTCCAATTAGAATTAATTTCTGTATGTACATATTAGGTGAGGCAGGAACAAAAGGCAGACACCTTGAAATTAAAAAATTTGCAGTTACCTACATTTATTTTTTTACGACAAGAAACAAATTTTTTTTTTCTTCAGGAAACAATATGTTACGTAAATAAACTGTTTAAATAACTCCAGCGTTTGTCTTGTTGAAGTGACAAATAAGAGTTTTTAAAATTTCCTTATTACGTCACAATATAAATAATGTGTAGATAATTATTTAAATTTTCGGTAGATGATGTTTAGTTAAAAAGAACTTTAAAGTAGAAAAATTTGCGGTTTACAAATTTTTTCTCAGCTACGATTTTTTTTTGTGATAGAATATAGTTCTTAAAGTATTAAACGTTACACTGTTTATGTTAAAAATGTAATTATTTTTGTTACTATATTTTACTAAAAAATATATTTTTCCTTTTCGAATTTCTGTATAATAATTAAAAAATATTTTCCATAGTTTCTTGCTGTTAATAATTTAAAGTGAACACAAAAAGTTGTAAACTTGATTTTGTTCAATTGATTTTCGGAGGTGAAAAAATATTTGTGTTGTGTATTTTTTATTAAGTCAAAGTTTAACAACCCTTTTGCAAATATTATATAATTTGGTTGTAAAACAAAGACTTTGTGTGGACTGCAGGTAGACAAACATTAGCTCATGTATATTCTTGAGTTTGAATAATTACGTGATAAGGATTCAGACTTTTGTCCACATTTATTCCTTATAATTTTCCAGCTATTTATCTCAATGTTTTCCAACTTAAAACTTTCCAATTTCTCGTCTTTTTTATGTTCCTAAAGTTCTGAGCGTTCAAATGAATCAAATTTTTTTCTAACTTTTTGTAAAGTTTGAATTTTGGTTCAAATCATTAATATCAGGGATGCCGCGCAACCTGTGAAACTGAAAAAACCTGGAAATGTCAGGGAATTTTGATCAAAATCCTGGAAAATTTTTGTTTTCTAAAGTTATTCTGTTTATTCTTAAAAATTTAATTTTACTTAAATATTTCAAAATTAATTCAATATTTAAAGAGTTGCATTTACAATTTTCATAAGTAGATGAACTTTAAAAGCTTTTAATTTGAAATTTCGTAAATTCTTCTCAGAAATTCTATTATTTTTTTTTATTCTGCAAAAAATAAAATTATTTTCAAAAATTTTAATAAAATTCTTTTGTAACACTTCAATTTTTTCAAAATAATTTTAATAAAATTCTTTGTAGAAATTTAATTAATTTCAAATATTTGTTCAAATTTAATTACTCCTAATTTACTATTTTATCAAAATGTTACGAAAGAATTCAATTATTTAATACGAATTTAAAATAAAATTAGTCTCAAGAATTCAATTATTTTAAAAAGTAATATAATTCTTCGCAAAAGTACAATAATTATGTTCAAAAAATTTACAAAAATTCTCGTCGAAATTTAAATTGTCTTCATAAATAATAAATTTTTTCTCCGAAATTCAATATTATTTTCAAAAATTTTAATAAAATTGTTGGCATAATTTCAAATATGTATAATTTTCATAAACATTCTCGACAAAGAAACATTCAATTATTTAATAAAATATTTATTTTTACAATTAAATAATTGAATTCTCGTAGAATTTTCTAATAAATATTGCTTTCAAAATTAATTTTAGTTAAAATTTTATATTATAATTGAATTTTTGAAAGCATTATAGCTGTGAATTTTTAGAAATAATTGAATTTTCAAGAAATTTCAAATTAAAATCTTTGGAAATTTGAATTTTTCATACTTTTAACGAACAATTCTGTAGAATTAATTTTTTTTTAATTATTTGAACTTTTTATTTTTTAAATGTACAATTGAAGAAGTTTTGAATAATTGATGAAATTTCGTAAAATTGAATTAAAAACAAGTGGATTTGAAAATTTTCAAAGAACTTTTTGAAAAATTATTAAAACTAATTAATTTCATGAAGAATTTTAGTTGAAAATTCCATAAAATAATAAATAATAATGAAAATAATTTTTGAACAATAATTTTCTAATTAATAGTAAATGTAGTTTTAAGAACCTAAAAAAATTCCGTTTTTTAACCTGAGAAACCTGGAAAAGTCAGGGAATTTGAAAAGAGTAAAAGTGTGGCAACCCTCAGTATGCACTTATTAGAAATATAAAAAATTAGTTATTCACTTAAGATATGTAAAAATTTATTTTTTGTTGCTCATTGAAATGAAACAATTTTGAAGAATATTGAAAAGGAAAAAATTTGTGTTCATCTGAACGTTTAATACAGTTTAACGTTTAATATTTATTTCTTTTGGTATTAAATTAAAAATTGAAAAATGAAATTTTAATTTCTTTTCGGAAAACTGACTTGTTTTTAATTTCTTATAGTTAGTTTGTTATTCTTATTAGTTTTTTTCCGTTTTAGGAATTTTAATTAAAGTAAAATTAAAAGTATTTTTTAATTAGTTGAATCCAAAACAGAAATATTATGCTTTTTGCTGCAAACAGATTGAAAAGTAGGAATAAATTTATTTTTTATTCCTGAATTATTATGTAGTCGTTTCATCGAATGCTCATTTCACACGTATATAAGATATGAGTATGCTACCTTTTTCTTTTAGTATGGAATAAAAATTCACTTGTTAAAATGTATGAAAATTTATGATAGGTACATATTGAATGAGGAGTAGGATTTCGTGGAATGATGTTGTACAAAGACAAAATGGCCTCGAGCTTCGAGTTTATTACCTTTCTTCACAGAAACAGGAATGTTACAATAGCATTTCAAGTTTCAAGTTCTGCTTCTGACTTTCCTTGGAAAATATAATTTTCAGTTCCTTGAGCAATTACACATTTTTTTTTCATTATGTTCATTAGATTGCTTTAAATAATATTAATTAAAAATTGCTCGTTTCAAGATGCAGGCATAATGGCAGTTTATTATTACATTCATTTTAAGTATTCCCTTCTTCGATTATGTTTATTCGTTCGAAGCGTAGAAAAAATGATGGAATAAAGTTTTCTACGTATTAATTTTTTTAGTACACGAAATTATTTTTTTTTTAATAAGACACGGTTGCAACAGGTCAGGAAAATCGGGGAATTCAGGGAAAAGTCAGGGAAAAGTCAGGGAAAATAAAATTGGTCAGGGAAATTAGAGAAAAGTTAGGGAGTTTTATTAAAAGTAATGAAAAAAAAATTAAATTTTTAGAGTGCATAAGAAAATTCTGAATTTTTGGTGTCTTGCTTGTTTGCCTCAAAAACTATAAACACAAAACCTTTAACATTTTCTCAAGTTTTGCCAAAAAGAAAGTTTTTTAATATTATTTAATCATTTCAAAAGTTTTAATGCTTATAAGTTTAAGTTTATTGTTAATTAACAAAACTCTTTATACAAATTCAATTTCTTTCAGGAATTTCAATAAAATTTCTTTGAAAAATTTCAATTGCTTTCAAAAATTTTTCTCAATAGTATTCAATATTTCTTATTTTCATATAATTTATCAAAAAGTTTATTTTTTGAAATTAATTTTTGATACAATTCTACAAAAACATTTAATTATTTTCATAAATAATAAAATTTCATTCAGGAAGTCAATTATTTTCTTCTGAGAAATTCAAATATTTTTTATACAATCCGGAACCTCAATTGTAATAAATTCCTCGTAAAATGCAATTATTCTTAAAAATTTTATTAATACTTGACGAAAAAATTGAATTTCAAGAAACATTTAATTATTCAATAAAGTATTAAAATTTGTTGCAATAATTCAATAACTATTAATTCGTCCCAGAAAATTAATTATTTCCAAAAATTTTAAGTAATTCTGCACAAAAATTCAATTATCTTGATAAACAACAAAATCAATTATTTTAACGAATTTCAATAAAATTCTTCTCTAAAATTCAATAATCCTTATTATATTAATTCCTTGTTGGTTTCGTTCTTCGTCTGACCATGCGCAGTAGCGTCCTAACCAACTATTACTTTTTTCTTATAAACATGCATACTTTTTACATGCACAATTATCCTTAAATAATAATCACACACAGGTTATGTGTTACACATACACTCACACATGTCATATACATAAAATATTTCCCATATACTCACACATATGCACTCAATTCATACACATGTATACTCACACATATACACAAAACACATACACATGTATACTCACACATATGCACACAACACGTACACATGTATACTCACACATATACACACAACACGTACACATGTATACTCACACATATACACTAAACACATAAACATGTATACTCACACATATACACACAACACATACACATGTATACTCACACATATACACACAACACATACACATGTATACATACACATGTTTACTTACACATATACACTCAATACATACACATGTATAGTCACACATATACACACAATATATACACATGTATACTCACACATATGCACTCAATTCATACACATGTATACTCACACATATGCACTCAATTCATACACATGTATACTCACACATATACATACATGTATACTCACACATATGCACTCAATTCATACACATGTATACTCACACATATACACACAACACATACACATGTATACTCACACATATACACACAACACATACACATGTATACTCACACATATACTTAAATACTTAATAAATAAATAATAATTTATTAATATATATAACTAATAAAATTCTTTTCCAAAATTCGATTATTTAAAAAAATTTTAATAAAATTTTTGAATGTAATTAAATTTTTGAGAAGAATTTTATTAGTTTTGAAAATAAATTAATTTTAGAGAAAAATTTTATTATTTATAAATAGATCTCAAATTATGATTCTCGTCAAAATGTTATAAATAATAAAATTCATCATGGAAATTCAATTATTTTCAAAAGTAATAAAATACTCCGCAGAATTTCAATTATTTTCAAATTTTTTTTAATTTCTCGTCAAATTATCATTATCTTCAAAAAATAAGAAAATTAATCATGAAAATTTAATTATTTTCAAAAGTTTAGATAACATACTTCGCAGAAATTCAATTATTTTCAAAACTCTTTTTTACATTTTCAAAATTTCAATTATCTTTGTAAATATCAAAATTCTGCTTAAAAATTCAATTGCTTTTAAAACATTTCGAAAAAAAATCTGTTCGAAAATTCAATTATCTTTATAAATAATAAAATTCTTCTATGTAATTCAATTATTTTCAAAGAATTTTAATAAAATTTTTGTCAGAATTTCAATTATTTATTTAATTATTTCTGTACATTTGTAATTATCTTTATAAATAATAAAATTCAACCTAGAAATTCATTTATTTTCAAAAGTAATAAAATTCTTCGCAGAAATTAAATTATTTTCAAAATTTTTTTTCAAATTCTCATCACAACTTCAACTATTTTTTAAAAATATCAAAAATTCTTCTTCAATATTCAATAACTTTTAAACATTTTTAAAACAAATCTGTTCAAAATTTCAATTATCATTATAAATAATAAAATTCTTCTCTGAAATTTAATTTTTTGCAAAGAATTTTAATAAAATTCTTGGCAGAATTTTTAATTATCTTTATAAATAAAAAAAATTATCCTAGAAATTCAATTATTTTCTAACATTTTTTTTATAAAATCTTATAATATAAAATAATGATTTTATCACTCGGTCGTCTTTAATTCGACTCTTCGACTAGGAGTAATCGATGTTTTGATGTTTTTATAACAATTTTTTATAAGTAGTTAAATTTTCAAAACGTGTTGAATTTGAATCTTTTGATGAATTTTAATTATTATGGAAAAAAATAATAATTAAATATTTATTTAAAAAAGAAGTTATTGATGTTTTATGAATCTGTAAATAAACTTATCAGAAAATTTATTGACTAAAACTGTTTCCATTAACTTTAATTTTCTAAAATCTTTAAATGTAAAATTTTATAGTCCCGGCTTTTTCCCGGTTTCCTCCCGATTGATTTTTCTCCCGGGTTTTTTCCCGGTTGGGCGGACACTCTGTGTATTTATATATATATAATTTGTAAATATTTAAAAGAATAACTAATAACTGTATAATAATTTTTAATTTTTATCAATTTTCAATAAGATAATTGTTGATTATAAAAAAAGTACTAAATTAATTTTGTTAAAAGTTATAAACAATTAAATATTCATAGGTTTGCACAAAATTATTAACTTTTGCTCATCTTTTTAGACAGGTCACATACACTGAAGAAAAATGATAATGTTAATTTTGACATACAAGTATTGTTAGGATGTATAGCTGAAACAGCAATACCGTGTATTGCTGTTCTTAAAATACAGTATTCGTGTTCTCCGCATACATATTACTGTCTCTCAAATACATATTGCTGTTCTACACTGCGTATGGCTGAAACAACAATACTGTATGGCAGTATCATATCTACCAATATAATATGTCAGAATTGGCTATATTTATGGCAGTACTATAAATATATTTTTTTTCAGTGTATGTATTTGATTTTTTAGGGTAATAATTTAACAAAGTTGTAGGTAATGTTTTTTTATTTTGTTCTGTACAAAATATTACATACATTAAAGAAAATGTTAAACAAACAAAATATTATCTTAACAAGCACAAGCATAACTGTTAACAAAAAATAAAGATCAAACACATACACTGAGAAAAAAATTATTTGATTCAAACAAATTTTGTTTAAATCAAACTTCAAATTTGTTCAGTTTAAGGGGAGGTACCACCCCCAACTTTGACTCCATTAAATTTGAATTATTAAAGTGGGTTATATTTTTTTCTGGCACCATTTTTAACCCTAAAATATATAGGATGATCAAAAATTTGAAATTTTAATTTTAGAAGAGGTTAGAATTTTTATCTTTTCACTAATTGCATATTTTTGGTAATCCATGCGAGAGGTTGTTTAGAGTTATAAAATAAGATATTAGAAAAAAATGCGTTAAAAAATATTGAAAAATGTAAGAGAAGATTAATTTTGAATGTTCAAATTTTACAACTTTTGACATATTTCCAAAGTCCTGGACCAATAATCTTTTTGAGAATATCAGTGTTTGCAAAAATGTATTCCCTATATGCAAAAACCATGTCGAATAACTTATTTCCCACGTGAAAATGTTCTCGGGAATCGGTCCCGCGAAATTACCGAGAATCACTACCGGAAAATTCCCGGTAAAATCTGTTGACATTTGTATCCATATTTCTCAGAGAATTTAACCTCAAGAATAAAAATATACCACTATAAAATCTTCAGGATCGTATTCGTGATTGAGATGACTTTTTGTTTATTATAATAGTTACGTTAAGCATACAAATTGAAAATCTACTATCAACATATTCAACGGATTTCAACACTTAAGTGAGAAAAATTAATGGACATCATAACACAAAAGGGTTTAAGCACCAATTTTTTAAATTAGGATTTTTCCCATTTTAAGAAATAAGTAACTATTTACACATTTCCATTAAAAATTTTCTATTTTTATTGTGTTTTGAAACAGTTTTCAATGAAAATTAGAATTATAAAATAACCTTAATTTTTAATAAAATTGTAATAGCAAAAATTGTTTTAACTTTGAATTATTGTTATTATTTTACATGAATAACAATTCAATATGAGAATTTGTGTATTGCTTGATTTCAAAACAATCACTTAATAAATAATTTTTTGTTGAGATAAAACTCTTTAAAAATTTACTTTTAACCATTTACTTTTTTAATCCTATATATGATGAAAAAAGGGTATATTTTTTAAATAAAAAATATCATTAAATTAAAATTTAAATTCGTTAAATCGTTAATTTTTTATCAATGAAATTTTTCTTCTAGATTAAGCAATACACAAATTCTCGAATTGAATTGTTTATTCATGTAAATAATAACAATAATTCAAAGTTAAAACAATTTTTGCTATTACAATTTTATTAAAAATTAAGGTTATTTTATAATTCTAATTTTTTATTGAAAACTGTTTAAAAAAACTCAATAACATAGAAAATTTTTAATGGAAATGTGTAAATAGTTACTTATTTCTTAAATGGGAAAATCCTAATTCAAAAAATTGGTGCTTAAACCCTTTTTTGTTATGATGCCCATTAATTTTTTTTCACTCAGGTGTCGAAAATCCGTTTAATATGTTGATAGTAGACTTTCAATTTTTATGCTTAACGTGACTATTTTATAAACAAACAGTCATCTCAATCACGAATACGATCCTGAAGATTTTATAGTGGTATATATTTTTATTCTTGAGGTTAAATTCTCTGAGAAATATGGAGACAAATGTCAAAAGATTTTACCGGGAATTTCTCGGGAGTAAGTACCGGGAATTTTCCGGTAGTGACTCTCGGTAATTTCCCGGGACCGATTCCCGAGAAACATTTTCACGTGAGTTACTAGGTTAAAAATTTTAACATCTGTCAAAATTTTAACTCAGAAAATAAAAAAATTTTGACAGATGTTAAAATTTTAATAATTAAAAATAATTAAATTAATAACTCAATAATTACTAAATTTACTAACTAAATTAAAAAAAATAATCTTTTTTATAAGAATTTTTTTACCAAATTTTTTTTAAATTAGTTCATTACCCTTAATAATTAAATTTACTAACTAAATTAAAACAAAATAATATATTTAAATACACAAGGTCATAATTTAGAAATTCAAAATGGCGGATTCAATATGGGGAAGATTTTTTTTGAAAATTGCTAAAATCAGCTAAATATTGTTACGTGGGGCTTTTAAGGTAGCTGAATACGAAATCCAAGGTAATAATTTAAAAAATTAAAATGCTTGATTCAATATAGCGGAAAAATATTAATTAAAAATTAATAAAATCATCTGAATATTGTTACTCAGGGGTTTTTTTGGGTCGCCGAATGAATAATAAGACCTAAAAAGGACTTATTGAAAATTATTAATTACAATTACAATTACAGTTTATTAATTACATTATTTAATATTTTTTTTTAATTAAAAACTTACTTGAAATAATATGGTTATATTAAATGAGAAATCAATAAAATTTCTCTCGTAGATTTGTTTTAACTTGCACAACTTTTGACTGTCATAGCACAACTGCGTTAAGAGAAATTGGGAACAACTAATATTTATCATTTTTATCTTTTCAAGTTCACTTTATTTCGAAAAAAACTTTTCAAAACAAAATACTGCTCAGCTACTTACTCATTAGTTCGACATTCAAAGATTTTAATATAATAGGATACTACAATGTTTTTATACTTTGCAGAAATAAAATAATAAAATAAAAATTTACTATAAATAAAAAAATTATAATTAAAAAATAAGTTAAAAAAAAATTATAATTACGTACTATTTGGGTGTTATATATTATTAAATAAATAAAAAATATTTATTCTTTAAAACAACTATAGAAACTGTTTAATGTCCTAACAGTAACAAAAGGATTATTATTCAAATAAATGTTTCATAATTTAATATGTATTTTAAATTCTTCAAATCTAATCAACTTTGTTTCTAAATTGTACAAAACAATTTCTACTTATAATACTATTTTAAATTATTCTTTTTTAAATTATTAATTATAAAATTGTGTTATCACATTAAAAATTTAAAAATTCTTGATATCAATTTTTTCAATAAGAAATGAAAAACAACATTTTTTAATTTCATTTAATAAATGAACAATTTAATATTTTTTGTAAATGACAATTTGAAAAGACAATAATTACGTATTTATAATATATATCAATTCTATTTTAATGTATTATTATTATTTTTTGTTTTATAAAACTTAAATATATAAATTAATAATTTTAATAAAATTAATAAAAAAAATTCATTAATTAAAATTAATAATTTCCTAAAAGTATAGTGCTATACAACATATATTAGTAATTAAAAAATTAACAGTACAATAGTATCCGAGCGAGCGTTAGCGAGCGCGGAATTCATCGCTAGTTTTTATAAATATCAAAATTCATCACAAGAATTCAGTTCTTTTGAAAAGTAATAAAATACTTTACAAAAATTAAATTAATTATTTTCAAAAGTTGTAAATAAAATTCTTCGTGAAAATGAAATTTTTAAGAAACATTCAATGATTGAATCAATTATTTATTTATATATGTGAATAATTGATTTTTCGTAGAAATTTTTAATAAAAATTGATTTAACAATGAATGTCTGTAAAAATTTTAGATAGTAATTTAATATTAAAAGCATTGTAGAATAAATTTTTAGAAACAATTTAATTTTGAAAATGTTTCAAATTAAAATCTTTGAAAATTTGAATTTATTTTGAAATTATTTTAAGATTTAATTCTTAATTCTATATATTTAATTGAAGAAGTTCCGAAAAATTGAAATTTTGTAAAATTGAAGTTCTAAATAAATCGATTTGAAAATTCTTAAAGAACATTTTTAAAAATTATTAAAAATAATTGATTTAAAGAAGAATTGTAGTTAAAAATTCTGGAAAATAATAATTGAATTAAAATGATGAAAATAATTTTAAAGAAGTTACACTAACAATGTTGTATTAATATAAAAGAATGAAAATAAAATCTTTATTCCTGTGAAAAAATAATAATGATTAAATTACAAAGTTGAAGTCCAGGACGTTGATTAACGAAAAAATTTGTTTAATTTTTTTAATACTATTTTGTTTTTATTATTTATTTATACAAAAATTTTTAAAAAATATTTTTTGTAGCAATATTGTTGTGTTATTTTTTTTTAATTTACTAAGTGAATAATTTTTTTCGTTAATAAACGTTGTGGACTTCAACGTGGTGATTAAATATTCGTTTGAAAAAGAAGTTATTGACTTTTTTCAATAGTTTATGAATTTTACAATTCAAGAAATTTTTAAATAAATGTAATAGAAAATGTTTGATTAGTATCTGGGTTTTGTGTCAACCCTGTAAAAGAAATACTCGCATTAAAAAGTTAAGTAAAAAATATCAAAACTTTAGAAGGATTAAATGTTAATTCTGTGATAATAATAATAATAATAATAATAATTATTATTATAATAATTATAATAATTATAATAATTATAATAATACTAATAATTATAATAATAATAAAAATAATAATTATAACAACATCAATAATAATAATAATTATTATAACATAAGAATAATAATAATTGTTGAGTATAATTGTCATTCGGAATAATGTTATCTATAAATGATTTGTTTCTTTGTTTCTTGTTCCAAAAGATAAAATAGACAAGTTTCAATAATTATTCCTGTGGCTGAACTCAAATTATGCATTATACGAATATGTAGGTTAATGCAGAGTGAAATTGTTGTGCGTGATGAAAGGTTCATTAAGGTAGTTATCTCACACTGTGTTAGTATCCTTTATTCACTGTCAATGTCAGGAGAGGAAGAATTAAATTTTTAATTAGCAGTTTAAAAAGTATTTTTTCAAAGACAATAGTCATATTTTTATTTACAGTATCCGTTATATTAGTTTCTCTCCTGAAAAAAAATTGTTAAAACTGATATTCATTTCACGGACAAAATGATAATAAACTATAATTGTACAAAATAATATATGCCAATCGAATGTTCAACTTGCTTGGTCACCATGGTTACATTAACAACATTGTCACAACATTCTTTCAATGTTAATATTGAGACAACATATTTCGTTTTTTTTTCATTAATTTGCATTTAATTTATGACGAGAGACTGCGAAGGAAAGTTTATTTATAGATAATTGACAGGAAAGTGAATTTTTTTCTCTCTTTAATATTTAAAAATGTAATTATGTGAATAATGAAACAATTAGATTAATGAGATAAGCTGTATTCTTGAAAAGTTAATTTCAAGGAAGGTTTTTCACATTATGTGGTGAAATTGTGCAGATGAAAGTAAAAAAAAAACCGAGACGTCTATTTCAGAAGAGGAGATAAAAAAAATGAAAGAGGGTTTGTCTCAACGCCTCATATTGGGCGGGTGGATGATACTAGGAAAGTACATACTTGAGCGAAGTCTGCGGATAAGTGCTAAAACCAACTTTTGTTCCATTCCTCTATCCCTTCACTACCCTTTTCCTCTTTCAGAGGGTAGTAAATAAACTGAGAGCGTAAGTCAAACTCGTATTTTTGTAAAACGTCATATAATACATAAGGCAAACAATTGTTTCTAAGTCCACACTTTTTTATACACCCCGAAAGTTTTTCATTTTTTGCAAAGATAAATTAGTTAATAACAAAACAAAAAGAATTATATTTCTAAATGTAAATTTTTATTTTTACTGACATAAAGATTTGGTTTTATTACCCCTGATTATTCTCTGATTTCCAGACAGAACATTGACTTTTTCCTGGTCTGAAAAATATTTGAATTCGCACTCTAAAAATATAAAAAAAAAATTTGTTATTAAAATATTAATATTAAATATTGATATTATTAAATATTAATATTAATATTAAAAAAAAATTGTTATACAATTAATTTTGAATATTTTTAATTGTAACATTATTCGGAACATCATTGAATTTTTTTTTGTAATGTTTAATCATTATTGTTATTTTTTCGCAGAAATTAAGATTTTTAAATATTTCAAATTCCAAATCTATAGAAATTCCATTGTTTATAACCATTGTTCTTGATATACTGAAACTTAAATACAAAATAATTTTTAAGATTGTAATTAAATTTTTTCTAGGAATTTTAAATAAATTTTTTCAAAAATAAATTTCTCTAATTCAATTATTATTATTTTTAATATTTTTTAAAAAAAAGTTTCTTAAAAAATAAATTATTTCGAAAAAAGTGCACCTGAAACTAAAATATTTTTAAAATCCACTTGTTTAGAAAATGATTTCAAGAAATTTTAATAGTTTGAAAATTTTTCAATTAAATGTGTATTTAAAAATACATATTAATATTAATTTAACATTTTTAAATATAAAAATAATTACTTATACAATACATTGTATAAAAGCGATTTGATATCAATGCAAAATACAGTTTTCTAAAACTTTCTTTTCTAAGAAAACCAAAATTTTATTTATTTCAATATTTCGTTCTATATAGAATAAAAAAAACGTCGGTGAAGTTCGCAACGTTTATGATCAACGATTGAAAGAATAAAAATTATTTGCTACCAAAAAGAATAAAAATTTTTGTTCACAAACATTTTTTTTTGTGAAACATTATTAAAAATATTAAACGCACTATTTTCTGTACAAAAATTAATAAAAATTTGCTTAATGAAATATTTTTTTTCAGAAATCGTTGATTATAAACGTTGTGAACTTCACCAACGTTAAAAAAAACAATTTTTATAAATTTCGTATCACTTTTGTTCTAATTAGTTCAAATATTTATTGATTCTAATTTGGAGAATAAGTTTTGTCATAAAATTATTGCAAACAAAATTTGTAAATCAATTTATTTCAAACTATTTTTATGAGTAAAATGTTTTCCATCTTGAAAAATAACATTTTTAATAACTTTTAAAAATTAATTTTTATTAAATTTTATAATTTTAAATAATTTAATTGTTTTTTAAGAATTTTATGGATATTTAGTGAAAATAATTATAAACTAAATATTGTTTAATTTTAATTATTTTTCTTTTTTAGATGGCAATTTTCTAAAAAAAAAATTAAGGAGAAAAAAATTTCGTTCATTTGAACTTTCGAAACTTTAGTTAAATTGAGTTTATGCAAATTTTTCTAACAAATTTATTTAAAATTCTATTAAGAATAATTCAATTTTTATATGGAATTCAATAAAAATATTTTTAAAATACCGTAATTTTTAGAAACTTAAATTAAAATTCTATTGAAAATAGTTGAACTAAAGTGAAAAACTTTATTACTTGTATAAAAATAAAAATTATTACAGAATTTTATTAAACTTAAGTTAAAAATAATTCCATTTTTTCGAGAGATTCAGTTAAAATTTTATAAATACTTTTACAGAATTCAATAATTTTTTGAATTTTTAAATAAAATTATTCGCAAAATTATTTAAAATATATTCAATTTTGAAACTTTAAAGTTCAATTATGGTTAGAAAGAGAAAGAATTGAAAATTAATTTTGAATATTTTCTTTTGTCTCACAGTTTTTCAAAGGATATAAAATTCAAACAAAAAGCGAATAAAAAATTTTGATTAAGTCATTAATTAGTTTTAGTTTTTTTATTCGTATTTTATCTTAATTTGATAATTGTAGAAAAAACTGTTTTAAAGCTGTTGTGTTGAATAACAAAATTCAGAATTTTCTTATAAATTCTAAGAATTGAATATGTTATCAGTACTTTTGATAAAATTTTCTGACGTTTTCCTAATTTCCCTGAAATCCCTGATTTGTAGCAGCAATCTTGTAGAAATTTGTAAAAACAGTTTAAATAAAAAATATTGAGCTTTCTAAAGTTACCTTCGACGCTGAGCATAAAAAATAGTATGAAATAAAAAAAATAATGTAAAAAAATAAGTGTAAAATAATAATATAAAAAAGGAAAATATTAAATAAGTGTAAAACTAAAAATACATTCATCAGACAATATTTTCAGCTAAATAAATGCAGAAGAATATAAGTAGGGTAAAAAATTCTCTAACAATTTTCAAGGTGAAGTTAAAAAATATCAAATGTGACATAATAATGCGTTAGATGCATCGTTCTCACGCTTTCACACACACACACAGTGAGACAAACACATCGTGCATCTTGAAATAAACGTGTACTAGAATATGCAATGGTGCAGAACCAATATATTTGAGCTCAACACTAACGTGCAAATGTCAGGGATCCTCTGGCCTTCTCAGAAGATCTTCCGGGTCGATTCGATCTTCCTCAGGATCGTGACCAACCAAACATAGAGATAGTGTGCATATACTGAAATGGACAGACATAAAATACACACATACTTGTCATTCCTTATAAATAATAAATGCCCATCATCTACATTTTGATTAGCAAAAATCAGAAATAAAATTCACATTCACTTCACAAAGTAGACGTATAAATAAGTGAAATTCGTGCGTTTTGTTTTCAAATAAAAAAACATCTGTATTATATATAATTGTGTATAATTTTAAATAATGTGAAAGTTATTGCTACTTTGCTTAAAAATGCGCTTAATAGAAAGTTTATTATGTAAAAATTACTAAAGTGTAATGCATAAAAATGTTTAAACAGGATCCTAGTGATTTTCATGATCCACGAGGTCTGAACGTTCAAATGAACCGAAATATTTATATCTCTGATGTTTTTTAGAGTTATAGTTTTTAACGCGAAGCATCGATGCTAATTTTAGCGACCTAAATGTGTTTCAGTAAAAATTGTTGCACAAATGACTGATTCGAAGAAAAATTAAAAAATTAATTATTTTGTGCTCTCGAAGGTTCCTGAAGTTGTCTTCGATGCTCAGCATCGAAAAGTATTTTTCCATATTTTTAGTAAAAAATTTTTAACTACTTTTACTCCTCCTATACACCCAAGAAGTAAAAATCTATTTAATAGTATTTTTTTAACTTAAAACTTTGGAAAAATCGAGTGCTTTTTTTGGTTTTGTACAAAAAATATTTTTCGATGCTAAACATCGACGGCAACTTCAGGGACCTGCTC
Organism: Leptopilina drosophilae; assembly: GCA_032873175.1. Taxonomy (NCBI): domain Eukaryota; kingdom Metazoa; phylum Arthropoda; class Insecta; order Hymenoptera; family Figitidae; genus Leptopilina; species Leptopilina drosophilae. The sequence goes on from CM065480.1 coordinate 9,681,583, forward strand.
TCGAGGTTTTTAGTGAATAAAATTATTAAAATGATTTATTTTAATCCGCTATTTTGTTAAATAAAAGTTTGATTCCATGACAAAAGGGGACACTAAATGTTTTTATTTAATTCTTTATCAGTTAACAGAAAAAAACGGAAAATTTGTGTAAGAAATTTTGAAAGTTCTGAAAAATTATACTAGATCTTCTCGAGTTTGAATGTGACTCATAAACTGTGCTAGATATTTCTTGTCAATTGTGTTGTGATGATACATACGTAATGCGCTAACTTTTTATTGTATATTTTAAGAGAAAAGTGAAAGAAACTGAAAAACCAGGATTCTATGGGGCTATTATGTGCACTTGAAAATATAAAATATTTTTCAGAAATATTTTATTTAGTAAGTACAAAAGATTGTGTATAATAATTTTTTATACATTCTTGTCATACTTTTTTGTCAAATAACTATAAATAAGTTAATTAAAATCATTAAAACGATTAAAACTTCAACCGGTGCGCAACAAAAAATTCACATTAATTAATACTCATAAATTTTTCAAATTCGTTTTAAAACTATTTTTCTCGTTTCTCTTAAAAGAACTTAAAAAGTATGTTAGTCATTAAATTGTTATTTATTTAACCCTAGAAATAATGAATCTGAAGTTACCAACGTTGATTCAACGAAAAACTTAAAAAAAATTTTCTGAGAATATAAATTTTTCTTGTATATTTTTAACCCAAGTAAACTCTCCAAACACAAAAATAAAAAAAAAACGTGGAAAAAAAGTGATTTTTATTTTTTTTTGGCAAATTTTTTCCAAAAATTACGAAATTTCAATTAAATTCATAATTCATCGCCACGGTAGTACTTTTTTTCTTTTGATAATTGTTTATTCTAATATCGAGTGCCATTTAAAAAAATTCCAAGTAGTTCCAAATCGGGGAAAGCAGTGATTTTGGTTTTTTTTGTCACGGATTTTTGGAAAATTCGTAAATTTGAAGTAATTTAATAATTCCTCGCCTCAGTAGTTGATTTTTTCTTTTGATAATTGTTTATGTTAATATTGCACGTTATTTAAAAAAATTTTTAAGTAATTCCAAGTCGGGGAAAGCAGTGATTTTTATTTTTGTTGTCGAATTTTTTCCAAAAATCACGAAATTTTAAGTAAATTAATAATTCCTCGCCTCGGTAGTCATTTTTTTCTGTTGATAATTGTTTATTCTAATGTCGTGTGCCATTTAAAAAAAATTTCAAGTAGTTCCAAGTCGGGGAAAGCAGTGATTTTGATTTTTTTAATGAAATTCCAGGATTTTTGGAAAAAATTCGACAAAAAAAATAAATATCATTGCTTTCCCCGACTTGAAATCACTTGAAATTTTTTTTAAATAACGTGTAATATTAACATAAACAATTATCAAAAGAAAAAAGTAACTACCGAGGCGAGAAATTATGAATTTAAATTAAATTTCGGAATTTTTGGAATTTTCGTGACACAAAAAAAATTCAAAATCACTTCTTCCCCAACTTGGAATTACTTAAAAATTTTTTTAAATAACGTGTAATATTAACATAAACAATTATCAAAAGAAAAAATTAACTACCGAGGCGGGGAAATTATTAAATTATTTAAAATTCCCGGATTTTCCAAAAATCCGTGACAAAAAAACCAAAATTATTGTTTTCGCCGATTAGGAAACGTACAATTTTTTTTCAATTGCGTCTAATATTAAAATAAACAATTATAAAAAGAAAAAAATTACTACCGAGGCGAGAAATTATGAATTTAATTAAAATTTCGTGATTTTTGGAAAAATTTTTAAAAAAAGAATAAAAATCACTTTTTTCCACGTTTTTTTTTATTTTAGGGTTTGAAGGGTTTACTTGGGTTAAAAATATACAAGGAAAATTTGTATTCTGAGAAAATTTTTTTTTAAGTTTTTCGTTGAATCAACGTTGGTAACTTGAGTTTGATAAAAATATTAATTTCATGTTTTTGGAAAATATTCAAAACGTTTAAAGAAGATCCGTTTGAAATGATGTTTTAAAGTTATTTACAAGTGTTTTAATGATAATTATTAAAAAAGAAAAAAATGTTATTTAATATCTGAGTAATATATAATTTAAAGAACGGTTCCTATGTTTTAGTAAATCCAGATTTTAGCAAAATCTTAGTGTTTTATTTTACATTTTGTTGTATAATATCTACAGAAAAATGTTTTCTAGCTCATTCTTTTTTAATTTACTCTAAAATGTCTAGACAAAAGATTTAATGAAACCAAAAAGATGAAAAAAATGTTTAGCCAACATTATAAAAAGACAATAAGTTTGATGCACAAAATAGCCCGATTTCGAGGAATGTTTTGTACACGACTTTACTGACTACAACTCAGACAAAAAATTTGTTTTCATTGTCCAACTCATAGGAAAGTTTAATGCACAAAATAGACCCAGTTGGCGGTGTATTATTATTATTATTTTATATTAAATAATAAAGACAATTTTGTTCGAATCAAGTATATTTTGTTCTCAGTGCAGGGGAATTTTGTTAGAAAATATAATATAAGGGCCCGCGGCGTTATTTACGATCGAAAAATTTTGCATTAATATGAAAATTTCTGATTTGTTCTATTAATTTCTGAATAGAATTCTTGTGTTTAAATAACCTTTTAAGCATTATTCGATCATTGCGTGACTAATAATGCCAAAGGGCGTATGCCCTGCGAATTATTCAATACAATTTTATGATTTTCGTCACGCGATGAAAGAAAGAAAGAAACTTTTCAAATTGATGTTTTTCATATTTGTACAGAAATTAAAAGTTAAATTTACACATTTGTAAACAGAAAGAAAATTCTAATTAGTATTAATTTGGATTGTATAATAAAAACCCAACATATATTTACTTCTATTTTTATATATTACTTAAAAAAAATAGAACTTTGTATTATTTATTATTATGCTTTTTTATTTTTTTCTACTATCAGGCCTCGGACTCATGCGACTATATTTTTTACTTTTTTAAACATTTTTTCAACACATATTTTGTTAAAAAAGTCACTAATGGTAATATTTCTAAAACGGAGATTTTAATTATTATTAATTTATTGAGTGAAAAAATTAATATTAAGACTCTCAAAAAATGGCATACCATAAAATATTGTAAATAAAAATAAACTAAAAATTGAAATCTGTTCATATTAATTTTTGGTCATTAGATTCTGATTGTAAATAATTATAAAATTACGAACAAATTGAAATTCAATATGGAGGCGCTATTCTCCACCTGTGAACGCCAAGGTCACCGTTAGATGTCAGTTCAGCTCCTTCTTGGAATTTCTACTGACCTCTGGTGGTGACCTTGGCGTTCTTAAGTGGAGAAATTGAACCACCATTTAATACCTCAAAAATTACAATTTTATGTCATTTTCGTTAGAAAATTTGTTTTATTTTAGTCTATGTTACCTAAATTGTTTCTTATTTCTTAAAAATTGTAATTTAACATTTTTTTAACTTGAAAGAAACTTTTAATTGTTTAAAATTGTTAAAAATAAAATTTTTAAGCTTTCACGGAATAGAATTTAAAATTTAATTTAACTGTCTACGAAATTACAAAATTGTGATGCTGAGTAATTTTTGTTCCGACGTCGGTGAAGTTCGCAACGTTTATGATCAACGATTGAAAGAAAAAAATTATTTTCCTACTAAAAAAATAATAGTTTTTGTTCACAAATATTTTTTTTGAAAATCATTATTAAAAAAAATTAATCATACTTAGTATTTTCTTCACAAAAATTTACAAAAATTTCCTCTAAAAAGTATTTTTTTCTAAAATCGTTGACTATAAACGTTGTGAGCTTCACCAACGTTTGTTCCGATTCTTTGTCGGATACTTCCTTAAATAAAATTAAATTCTAAACAATAAATTTTGTTACACTTTCTGAAAATATATTCAATCAAGATATTCCATCCATATTTTTTTAAATTGCAATCCTTCGATAAGTTTTATTAATTATGAAAAGAATGGAATTTTGACCAATTTTTGAAAGTGACTGAATCGTTTAAAAAAAATGGTTTCAAATTTTTTGAAATTTTGCTATGAATTTTTTTTTATAAAATTTGAATAATAACTTTTTTATTTCAGCTAATAATACTTTCTTCGTCAAAAATAGCCACTAGTTGTACTATTTCTTAACTTGGGATTATAGTTATATGAATTTAATTAGTGAAGAAATTAATTCCATGACTTAAAAAAATGAAATACATTTATTTTAATTGTCAAACTCTCTTTCACTCGATTCTGATCGTAAATAAATTATAAAATTACGAACAAATTGAGATGAAATATGGAGATGCTGCTCTCCACTTGAGAATGCCAGGGTCACCACTTGATGGCAGTTCAGTTCCTTCTTGGAATTTTCACTGCCATCTGGTGGTGACCCTGACGTTCTCAAGTGGAGAAATTATACCAATATTTTATTCTACAAAAACTTGTTTATAATTAATAAAATATAAAAAATAGTATTGTGCGAATAATTAAAATTTTGTAGTGCACATTGATAACGTTTTTTATTTAAACACAAAATATGCTTATTTGTAAATCATTAATGTGCAATTATTTACAACTATAGGAACACTATATGGCACTTACGATATTAATTTTTTAACTTCTAAATTCAGTCCGACGTCTGTATTATTGTTACTATTTTTAACACTATTATTGGGTTTTATTTTTATTTTCATTAATTATTATTATGATTTTATTATTATTGTTATTATTATTATTATTATTATTATTATTATTATTATTATTATTATTATTATTATTGTTATTATTATTATTATTATTATTTTTGTTATTATTATTTTTTATTATTTAAATTGGTGTTCTTTAGAATCAGTGAAATTTCTTTTACTCATAAAAATAGTGAATTTAAAAAATGATGAAAAAAGACAAACGACTACGGTCCAGATGGAATATCGTAGGATTTGCGAGAAATTCTCATAGCCAGTGAAGGGATGCAAAGACGCGGAAGTTTATGTGCTGCAGCATGAGCATAAATTCAAGTTTGTTGGCTATCCTCCACTTTCTTTCTCTTCTCGCCATTTCTTGTCCGTTACACCTTATCGCCAGGTACCTTCTATCTATGCGTGTACACTTGGACAGTTTTATAAAAATGAATATATCCTTTCTAGCTTGTAGAATCCTTCTTTTATATACACAAGTCAATGTTCGAATATGTTCAATATTCTTTTTTTCTCTCTTGCGCAAATTTTTACATTTCGCTGAGAAAAATATCATTCTATATGTAAATACCTAATTGTATTATAAATTCGCAATGTGCAATTGTATTATAAATTTACTATATCGAGTATGATTGTTGAAAAGAGGTCTTTGATCATTTTAATAGAATAATTTAGAATTGTGAATTTTTGTGAATTTTGAATTTTTCAACTTCAGGATTCATTATTCATTATAATAGAAATTGCCTTATGTATTGGAACGATAAAATATGTATAGTAAGGACGTAAATTTTAATTCTTGCTCTGCTCAATAATTTATTGCAGAATTTGAACTCTTTAACCAGCGCAATTCGTTGATGCTCGTATGGAGCGTATTTATGAGGCGCGCGTGTCGACATAGATATAATACTTGAAGAGTTGGAAACAAAATTGTTCAATTCAACCTGGATTCAATTATTAAAGGTCTTTGCTATATTTTTGATAAATGTAGTAAAATACCTACGCTTGATTGAAACGAATTTTCCTTCAGGCTTTTTTTTCATTCTTAATGATTTACATTGTCATACTTTTAAAATTTTGCAATTTATTCTTTCAGGATAATTTTAATTTGTTAATGTTTCTTCGTAGTTATACAATTATATTTTCACTATTAAGAATTCCGTTTGTGAATATCAAGGATGGGAGACGATTTCAACTGTGGGGAGTTGACGGTATTTCGGTGCTCTATGTAGGTGATCCGTTAGCCAATCACAGTCTCCACTTGCGCTCTAGGGATCCTCAAAGTTCTATGTTTCTGCAGATGATTAATGCTACTAAAGGCCTTTTTAATTAATTTTGATACCGCATTGCAAATCCAGACTATACTATTTCAGTCAATTTCTATTGTTCTCGAGTGATAATAATCAAATTTTGAATTCTTTAATAAATAAGAAAGTCGATAACAGTAGCTTTAATATTGTGAAAAGGCAGCAAAACAAGTTACAATGATTAGAATTCAGAATAGGATTGAAAAAAGTGACAAAATATTAGCTATAGCAAAAACAGGATTACCACAAAAATTTAACTTTCTTTTTCCCCGATTTTTCTCTGATTTCCAGACGCAGAATTTTGACTTTTTCTCTGACAGCGTGAAAAATGTTTTGATTCTTTCTAAAAATTATAAGATATACCTACTCAAAGAAAAATCTGTATTACATTTATTTACAAATTTCTTCAATTGTAAAATTATTCGAAAACATCAGTAACTTCTTTTTAAAGAAATATAAGCATAAACATGAACAACTCAATCACTTCGTGTGTATTTGACTCGGAGTGATCGAGTACTTCATGTTTTTATAATAATTTAATATAACCCAGCGAGAAAATTATTATATTATATAAGAATATTGTTACTCTAACTTTTTTGAAATTGTTTTCATCATTTAAATTCAGTTATTATTTTCTGGAATTTTTAACTAAACTTCTTCTTTGAATCAATTATTAGTTAAAACTTAAAAGTACGAAAAATTTAGATTTTCAAAGATTTGAGTTTGAAACCTTTTCGAAATTCAATTATTTCTAAAAATGCATACTATCATGCTTTTAATATTAAATTGTAGTCTAAAAACTAAACCCATATTTATTATTAAATAAATTATTATTATAAAATTTCATGAGAATTAAATTATTTAAGCACAGAAATAAATAATGTATTCAATAATTTAATGTTCCTTATAGTTTTATTTTTACGAAGAATTTTATTTACAACTTTTAAAAACAATTAATTTCCTTTAAATAATTTTATTAAAATTTATTTTAATATAGAATTTTATAACAATTTTAAAAAAATAACTAAAAACTGTTTGAAGAATTTTATTAACTATTTTAAAACTAATTCAGTTCTAGAGAAGAATTTAAATAATAATTTATAAAAAATAATTGAATTTATGTGAATGTATTTCAATGTATTTCATTGCTTTGGAAAAAATTGAATTCTTGTGATGAATTTTGATATTTATCAAAGTAATTGAATTTTGGAAAAGAATGTCATTAAAATTCCTTAAAATAATTGATTGTATGGAAAGAATTTTGTTGTTTAACAAAATAATTAAATTCTTTTGCATAATTGCTTAAAAATTTTTGAAAATAATTCTGCAACGAATTAAAAGTTATTTATGAAAATAGTTAAATTACTGTAATGAATTTGTTTATTTTATTAAATAATTGAATGAATATTTCTTTAACTTAAATTCTTTTGTCAAATTTTAATATAAAATTTTTAAGAATAATAATTGAATGTTTTGGTAGAATTGTATCGAGTTTTTTTCAATAATTCAATTCTTTAATGAAGTTTATAAAAATAGTGAATATTTAAAATCATTCATTTGCGAAAAAATTTGAAAAATAATTGAATTTTTGGCGAAAAATGTTGATATTTATAAAGTTAATTATTAATTTCTTCATAAAATATTCGTTAAAGCTTTTTTTAAATAATTGAATTTTTTTAAAGAATTTTATTACCTTTGAAAAGATTTGAATTCTTGTGCTGAATTATGCTATTAATGAAAATAATTGAATGTTGCAAAGAATTTTAATTCCTAAAAATAATTGAATTTCTGTGAGGAATTTGGTTATTTATCACGTTGGTGAAGTTTACAACGTTTATAGTCAACGAGTTTAGAAGAAAAATATTTTTTTAATTAAATTATTATAAATTTTTGTACAGAAAATAGTAAGTTTAAAATTTTTTGAATAATGATTTACAATAAAAATATTTGTGAACAAAAATGTTGATTCCTTTGGTAAGAAAATTAGTTTTTTTCTTTCAATCGTTGATCATAAACGTTGCGAACTTCACCGACGTATTTATCAAAATAACTGCGTGAAAACTTTTGAAATAATTAAATAATAGGTATTAAAAAATTCATTTTGGTCAGAAATAGAAAAAAAGTTTGAAGGTTTTGTATTGGAATTGGTTGTTGTTTCCTAATTCACAAGAGAAACAAAAAAGACACAAAAAAATCAAATTTTTTTTCACTTCTTTTATTAAAAATCTCACTTTTTCCTGATCTTTTTTAACCCTGAAACAATTAAATTTTTTATTCTAAAGCGCGTAGAATACGAGAGAAAAGCTTCTAATGAAACAACGATGAGATATTATAAGAAATTGAAAGTCCGAATCAAAGAACCGCGGTTATATTTTTTTCAAGCTAAAAATCTGCGCCAAATATATCTAAAATTAAAAAATTCTGAACCATAATTTTTAAAGGAACTTTTTCGTAATCTTTATACGAATAAGGAATGCTTACAAAAAATAAAAATTTTGAATTTCTTTTAAATTTAGAAGGGGAGAATTTGTGGTTTGAAAATACTATAACCGATTATAATTATAATTGATTATGTTCCTAAAGTTTTGAACGTTCAAATGAATGACAATTTTTTTTACTTTCTGTATTTTATTTACAAAAAAATTATTTTCTAAATATTAAAAAAAAATTAATTCTAAACTAAAGAATGTTTAATTTCAATTATTTTTCTGTTTGCGATAATAATTTTCAAAAACACTTAAGGTGGAAAAAATTTCGCTCACTTGAAGGTTCAAAATTTTAGCTCCATAATTGATTGGGGTTCTAAATTGTATATTTCTTAAAATTTCATGATTATGTGACAATTTTTTTTAACAAAAGATCGATAAATTGTCTAATGAAGTGAACTTTTTGAATAAATAATTTCACAATTTAATTTTTTTATCGCAATGATAATGGTGTAAATTTATTGCCTTTATAGTAGACTAATCAGATAAAAATCGACAACTGCGGAATAAAACAGCACAGACTTTCTCGACTCTTTCGGTATTGGATCAATAATGATTGAAATCGAATAATTAACTACAGTATAGAAATATTATTATAATAATATGGAATAATTAAAAATAATGTATATTTAATGATTATTAAATGCTTCTGGAAAATATTTAATTTAAGTTAATAGATTTTGGTTAGTGGTATATAGTAGAATGATCAAATGCGGATATTTCGTTAAAATAGAAGAGGAGCAGACAAAGGAGAATTGGAGGAAAGTTGTTTTGATTTTCTCTATCTCTTTAAACGAAGTAAATTCCTACAGTGGAGGCTTTAGTCAAGAGCATTCCTTTGGTGAAAGCTTTAAAGCTGTCTCAGGATACCACAGAGTCACAGACTCTGCCCCAAACGCGAAATTCCTCAACCATGAGATTGCACGTTGCAAAACTCTGTACGCACGCATTCTTAAGGTGGTCCGCTCACATATTCTATTTCTTTCTCTTTCTTCAACTTTTTATTATTTTTCCTTTCCTTTTTCTCTCTTTTTGATTCTATATTATTATTGGTATTCTACTTTTTGCTTTTCTAACCACATTTGTCTTGTGTATCACATATTGTTTTCTGTAACTCCAAAGTTCTTATCATTTCTTGTTCCAAATTCATTTCGAATTCGTTGAAAAATATTTATTTAATCTTTTCTTGACTTGTTTTAATTCTTTTTTTCCTTTTTTTTTGCAGTTCATATATTTGTTTTCATTTAATTTTTCTTTATACAATTTTTTCACGCATTTGCTGAACGTATTTTTCAGACACGTTTCTTAATACTGAAATGAAGCTAAAGTGTTCCTGTTATTATTACTTGTTGACATCATGAGACGTGATAAATTGACACGATTTACGGCCTCAGCGACCTGACTCTGCTACAAGCGTGTAGCGAATAAAATTGCACAGTAGTCCGAAACCAATACGTAAACCGCGAAAAGTCTCTGGACTCGGTCATTTATTCTGTTCGCGAACCGCAAATTGAGCAGTTTGTTTGGGTAGTTTTGAACGTAAGGAGAGAGAAAAAATTCTAGTCAAGTAAAATGAGTATAATTTATTTCTAGAATAACCAATATGTAGTTCGGAAAAATCATTACTGGAATTTTTTTTAGAAATGGAAAATAAAAATTATTTATTAAATAAAATAAATAAAAATTTGTTCAAATGAATGAACTTTATTTATTTCTTCTTCGAATTAAATTTTTATTACAATTTTATCAAGAAAAACAAACAAATTTTTTTTAATTTTATTACATTAAAAAAAATTATTTGGTATTTGGTAATATTATTAGTAAATGGAAATATTTTTGAATAAAAAAGATTTCGTTCATTTGAAAGAGTTGAAAACGTGTGGATAATTAAATAAGTTATTCAATGAATGAATTAAATAAAAATTATTTAATGAACGAATGAAATGAAAATTATTTAAATAAAAAACTAATAGTAAATTGTAATTATAATCTTAATTAATAAATAATGTCAGACCCATTTGTAAAGTTTTAGAGTTTTTTTTAACTTTTTTCTAATTTAAAAAAATAATTAAACAAAAATGTTTCGTTCATTTGAAAATTTTAAAGTTTAAAAAAATACTCAGACATGTACATTAATTTGATGGTATCAAAAAACTTAATAAAATATAATTTCATGTCTATCAAAATTATGAGTGATTCTAGAAATTTTTTAAAGAATTAAAATATTTAAGGTATAATTATGCACAAGAAGGACTTTTCCTAATTTTAAATATAAATGACTAATTCTTTTTGGAAATAAATATATTATTCTTATGAATAATATATTATAAAACATTTATAACTATATCCGTGTATAATAAATGATTTTTTGTTTTTAAAAATTCTTCGGAATAATAGAAATGTTCTTTTACGAATTATTAAATATCTTCGAGTTTATAATTTTCCAATATTCACAAAAATGTTCAAAAAAAGTTCAAGTTTTAAAATTTTTAAATGCAGCTCGATTTTAATGTAATATTTTTTTTAATGTCCGTAATCGATAATACATTTAATACTGTTCTCATTTTTTGTTTCAGTTTGGATCTATAACTGTATTTCTTGGTGAGTAATGTTTTGATAACAAGGTAAAAGTACAAATATAACGAATTTCTTTATCAGGCTTCGAATATTATGGTATTTTCGATGTTTTCTACTATTTTCAAAAAATCCTATTTTTTCGATTTACTTTCAAAATTTGCAAATTTTTTTGACTTATTTTAAAAAACTGCAACAAAATACCACACATTTTTGGCAAAAAATGGAACGTATTTTATTTTTTTTATGGTTTATTGTGAAATTTTAAAGTAAATTATTTTCGAAAAATTACATTACAATATTTTTAAAAACTTCTTTATAATAGTTTCTTAAAAATATTATACCTTAAGATTAAAAAAACATGGATAGTTTTACTATTCTATTATTAAACAAATATTTACTTGTACCAAATAATTTTTATTTTAATAAACCATTTTTTTAAAAATTAAATTGTACTTAAACTAATAATTTCAGTATTTGAATGTATTTTTAAAATTTTGAACGTTTAAATGTATAAAATTTATTTATTTATATTTTCCGAATTCAAACATTTTTACAACTGTATTGTATTAATTTAAAAAAAAATTTTTTTTAATGATTCAAATTGAATATTCAATGAATATTCAATGAATATTCAGTCATTGTTTGTTTGTTTGTTTGTTAAAAGAATATATTGAGACTTGCTTGAGATGCTTGTTTAAATGACATTTTAATTATTGTCACTAATTGACGTTTTTAATTTTTATTGCAGACAGTAATTTTTGAAATTATTTGATTTAAAAAAAGACTTTGTTCATTCGAACATTTCCATTTTTTGCAGCATCATCTATTTAAAGCAATTACCAATTAATTGATGTTATAAATTTAAAAAAATTGTATTTTTTATAATATTTACTTAAATAAATATTTTAGTTGATTCAAAGATACTTATTTAATAATAGACAGAGTATATTTGTTTGCATCATATGTAAATTTCTTTTCAGTGACAGGAATGTTTTTTTGTTATGGATCAATGTTAAAATGTATTCTAACCATTTATTGCTTTTTTATATTTCAGTAATTGTTGCTATACTAATATGTATTAAATAAGTAAAACATTTGTAAAATTTGCAAGGTAAAAAACAATTTTTAATTTAAATAAACGAAATTCAGTAAGTTATATCAATTTTAAGGTCTGTGACATTAAAATTGGAAAAAAATCTCTCCCAATCTACTGAATAATTTAGAACTATAATACTTATCTGCCAGTAAATTTTTAATAAAGTTTAAAAATTTACAGTTACAAAATTTTCTTTTCACACATTTATTCTTCAGTAGGTATACTAACAAATTAAAATTTTACGTTCACATATAGTAAAGGTAGAAAAATTAGTTTGACTTAATTATTCCTATCAGAAATTATTGCAAAAATTTCAAATCTAAAAATGGCTTTTTTCATATTTGAATTAGTAAAATGTTTCTAAGAAAATAATGAGGCTGAAGTAACGTTTTTAAAAACGAAAAATAAAGGAAGAATTTTTTTTCAAATTAAAATCATCTCTAATTTTCACGTTCGTCAGTTTTTAAGAAAATATTACTTAATATTTGTTATTTTAAAGAAAAAACCAAGTTGAAGTACACAACGTTGATAAACGAAAAAAAATATAACTAAATAAATTAATTATAGATTAAAAGAATTTTATTATATAACGGAGCAATATTGACATAAAAATATTTAGAAGAATAAATTGATGTTTATGCTTTGATGATAATTGTATTACAATTAAATGTTAAATTATAAATAATATTTGAAGGTTTCGCACTATTCTACTAAAAGCTACTTTTCTGAACAAATAGTCAGAGAGTTAGATTTTTAGTTTTCACATTTCCATTTAAAAACTAAAACTAAAATCGATAATGAAAAACGACCGCCAATAAGATAATAGGAAATAATTTTACCGATATTTACTCTATCAATAGTGACTGATTATAAATTGTGTTTAACCCTTTAAATTCCCGGTTTTTCCCGGCTTTGCCCTAATTTTTACCGGTTTTATTTTCTCATCAAATTCAAATTTATTTCATTTCGAACATAAATCCACAATTTGGAAAATAATTGAATTAATAATTTTTTTAATTTTTCAAAGAAAAATCTTGTCTGTTCGCAATTATAATTGAAAATTTGATTAATTCAATTTCATTAAAATTTATTGACACTAATTGAATTTCTGCAAAGAATTTTATTATTTATAAAAGTAATTGAATCCTTCTTAAGAATTGTAGAGAACAATTTAATTACTTATAAAGATAATTGAAATTTCAGATGATTTCAAAAAAATTTTAAACATAATTGAATTTTTGCGGATAGAAGAATTTTAGGATAGGAGAATTTTGTTACTTTTTAAAATAATTGAATTGTTTTTTTTAATTTTATAGAAATTTATGAAAATAATTGAATTCTTGTGAAGAATATTTTTCAAAAATAATATTCAAAAGAATTTAGTAAATCGGAAAAATTTTGCTATTTATCAAAAATAATTGAATTCTTTAGACAAATTTTAATCAAATTTTTAAAAATAATTGCATTTTTCGACGAATTTGATTAAAATTGTATTAAACATAATTCCATTACTGCAATGACTTTTATTATTTATGAAAGTAATTGAATTATTGCAAGGATTTAATAAAAAAAAGTTTCAAATAATTGATTTTAAAAAAAAAATTTAGATAAACTTTATTTTTAATAATTCAGTTCCTATGAAATTTTCATTTTTTTTAGAAAATAATTGAATATTCGTGTACGATTTTGTCAAAATTGTTTTTAAATAATTGAATACTTTTTGGAAATTTTCTTAAAATAGTAGACATACAAATTATTGAGTTAAGAAAAAATTTTGAAAGTAATTGAATTCTTTTGGTGAATATAAATGAATTTTTGTTATTTATAGAAATAATTGAACTTTTACAATGAATTTTAATAAAATTCCTAAAAGTAATTTAATTTTGTCCAAGTTTTACTATTTAAGAAAATAATTGAATGCAATGCGAATAAATTTTTAATATTAAAATTATAATTATACGGTGACCAACTTCCCTTGATTATTTAGAAAAATTTAAATAAAATTCTTTAAAAGAAGTAAATTATTTTTAATAGAATGTAAAGAAATTTCAATTACATAAAAAATTTTCAATTATTTGTTTAGAAAAATTTAATTATCTTGAAATAACAGAATTAAAAAATCTTATTTTTCAAAATTAAAAAAAAAACATTAAAAATTCAATGTTATTAAAAAATTTGAAGTGTGTATTTTTATTAAATTAAGTAATAAAAATTTTAATTATTAATCTTCGCACTAAGAAACGTGAATACATTAGAATGTGACTCCTTATAAAATTTAATTATTTATCAATTATTAAATTAAAATACTTTGAAAATTCGATTTTTTAAAAAGTTTTTAATGAAATTCTTTTAATTCTTTTTTTTGTCACTGAGGCTACTGTTTCCTAATTTTTTTTCACCGAGACTACTTTTTCCTACTTTTTTTAAACTCATAATGGAGTGCAAAGCCTGTATTTGTATGTATTAAATAAAATTTTTCGTCGATCAACGTTGTGGACTTCAACTTCATAGAAAGAGGTAATAAATAACAGAAATTTGAAAGAAAAATAAAATAAATCGTCGTATTGTTATTTCGTTTTCAAAAACTCTTTAAATTCGAATAGATAAATTTGAATACATAATAATTCTCACAACGTTTACTGTAATTTTTAGTCAATTTTTCACTGAAACTTTAGTAAAGAAAAGAATTGTGTCTTCTAAACGAGAATAGTACTTTGGTTACTTTTTTATATTCGAATTTGTGTTTGAAAAATTCTCTCTTATGTTTCTCTGCGAATATTAGGAAAAAATCGTGAATTGAAGTAAAACTGACCTTGTATAATCGACGCGTCAAAATATATATCAATATTGAGAGAATACTAAAGCTTTATAATTGAGGACCATGTAGAAAACCCTAGGCAGTAATTTAGATAGTCGGTTATCACAATTTAAAAGCACTTAATCCTAATTATCTGAGCATAAGCACCCTAAAGAATGCTATTAGTAATGCGTTAAATTGAGAATAGGGAGAGAGTGGTCGGTTACAGATAGGAGAAGAAATTTATAGTCTGTCAAAGGGCGGAAAATTTGAACTCACTCCTTATTTTTTATACGTCTCTGATCTTTCTCGTCACATAAAAGAGGAAATCGAAGCATCTGCTACGAATATAGCTGATCCTTCAACATAATTTACCGTGTTTCTACCGAGCTTGGATAAACGTCACGCTATTCCCGCAGGATCTTTGCGGCAGGCCTCCTGTCAAGGTTGGCTCACGACACCTGAGACGTGCTTGGAATCCATAGTTTGACACTCAACCGCCTAACACAAGAATATCCTCTCAAGATTCTGATATGCTAAAAACATTCATCGAAATTCAGACTTTAGACGAACATTCTAAAGCTTCTTTACATCTATTTATTGTGTGACATTTGTTGCCTTTTATTGTCCTATCAATCGAAAACCATTTGCGATGAGATGCAAGTAAACATTGTCTCTGTAAATTCTCTTTCGTCTATTCCTCTCATCTCTCTACTCTCAATAATATGTATATTTTATTGCCATCGTTTTTTATTTAATTCTTTTTCAAAAGTTCCTATATGTACATCTTTTTGCTAAAGCTTGAAATTAAATATTTTTTTATATTCAAGCTTAATTTTTTTTAAATCTTGTATAAAAAATTTCAAAACTTGACTATTGATTTTGGTTAAATAAAAAATATTGACAAGGTTTCCACAGGACAAGGAAAAGTCAGAAAAAATAGAATTTTTCAGGAAAATTTGAAAACATCAAGGAATTTTATTAAAAATAATACTGAAAAAATATTCAATTTCTAGAATTCGTGAGAAAATTCTGAATTTTGTTATTCAACACAACAGGTTTAAAACACAGTTCTTTCTAAGGATATAAAATTCAGACAAAATACGAATAAAAATGTAAAAATCAAATCAAAATTAATTAAATACTCAATTATCATTTTTTATTCGCTTTTTCTCGCAATTTTATATCTTTAGAGAATCTGTGAATATTTAATTTTTACGAAGTTGAAGTTTACAACGTTTATCAACGAAAAAAATTTATTTAATGCATCCAAATATTATTTTAAATTTAATTTTTAATTGTAAAATAATTATTATCTAAATATAAACATTAATCTCTTTTTTTTCTAAAATTTTTTTGTTAATATTGTAGCATCGTTTTTAATTAATTTACTAAGTGAATAATTTTTTTTTCGTTGATCAACGTTGAGGACTTCAACTTGGTTAATTTTTTCATTTTTTTGTATTTTTTGAAATAACTTCTTTCTATATAACGAAATTTTAATTAATACTTGTTAAAAATATATTTCTGTCATGAAAAAAAAATCGATTCATGTATAACAAGTATATATCTTATTAAAATTTATAAAATTAATTGCTATTTATATTTGTCACAAAACATTAAAATTTTCAAAATTTTTGTAAATTTTACTTTAAAATAATTACTCTATAATAAAATTTTAAGCAATCATGATATGAACAACTTGTTTCTATTTCTGATATTGATTTCTTTTTAAATAACTTAATTCTTGAAGAACTGATGTTATAAAATTATTATTTATAAATTAATTAAGTTTTTAAGAGAGTTGTGTTTACAATTTTCATAAATAGATGAACTAAACAAGATTTTAATTTAAAATTTTATAAAATTTCAAATTTTAATTAATTTAAATAAAAATTTACACAGAACTCAGATTTTTTAAACAACTTTATGTAATAAAATTTAAACTCTTCTGAAATTACTGTGCTGTTATTTTGTTTGGATTTACAATTTGAGTGTGATATTAATTTTTATTTTTAAATTATTAAAATCATCTGAAAATAATTTAACTTTGCAATATATTCAAAAAATTATTAAAAATAATGAATTTATAGAACAATTTTAGTTAGGCACATTAAAAAAACGTTTCTGAAGTTGTCGTCGACGTTAATAGAATTTTCCAAAAGAATTTAATTATTTTAAAAAAATGTTAATAGAATTCTACTCAAACATGTAATTATTTTCATAAATAATAAAAATTTCGCCTTTAAAATTCAATTGTTTAACAAAAAATTGATAGAATTCATCCAAAATTCAATTATTTTTATGAATAATATAAAAATTTCACAAGGATTTAATTAATTAAGAATAGTATTTTAAAAAAAATTTCGAAAAAATTAATTCTTTAAAACAATGTTTATAAAATTCTTATGAAAAATTCAATTATTTTCAAAAATAACAAAAGTTTTTCACAGAAATTCAATTCTTTTTAAAATATTTTAATAAAATTTTTCTCAATAATTGAATTATTTAAATAATAAAATTCTTCTTAGGAGTTCAATTATTTTATAAAATATTAATCAAATTCATGGAAAAATTTCGATTGTATTAAAAAATTAGTATTAATTCAACAATTTTAATATTCTACTATTTTAATAACATTTTCCAACGAATTCAATTATTAAAGAAAATTTTTGATAATATTCTACACAAACATTCAATTATTTTCCCGACAAAAATAAAAATTTCACAAGAATTGAATTATTTAAAATAGAATTTGCATACATTTTTGTGAAGGAGTCAAATGTTTTAAAATTTTGGCATTAAATCCTTTGCATTATATCGATTATTTTTATAAATTTTAAAATTCTTTTCAAAGATTCAATTATTTTTGTAAATATAATCATTGCCTTCTTAATAAAAATTCAATTATTTTCTAAAAATCTTAAACGAATTGTAAGCATTTCAATTATCTATAATTATGAATGCAAAATTTCTCTACAAAATTTAATTATTTTCAGAATTTCATTATTTTTAAATATTTTAATAAAATTGTTCGAAAGAAATTACTTCTTTTAACCAAATTGAAGTCCACAACGTTGATCAACGATAAAAAATTATTCACGAAGTAAATTAATTTTAAAAAATGCATCAATATTATCAAAAAAATATTTAAACAAAAAGATTGATATTTGTGACGTGCCGCGACAAAAGGGACCTTAGCTGTTTTTGACAGAACTAAAATTAGAAGTATAAATAAATAAAAATGACCAATTTTCTTTACAAACTATTAATATTTAATTCATTATTATGTGCAATATTTTCAGAAAAATAGGCTTTTGATGTTAAATAATCAATAATAAATTTTTAATGAAGTTAAAAGTACTCTAAACATAACCTAAAATTCTAAGCAGCTAAGGTCCCTTTTGTCGCGGCACGTCACATTTATGTTTTGATAATAATTGTTGTATAATTAAACATTAAATTAAAAATAATATTTCATAACATTAAATACATTTTTTTCGTTGATAAACGTTGAGGACTTCAACTTCCTTTCTTTTAAACACATTTTCAATTAAATTTTTATAAAATAATTCAATTATTAAACATAAATAACAATATTCATCACAAGAATTTAATTATTTTTAAAAGTATTAAATTTCTTCTTGTGAATTCAATTATTTTGAAAAATTCTAATAAAATCTTTCGCAAGAATTCAATTATTTTTATAAATAATAAAAAGCTTATTTGGACTTGAATTTTTTTATTAAATTTTAATAAAATACCACACAGATATTCAATTATTGTGGAATATTGTAATGGAATTCTTTTTCAAATTCAATGATTTTCAATATTTGAAAAAAATTGCAAACAGAATTCAATTATTTAAAAATTTTTTTTTATGAATAATAAAATTCGTTGCAGGAATTCAATTTATTAGCATTAGAATAAGAAAGAAGTGAATATTTTCTATAAAAATTAGGAAAAAGTCAGGAAAATAAAATATAGAATGGAATTTTCGTCAGTTTTATAAAGTTTCGAAAACGTGTTTTTTTTTGGTCGTGAAGTTTAATTTTTCTGTAGCTACTTTTTTACTATACTTTTTTTAGGCGGAAAACTGCTTTTTGCTACTTTTTTAAAATAAATTATCGAGTGCAAAGTCTGTCATTGTGTTTTAGAGTTGTTCACAAAAAACTAGCTCAATTTATTGAATATTTTAAGAGAGAAGTGGTTGAAAAATTAACTTTTAAATTCTAACAGTCACATCCGGCGCATTAATTATAGTTGAGAATTCGTTTGCTTTAACTAAAAATTACTTTATTCAAGTAAATAATACTTAGTTCGAATAAACATTTAATTGATAATAGACGTCTAATCAGTTATTTGAATAAAATAAATATTTTTCTCAGTTTATAAAAGTCTATAAATACCGAATAGCACTATATAGGAGTGTCATACACCTTGGGACCTTGACGTCAACGCTATTCGAAATATCTTACAACTGGGACTATGGTTAAACCGTGAATTATTCCCAAGGAGCAACTCCCTCACTGATCAGAATTCCGTTTCCTGATAACAATGCAACAATATAGCAATAGATAGGTATCGATTATTCATTAATCTAAATAACACCACATATCTCTCTAAAACACGTGATTTTCATTCTTGATTCTGGGGGAACTTTTTTTATTTTTCTTTTTGCCCAAATCAAGGTGGACCAATGTTTTTTTTATGAAGAGACCTATACTACTCTCTCTCTCTCTCTTAAAGTTTTAAAGCATGGCTCAATGAACTCCTAGAGGATGAAGTGCAAAGCACGATGCTGAATGCACATATATATTCGATGGAGTGAGAAAATAAGTAGGGAGGGAACGAAGGGCGAGCACTCGATTTACGTTGGTACAAAGTTAATTGAATAGGGAGACCCACCCTCTCCTTTTCTCCTTTGGATCTTCTTCCTCTCCTTTTTTTCTTCCTTTCTTTTTTACTGAGCTAGTAAAAAAACCGACCTCTTTTATTTTTCAGCCATGACTCCTATTCCCTCTCTTATCACCCAGATTCTCTTATTTCTTTCATGATAATATACCATATCTCAGAATTTCTTGTTTTATTACTGGGTAAAAAGGAAAAATAATAATAATAATAATCATAATAGTAATAATAATAATAATAATAACAATAATGATAATAATAAAGATAATACACTGTACATACAAGAGATTCACTGAGGGAATAAAAATAATGTAAAAAGTTTATTTCCTCGAAAAGGAATATTAATTTGAGCTATTTTGCGGGTGGAAAAAAATAATTGTATACACAATTTACTTTTAATTTAAATTATCAATTAGTACCAACTACCAACTCAAATTCATTTAAACGAAAATAAATTTTCTTTGGAACCAAATTAAATTCATTTGAACCAAGTATAATTTACTTGAACCAATTTAAATTTCTGTGAACCAAATTAAATTTCTGTGAACCAAATTAAATTTCTGTGAACTAAATGAAATTTACGTGAACCAAAGGAAACGTTTAGTAGACTTTGAGACTTTGAGTCAAAGATGTCGTTTTGTTATGTGTACGTTGTGCACTGTGTGACAGGTGGAAAATAAATTTACGGACATATTAGTGCTTTATTATAAAACGTCATATTACAAACTTTCATCACTTTCCTTTGCGCAAGTGTTCAATTTATTGTTCGAACTTGAACTCCTTATGAAACCGCAACTCAACCTCAAGAGCGGGAATATCTCTACTATCATCTTGTCAAAAGCATTTCACTTTTAGCCAAGTAATTACTTCCATCACAATTATATTACAAATTGAAATTTTCAGAAGTAATGTTGCATTATCAATTTCGCTAAATTTAATAGAAGTTTATTGTGTGTATGCGTCTGTGTATTATATAATATCAAAGGTATTTTTTTCCAAAAGTATTTTCTTCAAATAAGAACCAAGAGTTTAATTAACGTATATCTCTTAGTCAAATACAAATATCGGAAATACTTTTTACACCGCTAAAGTTTTGAACGTTCTAATAAACGAAATCAAAAATTAGTATTGTTTCTATTTATATAACAATAATTGAATTTTGCCTATTTGAAAATAAATTTGTTTAAAATAACTTTGCGAATAATTTTATTTAAAACTTCAAAAAAGTGCTTTAATCAAAAATCATCTTCAATTTTTGAATAATTTTTGATAGAAAATTTTTTTTAAATTTAACCACATTTAAATTTTTTAAATCAATTCAATTATTTTGAAAAAATGTAATTAAATTCTTCGCACGAGATTCAATTACTTTTGAAACAATTTTAAATAAATTCAATTATGTTTTCATTCATTAATTATCATTAATTTTATTTTAATTGAATTCCTCGAAATAAATTTAATTATTTTCAAAAAAATTTAATGAAATTCTTTACAATGCCTTATTTTATTATTTTTAACATTACAATTTTATTAAATTAAATTTGTCATAAAAATTTGCAAGAATTGAATTATTTTCATACGTATCAATAAATTTATTTACGGAAATTCAATTATTTTCAATATAATTTTAAAATTTTCGAAAGAATTTGATTACTTTCAATACATTTTTAAGTGAATTCCACGAAAGAATTTAATTTTTTTCTTTAAATTGACATAAAATACTTCACAAGGAATTCAATTATTTTCAAAAAATTTATTAAAATTTTTCACACGGGATTCAATTATTTTCAATTCCAATCAAAAATTAAATTTGGCGAAAAAATTTCAAATATTTAATTTGTTTTATACATATTTAATAAAATTCCTCACATAAATTAAGTCGGTGTAGTTCGCAACATTTATGATAAACGAATGAAAGAAAAAAAATTATTTTCCTACCAAAAAGAATAACAATTTTTGTTCACAAATATTTTTTTCGTAAATTATTATTCAAAAAATAAAACTTATTATTTTCTGTACGAAAATTTATAAAAAATTGCATAAAAAAATATTTCTCATCAGAAATCGTTGACTATGAACGTTGTGAACTTCACCAACGTCATAAATTTAATTATTTTAAATATATACATCATTTTGAAAAAAATTTTCTCGAAAGAATTCAGATAGAAGAATTGCATTATTTTAATTCAATATTGTAAATGAATTCCTTAAAAGAATTTAATTATTTTCACAAAATTTCCGTAAATTCTTTAAAACCATTAAATTATTTTCAAAAATTTTAATAAAATATTTTATGCATAACATTAAATTATTTCAAACTCCAAATTATGAAAACTTACAAAAATGATAAAAAGTAGTATAAAATGTTTTTAAAAACGTTATATTTTAAAATAGAAAAAATTCACATGTAAGATAATTGAAGATAAATTAATTCATAAATTTGTTTGCAATAATATTATCAAAGAATTTATTCTCTAATTTTGTATTAGTAAACATTTGAACTAATTAAAACAAAAGTGATGCGAAATTTATAAAAATTAATTTTTTAATTCTATAAATTAAAAAAATAAATTTTAATAATACCGTATTTTGTGTTAATATCAATTCGTTTTTCTACAATAATATTCATATGTATCTATATTTATATTTTAGAATATGTTAAATTAATATTACTAATATTATTAATTAGATTAAATTTATGAAAATTTAAAATTAAAGTTTTAGAAAAGTTAGTTTTTAAAAAATGGTGATTAAAAATTCTGAGTAAATTAGGGTTTGAAACATTTTTATTCACTTTTGTTGAAAAATTTTCGAATTATTCAAATTTCATGAAATGGTCTTGTAAACAATTGGATTTCAGAAATATTTTAGTTTCAGGTAAACTTTTTTGAAATAAATGAATTTTTATAAAACTTTCTTAACAAATTTTAAAAGTATAATTTAATTACGAGAAAACTTTTAGTTAAATTTTTTAAAAAATAATTGAAGTCAAATCTCGATAAAAATTTTGGTGAGTTTTTCTTTATGACCGGAAAAAAGAAAATTCATGACCGCGAATTTTAATTACAAAAAAAGCGAATTGATTTAATATTCTTTTTTAAAGTGCGAGTAAAATTTTAAGTACTTTTTATGAAAAAAGTCAATAGGTTTAAAAATAAAATATTTAGATTAAAAATCGGTAATCCATTTCGTTTTGTACACGGAAATTTAAATAAAAAATGAAAGTGCATTAAGGCTATTTTAAAATTTTGTTTGATGGAAAAAATGGAGAGCACAATGATATTCATTAGAGGCATTATTGACTAGTATAACGTGTTTTTCTTTTTCGTCGAGAGTGGAGAAAAGAAAAAGAGAATCGTCTTTGAAAAGCACTTTACGTTGTTCTTTGTAAAGCAGTTCTCTTCAAAGAAAACCACAGTACGTTAAACGCTCCTTGAACGGACAGAGCAAATTCATCATTATCCTAGAACAAAGGAAACAAGTCCGAACTAAAGCAAGAGAGTGGAAAAGCTCAACTTCTCTATATCAAGTAGCCATTATAGTCGATGCATATTCTATAACGTTCTGAATTAAGGCTATAGTCAGTTGCGCACAGATGCATATAATTGCCATCCACCTTCCTGCTTTCTCGACAAATTGACACTACTTCGACGTTAAAATCAATATTCATAATTGCTATTTAATTATCTTAATGTCGCGACGCTATTAATAAATATATTTTCCAAGAAAATCTTATTTCTCTCTTCATTCTCAGGCTTCATATTCATTTATATATACACGGAGAGAGAATATATATTTAATTTTGTAAAAATATTTTCAAAATTGGGGAAAAAGTGCAACAAAGCGAAATTTTGATATTGAAAATTCTAAGCTTTAAAAATAGTTTTGTGAATATTATTAAAGTTATATTAGAATTTAATTGATATTTGATATAATTATACTAAATTTCACAGAAGTTTTTTTAAAGTTTAGTATTTTTTATATCAAAATTTCGCTTTGTCGCACTTTTTCCCGAATTTGAAAATATTTTTACAAAATTTAATATATATTCTCTCTTCGTGTACTAAAGCAAACTTTTTACTACTTTTTTAAAAATTTTCTACTATTTAGACACTTTTTCACGATTTATGAAACTAAAAGCTATTTCTTTTACAAATTTGCGTAACTTTAAATTTATAAAAACTATTTTAATATAATTTCCCAAAAAATGCAATTACTTTAATAAAATTTCCCAAAAGAATTTCATTAAACAGGCACAAAAATAAAAAGTTTTTTGGCTGACGCAACAATAGTATATTCCCATGTATCTTTGTCAGCTGAGTCAGAATCCGAAGTCAGAATTGTCAATTTGGTTCTTTTTTTTGTACTCAAAAAACGACTCAAAATTTTGAGATAAACTCCAAAAATTGATAAAAAAGCGTTTTAAAATGAAAAAAGGAATTTTTTGCTATGACAATGTAATATACTAATGTCTTCCCATGTAGTTTTTCCTTACGTTGACAAATTCTCAAAGTGGCTCAAAATTCAATCAAAAGTGCTCAAAAACTCGAATGTAGAGAAAAAGTTGAATCTCTTGACTTTAATTTGTTTTTCTTAGCAGATTTTGTGAATATCTTAAAATTTTGAGACAATTTAAAAATTCGGATTTTGAATTCGGATTCAGCGGCAAAAAACACATAGAAATATACTACCGTAGTGTTATAAAAAATTTTTTTGATTTAAATTTGATTTCTTGAGTCGTTTAATGAATTCATATCAAAATTTTGAGCGATTTTGTTAATTATGACTTGAATTCGGATTCAGAGGGAAAAATACACAGAAATATAAGACTAGTGATATAAATTTTTTTTTCATTTTAATTCGGGTTTTTGAGTCAATTTTTCAGCAAAACTCAAAAAAAGAATCAATTTGACAATTCTGACTTCCGATTCGGATTCAGCGGGCAAAAATACATGGGAATATACCATTGTAGTGTCTCGGGTCAAAAAACTTTTTTTTGTATGCCTGTGTTATTTTCAAAGAATTTTAATAAAATTCATCTTGAAAATTCAATTGTTTTCATAAATAATAAAAATTTTTATGTTAATTTAGACATTTAAAATGCAATTTTCATTAAATTAAAAAAAATTGGAAAAATTGTTACAATATTCTTCTCGGAAATTCAATTATTTTCATACAACTATTTTAATGAAACTCATCGCACGATTTTAATTATTAAAAATAATTAAATTAATTATATACTAAACGACAATTTTAAGTAAATTCTTCGAAACATGAAATTATACTTAAAAATTTATTAAAATTCGTCAAAAGAATTAATTTAATAAAGTTTTTATGCAACAATTCAATTATTTTTAATTTTTATCAACAAAATTCTTCTTAGAAATTTAAATTTTTTAAAAACTTTTTAATAAATTTTTACAAAAATTCATTTATTATTAATAATACAATTTTCATAAAATATTTCAAAAAAATTAAGTATTTAAAAAATTTCCTATTATAAAATTCTTTGTTAGAAATGAACTGTTTTCATAAATGATAAAAGATGGAACAGAATTTCAATCATTTTTTATACAATTTGAAATGAATTAGAAACGTTATTACTACGAACTTTTAGAAATATAATTAGATTTTTTAAAAAAATTTTATTTAAAAATAATGTGTTTTATAATATTTATTAACTTTTATTAAAAAAATTTTTTTTAATTATTAATTCATTATTTTTTTTTAAATATGAAAGTTTTTCAATAATTTTAATTAACAGTTGAAGAAAATTTACTGAATTTTGAGTGAATTACAGTTCTGATTTTTAGAAATTGTAAAATTCCAAAAAGATTATCATTTAAAATATTTTAATTTCCGGACAAAAACAATTATAAATATTTTAGTATTTATTTCAGAAAAATTATTCAAGTTTTTAATAACATTTTTAGAAACGAAAATTCTATTACAAGAAAATCTCAATTATCGATTATTTTTGCACCAATAAATGTAAAAATTTAAAGTTTGTGTTTAAGATCAAAAAAGTTTGGATAAAATTATTGACAGTTTAGATAATAGAGAGTTTGAATAATCGAGGTTTCACTGTAGTTATTAATTTAAATATAGAAGTAAATAAATCAATAACATTGACTTTCGTTTATAAAAAATGAAATTACACTCTAAATTCGAATCAGTGAAAATGTCACTGATTTTAATTCAGTGGCCCAGTTTTCTTTAATTCATCAAAAAATCTTTAATTCATCTGAAAATCAGTAAAAACTGCTGATTGCAGGGCTGATAAAAATCATGATTTTTTTTTAAAAATCAAAAAAATCAGATTTTTTTGATTTAAATCGGATTTTTTTGATTTAAATCATTTTTTAATACTATTTTTTAAAATATTTATTTTTTTAATATTAGGAATTAAAAAATTAATAATAGGGTGCATGCAAAATTTCATTTTTAGAATTTCCTGATTTTTCCTGACTAATTTTTCATTTTTCCTGATTAACAAATTTTTAAATTATTATTTAATACTCTGCATTACTAATTAAAATTTTAATAATGCAATTCAATTCAATTCATGTTTATTCTGCATATAAAAATACATTTTTGTGGCAGAAGAGTTCCGCTTAACTTTACACTTAAAAAAAAATCTTATAAAAATTTATTAATGCTTTTTAAGTAACAATTTTATTTATAAAAAAAAGACATTTAAAAAATGTTTGTTTAATTATTAAATATTATACAAAAAAAGTCTAAATACAAAAACTAAGTTTATCAAAGTTTTTTAATTTGTGGTTTCTTTCGATTAAAATTCCCTGACTTTTAAAGAATTTTTAAAAATTCCCTGTATTTTTCTGACCAACTAAATCTCTGATTTATAATTGTTTTTATAATTTGTGGCTACCCTTAATAAAAAATACATATATAAATTCTTGTTACAATAAAATTTGTTTTAAAAAAGTTTAGGAAATCTTAACAAAATACTGATTTTTAATGCTTCTTTGACTCAAATATAAAATACAGATTTTTTATCTTTCAATAACTTTCGCCAAATAAACAAAAAATAATAATTATTATTTTCTGATATTCATTATATTATTTTTATAAGATATTCTTTTTTACTTTTATTTAATTAAAAACTTTTAACATAAATTCTAATTTTGTATCCTTTTCGGTTTCTAATGCATTTCGCAGTTTGATTTTAATCATGATTTAAATGTCAAGATTTAAATCAAGATTAAAATCATGATTTAAATTAACTTGATTTAAATCATTGCAGCCCTGGCTGATTGGCAGTTGAATTCCACTCATTCATCAAAGAAAAGTGAGTCATTGAATTGAGTTCAGTGAAATTTTTACTGATTCACATTTTAAGTGTATCACTGATTATACTTCCTTGATCTGAATTAGTAAAAATTTACCAATGAAATGGTAAAAAGTCCACTAAATGATTTTGTAATAATTTTTACTAAAGTTTTACTAGTTTTTAGTTGTATTTTACTAATGCAAATTTAGAGAGTCCCTAAAAGGGTTGAAGTATAGGAAAATAAAATTCACAAAAATTGTTGTTTTTTTAAACCACAAAGTGGTAATTTTGTTAAAAGGCAATTGAACTAAATAATTGAATTTTGCAGAGCAGAAAAGTGTTTGTGCTACTTTTAGTTTTCTTCCAATTTCTACTTTATTGTCTTCACAATGTCGAGCCGTCCCGTTGAAAGCAAAGGATGTGCCTCCAGGGCAAGGTTTCAAAGTTGCACTCCTCCTCCTCCTCATTTCTCTTCTTTTTCTTCTTCTCTTCTTCTTCTTCTTCTTCCTCTTCATGGTTTATCTTTTCCCATGCGTCTCTGACTGTGGATTCATCTCACTCTTCCAAGGAAATTGCATTTACACAGAGAAAAAATTTTCGTACAGTTACTGTCTTCATTACAGTAACGCAGGGCTATCAGAGACTGAAAGCGCAACGGCAGTTACTTTTTCAAAAATAGCAGTTGCTGCTGCTTCTTCTTCTTCTTTTTCTTCTGCTGAAAAAGTTTTAACTTTACGATAAAACATAGTGGTTTAACAGAGAAAAAAGGAATAAAAAAAAGAGTAACCTTTCTTTTTCATCACAAGGTGACCAATTAAAGGGAGCGTTTGTTAAATCACGGCGTATTTAACGCAATTGTTCTCTCTAACAGAGACGAATCCCTCTTTTAGAACCCGAGTCGAAATATTAATTCTTCTTTATTCTTTCCAACTGCCATGTGATTGGAGTGATTTCAAAAAAACCAAGAACTGAATTTCGTTTAAATGCTCTAGGCGAAAAAATTTATTAGAAGCAAATTTTGAATGTCCTAAAGTCTCGAACGTTCAAATGAATGACAATATTTTTTTTCACTTCTAATTTGTATTTTATTTCCAAAAAAATTTGTTTTTAGATTAAAACAAATTAATTCTGAACTAAATATCGTTGAATTTCAACTATTTTTCTTTTTTAGATAGTAATGTTCAAAAAAAAAAATTCTTTCATTTCAACATTCAAAATTAAGAATTATAATAATTGTAATTATAATAATTATAAAAAATAATTAGGAATTATATTTTTTGAATTTTAAAATTAACCGTTTCTTAACTAAGCAAATGTTTAATTTTAATTTTTTTCTTTTTGTGGACTAATTTTAAAAAAAAGTAAACAAAAAAATGTTTTCATTTGAACGTTAGAAACATTAGGAAAATTCATTTTATTGCTTTTTGTTCTTTACATATTGACAAAAATTGAAAAACATTTCTTCACTTCCATTCGAATCAGAAATTCTGAAAATATTTCGTTTCATTTGAACGTTTAAAACTTGTGAATCATTACTATATATTTTTTAATTCTTAACGCAATATTAATGAAATAAAATTTTTATTTAAAGTAGGAGAAATAAATAAAATCAATTAGGATAATAATTTAATTTTCCGAATATTTTGAACGTTCAAGTGAATGAAATATTCTTTTACGATATAAATACTGTCAAAAAATTCCCCTAAAGTTCTGAACGTTGAAAAGAACTAATCTTTTTATTACTTTTTTTGATGTTTGAATTTTGATCGCAAATATTAATTTACAAATCAAAAAATGAATTAATTATTTTTAAATTAAAAAAATTTTATTATTTTAATTTCTTTTTAAAAAATTAATTTTTATTTCAATTTTTATTGAAACTTTAACTTTGAATTAGTTAAAAATAATTAATTTTATAGTAAAAAATCAGGCCCCAATTCAAACATATTATGTAAATATATTTTAAAAAATTATGTAGTTAATAAAAATATTGTGAAATTTGACTGAAAATATGTAATTAAATTTGTTAAAGAATTTCATTAGGAACTTTTTATAATAAATAGAAATTTCAAAATATTTTAATTTAATAATTAATTCATAATTGGATTTTATATAAAGTCACAATCACATGAATTTGTATTCATGTTTCTTAGTTCGAAGATTAATAATTAAAATTTTCATTAGTTAATTTAAGAAAACGATACTTACTTCAAATTTTTGAATAAAATTCAATTTTAACAATTTTTTTTTCTGAAAAATAAGATAGTTAAAATTTTTCAATTCAAGATTTAAGATAATTGAATTTTTCTAAACGAATAATTGAAAATGTTTGAAATATTTCAAATTTCTCTACATTTTTTTGAAAAATAATTTAATTCTTTTAAAGAATTTTATTTAAATTTTTCGAAAATAATCAATGGAAGTTAGTGACCGTAATTATAATTTTATTTAAAAAATATAAAGTCTGTCTTAAAGTTTTTAATTACTTTTTTGCTTTTAAAAATTATATTATGCTATTATTGTTATTCAATAATTATAACTATTGAACTTTTCTTAAATGTTTATAATTTCAAATTTCTGAATGTTCATATAAATGATGTTCATTTATTTCTTGAGCAAATTTAATGTTTATTACTTATTAAGTAAATAAATATTCTTTGCAGAAATTCAATTATTATCAATATAATTTTAATAAACTGGAAAAATTAAATTTTCCATTATAATTATAAAGACACAAGATTATTTTTAAAAAATTGAAAAAATTAATTTTCAATTTAAATTATTAAAAAAAACATTATTTTCAAAAAATTTAAATTAAAATTTCAACTGTTCTTATATATTAATATGAATTTTATTTTACCGCTTGTGAGAAAGATTGAAATGAATAAATGATTGTTGTACAAAATGAAAAATTATGGAAGCTCATTTTTTTAAATTGATCCAATTTTGAAATTTAATATAAATTATTATAATTTTTTTGTAAAAATGTGGTATTAATAAACTTATATTATTTGTTACATTAATAGGGCATAAATATAAAAATGCAATAATTTATAACACATTGTTCTTAAAATCGCAAAGTATCTTTTTCATCATATACTACTTTGTTATTAATAACAATGTTACTATTAAGCCTCAGATGGTATCACTTTTTGAATTTTTTCGTGTATTTTTTTTAAAGAAGGGCTTTTTTTGATTTTCCTTCTAAAAATTGCAACAAAATATTATTTTTTAGGGATAAAATAATACGTTTATGAAGTATTTAAAAAATATTCAAATCTCAATTGTAATGGAACTTTCTATTCCACCAATTACATTTTCTCAATTTACGAAAAAAGCAAAGAAAAATAATTAAATTTGTATGCTTAAATAATTGATTTTTCGAAGAACTTTCTGAAAATAAAAAATAATAAATTTTTTGTAGTAAAGCTGAATAAAATAAACAACTTTTTAGCAGAAATTATTGGTTTAATTATATTTTATTTGATATTCTTAGAAAGACTGTGTGTCTTTTATTTTACTGTGTGTTACACTGTGTGTCTTCCCATTTTCAGAATTGATTCTTCAATTATTTTCAGAATTATATTACTTTATTAATTTATTTTATTTATTAAAACAACAAACTCTCTTTCTCGAAATTGGACCATACAATTAGTAACGAAAAATAAAGAAATAAGATGTATAATTATGTAAACCTCAGAACGAATACTTTGTATAAGATAGGTGAAATAATAATATTTTATATACGAAAAAAGATATTCAATATTCTTTTAAAGACATACTTTTATTTAACTTAAATTAGATTTGGTTTAAATCAATTTTTTCTCGGAGTGTAAATTACATATAGAGAGTTAATATGCTGTGACTGTCAATAATAAAGGATGTAAAATGCGGTTTGAGGAGTTTAATTAAATGTAAGTTAATTTTATTTAATTTCATTTGCAAATGTCAGATGGTTAAATCAAGAAATTTAATTTTCTATAAAAGAAATTCTTTACTAAGATCTTTATTTATTAAAAATAGGATTTCAAATAATTGAATTTTTATTGGAACGATTAAATTTTATGAGTTCGTACAAACAGTTATTCTCGACATTTATCATACATATTGGAAAAATAATAAATAATTTTTCTTCTACAGTCGAATTCTGAATTTCAATTCTTTGAAATACAGAAATTAGAGTAATTTGGAGTAAATATAAAGAGAATATCTATTTTTTTGCAAAATGGTAAGTTTTTTTTGTCAAACGGTAAAACTGGTGGAACTTGTTACTTCATTTACCTAGAAAAATTGTATGGGGTACAAGAAAACATTAATGATTCTGAATCGATTAAAACTGACTTTTACATTTGTCCCGAACTTTTAAAATTTTTCTAAAATTCGGGGTAAATGGAAACACCAGTGTAGTTAAAAAATAGTCAAGAAAAACGTTATCTCAAGTACACTCCTTTAGTGCAGTTGTGAAATAGAATCAAATTTATAATTATAATCTTTTAAAAAAATTTGTTTTGAGTGTATGAACTATAAACAATTATAAGTTTGTCGTAAGATTAACAATATAGTTTGTTTACAAATGAATGATTATAATTATATTCTCCTCAAGTTTAACCGCCATATCTACTCCCTTCATCTTAATCGTGTAGATTGAGGAATAAACCTCATTCTAATTAGTCAGAGTTCTCTGGGTACAGAAGCACAAAATGATGTCAGAAAATGGGTATTCGAATACCTGGCTCAAGGTGCTGTTAATTTTCTTTACCGCACTTTACTTCGAGGAGAACAGAACTTTTCTCAGCCGCAATAAATAAATTGAGAAAAATATATTACTCCTTATTTATAACTCTATATGGAATTTATTATAATGTACCTTCGATAACCCCTTTTTTCACTGCAAAATAAATTAGACGTATAAGATTCCCAAAGGCCAGGAAAATCAGAGAAAAGTCAGGAATTTTTATTAAAAGTACTGGAAAACATAAAATTTCTAGAATTTATAAAAGAATTCTGAATTTTTGTGTCTTTTTTGCTAGGCCTCATAAACGTTGAAATTTCTATGAATTCTAATGCAAAACATTAAATTTTTTTCTATTTCTTACAATAATTTCTTTTTAAATAACTTAATTCTTGAAGAGCTGTCATAAAATTATTACTTAGAAATTTTTTAATGAATAATTTTCCCTAAATATTTCAAAATTAATTGAATTTTAAAAGATTTGTGTTTTCAATTTTTATAAGTAGATCAACTTCAAAAGGTATCAAATTTGGAATTTTATAGTTTTCATTTCTAATGAATTTAATTAAAGATCTTAAACAACTTAAAACATTGAAGAATTCAAATAATTAAAATTATTCTGAAAATAATGGATTTATAGATGAATTTTCGTTTAAAATAATAAAACAATTGCATTTTGGAGAAGTTGCAATTGATTACAGAAATTCAATTATTTTGAAATGTAATAAACTTCTTCGCTGAAATTCAATTATGTTTAAAATTTTGATTAAATTCTCGTCAAAATTTCAATTTTTTTGTAAACAATAACTCTTCTCCGAAATTCAATTATTTTCAAAAATTGAAATAAAATTCTTGTCAAAATTTCAATTATTTTCAAAAAATTTCCTCATTTTAATTATTTTTAGTATTTACTATTTTAATGAACATTTCGCAAAAAATTCAATTACTTAAATAATTTTTATACATTTCTTCACACGAATTCAATTGTTCTTAATTTTTTAATGAAGTTCCTCGAAGAAATTCAATTATATTTCGAGAATTAAAGAAAGTAGTTATGAAAAATTCAATTATTTTGAAAATTCAAATAAAATTTTTAAAAAATTTCTATTACATAAAAAATTTTTGACAACATTCTTCAAAAGAATTAGTTAATAAAATTGCAATTTTTATAAAATTTTCCGAAACAATTCAATTGTTTTCAATACAATTCAATTATTTATTTTAAATTATTCAACAAAATTAAAATTAAATTATTTTCATAAATAACAATTTTTTATGGGAATTCAATTATTAATATATTCGAATAAAATTCTTTGCAAAAAATCAATTACTTGCATAAATATGTGTACTAATTTTTTTTTCGGGAATTCAATTTTTTTTCAGTTTTGATAAAATACTTTATGAATTTAAAAAATTATAATAAAATTTATCATAGAATTCAATAATTTTCGTAAAATATAACATTATTTCTAGGAATAAAATTATTGTCAAAAATGTTAGTAAAGTAAAATAAAATTTGTTGCAAAAATTCAATTATTTTTCTGAAAAGTAAAACCTATCGCAGAATTTTAATTTTTTTGTATCCAATTTTAAATAAAATGATAGAAAATTGCACTTATCCTTAAACATTATTTTTTTTCAATTCTCCGAAAGAATTCAATTTTAAGAAATAATCAATTATTTAATAAATTATTTATTTTTGTATGTAAATAATTGAATTCTTGAAAAATATTGTAATAAAAATCGATTAAAAAATGAATTTCATTAAAAATTTCGATTGGGGGACAATTTTCCCAAAATCCGTTTCCCAAAAAAAACTTTTCCCAAAAAATGTTTTCCCAAAAAAACTTTTTCCCAATATTAAGTTTCCCAAAAAATAAATTTCCCAAAAAATTTTCCCAATATCAAATTTCCCAAAAAATTTTCCCAATGTTAGATTTTTTTCCAAAATGGATATTGATTATTGAGTTAGAAGAAAATAACAAAACAGCAACCAAATTTTTCAATAATTTTATTTCATTTTTATTTGATTTATTAAATTCAATTAATTAATTTAATTATTTCAATAATTAATGAAAATTATTCTGTACTTTATTCAAAATAAAAATATTTAATAAAAATAAAATTTTAACTAACCTTGAATTTGTTGTACGCATTAATTTTTCTGTATTTTTATTGATTAGAATTTAACGCGTATTAATAAAAAGATGTATAATTTAAAAAATAATTAACCATTATAAATTAACAAGAATAGACTTTAAGGTTTTTTCACAATCTCCCTGAAATTAAGATTCAACCGTCTTTTGTTTTTCCGTGAAAAAAAATTCCGTAAAAAATAATTTCCGTGAATTGACACCTTACGAAAATGTATGTCGCGTTGGATTATTTTTTTTGGGAAATTTGATATTGGGAAAAATGATTTGCTTGGGAAATTAATTTTTTGGGAAACTTGATATTGGGAAAAATTTTTTTTGGGAAAACATTTTTTGGGAATAATTTTTTTTGGGAGAAAAATTTTGGGAAAATCGACCCCCCCACCAAAATTTTAGATTATAATTGAATATTAAAAGCATTGTAGTGTGAACATTTAGAAATAACTGAATTTCAATAAGGTTCCGTATTATTTTTATATTAATTATTTATTTTTTTATTTATTATTATTTATCTTTATTATTTTTATAATATTTCTATAAGTTATTGAATTTCAAGAAGGTTTGATTTTAAAATTTTTGGAAATATCATTTCCTATGATAAAATAATAATGATGGACTATTTATTTAAAAATTGAAGTTATTAATGCTTTCGAATAATTGTACAATTAATTGAATTTCGTAAATAAATGTAAGAGAACTTTTTTTATCTAATAATTTTTAAAGATAATCATAACATTCTTCAGGGTCAGGAAAAAGTAAAAATTTTGTTTTGAAATCAGGCAAGATTCTGGGTAAAACAAAATTAAATTTTTCTATAGCAATCCTAATTTATTTCTTCAAAAGATTCGAGGTGTAAATAATTTTCCGACGAAAGCAAATGTAAAATTTTATCGAGCACAATTAAAGGATAGCAGTAAAAAAATCTTATCAAAGAAATGAGAAACTAAGCCCTAATTTATGCTGCGTTGAATTAGTAAAGTGTATTTTTCTTGTAACAAGATTTAAATCACATGTCCTTCCACTTTATAAATATTAATTATGCAGATATATACAGTATTATGTTCCACTGTGTATAGTGTTTAATGAATGCTCTGATTTTCTTCTAACGGTATTACTATATATACATTTGCGTGCACTGAATCATCAGAATTACTCTTCAATGTATCTTGAGAAAAAAAACAACGTGTTTAACAGCAAGCAGTAATTAAATTTTAATATTTTAATATTTCCACCTTTTTTTAGGGAAAAATTTTCCATTTGCGTTATAAATATACTTTTTTCGCAGTGTATATGTGTTCAAATGTTTTCTCCGAGTTTTCTTTTTCTCTCCTTTTTTTTAAATAACATTTCTTAGTTTTTCCCCGTGAAAAGTGGAAGGAAACTGTAAAGTTTTTCAACTTCTATAACAACTTTACTAGCACCATGGCCACATTTTATTTCTTTAGACTTATATTGCAAGATTTAGAAACTCGTATTTTTTCAACTTTTTTCCAATTTAAGAACGTTTTATTGATTCATGTGTTTTAATATACAATTTTGCATATCTCATCATGTGAATATAATTTATTACATAAATCCTATATATGTATTACATAGCGATAGCATATAATTATATCATTGTCAGTATAATTAAATTAGAAATTAAAATTTAATATGTACATAATACAATATTATTTGGCGGTTTTTAAATACATTTGTTACATTTCTATTAAACTTAAATATTAAAACTCAATGTATTTTGGGATGAAAATCCGTTAAAAATCTCAATTATGAACAGTCCGTCAAATTGATGTTGTGACACTATGAGGTAAATAATTTTCAATTAATTATAAATTCATAATTATTAATGAACGAGAAGCATGCCATTTAACTTTTATCGCATTAAACATTTGTTTTTAAATCCATTCATATTAATGTTATTCAATATGCGAGTTTATTTTAAGCGAAATAATTTAATTTTCCACAATTATTATTCTATTCATTAAAGTTCTGTTTTAGATTACATTTTATATTGTTTGACATTCTGTATAAATATATTTTAGGATTTAAATTTCCATTAGCCACAATGTAGTGTTGTTATATTTTTGACTGTTCAAAAGGTTAAAGTTAAAAGAGCAAACAAGTCATTACTTGGTCTATGTTTATATTTAAAGAACTTTTACATGTAATCAAATCAGTAATAATTGATAAATGTCCAAAGTCAAAGATAAAATCAATAATCGTAGTCTCCAATTTGAAACGTGCATTTTGTTTTGACCTTTATACGTT
Source organism: Leptopilina drosophilae (assembly GCA_032873175.1). NCBI lineage: Eukaryota > Metazoa > Arthropoda > Insecta > Hymenoptera > Figitidae > Leptopilina > Leptopilina drosophilae. The sequence continues at coordinate 9,717,926 of CM065480.1, forward strand.
ACTTTCTAGTTAACTGCAAATAGTGCAATTATAAATAGGCATTGAACTTAAAGTAAAGGAAATTTATGTTAAATATGTACTGAACTTATGTTTTTAAGTAAATAGACTGAAAAAAAATTTTCGTCTCACCCCAAAAAGTGTTACGTATAATATATGGATGGCTCCTTATTTGAATCGAATAAATTTGATTTCTGAGAATAAATTAAGTCTCTAAAGTTTCTAAAATAATTAAATTATTTTTGTAAATAGTAATTAAAAAAGAAATTCTTTCATCAAAAATTATATAAAAATCAGCGCTATAGACGGTCAGTGTAAAATATACTTAGCGCTCCAATAATGGAAAGTAAACAAAGAAAAGAACTAAGAGGGCGATAGATAGATAATGAAATGCTTGGTAAAATAATTATTATCGGAATGTTTACCCTTGGGATATTCTTTGAATTTCCTTTTTTCCATGACACTACTGTAGGTCATCGTATAGTCAGGCATTGATCTCAGATTTGATGCAAATTAAAAGAAAAAAAAGTACCAAAAAGTATCAAGTACTTATATTTTTCAGTAAAATTTCAGGAATAAATTTTCTTCGTGTAAGTTTTTTTAATCTTTTATTAATTTTTAAACGCTCAAAATTTAATTATAAATAATTATAAAATGGTGAATATTGACGAATATCTTGAGATTCAATATGGAGACGCTACTCTCCATCTGCGAACGCCAAGGTCACCGCTAGATGGCAGTTTAGCTCCTTCATGGAATTTTTTTTTGAAAAATTAAAATTTCTCTGAGTTATGAACAGTTAAAATTTTTTACAATGATTAATTCAAAAATTTATATCTCGTGATAGAATCAATGGATTTTTGTAAACCTTAAATATTATAGATTTATTTGAAAAAATAAAAATACTTATTGTTAAAAATTGTTCATTGTTTTGACTAGCTACGTCAAGCGATGGAACTTCCGACAAAATTAAAAGAAAAATAAATTCAATATGTAAAATTAATTTCCTAAATTAAAAAAAATATTTTTTAAGGAAATTAAAATTCCCAGGAAATAGAAAATAAATTGTCGTCGTTCATGTGAATGTTCGAATTTTTAGACACATAATTTAAATGTAGGATTTAAATTATATTCGCGAAATAGGTTTAGAAAATATTTTAAACGTAAACATTACAGAATTAAATTATATTTCAACAAAATTCCTGAAATGTAAAAATATATTTTCCTTTTGTTCCAGTTCGGGAGTGTTTACAATTTTCAAATTCGCGAGTGTGTGCTTTTTGGGACCGAAAACTTTCAATCAAGAAGAACAACTCAAATTTCATCGTAGAATAAATACTGCAAAACGTGAGTTTTAAAAATTTTCTTACTCAATTTTTAGTTTTAGTCGATTTTTTATATATTCATACATTCGAATTTTATATTTTGGAGTTTTTCCAAAACTTTTTTCTTCGGTACGGTGTTAAAATATTTTAATTTTAAAATTGAATTAATAGATTATTTACTAACAAATAAAACAATTTAATTCCAATTTTTTAGATCTTTATACCAATGCTCTAAAAATTTGGAACGTTCTGATGAACGGATTTTTTTAAATTTAAATATTTTCAAAAATTACTAACTTCTAGAAAAATCAAAAACGTAAATTAAACAATTTGGAACTTTATTGATTTTTTTTAGTTGATACTTAAATATAATACATATTCAGAAGATTTGAATTTAAAAGGTAAATAAATAAATTGCATTAAAACTTTGATATTATTTGCAGACATAATAAATTACAACAAATATTTTATTATATGCAAATGTTATTGTACCTAAATTATAATTCAATTCATTATAAATAAATTTATAAAAAAAGATTGTAACTAAATTTATTAAAAAACAGATTTAATTGTAATAGACATATAATTTATCGCTTCTATGATAATACAGTTTATGTGATTAAAAAAATATAAAATTTAGTTATAGAAATTTCAATATTCATTTGATTCATTTAAATATTGATAAGGAGCGAGTAATCAATTACTTGAATTAAATACCTGTTCCAAGTTTACATACACTTTTAAATCCTCTACAGTCTTGAGGAGAGAAATTTGTGATTTAATTTGAAGATTGTAAGAAATTTGATAAAGTTTCCAATTCACATTGTCGAGCTGAATTTCACCTCAGAGGTTAGAGACAGGAAACTGTACTTAATCGTTCCAAACATCCTTGGGATTCGGTTCAGGATGACTAGATTAATCCCAGCATTAAATGCTAAAATTCGTAAAGTTAACTTTCTAAGGTCATTAATTTTATTTCAAATTTAAATATTTTGGGAGTTTAATAGTTCGTTTTCTTTTCTTGTTTTTAATTCTGTTTCCGAGATTTGACAAAATTTCTTATTTTGCGACATTTTTTTATCATCTTTTATAAAAATATTACAGGTACAATTTTTCAAAAGCGTAAAAAGTTTGTAACTTTTCTAAATATATTTTCTCGGACTCGTAGGGTCACTTTTTTCATCTCATGCAAGTGTTTTACTTACTATTTCTTTTTTAAAAGTTCCAAACGTTAAAAGAAACGAAATTTTTTTCTGTTTAATTGAAAAAATTGTGGATTTTTTTTTATTAAAAAAATAGGAATGTTTCACTAAAAAATAGTCAATATTTTTACTAATGTAAATTAATGGCTCAACTTATGACACTTCATATACTATTTTTCATTTTAAAATTCAGTCTAGTGATGTAATTAATAATAAAGAAAATATTATTTAATTAATTAATATTAACTGCAATAAGTAATTGAACTTTTTGTTCTCTTACGCATTTTAAAAGTAAATTTACTTCCGAGTCCGTTTCTGAATTCTTTCTTTTAGGTATATGTATAAAAAAGAATCTTCATAAAAATTCTTTTAAGAAATTAATTTTCTAGTTGAATTTCTCCTGAAGTATATATTTGCCCTTATATTTTATTTTCTTCTATTTTCAGTTAGATGAAACTAATTTTCACAGCGAAGAGTAGAAGAATTTAAGTTTAAATTTTAATTTTAATAAAGGTCTCTCTCTTTCTCTCTCTCTCTCTCTCTCTCTCTCTCTCTCTTTCTCTCTCTTTTTAGATTAAATATATGCACTTGCCATGTTTTATTTTAAAAAATTCTGAACTTTTAAATAAACGAAAATTTTTGAAATATTTTTTAGTAAGTAATAATTTATAAATATTATGAAATTAAAAAATATAAAACAAAAATAAATTTATAAATATAAATATGAATATATGATTAAAAATTATAATGAATTTACATTAAGACTGATATTCTAAGTTAAATAAATTTTCCAATTTTAATGTAAAATGAAAAAGTAATTTTTCATTCATCATTTATAAAAATTTTCCTAAATTACAATATTTATCATAGGAAATCAATTATTTTCAAAAGTAATCAAATTTTCGAAGAAAATCAATTATTTAAAAAAATTTTAAAGAATTTTTCGTCAAGAATTCTACAAAAACGTTTAATTATTTTCATAAATAATAATATTTTGTATCAGAAATCAATTATTTTCATCACAGAATTTTAAATATTTTTAATACAATTTCAAATAAATTCCTCGAAAAATGGAAGAGTTTTTCAAGATTTTATTAAAACTTAACGAAAGAATTCAATTTTAAGAAACATTTAATTATTAAATATAATAAGAAAATTCGTTGTTAAAGAATTCAATTATTTGGCTAAACAAGAAAATTCTTCCCATAAAAGCAATTATTTTAAGAAATTTTAATAAAATTCTTTTTCAAAATTCAATTATTTTGAAAAACATCGAAATCCATTACAAGAGTTCAATTTTTTTGAAAAGTAGTAAAAAACTTTTACTACTTAAATAAGTGAATAATTTTTTTTTAAATTTTGATCAAGAATTAAATTATTCTTCAAGATTGTAATAAAATTCTTCGCATGAATTAAATTAATTTCGTAAATTATTATTCAAATTTAAAAAGTTTTCAATTATTTCCAAAAATTGGTATAAATTTCTTTAGTATAGTAAAATATTTCAGTTAAATTTTAATTAAATTTCTTAAAAGAAATGAATTATTTTCCAAAGTTCTTAATAAAATTCTTAGTAAAAATTAAACTTTAAGAAATATTCAATTATTGAGTAAATTTAATTATTTTTGTATTTAAATCATTAAATTTTCGTGAAATTTTCTAATAAAAATTGATTTAAAAATTAAAAAAAAATTTCTTTAATGCATAAAATATTATTTTTAATTAATTATTTAATTACACGACAATTATCATAAAACAATAAAGACCTATTTTTTCGTTTAAATATTTTTGTCTCAATGTTGATGCATTGTTTTTAATTAATTTACTTAGTTGAACCATTTTTTTTCGTTGATAAACGTTCTGGACTTCAACTTGGTTTTTTGAACTAACAATTCCGTAGAATTATTTTTTTTTTTAATTTTAATTGATTTTTTTTAAATAAGTTGATGTTTCTATTTTTTAATGTGATTTTAACTGAATAATTTTGAAATAATCGAAATTTCGTAAAACTGAATTGTGAACAGACGGGTTTGAAAATTCTGGAAGAACTTTTTCAAAAATTGTTAAAAATTATTTATTTGATGAATTTTAGTTCAAAATTCTAGAAAATAAAAATTAAATTTAAATGTTGAAAATAATTTCAAAGACGTTAGAGTAACAATATTTTTATAAAATAATTTTATCACTGGGTTATTTTTAATTATAAAAACATTGAATTTGAATTTTTTGAGAATATTAACTTCTTAGGAAAAATAATAACGATTAAATATTTATTTTAAAAATAAGTTATTGATGTTTTCGAATAATTTTACAATTATTCTCAATATCTAATCATTTTTTAAGTAAATCAGAATATTTTTTAGGGTCAGAGAAAAAGTCAAAATTCTGTCTGTAAATGAGAAAAATTGGGAAAAAAGAAAGCTAAATTTTTGTTGCAACTCTGATATACTTTACATAAAATCATCTCACGTGAAGAGAAATGTAAAAAAGAAGATGAACTCAAGTGACACATTTGGCTGTAATTAGAAATCAGAGTTATAATTTTCGTATTTGATGATTTTCATAAATTTTATGAATTTAATAATCGTCATAATACAAAGTTTCTATCGTCTCGCAATAAAATCAGAATTTTACGATTAATATAATGGTAATGTTACTGATAACCATAATTTTAATTACACCAACTATAAAGTTAAACTAAATGTTCTAATTTTCAAATTACGAAAGTGAATTTAAAAGTTTTCAATATATAAACGCATTTATGTGTATGATGGGTAATTATTTTTTAAACGACGAACAAAATTTCTCAATCAATTTTGTGCAATATAGCTTTTATTCATTAGACGTTGATCAGAGACTTTTTTATGGGCAATTTAACATAAGCAAGAAATTACTTCGCGCTTGGGTTTTCTCATTACATAGTTGAAAAGCTTTATATGTACCTATCGTTTAGTCGATAGTGATAAATATTCAAAGGCAATTTCTCGTGCATCATCGATCCATTGCAGTTACGATTAGAGATTACAGTTTTAACTCTGAGTTTTTATGAATTGATGAGATTAATACTATGCCATCTGCATACATGATATTATCGAATTTTATCTCTTTCAATATTTTCCTTTTAGTTCAAGTTGAAAATAAAATTATTAAATAATTAAAATTTCGTTTTTTTTTGTATTTTACTTTCTTTTTTAGTCAAACATTTGTTTTTAGTTTTGAGAAATTCTATTTTATAGCTCTAAAAGCGAAAAAAAGAACTAAAAGTTAATGGGCCTAAATGTTACTGGAATTAAAATTTAAAAGGTATGATGCATATTTTAGAGATGAATTCACTTCTAGTGCGGATAAGTGTTTATGGGGAGTTTTACATTTGTAACATTACAACAATGTGTGAAATACTAAACTTGAATTATAAAGTGTCGAGTGTGAAATTTAAAATTCTTTTGTCTCGTACGTACCTTTGATGTATCCCGCGTTGAGTTGAAAGTACACAGAATTTTATGATATACGTATTTTATAAACATTGTTTTTGCAACATGATGTACGTTAAAATTTAGTTGTGAATAGTAAATGAGGAGCTGTTTGAGTTCTCTCTTTTTTTTACAAATATAATGCGATTTTTAATGTTTTTAATTAAAATTAAATATTAATTCTTCTCTGAACTTTTAATTATTTCATAATATTTATTCGATTCTGGAAAGGAAGAATTAAATGAAACTCAAAATTTCATTTTCGATAAATTGCTGCGACATCATAATCATCAGGTCACTTTAATAAATAAATTCAAAATAGGAATTACACATTACAGAAATCTTATAAAATTATAAATAAATTCTATCAAAATTTAACTATTTCATTATTTTTGATAATGATTTTTTACTAGTGCAGGTATTAATAAAGGAATTATAATATTTCTGATATTTTTATTCTTCATGTCAGTCATTCTTAGTGCCGTTCTTGTTATTTGTAAAAATGAAAAAAAATACTAATCAATATTTTTTCATTGATTAATTCAATGAACATGAAGCGTGGACATTCCTGCTGCCATGTGTCACGAGATATTGTTTACAGAATGCGTAGAGCGGTGGGTGGGTGAAATTCCTTCATATTTACCCTACATGCTGGTGGTACTGTAGGCAACTACTACTGTACAACTATTTTCAATTGATTCGATCACATGGCAGAAACTAAGTCACGAAGTCACAATTTCTTGGGTCCATGAAGTCTCAGTTGAAGACTTTGAGCGAGCAAAAATTTCTATACTCCACGAAGTGGTAACTTTTTTTAAAAATATTAATTATTTAAAACTTTTCTACGTAGATATTTTTAATAATTTTTCAAAACTTTTTAATTTTATTCAATAAATAAATATTAATTAATATTAATAATATAATCTTTTTAAAAAATAATTTTTCTGTTTAAATTTATCTTTTTAATTTCAAGCTTTAAATTAATTTAATTTAATTTCTCTTTAAATTATTAGAATTCCCTAGGAAATTAAGAAAGCTGGGGAAATTGTGGGAATTAGGAAGCAAGGATTCTGGGAGAATTTACAAAAATATGTGGAGTGTTGGATATGTAAAAACCAGAAAAAGGGTATACATGGAAAATAATTCTAATAAAAAAAGAAAAAAATATAAAAATTTCCTAAAACATCTAAAATCATACTGTTTCTTTCCATTTCTCAATATTTTCACGAAAAATTGATAAATGTTGTCATTTTTGGTAAAATGGGGAAATTTTTGGTTATTTTCACGGTAAATTGTTAAGTATTAAAATAACACCAAAATGGATTAAAATAATACTAAATTGGATTATTTTAATCCTTTTTGGTGTTATTTTAATACCTAACGATTTACCGTGTTGGAAAAAAAATGTGTATATTTCGGAAACTTTGAAAAAATTAATTTTTTTGAAACTTAAAAATCTTGTTATATTCTTTCTCTGAGTCTTTAAACTTGGAAATTTTTTCATAAAAGGAAAAAAAAACATAAAATAACGTTGACTTCAAAGAAAAATCTACATTTTTTTAATAAAAATTATTCAAATTTTTCTGAAACGTTACAATCAGATAGGTATTAAAAATCTTTATTTTTAGAATAAAATTTTATTATTTTTAAAGAAAATTTGTCTACTTTTTTTTAATGAAAATTATTTAAATTTTCCATAAACATTATAATTAGCTAGGTATTTAAAAATTCGTATTTTTAGAGTAAATTTTATTTTTTTTTAAATAAATTTTCTAGTTTAAAAAAAAATTATTATCTTTAAAAATAGTAAAAATTATTATTCTACAAATAATAATTTTTAATATTTTTGATTATTTTTTAAGGGAATTTTTCTTGTCCCAAATTAATTTTACGATTTTTTTAATTTCCTCGTATTTAGTAAAATTCTTTAAATTTTAAAACAAAAGTAGCGTTGTAATAGAAATGGATATTGATTAAAAATTTTGAAAAAGTTATTAGACTACGAAAAAAGATAAAATATAACAGAAAAAGTTTATCAAAAAATCAAAATAATTAGATAATGACGATAAAAGGTTAGAAAATATAATTTAAAATAAATTTTATGCGCTATGATACAGTAATTTTTATTTAATTCAAAAATTCCCCATTTTTTAAACTGCACGGAGAAAATTTATTCCTGAAAATTTACCGAACTTTGTTCGGTAAAACTGGGATGAAGTGTCAAAACTGTAATTTTTAAGGAACAGGACTGTAAAAGCAATTGCATTGAAAAATAATGTAAAAAGAATAAATCTTACGGTACATGTATTAGCCCTTCACTTACAGTGAATAAGTGGATAAGTGTTCACTACACTTATTTTTATTGAAAGTTCAGTAAAACGTAAGGTACAATGTTCGGTAAAATTTATATTCATTGAATTACTGAATAGTTCGGTAAAACTTGAAGAATAAAAAATAATGTCATTGCAGTAATTCTATAGCAATACTGCCGTAAATCTCACTCTACCTACTTTAATCACTACCTGAACCCCCTACAATTATTCACGAACAAATACTTATACATTACACCTGCCTACAGTACATTCTAAACGCATACTTTAATACATACATCGCACGCTTTACATTATTGCTTCAGAAAGTTTCAACTGTCCTTATATATGAATCTGAATTTTATTTCACCGCTTGCGAGAAAGATTCAAATTAATAAACAATAATTGTGTAAAATAAAAGAATCATCCACATTAAATCCATGTTACTGAATAATTTCTAACTATATTTAAGGTCAGTTTATGAAATAGTTTCAAATTATGTTTTTATTGTTATAAAAAAAAATGTTTAAATTTGTATTTTATGTAATAAAACAATAGTTTATTAAAATTCTTATTGTTCCCATATTTTTATCAAAAAAGATTAAAATTATCAATTTAAGTGTTATTGTTACTATAAATCAGGGACCGCCTCGAAAGATTAGTTTCGTTTTAGTTTTCTAGATGGCACGAAATTAAATTAACAAAGTGACTTTAATTTCAAGTCGACACGAAACTAAACTAATAAAGTGTATTTAGTTTCGTGACAACTCGAAACAAAAGATTAAAGAACATAATTTTTTAGTGTCAAACAAAAAAAATTGTTTTCCCTGACTTACGTAACTAGAGCAACTTAAGTAATTAATGTAAGTTACGCAACCAGAGTAAATTTCGTAACTATAGTAACTTACATAACTAAAGGAAATTACTATAATTACATAACCAGACTAAATAACGTAACTACAGTAACTTATGTAAATGGTAAAACTTACGTAAATTCTTTTAATTGCGTAAGGTGTTATAGTTACGTAAGTTATGCAACTTTGATCATTTGCATAAGTTACATATAAGTTTCATCATTTACGTAACTTGCGTAAGTTATTCTAGTTACGTGACTTAATATGTAAGTTTGATCTTCTACGTAAATTACATACGTAAGTTACGTAAAATTGATTATTTACGTAGGTTACGTAAACTCGATTATTTTCGTAATTTTTGTAAAGTTATTTTACTTACGTAACTCACGTGAAGGATCCAACTTACGTCAGTTACGTACGTTTAATTTTTACGTAAGTTATATTACTTACGTCAGTTGCATTAGCTTGATTATTTACGTAAGTTATGTAAAATTGATAAATTACGTAAGTTATTCTAGTTACGTAACTTACTTAAGTTGGAACATTTACGTAAGTTACTGTACTTACGTTATTTTCTCTGGTTACGTCACATACGTAACTTGCTGTAATTATGTAAATTAAAAAATGTAAAATATAAAAACAATTTTTCTGTGATTATCACTAAATTATTATGTTTTTCATTCTTTTGCTTCGAGTCGACACGAAAATTAAAAGTTTCAAATACTTTTGTTTTTGGATTATTTAAGAACAAAAACGAAAGTCATTTTCTATTTAATTTCGTTTCAGAAGCGGTTTCTGCTGTAAATGAAATTATTAAGTATTAGTTAATGAGTACAAATAAGTTAAAAAAAACTAACTATTAACGTCAAAGTTTTTTTTACTACGGGGCATTTAAAAAAGTATTTCAATCCTGAAAATTAACAATTCAAGCAAGTTAAGGAAGTTTTACCGAACTGTTCCTGAAACGTTAGTGACCATCAAGGAAGTGTTCAAAAGAAACGTTAAAATTTTATTTAATTTTTATTAAACGTTCAGTTTCGATTTTGTTTTAACTTTTACAGTACTAGTTTGTAAAAAATAAAGATATGACATTAAATTTTGAATATTATTCATGAAAAAACAATTTAAAAATTATTAAAAATTACTGTTATGCTACTATATCCCAACTTTACTGAAGAATTCGGTAAAATATGAGGAACAAATTTTCTCCGTGTGAATTTCGTATTTGAAAAATAAAATCTTCTTTTTTACCTAATATTCCATTAAAAAATCACTGTTATCCTTGTATAAATATTTTGATTATATTTGAGCTTAAATTTTTTTAATTATAAGCAAATTTAAAGTGTTTTTAAGTTAACAGGTCAAATAATAAGTTTAAAAAAGTTATGTTTTCTAAATAGTGTAAAAAACATATTTATTTTTCGACTACATTGTTAACTATGTAAAAAATGGTTTAAATCTTTTATAAAATTATTTTTACAGTAATTTATTAAGAATAAATTATTCAGAAAATATTCTGAACCTTTTTGGATTTTTATTTTTCTTAAAAATTAATATAGATTTCAAAATCCATCCGTAATTTTGGAGAAAATATGTTTTCATATCTACGAAAAGATTTACGAATAAAAAAATTTATTTTTACAATTTTTAAAGAGGTTTTTTTAAATATATTTTTTGCGGTTGAAATTGATAAAAAATACCATTGTCATTTAATTTTTTTATATGGAAATTCACTGGTTTATTTTTCTAACTAATTTCTAATCATAATTTGATCATAATTCGTCTATATTTTATATTAAAAAATTATTATTCTGTAAATTGCCAAATTCTTTATTTTCACATATGAATTTTTGAATAATTTCAGATTCAAACTTTGAAAAAGTTCATTAATTAACTTATTTGCTAATTAATTATTCGGTTTTATTAACTGCAAGATTTTTTTAAAAAATCTTCGCAGAAATTCAATTATTTTCATGAATAATTTTACATTCAACGTAAGAATTTAATTATCTTTATAAATAGTAAATTTTTTGCAAAAATTAAATTATTTTTAAACAAAATTTGAATCGCATTTTACGACCAAATATACAGTTATTTTCTAAAATTTTAATTAATCCTTGGAAACAATTAAATTGTTTTTTGAATAGTAAAATCTTTACAAAAATTTAATTACTTTAAAAGAAATTCCACGAAAGAATTCAATTAATTCGTTATAAAATACTTCGAAAAAATTTAATTATTTTTTGAAATATTAATAAAGTTAAATAATTAAATGTTTAATTTTTGATTATTAATAAACACAATTATTTGAAATACTTGAATGAAATTGTTAATAGAATTTAATTATTCTCAACATTTTTAATTAAAATTATTAATAAAAACTCTATTATTTAAAAAAATCAAAGAAATGCTTCAAAAAAAATTTAATTAGAATTTTCAAATATTTTAACAAAATTCTTCGCGAGAGTTCAATTATTTTTCTAAATAGCAAAATTCTTTGAAGAAATTCAATTATTATAAAATTTTTAAAAAACATTCTCGGCAGCAGTTCGATAATTTTGTAATACATTAATTTTAGAATTGAAATTATTTAAAGATAAAAATTATTAAAAAAGTCAAGAAACAAAAAAGTAAACAACAACTAATTTCAACATATTACCAAAATACAACGATTATATTAATACAGAAGAAGATAGATTGTGATTTGAAATTAATTAGAAAAATAAACAAATTAATTTCTATTTATGAAATTGAATAAAAATCGTATTTCTTAGCTTTATCAACCTAAAACCATATAAAAGAAAATTAATGCAAAAAGCATTAATTCAGAAAACAGAAGTTAAAAAGTCGATTCTTGTTTAATTTCTTTTGTTCTTTAAATTATTTCAGAAGTTTAATTAAAATTGTCACATAGAAAATTATAATAAAATTAACGATAAAAATTCATTTTACAAAAATGAAAAATTTATAACAAACACAATTAATATGATATAAAATGGAATTACTAATGTTTGTCTAGGTAGTTTTTAATGTCACGCTATTCAGTGGTCACGTGTTCCAATAGTGAAGCAACGACGAAACATGTCAGTGTTAGATTGTGGAAAAATTCCGATCCCATTTTTCCACCTTTCGTACAGACACTATACAAATGGAGGAGGAAAAGTGGGATCGGAATTCCTTCACGATATCTAGTAACGTTTTTCGTGCCGTTGATAATAGAATTCACAATATTGTCTACTATTCGCTGAATATTGACTTACTTGCCCCACAGTCAACCTTGCTTCTGAATTTCCAAGGTCCATTAACCTATATAAAAACTGATTTTTTTATTATTTTTGTCGCTCTATTATTAATCATTAAAAATTATTTTTTTATTATCAATTTATTTCTATTTCTTATTACCCAATTTCTTATATTACTTATCATATTTCAAAGAAATAATTTAAAATTTTTCTCACTTATATTTTTGATTTAATTTCATTTGATTTATTGCAATATTTATAATCGTGATATGATCTAAAAAAAAGTTGCAGAGAAAATCTGATATGACCTATAATTATAAATTTCAATTATTAAAGCCTATAAAACTTAAAAAAAAAATATTGAGTGGTTTCCGAGATAAAATTTAAAATGTGTCAATACCTCAGACAACGAGACCACGAGAGGTGTCGACTTAATTGACTGATGACGTTTGAGGAAAAATATACCTCGAACATTTTTTTTCTTTTTTATCATATATATCTGGAGAATCACTGAATTTTATTTTAAAATTTTATAAGTTCAAATTAAAAATGTATTTAATAGAAATTTCACATTTTTGTTTAAAATTATTTCACAGTTAAATTATTTCATTATTAATAAATTGTGAATTATTATTACATTTAACGTCAATCTTATACTATAACTGAAATTGACTAGAATTCCCTCCGTGATCGATTTTTCAGAGCCACTTCTCATAACCCAATCAAAGTGATTTGCAATTGTAATTGGTTTACGGCACATTTGGTTGAATTGTTCTGGTAACAAAGTCAGGAAAAAATAGGAAACAATTTTGTAGTTTGGTTTTATGTCCGTTGTAGTAAATTGTATGGAAAAAATACTAAATTTTTCTAGTAATGATAATAATTAGTAATTACTTTTAAGTATGCGTAGGGAAAAAAATATTTCACTAAAATACACGACTAATTGTCTATTATCAAATAAATATTATAAATAAGTAAATAAATAAATATAAACATTTTAAAAAATTACTGCGTCTTATAAGAAGCAAAAACGAAATTATTAGATAGTTAAAATTATTATTATTAATTTTTTTCATACTAGACGCAATATTATTGTAATAAAAATTTAATTTGAAAGAAGAATTAAATAAATTTCGTTTATTTGAATGTTTAAAAGTTTAGGGACATCAAGTAAATATTTAATTAATAATAGAAAAGTAATCGGTTATTTAAATCAAATAAAATATAATTGGATCAGAATTCGTAAAATTTTCACGAAAAACAAAAAGTATTTTTTTGAAATCGAAATTTTGTGAAAACATTTCTATTTGGCCTTAAGGAATGTGACTACCAAAAAACAGAAAAAAATTTGTTTATAAAAGTTATCGCAAAATGAATTTCCTTGCAACTTTTTAAATAAAACTTTATTTGTCCTGAATAAATGAACCAAGTAAAAACATATAACAGGGATAAAATTTACTTTTGTTTAAATGTAGAAAAATTAAAAAAAAATTATTTTTCAATTATTATTTAATAAATTTTTTATAAACTATTTTTTTAATACTCTGCGACTTTTAAAAATTGGAAAAATATTTCAACATGGAATTAAAACTATAAGAAATTAAAATCCATTGACAAAATTTAAGAGTGACAATTATTTTGAAAGTTATAATAAAAAAAAATATATATGTCGCTCCTAAATTTTCTCAACAGATTTTGATTCTTTATAGTTCTAATTGTACATTGAAATTATTTTCAAACTTTGTTAAAGAAACAGAGCATTAATAAAAATTGATTACAAAAAATGTATTAAATATAAATTATTAAGAAATAAACTTTTTAAAAATTTTCTAATTATAAACAGAAGTATATTTTATCCCTTTTATAATTTCACTTGATTCATTTAAATCGGTTCATTCATTTATTTTTTGTGAAAATTTCACGAATTTTGACCCTGTTAAAATAAGATTTATTTGTCATTTAAAAAAATATAAAACAGAAAATAATGTATTTTGCTAAAATCGTAAAGTAGTTTTCCCTACCAGGTGGGATAAAAGTGATATGCCTAAATTTTCGAACGTAAAAGGAGAAAATTTGTTTTTTTACCCCAACCCAACTCAATTTAAAAAATATTTTTCATTACTGTGGAAAGCAAACAAATTTTAATTAATTCTAGAAAAGTATTTTAAAATTTAAAGATGAAAATGCGGCAATGGGAAATTTTGATATAAAAAAATTAAATTAAAAAAAAAACTGATTTGTAATTTAGTATACCGTCGACAAAGGTACACTGAAAAAAAAATTTATTTGATTCAAATAACCGATTATTTGTCTATAATCAAATAAATATTTACTTGAATCAAATAATTTTTATTTGAATCAATTAATTAGTATTTGCTTCAAATATTTCAGTATTTGATTAAAAAAAATAAAAATAAAATAATAATAAAATCAAATAAAAATTATTTGATTCAAGTAAATATTTATTTGATTATAGACAAATAATCGGTTATTTGAATCAAATAAATTTTTTTTTCAGTGTATATATTTAAAGAACATTATAGAGATAAATATAAAACAAGCTATGTTCTTGTTATTTATTTATTTAAAATTACAAAGCCCAACAGTGAATTTGATATATAAAACTACCTCAAATTTCACATAATTTTTGCATTTCAAATATTTTGTAAATCAAAATTTCGCTTTGACAATTTTGAAAATTATCATGCAAGAGAAGAATGTTTTGATTGAATTATATCTCGGTGTTGTGTGTATGATAATTATTAAACAAAAAAAATTGGTTTACGTGTACATGGCAAAATTTGAATATCAAGTAAAACACATTTTTCAAAAAAAAAAAAAAATACAATTTTTCGTAATGGTCCTTTTCACTGGATTTCTTTTATGGTTGCACTCGTGTCACGTCACGCTTACTAACTTTTTCTAACTCATGTCAATAGAAGAAGATATTGCTAAAGACGTGACAAGAATACTGTGAGAAAATTGCTCCAATGGAAAATATCATTAGACACTCGAGAATTATTCAATAATGTTAGACAAAATATGGAAAAAAATTGCTGAAATATTTTTGTTATATTTAGAAGATTCTTTTGTTATAAACAATATTTAGAAGATTTTAAAGAAGATTTTAAAGAAGATTTTAAAGAAGATTTTAAAGAAGATTCTTCTATATTCTAAACAATATTTTGATGATTCCTCTTTTGTGAATGTTATTTGGAAAAATTGTCTTATCCGGTAGATAATACGATTGAGTCTTTAATTCTTGATATAAATGTAGATAAATATACTTAATCTTTTCAACTGTCAATAAATCAATCAGAAAGTTATCAGTGTTTCTAATGCATTAACCACTTGACGATATTTCATCTCAGTCAGCTAATGTGCCCTAAATTAGCTCCTTTGAATTAAATACTAAGCCTCGAGTCCATTAGCGATCACTAGGTAATTAAGCCAGTCTGGGTATAAATTACTTTTCGCGAGACGATAAACTTACTTGCCACACTAAGGCCACAAGAGTACGTAGCATTTGAGGAAATTCTCCTTCCTTTTCAACTGTCACACCAACGTTCCCTAAAATGCTTCCGAAATCCTGATTTGTGGCGGTAAAAACGCATGCATACATAACTCACAAATTATTTAGGTATATAAAGAGCAAATTATTAGACATTATGAAGCTGAAACTTGCACCCAGTTAATTTTTCCAAAATTTTATGTTGGTTTTCAAATTTAAACAAAAGAAATTTTATTTCCAAAATTAAGAGGGTGCTAGTTTTAGAATATTAATAGGACAACTTTAAGATTTTCACGGGTCAGAAAAATCAGGAAGAAAGTCTGGATGAGTAGAATTGGTCAGGAAAATTAAAGAAATCTCAGGGAATTTTTATTAAAAGTACTGAAAAAAATTTATTTTTTAGAATTTGTAGGAGAATTCTAAATTTAAGATCCTAAATTTCGAACGTTCAAATGAACGAAATTTTTTTTTACTTTCAGCGTTTTTTAAAATTAATATCGAAAAAAGAAAAATAATTGAAATTAAACAATATTTAG
Organism: Leptopilina drosophilae; assembly: GCA_032873175.1. Taxonomy (NCBI): domain Eukaryota; kingdom Metazoa; phylum Arthropoda; class Insecta; order Hymenoptera; family Figitidae; genus Leptopilina; species Leptopilina drosophilae. The sequence goes on from CM065480.1 coordinate 9,734,372, forward strand.
TTTAGAATTGATTTGTTTTAATTAAAATTTTTTTTGTAAATTAAATACAAATTAGAAGCAGTAAAAAAATATTGTCTTTCATTTGAACGTTCAAAACTTTAGGAACATCTAAATTTTCGTATCTTTTCTGTTTACCTTATAAAGTATGAAACTGCCCCCAACTCTAGTATAAAACATACAATTTTTTCTATTTCTGAAAATAATTTCTTTTCAAAAAACCAAATTCTTCAAGATCTATTATAAAATTATTTATTGATTTATTTAAAGAATAATTTCACTTAATCGTTTCAAAATTAATGGAGTTTTAAGAGTTACGTTTACAATTTTCATAAGTAGATGAACTTTAAAACTTTTCCATATTTGAAATTTTGTAAATTTTCAATTTTGAATGAATTTGATTAGAAATTTTAAAGAACTTGGATTTCTGAAAAATTTTAATAATTCAAATTCTTCTGAAATTAGTTACATTATTTTAAAACAAAATTAATTATTAAAAATAATCCTTTTATGGAGGAACTCTTAAAAAAATTTAAACTTGCAGAAAAATATAATTCAAAAATTTAATTTAATTAAAAAATTTAATTATTAATTTAACTTTTTTGGCAACATTTCAATTATTTAAAAACTTTTATAAAATTTAATAAAATTCTTTTCTGAAATATTAATGCAAATTTTTAATAGAAATCCAATTATTTTCAAAAATTTTAATTAAACATTTTTTTTAAATTCTCATCAATATTTCAATTTTCTTGATAAATTAGAAAATTCTTCTCTAAAATTCAATTATTTTCAAAAATAATAAACTTCATGACAAAATTCAATTTTTTCACAAATTGTAATCAAAAGTCGAGAGCCTAAAGTTCTAAACGTTCAAATGAACGAAATTTATTCATTTCTTCTGAAAATTAAATTTTTATTGCAATTATTTTGCGTTACTATCCAAAAAAATGAATAACTGAGTTTCTAAACGTAAAATTTCAGTTTTAAAATTTGTTTATGATTAGTAATTTATTAAAATATTTTTAATAACAAATATTTCGTTCAGTTGAACGTTCAAAATTGTAGGGAAACCAAAAGTCTTGGTAAGAATAAGAATATTTGCATAAATATAAATAGACTTTACTTCAGCAATTCGATTATTTTAATAAATAATAAAATTCTGCGCAGGAATTCAATTATTTTTATAAATTGTAGATAATTAAATTCTTTATAAAATTTTAATTACATATTTCCATAGATAATAAAATTCTGCAAAGAAAAATTTATTATTTTGCAAGGCTGTACTAAAATTTTTCGCTTCAATTCAAATATTTAAAAAATAATATTCTGCTCAGGAATTTAAATATTTTCAAAAATTTTAATGCAACTATTCTCAGAATTTTACATATTACACATTATTCGGTTAAATTCAATTACTTTCTTTAAATAATAAAATATTTTGCATTTTTCAAAAATTCTTTTCAAGATTTCAATTACCTTTGTTTTTAACAAAATTCTTCTCCAAAATTGAATTATTTTCACATACTATAATAAAGTAATTGACAAAATTTCAATTATTTAAAAACTTTTATTTCAATAAAATTCTTATCTAAAATATTAATGCAAATTTTTAATAGAAATCCAATTATTTTCAAACATTTTAATAAAATTCTATAAAAGAATTGAATTATTTTTAATAGAATTTTATTTAAATTCATCGAAAAAACTTGAAAGAAAATCCATTATTCTCATAAATAATAAAATTATTGTTGTTCTGAAAAATTTTATTAAAATTCTTCGAATTTAATTATTATTTTAAAAACTTATTCAGAAATTCTTTATGAGAATTTATTTTTAAAAACACAGAATCACTAAATAAATTATTTTCTTTTTGAATTTAAATAATTGAATTCTCGTAAAATTTTTAAAGAAAAATTGATTCAAAATTGGATTCCGGTTAAAAATTTAGATTATTAAAAAAAAATTTAGATAATATTTGAATATTTGAAGCATTATAATGATAAATTTGTACAAATAACTGAATTTTGAAAAAATTTGAATTTTTTTTGTACTTATTTAAAGTTTTTTTTCTTATATTTAATTGAAGAATTAACAAATTATCGACATCTGTGTTAAATTACATCGTAAACAAATAAATTTGAAAATTGTCGAAGAACATTGTAAAAAATTATTAAAAATAATTGATTTAAAGAATAATTTTATTTAATAATTTTAGAAAATAATAAATGAATTGAAATGTTGAAAATCATTTTGAAAAAGTTGCAGTAACAATATTTTTGTTATATATATGATTTCACTCAACATTTTCGTGGTAAACAATTGGTTTATTCTTTGTAAAAAATTTTTTTTGATAGACAAAAAAATCTCACTTTGACGTCCTGCTTATTCGAAGAAATAAATACAGGTTAATTTAAAAAATTTGTAGGCCAGTTTTTCCACAATTGTTTGTTTATTAACTTATGTTATTAAAACAACGTTTCGGTAGTATCCACTACCCTTATCAAGTTTACATTACAAGCAATAAAGCATTGTCAAGAAAATAATTAAGATTTTGTAAAATAAAGTATTTTAAATATTATATCATTTTCGTTCAATTAATAAAATCTTTTTTTTTTTTTTGTGTTATATAATTAAAATTTAAAAGGATAAATTTTAAAAGGATCCTTTTAAATTTTAATTATATAACACAAAAAAAAAAGATTTTATTAATTGAACGAAAATGATATAATATTTAAAATACTTTATTTTACAAAATCTTAATTATTTTCTTGACAATGCTTTATTGCTTGTAATGTAAACTTGATAAGGGTAGTGGATACTACCGAAACGTTGTTTTAATAACATAAGTTAATAAACAAACAATTGTGGAAAAACTGGCCTACAAATTTTTTAAATTAATATATTAAGAATCCACAAATAAAATTTCATCTAATTAATACAGGTTAATGTCTATAACTAATTCTTATTCTGTAGAAAATGACCTTTAAAATAAACTTAAGATAATTAAAAAACGTTCCTTATTTTAGAAGTTATTCATTGTAAAACACATTAAAAATGCCAATTCTTATAAATTTCTAAATAAAATATTGGCCAAACCACTTGTAGAACCACTTCTTTTTAAAATTTTATCCTCTTACAAAACTTGTAGCGAAAAAAATGTTAGTTTTCATAAATTTTATGTTAAAAAGTTCTTTTAATTCCCTTAATAATGGATAGACTGACAATTTTGGCCGGTGCTGTAAGTTGTTCGTATTTCAAAAACGTTTGAATTGAAAAATCTTTGAAAATGTTGATTCCTGTAGAAAAATAGTAATGATTAAATATTTATTTAAAAAAGAAGTTATTTATGTTTACCAATAATTTTACAATTAAAGGAATTGGTAAAAAATGGCAATGGAACATTTTTTTAAGTCCAATCATTTTTAGAGTGAATCAGAATCATTACTCTTTAGGGTCAGGAAAAAAGGCAAAATTACTAATTTCAAGTTGCTCATAATGAGTATTACCTGTCGATAAATATTTTTAAAATGTTGGGTTGGTAGCATTTGCAGTTTTGTCACATTGTGCTATTTCATATAGTTACTGTGAAAAATATTACTTTGCATTAACTTTGGAAAGTACTTTAATGCCCTTTTATTTAAAAATTAATTTATTAATTAAACATTAATTTTATTAAAGTAAGTTAAACATAACAGGATGAATAAATATTGAATTTTTGGCACCATATTATAGCCACTTGACAGTGGCGCTATTAATTGCAATAAGGCTATTCAAGTTGGGTGGGGGAAATCCAATATGGCTGACATCAGCTGATTTACTGGAGGACAAGCAACGCATTGAAGTCAATGGACAAAATTAGTTTTTTGTTCATAACTTTTTAAATATTTATTTTTAAACCAAAGTGTAATGACAAATTATTCTTCATTTATCGAAAGCTATTTTTTAAAACAATAAAAATTGATATTTTGATTTTTATTGTTTTAAAAAATAGCTTTCGATAAATGAAGAATAATTTGTCATTACACTTTGGTTTAAAAATAAATATTTAAAAAGTTATGAACAAAAAACTAATTTTGTCCATTGACTTCAATGCGTTGCTTGTCCTCCAGTAAATCAGCTGATGTCAGCCATATTGGATTTCCCCCACCCAATTTGAATAGCCTTATAAGTTGTGTGAAATCAGTTTGGCACTACTGGTATGTCAACAAACATTTATAACCTAAAAATTTGATTACCTTTATTCAAGAATTGGAGGCAAAATATATGTGAAATGAATATTACATAATATCTAATATGTCATTTACGCACAGGTAATAATATTCTTAATATTTTGTTTTTATTGGGTTATTCATTACTTGATAAAAATTTACAGGTATCTTTTATACTCATAATGAATATGATTGGTCTCATTATGAGTAATTTTTATGTAAGCTCAAAATGAGACAAGGAGTCTCATTTTTGTTGAAACTTATTTCGAGTATCGTACGCTCCTCATCTTGAGACTAAGTTTCTTCTGTGTGGAAGAAAATTAAATTTTTCTGGCCACCCTGGTTGACTAATTTAGGAAATATTTTAGAAGAGAAATGATACATGTGTGGAACGGGGATATAATATAAGATACAAAAATTGCAGAAAGTTTTTTACTGTTTGAGGACAATATAAAGAGAGACAAAAAGAAGTATAAAGGATAGTAGGAGGAGGAGGGGGGAATGGGCGTGGGAGGGTCTCGAGTACTGAAAGAAGCAAAACGTAAGATGAGATTAATGTCTCCATTCGATGTTCCTGAAGTTTTCATCTTCGAGCAGTATCATCCTCAAACCCTTTCGCTCTCCCCTCGTAAATAACGCTGGTACGTTTCAATTTTTCACAAAGACTCACATCATCAATCTCCTGGCTTGTGATCCATGGTGCTAAGTTTCAGGACCTCCGTAATGCGATCCAGGTGCGTGAATTTGCACGTGGCACACGTTAGAACTGTTCTTCATTAGATAACTTGATTTGTAGTATTAAACTGCTTTCTCAAGAACCTTGGGCGACAAGTTTATCCTGATGTAATCTTTACTCCATGGCAAGTGTAATTCTCTGCGAGATATATCACTTAGGCACCCAGGGGATGCTGAACATGACAGCTCTAGAATTGCTTTTTATTATTTTCTATATATTTATATGGTCCGACGTGATGTATGTGTATGCAATAGACATTCAGTTTGTCATCCTTTTTCAAAAATTTTTGAATCATTTATTTTCGAGGAAATACTCTATTTTCGTTGTAGGTATACGTATACTGAAAATGTCTTATTAGTTCAGATTTTCTTATTTTGGGAATTTATTTATTTAGCTTACTATTCCATTTTAAATAAATGTTCTTCCATTTTTCAAAATTTCCAGTACTTTTAACATGAACAGCATGTGACTCTTAGAAATTTAATGTTAACTTTTTCGAGCACTATTCTCTTTAAATATTTAATAAATTGTGCTGAAATTTTTTATGAGAGTCTAACATACAATACCTAAATATGGGCAGTGATGTGTAGAAGTTTTAATACTTTTAAACTTAATTAAAAGATGGATTTAGTTTCACAAATTTCAATATTTTTGACGCCAATTTTTTTCTGTTTTTTACAACTTCAAACGTCTGCTCCCATTGTTGTAAATAAAAATATTTTTCTGTTTAGTTTAATTTTTTGATGTAAACATTCAAAAATTTTAGCCGAAAAATGGATCTAGTTTTACAAAATTTAATTTTTTTAACGCTATTTTTTATGCCTTCCATCCAATTTCAAACAATTTCTCGTATGGATTTGAAAAAATATTTAAATTTTGAAAAAGAAATTCTAAACTGCTCAAAAGTAAAAATTTTTTTGACTGTACTATATGTTTTTGGGTGAAAAATGGTGTAAAAAATAATATAAACTTTTTTATGATTTAAATTTAACGGGGTCAAAATAAAACTGGTGCCTCTCCTTAAGTTGTTTGCGTGAAGTAATTAAATATCTTTTTTTGTTCATAACCTGCTTTGCACTCACCTAGTAAAACCTACTATTTTATTTTTTTTCTTACGATTTGCTACTATCTGGATACTGTTTTTTATATTTGAAACACTAAAAGCTATTTTTTTTAGAATTTGCTTTACTTCAAATTTGTTAACCGTTAAATTAAAAGACATTATTTTCAAAAACGTAAACAAAATTCTTTCAAGTGATTCAATATTATTTTCAATATCTACTACATTATAATAAAAAATTACCCAAAGGAAAACAATTATTTAAAAATTTTTTTTATAAAGTTCTTTGCAAATATTCAATTCTTTTTAAAAATAATAACATTTTCACAGGTAATCAATTATTTAAAAAGATTTCATAACAGTTTTTGAAAGTATTCAATTATTTTTATATACAACGAAATTCTTCTCAGGAATTCAAATATTTTTAAAAATATTAATAAAATTCGTTGCAAGAATTCAATTATTTTCATAAATAATACAACTCATTGCTAGATTTTTTATTATTTTTAATACAATTACAATAAAATTTTTGATTAATTTCTTTAAATAATTAGATTTTTATCAAAATCATTAATAAAATTGTTTAAAAATATTGAATTGTATGCAATTTACGTACAATATCTTCAAAATTCGTTTTGGAAATTCAATTATTTTAAAAACATTTAAATCATTTTTATTAATAATAAAATTTTTTGCTAGAATTCAATTATTGTCAAAAATAATAAAAAATTTTATTGGAAATTCAATATTTATTGAAAATACAAATTATTTTCAATATTCTTAAGAATAATAAATAAATTAAAATTCACTTTAATTCACTCATTTCTTTGTTAAAATTTTTAAATAAAATTATTCAAATTCTTGTTTTGAAGTTTGGGCCAAAATTGAATTATTCAAAGTTGAGAATTGATTATTCAAGTTGATTGATTTAATTAGAGTGTAATTAAAATTAAAATTCTTCACAAAAGTTAAAATATTTTTAAAACTAATAGTATTATTTACAATTATTTACTGCGATTTAATTATTTTTATAAATAATAAAAATTCTTCTCAGGAATTAAAATATTTTTACAGATTATTAATAAAATTAATTGTAAAATTTCAATTCTTTATAATTTTTGTGCGTACAATTTTTGTAAAATTCTTCTTAAAAATTTAATTATTTTCAATATTTTAAAGAAAATTCTTCACAAAAATTTCATTATCCTCAAAACTAATAGAATTTTTTACTGGAAATCAATTATTTGTAAAAATAATAAAATTTTCACAGATACATAATTATTTTAAAAAATGGAAGGAAATTTGTCTCAAGAATTCAATTATTTTCAAAATTAAATTGAAATCTTTGAAAATTGTAATTGTTGTAAAAGTGTAATAATATTGAAATTTATATTTTTTGGTTTTCTTTTAAAATTTTATTGGTTTCTCAAAAAATGCTTCAACTTTGAATCATTCAATTTTGGCCTAAACTTCAAAACAAGAATTTGAATAATTTTATTCAAATTTTTATTTCAAAAAGGTTTTACATTGAAATCATTTAATATGTTTTAATTCTTGTGGAAAAATAAATAGTTATTTATTAAAATATTTATTTAATAAAAGTTATTATTCAAGTTTTGAATGTTATTTAATGTAATTAAATTTTATATTTTAAAGAATTTTATTTTTTTTACTGTTGAAAATTATTTTTAAATATCATATTTTTGAAGAATTCTAACCAAAAATTTGAAGAATTCAGAACTCATGTTATTAGCAGGATGAGAAAAAAGTAAATATATTGTTGATTAGGAAAAAGTCAGGGAAATGAAATATAGAATCAAAATTTTTAAAGTTAGCGTCGACGCTAAGCATCGAAAACAATTTTTTTTCATGAAAACGAAAAAAATTAAATTAGTGTTTCAAATGATTTAGTGCCCTGATAGTTTTTTAATTTTTAAATTGAATAAAAATGAGAAATTACTGATATTTTCATCTTTAAAAATTCAAAATAATAGTTTTCAACGCTGAGTATCGACACTAATTTTTCTGAATCGTCGACAACGAGTTTTTTTTAGTTGTCAAATTTTTCAATGACTATTTTTTCATAATCTACTTTCATCTACTTTTTTTTTTAAATTAATTATCCTGTGCGAAACCTGACATAATTATTTCTCCCTTTGACAATAATTTCCACTCTTTGTTATTTTTACAATAAATATGATTTATTTTTGTTGCATTTAAAATTTTGGATTCCAGTTCTTTACTGTGTAGAGTAATTACGCGTCATTTTGCAAGAAAACGAAGATATTAAATTTGTTTGAAAAACGTACTCGGTGCAAGTGAGTTTAAATTTTTGCTTTTGAATAAAAGTCAAAGAACTCTTGGATTTTCATTACGGGTGCTTTTCAAACAAGATTTGACCTCCACTGAAACTGCATCGAAAAGAGAATGGTGGTTGATAGAAAGAAGGGAAAAGAAAAAGAAATGTCTGCGTTTGTATGTGTATGTGTGTTGTTGTTGTTGTTGCTGTTGTCGTCGTTGTGTATATGGCTTTCGTTGGTGGAGTTATTTTCAAGATAATAAAAGAAAGAACAGTAGTTCCTTTTCGACCTTATATAAAACACATTCCTCCCTTATTTTCTGCAATAAACTTTGATCACCTAGATTTTTAGAATGGCTTCAAAACAATTTCGAAACTATTGCTAATAAATTTTTTTCTCTATTTATAATTTTAACTTTTTTTTATAATGGCTTAGGCATTATTTTCTTTTTTCTTCTTGGGAGAGTTTTAAATTTCTCAATGAAATGAAAAAAAAATGTCTTCACATTATCTTTTATGTTTATACTGTTTCTGGAAAAGCAGATAGTCATTGTAATAATCCTTTTGTTAATATGAGAATATAATTTCGAACATTGTGGTTTATTTAGAACAAAGGGATAACCACAGAATAAATGAGAAGGTTTCAGAAATTTGCAGAAATAATGAGGTCGAAACTGAGAAAGGGAAAGAAAATTTACATCAAAGGGAATATGAGTATATGAAGTGATAAAAAGAAGAGGAAAAAATAGATTTATTTTACCTATGATATATCTCAAGTTTAGTGTCAATGCGCAAAAAAATATTGAATTTTCACCATTATAGAGCAATTAGAAACTTTTAAAAGACTTTTTTTTATTTTCAAATTACAAAACGAAAGTAAAAAAAATATTAACTGAATAAATTCATTTTTACACTTGTAGAATTTTATTATTTTTGTTTGTATTAAGAGCAAAGGGTTTTCAAATTAATTCACAAATATAATACAAATTATGAGTGTGAATTTATTTTTCTTAAACATACCACTGAGTTTAATGGTCATTAAAACAGAAATAAATTGTTTTGTTGAATTACACGATTTGAAAATGCATTCTAAAAAAAGTAATTATATTTAAATTTTAAATAAAGTTACTCATCAGTGTAGTTGTATTATTTTGCTCTGAATTCAACAATAATTTAAATAAAATGAATTTCAATTATTCATTCAACTAGTTTAATTTATAATACGTAAATATATACTGATTAATTTACTTTGTTTCCTTTGAAACAGAAAATTCATTCAAAATATATTTGAACAGAGAAACTTTATTAAATTTATTAAATTTATAAACGAAAATTTCTACTAATTTGATATTAAACTTATAACGTTATACAGAAAATTAAACTTTATAATCTCTAAAGTTATTTATGATTTCTACATTTTAGACAACAAATGTTCCGTAATGTTTATATGTTCAATTTAATCACGTAGAGTTTCTTTACTTCATTTTATTAACATTTCATTCTTATTTTAGATTTTAGCATTTTTCAAAAATAATATCTTTTTATTCTTTTAAGTAATGATAATAAATATCTACTTATTTATTTAAATATAAAGGAACGGGATGTAATAATAATAATTTCTTTGTTGATTATGGTTCATTTCTAACATTGTTGTCATTTTTTTCTTGCTTTTATTTTTTGCCTCTCATATAAATTTTACTAGCTCTAAAATTTGTTTTTTTGCATTTTGTCGTCGCTGACTGAATTGTTTAAAAGTTGGCTCATAGAAAAAGTAGGGCACGTTGCCAGAGTTTCCTGACCGACAATAATGAGGAAATGGATGGAAGACCGATATAAAGGACATTGTGGTTTTTCTGGAGATTGTGGATTATTGATCCATACTCGAGCGTATGCAACTTTTAGTGACATATTTAAAAATTTTAAACATTCAAAAAACCTTGCACTAAAATAAACTTGCAATGCTTTCTGTCATGTTCAGAAATCACAGACTATAAGGCAGTTTCACCTTTGTTTAAAGTTGATAAACATTAAACTGTTTGACACTTATTTTACCTATTATGTTAATTTTCACCTTTTATTTTCTACCTATTACGCTAATTTTAATCTATCTCAGCTATTTTGTAAATTTCTCACATAATAAAAAAAATCACTATGTTCCCTGAAAATAATTCCAGTCATCGGACTGAATTTAGAAATAAGGAAAAGTATTAAAAAGTTTTATAAAATGTTCGGAATATAAAAAAAATTTAAATGGTCATAAAAATTCCAAATTGGCGCACATTATATTTATTTATAAATAACGACAATTGTGTTTCAATTATAGGCGTTATAAATGTGCACTAAAAAGGCAATTTAAATTATTGTCACAGTTATATTTTTTGCTTTTCATTGATTATAAAAGTATAAAAAAGTTTTTGAGAAATAAAATGGTGGTTTAATTTCTCCACTTGAGAACGCCAAGGTCACCACCAGATGCCTTGGAATAAAAATTCTAAGAAGGAGCATAACTGACACCTAGCGGCGATCTTAGCGTTCGCAGATGGAGAGCAGCATCTCCATATTTCATCTCGATTTGTTTGTAATTTTATAATTATTTACAAACACAATTCAGAGAAGTGTTATAATTATTATAAATAAATTTCAATTTTTTTTATTCATAGAATTAATTTTTTCACTTATTAAATTGATGTTTAAAATCCCGGTATAAGGAACCATAAAATTAGTGTCTTTTTTGACAAAATAAGTGTCATTAGTTGGAATAAATAATTTATTTTTAAATTTTATTAAAATTAAAATTAAAATTGTATTAAATGGAAAATTAAAATAAAAAAATAATACAATTAAAAAAAATTTTATTAAAATTTTTTCAAACGATTCAATTCCTTTCAAAACTTTTTCGAAATTCAATTATTTTCAATGACTACTACTTTGTTAGTTTCTCAAAAGAATTAAATTATTTAAACAAATGTTTTATAAAATTCTTTTCAAACATTTAATTATTTTCATTAATATAATTAAAATTGCAGAGGAATTCAATAATTTTGAAAAAAATAGTAAAGTTCTCCGCAAGAATTTAATTATTTTTATAAATAATAAAATTCTTCTCAGAAATACAGAATGCAATATTTAATAAATTTTTCGAAAAATGCAATTATACTTAAAAATTTTTGAAAGTATTTAATTGCTTCAAACAATTTTAATAAAATTCTTTATAAGAGCTCAATGAAAATAATTTAAAATATTTTCAATCCTGTTGTAAGGAAAGTATTTAAATATTTATTTAACAAAATGTAGCCAAATGTTGATGAAATTTATCCAAAAATATTTAATTATTTAAATTATTCACTTAATTAAAATTGACAGAATTCTAGGCAAAAATTGATTTACTTTTCTTAAGTAATAAAATAGTAAAAGAAATCCAATTATTTAAAATGCAATTTCCATCAAATTTTTCGAACAAAATCTATTATTAAAAAAAATTTTAATATAAAATTCTTCGCGAAAATAGAATTGTTTTCATTTTTCATAAATAATAAAATATTATCAAAATTGTCATTAAAAATTCAATTATTTTCAATGTTCATAGAATTTTTTATTGGAAATTCAATTATGTTTATAAATAATATTATATTATTTGCTGAAATTCAATTATTTTTAACAAATAATAAAATTTGTATGTAAATTCAATTATTTTCGAAAATTTTAATGAATTGTTCGCAAGAATTTAATTATGTTTTTAATAATAAAACCTATTGCAGGATTTCAATCTGTTTTAATACAATTTCAAATGAATTAAATTTTGTTCCAAAATTTTAATAAAATCCTTTAAAATCCATTTCATTGTTATCAATACAATTTGCATAAAAATTCTTGAAAATATTTAATTATTTTTAGAAAGTTTAACATTTGTTAACAAAATTGACTTACTTTAAAAAACAGTTATTAACTGTTCAGAAATTTCAACTATTTTCTGTACAATTTTAATAAAATTTCTTGTAAGAACTTAAATTTACCTCGAAACAATTGTATTTGCTTTTTTGCAAATTTTATTTTTTTAAAATTATTTTTGTCTATTATTTTCGTAAATTATATTTGTGAATTATATATTCACAAGGATTCAATTAATTATTTATTTAATTTCAATTTTTTTATTACATTTTTAATTAAATTCTTCGAAAAATGATATTATTCTTTAAAGTTTTATTAAATATTGTCTGAATTCAATTTTAAAAAATATTGAATTGTTCAATAAATGATTTCCGTATTTAAATACTTGAATTTTCGTCGAACTTTGTAATAAGATTCATGATTTAAATATGCTTTTCAATTAAAATTTTAGGTATCAGTTGAATATTAAAATCGTTGTAATACACTTAAAAAAAATTTACAAATTTTCAGAAATACTTAAAAATTTTAATAAATTTTAATATTGAAATCTTTGAAAATTTTAATTGTTGTGAAACTGTAATACTAATTCCACTTTTAGTTTAAAATATTAAGGGATTAAAGTTTCAAATAATTTTATCTAAAAATATCAAGTTCAAAATATAGGGGGATTAAAGTTTTGAATAACTTTATTTAAAAATGTCAAAAAAGAAATGATTCAACTTTTGGAGGATTTATACAGTTTGCAATTTTTTAGAAACAGTCAAATTTCAAAAAAGCTTTACATTGAAATATTTTAAAATATTTAAGTGTCTGCGGAAAATTATATCTATAGGTAGGCATTTAAATATTTATATAAATGTTCTTCTATTTTTAAATGTATTTAATTAAGTTTGGAAATTATGCAAAAATTGAGTCGTCTTTAATTTTTCGATAATTACTTTTTTGCTAGTTGCTGCCTTTCTAAAATTAATTATCCATTGCGAAGCTTGCATAGAAAAAAGTTACTGTGATCCCTGATATATATAATTGATCATATATAATTCTCGAATTTCCAGTTGTCGAATATCTTTTAAATAGAACATTGATGCATATATGTATAGAGTGTAGTGTACAGAGAACAGAGTAGAATAGTGAATATCCGTTAAATATTGAAAAATAAATTTACTATTTCGTGATCAGTTTAAGTGTACCTAAACGCAGGAAAATTCAATCCAGAATCATGAATGTTTAAATACATCGTTTGGAAATTGTATTAAACATTAATGTTGAAAAGTAATTAGAACAATAAACCTCTCGTTTTCAATTATCCAAATTGCGACTGCTAGTCATTGAATAATTACAGAAAATCAGTTGCTGCATGCTATCGTTAAATTTCAAAATCAAAATCACTTAGCATGTTTAGAGAAAAACATCTGTTGTGAAATTTTGTACTTTTTTTTATTTTTCTCTCTTTTTCTTTCTTTTTTTTTTTTTTTGCTGTATGGTTTGTGTGTATTTTATATTTTTCTTATAAACATTCCCGAGTGAAGACGATGCTTTTCGATGGAGAGTTCAATTGCACAATTCCCGGTTTGATGCATCACAAGTCTAGCTTTTGTATTAAAGGCTATCCGCAGAGTCCGTATCCTTCTTCTTTTCTCATATTTATCTCTCCCTTACCTTCACTCCTCTGTGCCTTCTTTTGCCCTCCCTCGTCGTCTCACACATCTCTGGCATCCAACATCTTCCCATTCCAGCGTGTATGCTATGCGGAGACTGTCGGACCTGTTTGTCGGATTTGGAACTCAGTTAGCGCTCAAACGTCGTCAAGCGCGCTCTCTCCGAACGTTAAATCAATTTTTAATCGTTCTGTGATTTATTATTGTGCATATATCGCGTTTATTATTTGCTTTTCATCGCAATTTTTTATATTTCACAAAAAAAAGTTCAGTGCGTTTCTTTTGAAATAATATCGGAAGACTTTGGTTTCGATAAAAGGAGTTAATGTGGATTTATTTCGAATGATACTTTATTGGATTATTATTAAACCCCAGAGCTGAATTGAGCACTCGCCGGTTGAAGGTAGATTTCATTTTATTTCATTGTTGATAATTTTTACTTCACGGTGTATTTTAAGAAAATGCAATTTAGGAAAAGCTGCAATTCATTGCTCGCAGGAATTAACATACAGGGGAAAATTTTCTGTTCTGAACGTTTGAAATAAACAAATTTTTGACACAGAAACAAAAAATTACTTGGAACAGCTACAAATTTTACTGTAATAACTTGTTTCAATTAAATCTTTTGATACATTTTCGAAAAAATTATCGCTGACCCAGGTAAAATTTTTTTTTTCTGGAAATATTTTTAAATAATTTATTAATTTAAACATTGTTTCACTTTATCATTATTTTTTTTAATATAGAACTAAAATTTACATTGAATTAAGGAAATTTTAATTTTTAATTTTATTCAATTAATTTATTTGCATAGGGTTACATTTATCTGGTTGATTAAACAATTATTTTGTTGTTTCAAATAAATTTTTTTCTGAGTTTATTTTCTATTTAGAAAATTAAGCTACGAGGAAGAAAAATATTTTCAAACAGCAAATACAAAAAAATAAGCTGACATTCCCATATCAGGGAAAATTTCTCTAGAAAATGTCTTTTCTTTCAACGACTATTGTGTTTTTATTTAAATTTCTTTTCTTTCCTTCAAGTTTTTCTTTCTCCATTCCCATATCATTTATCTACTGCAAAAAAAAGTGAACTTTATTCCTTGGAAAATTGACAAAACAAAAATACATTCTGAATTTTAGTTAGTGATATTTTTGGATTTGTTAATTATTGATTAAATTCATTAGAAAATTTATTGAAATGGTGGTTTATATTTTTTTTTATTTTATTTCGTTAAAAAAGCCACTAAGTACTATTTCTTAAGCCGAGATTTCAAATATCAATTTGTTTAAAGAAGAAATTAATTTTAAGGTTATAAAACTTGGAAAACGTAAAAATGCGGCAAATTGAAGTAAATTAAAAATTAAAATACGTTTGTATTAATTGACAAACTTTCTAAAGAGATTATAGATAATTATTGAATTACAAAGATTGACGAATGTCTTAAGATTGAATATGTAGATACGCCACTCTCCACCTGTGAACGCCAAGGTCACCGCTAGATGGCAGATCAGTTCCTTCTTGGAATTTTTACTGACATCTTGTGGTGACCTTGGCGTTCTCAAGTGGAAAAATTAAACAACCATTTCTATAATTAACAAAATGTAAAATACTAGTAATAAAAAGTAACAACGAAATATTAGTGGGAAAATAATTTAAATGATCTATTTAATGTAATAACGCTTTTTCAAACACAAAACATACTTATTTGTAAATAAATAATATGCAACTATTTCGATCATTTTATGACACTTCGATCCTATTTTTTTTTATTTTTAAACTCAGTCCGAGCTCTATAATCAATAAATACTTGTATGGCAAACAAATTTCATTCACTTGAACGTTAAATAAATAATATAGAAATGAGTAAATAGAATAATAAATGATATAAAAATAAATATATATATATAAATAGAATAGTAAATAATAAGGAACTAATAATAGACAGTAATTTTTAGAAATATTTACACATAGTAAATAAAATTCAATTCACGTGAGCGCTGAGGGAACATTATTGATCACGAACTGACATAGAAAATCTTAATTGACCGTATTAAAATTGAAGGCTATTGATTTGTTTGCAACTATTAATTATTGAGCATATAATTATAGAAAGACTATTGATTATTTAATTTGCAAATTTTCTTTCTTGGAAGACATGCGCGCTTATGGTTGCACAATTCTAATTCTGTGACACGAGTTCCCATTTTATTCTTCTTCTTCTTGTCTCGTGAATAAAATCTCTGAAAAGCAACACAAATTTTGATTGTCTAACTGCTTTATAAATTATGCCCGTAACTTATTATTATGTGACCATAATTGTATGTTTAATCGGCTTTACACTTAGTGCTCATGATTATACTTTAGAGCTGATGTTTACATTGCACAAAAATAATTACATGTAATTTTTATCACACAATTATATAAACTTTCTAACATTAAATGTCATTTAATTGCCATATAATATTGTGCCTCTTTAGCATTTTATATAAAATCGTCGCTGAAAATTTAGTAATAGTTAAAATTTCTTAATATTGAATTTTATGTCTATATTTAGAAAATAATTAATTTTTCACTTAGGAGAATTTGTTATTTTTTAAGCTTTTTATTAATGCTTTTAGTTTTGATAATATTTTCTAAACTCGAGGATTTTTCTTTTTAGCAGATTTCTTCATCAAGAGGTCTTCAAATTTTTATTATGTAAATTTTTTAATTTTTCTGGAAAATAATATTTGTGTAAAAGAGTGTTTGTTTTTTATCCTGTTAAATTTATAATTCTTTAATAAAAATTATTAAAATTTTTCTTGAACATTACAATTAGCTAGATATTAAAAATTCTTATTTTTAGAGTAAATTTTATTATTTTCGATGAAGTAAATTTTCTAATTTTTATAAAAAAAACATTGTCTTTGAAAATAGTAAAAGTTATTCTGTAAAATAAAAATCTTTACTATTATTAAAGGTAATTTTTCTCAGTCCGAAATTATGTTTACTAATTTTTTCCTGAAATTTTTTTTGTATGTAGTAAAATCGAATAAAAATTAAAGAAAAAATGTATTAAAGCCGTAAAGGTAATAAAATTGAATAATCTTAACAGACTATTAAAAAGATTTGCTTACTCTTAATTATTATTTTCTTTATTTTTAATTATTCATTAAGAATTTAAAATAATTTAATAAATAGAATTTGGTAACTTTTGCTAAATTCGAGTTCTCATGACATTAAAATACACCGAAAAATGCTGGCAATTTTTGTTGTGTTTTAAATCTAAAAATGCTATTTCTTTATGCAAATTTAACATAAATGAGACTTGTTAACTTGATAATATAAATAGTAAGTAAAATCACACTAAAAATTTGAATAAAAATATGTAAATCCATGAATATAAAAACTCCAATTCCGAATAACAAAATAGTCTGGAAAGTATTAAAATAATGTTTTGACACAAATTTATTGATGAAAATTGGAAAACAAAACAAAAACAAATTTAGTTTTGGAGATGAAGTTTTAAATGGAATAAATAAAAACTCGATAAAAAAATAGTAGGCTTTGGGTAAAAGAATGCGTATAAAAAGTTGATTTCTGTGTAGAGAGTCGAGGAATAAAAATAATATTACTAATTAAGAAATTTAAAAATTAAAAAAAATTGTTATTAACGAATAAATTTGTTGTCAAAATTGTTTTTAAATAATTGAAATCTTTTGGAAAATTTTATTAAAATAGTAAATATACAAATTATTGGAAATAAGAAAATTTTTTGAAACTAATTAAAATTTTGCAATAAACTTTATTAAAATTGTTGAAAATAATTGAATTTTATTACTTTTGAAAATAATTGAATTCTTGTGATGAATATTGTTAATTATGAAATTAGTTGACTTTCTCCAAATGATTTTATTATTTAATTATTAATGAAAATAATCAAATCCCTGAAAAGAATTTTTAAATTTATAAATATAATATTAAATTACTGCGAAGACTTTTTAATGTCAAATTTTAAATCATTTGATTTTTTCAAAAAAACTGTTGCGAATTCTATTTTAAATCATTGAATTGGTGTAAAATTTATATATTTTTTTAAAAATAATTGAATATTCGTGTGGAAATTTGTCAAAGTTGGTTTCAAATAATTGAATTCTCTTAGAAAATTTGATTAAAATAGTAGAATATTAAAAGCCATAGAATTAAGAATAATTTTTGAAAATAATTGAATTTTTGCAATTAATTTTATAAAAATTCCGAAATTTCATTAAATTGTAGCGAAAAATTTCGTTATCTATAAGGAATAATTGAAATGTTAACTAGAATTTTTTTTACTTTTTAGAAATAATTGAATGTCTGGAGTGAATAATAAATGAGTTCTTGTAAAAAATTTTATTATTTATATGAAATAATTTGCATTATTGTAAAGAAATTTATTTAAAAAATTTCTAATAATTGGATTTTGGTGCAATTTTTATTATTTATGAAAATAATTAAATGTTTAAGGTTAATTTATTTTATTATTATTTTTTTAAAATAATTTAATTCCTGTGGGAAATTTATTAAAACAGTAGTTATATTGAAAATCATTGAAATAAGGAAAATTTTTTTAAATAAATGAATTTTGGTGAAAAAATTGTTATTTATCAAGATAATTGATATTTTGACGAGAATTTTTCTTCAAAATTTGAACATAATTTAACTTTTGTAAGAAGAATTTTATTACTTTTAAAAATAATTAATTTTTTGCAATTATTTATGTACCTTCTCCGGAATTTAATTTATTAAATTGTTCGTAACTAAATTTTTTTTCTAAATTCATCATTATTTTTTAATAATTAATTAAATTTATATTGACAAATTTAAATAATTCTAAGAAGAATTTGAATTATCAACATTGTGCAAAAACCTATTTTTTTAAAAATTTCTAATGAAATTCATTGATATGAAAAATTTTCAAAACTTTTAAATTGAATCTTTTGAAGTTTTTCTATTTATTTATAATATTTTTAAACGTAATTCTTCAAAAAATGGAATTAATTTTGAAATGTTAATTGAAATTACTCTTTGAATTATTTATAAGTAATAATTTTATGATAGTTCTTTAAAAATTAAGTTATTTAAAATGAAATTATTGTCAGAATAAAAAAATTGAGGGTTTTGTTATTTTGTATTAGAATTCGTGGTGATTTCATAAGTTTATCAGGTTAACAAAAAAAGACACTAAAATTCAGATTTTCTTGTGGATTCTAAAATTTTTATTTGTTCCACCTAACATCTTTAATTTAAATAAATATGAATACAATTTCACTGCACTGTACTGTCAGTTGTATCATCTCAACATCTCAACACTCTAAATCTGAATCAGTGAAAATTTTGACTGATTTCAATCAGTGGCCCAGTTTTCTTTAATTCATCAGTTGAAATTTCACTGACAATTAGTGGTTTTTACTGATTCTCAGTGAAATTGTACTGA
The DNA here is from genome assembly GCA_032873175.1 of Leptopilina drosophilae. Classification (NCBI taxonomy): domain Eukaryota; kingdom Metazoa; phylum Arthropoda; class Insecta; order Hymenoptera; family Figitidae; genus Leptopilina; species Leptopilina drosophilae. The sequence goes on from CM065480.1 coordinate 9,753,679, forward strand.
TGAATTAAAGAAAACTGGGCCACTGATTTGAAATCAGTAAAATTTTCACTGATTCAGATTTAGAGTGAACCATTTTTAATATTTCATTAGACAGCATTATGCTTCTAATTCTAAATGATGAATTATTATATTTTAACATATATTTTCTTAGATTAATACAGAAATTATTCTTTCAAAAAAGTTTAATTCAATAGCATTGGCGCAATTGAGACAATATTTTTTTCTCGATGTAGGGAACAGTGCAAGAAAATCGTCTCTTAGTGAAGAATCACGAAAATATTTATTTAATAGTAACGCAATTTTTCTAAGGGTATAAAATTGAGACAAATAATTGTTCATTTAAATCAAGTGTAAAAACGCATTAATTTCGAAAAAATTGTTTTGAAAAATTTATGTAAAATTTATATAATCGATTTTATATTGACATGTATTACACATTGCGTCTGTAATATCTATCTAATGATGACATAATATCTGTCGAAAATGCACCTTACTAGAATGATAGTCTACTTTTGAAGTTACTTTTGTTTACGATCTTACTTTAACGACTTCTGACTGTGGAGTGACGCTGGATTATTTGATATGTCACTCTGAGACTATCTCTACTTTAAGCAGTCATTATTCTTATGTTGTATATCTGATTCGCCCGCTTCTCTATTTCATGGAAGAACACAAAAAAAAACCCAATGCAGGAGAATCAGCAACAATGATAAATTGCATAAAAAAAGAACAAGAGAAATATAAATTGGGATTTGTTTTCGTATTATGTTTAATAGTATTTAATAAATAATGTTTATAGATACTGCTTATAAAAACTGTTTGTAGAGACAGTTTACAAATGTACAATTTTTCCAAGAATATCAAAATTAAGACCAAAAAAAATTGTCGCTATGCAACAATTTTGATTTTTTGTTTGTCTCAATGTTGATATTTCTGGAAAAACCGTGATAATAATGTCTCAGGGTTGCCACGCAACCTGGAAATCTGGAAAACTTGGAAATGTCTGGGAATTTTATAAAAATGAAAAAAACCTGGAAAAATCAGGGAATTTTGATTGAAGTCCTGAAAATTTGTTGTTTGCTAATTGTATTTATTCTTGAAATCTAATTTTACTTAAATATTTCAAAATTAATTCAATTTTACCATGCAAGTTAAAGTCCACAACGTTGATCAACGAAAAAAATTGTTCAACTAAGTAAATTAATTAAAAATAATGCATCAACATTGGCACAAAAATATTTAAACAAAAAAATAGATGTTTCTGTTTTAATGATAATTGTTGTGTAATTAAATAATTAATTAAAAATAATATTTTATTGCACTAAACAAATTTTTTTTCGTTGATAAACGTTGTGGACATCTTCATCGATTCAATTTAAAAAAAGTTGCTTTTAGGATTTTCATAATTAAATGAACTTGAAAATATTATTTTGTAAAATTTCAATTTTAAATGAATTTGATTGGAAATTTTAAAAACCTAGATTTTTAATAAAATTAGTCTAGCAAGAATTAAATTATTTTCAAAAGTAATTTACAAAAATTTTAGTCAAAATTCCAATTATCTTTATAAATAATACAATTTTTCTCCGAAATTCAATTATTTAGAAAAATTTAAATAAAATTCTCGGCACAATTTCTAATATTTTAAAATATATTTTTAAAAATTTGTTTTATCCAATTTCTCGAAAACTGAAATTATTCTTAAAAATATTATTAAAATGTGTTAGGAGAATTCAATTTTTATTTAAATTTTTAGAAATAATTAAATTTTCCAAAAGTTTTAAATTAAAATCTTTGAAAATTTGAACTTTTTATGCTTTTAACGAATAATTTTGTAGAATTAATTTTTTTAAAGCTTATTTGCTACTTTCTTACTGTGACTACTTTAAAAATTACGTTCATCATTTATATTATTATTTTTAGAATATTTAACGAAAATTCTTTTTTAAATCAATTAATTTTAATAATTGTCGAAAAAAAGATCTTTGACAATTTTCAAATCCATTTGTTTACAATATTCAATTTTACAAAATTTCAGTTATTCGTAAATTCTTCAATTAAATATATGTAAGGAAATAAAAACTTCAAATTTTATCTAAAATTTTAACTGAAATTCATTTTAAAAATCAATTATTATCAGAAAATTCTACGAGAATTCAATTATTTAAATACAAACAAAGATAATTTATTGAATAATTCAATTTTTCTTAAAATTCAATTCTGGTAAAGAATTTTACCAACACATTTTTTAAATAATATAATTCTTTCGACGAATTTTAATAACTTCAATAACTTCGATAACTTTAACACATAATTGAATTTTAATAAAATTATGAAGAATAATTACATTTTTTGAAAAATTCGATTAAAATTATTTTTAAAAAAATAATTGAAATTTTTGCAATGAGTTTCTGAAATTTTTATTTTTTTGATATATAATTGAATGTTCTTGTAGAATATTATCTAATTGAATTTGTTGGCTATAAGAATAAATATTTTATTATTAAATAATTGAATTTTTCTTAAAATTGAATTTTCATAAAGAATTTTTATTAACAAATTTTAAAATAATTGAAATTCTGCCAAGAATTTTATTATAATTTTGCTGAAATGCTTGAAAGTCGGAGAAAATTTTTTATTATTTATAAATGTTTTTGAAAATTGACAAGAATTTTTTTAAAATTTTTGAACATAATTGGATCTTTGCAAAGAATTATATTACTTTTAAAAATAATTGACTTCTTTTGTTAAGACTTTTTGAAATATTAGACATTGAAAATAATTTAAGTTTGACAAATTATTTTTAAAAAAATTTTTAATTTGTTTATGATTAATGTTTATAAATAGTATTTGCAAATATGTTTATAAATAATATTTACGAATATGTTTATAAATAATATTTACGAACATGTTTATAAATAATATATATGAACATGTTTATAAATAATATTTACGAATATGTTTATAAATAATATTTACGAATATGTTTATAAATAATATTTACGAACATGTTTATAAATAATATATATGAACATGTTTATAAATAATATTTACGTGTTAATAAACTCGAAGTATTTGAATAAATTGATAATAAGAAAAAGGTTGATAAAAATTAATATCCGATCAGATATGTGCAGTGATAAATTCCTCCTCTACATACACACTAAGTTGCCAACTACACAATTTGAATTCTGTTCAGCCTTCAATCCAAGTAAAATCCGTGATAAATAATCCGCTTATGCGAACCAAGTGGTATCTTGATACAAATCTTGGCATTTCTCTCTGGGCGGACGATGGAGTTTCATCCGCATGAGATAATAGGAAATGGAGGGGATGATAAGCTACTGTAATCGACTTGTCGCTGACTCGGCGCGACATTATATCCTAAAGATGATGGGAATATAAGATTAGACAAATATAATTAAATTTATTCCATTTTTGGTGAAAATTTATATTTCCCTCCAAACTTTAAATATAGGTAGGTATTTTTTGGTGGGGTTTTTAATTTATTTTTTAAATAATATGTTTTACGTTTTGTCTTTTTTTGTGGGGAATTTAACTACTTAACTACTTTTATCTAGTATTTTTTAAAAGTATTTTAGGATTTTGAATAGTTTTTTTTGGTTCATATTATATATACATGTAGTGGAGTTGAAAAACTTCTACATTAGCCCTCGCGCTTTAGTAAAATAAGTAATTAGTTTAAGTAAATTTATCTCTGAATGTTTTAATCTGTTGAACAAATGAAATGTTTTACGAGGAAATGAATTTCTCTCTTAGATTTGCATTCTGAATTGCCGGTATTCTCTTTTGGAATCGTTTTGATCCACTTGAGAAATTCTTAATCTCCTTTTGCTCCTTAACTCCTCTTATATATATATATATATATATATATATATATATAGGAAAATCATTAACTCGTTTTGTAGTTTTTGTAAAATTTATTCATTAATTGTAAGTTTATAGTGAAATAATGATCCTAATTGCCCAAAAGTAGTAAGCAACTTTGGAAAAAGTCAAAAGAATTTATATAACAATAAATAATTATTAAATAAACGAGTTTCTCTTTATTTTTTTAAGTGAAAAATTGTTTTTAAGAATAGTACGGAAAGAAGTAAAAATTATTTTTTGGTTCGACACTGTAAAAATTCAATTGAATTAAAAAAAAATTGCTTCGGAATTTTAGGGATGATAATTTTACAAGCTTTAAACTTATCTACTGAAACCTACTATTTAATCATTATTAACAGGTAGAATAAAACTCAATGAAGGATTTCAATTATTTTTAACATAATTTGAGAAGAATTTTTTTAAAAATTGCAATTATTCTTCAAAATCTTATTAAAATTTTATAAAAGAATTCAATTATTTTAAACAATTTTAATAAGAATTCTTTTTTTTACAAGAATTCAATTCAAGTCAATTTAAAATATGTTAATTCCTCTTAGAAAAAATGTATTTTAATAATAATTTAATAAAAATTATTCAAATTTTGATTCAATTTACTCATAAATATTCAAATTATTCAATTATTAAAACAAATTTTGATATAATCGTAGACAAAAATGAATTTATTTTTATAAGCAATTAAATATTCAAAGCAGTTTAATTATTTAAATTACAACAATTTTCATAACAGTTTTCGAAAAAATCGAATATTTAAAAAAATCTTAATAATGAATTGCGAAAAATTAAGTTATTTTTATAAACAATAAAACTAATTATGGGATTTTAATTATTTTTCATATAATTTTGGATAAATTCCTTTTAAATAATTAAATTTTTTTTTAAAATATTAATAAATTTAAAAAAAAAATCAATTATTTACAATTTTTATGACGCTAAAGTCCGCAACGTTTTAAAAAACGAAAAATTAAAAAAGTTTTTTTTTCAAATAAAATTCATCTCTAATTTTTATGTGCCTTCAAAGCAGTTGTTACTAAGGATTCAATCATCAAAAAATAACATTATTTACAATCAAAAATAAAAGCACCGTCCTATTTTTTTTGTTTTCGTTTTTAAAAACGTTGTGGACTTGAGCCTCATCAATTTTTTTAAATTCTTTTTGGAAATTCTATTATTTTCAAAAGTTTTATGAGAATTCTTCGCAAAACATAAATTATTTTAAAATTTTTTCCAAATTATTTACAATCTTTACTATTTTAATATAAAATTTTTCAACATAATTCAACTATATAAATCAAATTTTTTATAAAGTTTAAGAAACATATATTTTTTAAAAATACATATTTTTCTGAAATTCTTTAAAATAATTTAATTATTTTTAAAAAATTTATGAAATTTGTACTCAAAAGAATTCAATTACTTTTATAAATAACAAAACGCTTTTTTGGAAATCAAATGTTTTTAAAAAATTTAATAAAATTCGCTAAGAGAATTCAATTATTTTCATAAATAATAAAACTCTTTGAGGAATTTCAATTATTTCGAATACCATTTTGAATAAATTCTTCAAAAAAAGCAGATATTTGAAAAAATTTTGTTAAAAATTAAAAGAATTATTCAATTATTGTAAAAAATTTTGATAAAGTTTATTCATAACAGTTTAATTATTTAAAAATTTGTTTTTAAATTCTTTATAAGGATTTAATTTCAAGAAGCATTTAATTAGTTAATAAATAATTTATTTTTGTTCTTGAATAATTTAATTCCCATCGATTGAAACGATTTTTAAATTCAAATATTTGAAAATTGTAATTGTTGAAAATCTGTACTAAAATAATTTAATTTTTATTTCTGAGTGAAAGGATTAAAGTTTTGTATAACTTTATTTAAAAATTTCAAGAGAAATAATAATTAAATTTTGAAGGAATTACAGTTGTAATTTTTAAAGAAATATTTAAATTTCAAAAAGGTTTTACTTTGAAATCCTTTAAAATTTTTTAATTCCTTGTGAAAAAGTATACCGTTATTTAATTATTTATTTAAATTTTTAATTTATTTATACGAAGTCGGAAAATTAAAATTTTTTTTTCTCTTTTTAATTTTTATTATAAAACAAAAGTTAATTGGCGGTAAAATCAAAATTTTTGTTCGGAATTTTAATGACACAAGTTCTTTAAAATTTTTTTCCAACTGATATTTTTTATTTCTTATTTTAAAGTAAATTCTTTTATTTTTCTCATTTTTCATTGACTTGTTATATTTTTCCGCCAATTATATTTTAACAATTTATCAGCGTATATATATAATTTTATGAAAGAAAAAATCCCGTTCTATGAAAAGATTATATTTTTCTATTATTATTTTTTCCGGCGAAGAAATAACAATGAGAAAAGATTACAACTTTTATGGAAAGAAAAAAAAAGATGTCAAGGTTTTTTTTTTAAAAAACCATTAACAGGATTGAATTATTGAGATTATCTGTATATCAGAAAAGAAAACTCTTTGTGGTAATTTAATTACCATCCCGTATATATATATAAAAGTAAAACAGATTTGAAATTATATTAAATTGAATTAAATTTTTTGTCCCTTTGAAAGTATCTTTTGTTGGGAAGAAATATAATATGGGAATTAATGTAATAATAATAATTTTGTAAAGTGAATTTAAAAAGTAATTAAATTTAATAATATTCAAACAAAAGATAAATTTTTCGAGAGCATATGACAAAACTCGCTTTTTAGTAATAACTAGGAGAACGTTTCTTTTAGGCGACAGACTAAAATAATTAGGTATTCATTCAATTTCGTATTCTAATACGATTTAATTAGGCATTCTCTTTCTATTCTGTAAATTTAATCTTGGACTTTCTTTTTTTGATTTTCTCATTTCTTGCTTCATACTATCATGTGAAGAGAAAGAACATTGATAAAAGTTGCACATTTTCTGTTGGCATATTTCCAAAAAAAAAAAATACTACTACTACTACCACCACTACGGTTTTTTGTAGCTTTAAATGAATCACTGTACAGATTTGTAGCACTGTTAGTTCCCTGGAATTTCAATACATCTCTTGATTGCCATGTCAATACTGGTAAATGCAGTATGGGTTTGGCCACTGTCTTATCGGGAAGCCTAGAGTTGAATTGGTTTATCTCGTTTCTAGATTTTGCGCTATTGTTTCTTTATGCAATAAATTAACTTTATTTACCCAGTGAAAAATGAATGGAACAGGAGTTGAGAACAAATAATAGAAAAATTTTATTTATCGAAATAAAAAAAAATGAACAAAAAAAAAAATAAAAGTAAAATGGTAAATAGATTTAGAAAATAAAATTGTAAATAGATTTGAAAAAATAAAATCATTTAGTTGCTTGCAATAAAGTCGCGCTGAATAATTTCTGTACTATTTTCACTGCACACGAAAACAGTTAACTTTGTTTTATTCACTTCGAAGCAAATATAATTCTTTTTATTTATAGAAATAAATACATTTTTTATAATTGGTAATATAAGAATTATTGATAATTTATTATTTACCATTTATGATTTATTTATTATCTATTTATTATATATTATTTATTATTTATTATTTATTATTTACAATATATTATTTACCATTTATTATTTATTTTTTATGATTTACTGTATTAACTTTTTTATGTATTAAGGGCATTTGAACCTTTATGACGTCACAGCAATAAAATATATGCTTTGTATCAATTGTGACGTCATAATAGTTCAAATTCCCTTAACAAATCGAAAGAACAAGTGTTTATTCACGTTTTAATTTTATTTCAGTAATCTAATGAATTATATAATATAAATTCGATAATATTAGTTTATTAAAATCTTTATTTTATTATCATTCTTTATAATTTTATTTATTGATTTTTTATTTTATTTAAAGTTGTGAATGAACTAAATTCTTAAATTATAATTATCAAAAAATTTAAATAATTAATTTTGCAACTGCTTTTTCTACTAGCACCTATAATGTTTCTTTTCTATTTTCCATTTCTTTTCAATTTTTTTAAAATTATTATAATATTAATATGTCAGAATAATATTATCTCTTCTATTTTATATTTTTCTCGGTTTAAAAATGTGCAAATCGAATGAAAAATTCACAGAAACGTAAAATGCTTGAATATATTATTAGAAGCAAATGAAAATTATTATTTATTTCTGGTTTTAAAAAGATAAATATATTTTTTTTTATTTTTATTTTATAAAAATGATTTCATTACTTGGTTGTTTTAATAATTAAAATGTTTATTCATATTGCCTCGGAATAATCTTTCAACTCGATATTTTTACTTTAATAATTTTTGTTATTTTTAGAGAAAATAAATTTTGCAGAGTTGTACTATTTATTCGTAAGATTGAAATAATTTTAATTAAAAAAATATATATATTAATTTCTTATTTATTTATTGTTTAAAAAACATATATATTACTAGTTTATTTCTTTTTTTTTGTTTATTCTTTCAACTTAAATTACATTTTTCCTGCTTTATTTGTTTTTAAATTTTAATTATTTACTTCTTTTTGCCTTTTTACAAAAATTTTAATTAATTTTATTCACATCTTTTTTTATTTACATTTTTATAAAAAATTGTATTAAACTAATTTGCTTTTATGGATTGAATTTTAATCATTCATGTGATTTAAAGTGCTCCAAAAATTTGAAACAGTTCAAATTGATGAAATATTTTTTCAATACAGCTACTTTGGAAAATTACTGACTAATAAAATTTAAAAATTTAAGTTAAGAAGTTCTCAGGAGAGTGCACCGCTATTTTTAATTATTTATCAAGAAAATAATTTTAATTTTCTACAAAATTATTTTTAATAGGTAATTTTTTGTGTGAAATTCTAAAATAAAATCAATCAGATTATATTTTCATACTTTTTGAATTTTTATTTTTCTTAAAAATTAGTAGATTATGAAATCCATGCGTAGTTTTGCATAAAAATATATTTTTAAATCAACAAGAAATTTGTAACATGGAAAAATTTCAGTATTTATAATTTTCAAAGCATTTTTTTTTAAATCTAATATCAAATCATAAATTTCTCATTATTTATACTTTAAAAAAAATTTTTGAACTAAAATTATTTAAAATAAACAAATGGATTTTTGTATAAAAATTGAATAATAATTGCAATTTTTAACCATCTTTAGTCTAAAAGCGAAAATTTTTATTGAATAAAAAAACTTAAAATATTCTGAAAATAATTTTCTTTGCTTAGCGATTTTTCTGCATTCAAAAACAGTCTCTACAAACATCCAAAAAGGGTCGAAATATTTTCTAACCTATTTTATTTTATAACCATTGAATTTCTTAGAACAAATTACTTTACAAATAAATTTTTGGATTATATAAATTATTTTCTTGCTATAGTTAAAAATATCGATCTAATTTCCTCTTAAAAAAGACTTGAAAATTAAAGCTAAGAAAATGAAAAAAACAAATTACTTTTTCTAAACAAATTTTTCCCAATTTTTATATTTCTAATGATGTAAAAATTCTAAGTCAAATTCTTTTAATAAAATTGAATTTTTAATTGTTTTTTTCTAATTATTTATTTTCTAATTTTTATTTTTCTACTTGTTTCGTTTTTGTGCGACATCTTTTTAAATAGAATAACTTTACATAAAATATAAAAATGATTTCAGTACTTAAATGTTTTGATATTTGAAAATATTTATTTATCAACTCGGAGTGATCGTTAAATTAAGATCTTCACTATTTATATTTTAAACTCAATTTTACATATTTCTATTTATACGTGATGCAAATTGGTTGAACTAAATTATTTATTGTTTTTATTTTCTTCGTTTTTATTTATTTTATCGCGAAAATTTGATTAAAGTAAATTGCTTTTATAGATTAACTTTAAAAAAAAATTCATGCGGTTGAAGGTGCTGGAAAAATTTCGATACTGTGAAATGAATTATTTTTTCATTATAAATGTTTTGTTGAAAATTATTATATTGACTGAGTAATAAAATTGGAAAGGGAAATATAAATTGAGAAATTAAAAGCGCAATTAAAAAGTAAATTAAAAAAAAGAAAAAATTAAAAAATTAGTTTTTCCAAATAATATTTCGCCATATTTTTATTTATTTATTTTTAATGACTTTAAAAATGCACCAAAAATAAGCACCACTTTTCAAGTGTCTCTTGTTATATAGAAAGGATAGTAATTCTAAATGTTCGTTTATTATGATCCAAATTACAACTTGATTTTGCAAACTAAGCGTTGATTTCAGGGAATTAGATTAATTAATTAATTTATTAGTATTATTCTTGTTTGCTGTCAGTTGCGAAAAATAAATTGCTGAGTCACTCGCACTTAACAATCAGTGTACTTACATTGATGCACAATCATTGCGCGAGTGTTTAATGAAATTAAACCTATTCCTTGGGTTCATTACAAACAATTGGAGAAACTTTGCTGAATATATACATATACTGGTATAGTGAAAGTTTTCATATTTTGTTTCAAAATACTTTTTTTTTACGCCATTATCTTTTTTACGTTGTTCCGTTTTTATTAATAGTTTTAAAACCTAGATGTATGCTCACTATCTACATGTAGTGCCCACATATTTCATATTTTCATTCTTTTTTCAAATTTAATAAAATTTGTAATTATTTTTTTTATTCGTTATTATAAATTATAAATTTAATTAATAAATTGATAAAAAGTAACACGTTTTTTCGAAGGATATCAAAGTAAGAAAAAAAAATGAATAAAAATTCTTGAGATGCGACAATTTTTATACTTTTTTTATCTTAATTTTGATATTTTTCGAAAAAATATTAAATAAATACTAAAGAATATTAAGTTAATAAATGTAAATTAATAAATTGAAAATTAAATGGCAAATTTTTGCTAAACAATAAATTAATTGACTAAGAGAAAAGAAATAGTGCCTACAGAATTTATTTCTCCATCGCATACATTCCAAACAGGACGTTTTTATAATTTTCCTTTCCCCTTCAATTACAATCTAAATTTGTGACGTGACTAATCTCACAAATTTTAAAAAAATAAATAAATTAAGACTAATTAAACAAATAATATAATTTGTATAAAATGAAGAAACTCCACGTTCTTATAAAAAGTCATTTAAAAATGTTAAAGAAAAAATAAAATTTAAATATGTTTTGAAAATAAACATGACACTGTTTATGTAAATTTATAATTATTAAGTGTTCTGAAGTGTTAAAAACTAATTGCGAATAGAATCTGAATGTTTATAAACTGGAAATATTGTATAAAGAAGACAATTGTGCATATTGTTTTACTTCCTGGATATGATTCGTTTATTTTGTACATTCAATCACGAATGGGCAGGATTTGACTTTCGTAAACAGAGCTCATCTTCATCAAAAAAATGCGAGACTTTCACAATTGGAAATCACGCGTCTGAAGATCGAAACCGGTTATGTGTAAAGACAGATCAAAGAACTTAAGACATTTTCAAGAATATTTCTGCCCATTATAATTCAAAAAGTCTATGTATATTGTTATTATATTATTGTCTTTTTAATTTTGTAAATGTTAGATGTCTTCATTCTGTTTTTTTTTTGAAAGATAAAAACAGTATACATATTTTATGGATTGAAAAAATATATTGAAACGGAAGATTATCTATTATTTACTGAATATGCATATATAACTAAAGTTAGAAACGGTTTAATGGTTATTTATTCGCCAGTTGTAGTTAATTATTTTCATGAAAAGAATTTGAATAGAGCGATTCGTTCCTTTTTGGATGCATCCATTAACATTTAAAAGATGTTTTATGATTTTATTTATGTCAACTCATCGTTTCACGTTATAGTAGGTGTTTCTGGCGAAGGTTTTTTTTTCAGGGGAATGTCTTTGAAGTTGCAATGCACTTCAGGTTCTTGGTGTTGTAGGCTGTACTATGTGGTCGGCTTGTGCCTCCGTAAGAGAGGTCGATGCTTGTCAGCATCGGGAAAGTGTGTCAACGAAAGGTCAACGTTTAATCGTCTCCTCTAAGGATTCTTGGGGGCAAATATTCAGAATCAAAAAATTTTCATTTTTCTCCTATAATAATGTTTTCTTTAAGAGAAATTCATGGCGATGTCTCCTTTTAGAATGCACTTTGAATATTGCATTAGAGTAAAAATTCGTTTATAACAATATTTAGTACTTGTTTTTTATTTGTAATTTATATTATTATATTATTTATAAAGTAATTTTATAATTATATAGCCGTTTTTTTGAAAAACAATTAATTTACCCAAAAAATTAATTCCAAAATTATAATTAATTGAAGACCCAAAAAATATTGCATATTAAGATAAATTAAAGATTGAAATTCGTTTGTACTAATTGTCAAACTTTTTAGATACAATTTATTTATTCATTTATTCAATGTCTGATTATAAATGATTATAAAATTGCGAACAAATTGAAATTCAATATGGATCTGCTACTCCACCTGAGAACGCCAAGGTCACCGATAGATGGCAGTGAAAATTCCAAGAAGGAACTGAACTGCCATCTGGTGGTGACCTTGACGTTCTCAAGTGGCGAAATCAAACCACCATTTTATCCCTCAAAAACTATTTTATAATTAAAAAAATATTGTCAGAACAATATTGCCAAAAACATATTAATAAAAATAATTTAATAGAATTATATAAGTACTATTATTTGTCTTTTCATTGCTTATTTTCTTTATGATAATTCTAATATAAGGAATTTTTTCCGTTTGTTTCAGGTGAGTTAAAAACAACATACTGTCAATTTTATTTCGTAAGTGAATATATAATAAAACATATATAATTACATATTATAACGTAAAATATAATAGGTAAATAAAATATTAAATATTTATTTCAGTTAAATAATTTTTATTTAGGTAAAAATGAATTGCATTTTCAATTTTGAACCAAGAATTTCAGTATTTGAACCAATTGGTTCAGTTTTTAAAACTAATTTTAGAATTTGAATCAAATAACATTTAATTGACCTAATAAAAATTATTTGATACAAATTGAATATTTATTTGATAATAAACGAATATAATCGTTCATTTGAATCAAATAAATTTAGTTTTTTTTGCAATTGTTTTTTGTCAAGAAAAATATTTTTTCCCTCTCAATTGTTGATAATAAACGTTTGTAAACTTCACCGACGCGAAATATTGATTTCCGAGTTTAGACGATAATAGAATCTGCAGAATTTAGAACTGATTGAAGTGATGCTGATGACTTATTGAAGTATTTTAGAATTGGTAGATTTTCTCGAAGTGTTGATTTTTATTTTCAGGATTTCGAAAATTCTTACAATATTTGTAAATATTTTCCGTAAATATCAATCGTCTTCTCAAAGTGTTGATTTTTAGTTCTGTAAACTATATTCCACTGTAAATTTATTTAAGAGAAAGTTCTTTTCCAAAAGTTCTGAATACTTCTAGACACAATTATAAAGAGATATTACGTTCTTTCTTTACGGACATTGCCGGGAAAATTTTGCAATAAATTTCTAATTATTATTTAAATAATGTAGAAATGGGGTTTTTTTTCGAAAATTTTGAAGAAGGTCATGTCTTATCGCTCTTTGAGAATCTTTCTATTCTTCCATAAATAAATAACTCCTGTAAAGATAGTGAATTTCACGCGAAGTAGCACAGTGAGATAATGCAATCCTAGAAATTAATTAATGCTGATTTATCAGAGAACATATAGCATACGTAACACTCTGCCGCAGGAACGATCTTGAAACAAGGAAGCTTTATCATTTTCTTATCTGACAAAAACTACTAATACAGTCACTAGAGTCAAATTAAATTCTCCGATGCAGGGGAAAATAATTACTAAGTAACCTAAGGAATAATTTTAGTAACTTAAGGAGTAATTTTAGTGATCTAGGGAATAATTTTAGTAACTTAAATAATTTTAGTAACTTAAAGAATAACTTAAATTTACCTGCAGCTAGAAGAAATATCTAATTAAAATTCTGAATCTCGTATAATTTTTCAAGACATTCAAAATTTTTTAAACAAATTTTCCATTTTTAGTTATTTTTTTCATGTTATATTGTGCAGGCTTCACACTCTTCTACCAAAAGCTACTATTTGCTACTTTTTTGATACGCGGCTACTTTTTGGCTACTTTTTTGATCCTAATGCTACTAAAAGTTACTTTTCTAAACAAATAGTCAAATTTAGATTTTTAGTTTTCACATTTCCATTTAAAAACTAAAACTAAAATCTTTAATGAAAAACGACCGCCAATAAGATAATAGGATATAATTTCACCGACATTTTACTCTATCAATAGTGACTGATTATAAATTGTGTTTATATTTTCTTGCAAATGATAACCTTTCAATTTCCCGTTTTTCTCAGCTGAAGTACTAATTTTTCCCGATTTTATTTTCTCATCAAATTTTAATTTATTTCATTTCCAACATAAATTTACAATTTGGAAAATAATTGAATTAAACAAAGAATTTTTTCAATTTTTCAAGAAATAATCTTGTCTGTTTATAAGGTAAATGTACAAATTTCCGTGCTAGAACGTTATTCCGTGCTATCTTTTAATACTAATTAATATAGAAAATTAATAAAATATTTTAGTAAAATAAAACCCATAATATTAATCTAATAAATAGCAAAGTTTATTCTACAATTTTCCACTTGCTAAAATATTTTATCAATTCCTTATTTTAATTAGTTAAAAAAAAATAGCACGGAATAAGGTTCTAGCACGCAATTGTGTACAGTTAACTTAATTATAATTGAAAATTTGGTTAATTCAATTTCATTAATATTTATTGATGCTAATTGAATTTTTGCAAAGAATTTTACTATTTATAAAAGTAATTTAATATCCTTCCAAAGAATGTTATTACATATTTAAGAAAATAATTAAATGTTTGTGTAGAATTTTATTAAAATTTTTGAAAATAATCCAATTGTAGAGAATAATTTAATTATTTATATAAAGATAATTGAAAGTTCGGAGAATTTCAAAAAATGTCAAACATAATTAAATTTCTGTGGGGAATTTTGAAAATAATTGAATTGTTTTTTTTAATTTTATGGAAATTTATGAAAATAATTGAATTCCTTTGAAGAATATATTTAAAAAATAATTGAATTCTTTAGACAAAATTTAATCCAATTTTTAAAAATAATTGCATTTTTCGACGAATTTGATTAAAATTGTATTAAAGATATTTCCATTTCTGCAATGAGTTTTATTATTTATGAAAGTAATTGAATTATTGTGAGGATTTTTTAAAAAAAAGTTTCAAATAATTGATTTTTTAAAAAAAATTTAGATAAACTCTATTTTTAATAATTCAATTCCTATGAAATTTTCATTCTTTTAGAAAATAATTGAATATTCGTGTAGAATTTTGTCAAAATTGTTTTTAACTAATTGAATACTTTTTGGAAATTTTACTAAAATAGTGGACATACAAATTATTGAGTTAAGAAAACATTTTAAAAATAATTGAATTCTTGTGGTGAATATAAATGAATTTTTGTTATTTATAGAAATAATTGAACTTTTACAATGACTTTTAATAAAATTCCTAAAAGTAATTTAATTTTGTCCAAGTTTTACTATTCAAGAAAATAATTGAATGCATTGCTAATAAATTTTTAATATTAAAATTATAATTTTTCGGTGACTAACATCCCTTGATTATATAGAAAAATTGAAATAAAATTCTTTAAAAGAAATAAATTATTTTTACTAGAATGTAAAGAAATATCAATTACATAAAAAATTTTCGATTATTTGTTTAGAAAAATTCAATTATCTTGAAATAATAGAATTAAAAAATCTTAGTTTTCAAAATTTAGAAAAAAAACTGCGAAAATTTAATTTTATTAAAAAATTTGAAGTGTGTATTTTTTTTAAAGTAATTAATAAAAATTTTAATTATTAATCTTCGCACTAAGGAACGTGAATACATTAAGAATGTGATTCTCCATAAAATTTAATTATTAAACAATTATTCAATTAAAATACTTTGAAAATTCGATTTTTTAAAACATTTTTAATGAAATTCTTTAATTCTTTTTTTTGTCACCGAGGCTACTATTTTCTACTTTTCTTTTGTCATCGAGGCTGCTTTTCCTACTTTTTTTAAACTCATAATAGAGTGCGAAGCCTGTATTGTGGTAAATTGCGAGTTTAGGTCAAGTTGTAAGTTTTTGTCTCAAATCATGTATGTTGTGTGTTAAACCACTAAAAACAAAAAGTGTAGCTTAAAATAGATATTAAAGAGCAAAGATATGTTTATTTCTTAAAACAGTTTTTTTATAAAAGCAACAGTTTCGATAACTGAAACTATAGCATCATGCTATGAATATACATAGTACATAGTACATTAGTACTTTAAAATTGATTGAAAATAAAATAGAAATTAAATCACTGGTACATGCTGTTGAATTCATAACAGATTTAATTATTACCTACGAACTGCAATTTTGGATATTATAGCATTTTCTGTTAACAACAGTATTCGTATTCGAACGATATTGAAAATGCCGTTTATTGCGACTGACAAATATGTCATTGATTCGATAGCAATTTTTTTTTTCTCATCCTAAGGAATGAAATGAAAAATAATTCAAAGAAGCGAGTTAAGAAAAATGCACGTTTGTTTGTTTCTTATGTTACTAAATAACTTTTTTCCTTCTGCATACATTTAATAAAATCTCTTTGAAACGCGCCACGTGTTTGTTGCAAAGGGACTATTGCGCATTTAAAATGAGACTAGTTTTCCTGTTCTACGTATAAGACTAAACTAAGTTTGGGTGTTGCAGTAGAAGATTTCCATTTTTAATGAAACCTGTCGCGTAGAGCGCGAAACTTTCGACTGGAATTTTCGTTTTCTTCTTCTTTTTTTTATTACTTCTCTCTGTCTCTCCTCTCTCTTTTTTTATATATCGTGTGCTGTACGAATTCCATATCAGTGCAGCACCAAAGTAAACTTCGCAAGAGTAAAGTTCTCCTGCAATTACTGATGGCTTCCGTCGTCGCTTCTGAAAATCATCTGCTCAAGGAAACTGGTCACGTTCTGGGACAGCCAATCGCTGCCAACGTCTCGTCGCCTTCTTTCGTTCTTTCTAAGGTTGCTTGGATTGAGGACGGATTAGAGACAGAGTCCATTAAGAGACGTTTTTTCGAATCGTTCTCCTTCGATCGACTTCTCCATGTACCAAAGACAAGTCTTTGCACTTTTTCCTGCTTTGAGAATCGATTATATTGATGATAGGGACATTAGGATTCGAATTGTGCTTTTAAACGTTTCAGATGATATTTGTGGAAAAGTTGACAACCAACAATTGTATTAAATAGCAAAAACAATAGCAGGCATCTTGAACATCAACTAAAACATATTATTTACTTTTTTGCGATTTGATACTATTTGAATTTTTTTTCTACTAAAACTATTTTTACAATTTTTTTCTACTATTTGGGTACTTTTTTTTTTAAATTTGTGACACTAAAAACGACTTTTGTTCTATGTTTAAGAATTTACACTACTTTAAATTCACAGGAAAAAAATCTTTATTCAGTATGATTACTAACTTGACAGAGAAACTTATAATTATTTCAATCAATACTTTTGCTGATTTAGAGAAATTTATCGATGTTCCAAGTAATACATTTTTTCCGTGTTCGCTAATAGTTGAGATAAAAAAATTATTTCCAAATTTTCATAAATAGAAATAATTCAACAAATTTAAATAAAATTCTTTCAAACTATAGGTACAATTACTTTCAAAAATTTTACCACATTCAATTATTTTTAATATTTATTATTTTAATAAAAAATTCCCCAAAAGAATTCAATTAATAAACATTTTTTTTTATAAAATGCTTTGTAAGCAGTCACTTTTGCCATAAATAATAACATTTTCACATGAATTCAAATATTTAGAACACAATTTCCATACAATTTTTAGAAAAAAATCAATTTTTAAAAAATATTTTTATACAATTCGTCACAAAAGTCTAT
The DNA here is from genome assembly GCA_032873175.1 of Leptopilina drosophilae. Taxonomy (NCBI): domain Eukaryota; kingdom Metazoa; phylum Arthropoda; class Insecta; order Hymenoptera; family Figitidae; genus Leptopilina; species Leptopilina drosophilae. The sequence continues at coordinate 9,771,623 of CM065480.1, forward strand.
TATTAAAAAAAATGTAATTAAATTCGATGAAGCTGAAGACCACAACGGTTTTAAAAATGAAAACAAAAAAATTATGATCTTAATATTATTTTTGATTCTACATCATGTTATTTTTTGATAATTGTATCCTTAGTGACAATTAATATCTTAAAAATTAAGGCAAATGAAACATAGAGATGAATTTTATTTGAAAAAAATTCTTTTTTGATTTTTTTTAATGTTGCCGACTTCAGCTTCGTTCAAATTCGTCGCAAAGAATTTTATTATTTTCATAAGTATCGAAACTTATTGCAGAATTTTAATTATTTTTAATACAATTTTAAATGATCTTTTCGAAAAATGCAATTATTCTTAAACATTTTATTAAAACTCGACAAAAGAATTCCATTGTTTGAAACAATTTTAGTAAACTTTTCTGTAATAGAATGCAATTTAAATCAATTAAAAAATTTTAATTTCTGTTGGAAAAATGTGTTAGATTATTTATTTAACAGAAAATATTCAAATTTTAATTGAATTTATTCATAAATATTAATTTATTCAAATTATTCAATAACTAAAGAAAAGTTGATAACATTCTTGGAAAAAAAATTCATTCAAAACAATTCAATTATTTTAAAATACAATTTTTCTAAAATTTGCCGAAAAGAATATGTTATTTTACAAAAATTTAATAAAATTCTTCACAAGCAATTAATTATTTTTCTAAATAATAAAACTCGGCAGAGAATATAAGTTATTTTTAACAGAATTTTATACAAAATTACTTTAAACAATAACATTTTTTTACAAAATATTATTAAAGTTCTTTGTAAAGATTGAATTGTTTACAATTTTCATACAATTTATAGAAAATTCTTTAAGAAATTTCAGTTATTTTCACAGATAATAAAATCTTGATAAAAATTCAATTATTTTCCATAATTTTAATAAATTCTTCACAAGTATTTAATTATTGTTAATAATAATAAAATTAGTTGCTTGATCTCAGTAATCTTTAACACAATTCTAAATGAAATAAATTTTTTTCCAAAATTTCAATAAAATTCTTCGAAAAAATGCAATTATTTTTATTCCAATTGGAATGAAAAAAAATTTAATTTCAGTTAAAAGTTTAAATTATAATTGAGTATTATTTAAAATTAAAATTTTATTTAAAATTTTTTAAAAAAGTGATTGAATTTTGGCAGAAATACAGTTGTAATTTTTAGAAATATTTAAATTTCAAAAAGATTTTACATTGAAATGATTAGAAATATTTTAATTCCTGTGGAAAACTATATAGGCTTTTAAATATTTATTTTTAAAAAATTCTATTTTTAAATGAAATTGAATTTAGAAATTATGCTAAAATTTTTTTTGTTAAATTAAACTTTTCGCTAACAACTTTTTTTTACAACTTTTTGCTACTTATTTAAAAGTATTTCAAGTACGAAACTTGCAATCGATCAGTGTGTACATACATTTTCTATCTAGAGCGGCCAACAAATGTTTTTCGCTTTTATAGTTTAGATAATTTGACAAAAAAGACTTTGCAAATATTTCTTATCATAACTTTAAAATTATGAATAAGTTATGATGCTTTTTCTCACAAAATAGAGTTATTATTCACGAGTAAATTACTTGCGGTAATATAACAAACAACCGCAAGATAACCGAAAAGTTACTTTTTAAATATGTTACTCAAAGAAGACTTCAAAAAAATTGACTTGTGGTTTCGTCATCAGCTTCAAGTCGCACAACACACTGTTCAAAACAAAAAAATAAATTATTTCTAAAATTAATACTCCTCGTAATTATTCAACGAAACTTTAATAAGTTTTTTTTAATGTTCTAAAACTTTCTATTTTTTTTCGCATGCAAAAAAAAAAATGTCAGCAATTTACGAAATCGGTAGTAGAGAGAAAAAAATTCAACTTCATTATAATGGTACATTCATTATTACGGAGGAGTGCAATATTAAGTGTTATATCTTGAATTAAAAATTACGTAATTTATAATTTTAGATTTTTACCTTAATTATCTTAATTTTACCCTAGAATATTGTGAAATACAATCTTAAATCACTATATTTTCTAAATGATAGTAAAAATGAAACGTCTTCAAGTTATAATTTTTAACGATCACTTTCCATAAAAAGTCTCCGCTTCGCTTCACTTTCATCTTCCGACCTTAAGAATCATTCAGAAGAATGCAATCGCGCACGCCTCGAGATATGACCTCTATACTTGACCCATCTAGAAAGTAAAGACTTTAAGAATTTATAAAAAAAAAAAAGAATTGATAATTTCTATTTGTCAGGGAAAGTAAATTTTCTGAATTGACTCAAATTTTCTATTGGAAAGAAAAAATCGCCATAAAAAATTCTTTATGTACTTTTCCTTTTTTTTGTTTCCTTGAAAAAATTTTCTCTATTATCTGAAACGAATATATTAAAACCGGATATTTATAACTTTTTGCACGATTTTTGCGTGAGCATTTGAGGAAATATTTTTCCATACATTTAAGCACGTTTCTTTCGAGAATTACTGTAATAATTGACTTAATGATGTCATAATAAGTTAGAAAATTGAAAATTTAGCTTTCTCCGTAAATATTCGAAGCAAGAGAGGAGCTCGTGTGTTCGCTTCCAACGTTAAGAGCGAGGTGAAATAGCCCTGGGAAATGTTGCACGTCTTGATATTATTGTAACACACAACATATGGAGGGTGAAGGGATCACTAACTACATTCTGACCATCCGCAATATGCACGCCGGAAACCTTCGTATAGAGCATGTAATCTAATATTAGGGCCGTGATAAGAAAATTAATTTAATATTTAATATAGTGTGTTTCCATAAAAGCAGAAAATAGAGACACACATTTATGTATAATGTAAAATTAAAACTGTGTTTAATTGAAACTATATCAAATGAATTATAAAATACAATATTTTCATAGGCTGAAAATTTAATTACTCTTCTTGTGATTGCTATTTCTCGTGCATGTTTTTTTAGATTCATTTAAATCTCCGTGAAATTGGATTATAATTAAGAATTGTTTTCAAATCCTGGCTTCGTATTCATTTACTATTTTTGATACTGAGAAGACTCTAAATTGTAGAAAATCGCATTTGCATACAGATAACAAATTTTATTTACAGATTTATAAACCATATACAATTTATTTGAATTAAATAAAAAATATATTTGTCTCAGTGTCAACTAGGTTATTTAATTGTTATAAAATGCTTATTTAAATTTAATAAAATGTATAATTAAGCTAAATATTTAAATACCTATCTAATTTTCTGCAGGAATTAAAATATTTAAAATGATTTCAATCTAAACCTTTTTAAAAAATAAATGTTTCTAAAAAATTACAAACTGTAATTTCTTCAAAATTCAATCATTTTTTTGTTAAAATTTTTAATTAAAATTATTGATAACTTTAATCTCTTTTATTAAAATAAATAAAATTTTACACCCAGAGAAAAATATTATTTCAACCAAATATATTTTATTTGACTTAAATAAACGTATATTTATCACAGAATTTTATTTAAATCAAATAAATATTTATTTGAAACAAATGAAAAGTCTAGTTGGTTCTGAAACAAATATACAATTTCTCTCTGGTGTAATAGATTACAGTTTTATAACAATTAAAATTTTCAATGATTTCAATTTAAAAATCTTTTGAAATTTAATTATTTCTAAAAGTTCACACTATAACGCTATTAATATTTCAATTATTATATAAAATTTAAACTGAAACTCAATTTTGAATAAATTCTTATTAACAACATGTGATCGATAGGTTCTCAATCGTATATTTTTCGAACATTTTTCTCTTTAAATATTTAATAAATTAAGCTGAAATTTCGTAAATTAGTCAAAAATACAATAGAGAAGATGTGTAAAAGTTTTTCTATTTTTAAAATTAATTTTAACAAATTACTTGTAATCAATTTTTCTTCTTTACTAATTTTAAAGTGTTTTATTGTAATTTATTTTTGAATTATTAACACTTTTGCACATCACTGCCCTTCTTTATTATATTTTAGACTTTTTTTTACCAAATTTCAGCTCAATTTATTAAATACTTTATAAGAGAGAGGTAATAAAAATTACCATTAAATTTCTAATAGTCACATGCTGTTAAAAAGTTCTAGGGAAATTTAATTATTTAAATAGAAAAGTAAATAATTTATTAAATAATTGAATATTTCTTAAGAACTGAATTGTTATAAAGAATTCTAACAAAATTTTTTTATATAATTGAATTCTGTTGATAATATTTAATAAAATTTTCAAAAATAATTAAGAGATTATTTGAAGAAATCATTAAAATTCAATTGAATTGGCAATTATTTCATGGAAAATTCTGGGAAAAATCAAATTTAAAATTATATTAAAACTTAAAACTAATTGAAATTAAATTAAATTAATTAAATAATTGAATTCTTGTGAAAATATTATTTATAAAAATTCTTGAATTTTTGCGAAAAATTTTCTTGAAACTTTTGAAAATAATTAAAAATTCCAAGAAAAATTTGAAAACAAGTGCAAGTTTATGAAAATTGTAAATAATTGGATTTTTAATTACAAAGAAAAAAATTTTAATAGTATTTTAGAAAAAAATTTAATTATTTAGAATGATTTCTTTATAATTCTGTTAAAACTTTAAAAGTAATTGAAATTCTTTGTTGAGTATTATTATTTATAAAAATAGTTTAATTCTTGCGAAGTATTTTATTAATTTTTTTTTAATATTGTATAAAAATTGTTGTATTTAAAATAATTAAATTGCTTTGAATATTTTTATTATTTATGAAAAGTAAATTAATTTTTACCTAGAATTTTATCAATTTTTTGTTATTAATTGAATAATTTGAATAATCGAATATTAATAAATGAATTCAAGAAAATTTGAATAAATTTTGTTCAATAAAGAAATTCTTTTTTCCAACAGAAATTAAAATATTTTAATTTGTTACTCTTAAATTCTTATAAAGAATTTTATTAAAATTGTTTAAACTAATTAAATAATTTTAAAGAGTTTGAAAAAAATTATTAAGAATAGTTCCATTTTTCAAAAGTTCATTTAAAAAAAATTTTGTTAAAATTTCTTTTAAATAATCGATTTTTTAGGAATTTTTATTTAAATAGTGTAGGTGTTATAAAAATTGAATTTTGAAATATTTTTGAAACTAATAAAATTTCTATAAAGAATTTTATTGAAATTTTTTTAAAATAATTGAATTATAACGAAGAAATTAATTAAAATTATTTAAAATAAGCAAATTCTTTTAAGAAACTTAAGGGGAGGATACGCCTATATTTTCAACTATATGAAGAAAATATTTTAAATAATCAATAAAATTGTTTTTATAGTAATTTTTTGAGAAGAATTCAACCCTTTTTGAATTTTTATTTTTTAAAAAAATTGATAGATTTTGAAATCTATATTTAATTTTGTAAAAAATATGTTGAAGTATATGTGTATCCTCCCCTTAATAAAAAATTTATTGGAAATAATTAAAAAATTGTAATAAACAAATTAAATCGAAATTCTTTAATCTGTTTCAAATTTTTTAAATAAAATTCCATTAAAAATAACATTGAACATTAGACAAATTTTTAATGTCAATCATGAAAATAATAGTGCAAAGTCATATATCATCATAATTTTTTTCAGTATTTCTATTCTATTTTTTAAAGATAATTGAATTTTTAAAATTGAATAATCAAAATTTTTTTAAATACCTAAAATTTTCTGAAATTCAATGAAAAATAACTGAATTTTTAACAGAGTTTTATTGAAGTTGTGAACAATAATAGATAGGAAAGTTAGGCACATTAATTTTTAAAAATATTTCACGTATTCAAATCATTAATTATTGCTTTCTAAATTTCAAATAGTTCATTTATTTCACTTAACTGATTTATATTTTACACGCAAATAGTGAAAAAGTGGGTTTAATTATGTAACACGATAAAATAAAATACACATGTCTAGTGAATATTAATTTATATAGTTCGAATAAATATTTGATAGAGAATAGACAATTAAACCATGTTTAAGTCATGCAGATAATTTTTATTTGACTTAAATAATTTTTTTTAGTTTATTAATTTGATAGAAATACGTCATTGAATTATTAACGCATATTTCCCTCAAAAGTCCGCGAGAATTATTGAATGAAAAGCATATTGCTATAGAATTTATACACACGAATATATAATATTCCAAAAGTTTCATATCAATTTCCAACATGATTTTTATTTCATTCCGCTTATATAAATTCATTTAAAATTTATAACTTTCCATTTTATCCATTTTCAAAGAGAAATAGAGAAAGAGAGAGAAAGAGGGAGAGAAAGAGCAAAGCACTTTAATGTCTAAAATAATTAGTGTCAGTTTCTGCTAATGTTTCGGTTGCATATAAAATGAATACGATAAAAATAGAATATCAATAGAATAATGGTGCACAAAGATCTTTAATTGACGGTAATTATCTTGCTTAATAAAATGCACGTTAAATTGACATAATAAAGTGTCTTTCGACTTTTATTCAAATACTTATCATTGAGTTCCGCAAATATAATTTTCCACATTATTTTCCACAGTTCAAATTTCAAACAAAAAATAAAGTAACATTAAAAATTTTTCAATTGACAACGAATAATTTCTGAAGAAAAAAAAAAGAAGTACATAAACGAAAGATTTTTTAAAAAAAGTAGTGAAAGAGAAAATAAAAAAAAATTGCGAAGAAAAGAAAATCTTTTAGAAAATCTGCTACGAACGAATTCAGACTTGACATATATCGTAGTATATATTTCCAAAGTTTCTTTGTCGATTTTCATGATAACTGGCGAATGGGGAAAAAAGGAAAAAATATTTTCTTCTCTTAGGAAAAATATTTGTGAGGTACAAATTGACACAGTATTTGGTTAGATTTGCGACAATTACCTTCTTTTTAGCAAATGAAGGTAAATTTACTTTAAAAATTTTTTGACTAAAATTAAAAATGTTACCATTTTTCAAGCTTATTAAAATGAACCCTTTACTTGGTTTTTTTTCATTTTTTTTTGTTGCGATATTATATAAACATATTTTAGTAAAGCCAATGAATGTCAAAGTAGAAACTTTCTCATCAATAATAACAAAAATAATTTCCGCACGTCTTACTGGAGAGAGAAATATTGTTTTTGTGTTCTAAAACTGAAAGTCAGTGGTATAGATCAACGGTTCGTCAGACGCAGAAATGCCGAAGGCTCAAAAATAATACTTGTCAACGAAAATTAAAATAACGTTAATCCTTTCATGCGAGTCCTTTGAAGTGGTCTCTCGGAACAATGTCGACAAAAGGAATTTTATACGATTGTGCTGCACCTCACTATCAGTTCCACAATATATCTGAAGAGCTAATGTTGCAATAATATTTATTTACTATTATAAATTCTATTGGTGACATTTGTTTATATAATTCGAGCGAGAAATATTTTATTTCGTCAATAATAAAATAATAAAATTATTCAAAAACATCAATAACTTCTTTTTTAAATAAATATTTAATTGTTATTATTTTCCCATAGGAGTTAAGATTGCCATAAATTTCAAATTTAAATATTTCTTAAATCTTTCGAAATTCAGAGTTATTATGTTAAGTAATTATTATTGTTATTATGTTAAAGTACGAATAATTCAAATTTTCAAAGATTTTAATTTGAAACTTTTCCAAAATTATTATCTAAAATTTTAATCGAAAATCATTTTTAAATGAAGCAAAAGTCCATAACGTTAATAAACGAAAAAAATTTATTTAATACATTAAAATATTGTTTATAATTTAATATTTAATTGTTAAACACTTATCATCAAAACATAAACATCAATTTATTTTTCTAAATATTTTTGTGGGAATATTAGAAAATTCTATACGAGAATTCAATTATTTAAATACAAAAATAAATAATTGAATATTTCACGTTAATTTTCTTGGTTTCTGAAAAAAAATCTTTTTTTAAACAAATTTTTGTACAGAAAATAGTACGTCTCATTTTTTGAATAATTATTTACAAAAAAAATATTTGTGACCAAAAATATTTATTCTTTTTGGTAGAAAAATTATGTTTTTTTTCTAATCGTTGGTAATAAACGTTGCGAACTTCACTGGCGTTATTTCATAAAATTTAATTTTTACGATGAATTTGGTTAACAACTTTTGAAAAGAATTAATTTCTTTTGGAGAATTTAATAAAAATTTTACTGAAATTTATTATTTTAAAGAGCTTTATAACAATTTATTTTCAAAAATAATTGAAAACAGTTTGAAGAGTTTAGTAATTTTTTTTTAAATAGTCGAATTCCTGAGAAGAATTTAAAGAATAATTTATAAAAACAATTAAATTCATGCGAAGAATTTTATTAAATTTCGTTTAAATTTAATTTAATTTTTACGATGAATTTGGTTAACAACTTTCGAAAAGAATTAATTTCTTTTGAAGTATTTAATAAAAATTTTACTGAAATTTATTATTTTAAAGAGCTTTATAAGTATTTATTTTCAAAAATAATTGAAAACAGTTTGAAGAGTTTAGTAATTTTTTTTAAATAGTCGAATCCCTGAGAAGAATTTAAAAAATAATTTAAATTAATTGAATTTAAAATAATTGAAAACAGTTTGAAGAGTTTAGTAATTTTTTTTAAATAGTCGAATTCCTGAGAAGACTTTAAAGAATAATCTATAAAAACAATTAAATTCATGCGAAGAATTTTATTAAATTTCGTTTAAATAATTGAAATTTAGCCAAGAACTTTACTAAAATTTTTGACAATAATTTAATTCTTAAGAAAAATTTCGCTAAACATTTGTAAAAACAATTATGAATTCTTAAGAATTAAAATTTTTTTTTAAATAATTTAATTTCTGCAAAGTATTTTATTACTTTTCAAAAACATGGCATTCTTGTGATGAATTTTGAGCTTGATATTTATCAAAATAATTGAAATTTTGGAAAAGAATTATATTAAAATTCACTGAGAAAACAAATTTTTCATACGAAACATAAGCAGTCAACTATAAAAATAGAACTAAACTAAATGTATTGAATCAAAATTATTATGTTTAAATCAAACATAATTTTTGGTTGACTGTATAACGAAGATAATTATGCTTAATTCAAATATATTGTTTTCTCAGAGAAGAATTTTATTGTTTATTAAGATAATTGATTTCTTTTGCAGAATTATATAACATTTTTTTATTTCTTTGTGATGAGTTAAAAGCTTTTTATGAAAATAATTGAATTATTACAACGAATTTTCTTATTTTATTGAATAATTAAATGTTTCTTAAAATTCAATTCTTTCGTCAAGTTTTAGTAGAATTTTTAAGAATAATTGTATTTTTCGATGAATTTAATTTAAAACATTACAAAAAAGTATTACAATAATTTATGAAATTCTGCGATGAAATTAATTGTATTTCTAAATGAAATTTTGTTATTTATGAAAATAATTGAATGTTTTCGTAGAATTGTATCAAAAAGTTACTTTAATACGAAATTATTTCATAAAATTTATGAAAATTAGTAAATATTAAAAGTCATTGAATTACGAAAAACTTTTGAAAATAATTGAAATTTTGCAGAGAATTTTATTCAAATTTTTGAAAATAATTAAGTTTTCGGCGAAAAATATTGACTATTTATGTAGATAACTGAATTCTTGACGAAGGATTCTTTATTATTTTTTTAAATAATTGAATTTCTTCCAAGAATTTTATTACATTTTTTTAGTAAATCATTATTCAAAAAATTAAATTTACTGTATTATCTCCAAAGTTTGCTTAAAAAAATAGTTTTCTTCAGCAATCGTTGATTATAAACGTTGTGAACTTTACCAAGGTGTTATTAATTAAAATAATTGAATTTTGCAAAGGATATTTTATTAAAATTAATTAAAAACTTTCGAAATAATTAATTAATATTATAAACTTAATTCTGGTTCTGTGGCTATCCTGTATTAAAAATTAGTACTATTTAATTGTCACAGGAATAAAAATTAATTAAATCATTTGAGTCTTCTATATATTCATCTAGTATTTACGACTAAAAGTTAAGTAAAAATCTATATTAATAAAAGTTAGTATTGTATAATTGACAAGGGAATTAAAATTAATAAATTTAAACATTAATTAGTAAAGTAAAGTATAGATAGTAAAGTATCTGTTAATTAGAAGAGTTTACTCTTTTAATTAACAGAGATATCAAATTACTACTATCAAATAGTAAAATTATACTATCAAATTAGTAATTTTCTACTATTAAATCAATAGTTTTCTATACTAAAGATTAGTAAAATATTTTCTATTTAATTGGCGAACGAATAAAAATATCAATTCAATTAAAACGTTAACATTTTTTATCGATATTAGTACTAGGTGTAAATAATAATGGAATTATTCACTGTAAAAACGAGATAAAAGTTTTATTTGTGTAAATTATTTATGAACGAATCCTATCTTCTAGAAAAATATACACCTAGGCATCCTTCGAGTCGTGGAAGACTTCTCTTGGTTCTTTTATAGTGACCCTTGCGAATGACCCTGATCTGATGAACATCCTCCTGCATGTATAACTATATAAACCTCCTCTAACCGGTTTGCATTACCCATATATATGTTTACAGAGAACATTCAAGAAGAAATATATATTATTATTATTTTATACAAATTTATTTATTTATATAATTGCAATTGGATGTAAATTAAAATAAATTTTACCAAGCTTTCTACAGTATATGTGAATTTAAAAAAAAAATTACTTATAGAGATAAATCATCTGTGAAAGTTTAATGGTAGGAGATACTTTTCTATTAATAAAATAATTATTATTTTCCATATCCAATTCTATTACACTTTATTTTTGCAAGTTTTCATTAAAAACACCAATATTGTAATTTAACTATATCGATTGGAGAAAATGAATAATCAAAAAGAAAGTTTGTGTAAATATTTTATAAGAAATCTTCTATTTCAAGATATTCGGTATTTATCAGGTCTCTACGAAAAGTTATTTGCGGAAATATATTTTTTCCCTTCAGCAAAAATTTTAATGATCCACAAGTTTTGAACTTTAGAAGAGAAAAAAAATTATTTTTATTAAAAATACTTTCAAAAGTTATACATAATAAAAAACTTGAAAACTTAAATTATCCATTTGAAAACTTTATATTTAAAAAAATGATATTCTTTACTGTATACTTTAGTCGGACTGAGTTTAGAATTAAAAAATAGTATCAAAAGTTTTATAAAATGTTGGTAATAGTTGTTATTCTCAGAATACTTTTTCGATTCTAGAACATTTTTTGAGGGATAAAAATAATGGTGTTTTAATTTTTCCACTTGAGAACGCCAGGGTCACCACCAGATGGCAGTGAAAATTCCAAGAAGGAACTGAACTGCCATCTAGTGGTGACCTTGACGTTCGCAGGTGGAGAGTAGGATCTTCCTATTGAATCTGAATTTGTTCGTAATTTTATAATTATTTACGATTAGAATTTAGAGGAGTGTGATAATTAATTAATTTATAAACGGATTTCGATTTTTAATTTACTTTATTTTTAGATATTTTTATCCTCTTCAATTTTTTAGAATCTTGAAATTAATTTTTTCAGTAAGTAAATTGTATTTCAAAAGTTCGGTACCATTACTGTGTGGCTTTTTTTCACGTCGCTAAAGTTTGCAAAGTTTATTTTCAACGATTGAAAGAAAAAAAATTATTTTCCTACCAAAAAGAATAAAAATTTTTTGTCAAAAATATATTTTTGTAAATCGTTATTCAAAAAATTAAACGTACTATTTTTTGTACAAAAATTTATAAAAATCTGCTTAAAAAATATTTTTCTTCAGAAATTGTTGACTATAAACGTTGCGAACTTCACCGACGTTTGTTTCAACAAAAATAAGTGCTATTATAGTAATTTATTTTGAAAAACTGGAACCAAATAGTTGCATGTATTGAAAAAAGTCCGAGGAACGTTCGTCAGAATCAAAAATGTCACTCAGTTAACATTTTTTTAAAGTAACTCAAAATTATTGTTCTAAAAATCGAATTTTTTAGAAAAAGTAAATAATTTTCATTCATATATGAATATTCTGAATTTTTCAGACTCATAAATAACGATTAAAAAGAAAGGATAACATCCACCATTTAAAACGTAATGCCTCTAAATAAATAAAGACTATATTTCCTCGCATTTTATCTAGAAAGCCATAAGAATAAAAAATTATGAAGAAGAATAGTATGAAGTGCTTTTAGGAAATGAAAGATGTGAGGATGAATTAAGAATGTCACCTGTTAGACTTGTTAGATATATATCCCTCTGGAAGGACAGTGAAAAAATTGAATGAGGCTATGGGTGAAAAGCTACAAATGAAGTGTCTTCTTAGTTCCATTCTTTGCCCTTAAAGCTGAGCCGTAATCGTTCTATTCCTGGCAACTATCTCGATGTTGGCGTGTCGACAATGTAAATTCGGCATTGTGCCTTTTGAAAAATGTCTCCTCTCTGAACGGAGAGCCATTTTCATCTGTGTTCACACACAGCTCTCCACTTTCAACGTGAACGATCGTGTCCGCCAAACGACAGATCGGAAGTCAACCTTTGTCCACGTTCCGGCGGTTAAAACAGGAACTCTTTTATCAACCGCGCAGGTGGAAAACAGGGTGAAAATAATGGGTCCTCTAAAAATTTTCCACAACAAAACTACATTCGCTTTCTTTCTTAATCTATTGTTCGTTTGTACCGAAACGCGCTGTTTTCTACACTGTTTTATTAAAATAATAGACAAAAACTTTTAAATAATAGAAAGAGAAAGGGGCTAAAATAAAAAAAATCGTAGATATATCTCGACCCTATTTTCTCTTTGGTCCAAGTTGTTATCAATTGGACCTTTTAAATCTTAAAGTAAATTGGAGGCAAAATTGGAATGTGAAACTAGGATGCAATAAAGAGAGAGGGATGCAGGCTTCGCACTCATCTACTACAACCCACTATTTACTACTTTTTTTACGTTATGCTACTATTTGCGTACTTTTTTTTAGATTGCATTTACTAAAAGCTACTAATTCTGTTTTTTTTTAGAATTTCCACTACGTTAAATTCCCTAATACTAGAAATCAAAAAACTATTCTTCAAAATTAGAATCCAAATTTTTTAAAATGATTCAAATTTTTTTATTTTCAATATTTATATAGTAGTTTTTGTAGAATTTAATAAATGAATTCAATTGTTTTTAAAAAATTAATGAAATTCATCAAAAAACAATAATTTTCATAAATAATAAAATTTCTACAGGAATTCAATTAATTTAGAATAGAAGTTTTAAAAAAAATTCGACAAATCAATTATTTAATGAAATTTGTATACAATTCTTCTCAATAATTCAAATACTTTCACTAATAATAATATTTTTCATAGACATTCAATTTGTTAAAAAAATTTTGATTAAATTTTAAGCAAGAATTATATTCTTCGCATAAATAAAAAAAACTCATCGAAGAATTTAATTATTTTTAATACAATTTTAAATCATATTATCGAAAAATCCAATTATTTAAAATATAAATTTCATGATATTTATTATTATGCTTCGAAAAATTAATTATTTAAATAAATGTTTGTAACATTCTTATGGAGAATTCAATTATTTTCGAAAATAACAAAAAATTTTTACTGAAATTCCACTCTTTTAAACATTTAAATAAAATTTTTTGCATTAATTCAAGTATATTTGCATAAACAATAAAATTCATAGAAGAATTTCAATGATTTTTAATACAATTTTAAATCAATTAATCGGAAAAATCAACTATTTTCACAAATAAATTTATTTACAAGAATTCAATGATTTAAAATAAAATTTTCATATTACTTATTATTATACTTTGAAAAATTAATTATTTTAAACAATGATTATAAAATTCTTATGAAGAATTTAATTATTTTAAAAAATAACAAAAATTTTCATAGAAATTTCATTCATTTAAACATTTTAATAGAATTTTTCGGATTTATTTAATCATTTGCATAAATAATAAAACTCATCGAAGAATTTCAATGATTTTTAATACAATTTTTAATCAATTAATTGTAAAATTTAATTATTTTTACAATTAAAGTTTTCCACAAGAATTGAATTATTGAAAACAATATTTGTTATGTTTCGGAAAAATTAATGATTAGAAACAATGTTTGAAAAATTCGTAAGATGAATTCAATTATTTTTAGAATTAACCAAATTTTTCACAAAAATACGATTCTTCTTAAGAATTTGAGTTAAATTTTTTGCAACTATTCAATTATTTTCATAAGTAGTCAAATTAGTTGTAGGTTTTTAATTATTTTGAATATAATTTCACAGGAATTGCTTGAAAAAATGTAATTATTTGAAAAATTTTAATTTCAATTACTCAAAAAATTAGTTATTTAAAAAAATGTTTTTTTAAAAAATATCTGTAAGAATTCAATCATTTACAAAAATATTGGAATTTTTCACAAAAATTTAGTTATTTTCAAATATTTTAAGAAAATTGTTTGAAACACATCAATTATTTTAAATACAAATTTTTACAGCGTGTGACAGTTACAACTTCAATGTTATTTTTTCTACCACTTTTCTCTTAAAATATTAAATAAAATGAGCTATTTTTTGCAAATAACTTTAAAATATAATGAGCAAATGCATTGTGGTGCATAATTTTTAATAATTAAAAAAGTAATTATCATAAATCACTTTGAAATTATCACTTCTACCACTCATTATTAACTTCAGATTTTTTTAAAATATAAGAAATTTTTTATTTTTCAAATCTTTAGCACTACAGGCATTTCAATAAAATTTTTTTACAAAATTCAATTATTTTTATAAATAACAATATTCATTACAAGAATTTAATTATTTTAAATACAAATTTTATTTACATCTTTTTGTAAATAATTCAATTATTCGTTTATAGATTTTAATAAAATTCTTCCAAAGAATTCAATTATTTACATAAATAATATTTGGAAAGACTTCAATTATGTTCATAAATAATAAAATTATTTCTGAAAATTCAATTATTTTCATAAATAATACATAAAAAAACCTTTAACTGGAACAGCTATAACTTTCGCTAAAATAGCGAAAGAATTCGTTGCAATTACTAAAAATTTCGCTAATATAGAGATATTTGTAGTTGTTCCAGGTGAAGATTTTTTTCGTGCAATATCCATCAAAAGAATTTAATTATTTTAAAAAGTAATAAATTTCTTCTTGGACATTCAATTATTTAAAAAAATTCTAATAAAATAGTTCACAACAATTTAATTACACTGAGAAAAAAAATTTTTTAAACCAAACATAAGCAGTCAACCAAAATAATATGTTTACTTTAAACATATTTTATTATTGAATTTAACGTAATTTTTATTGAACAAAACTTACTATGTATTGAATCAAAATTATTATATTTAAATCAAACATAATTTTTGGTTGACTGTATAACAAAGATAATTATGTTTGATTCAAATATATTGTTTTCTCAGTGTATATTCATAAAAAATAAAATGCTTTTCAGAAATTATTTTCGGAAAAAGAAAATTAATAAAATACCACACAGGCATTCAATTATTGTCAAAAATTTTAATAGAATTCTTTGTCAAATTTAATTATTTTTAAACACTTGTTGCAATTTAATAATTTTCATTATTTACAATTTTCAAAAAATTAAATTAGAATTTGCGTAAAATTGGTCTAAAAATAATTATTTGAAGTTCTTTTTTAAATTCGTGTCAAGAATTAAATTATTTTTATAACTATTTAAATTCTTTGGTAAATAACGATATTCATTGCAGGAATTAAATTTATTAGCAGGATAAGAAAGAAGTAAATATTTTTGATGAAAATTAAGAAAACGCCAGGAAAATAAAATATAGAATGGAATTTTAGTCAGTTTTGTGAAGCATCTAAAACGAGTCTTTTTGGTCGTCATGTTTAATTTTTCAATATCTACTTTTTTACAACTTTTTTCCAGTCTGAAAGCTACCTTTTGCCACTTTCTTAAAATTAACTATTGAGTGCAAAGTCAGATGATGATAATTTTAATGTTATTGCGCTTATTAATTTTCTCCCCTAGATATAACGATCTAAATTATATATACGAAAATTTTAAGAATGTCCTGCGAGAGCAAAAAGACATTTGCGATTCAATGAACTCGGTTAGTCGAGTAGATTGAAGAAATAAACGCGGTCTTGGCTACGCGAGACGCGATATGCAGCGAGAGTGTATAATAAAGGCCACCAAAATATTACGTGATAAAAGTCTTCCAAGAGAATCTCGAGACTTTCCTAGGTGCGTGCCAAAAGGCGCCAATCTTAATTAACTCGGTACACCGGCTTTAGCCACCCTTTTCCTTTTATCCAAGCACCATCACCCTTCTTACTTTCATCTAAATCCTTCTTATATCCCAGTACTTTTTTTCACTCACTTTCCCCGAGACCCGCTTTGCGGCCAAGATCCATCCGCTAAAGCTAAGATTTAGCCTCTTACACTTTAACAATAAAAATCTGTTGAAAAGATCGTGTCGCAGTTTTACTTTAAAACCAAAACCCATTAAATAGTGGTGCTGGAGAAAAAATTCCGTAAATCAAGGGAATTAGTAAGAAGAAGAAGAAGAAAATAGTTTGTGATGAAAGATTAATAAACAATTTTTGTAGAAGACTAGATAAATTTCGCTCTACTAAAAGAGTTTATTTTCACTAAAGATTCGCACTAAAAAGTGATTAATGTATAAGAAACTTTTCATTTAATTTTAAGGAAGATAGGTAGATAGAGGCGGTCAAAAGGTTTGGTATCATACATTGGGGGTCGTGTTTTACGAGCTTTATCGCCACCCACCAGCATCAGCACCAGGGCATCTCCCTTCACGCCATAACTTTGCTGTCCACGTATGAGTACTGTGGATGACCCGAGACTCGAACGATTCATACAAGGCTTGGTTATCTTCCACTTGCACATTACCCTGTACTCGTGAAAAGCGGGTTAACGGTTTTCACCAAGGGAAACTTAATCGAACAACGATTTTTATGAAACCACACACCGTTATACATACGTGCGACATATTGAACATTTTACACTATAAGCGAGAAATTTCATATTCCGTGAACATTCAATTTTAATTTTTCGCCCCCCCCCCAAAAAAAAGGAAAAAAATTAAATTAGTATTTTTAAAAAGCATTTTACTTCACATCAATACGTTGCCAGAATTACAAACGAGAGCTTCAATTTATATGAAAATTCTTTTCCTCAACAATCGGTAATTTATTCCTCCCATTATCTGTAGAAATATATAGGAAAATATTGCTTGCAACATTATTCGAAGTATGAATGACTTCTTACGCTGAAAGAAAGTTATTATCAAATTTTATAAAAGTGTGTTACAAGTGGAGGACAAAATGCGACAAAGGTAAATTTTAATATCAAATGTACTAAACACTAAAAAAAAATTTAAGATTTTTAGTAAAGTTATATCAAGCATCGAAAACTGTTTACAAATGTTAATATAACTTTACTAAATTTTATATAAATTTTTTTAAGGTTTAGTATTTCTGATATCAAAATTTATCTTTGTCGCATTTTGTCCAACACTTGAAAATTATTTTTATAAAATTTAATAATAACTTTCTTTCCGTGTAGTGCGTACAAAGACAGGGATGCCACAAAAAAATTTAAGCTTGTTTTTTCCTCACATTTCCCCGATTTGCAGATAAAATTCCAACTGATTCTGATTTACTATAAAAATTATTAGTTGCAGAACAAAAATGTTTGATTACATTTATTTCAGAATTTCTTCAACTGTAAAACTATTTGAGAACAATAATAACTTCTTTTTTAAACAAATATTTAATCAATATTATTTTGTCATAACGTCATAAGCGAATTAAGACTTTCAATAATTTCAAATTCAAACCTTTTTGAAATTAACAACGCATATAATAATTAATTAATTTAAATAATTAATAAACAAATAAATAATGAAATTAATAAATAAATTAATTAATAAACAAATTAATAATCAAATTAATAAATTAATTAATTAATGTCGTTTTTATTATCACTATCATTGTCAAAATTAAAATTAAAAGCCCAAGGAACCTGAAGAGGATAGTATTTTCGTCAAAAGGCCTCGTAAAATAACCTGACAACAAAGAATGTAAAATGTTCGACTGAATGTGATCGATTTCTTGGTGTTTAACAAAAATAATTAAAGAAAATTATTTTCACTATATTTCAATTCAATTATATTTTTACAGAATTGTTAACCAAAATTCTTATTTAAATTAATAAAATTCTTCGAAAAAATTCAGTTACGATATAAAATTTCAAAAAAAACTATCGCCATGATTTCAATTATCTTTAAAAATAATAAAATATGTTTCTCCGAAATTTAATTATTTTCAAAAATTCGAATAAATTTCATGGCAAAATTACAAGAATTTTCCTTAATTCTATGAATTTTAATATTTAACAAACTTTTACAAAAGAATTCACTTATTTAAAAAAAATTTAGATTAAATTCTACGTTAAAATTTAATTATTTTTTTAAACTAAAAAAATTTTTACAAATATTTAACTATTTACAAAACTAATTATGCGTTGAAGTTAACGATCACCCTGAGTGATCGTTAACTTCAACACATAATTAATTTGCAAACCGAGTGATAGAATCATTATTATATTATTTACAAAGCTTTTCATGAATTTCTTCTCAATAATTTAATTTTGTTCATAAATAATAAAATTTTTCACAGGATTCTAATAAATTTAAAACGCATAATTTTCTTAAATTTTTGAATAGTAAACAATTATTTAAAATAACTCTTATAAAATTTTTCGCTAGAATTCAATTATATTAAAAAAAAAGTATTAATATTCTTCGTAAGAATTTAATTATTTTTAAAAATTTTTCATAATTATCAATTCAAATATTTTTAAAAATTTTGATGAAATTCTTGGCAAAATATCAATTCTTTTTAAAAATTTTTATTTAATTCAACGATTTTCAATATCTACTATTTTAATAAAAATCATTCAGAAGAATTTAATAAGTTTAAAAAAATTTTTATGAAATTCTACGCAATTATTTAATTATTTTTATAAATAATAAAAATTTCACAGAAGCTTAATTATTCTCGTAAATAATAAAATTCTTGTTAAGAATTGATTTATCTTTGTAAATAATAAAAGTAATTGAAGAATTTTAATTATTTTTAATACAATTTTAATCGAATTCCTCGCTAAATGTAATTATTCTTCAAAATTTTATTAAAAGTCGGCAATAGTATTCAATTATTTAAAAACTTTCTGAAAAATCTGTTATGGCAATTTCGTTACAAGAAATATTCAGTTATTCAATAAATAATCACTTTTGTATTTAAATTATTGAAATCTCGAAGAATTTTTTAATAAAAATTGATTGAAAAATAAATTTTAGTTAAAATATTAAATAACAATTGAGGGGCTGGATGCTATAAGGGGATACGCGTGAACACACGGCCAGTCAGTTTGAACGTAGAGATAAAATTTTGAAGTTGTTCAAAATGAATTTAAAATTATTGTTTCTTGTTCAGAATTTCAAGGCGAAACTTTTTTTCTAATAAAATTTTTTTATATAATTTTTTGTTTTTAAGTAAATTGAGAAAAAAGTGATTTTTTAACCTAAGAAATTTTAATGAATTTTTGACTTCAACTCGTGATTACTTCGTTAAATATTAATATTTTTCCACGAAATTTACACACAATATTCTTCAAACTATACCAAAAGTGAAACAATATTTAGTATTTTTTCAAAAAATTCTGTGTCTATGTAAATAATTATTTAAACAATTTTGCCGGAAAAATGATTCTCCTATTTTCAATTGAAAAAGTTGAGTGACGAATTTTCGTTTACAGAAAACTTCCAGTGACAAAAATGTTCATCAATATGTTAGGAAGTTTTTCGGAAAATTTTTCGTCATTTGATAATAAATTAAAGAAATTAGAGCAATTTTAACTGCGTCGCGCTATGCTGTAAACGTAAACAATGTCTAACTGTATACATTGGTCTTGTAATGGCGGCCATTCTACACGTGCGCGGCCACGCCGTAATTTTACAGCATAGCGCGACGCTGTTAAAATTGCTCTAATTTCTTTAATTTATTATCAAATGACGAAAAATTTTCCGAAAAACTTCCTAACATATTGATGAACATTTTTGTCACTGGAAGTTTTCTGTAAACGAAAATTCGT
Source organism: Leptopilina drosophilae (assembly GCA_032873175.1). NCBI lineage: Eukaryota > Metazoa > Arthropoda > Insecta > Hymenoptera > Figitidae > Leptopilina > Leptopilina drosophilae. The sequence goes on from CM065480.1 coordinate 9,791,942, forward strand.
CACTCAACTTTTTCAATTGAAAATAGGAGAATCATTTTTCCGGCAAAATTGTTTAAATAATTATTTACATAGACACAGAATTTTTTGAAAAAATACTAAATATTGTTTCACTTTTTTCTCAATTTACTTAAAAACAAAAAATTATATAAAAAAATTTTATTAGAAAAAAAGTTTCGCCTTGAAATTCTGAACAAGAAACAATAATTTTAAATTCATTTTGAACAACTTCAAAATTTTATCTCTACGTTCAAACTGACTGGCCGTGTGTTCACGCGTATCCCCTTATAGCATCCAGCCCCTCAATTGAATATAAAAAGCATTCTAGCATGAATTTTAACAAAATACGTCAGTGAAGTTTGCAACGTTTTTGATCAACGATTGAAAGAAAAAAATTTATTTTCCTACCAAAAAATGACATTTTTTGTTCATAAATATTTTTTTGTGAATCATTATTTAAAAAAATAATTTTACTATCTTTCTTTACCAAAATTTGCTTAAAAAATAATTTTTTTATGAAATCGTTGATTATAAACGTTGTGAACTTCACTAACGTAACAAAATAATAATTGGCTTTTGAAAAGGTGGCAAATTAAAATCTTTGAAAATTTGATTTTTTTGTTTTTTTAACTAACAATTTTGTAAAATTAATTTGTTTCAAAAAGTTTAATTAAATTTTTTTAAATTATTTGAAGTTTGTATTTTCTAGTATATTTTTTAAATTGAAGAATTCGCAAATAATCAAAAGTTTGTAAAATTTAATTGATAAATAAATAAATTTGAAAATTCTCAATAACTTTTGTCACGGTTAATTTTCATAAATTTCTCGTCTTTACCGATTTCAAAGTATTTTATTATAATTTATTTTTGAATTCCTAATATTTTAGCACATCACTGCCTTTTTTTATTAAATTTCAGATTTTGTTACAAAATTTCAGCTTAATTTATTAAATATTTAAAGAGAAAAGTGGTCGAAAAAATTATGAAGCTGAAGTTCACAACGTTTTTAAAAACAAAAAATCGAAAAAGAATTTTCTAAAAATTAAATTCATCTCTAATTTTTGTGTGCCTTAATTTTTAAGAAATTAATTCGCAGGGTGTCTACTAACCGGGAAATAACCGGGAATTTAATTTAACCGGGAAAAACCGGGAATTAACCGGGATTTTTATACAAAACCGGGAATTTTTTCACCCAAATTAAAAAAAGTTTTATTATTTTAATTTGTTTTTAAAAAAATTACTTTTTATTTCAATTTTTATAGATATTTATACTTTTCTCTAACTTTGAATTAATTAAAAAAAATTAATTTGATAGTAAAAGTCATACACTAATTCAAACAGGTTATGTAAATAAATTTTAAAAAATTATGGAGTTAATAGAAATATTGTGAAAAACTGAAAATATGTAATTGAATTTGTTAAAGAATTTCTTTAGAAACTTTTTAATAAATAAAATTTTCAAAGTATTTTAATTTAATAATTAATAATTAGATTTTATAGTCACATTTTAATGAATTCATGTTTCTTAGTGCGAATATTAATAATTACAATTTTTATTAGTTAATTTAAAAAAAAACCATATGCACTTCAAATTTGTTATTAAAATTGAATTCTCGCAAATTTTTTTTTAATTCTGAAAAATAAAATTGTTGAAATTTTTCAATTCGATTGTTTCAAGATAATTTAATTTTTCTAAACAAATAATTGAAAATTTTTGAAATAATTGAAATTTCTTTACATGTTTTTTGAAAAATAATAATTTAATTCTTTGAAAGAATTTTAATTTAAATTTTTCGAAAATAATGTTAGTGACCGTAATTATAATTTTATTTTTAAAATATAAAGTCCCACTTAAAGTTTTAAATCAATTTTTTGCTTCTATAAATTATTATTCTATTATTATTCAATAGTTATAATTATTGAAATTCTCTTAAATTTTTATAATTTCAAATCTCTGAATGTTCAAATAAATGATATTTATTATTTCTTAAGCAAATTTAATGTTTATTACTTATTAAGTAAATAATTAATTATCACTGCTTTTTTAAAATTGTAATAAAATTCTTCACAGGAATTTAATTATTTTCATAAATAATATCATTCTTTGGAAGGATACGTCGGTGAAGTTCGCAACGTTTATGATCAACGATTGAAAGAAAAAAAATAATTTTCCTACCAAAAAAAGAATAAAATTTTTTGCTCACAAATATTTTTTATATGTAAATCAATATTCAAAAAATTAAACGTACTATTTTCTGTACAAGAATTTTTGAAAATTTGATTGAAAAAATATTTTTCTTCAGAAATTGTTGTCTATAAACGTTGTGAACTTCACCAACGTGGAAAGATTTCAATTATTTTTGTAAATAGTAAAATTCTTTGCAGAAGTTAAATTATTATCAATATAGTTGTTATAAACTTGAAAAAGAAAATTTCCAATTATAGTTATAAAAAGACAAGATTATTTTTAAAAAATTGAAAAAATTATTTTCCAAATTTTCATTTAAAATTATTATTTATTTATGTTCGAAATCAAATTTAAATTTAAATTTTATGAGAAAAGAAAACCGGGAAAAAATTAGGCCATAACCGGGAAATAACCGGGAATTTGTTGAATGAAAATAGTAGACACCCTGTAATTGTCACTAAGGATACAATTATTAAAAAGAACATGATTTAGAATCAAAAATATAAATACGGTACTATTATTTTTTTGTTTTCGTTTTTAAAAACGTTGTGGACTTTAGCCTCATAAAAAATGAACATCGAATTTCTAACAGTCACATGCTGTTGAACTTTATAGGTTCTTTTAATTAATTTTTCTTGAATTAAACAAAATGCAATTGATCTCCAATTAATATTTTTTTGTTTCAAATTGGGCATGTTTTCTCTACTCTTTTGCTCTCTCTCTCTCCCTCTGTGTAGACTTAATATTTTTAATGCATGGAAATTTATGTTGTAACAGAAATAAAAGATTTTAAAAGAGTAGCCAAGTTTTCTTTATGCAAGAGGGGTAATAATTTTTAGTTTAGAAAATTCTCCTTTTTTCCCTCAACCTTCCAACAAGACTCTTACAAGAAAAGTTTTAAAAATTCAGTAAAATTAGAATTAAACTGAATGTCAGAAAGTTACGCTCGGCTACTCTATGTCCCTTTTAATCTTCCTTTATCAAGCTCGTGCCAAAGTTTTGACATTTCCTCACACCAGTCTTACCAGTTCGTCGTGGAAGATAAAAAAATTGGTCATAATGGCGTTCGTAACACTTTAATCCTGGTTTTAAGTACCAGAGGGAAAAGACGCGAGTCGCGGCTACGTCGCAGTCATAACCAACCTGATCCTCTTAAATGTGAAAAATGGCGCGAATTCAAGCTCTTCTTCCTTCGTTCTTTGCGCCCTCTTTTTTTCTGTCTCTCTCTCTCTCTCTCTCTCTCTCTCTCTCTCACTCGCTCTCTTTCGTTGAGGACATTGCATCGAGTCGTGCCACTATCGAACGCGCTGACTCGCCGACGTTGAAAAAGCTCTCTTATCCAAGACATGCTAAGCTGCCACTGTAGTGAGATTATCTCGATGGTGAGCTCACACTTGCAAATCACCTCTGTCAGCAAGCTCGATGACCCTACGCGCATAAAGCTACCAGCTAATCCAATAAAAAGTACAGCTTCTTTCCTCAGAATGTTAAGAAACGACTTTTTAACATGCCCTCGCATAAATTATCCCCAGGCGAACTTTTTCTAATGCACACATATTTCGCCCGGTCAAATACTTGCGGCTAATGCGCGTGTGGATTTAAATCCATTATGTCAATGAATTCACACTGCGCGCTATCGGAACAGTTGTTTACTCTATACACACTCAATGCACAATTCATGTTGATTCTACTTTGTTTTCGCACTTTCGAACGAGAATTTATATAATACCAATAACTGAATTCAAACATTCTTCATATAGCATTTTTTTTTGTTTTATTAAAAATATGATTTTTAAATCAGATTATGTCACTTGTTATTGGTACTCGCTGTATACATTTTATTGAAGGTAACTTTTTATTGTCAATTTATTGAATAATGGAATGTGGCTGTCGGTAAAAATAAATGTAATACGATTTTCTAAGGGCGACTAATAATAAGAGAGTATTTTTAAAAATAAACAGGGTTGCCACAGGTCAGGGAAGTCAGGGAATTCAGGGAAAAGTCAGGGATTTTTACTAAAAGTACTGGAAAAAATCGAATTTTTAAAATTCATGAGAAAACTAAATTTTTTTCTTTTTTCCTCGTAAACTATAAAAATTACCACAAATTTTAATACAAAACCTTCAATTTTTTCTATTTCTGGCAATAATTTCTTTTTAAATGACTTAAATTTTCAAAAACTATCATAAAATTAATAATTAATAATAAATAATAAATAAATAATAATAATAAATAATAATTAAATAAAATTAATAATAACTATCATAAATTATGACTTATAAATTATTTTATGAATAATTTTTACAATTATCATAAATACAAGATTGATAAAAGAATTATAGTTCAAAATACTGAAAAGATTAGATTTTGAAAAAGTTACAAATGATTACAGAAATTCAATTATTTTCAAAAGTAATAAAAATTCTTCGCAGAATTTCAATTATGTTCAAAAATTTAAAAACAATTATCGTCAAAATTACAATTATTTTTATAAATAATAAAATACTTCATTAAAATTCAATTATTTTTAAAAGCTTTAATAAAATTCTTGACAAAATTCCACAAGAATTCAATTATTTATATAAACTTGAAACTTAGAATAATTAAATTATTTTCAAAATTATTAAAATTCTTGGCAAAAATTAAAAAAAAATATATATTTTCAAAATTTCAATTATATTTATAAATAAAAAAATTCTTCATCTAAATTCAATTATATTTAAAAATTTTAATGAAATTCTTAGCAAAATTTTGTAGGAATTCAATTTTAATGAATAAATTCAAAATAATTCCATTATTCTCATAAGTAATAAAATTTTCACAGGAATTCAATTATTTAAAATACAAAATTTCATAAAATTTTTCGAATAATATAAATTATTTAAAAAATTCTTCACCGAAATTCAATTATTTTTATAAACTTGAATAAAATTCTTTGTAAGAATTCAATTATTTATATAAACTTGAATAAAATTCATTGGAAGAATTAAATTATTTTCAAAATTAATAAAGAAAAATTTGCACTGTTCGAAAGAGGAGGAATAATCCTTCCGAAAACATGCGGGTCAAAATTTTATTCACCCTACTGTATTTTAGCAGCAGCAGCTAACAAACTCCACTGTTCACACTTAATCAAAAAGTTGAATTCCCTCCCACACTACAGTTTTTAATAAAAGTTATTAAGGTTATGTTATTCAGTGGTCACGTGCCCCATATACTTTTCTATGGAAAAACTTTACACTGAATAACATGACCTTAAGGGGAGAGTACACCTATATTTTCAACTATATATGAAGAAAATATTTTAAATATTCAATAACACTATTTTTATCGTAATTTTTTGAGAAGACTTCAATGATCAGAAAATATTTTGAGCATTTTGAACGGCCCCTTTTGAATTTTTTTTCTCTAAAAATTATTAGATTTTGAAATCCATACGTAATATTTTAGAAAAAATGTTTTTGTAACCATAAAAAAATTGCCGAATGAAAAAATTAATATTTACAAAAGTTTTATCATTTAAAAAAATTAGTTTTCAGGTTAAGAATTTAAAAAAATATGATTATTATTAAATTTTATTGTACGAAAAATCATTTATTTTTTTTTCAAACTAATTTTAAAACATGAACTTTAAAAAAAAATGTTCAGAAATTAGTTTGAAAAAAAAACAAATTTAGAATTATCTAAATTAAGAATTTAAAAAAATATAATTATTATTAAATTTTATTGTACGAAAACGCTCATTTATTTTTTTCAAATTAATTTTAGAACATGAACTTTAAAAAAAAATGTTCTAAAATTAGTTTGGAAAAAAATGATTTTTCGTACAATAAAATTTAACAATAATCATATTTTTTAAAATTCTTAACCTGAAAACTATTATTTTAAATGCTAAAACTTTTGTAAATATTAATGTTTTCATTCGGTAATTTTTTCTGGATACAAAAACGTATTTACTACAAAATTACACATGGATTTCAAAATCTATCAATTTTTAGAGAAAACAAAAATTCAAAAAGGGTCAAAGTATTTTCTGACCATTGAATTCTTCTTATAAAATTACTGTAAACATAATTTTATTAAATATTTAAAATATTTTCTTCACATACTTGAAAATATTGGTGTCCTTTCTGGTTTAAAAGTAAGTAAGTAAATTATTCAAACTATTTGAAAAAATTATCTTTATGAACATTTTTTTGCAAAAAAAAAATTTTGGGAGAAATTCTCAATAATTACTGATATTTTATGGATTAAATATATCCTAAACAAAATTTTAATGCTCATTAAAATAAAGCTGAGAATCAGATGTTAACTTTTCCTATATTTCATTTATAAAAAGGAGGAAAAGTATTGCTGTTGTAAATAATCGAAATTTACATTTTGGTCGGAGTAAGAATTTAATTTCGTCTCCGAAGCCATGCTTTTTATTAAATATTAAAATGTAGAAGCAAGTTTAACAGAATATTTCGATGATAATATAAAATTACAGTGTAAAATTTGTAAATTTTATTAAAAAATATATTTTATTAAAACGTATATTTTAATTGTGCCTTAATTTGAATGAATGTAAAAAAAATTTATTTTTCATCTCCGAAGCCTTTTCCTCGAAATAGGCGAATTTTTTTTTATTTTAGTATTTACCTGCTTTGCTTTGAATAAATAATCCAAATAACCATCAAATCAAATACTTCAGCTATTGATTTATATTTTAATCGCACTGAATATATTAAGTATTAAAAATATATGCAAATTATTAATTTTTAAGCAGTGTAATTTTATTTTAGATTACGTATGAACGATATTAGCGTGAATTTTTAATAGAAAAACTCGCGAAACAAATAAATTAATCAATTGGAGCAACAAAGTCAATCTTCTTCAAATAACAAAAACTTTATTATTTTTAAGAATTAATTTTGCACAAACTAAAAATCTTCTTCAAATAACAAAAACTTTATTATTTTTAAGAATTAATTTTGCACCATCTAAAAATTAAACTCTTACTCTTAATACTAAATAGTAAATCCTGTATAATTTAAAAAAAAAATTGAAAAATTGAAATCACTTTCAAAAAAAACATTCATATATTTCAAAAAATAACAATAAACTGATTTAAAAATCCTTTTGCTTTTAGATTAGTTAAAATTTTCTGATTCTACAAACAGATTTTTTGCTTTTAAATCAGTTAAAATCGAAAAGACTTTTTTGAAGAGAAAATTGAAACTATTACTAAAAATTTGAATAAAAGTAATAAAAATTCATGAACATGTACAAACACCCATTCCAAATAACAAAATAATGGGAAAAGTATTTAAAAATCACCTATGTAAGTAGTTCAAAGGACATTTTTAGTTGTTAACATACACTCATGTATATACGCAAAAAAAGGTTCGCAAACCGTTTACATCTTAAAACTAAAATGAATAAAAATTTGCTTATTTTTAACCTTGAAATTAAATTATTCATGTATGTAAAATCTTACTCCCAAGGCTAAAGTTCAATAAAAAGTAGTTCCAATACAAATGATTCTAGTCAAAAATGTACTGAAAGTATGGTTTTGTTAATATAAATTTGTCAAAAGTAAAAAAAAAGCATCAGTGAAATTTTCTTTCCAATGCATGCATGTTGCATTAATACACATACAGTCATACACTCATATGTTCGCATGATAATATCACGTGAGTCAAGCAACGAAGGTCACTTCACGTGGGTGTCTTGTGAAAGTTTAAATTCCATAGACTCGTTCTTTTACTCCTTTTGTAATTTTCAAGGTCATACGTCGTTATATCCTTATATCTATTTTTTTCATATACACTGCCCTCCCGTCCACATTGAGAGTCGAAAAGACATTTTTTACTTTCTTTTCCTTCTGGAAGCTGCTATAAAATAAAATCGAAAGGATTTTATTGGGAACATATTTTTAATGTCAATATATCTATGTATATACAGTCCTAAATGGATTACATTTTTGGGGAGTGGTAGTGAGCTTTTCTGAATTAATGAAAAAAAAGAAGAAAAAGAAGAAGAAGGAAAAGAAAAAGTAGAAGCCTAAAGAAACTTCTTAAATGCTATATTCCTTAGTTCTTACTTTTGTCGACGACTCTCTTCACATTTTCTTTCTCTTTAAAGACAACTTTTTTCATCTTCTTTCCGCATTTTGCTCCCAACTTTTGAAGCATTCGGAAAACGTTGGATGGATTATGTAATGGGCTCTGCAGATTGTTAGCGAAAAGTCGACTTCCCATTTCACATAAGCCTCTGTAATCATGAACATTTCTGGTTTAATGTTTGAAAGATAAGAAGTAACTCGATAAAAATGTTAATTTTACAAGTTTCAGTTCAAAGTGTAAAAATGTTGTAGAAAATGTAAAAGAAGTAATTGGTACATAAGTACAGGGAAAAAAAAAATATTTTGTCCATTCTTTTAGTGTTATTAATTGTACTTACAGTAATTATAATTACTTAGGTACAATATTATAGTAGAACTGTAGTTTCTAAATGTTGTTTTACTTACTATTAATTATTTATAATATTTTTTTGCTTTAACATATAGTATAACTTACTGATGATCACTAATTTGTGAAATGAACAATTTGCAATACATCACAAGAATTTTTTTTATTTTTAATGATCATTTTGTACTCTCTTTTCCAGTAACGTATAACACCGATTTTCAAAATTCATTGCCAGATGTCAAGCGCCTAGATTTGCATAATTCATTATCAACTGGAGCGCGAAACAGCATATGAGATTTACAGCATTTGTACCAAAACAATTCAGTTCACTTGAAATCAAAAATGAATAGTGGAATATTTACATAAACTTTTCCATCTTTTATTGAAAAATGCCATATTCCTCTTTTTTAATTTATGTGAGATTAAATTCTCGTACACTTCACTTTAAAAATTTTGTATTTTTAGTCTGAAAATAGACTGAAAATTTCAATCTTGATATTACAAAATATTAAATAAAAAGTGATTAAAATAAACAGTTTTTAGTTCCATGGATTTTACAGTAAACAAATAAAAAAAATTAATAGTGAATTAAAAAAATTAAACCTTTAAAATAATCGATAATTAAACTAATAGAAATTAATAATTAAAGAAACAATTTTTCAATATATTTTAAATTTAAGATGTATTAAAAAGTATATAAATGAAAAGTAAAAAATAAAATAAACTTTTATAATCCTTTAAATTCTACATAGAGTTTGTATATATCGAAAGAGAGAAAATTCCCTTCAATTATCTTTCATTCCACATAGAATAAAATTGAAAATATTTCCGCTTGGAAGTAATTTTAATATCGAAAAAGAACTATATATGTTGAAAATAGATTTAATTTATTCCACAATATTTTCAATTAGAGAATCTTCTGTAAAAATAGTTTTTGTTTGTTTTTTCATCTTTTTGAAAATCAATATTTATGATGCAGAATGAACTATGAAATATAAAGTGATGAACAAAAAAAGCCGAGTAGAATATCGAATGGAGAATTGAGTGGGCAGACCAAAAATAGAATTTTGATGCAATGAAAAATAAAAACCAAGTTGATTGTGCGAGAGTGTGGCAAAAAGGAAATGGTATCATTTGCCATATGAATTTGGAACGGTCAGTGAATTTAAATTACATTTTATGTAGAATATTTCATGGGAAATAATAAAAATGTTGTCTATTGTGCTATAGTTTAGAGTTAAACTGACTAAACCTAAAAAAAATTATTGTTTCGAGTTTTGACCTCATATCTTTTTAGAAAAATTCTCGTTTTTCATAGAGAGAAAAAAATACTTTCAGTTATGCACTATTAAAAAAAAATTCGTTTGTAAAATGCGTTGAAAAAATAATAATCGCTTCTCTTTTGTATTTAGATACTGCATTGTAAAATATTTCATTTATGGAACAAAAAGGAGGAAATATTTCTTTCTGTCTTTCAATCGTTGGATCCATAAAATGTTGTGAACATCCACCAAACTAATGAGTAAAAATAATTTTTCACACAAATCTTGAAAAATTATTTCCAATTTCCCTTCAGATGAAATTTGTAACGTTTGTGAGAAGTAATTAAAACAAGTTCTTCTTTTTTCTTGTTTCTCCTCAAGTCGTGAGTTGTTTTTCTCGTGAAATGGAAACTTTTGTCGAATTACAGTAATAACCCCATTAAATTCTTTTCTCGACTTGCAGCATTGCGGGAATGAAGGCCACGTTCCAGATCTTGGCCTTTACAAAACCAGTTCGTGGGGCCACAGCAACACACTAAGGTCTATTGACCTTAGTTCGAATAAAGCTGGTGATCGACACACTTGTCACATTAGCGATATCGATGTTAGTGTGTTGTCAGTGTGACACGCTACTAACAATCAATTGTTATCCCATCAACAACGGAAATCGGATTAAATTTCCCCTTTGCATTGACAGTATCACTATGTACATTGGTAGTAGTTGTGCACGATAGCATATGCTTAATGTTGATAAAGTTCAACGTAAGAGTGACGTTCTATCAAATTGCTGATTCGTTATTCATTAAAATTGAAAAGTTTATTGTGTTCTTTTTTGTGCGACTAAAAAGCTACTTTTTCTTTTGCTCTCTCAACAAAAAATTGTTATCGAAACTCTAAAGATTTGATAGCACATTATTCGTACTTTTTTTTACTATCTAATGAATGCGAAGCTTGTCCCTAATTTACATTCATTTTATTATTATAACAGGCTTGCCACAGGTCGGAGAATTCACGAAAATGTAAGGGATTTTTCTTATAAGTACTAAAAATACAATTTTTAGAATTCATAAGAAAATTCTAAATTTTTTTGTCTTTTTCGTTTGTCTTATAAACTATGCAAACTACCACGAATTCCAATACTAAACTTTCAAAATTGTTTTCTATTTCTATCAGGAATTAATTATCTAATATATATTTAATTTTTTCCAAAGTTTTGACGCAACTATCTTGATGAGTAAACTTCTCAACAAATTTTTTTTCAGGAATTTTGATAAAATTCTTTGCAAAATTCAATTCTTTTTATAAATAACAATATTTATCACAAGAAATCAATTATTTTTAAAAGTAATAAAATTTTTAATTGAATTATTTTTAAAAATTGTTAACAAATATCTCGTCAAGAATTCAATTATCCTTAACAACAGCAAAATTTTTCGCCAAAAATTTAATTTCTTTCAAAAAATAGAAATAAAATTCTTTGCAAAATTTCAATTATTTTCAAAAGTTTTTCGCAATTTAATGATTTTATAAATTTAATGTTTTTATAAAATTTACCAACAAATCTAATTATCGAAAAAATTTTTTAATACAATTTTACGATAACGTTATATTTTCATAAAAAATAAAATTTTTTTAATGGAAATCAATTATTTTCATTGCAGAATTAAAAAAATTTTAATACTAACGAGTGATAAAATCGAGTTATATTTATTTTTAATAAATTTAATTTTCTTTTCATGAATTTTTCTTCGAAAATTTAATTATTTTAATAAATATACAAATTTCTAAATTCATCGCAAGAATTGAAATCTTTCGCATTGATTTAATTATTTAAAAAAATTTAATTTTAATTCTCCTTAGAAAGACAATTATTTTAAAAAGTTGTAATAAAATTCTTCAAAAAGTTTTTAATTATTTTGAAAAGTTGATATATTCTTACAACTTAAATGTTTTGACAAATTTTTAATTATTGAAAATACTCAAGTATTTATTTTTGTACGTAAATAATTGTATTCTCGTAGAATTTAAAAAAAAGTGATTTAAAATTAAATTTCAGTTAAAATTTTAGATAATAATTTATTATTAAAAGAATATTTAATTAATTAAATTATTCATTATTAATAGAAATTCTTAGAAATAATTGAAAATTTAAAAGGTTTCAAATTCAAATCTCGAGAATTTGAATTTTTCATACATTAATAATTCTGTACGATTAATTTTTATTTAAATTTAATTGAATTCAAGTCTCTTCAAAAGTAATAAAATAATTTGCAGAAATTGAATTATTGAAAATTTTTTTTTTTTAATTTTCTTCATGAGTTAGGTTATTTTTATAAGTAACGAAATTCTTCTAAAGAATTAATTTATTATCAAAAATTTTAATGAAACTCTTGGCAAAATTTTAATTATTTAAACGAAATTTCACAAAATCCAAAGAATAATTTAATTATTTTAATAAATTATTATTCGAATTGAACGAAATTTTTTTTCACTTTAAGTGGTTTTCAAAATTACTATCCAAAAATAAAAAATAATTAAAATTAAACAATATTTAGTTTAGAATTAATTTGTTTTAATTTAAAAAACAATTTTTTGTAAGACACAAATTAGAAGAAATAAAAATATTGTTACTTTGAACGTTCGAAACTTTAGAAACATAAATTCTTTAAAAAGTTTTTAATTTTTTTTAAATTGTTACAAAATTCTTTAATATTATAAATTTTAGTAAAATTTTAATTTAATTCCTTATAAGAAATTAATTATTTTCAAAAGTTAATAATACCATCCCTTATAAAACGGAAATTTTCAAGAAACATTTAAGTATTTAATAAATTATTTATTTTTGTATTTAAATAATTGAATTCTCTAAGACGTGTCAAAAATAAAAATTGATTTAAAGTTGAATTTCGGTTAAGATTTTACATAATAATTTAATATTAAAAGCTACATAGCATGGATTTTTAGAAGTAATTGAATTTTGGAAAGGTTTCAAATTCTAATTTTTGAAAATCTGAATCTTTTATACTAATTCTGTTGGATTAATTTTTTTGAAAAAGTTTAATTGAATTTCTTTGTTAAAATTATTTCAAGTTTTTATTTTATAATACATATTTATATCTGTTTTAGAATTTTGAAAACATCGAAATTTCGTAAAATTGAATTGTAAACAATAAGTGAATTTGGAAATACTCAAAGAATTTTTTCGAAAATTATTAAAAACAAATGATTTAAAAAAGAATTTTAGTTAAAACTTCTAGAATATAATGATCGAATTTAAATTATGAAAATAGTTTCGACGAAACTAGTGTAAGAATATTCTTGTATCAAATATTAATTTTATGTTATGTTAAGTTTGATTCGAATATATTGTTTTCTCAATGCACATTTTTTTAAGAATATAAAATTGTGACAAAAAACGTAATCAAAATTATGCATTCCAACAATTTTGATCCTTTTTTTGTCTCAATTTAAAATCCTTAGAAAAACCGGTTTAAAAGAATGAAAGGGCATCGCAGACTATAGAATAATCAGAGAATATAGTAGACAAATTTAAGCTGCATTCAAAATTGTACACTTTGAAAAAAATTACAATGGAACTGACAAAATGATAATAAAGAAAAAATAAAATTTATCATATATATGCCTTGAGAATATAAATTACATAATTATAAGTGTTATTTACACATAACTCTTTGTTTACATTATGCATGCAGAAGAATGTTCAGTGGGGAAGTGGATTCTATAATATATTCCTATATCTACGTCTAGAGTATTTAATAAGCTTCTTCATATCATATAGTTTACGAATCTACAGACAGTGTATGACTTTTACCTACTTAAATAATATTTATTATTTATTATTAGCATTTACTTTATTATTTATTATTAGCTTTCATTTTATTATTTATTTAGCTACTATTTCTATAAATAACTTACTAATTATACTTATTTTGTTAAAAATAGCCACTAATGGTATCGAATCATTTAAATATAATTTATTTACCGGAAAATTAATTCCAAAATTCTAAAAAAATGAAGAGGATAAAAATATATTTAAAAAAAAGTTATTAAAAAATTGAAAGTCGTTTATATTAATTATTTAATTGTCAAAGTCCCTAGATTCTTATCGTAAACAATTATAAAATTACTAACGAATTGAGATGTAAATTGAAGACGCTACTCTCCACCTGCGAACGCCAAGGTCGCCGCTAGGTGTCAGTTCAGCTCCTTCTTAGAATTTTGATTTCAAGACATCTGGTGGTGACCTTGGCGTTCTCAAGTGGAGATATCAAAACACTATTTTATCCCTCTAAAACTATTTTATAATAAAAAAATATTTTGAGAAAAGTATTGATTAATGAAAACAATTACTAATATTTGTTTTCATCAATTATTTTCTTTATAAAAAACTTAATAATTTTAATATAAGCATTTTTTTCTGTTTGTTTCAGGTGAGTTAAAAACAACATACTGTCGATTTAATTCGTAAGTGAATATATATATTAAAATATTTACATATTATAAGTTATAATTATCAAAGAATTTGTAATTTAAAAATTCTTATTTGTATATTTATCAAAAAAGTCCGAGGCATGTTATTTTTAATAATATTAATAATACTATTTATAGAGTTGTCATGATTAGGAATTTTTTTTAACACTCCTTGAATGTTTCAAAATTGATTAAGAAAAAAGTTTAAATTCCCTGTTAATTAGTAACTGAATTCTAGGCTTTACAGAGGAATGCAACTAGCAAGCGAAAAAGGAACATCTTCCTTCTGTTTTGTTGGATAATAAAGTGAAACTACTCTTGATGATCTCACCTCATGAACCGATAGCAAAGCAATATTTAAAAATCATTAACTCACTAGAGAGCTATATATATATATATATATATATATATATACAGAGAGCTTCTATCCTTACATAAAACCTGAGGCTTTCCTTTCTTAAAATCATTATATAATCAAATATTTACTTTCAGTAGTTTGAATCGATTCAATAAATTTAATAAATTAATACTTTAACAACAATTTATCACAATGAATAATCAAGGAGATTCGAAAGATATTGTAAATTCAATTAAGCGTAGACTTAATATAGACGAGGCTAAAGAATAGGTATAGACGCATGTTTATAAGTAATAATATATTTATTTCGAAAGGTAAATCTTGAACTAAATTTACAACACTTTCAGTGTTTCGGTTTACCTTAAGGTTTCTAGAGTATAAAGACACATTATATCCATTATGTAATTATCTAGCATTGCCATGGTCGGCCATTCACATGGCAACGCTATATAAGACTCGGCAGCGTGAATGTACAAGTAAATAACTCGGATTATATTCGAAGCTATATGCACACGGGACTTGAATTTATCTCACA
Organism: Leptopilina drosophilae; assembly: GCA_032873175.1. NCBI lineage: Eukaryota > Metazoa > Arthropoda > Insecta > Hymenoptera > Figitidae > Leptopilina > Leptopilina drosophilae. Next base: position 9,807,226 of record CM065480.1, read on the forward strand.
ATTCATATAAATACTTGAGAGAAACTGTAATGCATCACAAAGATGTTCCCTTCCATTGGAACTATATTATTGAAATAATTAAATATGACAATTCACTTTGGAGACTTGCACACTGAGCCCGAAAATTATTCACGCTAATGATGATCGAATTATGAAGCTATTAATTTTTTGTACTTTTAGCTTTCTTTATGAATTTTTGTGCTACGGAAATTCGTGCAGGGATAATAAATGTTTATGTTGTAATATTTTTCTGGTTCCATTTTCGCTAGTGAAATATTAATTGTCAACATCTTGAGATTCAAAATGGAAATGCTACTCTCCACCTGCGAACGCCAAGGTCGCCGCTAGATGGCAGTTCAGTTGACACAAACAGATCAGTTATTTTTAGTAATTCTCGAGAAAGTTCTGTAAGAATTTTTAAATCCATTTGTTTATAATTAAGTTTTACGAAATTTTGATTATACGGAAATTCTTCAATTAAACATATTAAAAAAATAAGAACTTGAAACTATTTAAAAAAAATTCAATTCAACTTTTTCAAAATTTCAATGTCATTTTTTACAAATCTTCAATTATTTAAAGAAAATTGTAAGTATAATAATTTTTTATAAGAATTAAATTATTTTCATAATTAATAACATTCATTACAGGATTTAATTTATTTTTATAAAGAATAAAATTCTTTTCGAGAATTTAATAAATTTTAATAATCTTTGTTATGAGATGGCGATTATTTTAAAAAATAACAGAACTTATCACAAATTTCTAGAAAATTAATTCTACAGAATTGTTAGATAAAAAACCTTGAAAGTATTAAATATTCAAATTTTTAAAAAGATTTTAATTTGAAACTTTTCCAAAGTGAAATTATTTCCAATAATTCACGCTGTAATGCTTTTAATATTCAATTATTATTGTCTAACATTTTAACTCAAATTCATTTTTAAATCATTATTTATTAAAAAATTCTACATGAATTCAATTATTTAAATACAAAAAAAAAAATTAATTAAATATTAAAATTTTTCTGAAAATTAAATTTTCATAAAGAATTTTATCAACAATTTTTTGAATAATTGAATTCTTTGAATGAATTTTAATAAAAAAATTTTAAATAATTATATTTTCGAGAAAGATGATGAAAATATTTTAAAATATTTTTTAGTTATGAAAATAATTTAATTTTGATGAAAAATCGTTATACCTACAATTTTTTGAAATAATAGAAGGTTTGTAAAAAAATGTATTACAATTTTTAAAAATGATTGAATTTCTGGTTAGAATTCTTTTGATTTTCAGAATATAATTGAATTCCTCCAATAAATTTTATTATTTATGAAAGTAATTGAATTTTTACAATGAATTTTAATATCTAGGTACAATCTTTAAAAATCATTGAATTCTTACAAAGAATTTTATTATTTGCGGAAAACAATTAAATTCCTGCTGAGAAATTTATTATTTTTGATAATAATTAAATTCCTTCAAAGTATATTATTGCAATTTTTGAAAATAACTAATTTTCGCAAATACTTTTACCAACTATTAAATTAATTGAACTCTTTAGAAAGATTTTATGGCAATTTTGTAAAAAAAATTTAATTTAATTAATAAATAAGTTAATTAATTTTTAAAAATATTTTAATTCTTTAGAACTATGTTATTACAATAATTTAAGAAAATAATTAATTCCTGCTCAGAATATTATTGTTTTAAAAAACAAATAACTAAATTCTTGCAAAGAATTTTATAATTTTTAAATATAATTGAATTTCTGTATTCATTTGTAGCTTCTTAAAAAATTTAATTTTTTTAGTGGTTTTAACTCTCCACAAACACAAAAATAAATGAAGGAAAGAAATGTTTTTTTCCAGAGCAATGTAATGTGCTACTGCATGCAAACATGCCAGCACTCGACATTTTCAAAATGTTTATTTAGTTGTTACTTGGTTTAAAAATTTTTATTTTTTCGGGAAAAATTTGATTCGGGAAATTGAGATCTTTTGAAGTTCATCTATTTATAAAAATTGTAAAAACAACTCTCCTGAAATTGAATTTATTTTGAAATATATAAGCAAAATTATTCATTAAATAATTTTTAATCAAAAATTTGATAGTAGTTCTTGAAGAATTAAGGAATTTAAAAAGAAATTATAGGTGAAATTATTTTTAGAATTAGAAAAAGTTGAAGGTCTTTGTATTAGAATTCGGGGTAATTTTAAACAAAAAGGGACCAAAAATCCGAATTTTCTTATGAATTCCAAAAATTTCTCTGAATTCCCTGTTCTTTGGCAATCCTGTTGTCGTTCTCTATTGGAGAAATTAAACCACCTCAAAATCTCTTTTGTAGTAAAAAAAAATATTGTTTTGAGAAAAATTAAAATTACCTTCTAGAAGGGTTAATTTCTGAATAACGATTAAAAAAATTGCCAAACTGCGTAAATGAGAGACACAAATTGTGTGATGAAAACGATAATAAACCAAAAGGAGAAAAAAAGTTGGTAGTATCAGTTTTTTTCCCTCATTGCAAGAGATTAACATAAATTGCAGTGTACGACAAATTCTTTCAAAGTCATGAATAAATCCCCGGAAGCAGGAGAATCGTTTTCGAGCGGAAAAGGAAATCGTGAAAACGCGTTGCTCCGTGAAGAGAAACGTTTACGTTGCAGCATCGAACTTGGCACCCTTCTGTGAGACTGTATCCTTGAAAATAAGATGGAAGTCTTCGCCGACGGAAGTAGAGGCTAAAGAGCTGAACAAAGAGAGGCAAAAGTATCTGGCAAAACTCCGCGGGGAAACACGTCAGCTGTGGTGCCAGGTGGATAGCATTTCGCAATTTATTGGACGAAATGGTAATGGAATTCTAGTTAGCAATATCGACTCACTCATTCTCTCTCTCTCTCTCTCTCTCCCACCCCTTTTTTCCATTTTACCTCTCGACAGAATTTTCTCTACCCTCTTGGCTTATCCCCTCCTCGAATCGAGCAAATAAATCGCCAGCATCCTCTTTCTCCAACTTGGGAGTCCGATAATTTGAACATAAATTTTGGATCAATTGAAATAAAAACGAAAACTATAATCGAGAAACTTTTAAACAATCTTTTTTTTCCAATCCTAAAAGGGGCATTCATTATGAATTTCCTTTTGCATACGCGGAGAAAATTTATTCCTCAAATTTTACTGACCTCGGTTCGGTAAAACTGGGACGGACTGTCAAAGCAGTGAGTTTTCAAGAAGTAGACTGCAAAAGGAATTCGATTAAATAAATACGTAAAAAGCATAAAATTACAGTTCGGTAAAACGTATAAGAAAAGTGTTCTTTATTCTTATTTTTACTGAATTGTTCGGTAAAACGTAAGAAAAGTGTTCTTTATTCTTATTTTTACTGAATAGTTCTGTAAAACGTAAAAAAGTGTTCTTTACTCTTATTGCTTCCTCATACTGAGAAAGTATTGTAATACCAAAATTTTTCGACTTCGATTTTTTGACATATCTTTATGTTATTTGACCTAAGGAGTTCAAAAATGACATTCCGTATGTGTGTGTGTGTGTGTGTGTAAACATCACATTTTCATAAATATCTCCAAACTATGAAGAGCTTTTGGACTGAATTTTTTTTAAATTGTAGGTCTCATCTGCGGACATAAAATGAGAGTACTTTGAGACAGATTAAGAAAGTTTAACTACATATATATTTTTTTGATTTTTAATTTTTCAAAAAAACGTTTTTGCCCATAACTTTAAAAAAATATAAGGACACCTATAAATGTTTTTCTGTAATTTTGTAGAGTTTTTTTAGACGCATCTTTTGAGCCCTCAATGAAAATTTTTCGTCCATATTCACCAGAGATATTAAACTTTTAAAAATCAAGATTTTTGGAAAATAAGACTTTTGAATATTTTGTTGAAAAATGTGGAAATAACTTTAAAACTATCATTATTTTCTTGTAGAGCATTAAAATACGCTTCGATTGACCTATTTTTGAAGCTAATTCGATTAGAAATAAAGAAGTTATTCATATTTTAAAAAACAGAAATTGTGATGGAAACTTAAAAAAAAAATTTTTTAATGTAGAACTTGAATTTTAATCAAATAAAAAGAAAAAATTATTACAGCAGTTGAGAATAATTGTTCAAAATTTATATTTTATTATTATCAACATCTCTATGAGGAAGCAAAGTGTTCATGAAATGATCACCAAAATTATAACAAAAATATATAACTTGGCAGCGGTTTTTTTACTGAATAGTTTGGTAAAACATAAGAAAAGTGTTCTTAATTCTTATTTTTACTAAATAGTTCGGTAAAACGTAAGAAAAGTGTTCTTTATTCTTATTTTTGCTGAATAGTTCGGTAAAACATAAGAAAAGTGTTCTTTATTCTTATTTTTACTGTATATAGTTCGGTAAAACGTAAGATAAGTGTTCCCTACACTTATGTTTACTGAATAGTTTAGTAAAACGTAGGATAAAGTGTTCGGTAAAATTGATCAGTTGCAATTGACTAAATATTTCGGGAAAACTTGAAAAACAGAAATAAAAAACAATGTTAATTCAGTAGATCTATATTAATACCGCCGTAAATTTCAATTTACCTACTTCAATCACTCTCTAAACCCCCTACAAATGTTTGCGAACAAATACAGTACATTCTAAACGCATACACTAATAAATTCATCGCACGCTTTACATTGTTGCTTTAGAAACTTTCGACTGTCTTATACATTTATCTAAATTTTATTTTACCGCTTGTGAGAAAGATTCAAATTAATGAACTATTGTTGCATACATTAAAAAATTATTCCTATTAATGAATCATTTCCAACTATATTTATAGGATCGATTTATAAAATATTTTTAAATGCTGTTTTTATTATTATAAAGAAAAAAGTTTAAATTTCAATTTAATAATAAAATTCAATTTAATAAAAAAATAATTTATTCAAATTGTTAAAATTTTAAAATATACACACTACCGTCGGGCATCATCGGTACGACTGCCCAAGCGCGGCTCAAAAACAAATCAATCTTTAAATCACAATTTTTTTTTGTAATTAAAAATGTCAGAAAATTAGGAAATATACCATTCAAAAGAAAATTAATTTCTATGATGTTAATTAATATAATATATTAATATTAACATATTAATTAATATATTAACTATATTAATATATTAATTAATATATTATATTAATATATTAATTATATTAATATATTATATTAATATATTAATTATATTAATATATTAATATAATGATGTATAACTGAAAATTTTAACAATTTATATAAAGATTACAGCACTCGGCAAATTTGCCAAAAAAAATTAAACAAATAAAATTTTTTTTTGAAATTTTTTCAACTTCAGCATATTTTTTTAAAAATTGCAGAAAAAATTTGAAACTTTCATAGTTGTCATCAATCAACTCTCGTCTTTAATTTCAGATCAAAAGAATTGAGAAATCTTATTCGGTTCGCGGGATATCATTATTAACGGCCGAGTAATTTCAGCCAAAAATCGTTCAAAATCTACTAATTCAATGCATTTGTCAAAAAAACATACTTGGACATTTATAATGGTATCTCACTAATCGAATAAAATACTACAACTCTTTTCGAATAAAATTTGATCTTAAATTAAAGATGGAATTGGAATAATCACATCTTTGTAAGTTTCAAAATTTTGTCTGTAATTTTTTAAAAAATGTGCAAGACTTGACAAAATTTCAAAAAAAAATTTTATTTTTTTTATTTTTTTGTATTTGTTTACTTCTGCAATGTTTATATAACCCTTTAACGCCCAGCGGTTTCGATCGAAACCACTTTTGAGTATCAGCCTTCATGACTTTATAAAAATATTTGAGATTTCGAAATAACCAACACCCACAAATTTATTCCACTTTGTGAAAAAAATTTATTATGCAATAAAGAATTATTTATTTTTTTATTATAACAATTAGAAAAAATAATGTTTACGGCAGAATTTACAACAAAACTAGAAAATAGAAAATTAAATAAAGATTAACTAATGAAAATGACTACTTGGGGGTTTTCAGGATTGTTGATTATAAATCTGATATCAGTTTTTCAAAATTCAAAATGGTGGACTCCTAAGTGATGACGAAACTTTGTATTTTTCTAAAAAAGTCGGGCGCTAAAGGAATAAATTATTAAAATTGTCAGTTACGTGTCATTTATCGTAGAGTTTAATAAACATTAGAATGATATGTTTGTTTTCTTTTTGTGTAGTTTAGAAACATCTATTACATATTTGACAATTAATAAGTGTTTAAAATAATTAATTAATTGAATTATAACTTAATTAATAATAAAATAATTATTAATTAAGTATAAATATGTTGAAAAAATCAACTATTTAGGTTAACGTTTTTATTTAACTACAGAGCACTTAAACAATATTCAAATCCTGAAAACTAACACTTTAGACAGCAGAAGGAAGGTTTACCGAACTATTACTGAAACATTAGTGCACATCAAGGAGGTATTTAAAATAAACGTTACAATTTTCTTCAATTCCTGATAAATTGTTTTTCAACTTTTATAATACTAGCTTGTGAGGAATAAACATATCACATTAAATTTTAAACATTATTACTGAAAAAATAATTTACGATTATGTTACTATATCCCAGCTTTACTGAAAAATTCGGTAAAATATAAGGAACAAAATTTCTCCGTCTATAGTAAGAAAAATAGGGAAAATTTAAATTTTTCGATATAATTGTTATTTATTTGGTTTCAATTTTTTACAATATAAATATACGTACATTTGGAATGAAAAAAGCTCATAAAACAAAGGTCTTTCTTTTTTTTAACTGAAATATATTTGAAAAAGATATTTTCTATGTTGACAACGTTATGAATTTTGTGTTCGGTCATCGTTTTTCGTAGCCGAACTATGAATTACAGACTACATGCTAGTTGCCGATAACATGTGCCAACACATTTCGAAAAAAATTCATGGCCTTCATATTTCATCTCGTCGCGTTGCCTACATTCATCACCTATTAGAACAAATGGGCCAGGTTTTCAAATACCGCAAATCAACACGGTTCAGCATATCATGAAAGGCTTTCAGTCACAAGCTATATAACAATATCTAACAATATCCTAACAAAGTATAACAAATATTAGAGAAAACATTATTTTTTTTCTCGCAAGGAAAAGAGAAAAATGTTTAAACCAAGCATCGTATACTCAACTACTAAAATCTAGCACCTATTTAATATTTTTTGCGATTTGATAATACTTTTGTTAATTTGTGACAACTTTCTTTCACGTTCTAAAATTTGCACTACTTTAAACTCGCTATTAATTGAAATAAAAAAAACGATTCTCAAATTTTAATAACAAATTCATAGAAATTTGGAAAAATTTTTTATAAAATTCTTTCAAACGATTCAATTAAATTTTCAAAACAAAAATTTATCATTTATTTGAACGTTTATTGAAAGTTTAGAAACATTAAATTCTTTTCCATATTTTAGTATTGGTAAAAAATTAATAACCGTTTTAAAAAAAAAATTCTTTTATCCCACAGTTATACTAAATCTGAGTCACCTATTTTTTTATTCCAGTTTTGTCAATTTTTCCGATTCATTGGATTACATATAAAAGTTTTGCTCAGAGATTCACTTAATCTTGGTCCATATGGTAAAACTTTTTTCACGTTTCTTTGATTATACAAAAAGTTTATCTGAATCTTGAGAATGACTTGTGATTTATTAAAACATCTTATACTTGAACTATTATTGCCTTATACAACTTTTAAATTATCGTATAAAGAACCAAAAAAATTTAGAGTTAGTATGTTGGAAAAAGTCGAAAAAAATTAAAGTATAAAAATGAATTATTTTTTAGTGATTTTTGGTGTAAATTAAGCTGCAAAATGTTTTAAAAACTCGGAATTTTGAGTAATATTAAATTTTATATTTAGTGATCTTAGAAAAATAAAAATATTCGTATCAAAAGTTCAAAACAAGTACAATGGAAAAAATGTATTTGATACAAATAACCGATTATTTGACTATTGTCACTTAAATGTTCAATTTAATGAAATAATTTTTATTTGAGTTAATTAAATGGTTCAATTCATATTTGCTTCAAATGATGAAATTATTGGTTTAAATAAAAATTACCTGTTTCCAGAACATACTTAATTGATAATAGTTAATTAATCGGTTGAGGCGCATGCTTATTCTCGAAAACTTTTTTGACAAAATAGTTATTTGATATGAAACCACTTTACTTAAAATTCACATAAAATAAACAATGTTTGTCGTAAATTTCATTGCACACAAAAAACCATTTACCATAAATATCATTTGTCATAAAATTCATTTAAAACAAATTTCATGTCACATAAAACTCATTTGACGTAATTCCCATTTGACATAAAAATCGTGTCATAAATTTTTTTGACATAAAAATTATTTAACATAAGTTTCTTTTGACATAAAAATCATTTAACATAAATTTCTTTTGACAAAAAATACATTTAACGTAAATTTTAATTGGTATAAAATTTATTTTACATAACATTCATTTGACAACATTTTCTTTTTTCATGGAAGTCATTTAACGTAATTCTCATTTGACATACGATTCATTTGACAGAAATATCATTTTACATAAAATTCAGCTGATATAAATTTCATTTGACGTAAATATCATTTAACATAATTAATATTTAACCAAAAAATTCACTTGTTATAAATTTCATTTGGCATAAATTCCATTTAATATAATTCTTATTTCATATAAAATTTACTTTACATAAATTTCATTTAGTATAAATCTTATTTAACGTAATTTTTATTTGACATAAAACTCACTTGACATAAATTTTAATTAACGGATAAGTTTTTAGTCTCAGTTCAACTTTTTAAAGAAAATAATATTCGGGCCAGGAATTACATTGTTTTAAAAAATTGTAATAAACCTTTTGTCGAAATTCAATTACTTTCAATAATAGTAAAATTGTGCCAAGGAATTAAATTAATTTTAAAAACTATAATAAAATTGTTAGCGAGGTTGAATTATTTATAAAAATTGTAATACAAATTGAATAAAATTCCTTAACAGATTTTTATTATTTTTTTAAATAATTAAATTCCTGATAAAAATTTATTACAATTTTTGAAAAGAATTGAATTTCTGCGAATAATTCGCAGTAGGTTAAGAAATTAATTTAATTCTTGAATAGAGTTTTAGTATTTTTAAAAATTAAATAATGATAAATAATAATAAATAATAATTAAATTCCTGATTAAATTTTATTACAATTTTTGAAAATAATTGAATTTTTGCATAGAATTTTACTATTTTTCAAAGCAATTGAATTCTTACAAAGAATCCTATCATTACATATAATTTTTATTTGACATAAAATTCAGTTGACATAGATTACATTTTACTTGAAGATCACTTAGTATGAAAATATAGGCGCGAATTTCAAAATTGGCGAATTACAATGTTGTTGATAATATCTAATTGGTTACTTTAAAATTCGCGCCGATATTTTTATGTAAAATGTAATTTTGTGTAATATGAACTTTATGTCAAATGAGTTATTGTGTTGAATGACTTTTATGTCAAATAAAATTTATGTCAAATGACATTCATGTCAAATGAAAACTATGTTAAATGTCTTTTATGTTAAATGAATTTCATGTCAAATGAAAATTATACTAAATAACATTTGTGCCTAATAAAATTTATATCTAGTGAAATTCATGTCAAATGAAATTTATGACAAATGAGTTTTAGGACAAAATATTATTTATATCAAATGTATATTATATCAATACAAATGAAATATGTTAAACAAATTTTACCTCGATTGAATTTTCTGTTAAATACAACTTATGTAAAATATATGTCAAGTGGTTTTCAATTTTTCACGTGAAATAAATGTCAAATCAATTAAATGTTTAAACAAACTCCTTAAAAAAAGTTAAATGTTAAAGTAACATTATTTTGTTTTTGTAAAATGTAACATTTTTATGAAAAATGTTGTGTAGTTTTGATACCGACTCATATTTTACTGTAAATGGAAATTATACTAAATGATTTTTATGTCCAAGAAAATATATATTGCATTTATTAATTTTATGTCAAATGACGTATATGTTATATAAATTTTATGTTTAATGAAATATATGTCAAATGGATATCATATAAAATACCATTTATGCAATAAAAATTGTATGTTTAATGAAATGTATATGTCAAATAAATTTCAAATTAAATGTTTTTTATACCAAATACATTTTATGTCAAATGATATTTATGTTAAATGGTTTTATGCTAAATGAATATTATGTTAAATAAGATTTCGAGATTTTAGTCATGCGCCTCAATCGGTTGTTTGATTTAAATAAATTTTTTCTCAGTACAAAGACATCGACTTGAAAAAAATAAAGTCGCATTCATCGAGTTCACGACTTTTGGGATTAAAAAAAAAATTAATTTTAATGCGTGAATGTGTGCTATTCTTATAGACTTTTTTTGTGACTTGCTCCACTTTGGAAATAAAAGGATCTATGGCCATTTGTAACTGTGTCTCGTACGACTTAATGGGTATCGCCATAGAGGTCTGAGAAGATGGACACAATAGACATATACGTGAAGATCCTTTGCTCGGAGAGTTAAAAATTACGGTTGTTTACACAGTGACTACTTTTTTGTGGCCTTGTATAGTGGCCGTATAACGCCTTTGCAGCTTATGCCAAGCTAAGCCGCTATCTTCAAGGAGGCTGCGAGGATTAACTCTCGAGTATTGTGCGCAGCTTGCACTCCTCCAGAGCTTGCTCAATTCAGGGTCGTAACGTTTTAACTATACAACTGAACCTGTTTATAATTTATTCAATGTAAAATAAAGATTAATGTTTCCGACTAAAAAGGAGCACTACTGGATTTTTAATTTATACTTTATGGAAATTTGCATTTTCTTTCATAAATTCGCGCTTCATAAGGAAAATTTGCGAGAGGAGATTTTTTAAAAAATATTAAACTATACGTTAACTGTACGTTAATTTATGCATATAAATGAGGCATTATTTATCAATTGTCCGCAGGTCAAAAAATATTGTATTGTCTCGAAAATTGGACGAAATGTTACGATTGTTAGTAGGAGTGTAAATATAAATTTGTTCTGAACATAATAAAATATTTTTTGAGTTACAAAATTTCTAAATTTTAATTTTTTTGAAAATATCTTTTTATTGATTTAATATATTATATATTGATAAATGATAACTATATTGATACTATATTGATGATAATTAATCAAATCATAAATGTGAATAGTGATTTTTAAAGGGTTTTTCACGAGCTACAAGCTGGTGATAAGAATATTTTTTGTTCACAAATATTTTCTTGTAAATCATTATTAAAAAAAATTAATCATACTATTTTCTTTACAAAAATTTATAAAAAATTCCTTAAAAAAATATTTTTTGTTCTTAACTCGTTGACTACAAACGTTGTAAACTTCATCAACATGTAATTTGACCTTGAAATTCAAGGTCAAATTATTAATTTCAATATATCCAAAAATCGAATTTTTTTTCTAACCTATCCCAATGGAAACCTTATTTTTTTCCTATGAGCCATGTAAAAATCAGAATGGGATATTGAAGATTTTTTAAGAAAATAATTGTAAATCCTTTTATAAAGAAAAGAATGATTTATAATTATTTTCCCACTCTGATTTTTAGATGACTCATAACAAAAAAAAAATAAACTTTCCTTTGGGATATGTTATAAAAAAAATTCGATTTTGAGATACATTAAAATTAAGAATTTGACCCTGAATTTCAAGGTCAAGTTGAAAGAAAACAATTTTTTTATCACCAGATTGTAGCTCGTGATAAAATTCATTAAAAACCACTATTCACATATTCACATGATTAAGTTTACATAGTATTAATTTATTATTATTATTAATATTATTATTATTATTATTATTATTATTATTATTATTATTATTAATTGTTATTATTAAATTATTATTCAAACTCTTATTATTATTATTACTATTTTTATTACATTTTAAATTATTCATTTATTATTAAATAAACAAAAATTTGTTTTCAAAAAAGTAAAATTTTGTATAGAAGTTCAATTATTTCAAAAAAATTGTAATAACATTCTTCCCATAAATTCAATTATTTTCAAAAATCTTACTAAAATTCTTATCAGGAATTCAGTTAAAAAAATTTTTATTTAAATTTTCGTCTTAATTCAATTGTTTACAAGAATAATAATATGCTAAAACAATAATGCAATTACTCTCTAAAATCACAATAAAATTTTACTAAAAAAATTCAGTTATTTATAAAAATTGTATTAAAATTGTATTTCTCAATAAAATTATTCTTAAAAATAGTAAATATCTGTACAGGAATGGATGTAATTAAAAAACAGTAGGTAAAAAAATTATCTACAAGAATTCAATAATAACAAGATTTTGCGCCTGAAATTAAATTATTTTCAAAAATAGTACTAAAATTTTTCGTCTTAGTTCAACTATTAAAAAAAAATAATATCCGGCTCAGGAATTATATTGTTTTCAAAAATTGTAATAAACCTTATGTCGAACTTCAATTACTTTCAATAATAGTAAAATTGTACCAAAGAATAAAATTAATTTTAAAAACTGTAATAAAATTGTTAGCAAGGATTGAATTATTTATAAAAATTGTAATACAAATTGAATTAAATTCCTTGACAGATTTTTATAATTTTTTAAAAATTTTCAATAATTAATTTAAAATTCTATAAATTCTATTCCATTACTTGAAGAAATTAATTTAATTCATGAATAAAATTTTTAGTATTTTTAAAAACAATGGAATTCTTTAAAAGAACTTTATTGCAATTTTCGAAAATAATTGAATTCTTGCATAATATTTAATATTTTTCACAGCAATTGAATTCTTGCAAAGAATTTTATTCTTGTTTTAAATAATTGAAATTCAGTGAAAAATTTTAGTAAAAAAATTCTGTATATTTTATTAAATTTTCACGTTTCTCCAATGTTTATTAGTTAACAAAGCAGCAAAAAAATGAGCAATTAAGTAATTCAAGTTGACAAATAAAAATGACAAATTAAATTTCGAGAGGAGAACAAATTTAGTAAATTGCTTTCTTTAATATTTTACTTGAATTATAAGAATGTCGTTTAGTTACTAAATTAAATATTAAGAATTTAATGGTTGATTAACGAGTAACTATTTATTTGAAATTATGCGATTTTTTAAATATTTGTTTAAAATAAAGTGAAAGAAATGAAATAAATTTTATTTATTTAATCAAAAAAAGGTTGAGGTAAAATAAAAAATTTATTTGGCTCTGAGTCAAATCTACTATTTTTATGGGTGTAAAACCAGGAGAATAGATGATCCAGGAATTTATGATTGTTGTGAAGAATACAAATATTAGTTTAGACTTCAAAGCGGTTTTAAACTAGAGTCGAATTTTTTTAAATGTATAGCCTTTTAACTACAAAAAATGAAAAAAATATCGAAATAGAGTACCAAATGGTAAAAACTAAAAATAAAGTAAACAGTAAATTTAGTGGCCAAATACGAAGCCAAGAAGTTTTACAAATAAAATAAAGTGGTTAAATTTGCTTAGTGAGGAATACATTGAATATTTAAAAATATTACTCATTTCGTCCTTGTGAAATCGACGTATATTGCTGTTTGGCAGAGAAAACTTGTACAAAAAGTGGTTGGGTATAAGAGAAATTAACTGCAATCAAACAACCTGTTCGCTAAACCTGCAATGTCGTCCATATGGAGTCTTTCCAAGTAAAGGACGAAGTACCGTTTTCACCATACTTTACGAACACTCGTTCACGCAACCTCTATATATAAAATATATACGTTTATATAAATTATACAATATGTGTACATATAATACATAAAATGCAAATTGTTTTAATGAGTTAGCGCCAATTATTTATGCTAATCTTCCTCTATTCCTTTTCCTCAACACGTTTACAATCAATAATTACAATTTTATTCAATTGTTATTCACGTTATCCCATCTGTTACACCAAAAATGGTTATAGGCAAAAAACTGTTAAAAGAAAAGTATAATTAATGTATAGTTAAGTTATCGTTAATTTATAGTTGTACAGAGTGAGTAGAATTAAAAAGCCACTATTTTACTTATTATTATGCTACAAAATCGGAATTTTTTAATTTTTTTTTACAATTTCCAAGTGGTACGGAAAGTTTAGTCATTAAGCTTCAAAATCCATGTCGGAAAATTTATGTAATCCATATGAAAGTAAAAAGTTATAAGAGTTTTACGAAAGCACTGCAAGTGGTTTTTTTGCTCCGCCTAGTGGTGAAAAAAACCATTTTACAATTTTGAAAAAATATATTGCAAATTTTTGTGGTTATATAGTTTCCAGTACTTAAATGGCAAATAATTCAAGTAAAATATTAAGGAAATCAATTTATTGAATTCGTTTTTCTTTCGAAATTCAATTTGTCATTTTTATTTGTTACAGAAAACTTGTTAATTAAATGATGCGAGAATTGCAGTATTTTTTAATGGCTATAAAAATAGTTGATTTGACACAGAGAAAAATAAATTTTTTATTTTACCTCAACCTTTTGATGCTTATGCATATAAAATTTATTTGATTACTTTTATTTGATTTATTTGAATTTATTTGAAACAAACGTTTGAAAAATTGCATAATTTCAAGTAAATAATTACTCGTTAATCAACCATTAAATTCTTAATATTTAATCTAATAAGTAAACGATATTTTTTATAATCCAAGCAAAATATTAAAGAAATTAATTTACTGAATGCGTTTTTCTCTCGAAATTTAATTTGTCATTTATATTTGTCCACCTCATAATTACTTAATTGCTCTTTTGTTAACTAATAAACATTTGAGAAACGTGAAAATTTAATAATTTACAGAAAACTTATTAATTAAATATTTCGAAAATTGTAATAAAATTCTTTAAAATTTTATTTTTTTATTTTTACACTAAATTCAATTATTTTCAAAAATTGCAATAAACGTCTTCTTAAGAATTCAATTATTTTCAAAAATTGCAAAAACGTCTTCTTAAGAATTCAATTATTTTAAAAAATTGTAACAAAAATATTTAAATGAGTTCAATTTTTTTTATAGATAATAGAATTGATTGCAGAAATTCAATTATTTAAAAAAATTATAAAACATTTTTCCTCCAAATATAAACTCTTCATAAAAATAATAAATTATTATAAAAGGGAATTCAATTATATAAAAAAATAGTAAGAGAATTGATTGTAAAAATTCAATTATTTTTATTAGCTTCTGAAATTGTTCGCAGGAATTCAGCTATTTTCAATAATAAAAAAATTCTTTGCAAGGGATTCAATACTTTTTAAAAATAGTATAATTTTATGTAGGAATTTATTGTTTTTCAAAAATTAAAATAAATTTCTTTTAAAAAATAATATAATTCTTAACAAGAATTCAATTATTTTTTTAAACTAGTCAAATTTTTTGAAATAATTTAATTCCTTTTTAAAAATTGTAATAAAATTTTTCGTCTCAATGCAATAATTGTTTTAAAATTAAAAATATCTTTCACAAGAATTCAATTATTTTCTAAACTTGCAATAAAATTCTTCACACGAATTCAATTATCTTTGCTAAAAATCAATTATTTTCTTTAAATACTACAATTCTTTGCAGGAATTAAATTATTTTTAAAAGTAATAAAATTTTTTGTAAGAATTATATTAGGTATTTTTTTTAAATGTTAAAATTCTTCGAAGCTTTTCAATTATTTTCAAAAATTGTGAGAGAATACTTTTAAACGTTCAAATATTTTTATTATTTTTGACCTGAAATTCATTTATTTTCAAAATTTGGAAGAAACCTTTCTGCAAGTGTTCAATTATTCGTCAAATTAGTATTAGAAATCTTTCTTAAAAATCAATTATTTTAAAAAATCGTAATAAAATATTTCATCTCAATGCAATTGTTTTTAAAAACATTAATATTCTGAGCAGCAATTCTTTAATTTTCAGAATTGCAATGAAATTTATCTAAAAAATTCAATTATTGTCAAAAAAAAGAAGAATAATCTTTACAGGAATTTAATTATTTTCTAAAATTGCAATAATATTCTTGATAAGAATTCAATTACCTTTACTAAAATTCAATTATTTTTATTAACTAATACAATTTGTTGTAGGACTTCAATACTTTGAAAAATAATAAAATTCTTTGACAGAATTTAATTGCTCTCAAGAATAGTCAAGTTTTATGCAGGAATTCAATTCTTTTCAAAAATTTCAATAAAATTCTCCCGAAGAATTCAATTATTTTTGTGGGAATTCATTTATTTTCTAAAATTTCAATAAAATTTTTAACAAAAGTTGAATTATCTTCGCTAAAATTCAATTATTTTCATTAACTACTAAAATTCTTTCTAGGAATTTAATAATTTTCTTTATATACTAAAATTCTTTGGAGGAATTTAATTATTTTAAAAATCTGTAATGAAATTTTTTGTACAAATCCAATTATTTTTTAAAAATAATAATGTATCTAAAATTTCCAACGTTCAAATGAACGACAATAATTTTTTTCTTTTCCTAATTTGTATTTAAAAAAAAAATTATTTTTATATTAAAACAAATTAATTCTAAACTGAATAATGTTTAATTTCAATTATTCTTCTTTATTGGATAGTTATTTTCAAAAAAGATTAAAAGTAAAAAAGTTTTCTTCATTTAAACGTTTGAAACTTTAGCTACATAAATAATAAAATTCTTCGCAAGTTTTCAATTATTTTTAGATATTATAAGAGAATACGTTTCTAAGGAATTCAAATATTTTCAATATAATAATATATATGTTTGATCTGGAATATTTAATTGTTTTCTAAATTTGAAATACAAATTTTTGCAGGTTTTGAATTATTTTCAAAAATAGTATTGGAAATCTTTGTTAAAATTTAATTGTTTTCATCTTCGTAGAAATTCAATAGTTTCAAGAATAAAATTCTTTGCAAGAATTCAATTGTTTTCAAAAAATATAAAAATTCTGTGTAGGAATTCAATTATTTTCAAAAATTGCATAAAATTTTGTTCTCTAGAATTTAATTAATTAGTTTTAAAAATGAAATCATTCTACCCAGGAACAAAAATATTTTTATACACAACAAACTTCTTCTGAAGAATTCAATAATTTTGATAAATAATAAAATTCGTCGAACACAAAACTCGTTAATTAAATATTGCAAATATTTGATAATATTTAAATATTGTAAATTCTATTCTATGCATGTAGGTTAAGAATGCAATAAATATTCCCAATGAAATTTTATTTTATCCTGGCTAAATATTTGTGGTTTGATTTTTATTTGCCATTAATAATGATTTTAATCTAGAATGAAGACGATTAACCACTATTGCGATTGCCGGGAGAATAGCGGATTAGCTTAATGGTGAATTCGTGTTAACCCAAGTGACGGAGCTGATGGGATTCGATTGTTTGAACATACAATTTACGTCTGGAATGCATCTAATCCAGAATATTTGAATTTTATTACTTTGTTTTCTCTCTCTATTCTTTCCAATTATTTTCTATTTCTCTTCTCTTTTTCTAATATTTCATTTTCACGTTATTATATGCGAAGTTTATGCAATTTTACCACAAGTTAAGTAATGTATTTTTTTCGTAAATTCTGTATATTAAATATAAGTAATCTCAATGTTCCTTATATATATATATATATATATATATATATATATATATATATATATATATATATATATATATATATATATGTATATGCGGCTTAGTAAAAAGTTCTTTATGGAGCACTTGAGTACTTAACTTCTTCTACGATTAATTAAATTTTCCATGGATGAATTTTTCATAGAGGCTTTATTGACTTCTTAAATTGCCACGAGGACCAGAAGTCTTTTCATCTAAGAAAAAATTTTCCGCGTCACTTCAATTTGTGATGAGAATTTTAATTGAATATATATAAAGATTTAAAAACGAAAAATTTATTTCAAAAAAGAAAGATTTTATTTATTAAAAAAAGAATTTTTAATAACCACTTGGTATTTACAGCTTTTTTCTAAGGGACTTGCGCAAAAAAATTATAGAAATGCTTATTTATTATATATATATAAAAACAAAAACTAATTAAAAGTTGGTCCTTTTCAAAAATTGACCTTTATAATTAATAAATTACCCAAAAGAAAGAGTCAAATCTTTTTTTTTACGAAAGTTTATTTTCATTTAATTCTTTACGTAAAATAAATGCAGAATGCTGGTTAATTATGTAATAAAAGGTTTGTTCTTTAGGGTCTTTCTCAGCAATCTTTTTTAACCTCATTATCAAAATAAGTATTTATCACCTGAGCTATTTAAAATATTATATGTTATAGGTGGATTCTTCTTATAGGGAGATAGATTTTTATACACGTTTCTTGATCATTTTCTTATTGACAAGAAATAAAAAATTCTTTCTACTCCTCGTTCCGTTATTATTGTAAAACCGGTTGGTCCAACCAGATGGTATCCATAATTATAATCGTTTCCTATAAAATTGGCAGCAATTACTAGTTTATAACCTTCGTGACTATACATCTTGAGTAATTCCCTTGGACTATAGTAATTCTTTCTTCTTTTTTCTTCATTTAATATGTGATTCTACACATTTTTCATCTCCAAAGGGATAATATTTAGTATTTTAGTGATAGTTGAAAAATTTATATTACATAAGTGTTAATTTCAGATAATTTTAATGTTCGTGATTTTTTTTATTTAAATTTTTAATACGTACTTATACTAAAAGAAAATTTATTTTATTCAAATAACCGTTTACTTGTCTATTATCAATGAAATATTTACTTGAATCAAGTAATTTTTATTTAAAACAATTAATTGGTACTTGTTTCAAGTACTGAATTATTTTATCTCATTTTTTTACTGTTGTATTTCAATTTTCGATTTTTATTTAATTTTATCACCTGAGCATATTTATTTTTGACCTTCTATTTAAAAATATTTGTTTCAAGAAAACAAGATTTACAATTAATTCAATTTTAGACTTTGTTTATTTTTCGATTTTTTTATTTAATTCTTCATAACTTTATTTCTACTTTTTTCCTCTCTAATGGAGTAAAAAACACTTTTTAACATTTTACGTTGTGAAATTGGAATTTTTATATTTTTTCAAATGTCCAACTGGTACTGAAATTTTTGAAAAATTCTTTCAAACAATTAAATTATTTTCACAAAAAATAAAATTCTTACAAAAGTTCTATTGTTTAAAAATTTTTTCAAAAAATTGAAATATTTTCAAAACCTTTAACTATATATACTTCAAAACAATTAAATTATTTATAAAAATTTTTATTCTATTTCTAAATTTTTAATAATAAATTTTTCAAAAAAATTCAATCGTTTATAAAAATTTTAATTCTATTTCTAGGAATTCTATTTTTCTTTGAAAATTAAAAAAAAAAATCTTTGCAAGAATTCAATTATTTTTACAAATATAATATCATTTTCTTCAAGAATTAAATTATTTTAAAAAATTTTATGGTAATATTCGTTACAAGAATCTATTTATTTTCAAAAATAATAAAATTCTCTGCAGGATTCAAAAAATTTTAATAAAATTCGTTTCAACATTTGAATTATTTTTATAACTGATAAATTCTTTGGAGTATTTAAGTTATTTTTAGAAATTGAAAAAGGTTTTGGTAAGAAATATATATTGTTATTAGAAAGAGTGAATTTCTGAATAGCTATTTAATTTTTTCAGGAAATTTTAATAAAATTCACTGAATGAATTTAATTATTTTCAGGAATAATAAAATTTTTGTTAGGATTTCAATTTTTTTACAGAAATTGTAATAAAATTCTTCACAAGAATTAAATTGATATTAGAAATAGTAAAATTCTTCCTCGGAATTGAATAATTTCAAAATATTTTATTAAAATCTCTTGCAAATTCAATTATTCAATTATTTAGAATTCTTAAGAATTCAATTATTTTTATGAATGATAAAATTCTTTGCATGCTTTCAATTGTTTTAAAAAAATGTAATAAAATTATTCGAAAAAATTTCTTTATTGTTAGGATTAGAAATTTCTTCTCAGAAATTTAATTATTTGCAAAAATAGTAAATTTCAACACCGAAATTCAGTTATTTTTGAAAATTGTTGAAATAAATTATTTTCTGCAGGAATTCAATTATTTTCAAAAACTGAGATCGAATTATTTGCAAAAACTTCATTATTCTTTTAATTATTATACTTCTTCTGAAAAATTCTATTATTTTCATAAATAACAAAAATTTGTTTCAAGAATTCAATTCTTGTCAAAAATTGTTAAATTTTATGCTGGAATTTAATTATTTTTAAAAATTGCAGTAAATTCCATCCAAAGAATTTTTTTTTAAATCTTAAAAAAAAAATTCAATTGTTTTTAGAAGTAATAAAATTTTTCTCAGGAATGTAATTATTTAAAAAAATTTTATAAAAATTCGTTGCAACATTTTAATTATTTTTATAACTGATAAAATTCATTAGAGTAAATAATGTTATTTTGAAAAATTGAAATAGAATTTTTCGTACGAATTATATTATTATTAGAAATATTAAAATTCGTTGTATGAATTCAATTATTTTCAGGAATAATAAAATTTTAGCAGGATTTCGATCTTTTCCAAAAATTGTATAATTATCAATTAATTTAAATACAATTTTAAATAAATTCTACGGAATATATTATCATATTCCGAAGAATTTATCAATTAAGATATTTTTAAAAATTTTAATAAAATTCTAAGAAGTAATTTAGTTTTAAGAAGTAATCAATTATTTATTTTTGTCTTTGAATAATTGAATTCACATTGAACTTTCTAACAAGAATTGATTAAAATATAAATTTCAGTTAAAAATTTAGAGAAGAATTGAATATTAGAAGTGTTATAGTATATGAATTTTTAAAAATAATTATTTGACTATTATCAATTAAATATTTACTTGAATCAAATAATTTTCAATGTTATTAATTAAATTATCTTTGCCTTAAATACTGAAATTATTAGTTCAAATACTATTTAATTTATTTAAATACAAATTATTTGTTTTCAATAAATATTGATTTAATAATAATAGACAAGTGAATGAAATGAATTTTTTCAGTGTATCTTTTCAATTTACATTTATTATTTTACTTTTAATTTATTATTTTAATTTTTTTATCTACTTTTTTCTACTTTTCTAATTCATTTTACGATTTTTCATTTAATTCTTAAAAATCTTTGCTTTGAGAAAACAAGGTTTAATTTTCGTTTTTTTTTTTGTTTAATTTTTCAGTTTTCTTATCTAATTGTTGAAAATTGTTTTATTAAATTATTCATGAAATTAAAGTACAATTTGCTCTTAGTGCAGAAATGTATAAATTTCTCATTGGTTGCGTGACTCGTAATCTGGAGTGTGCTCCTAAATCAGAAACTTCTTTCTTATTTCTTGTAAATTGTACGATGTACCAGAATTTTTCTTTCCTCCTTCGATTTCTTCTAGCTCGAAACCTATCCTTATTCTGTTGACAAATTAAATTACCAACCTGTGCAATCTTACTCCCTTACTTTCATTCCAATGTTACCTATTCCCAAGTAAACATCAAGTTATTTGAGAAAAATATTTGCCTCGAGAAAACAAGGTTTACCATTTTATTTAATTATATATCGAAAAGTTAAATAATCCTCCAGAAAATAAAATGTATACCTTCCTTTTCTCAAATTTGTATCAAAAGGGAATTTTCGAATTTTTAGCTCTTAAAGTAACCTTTAATTTTTATTTTCTTTGTTTTCATTTTTTTCATTTTTTTATTTTTATTCAAGATATTAATTAATATCGAACATTGTTTTTGAGTATGAAATTAGGAGAGACGGAAACGTATATGAATTCTTGAATCCATAATTTTAATTAAGTTAGTCAGGTAAGCGTGATATTCTAATTATTAATTATTAAGCACCCTGGACAACCTGTGCGTATAATGGAGTATCCTCTGAATTGAAAGCCAATACTTTAAACTCATTTAAACTCAACGCATCAGTAATTCATTCATCCTGCTTTTTTTGTTCCAGATTGGACTGTTGGCAGTCAGTCAGAAATTTAATAACTAGGAGATATTTTTACCTTAACGAGAGAGGATGGTTTTGCAATTTTAATGGCTTCTTGAAAATCAAGAGTAAGTTGATTCTTTTTTTTACTATTTTAAGAAAAAAGAATTTCAATAATTTTCTAAAAAAAGTGAGATAAAGAGAAATGTATAAAGAAACTAGAAACTATTTTTAAAGAATATTCCATTAAATTTTCAATAATATAATTTTCTAACTTGCGTTTAAATGAGAATGAAATTGTGTTCTCAAAATGTGAAACTTTCAAATGAACGAAATTTATGTATTTCTTTAAAGAATTCGAAGTTATAATAATATTAAAACAAATAATATAATACCTACTATTTATTATTGTTTTACGACTTCCTATTATTTAGATACATTTTTTGTTAAATTTGTGACACTAAAAACTACTTTTTTTAGACTTTAAACTTTATAATTATTAATAATAAAAAAAATTCTTCTAACAAATCTTAATAAAGTTCTTTTGGAAACGATTCAATTATTTTAAAAAATTTAAAGAGTATTTTTCACCAGAATTTATTTGTTTTCCCACATAATGGAATTTTTCGGAGCAATTTAATTATTTTCGATATCAATTTTAATAAAATTTCCCAAAAGAATTGAATTATTTAAAAATTTTTTTAAATTAAAATTCTTCTCAATAATTCAAACAGTTAGCTGTAAATTATAAAATTAATAGAAAAAGTCAATAATTTTAAAAATAATTTTCAAACAAATTTTTGAAAGAATTAATTATTTAAAATTTTTTTATTTAATTCTCCAAAAGAAGTAAATTATTTTTAATAATTTTTATAAAATATGTTTATATGAATTCAACTATTTTCAATACAAGTGAAATTATTTTTATGAAAAAAATTCAATTATTTTTAAAATTCTTATTAATGAATTCTTTAAAAAAATTCAATTATTCCCAAAAATTTCAATACATTTTTTTATATAAATTCAATTACTCTTCAAATCGTAAAATTTTTCCCAAAAATTCAACTATATTTCAAAAAATTTTAATAAAATTCGTTACAAGAATGCAATTATTTTCATTAACTCTCTAAATCTGAATCAGCGATAAGTATGCCACTATTTCAATTAGCGTATATGCACTGTGAATTAGTGAAATTTCACTGAATAATCAGTGAAATTTCACTGATTCATAAGCGCATATACGCTGATTGAAATTAGTGGCATACTTATCGCTGAGAATCAGTGAAATTTCGCTGATTCAGATTTAGAGAGAATAATATAATTCTTTGCACGATTTCAATTTTTTTTTTTTTTTGCTTTTCAAAATTTAAATTATTTTCAAAAATAATCAAATTTTCTGCAAAAATCCAATTGCTTTCAAAAATAGTAAAATTCTATACAGGAATTCAATTATTTTTAAAAATTGTAATTCTTTATAGCAATTCAATTATTTTCAAAAATTCTATTAGAGTTTTTTGTAAAAATTCTATTACTTTTAGAAATAGTGTCAAAATAAATCAGTATTTAAATATTTATTTAACAAAAATATTTCAGTTTTGGATAAATTAATATAGAAATTATCAACAATAATTAGTCATTTGAGAAATCATAATTGAGATATTGGTAAAGACTTTTAAAATTCCGTGAATAATTTAAAAAGATAAAACAAAAAAACAGTTAATTGGAAGTTTTACCAAATTTAATTATAATAGTTTTTATATTTTTATAAATTTTCTAGTTTTTTAATTTTGAAAATTATTTTAAAATATATAATTGTTTTTTAAAGAATTGTAACAAAAAATTTGGAAAATAATTGTATTTTAAGAAAACAATATTGATCAATGAAAAAAATTGTTCATTAAATAAATTAATTGTAAATAACGTAGCAATGGTGATTCAACTTACAAAAAAATTGAATATTTTTTAAGAAAATAAGGAAAAAGTCTGAAAAATATTAAATCAAATTTGTTAATCGCCTAAATTTGGATATTTCGGTTATGAATTTTTTATTTTTCGATAGCTAATTTTTAATACATTTTTCAATCTTAAAGCTACTTTCTAGCAGTTGTTTTTTATTAATTTATTGAGTGTGAATTTTGCCATAAAAAATAATTTTAAACAAAAACAAAAAATAATAAATAGTGATTGAAAAAATTACTATTGGATTTTTAACAGTCACATGCTGTTAATTATATTTGAAGCGTTTTGTGCAAAAACCGCATAAGCCATAAGTCCATAAATCGAAATTGTTCAGGAATCAATAAATACTGTTTTACTTATAAATACTGAGATTTTTTTTAATTCTGCTTTTTGCATTAAATTCTATTAAATTTTAAGTTTTACAAGTCCAATGTAATTGATTTATTTTTTAATTAATATAAAAAATAAATTAACTTTTGGACTTATGCTGTTTCTGCACAAAATGAAATGAAAAACACAGAAAATTATTTATTGAATTCAGTAAAGTATCAAAGTTTTATTAAATATTTAATAAAATTTATTAATGTTATTAAATTTTGATAATTTTTAGTAACATTTTATAAATAATAAAATTGTTTTATGAATAAGTTTAACCAGTTTTCAATATTTTCTAATTTTTAATTAATTTAATCACCACCATTACTTTTTGCTTCTCTTGAATGCATTTAATTTATAATGTAAACTGTTAAATATGAATTACTAAAGCACGTCAAGAATATCAGAAGTAAATTAAATTTATTAAAGAATATCACAAGTTTCTGCATGAAATGATAATTTAATTATTATTTTTAAAGGATTTAGAGTTTTGTCACTTACGTAATATTTTACCAGATGGTAGAGCTTTATTTAAAGATGAATTTTCAATTAAAAGTGATTTTCGAAAAAAATCGACTTTTACGGTTTCTGCACAAAACGCTTCATTTAGAGTGACAGTACAAAAAAAAATTATTCAATGTCTTAGAAACTGGAAATTTAATTTTTTTTTCGAAAAATACCGAAAAATTAGTCATATTTCCATTGCCAAAGAACATTGTATGGATATTATAATTCCATGAGTTTAAGGTGCATAAACTTTAAACGATTTAAGTAAGAAAAAAAAACATCAGTCTTGTGTTGCTAAAGGTAAAAAAGCCCAAGATTCTCGACAACAAAACCTCCCGTCATGCGATATTAATGTCACTGTGAAGGATGCTTTAATAAGTCCACGACGTAATGAAACCCATTTATATAAAAGTTTTCCACGGGTGGTGACGGTTTAATTGAACACGACTCCCAAGTTGAGATGGTCGGTTTGGGGGTCTTCTCCTTTCTTCTTGACCCGACAGGCACTTCTTTTGACATGATCTTTTCTATCTCTGATCAATTAATAATTTACATATTTTTTTCTTTCTCTCTCTCTTTATGATTTCCGTTTAATACATAAATATTTAATTGTCCTGCGATAAATGTTTAATGCGATCCAAGAAATGACACCTTATTTAAATATATATATATATATATGTTGAGAATTGAATTTAATAATCAGAATTGCTTAATAAAGTTAATGTTCAATAATTAATTTTTTCCACTCCGAATATGATATCTGGAAATATATTATATCTGGAAATTATACAAAACACATAATATTATAATTATATTACATTTTTTAAAAATTACAATTCGATATTAACTGCTAATAATTTTAATTATTTATTATCTCTTCGTGGAATATTTAATCATTTTCAACTTATACATGTCAAATTTGATATACTTAAAGTTTAATAATTGTCATTTATTCTGTAATTAAATTCAAGATTAATTTAACAAAATCTCTTAAATATTAATTTAATAAATCTTTTAAAATATTCATGAAATAAATCTTAAAACTTTTTATATAATAAATTTTAAAAAGATTTATTCTCGTTCAGTTAGTGAAACGTCTATCGCAAGCCATTTGTAAATAAATTACTTAAATTTTTATAAATTTTCTCTTTAGATTCGATAGAATGTTCCTGACAGTTGAAAAAAAATAAATTTCGGTCTCGAATCGTTACTTTATTTATTTAGCCTGAAAACTGTCACGACAATTTAATATTTAAACAACTGACGAGTTCGATTAGATATATATGTGTGTGTGTATATAAAAAAAAAAGAATACAAAAAGTCAAGTGGTTGCGGATTTTTCCTCGAATTTTCGTCGAGAATCGCCGTTTTTTCGGAGCAAACTGACCGTAGAAAGTACACATACATAGAAAACGCTCGTCTATCAAACCGGGTGTCCGTTCCAGCTGGCCATCTCATTAATTTTTCATCGATCGTCGGTCGGTCGCTCAATTAATTCCAGTTGGTACTGCGACTAAGCTATATATGAAAATAAAAGAGATAGGGATATTTTGGTCCTTCATTTACGATAGTCAATATTTTATTTTATTTTTTTTTCTTTTTATATAAAGATAAATATATACGAGTCTAAATCTCATATTTCATGAAATTTCCCATACATAAATATACACATACATATCAATATTTTAAAAAGAATTGGAGAATTCAATTATCTCTTTTTATTCGGCGATATTTCTATATATGCAGTTATATACACTAACAAAACTCTTGGTTTTTTTTGTCACTTTTTATTAAACGACAACGTATGAAAGTATTTCTCTTATATACTGAAAATTCAACTGTTTTAATAAATTTCCAATTGGTGCAGCCAAACAAAAATTTATCTTTTATTTTATGTTTTTATTATCGTAGAGTTTATAAAGTTCGAACGAACGATTATTGCAGGTATTTTTATTATTGTTTTATTCTTAAAAACGGATCAAATATTTGTAATTTTTGCTGAAATGCTGTTGTTGAATGAAATATTTAGTTCTACTCTACCCCTCATTCTATAGTGGGGACAAAGAGACATTTTTTTTACTTTTTAAGCTTTGAAATTGGATCTTGCAAATTTCCGACTGATGTTGAAAAATTTACACAATTTTTTTTAAACAATTAAATTACCTATCAAAAAAATAAAATAGTCACAAAAATTTAATAATTTTTCAAACTTTTAATAACAGTTTTTCAAAAAAATTCAATTACTTATTAAAGTCTTAATAAAATCCATTTCAAGCATTCAATTATTTTTACAAATAATAAGGTCTTCTCAAAAATTCAATTCTTTAAAAAAAGTAAAATTCTTTGCAAGAATTCTTTGTTTCTTAAAATAGTAAAATTCCAAATAGAAACTCAAATATTTTGTAAAATTGCAATAAAATTTTTCTTACGAATTCAATTACATTCATTAACTAGTACAATTCTCAGCATTAATTCAATTATTTTCAAAAATTGTATTAGAATTCTTCGCAGGAATTTAATTATTAAAAAAAATAAAAATATGCTTTTTAAAAAATCAATTGTTTTCTTGAATAATAGAATTATTCATAGGAATTCAACTATTTTCAAAAATTGAAGGAAAATATTTCTCAAGAATTCATATATTTTTAATGATAATAAATGCTTGACTCAGAATTCAATTATTTTCAAAAAATTGTAGAAAATATTTCTCAAGATTCAATTATTTTTAATAATAATAAATTTCTGTCCCAGAATTTAATTCTTTTTAAAACTTTTAATAAAATTCTTCGCAAGAATTTAATTAATAAAAAAAATAATAAAATGCTTCTTAAAAATTCAATTATTTTCTTTAATAGTAGAATTATTTGCTGGAATACAATTATTTTCAAAAATTATAAGAAAATACTTCTCAAAAATCAAAATTAAATTTTTTCAATAATAATAAATTTCTAACTTAGAATTTAATTATTTTTATAACTTGTAATAAATTCTTCACAGGAATTTAATTATTATAAAAAGATAAAATGCTTTTTAAAATCCAATAATTTTCTTAAATTGTAGAATTATTTGCAAGAATTCAAATATTTTGAAACATTGAAATAGATTTTGTGTAGAACTTTAATTACTTTTAAAATTAATAGTAAAACTTTTCGCACTTTTTAAATTATATTAAAAAATTTCTAAACAATACTTTTTTCAAGAATTCAATTATTTTCTTATACTAGTCAAATTCTTCAATTATTTTCTTTAAATAGTAAAATTTTTTGCAGGTTTTCAATTTTCAAAAAATTTAAGCTAATATTTCTCAAGAATTCATATATTTTTAATAATAATAAATGATTGACCTGCAATTCAAAAATTTTAAAAAATAATGCAATTTTTTGCAGGATATAAATCATTTTCAAAACTTGCAATAACATTTTTTGTATGAATTCAATTTTTCTAGAATTAATAAAATTCTTTGCAGAAATTCAATTATTGAAATTTTTTTTTTAAATTCGTTGTGAAAATTAATTTATTTTCATGAATAATAATATTCTTGGCAAGATTTTAAATGTTTTCGGAAATTGTAATAAAATTGTTAGTATAGGAATGGTAAAATTCTTAGCAGAAATCAAATTATTTTAATAAGTTCTAATAAAATTCGTGGTAATAATTCAGTTATTTTCATGGATAATAAAATTTGGAGCATTTGAAATGTTTTAAAAATAATTAAATTGTTCTCAAGAATTCATTTATGTGTAAACAATTTTAATGTAATTAATTGCAAGAATTTAATTATTTTGAGATATTATTGAATTACAATTATTTTTAATACAGTTTTAAAAATATTCTTGGAAAAATGCTATTAGATATGTACCTATTTATATTATTAAAAGATTTTAATATATTCTTAGAAATAATATAATTTAATTAAATAATTTTTGATAAATTCTTTAAAAATTCTTTATGAATTTTAAGAAATAATCAATTATTTATTTTGATATAAAATCTATTGAATTCTCAATGAACTTGTACACCCGTACAGTTGAACTGACAAGAAATTGTTTGAATATAAATTTTATAGTTAAAATTGTAGACAATAATTGAATATTTTTAAAAAAATTTAAATATCGAATGAAATTTTTGTTAATTGAGTCAAGCGACATACACTGAGAAAATATACTTGAATGAAACATTATTATCCTTATTATTATACACTCAACTAAAAGTTATTTTTAAACTAAACATAATAATATTAATTTCATGCGTAATTTGTTTAAAAAACTTTTTCCATTTAGGATGTACCAGATGGATAGGAAAAAATATAAATATCTTAGTACAACTTTATACCAATTTTTAAGAAGTAAAGGACAATGTAGTTTTACTGTCATTTACGGGCACTTGTGGGTTTATTTCTACAGTTTATTTATTTATTTACTGCTAGTTCTGACTTCACTTTTAGGTGTTAAAAGTGTACATAAAACGTTTGCTGTGCCTGTTCCATTGTTCTAGGATTCTGCATCAAATATTAAAAGTCAATCTAAGGAAGCTGCATTTTTAAAAGAGATTTTGGCTGAGTTTAGGCAATTATTACCTGTTTAAGTAAATGTTAGTATATAGGAGCGAATTAGTAAATCTATTAAATTCAGCACACTACGGACATATGTCAAAAAAATTTCATTAACACACAAAACATATCAAAATTTTATTTATTGGAGAAGAATGTACGAAATGTGTTATGTCTGCTAGAAATCGGACGTAAAATGACGATTATAATTTATTATCATTGTTATATATCGACTGCAGAAAAATACATTGAAGTTAATGATTGCAGTTCATAATATTTATAAATTTTATTTATTGAACTACGCTAAATTTTGGCACACTACTTAAAATATAAATTGAAAAATATTTAAGAATCATCTTGTATAAATTTTCGAGTTCACTTCATATTACAGTTTATTTTTAGAATAGAATTCAATTGAGCTAAAGAAATACTTGAAATCTATTAATTATTATTAGTATTATTATTATTATTACTATTATTATTATTATTATTATTATTATTATTATTATTATTATTATTATTATTATTATTATTATTATTATTATTATTATTATTATTATTATTATTATTTATTAATTATTAATTAAAACTAAGAGTAAATTGTATTGTCATATAGAAATATTTGTATTATTAATGATATCTTATGTAATGGCACTCGATTACAAATATTAGATCTTGCAAACAATCTCTTACTTTGTTGTATTTTGCAGGTGATAATCCTGCGGAGATATCGAATTTATTCATCGTGTATTACGTTATATTGTGTAGTCATTTTTTATCCTTTCATTTTCAAAAGACAACGATTTTCTGTAAAATTAGCATTTGCAATGACAATAAATGACAAGCATCTGACAAGATAGCTGTCGATTGTCGTAATGGTGTATTTAGTAAAGAACAATTGTATCTTGCTTACTCTCGAGTTCGATCTTGGCAATCGTTAATTATATATTTAGGTAAACAAAGGCGAAATTTATTGATTCCTTCTTTCTTTCTCTCTTTCTTTTGTTTTTAATGGACAATTGTATATACAAATAGCCAGTACTAAAATTTATTGATTAAAAATTACGTAACTATAGTTTTGGCAAACAATTTAACATTAGTTAAAAATTATTAGAATACAATAAAATTGTACCTTTAATCAGGGTTCGAACTAAGTCTATAAATCCCGTAAAGGTCCGTAAATTTCCTTGAAGTCTGTAAAAAATAGTTTGTTTAAAAAAACCTCCGTAAAGTTCATAAATTGTTTGAAACAATACGATTCGATTATTTTCAAAAGTAATAACATTCTTCAGAAAAAATCAAATATTTTTCAAAATTCTAATTAAACTCTAGTCAAAATTTCTATTATCTTTGTAAATAATATTCTTTTCCGAAATTCAATGATTTTAGCAAATAATCAAAGCCTTGGAAAAATTAAAATAATTTAAATAAAATTAATTAAATTCTTTTCAAAAATTCTAATAAAATTCTTTGCAGAATTCAATTATTTTCAAAATTTTTCAAACATTAAAAAAATAGTTATTTTTTAATAATTTAAATTGTCAGAACTTTTATATTTTAAATATAATTGTAATTTTTCTCGAAGAATTTATATTATTTTTAAAATTTTTTAAACATTCCATTATTTCTACAAACAATAAATTATTATTTGCAAGAATTTAATTATTTAAAATTTTTTTTTTAGAAAAATCGTTGCAAGAATTAAATTACTTTTATAAATAATAAAGTTCTTTGGTAGACTTTAATTGTTTTTAAAAATTTTAATAAAATTCTTCCAAAGAAATCAATTATTTTTTCAAGTGGTAAAATTGTTTGCAGAAATTCAATTATTTTGAAAAATTTTAATAAAATTCGTTGCAAGAATTTAATTGCTTTCATAAATACTAAAATTGTTTGTAGGATTAAAACTATTTTCAAAAATTTGGATAAAATTGGTTCAAACAATTCAATTGTTTTCAAAAATTTTTCCTTAATTTAATAATATACAATACCGATTATTTAAATAAAAATTTCCCAAAAAAATTCGTTATTTAAAAATTAGAAAAAATGTTAATAAAATTCTTCGCAGGTTTTCAATTAGTTTTGCAAATTGTAATAAATTTCTTCTGAGAAATACAATTATTCCTAAAAATAATAAAATTCTGCGCACGATTTCAATTATTTTCAAAAATTGTAATAATATTTGTGCAAGAATTCAATATTATTTAATAAAACTCTGCTAATGAAATCAATTATTTTCAAAATATTTAATTGAATTCTTTGCACGATTTTAACTTATTTTTTAAATATTAAAATTCTTCACAAGTTTTCAATTATTTTCACAAATTATAAGACAATATTTCGCAAGAAAACAATTGTTAAAAAAAGGGATAGAATTCTTTCGAAAAATGCAATTATTTTCATTAACAACTAAAATTTTTCATAGGAATTCAATTTTTTCAAAAATAATAAATTTTTTTGCAACAATTCAATTGTCATCAAAAAAGTAAAATGCTAAGCTGGAATGATTTTATCAATCGAAGTGGTCAATACCTTCATGTTTTATAAGAATTATATGATTTACATTTAATAATATTTTTATAAGTTATTGAATTTGAAATTTTTGAAAATCTTAATTCCTATGAAAAAATATTAATAATTAAATATTTATTTTAAAAAATGTTATTGACGTTTTCGAATAATTTAACAATAAAAGAAATTCGTAAATAAATATAATAGAAAATTTTTTTAAGTGTCTAATAATTTTTAGAGTGAATCTAAAATTTTTTTTTGATTTGGGAAAAAAGTCGAAATTTTGTCTAGAAATCGGAATGATCAGAAAAAAACAAAATTAAATTTTTGTTACAACTCTGAAATTGGTTCTCGAAAAAAACCTAAATTAATTTCAGAATTCTGTATAGTATTTTTCTCACTTTTATATATACTTGAAAAAATTGATTTTTGTAAAATATTCGATAATTGTTCCTAAAATGGTTGGTAATTTTTTAATTTTTGATTCATAATGTTTTTATTTTTCAATACTTTCGCTGGTTCGAGCCTTGGTTTATTAAATTAATTGTTTAAATTAAGCTGAATGTTTATTATTAAAACATAATTATGAAAAAGAATTAATTGCATATAAATTTTTGTTGTATAAAAAAATAAGACAAACATGCGCGTGGCCGGTCTCGTATACTAAAAAGTCGAACGTCATAAATTTTTTCCCCTACAGCATTAAATTGGCAAAATTAACAGCAAATTCAGAATTAATTTTGAAATATCGCGTGTCCTTTATTTTTTCAAAGAACATTATTGAAGTCAACCCAACACTAAACGTGTAAACTTGCCCGATGGGATTAACAGCGCCAAGGACGACACGAGGTCACTAATCAAATTCAAGCCCAAGGGTACAATTCATGCTCGGTTTCCCACGAGTTCGTCTATGTCAAGAGGTGACACTGTTTAAGTGTTACTACCGTTGTTAATTAATTTTGCCGAATTACCAGCCGAGAACTGACCACCTTAAATTTCCCAACTATTTGGATCACTCTTCAAACACAACAATTACAAAGTTTCTCTATTTATGTTGGAAAAGACAATTTGTAATTTATCTCCAAAAAAAAACATTGTAGACAAAACTTGTACTCCATTGTTCGGCTATTTTTCTTCCGCAATTTTTACAAAGGAGAAAAATCTCGTGAATGATAATGCTCCGTTCAAGATTGATAATAATTTAAAAATATTTTAATAGAAATTTATACAAAGTTGAAATTCTATACTAAGTTTGATAATAATTCGAATGCAAGAGTGGAATAATTTTATTTGTGCGTTAAATACTTTAATTGTTCCTATTTGCATATTTAGTTGGTAAATTTACATTTTAAAAGACCATTGTCTTTTTTTACTACTACTACGGTGATCTTGACAAAGAGCCTGAAAAGTAAATTACATAAACTAAATTGAAGAGTAACAGTAGTGAGCTTTTCTTTTTAAAGGACTTTTAAAGAGTATACATCAGAGATGCGAAATAGCAAATGAATAAAACTCTCTTCTTCCCGATTCTCGTTTTGTCATTTTTATTTTCTCATTTAACACATTTCTTTTATGTGACTACGTACTCTGCTGGTTTCATTGTACTGATTCGCTTGCGTTGCTGTAGCTTTCAAGTTTTGAAAAAGGTGTGAACCCCTCGACCTGAAAAGCTTTACCTCCGCACAGTGGAAAACATTTTTGTGAATGCAATGCAAATGTTGGCTCGCCAAGTTATCACAAGACTTTCTCACCCGACTTATGAAAAAATTTTGACGCCACAAGGATCGAGCGCACATCATGTATGCACAAGGGGAAAAAATTTACTGACATACCTTTTTTGACGTCGTCGTCGTCGACGACAACGACGACGATGACCCTGAACTTGTATTATTTCTTTTGTTACATTTTCAAGTTGCCTTTTTAATATCTTTTTGCCTGTCAGTTCTCGTTTCTTGTTTAGTTAAATAAAATAAATATTTAGATAAATTTCGTCGTTACAGATTCGTTACTTTGAACGGATTTATCATTAGCACAACAAGAAATCTAAATTGTTGTAACAAAATTTTTGTCAACTCTATCCAATTGTGAGAGGAACAATCCCTGTGTATAAATTAAAGAGAACAACTTTTACCGTAGAGAGAATTTTCTATAGAATTGTGTGTAACAAATAAAAAGACTTCCAATGCAAACTAAGGACAACAATCGACAAGAAACGATAACAAATTACGGAATTCTTTTACATCGACAATTGTTGTTCTGCTTTTGATCGAATTTTTTTTCTAATTTACCATTACTACCCTTCAAAATAAAATTAATGATACTTGTAGTTCATTTACTTACAAGCGCATTGACACGGATGAACTCTTATTATAGTTGAACCATCAATTATCCAACAAAACCGAGAGCAATTTTTTTTGTCCCCTATTTGTTGACTATGTCTGGTCTTGAGACAGTTTGCGCAACTTTGGAAAATCTTAATCACGGTTGTCATAAAAATTTAACTTTATTTTTTCCTGACTTTTTCCTGTTTTTCAGACAGAATTTTAACTTTTTTCCTGACTTTAAAGAATATTCTGATTCTAAAATGATTCTAAAATGATTATAGATACAGAGAAAACTGTTCTAATACATTTATTTACGAATTTCTTTAATTGTAAAATTATTCGAAAACATCAATAACTTCTTTCTTAAACAAATAGGAATATTGTTACTTTAACTACATCAAAATTATTTTCGTCATTGAAATTCAATTATTATTTTCTAGAAGTTTCAACTAAAATTCATTAATTACATTTTTTTTAAATTTGAAAACGTTCTTTCATAATTTTTAATCCATTTGTGTTTACAATTCAATATTAAGAAATTTTTATTATTAATAAAATCCAACAATTATATATACAATAGAAAATAAAAACTTTCAATAATTTAAAAAAATTGAATACTTTTTTAAAAAATTAATTCTACAGAATTGTTAGTTGAAACTTATGGTAGATTTTTAATGTCAATAATTCTTATAAATAATTGTATTTTTGGACAGAATATTATTAGTTGTAAAAACAGTTTGATTCTTGACAAGAATTTTATTTCAGTTTTTGAAAATAATTGAATTTTTGGTGCAGAATTTTATTATTTATAAAAACAATGGAATTTTTGTAAAGAACTTTTTTTTACCAATTTTTTTAAATCATTGAATTTTCGGTGAAAATTTTACTGATTTTCTGAAAATAATTGAATTCTTGCAATTAACTTTATTATTTATGAGAATAGTAATTATATTGCTACAATGCTTTTAATATAATCAATTATGATTATTTAAAAACAAATTAAACTGAAATTTATTTTTAAATCAATTTTTGTTAGAAAACTCTACGAGAATTCAATTATCTACTT
Source organism: Leptopilina drosophilae (assembly GCA_032873175.1). NCBI lineage: Eukaryota > Metazoa > Arthropoda > Insecta > Hymenoptera > Figitidae > Leptopilina > Leptopilina drosophilae. The sequence goes on from CM065480.1 coordinate 9,842,669, forward strand.
AAATTTAATTTTTCCAAAGAATTTTCACGAAGTTTACGTCTACAACGTTGATCAACGAATAAAATTTATTTAATAGACTCAAATACTGTGTATAATTTAATATTTAATTGTAAAACAATTATCAAAATATAAACATCAATTTATTTTTCTAAATATTTTTTTGACAATTCTGTTGCTTTATTTATAATTAATTTACTTGGTGAATGTTCTTAACAACTTTTGAAAATAATTAATTTCTTTTAAGAAATTTAATTAAAATTTGGCGGAAATGTATTAAATTAAAGAATTTTATAACAATTTTTGGAAATAATAGAAAACTTTTTGAAGAATTTTATTAAAATTTTTAAAAATAATTGAATTATCCTGAGAATTTAAATAATAATTTATGAAAATAATTGAATTTATGTGGAGAATTTTAATAAATTTAGTTTAAATAATTGAAATTTTGACAATAATTTTATTAAAATTGTTGACAATAATTTAATTTTTAAGGAGAATTTTTTAAAGAGTTTAAATATTATTTAATTTTTTGAAGTATTGTATTACTTTTCAAAGGAATTGAATTCTTTTGATAAATTTTGATATTTAATAAAATAATTGAACTTAGGAAAAGTAGTTTATTAAAATTACTTAAAATAATTGATTTTTTGGAAGGAATTTTGTTTTTTATCAAGACAAATGAATTCTTTTTCAGAATTGCTTAAAATTTTTTGAAAATAATTGATTTTCTTCAACGAATAAAAAGTTATTTATAAAAATAGTTGAATTATTCAAACGAATTTTATTATTTTATTGAATAATTGAATGAATGTTTCTTAAATTAGAATTCTTTCGTCAATTTGTAGGTAATAGAATTTTTTAGAATTATTGCATTTTTTGTGGAATTTTTTTAAAATTGTATTTAAAATATGTGAAATTCATAGAATTTTATCAAAAACTTTTTTATCATAAATTTTTTTATAATAGTAAATATTGAAACTTATTGAATTAAGAAAAACTTTTGGAAAGAATTTAAATATTGCATAGAATTTTATTTAAATTTTTCAAAGTATTTGAATTTTTTGCGGAACAATTTTGCTACTAATATTTTGCTACTTAATATTTATAATGATAATAATTAAATTAATGACGAGATATTCGTTTAATTTTTTTAAAATATTTGAATTTCTAAGAAAAATTTTATTACTTTTAAAAATAATTGAATTCTTGTGTTTAATATTGCTATTAATGAAAATAATTGAATTTTGCAATAAATTTCAATAAAATTTCTAAAAAATAATTGAATATCTGTGAAGAATTGTGTTATTTATCTAGATAATTAAGGGTTAAAAGTTTTTTAAATAATATTAAAAAATTAATTCTTATCAGAAATAGAAACAAATTTTGATGGTTTTGCAGCAGAATTTGTGGTAATTTCATAGTTTACAAGGCGAGCAAAAAAAGGCACCAAAATTTAGAATTGTCTTATAAATTCTAAAATTTGGAATTTTTCCCAGTATTTTAATAAAAACCTCTGTTTTTTCCCTAACCTTTGACAATGCTGTTAATGCAACCTTAATACAAACCTATAAAATTGTTATGAAAATGTAAGAATTCATCTACAACTTTTGAGAGGAAACAATATTTTCCTTCTTCATAAAGTTTCATTCGAATGAACTATTAATAAATTTTCAAAGTACGAGATTTTCGAGAGAATGGTCGAAATCGTCCAGCAGTGTAATGGCCATTATAATGCTCCTTTAAGAAATCTCATATAAAACATTGAACTGAAACTGATTTCTGCCACCGAAGGTTCTTACTATTAAAGTTATCGCGCTATTATAAAACGATTAAAGTCAACACTGCTCACACAGCTGTTGCAAAATGGCAGAGAAAGCAATGGTCTACAAACTGAAATACAGGAAAATTTTATCTTATCAAAACTACAACAACAATTTCCGGCAACTATTATCTACAATCTTTTTTTCTATATATATAAATTAATTTCATATACCTAATACAAAGTATACATTACATTCAAATATTTTTTTACTTCTAACAGAAAATAACATTAGCGAAGCATCTTTTACCAAATAGAAAATTTCCAATAAAGGAGACAGAGAGAGTTACCTATAAATTATTCTAGTTTCTATTTTCAAGTTATCAAGGAATTAGTTTCATGGGTACTTGTATATTTATATATATATATAAAATAAGAAAGTTTTCGAGATGACACCGTAGCGATTTTGCAATCATGACTTTAATCTAAATCAAGTACCTAATAATCCTCGCGCGGGGAAATATTTATTATTAGGTTGTAATCCAAAAGAACTGTATTACTTCTTCGACTTTTATTGAGGAAAATAAACGAGAAAGTGAAAAGTGTGATCCAATCTAGAGTCATCTAAGTGATGTATTAAATCATTCAGTTGGATTTTCCTACTTTCGAACTAACTAATTCATTACGAGGTGTTCAGCAAAACATTGTATAGAAAACGATTTTATTTCTTCTATAATAGCAGAATGTCAACGGGTCGGGAACGTATATTAGTCTTTATTATACGCTGAAAAAATTATATGCTACTTTTAAGTATGTTAAAAAATTCCACAATATGTTTTATTTTTAAACTCAGCAATTTAATTATTCACTATTACTTTGGAATTAAAAAAAAGAGTTTAAAAATTCTAATTTATAGAGAAAAATAAAAAAACCGTGTCTTTTTCACTCAACGCTACTTAGTAATCAGAAAAAGCCTAAAAATAAATAATTAAATAACTATAATACTAACTCTTAAAAAAGAGCAAGTCTATAACTAACTTTACGAAACGTATTTATTGACAACATTGAAAAAATAAATAAATTAAAAATTTTGACAGTAGAGATTCTACTCTAAAAGTAAAATTGTTATTCATTTTTGCCGTATTTTTAAAGTCGAAAAATCTTTGTACAGATTTATAACATTTAATCATTTCAATAAATTATATTATTGAAAATTATTTTTAATAAATGACGTTGAAATCATGGAACATCATGAAAAAAAAAAATTTCAACAAGTTCGTAGCGTCCTCTGAAAGCACTATTTTATTCTCTCATTGAAAAAAACATTTTTAAATTTCAAAAAAACTTTGTTTAGCTCCGAGATATCGTCCTTTGAAGTTTTTAAATCCGGTGAATTTGTCAATATTTACATAAACTGAGAAGTATCAGAAACAGCTTCAAAAATAAATAAGAAAATAGCTACAAACTAGAAATATTTAAGTGAGATTTTAGTTCTTTTTGTCAACGATTTCGCATTTTAAGACAAAAAACCAAAATTCAAAATGGCGGAACCAATATGGCGGTCGAATTTATAGAAACTTTCAGTGGATTCGCTTGAAAACTTGTTACTCAGGGGTTTTTTGGGTCACTGATTACGAGTCTGATATCGGATTTTTAAAATTCAAAATGGTGGATATAATTTGTGAGGTAAATATTTAAAAATTTACCAGATTCGCTTTAAACTGTGACAAATTCTTTAAATAGATTGTATTTCAATGTACTTTACGGAACAAGATAAAGAATTTTTTAATTTTCTAAATATTTTTTAAAGCAAATGAATAATAATACCATCTTTTATATTCTTGAAGTCAGTGGCCGTTTATTAGTTAAACGTTTTAAATAAAAGGCTGATCGGTCGTTTTAATTAATTTATTAAACAATTTATTAAACGTCGACACTTTTGTTTAATAATTTAATTAAAACGACTCATAAGTCTTTTATTCAAAATATATTTGAAGAATTTAATTGCTTACAAAAATATTTAAAATTTTTCACAGGAATTCAATTATTTTCAAATATTTCAATAAAATTGTTTGAAAGAAATCAATTATTTTATATAAAATTTTTGAAATAATTCAATTATTCTTTTAGATTTCAATAAAATTCTTCCCAAGAAATTAATTATTTACATAAACAATTCTTTGAAAGAATTGAATTATCCCAGTGAAAAACAAAATTATTCCCGAAAATTCAATTATTTTGAGGCATTATATTAAAATTCTTTACAAAATTCAATTATTTTGAAGTATTCTAATAATAATCTTTACAAAATTCAATTATTTTCATAAATAACAATATTCATCAGAAAAATTCAATTATTGTAATTTTTTAAATTGAATTCTTTGTAAAATTTAAATATTTTTCAAAACTTCTTGCAATTTAATGATTTTCATTATTAAATTAGAATTTGAAATAAATCTAGTCGAATGAAATCAATTAAATAAATTTTTTTATAAAATCCGTTGCAAGATGAATTAAATTTTTTTTTATAAATATGTAAATTCTTTCATTAAAAATAAAATTCGTTAAAAAAATTTAATTTATTAGCAGGATAAGAAAGAAGTTAATATTTCTGATGAAAATTCAGAAAAAGTCGGGATAATAAAATATAGATGAAAATTTTTTCAGTTTTGTGAAGTTTAATTTTTTTATAGCTACTTTTTTACAATCTTTTTACTACTTTTTTTAGTTTGAAAGATATATTTTTAAAATTTATTATTGAGTGCGAAACCTAAAACTATTGATAATTATTTTTAATAAATGACGCTGAAATCATGGAAAATCAGGAGAAAATTTTTTTCTACAAGTTCATAGCGTCCTCTGAAATAACTATTTTCCATCTTTAAAAAACATTTTTAAATTTAAAAAAAAATTTCTTTTGCTCTGAGATATCGTCTTTTGAAGTTTTTAAATCCCGTGAATTTGTCAATATTTACATAAACTGAGTAGTATCAGAAACAGCTTCCAAAATAAATAAGAAAATAACTACAAACTCGAAATATTTAAGTGAGATTTTAGTTCTTTTTGTCAACGATTTCGCATTTCAAGACAAATGTTCAAAATTCAAAATGGCGGAACCAATATGGCGGTCGAATTTATAAAAACTCAGGGGATTCGCTTTCGGAAATTTTTCGAGAAATTATTTTCTGATTATTGGTTCTAAAAATCGTCAAAATTTTGTCGGACTTAGCGATTTTAAAGAAGAATTTCTTCTATAGAAGTAATATATTATTTTTTCACAATTGTCTTTTAAGTTACAATTAATTTCTTAAAAATTTACAAACAACAAAGTTAGAAATAAAAATCTAACTGAAAGTGACACTAAAGTTTTGAGCTTATAAATGAATGAAGTTTTTTATACTACTCTTAAGGAGGAGGGTCCATAAAGCCTATATTTGGGCCATCTGGCATTTGGATTTAAACGATTAAAATTTTTTTTTCTTGAATTTTGAAAAACTGACTTCGAATTCGTAATCAGCGACCCCGAAAACCCCCGAGTAACAAGTTTCAAGCCAATTAATTGCTTTACAATTAAAAAATTTGTTTTTCCACTTTTTTGCACCCCTTTTTTGAAAAAAAAACCCTGAATATTTAAGGGTAAGCACCCTTAATATTTAAGGGTTAGCATGACCAAAATACCCCCGTTTCACCTAAAATATACTTCTTATAAAAAAAAAAAAATTTCAATCATTTAAATCCAAATGCCAGATGGCCCAAATATAGGCCTTATGGACCCTCCTCCTTTTATAATTCTGTAATATTTTTAACGCTCTTAACGGGACTTTTTTTTATTTAAATATTTTCTAAAATTACTATATTACTAGCAAAAATTCGCACTGCTAACTTCTTACATACTTTTCCAAATAATATTAACAATTTAAAAAGAATAGAATTCAAACATTTGTAATACAAATATTTTTTCGTAATATGAATTTTATAATTATAATAATTATATATTCTGAGAGAAAATTCAAGGAAAAATCAGGCAAAGTACTGGGAAAAATCAAATTTTTAGAATTCATAAGAAAATTCTGAATTTTTGGGCCTTTTTAATACTAAATTTTATTTAAATATTTCAAAATTTATTTAATATTAAAAGAGTTGCTATTACAATTTTCAGAAATAAATAAACTTTAAAAGGTTTTAAATTTGAAATTTTATAAAATTTCAATTTTTAATTAATTTAATTAGAAATTGAAAAAAGCATAGCTTTTGCAAAATGTTAATAATTCAAATTCTTCTTGAAATTACTTAATTTTGGCAATATATGTTTAATTAATTATTAAAAATAACGAATTTAAGGACAAATTTTAGTTAAAAGGTTTTTAAAAAATTGAATTTTAGACAAGTTAGAAACCATTGCAGACATTCAATTGTTTTTAATAGTAATAAAATACTTTTAATAAAGTTTAAAATTTAAAGAAAAGTCACAATTATCGACAAATTTTTTAGTTAAAATTTTTAGAAAATAATAATTAAATAGTTATTTAAAAAAGAAGTCAGGTACTGATGTTTTTGAATGATTTTACAATTAAAGAAATTCGTAAATAAATGTAAGAGAACATTTTTTTCAATAAAATGTTTTTCTTTATTTTCTAAAAATTGAAACATTTTTAATTTCATTTTCAATTAAAATTTGCAATTGACAAAGAGAATTTATGAGCACATTTTTCTTTATTTTCAAAAAACTTTGTATTTTATTAAATCAATTGTAATTTAGAAATAGAAATGATGCAAATTATTTTCTTATGAAAATTGAGAATTTTCTACAAAAATATTATGAAACAGGAATATGTAATGTTTTTTTCCCAACAGTAAAGAATGAATTTGTGGATAATTTTGTCATTGAATAAAAAAAATGCATAATTTAGATCAGTCAAATGAAATTTTTTATATATAAAAGCATATAATAAACAAAATTTTTTTAAATTTCCAAATTTTTTAATATCAAATATTTTATTATAAAATCATAAAAAATACGTTGCATATTTTCGATTTGTCAAACAATATTATTTTCTATAAAGAAAGAAAACAAAAACTAACTTTAAAGTGTGGATGAAAGAATAAAAGAATGAAACGATATGGATGTTACGAAGAAAAACACTCTAAAAATTTCTTTGCACGAAAACTAACACTCTTGATTTTTAAATGAAAAAATGAAATCTTAATTTTAAAAACTAATTTGTTTAGATTAAATTTTTATACAAATATTATAATACGAAAGAAAAAATTCGAAAAAACTCTTTTATTTGTGCCGAAAACTTAAAATGAAAACTGTATTTTTGGTTATATTTTCATCGGGAGTGTTTTTTTTCGTTCAGAATCTTGACTGTGTTTTTTTTCGTAACACCCGTCGAAATACGAAAATTATTATACAGTCAATAATAATACTAATAATAATAATATTGTGAAAAATATTCTTAAAGTTAGAATATATTTTGTCAGTCTATATAAATACTGACTGTTATTGTACATCAGTAGACACGATGTATTATACATTGTATAATTTGTACAATTTTATATATATACAAAGGTATATGTATTATATATATATATATATAACTTTTTATATTTATTCCTTTTTATTTCGATCCTACATAAAACTTTTGCTTTCAACTCACGTAGAATTTTTTTGATAAAGATCTCTTCGTTCTGGTACTTTCTGACAAGCGTAATCATCGAAAAGTTTTTGCCAGGAAAAATGGAGTTTTCTTTGAAGAGAACTTATTTTGCCAACGAATTTTATATATATATATATGTATAGATATAATAGGAGTTTGAACATGAAAGAAAGGGAGAGAATTTTTATTGTAGATTTTGTACTTATTTGGCCAAGATCCAGAATATATGTGTGTGTATGTGTGTGTTTTCGATCAGAATGTCCATTGGCTCCATTAGCGGTTAACTCTCGTGAACTCTTTATTACTTCATTGTGTGAAGAAGCACCTTTCATTTTCAGAACTTTAATGCTCTCATTAAGTTGAAAATTCCAGTGCAACTCGATGCTAAATATTGTCTTTAGCAGGAGTTTAATTTTCCTCTGCTTTTCACAATTCATATGTACATGTGCACGTGATTTATTTGAAACTCCTGTCTCGAGATGGATTTTATCAATTCAATGTATATACGTGAAATATAGACAAGTAATGTATTTTTATTTTATTAACCTCCATATTCGATATAATATATAAATGGACTTGAAACTTTTTCTTTATATTTATCGTCATATATGCACAACATTTATTCTCCTCTCTTTCATAAATTTCTTCTCTTTAAAAAGGAGAATCAATGTAAACAAAGGTTTTTCTTTTTTTCCTTTTTTTTTTTGAAAAAGAGCCCTGCTTTTAATCTTGAATTGAAAGTTTATCGATGCTACTTTCGTTTCGTTTACCGCAAGCAAAAGAGCAGAAAACGTCGAATGGTTGGAATATGCGTTGGCAGAAATAATATTGTCTTTCGTTTCCTAGACGGCGCGTTTCGAATACAAAAAATACATTGAGAATAAAAAAAGGAATAAGAAAAATGCTAAGAAAACGGAAGGAGAAACTATTTCAAAAGAACTTGACTTGGGTTTTCTTCTAAAAATTTCAAATCTATTAGTTTTATTTCTATTTGTACGTATATTTATATACGTATTATGCAAATAGACTTTATTTAGATTTAAGAATAGTTTTTACCGCTACTCATTTGTTAATATCCAATTTGTCCGTTTCTATTTTATTTTAAATTTATATAATCACTTCTGCTTCTCTCGCTCTATCCATTATATGCTCTTTTTAATATTTTGGTAGGATTTGGTAAGTTGAATCTTTCGCTAATGCAAAATTTTAAATCTTCTTGAAGGATTATTTTTAAAACCCTCTTTATGAATATGCCTTTTGAAAACTCGAGAAGAAAAATTCTATTTTTAATGAAATATTTAAAATTTTCCACTTTATTACCTGTTGAGTTTATTAAATTTTTATGAGCGTTATTAAGTTTTTAAATTATTGTAGTCATTTTATTACTGTAGTCGTATATTTTTTCATTTGCAAAATAATAATTATTATTATAAATTTTTGTTTCCTGTTACACTGAGAAGACAATATATTTGAATCAAACATAATTATCTTTGTTATACAGACGACCAAAAATTATCTTTGAATTAAACATAATTTGGATTCAATAAAAATTATGTTTAATTCAATTATGAAATATATTTAATTCAAACATATTTTTTTGGTTAACTACTTATTTTTAATTAAAATTTTTTTTCTCATTGTACAGTTTACAGGCTTATCACAGGTCAGGGAATTTAGTGAAAAATCAGGTAAAGTAGATTGGTCAGGAAAATCAGGGAAAAATCAGGGATTTTTATTAAAAGTACTGAAAAAATTAAATTTTTGAATTCATAAGAAAATTCTGAATTTTAAGATCTTCTTTTTGTTTTCCTCCTAAACTATTAAATTACGACGAACACTAAAAACAATGAATTTAGAAGTTACAAATGATTTCAGAAGTTTAATTATTTTCAAAAGAAATAAAATTTTATCCAGAAATTAAATTTTTGAAATATTCAATGTTTAAAAATATTTTTAAATTGTCTTCAAAATTCCAATTCTCTTTAGTATCTTTGAAAAAAATAAAATTCTTCTCTGAAGTTAAAATTCAAAATTTTATTAAAATTCTCATCAAAATTTCAATTATTTTTAAATAAAAAAATATTCTTAACTGAAACTCAATTTTTTTAATTTTTGATAAAATTCTTGACAAAATTGCAATTATTTTCAAAAAATTTCTTTAATTCAATGAATTTAAATATCTACTATGTACATAAAATTTTACAAAAGAATTCAATTGTTTAAAACACAATTTTCATAAAATTTTTGGAAAAAAACTCATTTCTTAAAAAAAAATTGTATAAAATTCTCCGAAAAAATTAATTATTTTTAATGATTTTGATGAAACTTGTTCATTGAAACAAATTTTAAATACAATTAAAATTTTAAATACAATTGTAACTAAATTAATATTTCCTCGAGAAATTTTAATATTTTCAGAAGTTCTAACTAAAAATTTTTTTAAATAAATAAATATTTTTTAACATTATTCCAATAAAATTCTCTGCAACTATTCAATTATTTCCACAAATAATAAATTATTCATAGAAATGAAATTTTTTAAAAATTTTTTCAAAAAATCCGTTGCGAAAATTCAATTACTTTTGTAAATATTAATATTTACAAATTTACAAATTTATTTATTGTTATATAATTCTTTGCAGGATTTGAATTATTTTTAAAAAGTGTAATAAAATTATTTGCCAGAATTCATTTATTGCAGAGAATTTTAATTAAAATCGGTACAAAAGTTCAATTATACTTTCATAAATAATAAAAATTATTTGCAGGTTTTGAATCATTTCTAAAAATTGTAATAAAGTTCGTCCAAAGAATTCTAATATTTTTAAAAACAGTAAAATTCTTATCAAGTATTCAAATATAATTTTCAAAAATAACAATGTTCACGAGTTTTTAATTATTTTTAATACAGTTATAAAAAAATTTTTTTGAATAATGCAATTATTTTTAAAAATAGAATTTTTCGAAATAATTTAATTATTTAAAAATTTATTGATAAAATTCTCTGTCGGAGTTTAATTTTAAGAAACATTCAATTATTCAATAAATAATTTATTTTTTGTATTTAAGTAATTGAATTCTCATACAATTTTTTAATAAAAATTGATTTAAAAATGAATTTCAGTTAAAATTTAAATAATTGAATACTAAAGGAATTCTGAAAAGGTTTCAAATTTAAAGAAAATAATAATTCAAACGAAATTTTGAAGTAGTAAAAGTAACGAAGTTGAAGTCCACAACGTTGATCAACGAAAAAAATTTGTTTAATCCTTTTGAATATTATTTTTAATTTATTATTTATTTATATAACAATTAATATCAGAATACAAATATCAATCTATTTTTTCTAAATATTTTTTGTGTCAATATTGATGCGTTATCTTTTTTTAATTTACTAAGTGAATAATTTTTTTCGTTGATAAACGATGTGTTTTTCAGCGTGGTTACAGTAACAATATTTTTATAATATAAAATAATGACTTTATCACTCGGTGATATTTAATTATTATAAAAGTATTAAGACATCGATATCTTCCTGTTTTATAATAATATACAACTAAAAACATGATATATTACTGAATTAAAATTTTTTGAAAATCTTAATGTCTATGGAAAAATAATAATATTAAAAATAATTATTAAATATTTATTTAAAAATAAAGTTATTGATGTTTTCGAATAATTTTACAGTTAAAGAAGTTTGTAAATAAATGTAATAGAACCATTTTTTGAGTATCTAATAATTTTTAGAGTGAATCAAAATTTCTTAATTTCTTAAAATTTCTTAATCAAAATATTCTTTAAGTTCAGGGAAAAAGCATAATTTTGTTTGAATGTCACAAAAAATGTAAGGGAAAAACAAAATTAATTTCTTGTGGCAAACCAAAGTTTAGTAAAAAAAAGTTATATTATTTACTGTAGTTTTATCAAAATAAAAATAGAAAAAAAAGAAAGCAGTCTCCTTTAGAAAGGATGCTCGAAGTTTTCTTCAACTTTCTTGTATATATATATTTTGCGTGCCGATAATTTTGTTTCTCGTGTTTGACTCGTTATCAATTTTTTCCTTTATCAAAACCAAGATCCGCGATGTTAACTCTATTTGAAGAGAGCCAACGACAAGAAAGTAAACTATACTCTTGTAAAAATGACTTGCTGTTATAATAGTAAGCAAGCAAGCAATGAAACTGGAAGCTAACCTAAATAAACAGTGACACGCAACTAAGATTTTATCCACGGTAACAATGACTTCGGAAACACGTATTGCAAAGAAAGTCAGATTGACCGGAAGGGGTCAAAATCGCTAAAAAAATTGATAAAAATTTCTGCTACTTAAATGCAAATTATGATAATTAAATTGTTAAACGTTGGAAAATTTTTTTCTTTATAAATCGTTTTATATAAATTTTGCCCTGTAAATATGTGATTTAGTTAAAAATAATAAGTTAAATAACTGTGGTTGACTTTTTTACTTGAGAAATAATAGTTGAAAATAGCTAATAGTAAAACTATTATAAAAACTTCGTAAAAATTAATTAATTATCAGTTAGTAACTAGTTATTAATAAATAAATAATAAAAAAATATAAAATATGTATAAAAATTAATTTCTTTAAATATTATCGTTTCAGTAAATTAGAAAATATTTTTAGAACTTTTTCTTTTGGATATTTGAACAATATATCAAAATTTTCAACTTTTGTTTCGTAAAAAAAGTAAATTAATTACAATTCTTGAGACTAATTTGTCTTCTTGTTGACACATATGTATATCCGCCTATATGTACTCTTTGTAAGGGAGAAAAAAAAAGAGAGAGAGAGAGAGAGAGAGAAAAAGCAACTATAAAAAAAGAATACTTGAGACAATACTGGTATGGCTTCAACCTATCCGGAAAATGGAAGCCCTTCCGACATTCCAGGCAATAGAAAAAGGAGAAAGAAAAAGCACTCCACGAGTTACGAACACTCATTGCCAACCTGACTTTAATGCTCTATTCGAGGACTGGAGAGTGTTGGAAGTGTTGGATTCCTCCTCTGATGTGAGCAAGAAAGTAATTTATAAAAGTTTAAAGGCACATTACAATATAATGTTACCTCTACCATTAGTTTGCAAAAAGAATAAATAAACTTCAAGAAAAAGTATAGGTTTAACAAAAACTTTACCAGAAACTATAGGCACAATTACTAAAAATTGCAAACATTTTCAGAATATAGTTTTTAAATAAAAAATTTTTAAGCGGATCTTTAAACAGATAGACCATAGACGAGAAGAACAGTTGAGAAGATCTCGGATGTATTTGTAACATGATTTCTTTAAGAACGTTGCCTCGACCCAAACGGGGGTCTCTTGACACCTTTAAGATGAACCTTTTAACTACTCGAGAACTTGACACAAGTTTAAAGAAAAATATGAGAACAGAAAGTCAACTTAATTAAATTAGTTTCTCTCCAACCATACACAGTCAATGCGACATAAAAGTTTATAAAAAGGATTCTGCGCATTGAAAAATGTAAAAAAAGAAGAAAAAAATATGCAATAAGAAAATATTTGATCAACGAAAATTCATGCTCTAGAGATGTAAATATGTATCTAAATAAAATATGTATCTGCGAATTCAAAGAATTTATTTACAATGCTGGTAAAAAAATTACTATTACTTTAAAGTGAATTCCTACTTTCGCGAATAAAAGATAGTATTAAATATATTTTGAGTAAAAGATTTATGGGTCGTTTTAATTAAATTATTAAACAAAAGTGTCGAAGTTTATTAAATTGTTTAATAAATTAATTAAAACGACCGATCAGCCTTTTATTTAAAACGTTTAACTAATAAACGGTCACTGACTTCAAGAATATAAAAGATGGTATTATTATTCATTTGCTTTAAAAAACATTTAGTAAATTAAAAAAATCTTTATCCTGTTCCATAAAGTACATTGAAATACAATCTATTTAAAGAATTTGTCACAGTTTAAAGCGAATCTGGTAAATTTTTAAATATCTACCTCACAAATTATATCCACCATTTTGAATTTTGAAAATCCGATATCAGACTCGTAATCAGTGACCCAAAAAACCCCCGAGTAACAAGTTTTCAAGCGAATCCACTGAAAGTTTCTATAAATTCGACCGCCATATTGGTTCCGCCATTTTGAATTTTGAACATTTGTCTTGAAATGCGAAATCGTTGACAAAAAGAACTAAAATCTCACTTAAATATTTCGTGTTTGTATTTATTTTCTTATTTATTTTTGAAGCTGTTTTTGATACTACTCAGTTTATGTAAATATTGACAAATTCACGGGATTTAAAAACTTCAAAGGACGATATCTCGGAGCTAAAGAAAATTTTTTTTTGAAATTTAAAAAATTTTTTTTTAAACATGGAAAATAGTAATTTCAGAGGACGCTATGAAGTTGTGAAAAAAAAATTTTCTCCTGATTTTCCATGATTTCAGCGTCATTTATTAAAAATAATTTTCAATAGTTTTAGGTTTCGCACTCAATAATAAATTTTAAAAATATATCTTTCAAACTAAAAAAAGTAGTAAAAAGTTTGTAAAAAAGTAGCTATAAAAAAATTAAACTTCACAAAACTAAAAAAATTTTCATCTATATTTTATTATCCTGACTTTTTCTGAATTTTCATCAGAAATATTAACTTCTTTCTTATCCTGCTAATAAATTAAATTTTTTTAACGAATTTTATTATTCATGAAAGAATTTAAATATTTATAAAAAAAAATTTAATTCATCTTGCAACGGATTTTATAAAAAATTTTATTTAATTGATTTTATTCGACTAAATTTATTTCAAATTCTAATTTAATAATGAAAATCATTAAATTGCGAACAATTTTTTAAAATAATTAAATTTTACAAAGAATTCAATAAAAAAATTTACAATAATTGAGTTCTTCAGATCAATATTGTTATTTATGAAAATCATTGAATTTTGTAAAGATTATTATTAGAATACTTCAAAATAATTGAATTTTGTAAAGAATTTTATTATAATGCCTCAAAGTAATTAGATTTTCGGGAATAATTTTGTTTTTTACTGGCATAATTGAATTCTTTCGAAGAATTGTTTATGTAAATAATTAATTTCTTGGGAAGAATTTTTTTGAAATCTAAAAGAATAATTGAATTGTTTCAAAAATTTTATTTAAAATAATTGATTTCTTTCGAACAATTTTTTAAAAATATTTGAAAGTAATTGAATTCATGTGAAAATTTTTAAATATTTTTGTAAGCAATTAAATTCTTCAAAAATATTTGTAAAAAGTTTGTTTAAATAATTAATTTTTGGAAGGAATTAATATTAAATTTTTTTAAACTATTACACTTTTCGAGTAATTTCTGTAAAATTGTATCAAAAATAAAAGAAATCCTACGATTAATTTCATTATGTATATGAAATTAAGTGATTAGTTGCAAAGAGAAAGAATTTTATTAATTTTTTTTTAATAATTGGATTCCTGAGAAGAATTTTATAATTTACGAAACTAATTGAATTATTGAGCAAAATTTTTTAAAAAATGTCCAAAAAGAATTGAATTTCTGTGAAAAATGTTGTTATTTTTGAAAATAATTAAATTCTTTAGAAGAATTTTATAAAATTTGTTTTAAAAAATTAATTTCTTTCGAAATATAATAATAAATATTATCTTATGAAAGTTTTGTTTTAAACAATTGAATTCTCGTGAAAAACTTTATGCGTGAAAATAATTAATTTTTTCGATTAAAAACATTGAATTTCCATAAAAAATGTTATTGTTTGTGAAAGAAATTGAATTATTGAAAAGAATTGTGTGAAAATTTGATTAAATACCTGATTTTTCGAAATTTGTTTGAAAATGCTATTTTAAATAAATTAAACTCCTGAGGGAATTTTATTATTTATAAAAAAAATTGAATTTTGGATGAATTTTATTATTTTTTAAATAATTTAATTCTTTAGCAAAATTTTTCGAAAATAATTAAATCTTTGTAAAGAATTTTATTATAATACAATTTATAAGATTAGGTTTTTGATTTCTAGTATTAGCAAATTTAAAGTAGTGGAAATTCTCAAAAGAAAATAAAACAGAAATTATCTTTTCGTGGCTGAAATGTTAGAAAAGTACTCAAATAGTGGCATAACGTAAAAGAAGTTGTAAATAAAGGGTTTTTAGTGGTTGAGTGCAAAGCCAGTAATTTAATTTATTGCAATGGTTGAATTTTATAAATATTTGTACAAACAATTTTCGATGTTTACAAATACGTCAAAAAATGAAAATAATTTTTCTCTTACAGTCAAATCTGCACAATCAACATTTTTTATTATTTTTTTTCATAGTTGTCAGTGTTTGGGATCTTTTTTTGTCGTAAAGATAGTCATAAACCTGTTGTTTTTTTTTCAAATTTTTAACTCGTGCTGAATAGTTTTGTTACTAAGGTTAAAAATAGAATACATTTACAATTTCTTTTTTTCTCAAGAAGACGCAGCATATATACTTAAAAGTAGAATATCATTTCTTCAACGATAAGAAATTGGGGGAAAAGTGTTAAAAATTCTTTTTAGATATTATTTAAATATGCGCGCTACCATTTCTCGGGCGATGAAAATTTTTCACACAAAAATGGGTGATGATTCGAAAAGTATCCCATTTGAATAAACTGATATCAACGAGACATTCGCTGAAATATTGAATCATTTCAACGAGACACGGTGAAGCACCAAACGCGCTTAAACTCTAGGGAATATGTGCTTTGGTGAGAAAAGAATAAAGGAATCGTAGACATGGTATTTTTACTAAAAGTATTCTTCTCATACATTCTTATCTGTCAGCCATAGAGAGTTACAGCTTGACAGAGACGCTGGTCTCGCGCTATATCTTACACTATGCAATGCTCAATTTTATGAGATTGTATTACAACAAATAGAAAATACTTTTGCCTACAGAGATAGAAATAATATACTAAAAGACATTTACAGAGGAATTATACTATTTGTGTTTAAAGTTATTTTTCAACAATTTTTCAATTTCTATTTTTCTTTTCTTCAGAAAGCAGAATGCAAAATGTTATTATGCATACACAGACCTTCGATATTTCCCCTATTTTTTCCACTATTTTCAAATAATGCAACTCTTTTTGACTTCTTTCATAAAAATGCGACATTTCCCAGTTTTCTTCCACAGATTGCAAGAAAATACCACACGATTTTCTGCTACTTATTTCAATTTTCATAGCGGAAAAATAACTATAGTCATTTTTTTCCAATTTTTTGTATACATGACAATTGAAGTCCTAAAAAAAATTGCAAGATTTTTATATTAAAATCTTTATTTTTTATTAAACATTTTATCAAATTCTTCTTTCCCATTTAATATTATAGAAAATAGTATTCACATTTTTTTAAATAATCGTACATTTTAATGAAGCAGAAACAAGACCTTTATTTTATTTTTTAAATTAATTTTCAATGTAAAGTATCTTTTATTAAGTTAAAGGAAACAATATTTAGTTTAAAAATTTAATTTCCAAAATTTAATGGTTGCAAGTGGGAAAAAGTCAGAGATTTCTATATAAAAAGTACTAGAAAAAATGGAATTGTTAGAATTCATAAGAAAATTCTAAATTTTGTTCTCTTTTCTGTTTGGGTTGTAAACTATGAAATTACCACGAATTCTACTACAAAAGTTCCAATTCTTTTATTTCTGACAATACTATTTTTTCAACATAACTTAATTCTTGAAGAACAATCAAAAAATTATTACTAAACTTATAAATTATTTAATAAAAAATTTTACTTAAATATTTAAAAATTAATTCAATTTAAAAAAAAATACGTTTATAATTTTCATAACTTAATATATACTTTAAAAACTGTTAACTTGGAATTTTATAAAATTTTAATGTTGAATGAATTTCATTAGAAACAATAAAAAAACTTTTATTTTTGAAAAATTTTAATAATGCAAAGTCTACTAAAATTAGTTAATATAAATTTGTCAATGTATATATTTAATTCATTATTAAAAAGAATGGATTCTTTTGCGAAATCCAATTATTTAGAAAAATTTTACTATAATTCTTGGCAAAATTTCAATTATTTTCAAAAATAATAAAAATTTCAGAAGAATTCAATTATTTAAAAAATAAACTGTCATACATTTTTACTATAAAAATCAATTATTTAAACATTTTTTTGCAATAACTGAATTATTTTTTAAATAATAAATTTTATTACAAGAATTAAATTATTTTTATATCCACAATGTTCAATATTCACTATTTTAATAAAATTTCTCAAAAGAATTCAATTATTAAAAATTTTTTTTTTTATTTTCTTCGCAATAATTCAATTATGTACATAAATAATAAAAAAAAATTATAGAGATTCGAATAATATCTTTATAAATAATAAATAATTTTGTAAGGATTTAATTATATTCATAAATAATAACATTCTTCTTAGAAATTCAATCATTTTCAAAGATTTGAAAAAAAAAATATTTTGAAACTGAAGTTTCAACTGAAGTTTCAAAATATTTCTTTATTTAAAATAATCGATTGATTATTTTCATAAATAATAAAATACATCGTAGGATTATTATAAATTGTTTTTTTTCGAAAAATTTTAATAAAAACTTTTAAAATAATTAAATTCGTTCAATGAATTGTAGAAAAACATTTTTTTAAATAATTAATTTTTTCGAGATTCGAAATAATTAAATTCTTCTTTTAGATTTTCATAAAATTCATTCAAAAATTAAATTATTTTTAAAAATAATAGAACTCATCGAGGAGTTTCAATTATTTTTAAATTACAATTTTAATTAAATTTCCATGAAAAAATGCAATTGTTCTTGCAAAATTTTATTAAAATTCTTCGACAAAATTTAATGATCTACAAATTTCTTGATAAAAAACTTTATGACAATTCAATTTTAAAAAACATTGAAGTATTTAAAAAACTTTTTTTGTATTTAAATCATTGAATTCTCTTACAAGTTTAAAGTAAAAATTTTTGGTTAAAGTTTTAGAGTACTGAATATTAGAAGCATTATAGAATGCATTTTTGTCAATTATTTGAATTTTTTATAGATATTATTTTTCATAAGCTATTAATTAACAATTCTGTAGAATTGTTTTTTTTTGAAAAAGTTTTATAAGGAATTTTTTTGTTGAAATTATTTAAAATTTTTATTTAATAATGTATTGCAAACTTTCCGAATAATTAAAATTTCGTAAATTTTAATTTTTAAGCATATGAATCTTAGAATGTTTAAAAAAGTTTGTCTAAAATTATTCCAAATAATTTATTTAAAGATGAATTTTCACAGGAATTCAATTATTTAAAATAAAATTTGCAGAAATATTATCGAAAAAAATGAATTATTTTCAAAATTTTTTATAAATTTCTTCACAGCAATTTCATTATATTTTCATAAATATTAAAATTCCTTTTAGGGTTTCAATTATTTTCGTAGGCAATAAGTCTTTTTGGGAATTCCATTGTTTTTAAAGGTCATAAAAGTAATCGCAGAATTTAAAGTATTTTTAATACAATTTTAATTAAATTCTCCGAAAAATGCAATTTTTCATAAAAATTTTATTAAAATTTGACGAAAGAATTCAATTATTTAAAGATTTTGTTAAAAAAATAGTAGAATTCAATTTTATGAAACATTCAATTACTTTACTTTATTAAAAATTATTAAAATTAAAAATTATTACTAAAATTATTAAAAATAATAATTGATTTGAAAAAGAATTTTAGTTAAAACATCTTTGAAAATAGTAATTGAATTTTAAATGGTTCGACGTTCGAATTTGAAGTTTTTGTAAATCTTATTTCCTATGGACAAATAATAATGATTAAATAGATATTTATTGAAAAATAAAGTTATTTATGTTTTCGAGTAAGTTTACAATTAAAGAAATTGACAAATAAATGCAATACAACGTTTTTTTGAGTGACTAATAATTTTTAGAGTGATTCAGATTATTCTTTAGGGTCAGGGAAACACTGTTTTTTAAGGATATAAAATTGAGACAAAAAAGGTATGAAAATAGTTGCGTGTCAATGTTTTGAGACGTTTTTTGTCTCAAATTTGATATTCTGAGAAAAAAGTGTGAAAATAAAATGAAATTTTTTGTGACCACCCTTTTATTAAAATTATTTTTTTTTTTTTTTGAGGAGAACAAATGACTTTTGCTCTGTTCAAAAGAAATAATTTTTGAAGATGCTATGTTTTTAAACTTTTACTAATATCGAGGTCAAGATAATATTTTTTTCGAAATATAATTACCAAGAGAAATAAGATGCAATAAAATAATTGCACTTTTATCAACATGAAGAACATCATGCGCATGTTCTTCCTTTGCATCATATCCAGGAAACTTGATCTTATAAAACATCCTGCAAGGGAATTCGCTTTTTTTTCATTTTTTTTTGCAACAGATTAACATGGCGTTAAAATTTTATATTTCGACAATCTTGTCGTGAGATTGCAAACGTTGATTGCATTTTTTTATCTCCTTTCCTCTTTTTCCTTTCCTTTTTTCCCCTCATCCTATATTCATAATCGATGTGAATTTACGTAACATAAACGACGAAGTACTTTACTCGACGTTTAGCGTGAACATGCAATTGCACTTTTCTCTCATTAGCTCTCTCCCTCTCTCTCTCTCTCTTTCTCTCGTCCCAGTGTCAGTGACACATTATCTCTGGAAATCTGTGCATGATGCAGTAATACACGCACATTTTACATTGCGCACATGCTGTACTGTCCGAACATCATCGGGAAATCGCGATACATGCCAGTATTGTCTACATCCTCTATATAATCTATAACTCTCTACTTTCTATATAACTCGTATATATACATACATATATACACAATATAGAAACGAATTCGAATGCACACGTGTGTCTCGCTCGCTCACTCGCTGGCTGGCTCGATCCTCATGCGCGAGAATTTATTTGCTTTGACAAAATTCCTGAATAATACTGATCGGTACCGTTATATTCTTTGGAATTTTCACCAGTAAAAGGTTACTCGAGTGGAATTTGATCTTTTGAAAGAATACGTGACGGAAAATTCAACATTGAAAGGAACGAGCATTGAAAAATATCTAAATAAATTATTTAAAATTGAAAAGGTCATAGTGCGAAAATGGAAAAGAAAAATAAAATATATATACGAAACAAAATATTCTTGAATGCTTAAAACTTGAAGAAATTGGTTCACTAACTAATAGGTAAAAATTTATGCTTCTATTTTTATTAATACATCAGAATTATTTTATTTTTTATGAAAAAAAAATTTTCCAGAAGAAACAGAATTAAGATGCAATTTTTGATTATTATTTTATGGGTCAAAGTTTCTACTTCGTTGTTTATTCACTAACTAATAGGTAAAAATTTATGCTTCTATTTTTATTAAAACATCAGAATTATTTTACTTTTTATGAAAAAAAAATTTTCCAGAAGAAACAGAATTAAATTGCAATTTTTGATTATTATTTTATGGATCAAAGTTTCTACTTCCTTGTTTATTCACTAACTAATAGGTTCACTAACTACTAGGTAAAAATTTATACTTCTATTTTTATTAATACATCAGAATTATTTTATTTTTTATGAAAAGAAAATTTTCCAGAAGAAACGGAATTAAGTTCCAATTTTTGATTATTATTTCATGGGTCAAAGTTTCTACTTCATTGTTTATTAAGGAAGAAATTTCTCCTCTAAAAAAGAAAAAAGGCAAAGTTTCAGCTTCATTTTTTACTGAAAAAAGAAAACGGTGAAAGTTTCTACTTTGTTTTTCAATAAAAAAGTCATTTCTAAACCAAAAAAAAAAAAATTTCTATTTTATTTTTTATTAAAAAAGAATTTTCTTTTTTAAAAAGAGAAAATTTGTAAGGTACAAAATTCAGCTCCAATTTTTTTTCTGTGCCCAGAAACAAAGTTTATTTGACTCAAAGCCAAGTAGACATTTTATTACTTTTAATAAGTTTCATTTGGTTTAAATAAGTTTTTTTCATGTTGAATAACATTTTTATTTAAATGAAATAAATAACATTGTTGGCCCTAAGGCAAATATACTTTTATTTTTTATTTTATATTTAATTTTATTTGGTTTAAATAAAAGTTTTATTCATGTAGAACACAATTTGTTTAAAAAAGAACAAAATTAAGTGAAAAATAATTAAATTGCGAATTTCGAAAAGGGCTCAACTCTGAAAATCGTAAGAGACACTTTCACTGTCTCTTGTTATATAAAAATGACACTTGCGGTTTTAGAGTTGAGCCCTTTTCGAATTTCGCGATTCAATTGTGGTCAAAGTCTTTATTAATGATAGAAATTGTTTAAATATTTGATATTAATTATTTTTTAAGATTTGTTTTTGAGTTTGACTTTTTATTAGACTTTTATAAATTAATCTACAGAAACATAGTTGCAACAAAAATCAGGGCATTTAATTCAAAAATAGTAGAAACATATCAAATTTTTAAAAATGATGCAGAAATTAGCTTAGCTTTTTTTTTAAATTTAAAAAATAAATTTTTTTTTCTTATAAAATAATTAAACTACTTACCTACATTTTTGAAATTATTTTTTTTTATTTTAAAAACTATTAAAAACTTAAAGAAGTGTTACAATTGCAATTTTTAAAAAGTAATTGAATTTTTCTTTTTCAAGAATTAAAATCTCGATGAACTTTTCTAAAAAATTATTTAAAATTTAAAAGAAAGATTTTTTTGATTTAAAGAAGAATTGAATATTGCAAAATTTATGTAAAAAATTTTTATAAATAATTGTTTTCAAAAGGTTACAAATTGAAATTTTGGAAAATTAAAATTTTCAATGATTGATTCAATGAATGATAATTAAAAATTTCCAAAATTCAAATTATTCAAAATTTTAGTATTAAAAACTTTTCAAAATTCAGTTATTTCTAAAAATTGCTTCTGTCTCTTTTGCAAAATTAAATTATTTTTTAAACTTTAACACTAAAATTCTTTTGTACATCATTAATTTTTAACAGTTTTGAAAAAGTTCTGTAACATATCTATCTTTAAACATAGATTTAAAATTTTTTTAAAACTTAATTCCACGTAGAATATTACAAAATTTATGTAAAAAATTTTTATAAATAACTGTTTTTCAAAAGGTTACAATTTTTATTTTTTTATGGAATCATTGAAAATTTTAATTTTAAAAAATTTCAATTTGTAACCTTTTGAAAAACAATTATTTATAAAAAATTTTTACATAAATTTTGTAATTTTTAATTCTTCTTTAAATAAAATAAATCTTTTTCTAAAATTTTAAATAATTTTTTTTTATTTTTAAAAAATTCTACGTGGAACTAAGTTTTTGAAAAATTTTAATTCTAAGTTAAAAAATAGATGTGTTACAGAACTTTTTAAAAATTTGTAAATATGAATAATGTACAAAAGAATTTTAGTATTAAAGTTTAAAAAATAATTTAATTTATGGGAAGGGACAGAAGCAATTTTTAGAAATAATTCAATTTTAAAAAATTATTAAAACTAAAAATTTCAATAATTTGAACCCGAATTTTGAAGATTTTTAATTACGAATTCTGTAAAACTATTCTGTTTGACAAAATTTAATTTAAACTTTTTTGAAAATACTGAAATTTTTTATTTTTGCCAAATTATCCAAATTTCGTAAAATCAAAGTGAAAAGAATAATTGGATTTTTATACTTTATTTACAGAAACACTGTTTAAAAATAATTAAATTTCAGTAAAATAATTAATTTCGTTAGATGAATAAATAATGGAAAGAGCTTAAATACTTATTTAACAAAATAATTCAATTAGTGAACAACAACTGAATTTCCAAAACCAAGTAATTGAAAACATTTTCAAACAAATTGAAATTTTGTCAAATTTAGCTTTAATAAGAGTCCTGGAAATAACGACTACTTTTTGATTTGTAATTTGAATCGACTAAAATGGACCTTTTTTGAAATTTTAATTTGGTCCGAGAGACCGGTTTATTTTTTTCAAATAAAATTTTTAATTAAAAATAACAAATACTTTTATTAAACTCAAATTAATTATATTTGGTTTAGAATTAAGCATTTCTCTTGTTTGTGGTAATTTTATTTTTCTAATTAACGAGATGAATGTGTGAAATACGGATATTCTGGGAATCGGAAGGAATTACCTATAACGAGTGAAATCTGATTATCATTTAATTTTACTTGTTCCCTTTGTGACATTGGCAGTAATTGAAAGATCATTTTACATGTCAATTCAAACGGGCTTTAATCTGCACCATATATTCATGTTTTATTTATCTATTATTAGTCACTCACTGAAGAAAGAGCAGAAAACAGGAAAAATTGTCTATAATTATTATAGTTGAATGTTGTTAATTTTTTTTGCTTTAGAAAATATTATAAAATAAGGAATAGAAATAGAGAATATAATAATATGCATTAAAAATATGCACTGTGAAAGTACAATTTAAATTATTTTCAGAATAATATTCGTTTAATTATAAAAAAATTTTTAAGGGAAAAATGTTTAATTTTTCCACTTGCGAACGCCAAGGTCACCACCAGATGCCAGGAAAAATTCCAAGATGGAATCGAACTGCCATCTAGCGGTGACCTTGGCGTTCGCAGGTGGCGAATCGCGTCTCCATATTGAATCTCAAAATGTTTTTCGCCAATATTTGAAATTCTAAAATTATTTATAATCAAAAGAGAGTTTGACAATTAAATTAACTCGGATTTCACTTTTTAGTTTACTTTCCTTTTAGATATTTTTATCCTCTTCAACTTTTTAATCTTGGAATTAATTTTTCCAGTGAAGAAGTTGATATATTCAAAAAATTGGTTTTAGAAGTAGTTCTTTTTATTATACTAATTTAATTACTATTTATTATTAACTAATTCATAAAAATACTAGCTAAATTATTTGTATGAGGTGAAAAAAGTGTCAAAAATTATCAATCGTCGCTTGAGTCCGAGGCATGAAAAATAGAAAGGGATTTTTAATCAAGGTAAACATTCGAATAAGCATGACCTATCTTTTTCTTCTGCTAAGGACATCAGTGCGCGTCACATTTATTAATTTGTCTTCAATTACTATTTATATATTCTAAACATGGGAGAAAATATTTTGTATTAAAAAAAATGACTATATTTCTGATTATATTTATGAGTTATTTATTATACCTATTACTTATTCATTAAACATTTGTTTGATTTTAAGTTGTTAAACCTATTTTTCTCCTGCGTAAAAGTCTATTTGTATTTTAAATATATTCTACATGTTAATAATTTTTTGTTCCAGAATTCATAATGAGAAGAATGCGGTGACGTTGCGGAAATATGTAAACTCGTTCCAGTAAGTACTATCGAGGACAACAGTCATTTATCAAAAATACTGATAATATCATTATAGAAACTATTCATATCAGAAAAATGTTAAAACTGTAAAAAAAAGTAAATCTAAAAGTAGAGGACTTTTATTCAAAAGAGAGAGAGAAAAAAAATATATATATTCACATACGAACTCTAATGAAAATTAATGAAAAAATTTGCCAAAAAAAACATTGTGATAATAAATCATTACAAGTGTCAAAAAAAAGTCTAGCAACAATTGTGTGCGAATAGACATAAATCGATTAACGCTACATATCTAGTTATAACATATATAAAGTGTAGAGGGAGAAAGAAAGAGAGAGATAGAGAGAAATCCTTGAGAATGTTTTACGAGTGCTCAATTCAAAGTCGGCTTTTATCGCAAGATCGATGGGATGCTATCGGTGATCCTTCGAGTGCTAAAGATCTCTCTTAACGAATCGAAGATAACTATCAATGATTCGGCCTACCAGAAAGTTGAATGCAATTTTCAGTGAAAAGGATTTCAAAGAGAATTGAATAGAAATCTCTGATTTAAGTTTAATTAGCATTCTGAGTATTGAGGTAGAAGAAACTTGGGTAAAAGACTACTAACGAGATAAGAGCGGTCGTTGAGTAAACAAGATCAACCAAGAGAGCGAGAGAGAGGGGAGTGAGAGAGAGAGAGAGAGAGAGAGAGAAAGAAGGTCAGAAGATGCTGCTGAGATAGCGGAACGTTAAAAAGTGAAGGTGAAAATCGAAAAGAGCGCATCATTTAGAAGGAAATAAGAAGAGACAGATAGTCATGGTGTTTCCACGGAGAAGATCGTTGTGGTTGAAAATAGCGGTATTAGGCGGTGCAGTGTGGATAACAATTTGTTTTCTTCTTTATACGGAGGATCGCTCCGCGGTTGCCGTTCAAGATCTTGGACCCTCTGCACTTGGAGTGCCTCAAGTTGCCAATGGCTTCGTTCCGCCAGCTCAACCCCTCAAGAGAGAGACACCTGGAAATGGACAGAGTAAGCCGAAAATCAACCACGCTGGTCCAGAACAAGGTATGTTTGTTTTTACTTTTATTGAAACAATATTGATTCGCACAATAATTGCTTTTGCCATACATTTTTCCTCGACGCTAGAGTTTCTCTAATTTTTTCAAATCACTATATGGGTGATTTTCCGCAAACTGTGATATTTATGTCCCCGACGAGTTTTAACTGCATATTAATGAATCAACGATCTGCTTCATATAAATTATATTTGGGACTCACTATTCTAAGTGGACCCACAAAAAAAGTTGTTTATTTTGATTCATATTGAAGTAATGACATGAAACGCTCCTAAAATATCATTACCGTGATATGTCCCCTACCCAGTTTTTATAACTTTCCATCTGTTTTTAGAAAACAATTATTGAAAAAGCAGAAATCTGCTAGTATAATCATGAATATGATTAGACTCACTGCATTTATACGTATTATTTTATATTATATTGTTTATTCTTTGTTTACCAAACGTCTTCAAACTTTGTCCTCAAATTTTTGAGATTTTTACAATTACGATCTTTTTGACTTTGTATATTTTAACGATATTGAAAATAATATACAAACAACAATTAATTTTGCATAAAAAGAACATAACAAATAAATGCACGGAGAAAAATAGATTATATGTGATATAATCCAGTTATATTCTTCTTATGATATTTTTACATTGTATATAGGACAGTTAACCAGAATTATAAAATTGAATATCTAAGTATTACCACTTTCAAATTATTCATGATATTAATTTGGATTGTAAAACTTGTACCAATATCTTTACGTCTTTACGTTATTTTACATAATAAAAATTTTGACAAATCAGAAGTAACCCATAAATTTAAAAAAGTAATTTAATATTTAATTGCCTAATAATAAAATTTAAAAAAAAATAAAAATTTGAATTTGTTGTTGCTAATAATTTATTAATTAAATTAATTGATCAATCACTAAATTTATTTTTATAACATAAATTTATTTATTCTTAAATGTCTAGTAATTTAATTTTTATAAATCTACAAAACTATTAAAACTATTAAAAAAATTATTATTAAAATTATTATCAATTAAATAATAATTGATCAATTAATCATAAATAAATTTACAAACAAATAAATTATTACTAAACACAAATTTTATACTTTGTAAGTAATTAAAAATCTTTTAAGAAAAGGTTGAAAACCATATTCCATTGTAATATTTAAACTAAAAATGGTTATAATCAATAATAAGCTAATGATAAATAAATGCATAATGCTATAATTGTGTTCAGATTTATAAGTTCGATCACAACAAATTTTCAAAACAACTTTAACCTCATAATATGACAATTTGAAAAAAAACAGTTTGCTGTAGTAATAATCTAGAATTATAATTTGATTCGATTTTGGATTGTTAAATGTATAATCTATTGTGAATACCAGAAATAATTCTAAAACATTGAAAGGTTGTAAAAAGATTATAAAAGGTAATAATCAGATTATATTCAGTATGATCATATTTTCTATATTCCTAATTGTATAATCCATTTTTCTCCGTGTGTAAATAAAATAATAAAGGTTTTAAAGACATATTAAAGAAATATCCTTTAGTAAAGTGGAAAATTGTCGTTGTCACAAATTATGGTGTCACTACCGTGGTATTCTGTTTTCAGAAGTAAGAATTTTTTTTACAACAAAGTTATTCTTTCCTGAGATAGACATAGTTAGCAACATTGTAAATTATTTCGGAAACTTTTTGAAAATAAAATGGTTATGAGTAATACACAAAACAAACTGAAAATGTCACTAACTTAGTATTAAATCAATAAACTAAAGATAATATTTACTGAAACGAGTCATAAGCATTATTAAAAAAATTATTTAAACAAATTATTGTTGTTATTTACCAAGTTTTTACAGAATGCACCTAGAAAATTGAAGTTTTTTTAAATTTTGCAATTTACTAAACCTTATATGGTCAACATCGCGAAAAACGAAACTTTTGTAACGTAACAGTTTTTTTAAAATGTTCAGAACTGTTAAATAATAAACTCTAAAAATTTTAAATTCATAAACAATGTTGATAAAAAAATATATTTTAAGATGCATGCAAACAAATTTATGAATGCTTTGTTATTTAAAAGTTATAGATTAAACAAAGAGACAGTTCCGTTATACATACTTCGCGATATTGACCATATGATTATAGAAAAAGAGTAAAAATTGAATTATTATTTAAACAATTTTTAGACAAATTACTAATTTGTTTAGAAATTGCAAAATGTAATCATATAAGTTTTAGTAAATTTCAAAATTAGGAAAATAATGCGACTTTCTGGATGCATTCTGTAAAAAGTTGGTAAACAGCAACAATAATTTGTTTTAAAATTGTTTAAGTAATAATTCCATTTTTACTCTTTATCTATTATTATGAAAGGTTTAATAAATTGCAAAATTAGAAAAAAACTGCAACTTTCTAGGTGCATTCTGTAAAAAGTCGATAAATAACAACTGTCTGTGATTTAAATAAAAATAATTATTAATTATAAATAAATATTATTATTTCTGCCAAATATATTTTTTAATGCAAAATCCTTAACAGTGAAAAATTTCCTACTTCATAAGTGCAAAATGTTAATACAATGTTTCTCTATAAACATTGTGTTGTCACTACTGTGGATATTAGATCACTACAGTGGCAGCACTAATCGACTATTTCTAGAATATCTGTGAAAATTTTACATTTGTAGTAGAATCACTTTTACTACTTATTCTACTAAGAAATACAAGTAGAATACAGTTATTACCGATTTTTTATTTGAAACTTCAAAAAAAATTTAGTATCTGAAATATCACAGTTTGCGGAAAATCACCCATATACACTGAGGAAAAAATGCTTTTGAATCCGTTATTTGTCGCAATAAGCAGCATATTTAGTATCATCGCTGTATTTTAAGGATTTATTGATACGTTTTTTGTCTCAATTTGCGATATCCTTAAAAAAACTGATTGTTGGGTTCCCAATGGTAATTTTTTTGACCTCTTTTCTCTTAAAATGTTTAATACATTGAGTTAACTTTGTAAGAAAGTCTAAACCATAATAAAGAATGACAGTGATGTGCAAAAGTTTAAATAATTCAAAAATAAATTAAATTAAAACACTTTGAAATCGGTAATGACGAAAAATTGATAAGAAGTGAACACGACTGATAATTTAAAAATAATATTGTAATAATTAATTTTTTAATTATTAAAAATTTTCCACATCACTGCCCTTCTTTATTGTATTTTAAACTTTCGTACAAAATTTCAGCTCAGACTTATTAAACATTTAAAGAGAAAAGTGATGGAAAAAATTACCATTGAGAACCTGAATCACATGCTGTTAATAACTTGTGCTATTGATTATTGCACAGTAGATTTAAATTCATTAAATACACCTGACTCGGAATGATCGTTAAATTCAGTGTTAAGTAAATATTTAAAACAACCGAGTGATAATATCATATAACAATTAAATTCATTTTGTTTCATACTATTACAGAAGTTGTAGTATCAACAGAAATTACTGTAATTTCAAAAAATTATTTTCATCATTTCAATTCAGTAGAATTAATATTTTCTAGAATTTTTAACTAAAATTTCTTCTTTAAATAAATTATTTTAAATAATATTCGAGAAAGTTCATTGAGAATTTTTAAATCCATTTATTTATAATTCAATTTTACGAAATTTCGATTATTCGAAATACGAGAAATACAAAATTAAATAATTCACTGAATACTTGATTTAAAATAATTTATTTAAAGAATAATTGAATATTCATAAAAAATTTCATCAACTAATTTTTAACAGCATGTGACTGTTAGCACTTCAATGTTAATTTTTCGAACACTTTTCTCTTTAAGTATTAAATAAATTAAGCTAGTTTTTTGTGCGTAACTCTAAAACATTATGAAGAAAGACGCTGTGGTGCTAAAGTTTTGATAATTAAAAAAATTATTATTACTTTTATAATAATAAATTTATTAATTTGTAACTTTTTAATTTGTTAATTTTTTAAAAAATGTGAGGTGAAGAATTACGGGTACAACTGATAATTTCAAAGTGATTTATAATAATAATTTTTTAAATTATATGTTTAGTACCACAGTGACTTTCTTAATTGTGTTTCAGAGTTATTGACCAAAAACTGGCTGAATTTCTTTAATATCATTTTCACAGAACAGTGGTCGAAAAATTAACATTAAAATTCCAACAGTCACAAGCTGTTTAATAATAAATTGAATGCTTTTGATAAATTTTAATGAAATTTTCAAGAATAATTACATTTTTGGACGAATTTTAATAAAATTGTATTAAAAATTTAAAAATAATTAAATTTCTGAAAAGAATTTTTTATTCATGAAAATAATTGAATCTCTTTAAAAAAATTTATTATTTTTTTGAAAGTATAATTTAATTATTGGGAATAAATTTATAAATAATAGAATTCCTGTAATATTTTTCTTATTTATGAAAATATTAAATTTGTGCGTAGAATTTTATGAAATTTTTTTCTAAATAATTGAATTCCTCAACAGAATTTTATTATTTTCGAATAGAATTGAATTCTTGAGAAGAATTTGATTACAATTTTTGAAAATAATTGAATTTTGGTGAAGAATTTTATTCTGTTGAAATATAATTGAATATATGCAATTGTTTGTAACTAATCTGGTTGGAAGTATGAGATATCCTGTTTTGAACTAGAATTGAGTGTTAAATATGCCCTAACTAAATTTTTCTGGCAAGGTTAACAAAGGATTCCAGTTAATTTAACCAGAATTGTGGTTATTTTAACTAGAATATCGTATTAAAAATATATCCTAATAACCAGAACTTTTTTTCAGTGCATTTACACCGAATTTTAGAGAAATTCCAAAATCTCGAGCTAAAGGAAATATTCAGTTTTATGCTTGTCAAACTTATTAATATTTTTTTGCACCTCATAAAATTTTTTTAGGAAAGTGAAGTGACAATGCAAAAGAATTCTGTCAGTTTTTAGCGTTAAACGAAAAAAAAACTTACACTTTTGATGAAAAATCGATATTCCGTTTACATTTACTCCAAATGACCCTGAATAGTTTCTTTTGTTTCTTTTAATTTTTCTAAAATTCACAATCTGCGATGCGTGAAAAAAATCAGCATCTTTATTTTTAAGATCCGAAATGGCTCTTGCCATATTGCGCTGGCCATGTTTCGAAGAAACATTCGTTGAGAACTGAGCCCGACCACTACACTAAAGCAATTTGTCGTTTCCCTTTATTGCAACTGCACGCTAGAGTCCAACTTTGGTCCAATGGGATAAAATTATTTTCAGAAGCACTATAGCAGACGTGCCATTCCAGTATATGTCTAGTACTTAGAAAATATATACAGGATAATATTCTAGTAAAAGATAGTATAGGCAAACGCAAGAAAGCTTTTACGGTCTCATACATATGTGCAGTCGTACATTCATACATACAAACAAACATATAAACATACATACATGATGGTGGTTTTGATGACGATAGTCATCTCAATGATTATCTCCTACAGGGTTAATCACTTCATTTCACCTTGTACACATTAGTTTCTTGTGTAGATAGCATTTTCAAAGATTTGCCTTATCCTAAATCCGAATTAAGTTCAAAAAAACTAATTATTAGTCAGAAATAACTATTTTTTTCGTAAAAATAACTCAGGGTTGCAACAGGTCAGGGAATTTAGAGAAAAGTCAGGGAAAATTGAATTGGTTAAGGAAATCAGACTAAAGTCAGGGATTTTTATTAAAAGTGTTGTAAAAAAATTAAATTTTTAGAATTCATACAAGAAAATTCTGAATTTTTGGTGTTTTTTCTTTGCCTCATAACCTATGATATTACCACGAATTCTAATACAAAAACACTAATAAGTTTTTCTATTTCTGCGACAAGAATGAATTTTTTTACTTATTATTTTACTATTTCAAAAGTTTTAACGCAATTATCTTCATAAATAACAAAATTTCTCACAGAAATTCAATTATTTTTAAAAAATTTTTTTAAAATTCATTGCAAAATTAAATTTTTTCCAGTTAAATAACAATATTCAACACAAGAATTCAATTGTTTTCAAAAGTAATAAAATTTTTAGTAGAAATTCAATTATTTTAAAACATTTGAACGAATTTAATTATTTTTATAAGTAGCAAAATTTTTTGCCGAAAATTCAATTACTTTCAAAAATTTTAATAACGTTCTTTCTAAAATATCAATTATTTTCAAAAGTTTTAATTTTTAATGTTTACTATTTTCAAAAAATTCATCAAATAATTTAATTATTCAAGAAAATTTTTATACAACTCTACGAAAACATTCTATTATTTCATAGATAATAAATTTTCATATTAGAATTTAATTATTTTCATCGAATTTCAAATCTTTTGAATGCAATTTTTAAATAAATTCTTCGAAAACTGTAATTGTTATGAAAAATTTTATTAAAACTTGACGAAAGAATTCAGTTTTAAGAAACATTTAATTATTCAATAAAATATGAAAATCCATTACAAACATTAAATTATTTTCATAAATAATTAATAATTCATCTCAGAAAATCAATAAATTTTAAATAATTCTGCACAAGAATTCAATTATCTTGATAAACGACAAAATTCTTCTTCTAAAATCAAGAAGGATTTTAAGGAATTTTAATAAAATTTTTTACTAAAATTCAATAATTTTGATAAAATATCAAAATTCGTCACAAAAATTAAATTCATTTGAAAAGTAATAAAATACTTTTGTAGAAATTAAATTATTTTCAAAATTCTTTTAAATTTTCATCAAGAATTAAATTATCTGCATATACATGTGACGAAATGCTTCTGATGAATTCAATTCATTTGAAAAATAATTATAAATTTCATGGCAAGATTTCAATTATTTAAACAAACTTTTATAAAATTCTTTGCATGAATTCAATTATTTTCAGACAATATTATTAAAATTCTTCTCAGAAGTTTCATAATTGTTTAAAAATTGTTATCAAATTATTTAATATAAGGAATTTTAGTGAAAATTTAATTAAATTCCTTTAAAAAAATTAATTTCTTTCAAAAGTAAATATAATTCTTCGTAAAAATTTAAAAAATGAATTTTAGTTAACATTTTAAATATTTGAATTTTGAAAAGATTCTAAATTAAAATCGATGAAAATTGAATTTTTCATTCATTATGATCAAAATTCTGTTAAAAAATATGTTTAAATTTCAAAAATAATTTTAAATTTATAATTTTGTAGGATTCATTTTTTCGTAAAAGTTCAATTGAATTGGTTTTAAAAATTATTTAAAGTTTTAATTTTGTAATATATATATATATATATATATATATATATATATATATTTAAAGAATTACCAAACAATTATTTTCATAAATAACAAAAATTAATTTAGGAATTCAATTATTTCCGTGACAGAAATTCAAATATATTTAATACAATTTTAAATAAATTTTTTGAAAAATTGAAATATTTTAAATTGTTTTTATTAAAACGTGATAGAAATATTCAATTTTAAGTTACATTTAATTGAGGGGCTGGATGCTATAACGTGTTACGCACCATTTACTTAACATGGCGCGTAACACATTATAGCATCCAGCCCCTCCATTATTCAATAAAATGAGAAAATTCGTATTATAAATATTTAATTATTTTGATAAACAATAAAATTCTTTTGGTACAATTATTTATTTTCATGAATTTTTATAATTTTTTTTTCAAAAATTCAATTATTTTGATAAAAACCAAAATCTATCACCAGAATTCAATTCATTTGAAATGTAAGTAAATACTTTGTAGAAATTGAATTATTTTCAAAATTCTTTTAAATTCTCATCAAGAATTAAATTATCTTTATAAATAGGTAACGAAATTATTCTCAAGAATTGGATTATTGTCAATAATTTTAATAAAATTCTTTGCAAAATTTTAATTATTTAATCAAAATTGAATAAATCTTATAAATTCTTATAAACTTCTTATAAATTAAATTATTTTCATAAATTATTATTTAAATAATAATAATTTAAATATAATAATAATATAATTATTTTTTTTTCTTTTCAGGAGTTCAATTATATTTAGAAAATTAAATAAAATTCTTTAATATAAGATTTCTTTAATAAAATTTTTCAAATAGAATTAAAAATAATTAACATAAAAAGAACTTCAGTTAAAAAACCCTAGAAAATAGTAATTGAATTAAAATGATGAAAATAATTTTGATGAAGTTACAGTAACAATATTTTTATAATATAAAATAATGATTTTATCACTCGGTCATCTTTAATTATTCTAAAATATGACGATATCGATCATTTTGAGTCGAAGCCTCAGAGTAATCGATATCTTCGTTTTTAGAATAAATCAGAATATTCTTTACCGCCAGGGAAAAATCAGAGAAAAACAATGGTAAATTTTTGTGATAACTCTGAAACTAATTATTCAAAGAAGTTTTGAATTCTTCCACCCTCTGCATTTTGAAACAGAAACAACTTTTGCAAAAGACCTACAAAGTGGTCCCTTTTCGTTTTGTTTGTCTAACAATGAAATAAAATAGTTAAATTATCAAAAAATTAATGAAAAATGCATTATTCGACTTGTGAGACCCTGTAGATGAAGACAAAAGAATTAAAATAAAAAGATTCGATATTTTGCAAAATCAGTAAATTGCGACTATTTCGGATTCTAGAACCGACAAAGTGGTCCCTTTTCCTGCGGACCTCCACATAATTATATAGATGAACGAAATTTAAAGATACTGAAAAATGATTTTACAGGTGGTGGAGTTCTCTCAGCTCCAAGAGACATAGATCCTGCAGCACCTGGTGAGAATGGTAGACCAGTTATTTTGCCAGCCAATCTTACTGCTGAGATGAAGAAACTAGTGGACGATGGATGGCTGAATAACGCCTTCAATCAATACGTCAGTGATCTCATCTCAGTTCACAGGACACTGCCCGATCCTCGTGACCCATGGTGAGTCATTATCCTAATTGAAAATTTAATTTACCTAGGTATTTATAAATAATCACAAGAAACTCTTCTTTATAATTCCATTTCATTATATTTACTAAAAAGAAAACGCGAGACTTAATTTTAATTATTCCAGGAGCATATTTACTTGGAATATCGTGTACAGATGAGTGAAAACCTATATACAGTACATAAATAACGGACTTGAATTTTTAATACGTTTGGTAAAATTTCATCTCATATAGAGTTGGTTATTTCGAGATATGATTGAATTTTATGATTTATGTAATTTTATAATGCAATTTAGTAGGGTATTTATAGTTAGAATCGTCTGGATCTTTATTTGATAAGCATTGTAGATGTTCAATATACATATATAAGTAGAACGTTGAAAATTTTTACATACATCACAAAGATTGTTGATTTTAATTCACTTTTTAGTTTTCACTTATTTTTCAATTTTGAAGAATTTTTTTCAAAACACTCGATAAAGATTTCTATTTTTAGGGTCTTTTTTCTGTTTATTTACTTTTTTGTGGCTTTATTGTGAGTTTTTTCTAATTATCATTGAGAGAAAAAAAATGTAATGCGAAAAAAGGTATTGTTCACGAATTTTTGAAACGGGGTACGAAACACTTGGCTTTGCGACAGTGGTTACGGTTATATCGTGGTAAAACCGAGTGGAATCGAGAACAAGAGGTCTTTTCGTTTTACTACTATTGGCGTAGCTCACTAGGCAGTTTTCACGGGACTCAGTTGTGGATTTATCTTTAGAACGACAATTTTGTCTTTCCCTCTTTTTTTTATTCTCATAATTGCAATGTTTCCCTCAACATTTCTGTTTTTCGCACAATATTGTCTTGACAGTTTCGACTTTATCTTCGGTACCTACTACTGTGATAGTTTTTTTTACAGGAGGTAGAAATGGTAGAAAAAAAGATGGAATTGGAGAAAAAATTTATTTGACTTAAATAACTGATTACTTGTCTTTTAATAAATATAAAGAATTAAAATAATTCTTACTTGATTCAAATAATTTTTATTTAATTAAAATTGTACTTGAATCAATGATTTTAGCAGACTTCGCACTCGTCATTTAATTTTAAAAAAAGTAGCTTTAAGCATAAAAAAATTAGTGAAAAGTGATTAACAAAAAATTAAAATTAACCTCTCTTGGGGTGTATCTTTCATTTATTTCTTTAAAAAAATCTAATTCGAGAATCATATATTTAAATAAAAGTCCCAGTGTAACTTGAAGTTAAATAGTTGTATGTAATATCAAAGTCAAAATGAAATAGTTCAACATTAATTTTAACAAAATTAAAAATTTTTTTATAATTTTTTCATATTTCCATTAAAAATATTAATTTTTTTTCCTACAAAAGAAATAAATATAACTGCTTGCTAATAACTTAAATTGTAAATTTAAAAAAAATTAAATTATCCAAATTTGTTAAAATTCTTCAAAAATACGATTGCATTTAAAAATAATTTTTTAAGATAAAAACATAAAATTAATTAAAATATAAAAATTATTTTAATTAAATTTGACAAAATTTCCAATTAATTGAAAATTTTATATTATTCTAAAAATTTTAATAAAATTTTTTTACAAGACTAATTTTCTTTAAAAATAAATTCTAAATTAAATTATTGAAAATTTGAATTATAGTATTTGTTAAATAAATATTTCAATACTAATTTATTATTCCACACGAATTGATATTTTTAATAATTTCAATCTGAAACAATTTTGAAATTTAAGAACTTCTAAAAATTACACGTATAATTCTTCTAAATTTCAATTATTTTTTTTCCTTTTAAAATTAAATTATTCAGAACATTAATAATTTTTTTGGAACATAACAGAAACATAAATAATTAATTTTTTTAAAAATGTTTAAATATTATTAGTTTTTCAACAATTAAAATTTTCAAAAACGAGTAATTTAAAAAATTTACTGTAACCCTGCTTCTAATATTCAATTATTAACTACAATATTATCTGCAATTAATGTCTAAATAAATTCTTTTAAGAAAGTTTTAATAAGATTCAATTATTTTAGTACAAGAATAAGTAATTTTTTGATTGATAGGTTATTTCTTGAAATTGAATTTCTCATTAAGTATTATGTCAAAATAATTTTAAAATAATTAAATATTTTCAAAGATTTTGAATAAACTTTTAAGAATAAGTTGCATTTTTCGAGGAAAACATTTAAAGTTATATGAAAATAATGAAATTCTTTAAAATACTTTTTTGAAAAATTTATTTCTAATTATTGAATTTCTGGGAAAATTTTATTATTATTTATAATTGTATAACTTATGATAATAATTTCGCCCTTTTTTCGAAAGAGCGAAAAAATTCCTGCTCAGAATAATTATTATTACTTAAAAAATAATAGAATTAAAACGAAGAAGTTTATTATAATTTCTGAAAATAATTGAATTCTTACAAAGAATTTTATAATTTCGGAAAATAATTTAATTCCTGTGCAGAATTTTATTATTTTGAAAGTAATTGAATACATGCGACATATTTTCTTATAGATTTTGAAAATGATAATAAAATTTCTGGACAACAATGTTTTTAATTTTTAAACATAATTAAATTGAGATAAAAAATTTTATTACAGTTTTTAACAGAAGTTTATGATTTTTAAAAATAATTAAATTTTAGTACAGATTTATTTTTTGAAAATATTTGAATTTCCGTTAAAAATTTCATTATTTTTGAAAATATTTAATTGAATTGAGACGAAAAATTGTATTAAAATTACTAAAAATAATTGAATTCTTATAAAGACAGTTTTAGTTACTAGTTGTTTATAATAATTGAATTCTTGGGTAAAATTTTATGTTTTTCCTTACAGTTTTTTAAAATAATTGAACTCTTTTAAAGAATTTTACTAATTAGAGAATATAATTGAATAAATGTAATGAATTTTATTATTTTTGAATATAATTGAATACATGCAACATATTTTATTTTATAAATTCTAATGATAATTGAATTGCTGCAAAAATTTTATTATTTTTGAATATACTTTAATTTCTACGCAGAATTTTATTATTCTTGACAATAAATGAATTTCTTCAAAGTATTTTATTAACATTTTTTGAAATGATTTAATTCCTGTGCAGAATTTGATTATTATCTATTAAAACTTTAATTATTGGAAAAAATGTTATTACAATTTTGAAAAGTAATTGAATTTCTCTGCAAAATTCTATTTTTTTGAAAATAATTGAATTGTTGCGAGGGAATGTTTTGTGCAATGCCACTCTGTAATAAAAATTGAAATTTGATTTTTTCAATCTTTTATGTATTAAGAGATAACTTGGTGTACGTCACTAGCAATTGTCATAATTAAATTTTGTAGATAGTTAGCAAACTTTTAAAGATGAAGCGAAGTTAAATTATTGTCGTCCTACTTAATTTTAAATCTTTAAATTAATCTCAAACATCAACTGTTTACATTTACCCCCATGTTTACATTTACCTCAAAAGACCCTGTTTCATAAAAACAAATATTTATTTGATATACACTTGAATCAAATAAATCCCTTTCTCCCTTTATTTTTTTTCTTCTCATTAAATATATTTGAAAGTTGAGTTGAAATAAATGAACTTGGAATGTTCGTGAAACGTGTATTTGTATTATTTCTCTAAAATATATCCGGAATATGTTGCGAACGTTAGTTCAAAAGTTTAAGAGTCCCTCGTGCTTTATTCTGCTTTAAAATGTGGGAAGTCTTACATTTTTTACATGGCTTTTCCAACGAGTTGAAACGAGACTTTACGTTTGAGAAATTGCCTCTGCAGCGTGTCCAACAGCAAAGAAAATTATTATCATTATTCTGGCACCGTCGAGTAGAAGCAGAAGCTGCACACTTTGTGCTGGTGCAGCAGTTCGTACGATTCCGCTGGAAATATGTTTTGCGGCCGATCGTAAATTTCGGGCGGAAACTTTCCCAGCAGAGTTGCAAGGGGAATTAGTTCCATGAATATTAATTTACATTTACATGATATTAAGCGACATTATCAGGACAGGTGGGTAAACTTCCTAAGAGCGCCTGTTGTCGCTGACATCGCACCACAACTCAAGTATCTATATCACATTAGCAAAAAACTGCCAATATTTGCCGAGAATTTTTCAAGTTTACTCCTAAAATGAGAAATTTAACGCGTTTTTGGTTAAATCAAAAAATTAGTTTTTTTATTTACATCGAAATTATTCAATTATATCTATTTTTGTTTTTTGCTCATTCCCAGACAGAATTTTGTTTTTTCCCTGACCCTAAAGAATATTCTGATTCATTCTAAAAATTATTAGATACTCAAAACAAAAATTGGCTGTTACATTTATTTACAAATTTCTTTAAAATTAAAACTATTCGAAAACATCAATAACTTCTTTTATTAATAAATATTTATATCATTTTTAATTTTCCACAAGAATTAAGATTTTCAAAAATTTCAAATTCAAACCTTTTTTAAATCAATCATAAATTGTAAAAATATGTTCATATTTTATAACAATTAAAGACGACCGAGTGATAAAATCATTAAATCATTTCAAATCTATCTGTTCATAATTAAGTATTACAAAGAAAATAAAATAGAAATAAAATCTTAGAATAATTTTAAAAAAAT
The DNA here is from genome assembly GCA_032873175.1 of Leptopilina drosophilae. Taxonomy (NCBI): domain Eukaryota; kingdom Metazoa; phylum Arthropoda; class Insecta; order Hymenoptera; family Figitidae; genus Leptopilina; species Leptopilina drosophilae. The sequence goes on from CM065480.1 coordinate 9,882,190, forward strand.
GCAATTAAACGTTTAAAAAAATAAATTCTACTCAATTGTTAGTGAAAAGCTTGAAAAATTCTGATTTTCAATTATTGGAATGTAAAACATTTTCAACATTTAATTTATTTCTAAAAAATTCACACAATAATTTCTTCAATAGAATTCTTATTAGAAATTCAATTACTTTTGTGAATAATAAAATTATTTTTAGAAATTCAATTGGTTTTATAAATAATAATATTTTTTTAGAAATTCAATTACTTTTAATACATTTTTAATCAAATTCTTCAAAAAATGTATAAAAAAGTTGAAAAAATTCAAAATTTTCATAAAATTCGTCAAAAATTCAATTATTTGAAAATTTGTTGATAAATTTGATAAATAAATAATATTCTTTAATAAAATTATTATCTAACATTTATGAATTGCATTTTATTTTTAAATAAATTTTTATTTAAAAATTCTAAGAGAATTCAGTTATTTCAATTCTAAAATAAATAATTTATTCAGCAATTCATTGTATCTTAAAATTTAATTCTCATAAGCAATTTTATCAACAAATTTTCAAATAATTGAATTTTTTGCTATTTTAAAGAAAATTTTCAATTTTTTCAATTTTTTAAATACATTTTTGAGGAATTTGATTAAAAATGTATTAAAAGTAAATAAATTTTTAAAAGAATTTCATTATTTTAAAAAAATTCTTGTGAAGATATTTATAAAAATTTGTAATTAATTGAATTCTTGTAAAATGTTTATTATTTTTGTAGAAATAATTGAATTCTCGCAACGAATTTTTTTTTAAATTTCCTGTAATAATTGAATTCCAAAAAAGAGTTTTGATGAAAATAATTGAATTCTTTCAAAGAATCTTATTACAATTTTTTAAAATAAGTCAATTTCTATAAAAAATGTTATATATTTAGGAAAACAATTGCATAGTGCGAACAATTTTATTTCTTATGATAATAATTGAATTCCTGTTCAGAACATTATTTTAAGAAATAATTGGATTGAACTGTAAAAATTTGTTATAATTTTTCAAAATAATTGAATTCTTGCAAAGAATTTTATTATTTTTGAAAATAATTTAATTCCTGTGCAGAATATTATTATGTTTGAAAGTAATTGAATTTTTTTTACCTATTTTATTAACATTTTCATAAAATAAATGAATGTTTCTTGTAATTGAATTCTTATAAAGAATTTGAATAACAAATTTTTAAGTAATTCAATTCTTTCGAAGAATTATTATGAAATTTTTGAGAATAATCACAGTTGTCTAGAAATTTGATTAAAGCTGTAGATATTAGTAATAATTGAATTTTTGCAATGGATTTTATTATTTGAAAAAATAATTAAATCCCAGTTAAAAAGTTCTATTGTTTATGAAACTATTGGAATTAGTGTTAAAAAATTTATAAAACATTTGTAAATAATTCAATTCCTCAACAGAAGTTTATTATTTTCGAAAATAATTAAATTCATGAGAAGAATTTTATTACAATTTTCGAATTTAATTGGATTTTGGTAATGAATTTTTATTTTTTTAACGATAATTAAAATTTTCACAACGAATTTAGTAAAATTTTTTGAAAATAATTGAATTCCTTTTAAATTTTTATTATTTATAAGAGTAATTATTATAAATGTTTGCGTAGAATTTTATCAAAATTTGCTTTAAATAATTTAATTCTTGTGGAAAATTTTATTAAAATAGCCTAGATATGGAAAATAAATGAATTCAGAGAAATTTTTGAAAATAAATGAATTATTGACAAGATTTTTATTACAAAATTTATTTAATTAACGAAATTTTAAAAATACTTGAATTCCTCAAGCAGAAGTTTTCACTTTGGAAAATAATTGAAGATTCTCAAAAAGAATTTTATTACAATTTTCGAAAATAATTGGATTTTGGTAAAGAATTTTAGTTTTTTTAATGATAATTGACATTTCGACAAGAAATTCAGTAAAATTGTTTAAAAGTTAATTTCAATGAAGAATTTATCCAGATGACCCTAAATCTGTTCAATAACGTTTTGCTTAAAGAATGTAAAAACTTGAAAAGGGCAATGAAAATTCAAATAGGCAATAATTTATATAATAATATGGATAACAATGTAAATAACAATATGGATAACAATATGGATGATAGTATGAATAATAATGTGAATAATTTGAATGATAATAATAATAATTATAATATTAATGGATTTTCTAATACGTTAATAATTAGATTTGAAGTCAGTCTTTATGCATAAATATAATGAATTGCAGATGTCACAGTTTACGAGATATTGCAAGGTAAACTTGAATATTATCTATATGGAACATTGTGGAGATAACCAGGTATGAACACATCTGCATTCGAGTTAGTGCGTTTGTTTCATCCCCCCAGCCGCCCCAACCTATCCACACCAATGGTGGAATTGTACACCATTTACACCCAACCCCTTCTTGCTAATTTCACGTCAGAAAATACCCTAACACAATAATTGTCTCTGTTGCAAATGTCGTGAAAGACGTTTCTTATTAAACTAAAAGCAAAATCTTCTCTCTCTCTCTCTCTCTCTCTCTCTCTCTCTCTCTCTCGACGAAAGGTGAAGTTAAAAATTTCCTCTCCTAAAATCCACATGGCGGAGAAAAGTAGAATTTAATAGTTAACACTTTTTGCCTGTCTTCATTTTTTCCACGTCTTATTGTATGAAATAAAGAAAAAAAATCCCCTTCAAAGAACCGTACACTCAAGTTCAAAATTAAAAAAATTCTTTTTTTTTCTATATTGTAAGGAATTGGTAAACAATTTGTTTTTATGACAATGTTTAATGACACATTTAAAATTGTATTAGTTATCTAATCTCCATAATATTACGTTTTCATTTAATTAATGTTAAGGAACGAATTTTTTAATTTGCCAAAAAGAAGTCAGTATTTTCAGCTGCAGTATTTTTATTTTCTTCACTTGTGTCCTCAATTTTAACAAAATTATAAAACACATAACTTTCAATAATTTTGAATGTGAGTGTACTGAGACTGCAAACTGAAACTTCTTAAACTCGAATGAGAAGTGTATTACATTTACTTCATCTGCATAGTTGAATAGATATAGGGAATATTCTGAGAAAATTTCAGCAGAAAATTCTGATAAACACGATGCGGAGACTAAAATTTTCAAAAAAAAAGTAAAGTAAAGACGAAAAATATGTGAGCAAGAACGAAAATAATATTTCGAAAAGTTAAAAAAATAAATAGAGAAAAACGGTTTACAATTTTATTAACAAATTGTAAATTGCTCTCGTAGCTTGTCAAACTTTCCAATTATTAATTATACAGTTAATTAATCATAAAAATAAAATGATATAATTATTATTATTATTATTATTTTTCTACTGAAATTAAAATTTTCAAAAATTTCAAATTTTCATCAATTCAATTATTATTTTCTACAACTTCTAACTAAAATTCTTATCTAATTCAACAATTTTTAAGAATTTTTTAAAAGGTTCTTTGATAAAATTATCAATTATTATTATTTACATTTAGAAAATGTATTTACATTTGTTTAAAATTCAATTTTACAAAATTTCGATTTTTCTGGAAATTCTTCAATTAAATGCATTGTATGAAAATTTTAGGAAATTTTTGACAAAAAAAAATTAAGAAGCAAGTTCCACTAATTATTTAGAAAAATTTATTAATATAAGTAAGAGAATTTTTCTAAAAAAATTATCGAAAACTCCTTATGAATTCAGAAACATTCTGATGAACTAAAGTGTAGAAAAAATCTGAAAAACTTGGATAAATTCTTTTAAAAACGTTTACAAAAATTTTCTTATATGAAAATATAGAAAAATTTCTGAAAATTTGGAAAAATTACCATATTTGAAAAAATTTTCATGGAACTTCCATGTGACTTCAAGTTATTTTCAAAAAATTAAGTCAAACTTTTTTAAATAAATCATTCTTTAAAATTGCCAGTTAAAAGTATAAAAAATTCAATTTTTCAAATATTTTAATTTGAAACCTTTTCAAAATTATTGAATTATTTAAATACAGAAGTAAATAATTTATTAAATTTATAATTCAATGTTTTTTTTAAATTTAATTCTTATAAAAAATTTTATCAACAAATTTTATAATAATTTAATTCTTAAGACGAATTTTAAACAAATTTATGATAGTAATTACATTTTTTTGAGGAATTCGATTGAAATTGTACAAAAAATAATAAAAAATTTTGGGATGGCTTTCATTATTTATAAAAAAAATTGAATTCTTAAAATAAATTTATTATTTATGAAACTAATTAAATTATTACAAACAAATTTATAAACGATTGTTTAATAATTGAAATGCTGTGCAATTTTTATTATATATGAAAATAATTTGTTTGAGTACAATTTTATTAAAAAAAGTTTTTTATTTATTGAATTCGTTTGGGAAATTTATTAAAATAGTAGATATTGAAAATCATTGAAATGAAGAAATTGGTGGAAAATAATTAAATTTTGCAGAAGAATTTATTTTATTTTGATTTTTATTTCGTTATTTGTAAAGATAATTGTGATTTTGATGACAATTTTTCTTTAAATTTTAAACATAATTGAACTTTTGTAAGAAGGATTTTATTACTTTTGAAAATAATAATGAATTCCTGCAATCATTTGTAACTTATCCAAAATTCAATTTTTAAAAGTGTTTTGAACTAAATTTTTTCTACACTTCCATTACTTTTAATAATAAATTTAATATTTATTAAAAAATTTCTCTAATTTCAAGAAAAATTTGTACTTATTAATGATCATTTAATAATGATTAAATATTTTATTTGAATTAAAACTATTTATGCTTTCAAATAATTTCACAATTAAAGAAATTCTTAAATAAATGTATTGGAACATTTTTTTAGTATCTTATAATTTTAAAATTAAATCAGAATATTTTTTGTGGTTAGGGTAAAAGTTAAGATTTTTTTCTGAAAACCGGGGCAAGGTCAGGAAAAAAAAATTTAGTTTTTTAACTACCCTGTAATGCATAAAAGATTGATAATTAAAGTTTCATGCAGTTTTAGTATTTGAATGAATAAAATTAATTTGAATCAAATTTGAATTTTTTTCAGCATTTTTCAAGTAAATTTGCACCAAACTTGAGTGCTTTGATGGTAGAATAGCTTAGGTTTCACCACCTCCCCAGGTTGGGGTGGTGATCTGGAGGGTGGTGAACATAAACTAGAAGGGACAAAAAGTGATAATAAACGCTGTCACTCCGAGTATCGAACCCTAACAACTTGTTGATTTAAACATGAATATTTATTGATTTATTTTCCAACTTTAAATCCTTTTTTTATCAATATAAAATGCGGAAGATTTTCTCTTAAAATAAGTTTCTAAACTTCTGAAGTTTCAAATGAAGAAAATTTATTTATTACTTTTTTCTTCAAATTGAAATTTTATTATTAAAACAACTTTACGTCACGTATAAAAAACAGGATGAAAATTATAAAGTGGATACAATAAATTAGAATAAATTATAAATAAAATAAATAAATGCAGACATTTATTATTTTTCAAGTTAGTTTGTTTTATTTATCAATTTTAAGCACTTTTTTTGAAAAATAATAATTCATCCTTTCATTTCTCATAACGAGAGTTTCGAATTCGATTTTCGAAAACTAATTTAACATGTCTCTATACGTTAAAAACTATAAATAAATTGGTCTAGTCTTTGGAGTCGAGCAGAAATGTGAATTTCGAAAAGCGGAAAAAGAAATTTTAATCAATTATCGACAGAAAGTAATGAAAATTGTAGAAAAAGTTGAATTTCAAAAAAAGCACCAGAAAAAATGTAATTGAATTAAATTGTGTAATTAATTAATTTTTCGATAGCAACTTTTTTGTTAGGTTTTTTTCAACTTTGAAGCTTCTTTTTATGTTATTTTTTTTTACATACGAGCAAAAACAAATTAAAATGAAAAATTTTTTTGATTCAAATAACCAATTACCTGTCTATTATAATAATAACTAGAATCAATTAATTTTTATTTCAATCAAATAAATTAAATTTGAACCTATAATCAAAATAAAATTTTCACTTCAGTGAAGAGTAATTTTTTTCTGCGAAACCTAATTTCTTGAAAATTATATATTTTATTTAGAATTTAAATTTTCTTTAGTAAAGTGTATACAGTACACTGATTTTCATGTAAAAAAAGCTTTTAAATTGTGAGTAAGTTACTACAGAAAAATTCGCACCATTTCGTACCTGTGAACAATAATCGTTGAAAATAACCTTTCATGCATTTTTTGCGAGACAATGAAATATAAATGTTTCGTTGAAAAAAAAAATGTATAAAATTGTACCTCACTTAACACGGCTTTTTCTTCGTAACAATTTTATTATGACCTTTATAGTAAATATATTTAAATTCACAAAATTCTAAAAAAAGAACGAAAAACATTGCAGTAGTTCTCAATAATTTAATATTTAATTCATGCGTTCAGTTTTGATAATTTATTCAAGGAATTTATTTACACATTTTGAGATATTCATTATATTCAGGAAGCGCACATAGTTGTTGGCAAATTTTTATTGGAAGGGAAAATTATTTATATTAGAGAGGTTGAGAATTAAAATATTGAAAATATAAAAATTTTATTTCTTTTTATATAAAGATATTTTAATTTAATTAAAAATTAAATTATAAAGATAAATTTAGAAGAAGTCGAATGCATATAATTATAATTTAATTTAATTTCAAATAAAACGATTGTAAAAATTTTAAACGCAGCAAACGAATCGAATATTTATATGAAAAATAATCTTATAAAAAATTTTTTTTTAAATTTTACAATTGCAAATAATTAAATTTCTAAATGGAATTTTATTATTTTTGGAAACAATTAAATCCTGATGAAGAATATAAAAGTCTTTATTAATTACAATGCTTAAAAATACTTTAATTCCTGAACCGAATATTATTATTTTTAAGAATAATTGAATTAAAACCAATGATTGTATAACAATTTTTGACAATAATTTCATTTCTGAAATGAATTTCACTATTTATAAAAATAATTGTATTCGTTCAAAGTATATTATTATTATTCTAGAAAATAATTGAATTTTTGAGAATTTTTTTACAACTTTTGAAAATAATTGAATTCCTTAGCGGAATTTTATTATTTTTTTTAAGAATAATTGATTTTTAAGAATAATTAATTGCATAATTATAATTTAAATATATTATAAATAAATATATTTAAATATATATATATATATATATATATATATATATATATATATATATATATATATATATATATATATATATATATATATATATATATATATAATATATATATAATATATATAATATAATATATATTTAAATATATTATTGCATAATTTTTTTATTCGTTCAAATAATATTGTTATTATTTTAGAAAATAATTGAATTCTTGAGATTTTTTTATAACTTTTGAAAATAATTGAATTCTTTAACGGGATTTTATTATTTTTACAAGAAAAATTAATTTTTAAGAATAATTAAATTTCCTTCACGGAATTTTATTTATTTTTAAAAATTGTAAGAAAATAATTGAATCTTTCCAGAATTGTATTATTTTTAAATACAATTTAATGCAGACGAAAAATGTTATTATACGTTTGAAATTAATTGAATTAAGAGAGAAAAGTTTTATGAGAATTATTAAAAATTAACTTTTTGCGCAGATTTTTATTATTTGAAAAAATAAATTAATTCTCGAACAGAATTCCGTTTTTTCTTGAAAATAATTGAATTCTTGCAAAATACTTAGTTACAATTTTTGAAATTAATGAATTCATACGAAGTATTTTTTTACTTTTTTGAAAGTAATTGATTTGCTGCAAGAATTTTATTATTTTTAAGCATAATTAAATTTTTGCGAAAAACATTTTTGCATTTTTCGAAAATAGTAGAATTTTTGTTTAGAAATGTACTATTTATTAATATAATTTAAATGTTGTAACAAATTTTATTGTAAGTTGGAAAAATAATTGAATTTTTGCAACTATTTTAATTGAAGTTTTTAAGTGAATGGAAATTCTACGAAACATTTTATTATTTATAAAAATAATTACATTATTTCAAAGAATTTCATTAAAATATTTTTAAAAAATAAGGAATTAAATCTGAAGTTACCAAAAAATTGTAGTTGATAATTGAAAATAAAACATTTACTAATAATTTGCATAAGAAAAATAAAATAGTTGATAAATTTTCAATTAGTTAATAATTTACAAATTATGAGTATTGGTTTATTTGTTATTAATTACTGAACTATTAATTAATGTTATTAGTTAAGAAATATTTATTAATACTAGCAATAAATCTGTATTTATTAATATTATTAATTAATAATTTTAACAAATAATAAAAATTATTTTTGATGTTAATATTTTTGTTATTTTTGGAGAAAATATCAGTTTTCTATTCAAGTGTGTTGGCAGTGGTCAACCTTTATTAACTAATAACTGTAATTAAATAAACTTCAGTATCCGGTTATATACTGTAATTTAACTTTAGTGTCACTTGGTGGACAAGCTCAGCTTTCTCATCTTCTGTGCACAATCTACACCTTGATGTTTAAACTTGATTCATGAATATAAACACGGGAAAATATTTCTCATTTCCTCAAATCTTAATAATTTACTCTAAAACTATTTTTTCTGTGGTATAATTTTTCCGCAATTCGTTTGTAATTAAAGTTCTTTTTTTATCTTTATTTGAAAAAGAAAAAAATTGTAAAAATTTAGTGTATTGATTGTCGTATAGTTATCGTCAAAGGCGATAAGGTGCTTTAGGTTATAAGAGGTTTAATCTTACTTCAAGTGTAAAGTAGAAGTGATTGCATTTTTCGAAAGAGCCCAAAGTGTTATTACATTGAAAAACGATTTAAAGATGTGGTAGTATTACTCCCTTGAGGGTTGCTAAAAAAGTTATTTTGCTATTATGTCATTTAAAATGTGTTTTACTTGTAATTTTTTTTTCTCACAGAAAGTGAGAAATTTTTTTTCTCCCTAAATAAAACTGAAAAACGATGATATATTTATTATGAGAATGTTTTCTTTAATTTTATTTTTAAAAATGAAAGAGTAATATTTTGTTTTTTAAAAATAGAATACAAATTTAACCGGCATTTTAAGAAACTAATATATTTAAAATTAAAATTCTATTAAGTATTCAGTATTATAGAATATTCAACTAATGTATATGGTATTAATAAATCAGTAATAAATTAATATTTCAATATGTTTCAAATTTAAATTTAATCAAATTTATAAGTTTAAATGAAATGGTTATTTTTACGGCAGATTACGGACGAATTAAATAATATTTAACTAATTTAGATTTATTGACGCTTCTATATATAAGATTGTTATCCGTAATTGTGTCAGTCTTGACAAAGTTTCTTAGGTTCTTCACTAGAGTTAAAAACTTAATGCTAAAATCTTCTTTGCATTTCGTTAAACAAGATTCCTTTGTCATTTTGAACAATGAAAATTAAGCACCTCTCTGTAATTAAATATAATTTCAAATTTACTACTTACTACGTTTGTATAGAAAAAATTATTTATACATAATTATATACATTTATTTACTTATTTATATATTTCAGTCTTACTCTATTTTACAATTTTTTAAAATAATTTAATTGTTCCAATGAAGTTTATTATTTATAAAATAATTCGAATTCTTATAAAGAATTTTTAAATCTACTATTGGTTGAAAATAATTCAACTGATAAGAAAGATTTTATTCAATTTTTAACAATAATTGAATATTTACGCTGAATTTTATTATTCTTAAAAATAATTGCATTGGGATGAAACAGTTTATTACAACGTTTGAAAGTAATTCCTGCGCGAGTATTTTTATTTTTAAAAATAATTGAATTATTGAACATACTCTTGATATAATTTTTAAAATAATTAAATTTTTGCAAAGAATGTTATTATATTGGAAAATAATTTCATTCATATTCATAATTATATAATTTTTTATAATAATTAAATTTTTTTATTCTACGAAGAATTTTACTATTAAGAGAATAAAATTAAAATTCTTGTGAATATTTTTTAAAATAATTAAACAATAATTGAATTCCTGTGCAGAATTTTATAATTTTCGAAAATAATTGAATTCCTTAGAAAAATTTGATTATTAATGAAAGTAATTGAATTATTAAGAATTTTTTCTTACAACTTTTTAAAATAATTGAATTCTTTTAAGAATTATGTTACTTTTCATCATGGGGCAGATTTTTATTATTTTTAAAAATAAATGAATTTTTGCGAAGAATTTTCTTAACATTTTTTTAAATAATTCAATTTCTGAGAAGGTTTTTTTTCTATTTAGAGAATATAATTGAACTCCTGGTAAGAATTTGATTAATTTTTGAAATACTTAAATGCATACAAAATATTTTCTTATAAACTTTGAAAATAATTGAATTTCTTCAAGAATTTCATTATTTTTAAAGATAATTAAATAGATGAGAGAAACTTTATTACAATTTTTTAGCAGAATTTATAATTTTTTTTTAAAATAAGTGAATATTTTTTGTACGTAAATTTGTTAAAAATGATTAAATTTCTAGACAGAATTTTTTTATTTTTTAAAATAATTGAATTTTTGTAACGACTTGTTATAATTTTTATAAATAATTGAATTTTCGCAAAAAATTTTATAACCTTCGAAATAATAGAATTTTCATAAAGAATTTTTTCATCTACTCTTTTTTTTAATAATTGAATAATTGGACAAAATTTTATTATTTTTAAAAGTAATTGAATTCTTACAATTATGGAAAATAACTGAATTCCCCCCACAGAATTTCATTACTTATGAAAATAATTCAATTCCTGTGGACAGGATTTTGTTATTCTAAAAAATTATTGAGTTGTTGCGAAGTTCTTTCTTACAATTTTTTAAAACAATTGTATTTCTATGAAAAATTTTACTATTTACAGAGAATAATTAAATTTCTGCAAAGAATTTTATTACAGATTTTGAAAATATAATTAAATTTCGGTAAAGAATTTTACTATTTAAAGAGAATAATTTAAATTTTTACGAATTATTTTTTTTCAATTTCTTAAAATAATTCAATTCTTGCACTGAATTTTATTATTTTTGAAAATAATTGAAGTTTTTCGAAGTATTTGTTTACAATTTCTTATAGTAATTGATTTTCTGCGTAGAACTTTATTATTTTTCAAAATAATTGTATTTCTACGAAGTATTATTCTTACAATTTTTTGAAATAGGTAATTTAATTCATAGACAAAATTTTATTATTTTCAAAAATAATAAAAATAAATGAATTTTTATAAAGAAATTTATAACCTGCAATGTTTGTAAATAATTGAATTCTTGTGTAGATTTTTTTTCAAGCACCTAATTGAAATCTTGCAAAGAATTTTATTTCAATTTTTGAATATAATTAAAGGATTTAGAGAATTTTATTATAATTTTCGAAAATAATTTAATTTTTGCGCAGAATTTTTTTTATTAATGAATATAATTGATATAGTGCAAAGAATTTTATTGTAGTTCTGGAAAATAATTGATTTGTTGCGATGTATTTTATTATTTACAAAAATATTCGAATTCTAATAAAGAATTTTTTTATCTACTATTTTTTGAAAATAATTAAATTCCTGTGATGAATTTTATTTATTTGAAAATAATTCGAATTGTTGTGAAGTATATTATTGCAATTTTTGTAAATTATTCCGAATAATCAAGAACCTATCAACGCAGTAGTAAAATAAAATTTCAACTGAGTTTTTAGTGAAAAAATGATTTATATACACTTGTTTACTTATTTATAAATACAATTTGACATTATTTATTGGTGTTGCATAAACAAACAAAGTAGTTGAACTATTTTCTAATACTACACTTATTGACACGAATCTCATCACATTACTCTTGGAAACAGACTAAAATTGTCTCGTTTTCTTGACTGTCGATTTGGTACAATGCGACATTGAATAGAATATATCAGAATAGAGGCTCTAGGTAATTGGATTCCAGAGTACCAAGCATCCTTGTTTCTTGAGAAATCGATCTTGCCCAGTTGGAATTGTATGATCTGACCCAACAATCGTGCGAGTCGACTTACCTGAATAAGTAGGATCGGGAATACAAAACGAATTGCATGACAGAACCAGGAAAAACTTTTTCCTATCTCGAAAGTCAGAATGGGTATGATTTAAAATGCTATTCTTGCATTTTTCCATTACATTTCATTTTTCATCATATTGTATTCCCCCCTCTCCATTCCCCTCCAAAAAAAAGAAACAATTATTCGTTGTGAATATTTCAATATACGAAAAAAAGTTTCTTATTTAGAAGCAGAGATATTTTCAAGTTTTTTTTTAGTTTTTTCTTTTTTTTTATCAAAACTTTTAGACACCATCTTAGCTGTATTAAAAAGTTTTTCTTTCAACAAAAGTTGCAATATTTCAATAAACTTAAAAAATAGATGAGCATAAGGCGAAACAAAGTGGTGTAGATATGAAAAAGATTAGTGAGTAGGGATATATGAGAAATGGTGAAGAAAAATAGAAGACTAGAAAAGAGTGAGAGTTGAGGAAGAGGATGGGAAATGAGGGTGGGTTTGCAAAACTTCTCAGAAACTTTAAAGTCTCTCGTTTTCTAATTATGAAAGTACACTATGCAACTCAATTTACTCAAGCAAATACATCGACTATTTTTTTAACTCTGCATTTTTTCCTATGCATACGGAAGAAAGAATTTCAATTTTTCTCAAACGGAAAACATTTTTTTTCTAAAGATTTTTTAAATAAGTATTTAAAAAAAATTGTTTTTTTTAAAGAGAAAAAGGAAATAAAAACTAAAAGGAACAAACAAATGTGGAGGGAATAAAAATTTCACGTAATGTTTGAATAAGAATACAACTTTCTATCTTTGTAAATTGATTATTTCGACAATTATCAGTTTATTGAGGAATTGTCTTTTTGTCTTCAGATTATTGAGGAACTAATTATCGTCAGTTATTATCAATAAAAGTTAATAACCAAATGAATATTATTAAAATTATTTAATTGCTACACTTTTTCATTATAGTGATACTGAAATTTCGCGATAATTTGTTTTCCTAATTTTCTTTTTATTTCTTTTAATTACAAATCAAGTACTAAATTCAATAACGTATTTTATCAAAATAATTTTTAAACACTTTGAATTCTTTTCACGAATTTTAATAAAATTTTTAAGAATAATTACATTTTCGAGAAATTCGATTAAAATTAAATTAAAATTAATGGAAATTTTGCAGTGAGTATTATTATTTACGAAAATAACTGAATTCTTATGAAGAATTTTATTACCTCCGATGTTTCAAAATAATTGAATTCCTATAACTATTTTTATTATCTAATATTTTTTATAGTAATTGAATTCCTGGACTGAATTTTATTATTTTGAAAAATAATTGAATGCTTGCAAAGTATTTTTTTTGAAAGCTTTTGAAATAATTATGTTTCTGCGATTAATTATAACAATTTATATAATATAATTGATTTTTTCAGAAGATTTTTATTGTTTTTCAACGTGTAATTCAAATTCTTTGTTAATATTTTCTTACACTTTTCGAAATTATTATTCTGAAAAAGTTTTTTCAGAAATTGTAAATAATTTAATTTCTATTAAATTTTTACAAATTTAAAAAAATAATTCAACTCTGGTGAAGAATTTTATTATAAAGTTATAAAAAGAAATTGAATTTTTTTTGCAGATTTTTATTATTTTTAAAAATATGTAAATGAATACAAGCGAAATGTTTTCTTATAAATTTTAAAAATATTTGGAATTCTACATGAATTTTATTATTTTCAAAACATAATTGAATAGAGACGAAATTCATTATTACATTTTTTTAATAGAATTTTATGATCTTTTAAAATAAGTGTAAGTAATAAGTATTTTCAAAACATAATTGAATAGAGACGACAATCTTTATTACAATTTTTTTAACAGAATTTTATGATTTTTAAAAATAAGTGAATTCTTATACAGAATTTTTGTTACAAATAATTTAATTTATGCAGAGAATTTTATTTTATTTGAAAACAATTGAATTCTTGTACCTAAACACTTAACTTAATATGTAAAAATAATAGAATTCTGACAAAAATGTTTTTTATTTTAGCCAATATTTGAATTTCTATAAAGAATTGTTTATCTACTTTTCAATAATAATTGAATTCCCGGGCAGAATTTTATTATTTATAATAATAATTCAAATCTTGCAAAGATTTTTCTTTCAATTTTATTAATTAAAATTCTTTGCAGAATTTTATTATTTAAAAGAATTCAATTCTTACAAAGAATTTTACTATCTTCTTTTTTTAAAAATAATTGAATTCGTGCAAAGAATTTTATTACAATTTTTGAAAATAATTGATTTCTAAGAAATATTTTCTTACATTTTTTGGAAATAATTAAATTTCTTTGTCGGAATATTCTAATTTTTAAAAAAAGTTAATTTGAAGAGAAAAATTTTATAACAAATTTTTGAAAATAATTGAATTTTTACAATTATCATTATTATTTATGAAAATAATTGAATTCTTACAAAGAAGTTTATAAAAAGTTGTTAATAATTTAATTCCTGTGAAATTTGTATTATTTATGAAAATAATTAAATGTTTTGGTAGAATTTAATAAAATTGTTTTTTAAATAATTGGATTTTTTTTGGAAAACTTATTACAATAATAGATATTGAAAATAATTGAAATTTTGCAAAGAATTTTATTCAATTTTGGAAAGTATGTGATAAGATTACGGGAAAGAATTTTAATATTTGTAAAGATAATTGAAATTTTAATCAGATTATATTCAATAATTTAATTAATTTCAGAAGAATTTGAATTCTTAAAATTTTTAAGAATCTAATTTTAAAATCTTAAAGTGATTAAGTTATTCATTAAATAATTGAGTAGTAATAATTCTATAATATAGTTCTTCAAGAGTGAAGTTATTTAAAAAGAAATTATATTATCAGAAATAGAAAAAATCGAAGGTTTCGTATTAGAATTCATGCTGTAAATTTAAACTACACTAAATATAAATTTTAATCTACACTAAAATTATATTTTAGTAAATTAGTATCGCACGATCATTAATACTGGTAAGGTATCCCTAATTTTTTTTTCTTTTTTGCAAATTTTGTTTTTATTTTCAAGGAAGCTTTTCCGGACCTTGTCGATTAAATTTTACGAAGCGAAGCTAACACGTAACACGGAATATATATTCGCTGAGATAACTACTGCCACGCTCCAAAGAATATAATTGCCTCGTAAAAACAAATCGAAAGGAAGATTTTTTACTATAATAAAAAGAATAGAAGAATAAAAATTATATTCAAATTCAACCAGTGAGAAATATATTCGCAATATATTATGAGCACGAATATGTATCACTTTTTATAATCCAAAGAAATTTCTCGAAATTCGCAATTGAGAACTTGAAAGAATAATAATCAATTCAAATATTTTTAATAAAAATAATATATATTTTTTATTCTATTTCATAAAATATTTCTATTCGCGAGAAATTCAAAATTTCTTTTCGTAGTGTCCATTATTTCTTTCTTCTCCTAATTTTATTATGGAAACGGACTTTTCTTTTCTTTTCTTGAAAATGTGAGACTGCTCGCAAGGTGTTCTTTGAAACACCTACAATTCCATCCCCTTTTTGCACGATTCACCTGGACTGCCAACAAGCATTTACGCTTCCATTATTCAAGAATGCGCATAGGTGTTAGCACATACACGCAAACGTAATTCCACGTTCGACAGTAGTAGAGGGGCGAAAGAAGGGGGGCCGAGGGGGGGTTTCGCAAGAAGAGAGAAAAGTACTTTGTCAGTAAGAAGTTCAAGAAGCATTTGTCGGCTATACGAATTTCCAATTCTGAAGCTATTTTCCTCGCGAGTAAGCCCAACGCCGAATTGTCTAAACTTAATGGATGCCAATTTTCCAGGAAATTTCGCGCCAAGAAAATAATTAAGACGAATGACGCTCAATTAGCAATTATATTCATTATTTTGTTTTCTGTGAGAAGCACTTGAAAAGATTTTTAATTATACACTCAGAATTTGAACTCACGCGACTATTGATACTTTTTAGCACTTTTTTCACCATATAGAAATTATATTTAGTCAGTAGTTTTATAAATAAGTTGCTAATGATACTAATTTCGTTGAAAAAACCACTAATGGTGTTATTTCTGAAACCGAGATGTTAGATATAAATTTATTTAGTGAAGAAATTAATTCTAAAACTCTCCACCTGCGAACGCCAAGGTCACCGTTAGATGGCAATACAGTTGACTAAACCAGAATCGTTAAAATTCTAATCAAGAAATCAATCATTTTCTTTAAGAAGTAAAATTCTTCGGAGAAATTCAATAATTTTCAAAGAATCGAAGAAAATACTTTGAAAAATTAAATTATTTCTGTAAATAATAAAATTCTGTACAGAAATTCAATTGTTTTCAAAATTTTTAAGAAAATACTTTGCAAAAATTAAATTATTTTTATAAATTACAAAATTCCGCGCAAGAATTCAAGTATTTTATATTTTATTTCAAAATTAGATTATTTTCGTAAATATAATAAAATTCTGCCCCAGAATTCAATTATTTTAAAAAATTTTGAGACAAAACTTTGCAAAAATGAAATTATTTTCATAAATTATAAAATTTCGCCCAAGAATTTAAGTATTTTTATTTTGACCAGGAATTTAATTATTTTCAAAAATTTTAAGAAAATGCTTTGCAAAAATTAAATTATTTTTATAAATTATGAAATTCCGCGCAAGAATTCAAGTATTTTATATTTTATTTCAAAATTAGATTATTTTCGTAATTAATAAAATTCTGCCCAAGAATTCAATTATTTTAAAAAATTTTCAGACAAAACTTTGCAAAAATGAAATTATTTTCATAAATTATAAAAATTTCGCCCAAGAATTTAAGTATTTTTATTTTGACCAGGAATTTAATTATTTTCAAAAATAATAAATATTTTTGACAAATTCAAATATTTTCAGAAATGGAAAAAAAAATGTTTCGCAAGAATCCAATTATACTTTTTTTAAATAGTAATATTCTTCACAGAAATTTAATTATTTTAAAAAACAGTAAGAAAATACTTCCCAAAATTTTGTTTATTTTTATAAGGAATTCAATTGTTTTAGAAAAATTTTCTAAAATTCTTAGCCAAAGTCAAATTATTTTTGAAAATTATAAAATTTTGCGCAAGAATTCAATTCATTTTCAAAAATACTAATAAAATTCTTAAATCCTTTAATTATTAAAAAAAAATTATGCACAAGAATTCAGTTATTTACAAACATTGAAGGTAATAACATTTTTTATTAGAATTTAATTTTTTTTAATAATATAATTCTGCCTAGGAATTCAATTATTTTCAGAAATTATAAAATTCTTCACAAGAATTAAATAAATTTTTTAAAAATTACAAAATTTTGAGCAAAAATTCAATTTGAAAAAGAATTGTAAGAAAATACTTCGCATTAATTCAATTACTTTAGAAAATTAGAAAATTCTGTTCAGGAAATGAATTATTTTTTATAAAGGAAAAATTTAAGTATTTTCTGTAAATAGTTAAATTCTTATCAAAAATTCAATAATTTTTAAAAACAAATAAAATTTATTGTAGGATTTCAGTTATGTTCATAAATCATAAAATTTTGCTCAGAAATTAAATTATTTTCAAAAAGTAATTAAATGCATATATTCAATTGTTTTCTAAAAAAAGGTGGTGAGAAAATTTGTTATGAAAATTCTATTATTTTAAAAAATAATAGTCTTGCGCAAGAATTTAATTATTTTTAAAAATTGAAAAAAAATGTTTTGTAAAAATTCATTTATTTTCAAAAATTATAAAATTCTGCTCAGGAATTCAATTATTTTCTATAATAGGAAAAATTGAATTATTTTCTTAAAATGGTTAAATTCCTATCAAGAATTCAATTATTTTCTGTAATAAAATTCTTTGCAGAAATTCAATTAAGCTAGGAATTTTATTAATTTTCAAAAATTGTAAGAATATTTTTCGCAATAATTCCATTATTCTTAAAAATAATAAAATTCTGCCCAAGAATTCAATTATTATTATCAAAAATCATAGAATTTTATGCAGAAATTCGATTTTTTCTGTAAATTTTAAGTAAAAAAATATTCGTTATGAGAGTTTATTTATTTAAAAAAATAGTCCTGCTCTGGAATTAAATTATTTTTAAAAATTGTATGAAAATGCTTTTCAAAAATTTAATTATTTTTAGAGATTATAGAATTTTGGCCAGGAATTGAAAGTTATTTTAGAAATTCTTTTTATATTTTTAGTAATTATTTTCTATATATGGTTAAATTCTTAGGAAAAATTCAATTATTTTCTGTAAACAGTTAAATTTTTATCAAAAATTTAATTATTATTATACCGAAAAAAAATTCTTGTTTTAAGAGGATTCTTCTTATTTCGATGCATATTTTCCTTTTGTATATTGACCAAAAAACGTCCTCTTATTTTAAGAGGATTATTCTCCACTTAAGAGTAATTCCTCTTAAAAGTAGAGGAATAGTCTCCAATGAAGAGTAATATTTTTAATTTAAGAATAAAATGTAAGAGGATTTTAGAAGAGGAATTGTTCTCTTAAAACAAGAATATTTTTTTCGGTGTATTTTTTGTTAATAGTTATATTCTTATCAAAAATTCATTTATTTTTAAGAACGATAAAACTATTAACTATTTCAATTATTTTCATAAATCATAAAATTCTGCTCAGGAATTGAATTATTTAAAAAAATTGTTATAAAATGCTTCGCATAAAGTCAATTATTTTCAAAAATAGTAAAATTCTGTTCAGGAATTGAATTATTTTCATAAATATTGTAGGTAATAAAATGTTTTATAGGAATTCAATTATTTTCAAAAATTGTAATAAAACTTATTGAAATATTTTAAAAAATATATTGTTTCTCATAAATTAAGAAAAAATATAAAAACTCTAAAGTTGCGATTTTATTTTAAAAGAAGTAAAAAAAGTTTCGTTTTTACCCTACACTGATACAGATTTTTATTTATACCAAACATAAGCAGTCAATCATAGAAATATGTTTAATTTAAACATATTTTATTATTGAATTAAACGTAATTTTTATTGAACCAAACTTACTATGTATTGAATCAAAATTATTATGTTTTAAATCAAACATAATGTTTGGTTGACTGTATAACAAAGATAGTTATGTTTGATTCAAATATATTATTTTCTCAGTGCACTCTACTCTATTGTAAGCACTTATAATTATTTTTGTAAACACTTGTAGTATTGTTACAAACATTTGTGGTTATTACTGCAATGAGCACTAGTAATTATCAAAAACACATATAGTTTAAAAGTTGTATAAGAAAATTACTTGATGTTAGCACGTACAAGATGCTGGAACTAGTATGAGAGCAGAGATGATTCTCCCCTTTCCCTCTCTGTGTGTGAAGTACAATCGACGACAGAATTCCACCCAAAGTTTCCGCAGACAGGAAAACTTTAGTGGTATTGTTTATCTCTGCACGTGATTGTCTGTCGAAACAAGAGGAGCGCCCATTGACAATGATTAAAATGCTCTGTTTCCCCCTATCTTGATATTCAAGGAAATCATGAATAATTCTATATATTAAAATAGTCGGTATTATTTGAGTGAAGAGAAATTTTTCAATTTACGCTTAAAAAAAATTTTCAATTCACACCAGAGACTAAATTAATGTCACGTGTAATTTTATTTTTTTTTCTCATCTCCAAAGTTTTAATCAACTTTTCAATTCATGAAAGAAGAGGAAAAAAAATTCATACAAAGTTTTAAGTGACAAGAAAAAAGAAGAGTAGAATTAACAATGTCTTATAAATATGTTTGAATATAAATGTAGAATTAAATCTTAAAAGTAAAGTTAATTTAAATTCACTGATAATGGAGCTTTTTGTTGTAGTCACTCGTGCATATAACCACAGCATCTCTAACGAAGATGTATCTATTTGTATGTAAGCGTTCAGCTGTGAAGTCGTTATACACGTTTTAGCAATGAATCGCTCTTTATAGGAATAAAGTTTCGCTTTCGAAAGCTTCATTTCAATTGACATATTAAAGTATTTATTTCTACAAACTAAAGTTTTATTTGGACAAAGTTTTGTTTTTAAATAATTAAAATGTTTCAAAAAATGTTTGACAATTTTCAATTTCTATTCAAATAATTTAATTCATGAAGAACTATCATAAAATTATTACATTCAAAATATTTAATGAATAATTCTACTTAAACGATTCAATATTAATTAAATTTTAAAAGAATTGCGTTTACAATTTTTAAAACTAGATGATCTTCAAAAGGTTTTAATTTGAAACTTTTTTAAAATTTCAATTTTGAATTAATGTAATAACAAATTTTAAAGAACTTAGATTTTTGAAAAATTTTAATAATTCAAATTCTTCTGAAATTACTTAATTTTTTAAGTTCTTTAATTATTAAAAATAATAGATTTTAAGAAGAATTTTAGTTTAAAAAAAATTAAAAAAATGAATTTCGGATAAGATACAAACGATTGCAGAAATTCAATGATTTTCAAATGTAATAAAATTCTTCACAGAAATTCAATTATTTAAAAAAAATTGTAGTTGTTAAAATTCTTTTCATTGTTTCAATTATTTCCATAATTAATAAAATTCTGTTCAGGAAATTCGATTATTTTCAAAATTCTAATAAAATGTTTGCTTTTTATTCATTTATTTAGAAAACAACAATATTCTGCCCAGGAATTAAATTATTTTGAAAAATTGTTAGAAAATACTTCACGAAAATTCTGAAATTTTCAAAAGTAATAACATTTCGACGAGGAATTTAATTATTACAAAAGAATATTAGGTAAAAAATCTTTGTTAGAATTCAACTATTTTCAAGCATTGGAGGTAATAAAATTGTTTATGAGAATTCAATGATTTTCAAAAACTATGAAATTCTGAGCAGAGATTCAGTTAAGAATTTAAAAAAAATTCTCTTCAAACTATCAATTATCTTGATAAATAATAAAATTTTTTCCGAAATTAATTTACAAAATTTTCTCTAAATTTTTTTAGCAATAATTTAATTATTTTTATAAATAATAAAACTCTTCTTAGAATTTAAATTATTTTCAATACAATTTTAATTAAATTAAATTAAAATAAAATCTTAGACAATATTAATTTTTATACTTTTAATTATCAATTTTGTTGAACTTTAAATGTTTTGAAAAATTTTAATTACAATTTTTTAAAAATTATTTGATGTTCTTATTTTCTAAAAAATATTTAATTGAAAAATCTCCAAGGATTCAAATTTTTATAAAATGAAATTGTAAAAAAACGGATTTGCATATTCTTAAAAAAGTTTTTAAAAAAATTATGTAAAATAATTGATTTGGAGAATAATTTTAGTTCAAAATTCTGGAAAATAATAATTGAATCGAACACGGTAAATCGTTAGGTATTAAAATAACACCAAAATGGATTAAAATAACACTAAATTGGATTATTTTAATCCTTTTTGGTGTTATTTTAATACCTAACGATTTACCGTGAAATGATAAAAATAATTTTTAAGAATTTATAGTAACAATATTCTTATAGCAAAAATACTGATTTTGTCCGGAAATCAGAGAAAAGTCAGAGAAAAACAAAATTTAATTTTTGTGGTAACCCTGAATTAGAAATAATTTTGGTCTGATTTTTTCAGTTTATTTTTATAAAAAATCGAGTAAAAATATTAAAAGTAAGAGAGTTTGAATTTCAATCTTTTATGTATTAATGATAGAACGTCCAAGCGCCCGTCCTGCCGGAAGGATGTTCCGAAAAAAAGGCTTTTAAAAAAAGAGAATTTAATTTTTCTTTTTCGAAACTTCTTGGGATTAAAGTAGAGGAAAAGACGAAAAAATCCATATATTTGACTTTTTAAAATAATAATATTAAACCATTTTTCAAAGCCCTCAAGCTTGCTGCTAATAAAAAGTAAAAAAAGAACATTTTTTCGTAAATTTAATGTAAAACCCACAAAAATCAATATATTTTGGCCGGTCTAGTCTCTTTTTCTTCATAAACGTTCAAAGAATGAAACCTATTTGTTTAATTTAAAAAAATTTCATTTTTAATGTTAATCAGCAAAATTGCGGCCATTTGAATAAAAACTCTCTTCAAATTTTCTTTATAAAATGAATATGAAAGCAGATAAACACAAAAACAAATATATCATTGGAAAGGTAATGAAACAAGCTTTCCAATGATGTAAATATCAAATTTCTAAATTTATATGCCTAGGCTTGGTAGCCTTTTAAACAAAGCGAAAAGCATCCTGCCGGCAGGACCGGGTTTCCTCATTTTGTGATTAAAAATTATATGAATTTTTGGAAAATTCAACTTTTTTAAGCTACCCTGCTCTTCGGTTTGAACTTACAAGCTCGACATTTACATGCGCTGAAAGCTTGTTTCATCACCTTTCCAACCATATATATTACTTTTTGTTTATGTAAATCCATGTTAGTTTTATTCAGCGATTTCGGACGGACTCACCTGAGTCTTTTTGGTCCTGCCGGAAGGACGTTGGACGTTCTATCATTAAGAGATTACTTAGAGTACATCATTGACAATTGTCAAAATATAATATTGACAATACTCAGAAAGTTTTGCAGGTCAGCCGAGATTAAAATATTTTTAACTTACTTTATTCTTTAAAATAATTTCTAGCATTAATTGTTTTAAATTTGTACTCTGAAATTATTAAAAAATTGACGATGATATCAGAGTAAAAAATTCGTTGTAATTTGCATAGTAATTAATAAACTGTATACGGCGTAAAATTCTACTAATTTGAAAATTTCCACTAATTTGAATTTACAGACTTTTCTCTCTAGTGAGTCAGATTTTGAGAGTGAAAACTTTTTGATATTTTGAAATACTAGTTAATTAAAATTTTTTTTTTTTCATTGAAAATGAATGTATGTATATGAACATGCAAAATATAAAAACATAACGCACAGTGTGGAGAAAAAACACAAAATGGGATGAAATTTGAATAGAGGAAAATAAAATTTTTTTTCTATACGCGTATTCCGTATGCTCTCGAGTTTCTATCATTCAGATTGAACTTTCTGAGGTTCAAGAACTTTGATTTGTCGAAGAGCTGTGCAAACGTGAATATAACGAGCGTACGTGCCAGCGATCAATTTTCACTGATTATCCGACTATGAGATTCAAAGCTTTGCCGCTTTTTAACCCTTTTCTGACCCTTTCGCGAATAACTCACGCGAGATAGAAATATTTTTTACCTTTTCATCTTTATAACACGATACTCTAGATGGTGCATATTTCCTACTCTATCTTATTTGGAAAAATGTTTCTTTTCTTTTAGTAAAACATTTTTGCTTCTTGAAAAATAAATTTTAGAGATATGAAAAAATGGGGGACTAACACTGCTGGAGCTAGAAACCCAGGAAAAATGGCGTGAAAAATTCTGGGAAAATTCAAATATTTTTCTCTCTAATTTTGAAACAGAGATAAATAATAAGAATGTGTGAATTATTTTTCTTAAGTTTTTAATGAATTATTTTTTCATTAAATATTTTCGAAAATTTATTCTTTTTGATTTGCTTCTTTGTGCAAGAAGCTTTTTTATTTATTAAAAATATTAGAAAATTGTTAATAGATTAAAAATTATGATAAGGAAATAAAAAATATAACCATTTTGTGCATGACTTTTATTTCTCAAAGTCAATATCAATATTGTTCTCAAACTAGTTTTTTTCTTTTGGGAAAAACATTACATATTCCCGTTTCTTAATATTTTTGTAGAAAATTCAAAATTTTCATAAGAAACTAATATGTATAATTTCTATTTCTTAATTACAATTGATTCAAACCAATTTAAAGCTTTTTTAAAAATTAAGAAAGAAAATGTTTATAAATTCAAAAAAATGTTACAAATTTATTTTCGGATTTCTTTAATTGTAAAATTATTCTCCAAATCAACTATATTTGATAATTTTTGGAAAAATTATCTGAGAATTTGCAAATTTGCAAAAATAAAATTCAATTTTACGAAGTTTTGATTATGCGGAAATTTTTCATATTAATTACACTGTAAGAAAAATTTTGTAAACTTAAAAAAAAGTTTAGGAAGCAAATTCCACTTATTATTTAGAAAAATTTATTAACAGAAATAAGGGAAAATCTTCTAAAAAGTTATCAAAAACTTCCTATGATTTTAAAAACATTTCCATGAAATAATGGAGAAAAATCCCAAAAGTTTGGAAAATTTTTTTAAACGTTCGTGAAAATTTTGTTATATAAAAATTAAAAATACAGAAAAATTTCTGAGAATTTGGAAAACTTTCCATTTAATTTCCATGTAACTTCAAATTATTTAAAAAAAAACAATGATATTAAAACTTTTTAAAAAAAAATTAATTCTTGAAAATTACCAATTAAAAGCATAGAAAATTCAAATTTTCAAATATTTTAATTCGAAACCTTTTCAAAATTATCCAATTACTTAAATACAAAAGTAAATAATCTATTAAAAAATTAAATATTTTTTTAAATTTAATTTTCATAAAGAATTTAATCAACAAGTTTTTAAATAATTGAATTCTTTTGACAAATTCTAATCAAATTTTAAAAAATAATTACTTTTCTTGAGTAATTCGATTAAAATTTTACTAAAAACAATTAAGATTCTTCGATGAGCTTTATTATTTATGAAAATCATTGAATTCCTAAAATACATGTATTACTTATAAAAATAATTCAATTTATAACTAAATTTATTAATTATTAAAATAATTGAATTATTGAAAAGAAATTTACATAAAATTTGTTAATAATTAAATTCTTGTGCAATTTTTATTTATTAGAATAATTAAATGTTTCAGCACAATTCCATTAACATTATTTTTAAATAATTGAATTCTTTTGGAAAATTTATTCAAATAGTAGATATGGAAAATCATTGAAACGAGGAAAATTTTTTAAAATGATTTTAACTAAAATTTTTCTATGAATACATTTTTTAAAATAAATTATTAAATATGTTGACAAATTTAACTGATTTTAAGAAGAATTTAAATTATTAACATTTTGCAAAAGTCTAAGTTTTTTAAAATTTCTTATTAAATTCATTATAAATTGAAATTTTATAAAAATTTCAATTAAAGCCTTTTGAAATTAATTTATTTTGGAATATTATAAACGCAATTCCTTTAAAAATTAATTAATTTAGAAATATTTAAATAAAATTTTTATTAAATAATTTTTATGTCCTAATTTTATGATAGTTCTTCAAGAATTAGTTATTTGGAATGAAAATTATTTAAATTAAAGTTATTTAAAATGAAATTATTTTCAGAAATAGAAAAAATTGATGGTTTTTTATTAGAATTCTTGTGATGATTTCATAGTTTATGAAGCAAAAAAAAGACACCAAAATTCAGAATTTTTTTTATGAATTTAAAAAAAAATTGGTAAATTTATTTTAAAAAGTAAGATATAAACAAAAAAAACCAAAATTCTGAATTTTCTTATGAATTTAAAAAAAAATTTATTTAATTTAAAAAAGTATGTAAGAAGTTTGCCGCGCGCTTTAGCGATTGAATTGTTGTTAGTTGATGTTAATAAATTGTCATACAAGTATTTTATAATTGTTCGTAAATTCCGTCTTATTTCATAATCGAAACGATATTATTTATAAGTTCCGTTTATATTAAGAAAGAAAAATAACAATTCTGTATTTGTTTTCTTCTGTAGATATAGAAAATGGAATTTTATTTTGGTAGAAAATGAAGAAAGGAATTATAAATTTGTGTGTGCCATATTTGCCACCTCAAAAGTAATCGTTGACAAATCGTTGGGTAGGTTGGCTTCTTTTGTGCTAAAGCATAACTTCCATTTTTCTAAATCCCTTTTAAATTTTTATCCAACTCAACGTTTTCACTTTATATTCTTTTGCATTGCTAGGAATTTTGCGCTGAATTGGAAAAATGCAAAATGTTTCTGGCACGTATATCAATATAAAGAGAAGGGAGAGAATCGAAAGTAGACTCGTCGCGAAAATAAATACCAACGCTTTCGCATCGCTGTCCACCGATCCGTCCTGAATTCAATAGTAAAAATAGATATAACTTTTTTTTTGTATATGAAACGATGAATGCTTTTTCAATTGAGCCTCGAGAAAAAAAGCCATTTGGAATGCACGCATTGGAATTGAACTGAGAAAATTTGTGCAAATCTGGCTATTATTTCTTACACAATGCAAGTCGTCAATCATTCCACAATGTAAGAAAAACTATATTTATGCAAACCTCGGATCGTATTTGACTTTCACGACTTTTTTTATATTTTCTTTTTTTTACAAAGAGAGTGCGACTTGTTTCAAATTATTTTCAGTATTTTTTCAGAAGTGACACTTCTTTTGACTCATTTTCAAAGTATATTTTTTTTTTGTTTATCCGATTTCACGAGGTGAGATAATTCGGGAAAAAAGTAAATTTTAATTTTCTAACAATTAAGAAAAGAATTAATGGATGAAAGTATATATTTTGAAAAGGATTTTGATTGAATAAGTAAAATTTTCGGTATAGAGATCTTTTTCATAAGTTAGCTCCTCTGATCTGTTTGGAATCGATACCTTTGGGCAAAAGTTCAAGAGCTCATCTGCACGTAACCGCCGCACTATCGTAAAGAGAAGTTCAGCCGCCTTTGATAGAGAATCGGGATACAATTCGAGGCACGCACGAAATTACTTGATACACAGGCAGCAGCAGCAGCTCACCCTTAGGAGCAAAGTGAACTTTATCTATGTCTGTATGGGATACATAGTGAGATAAGAACTTCTTGAGCTTCTTATAGAAAGTATTTTATTCCAATAAAATTTACAAAGAAACTTTTCTGAATAGATAGCTGGACCTAGCTAGTTTACAAACTATCCGCAAGATGATAAGTTTCGAGAGTATTATACTCAACTTATTCCATACCTCAGGAGGAAATTTTTTTACCAATATACATTTTATATTTATTATCATCACTATGGAGGGTAATTCGGGGTAAATGTAAGCAGTTGATGTTTGTGATATTAATTCAATGATATCAAATAAAGAAAGAAGACAATATTTCAACTTCAAACTTGTCTGCACGGAGAAAATTTGTTCTTTATGCTTTACCGAATTTTTCAGTAGAGTCGGCATATGATGGCATAATCGAAATTTATAAAAAAAATTTCAAATTATTTTTTCAGTAATAATGTCTAAAATTGAATATTATTTTAACATAAAAATTTGAGAATGTTCAGGATTTGAATAAATTATTGTTTTATTCCATTAAATAGAAATTTAAACATTTTTTTTAATTCAGTAAAGTTTCAGGAATAAATTTTCTCCGTGTGCAAGAGTTTCTGAGTATTACCAATATTTTATTTTGACAATTGCCAATGCCGTACTCCAAGTTATCTATCTTTATAAGTAAATAAAAGACTAAAAATCAGAGATTGAGTATTTTGAGTCGCATTCTCATAAAAATAAACGAAAACTAAAAATAAAATTTATTCCTAATTAATGCTATAACAAAAATTAACTTTGATTTTTGATTTTTGTTAATTTAGGTAATAAACAATAAACTGTTTTCATTTACCCCGAGAATTTAAAAACGTGGGGTGAATGTAAATTTTTAGAATTCTATCTAACTTTAAATTATCTTTATAAATAATAAAATTCTTCTCCAAAATTCAATTATTTTCAAAAATTGTCCAAAAGAATTTAATTATTTCAAACGTGGAGTAAATGGAAATTTAAAAAATTCTATCTATCTTTCAATTATCTTTATAAATAATAAAATTCTTCTCCAAAATTCAATTATTTTCTAAAATTTTCCTCAATTCAATGATTTTCAATATCTACTATTTTGATAAAATTCTCTAAAAGAATTTAATTATTAAAAAAAAAATTATAATAAAATTCGACACAAACAATTCTAAACAAACAACAAATTATCTATTCATAAATGATAATATTTTTACAGGAAATTCAATAACTTTTAAAATATATACTAATTTTTTTCGGTTCAATTGAATTATTTTAGAAAATAATAATATTCTGCTCAGGAATTCAATTGTTTTCAAAATTTGTAATAGAATTCTGTGCTATAATTCAATTATTTCCATAAAAAATAAAATTCTTTTTATGTATTTGATTATTTTTATAAATAATAAAATTTATTATTATTATTGTTTATTATTGTCAGAAATTGTAATAAAATTCATAGCAAAATTTCAATTATGTAATTATGTTTAAAAATTTCCCCCAGTTCAATAATTTCTATATCTAATATTTTAATAAAATTTTTCAAAAGAATGCAATTTATTATTAAAAAAAAAATAATGAAATATTTTTTGCGTACAATTAATGTATGCAAAAATATTTAATAACTTTCATAAATAATATATATTTCAGAGGAATTAAATGATCTAAAAACGAATTGGCATTAATTTCACCAAAAAAATTATGTTTGAAATTTCTTTATAAATTTCTTCGCAATATTTTAATTATTTTCATAAATAATAGAAATTATTACAGAATGTCAATTCTTTTTAATATAATTTTAAATGAATTCTCTGATAAATGCAATTATTCTAGAAAAATTGTAAGAAATCAATTATTCTTATAAATAATATTTATTGACTAAAATTCAATTATTTTCATAAATAATAAAAATCATCGCAGAGTTTCAATTTTTGACTTCCTTGCAAAGTGTTATAATTCTTAAACATATTATTAATATTCATCAAAAGAAATCAAATATTTTAAAATTTGTTGGCAAAATTCCTCATAAGAATTCTATAAATGTTAGGACATATTCAATTATTCAATAAATTATTTATTCTTGCATTTGAATGATGTAATTTCTTGCAGAATTTTCTAATACAAATTTATTTAAAAATGAATTTTATTCAATAAAATTTTTCGCTTAAATTCAGTTATTTACAAAATTTTGTCTACATTTTTTTTTGCAATAATTCAATTAATTTTATTAATAATGAAATCTATCTCAGAATTTCAATTATTATTTATAAAATTTTATACGAATTCTTCGAAATATGTCGAAATGTGCCTAAATAAAATAAATTATTCAAAAAAAATTGTAGGAAATCAATTATACTTATAAATAATAAAATATTTCTCTTCAAATTAAATTGTTTTCATAAATAATAAAAATCATTCCAGAAATTCAATTTTTTTGAATTCCTCAAAAATGGTATGATTTTAAATTTTTTTATTATTATTCAGCGGAAGAAATCAAATATTTTAAAATTAGAATGATGTGAATTCTTGCAGAATTTTTGAGTAACAATTTATTTAAAAATGAATTCTATTTAATAAAATTTTTCTCCTAAATTTAGTTATTTACAAAATTTTCTGTAAATTTTATTAATAATGAAACTTATCTCAGAATTTCAATTCTTATTAATATAATTTCAGTGTAATTCCTCGAAATATGTAATTATTCTTAAAAATTTTATTGAGATTAATCAAAAAGATTTCAATTATTTAAAAAATTTTAATAAAATTCTTTATGAGAATTTAATTTTGAGGAACAATTAATTATTCTACTAATTATTTATTTTTGTATTTAAATGATGGAATTTTATTTGAAATTTCTTATAAAAATTGATTTATAAATGAATTTTAGTTAAAATCTAAAACAATAATGGAATATTAAAAGTATTTTAATTTTTTAGAAATAATAAAATTTTGAAAACGCTGCAAATCAAAGTCTTTGTTATTTTGAATTTTTTATTCTATATTAACTAAAAATTCTGTAGAATTCATTTTTTCGAAAAAGTTAGCAAAGAATGCTATCAAAAATTTTTTATTTTTGGTGACCCCCATAGCTAGTCATACGTTAATTTAAAAAAAACTTACTGCTCTTTTTAATGAGACAACCTGAAACAGTCAGAAGCTCAAGAACATTTGAATCAAAAATAAGGGAAAATAAATATAAAACAATATTTAAAAACTTCCATTTCTTTCTTAGCTACTCTTGAAATTTACTCTTTTGTTTGTTTCAAGTGAGTTTCTATAATTGAAGGGCTTTAAAACACTAGAATGGTTAAGGAGCGACAAGTAATTCCGAAACACTTTATGAAGCTATTCTCTAAGGATTAACGAAACTGTTCAGAATTACGAAACTACTCCTTAAACTCTTTCGCCAAGTAAACTTCATTTTTTTTAATTTTTCTTTTTAATTATAACAATAAATTATAAAAAAAATTGCGGTAAAAAGTATTTTAAAAACTCATTTTGATTTCATGAAACTGAAAATTTCAATTTAAGAAACAATAAAAGGAAACGAACAATAAAAAAGGACATTACTTTCGATTTAAAAAATTAAATTAATTCCAATTATTGTTATTTTTCATAAGGAAATTATTGTCAAAAGCAAAGTCATTTTAAAAGTTCTGGGATTTTAATATAATTTTCAAAGTTCACCAAAAAAAGGATGATTTACTTTCTGAGTTAATTAGAAGTTAAATTATTCTCTTCTTTGAATTTTGCATAAATTGTTTGATGGAAAATTTGACTTCTTAAGTTTCCAAAGAATCCTGCGGGAATTAGTTGCACAAA
Source organism: Leptopilina drosophilae (assembly GCA_032873175.1). Taxonomy (NCBI): domain Eukaryota; kingdom Metazoa; phylum Arthropoda; class Insecta; order Hymenoptera; family Figitidae; genus Leptopilina; species Leptopilina drosophilae. Next base: position 9,912,963 of record CM065480.1, read on the forward strand.
GGAAAATTGAAAATATGATAGACTATATCCGTAGAGTTTATTTTTTTCATTTATATTAATTAACTTGAAAAACGTTAATGATCGACGCACTGAAAGTGAATATTTAAATTTCAAAAATACTTTATTTATTGCTAAAATATGTATATATATATTTTTTTTAAATTGAGGAAAAAGGAAAAAAGTTTGATTAGGTAAAAAAAGAGAACTAATTGTATTCACAGACAAATGTTTAAATTGCAATCTAAAAGAATGTAGAACATTTTTCGTTTTACTGTGAACGAATATATACCACTGAAAGCAAAAATAATAAATTATTAATGAAATTTTAAATATTTCAACTTTTTGCCAACGCTGGAAAAACAACAGTTTCAGTCGAGATTTCAAGCTGAATAATTAAAATTATTTACGTCCGACGCAACGAACAATCCAAGGTAATTACGCACGCACCGGCTAATTAATTAATAACTCACCCTTAATCCTTTCCTGAAAATGCAAAATCTTCTGAAAATTTAATTAACTTGTTTTTGGGGTTCATGTTACATATTTTTAAATTAAAATTTACATTATTTTCAATGAAAAATAATTTTTTCCCTTGAAATTTTAATTTTTAAAAATCATTTTTAAAACATTTTATTTATTTTTATAAAAATTTATTATATTTTAACATTTGGCTAAAAAAAAGTTCTGAAAACGGGAAAATTTAATTTTTTTCGCACATTTTTATAAAAATTACCTGTTTTATACTAAATTATTATTTATAACTACGAGTGTCATATGCATTGAATGCAGTATGATCAATATGATCATCGGAGCGAGAAACAAGTTCTCATATGCTAACTGGTATTTTTTTTCTTTTTATTATTATTATTATTATTTTTATTATTATTATTATTGACGATTCAATAAATCACTATAAATTTCAAGAAAAATACTATATATAGAGAGACGAAGAATAAATGTGAGGGGCCACATTTGATGGAGAGTCAATTATAGGAAATAGATTGAATTGAAAAAAAATAAACTAAAAATCATTGCACAGACATTGAACAGGAGAATCATTGTGAATAGAAATTCATTTGAAGCTTCGAAGTTAACTGCACTGCAAAATATTTACATTCAATTTAAAAAATAAACCCACAAATCGATAACTAATATTAAAAACATATTGTTGAATTCCCAATTCACCTTATTGGAAATATTATAGTGTGGAATTTTAATTGAAATTTTTTTTAATAGAGAAAATTAATTTTGAAAGTAAAGTAAATTAATTATTCTGTGAGAAATATTTTATATATAATAAAAAATATATTTGTATTAGCAATTTTATTTCGCGATTATAACGTTTAGAGGGTTGACACAGTTTAATAAAATCAAGGAAATTAGGAAAAAGTCAGTGATTTTTAGTAAAACTTATGGAAATATTAAATTTTTAGAATTCATAAGAAAATTTTGAATTTTGGTGTCCTTTTTTATTATTCCCATAAACTACGAAATTACCACGTATTTTAATACGAAATCTTCCATTTTTTCTGCTTCTGAGAATAATTTCTTTTTAAATAATTTAATTCTTGAAGAACTATAACAACATTTTTGCTTATGAATTATTATTTAATGTATAATTTCACTTAAATATTTTAAAATTAATTCAATTTTAAAAGAGTTGCGTTTACAATTTTCATTAATAAATGAACTACTACAGATTCTGATTTAAAACTATAGTGACTTTCAAGTTTTTATAAATTTAATTAGAAATTTCAATTATTTTTATAAATTCAATTGTTTTCAAAAATTTCAATAATTTTTTTGGCAAGCATTTAATTATTTTTATAACTAATAAAATTCTACGCAAGATTTTAATTATTTTCAAAAATTTATAAATTATTTTCAAAATTCAAGTATTTTATTTATATCGTAAAATTCTTCGCACTAATTCAATTATTTTCAAAAAGTGTAAGAAAATATTTACCAAGAATTCAATTATTTTAAAAAATAATAAAATTCTGCACTTAATTCAATTTTTTTAAACATTCTAATAAGAATATTTTAATAAATAAAAAATTTCACTCCAAGAATTTAATTATTTGAAAAAATAATAAAGATCTGCACGAGAATTCAACTATTTTAAAAAATTAATCCGCAATAAAATTTTTCCCAAGGTTTCAATTATTTCTACAAATTTTTCATCTGAATTCAATTGCTTACAAAATAATAATATTCTACGCAGCAATTTAATTGTTTTTAAAAATTGTAAAGAAATACGTATCAAAAATTTAATTATTATCAAAATTTATAATAAAATTCTGCCCAATATTTCAATTATTTTCATAAATAACAAAATTCTTCTTCGTTATTCGATTATTTTCATGAATAATACAATTTTTATAGAAATGCAATTATGATAAAAAATTGTAATAAATTTCATAGCAAAATTTCAATTATGTTTAAAATTTTCTCTCAATTCCATGATTTACACAATATATCCATTAAATTAATATAATTTTCCAAAAGAATTTAATTATTTTTCAAAAAAAATTGAATAACATTCTACACAAACATTTAATTACTTTCATAAATAATAAAAATTTCATAGGAATTCAATTGTTTACAAATTTTTTTTATAAATTTTTCCACAATAATTCAATTATTGACTATTGTCGTAAATAATAAAACTAATTTCAGATTTTTTATTTTTAATACAATTTTAATCGAATTCCTCGAAAAATGTATTTATTTTTAATCATTTTATTGACATTCGTTAAAAGAATTCAATTATAAACTTGATGAAATTCTTGGTAACAATTAAATTTTAAAAAAACATTCAATTTTTCAATAAACTATTTATTTTTATAATTTAAATAATTGAACTCTTGTAGAATTTTATAATAAAAATTGATTTAGAAATTTTTTTTTATTTTATTTAATTTATTTTATTTATTTATTTATTTAATTTATTAATTCTCTAGAATTAATTTACTTTCAAAAATTGTATAAAATTGTTGGCAAAATTTCAATTATTTTTAATATCTACTATTTCAATAAAATTTTCTTAAAAGATTTGATTGTTTAAAATTACTTACAATTTATTATAAGTTGCTTCGCAATAATTCAATTATTTTTCTAAAAATAATTTTTTACGGGGATTAAATTACACTCATAAATAATACATCAATAAATAAATCAATTTTTTGGAAAATGGAATTATGTATTCTTCAAAATTTTACTAAAATTTGTCAAACGAAGCCAATATTTTAAGAAACATTCAATTATTCAATAAATTGTTCATTTTGTTATTATTGTTTTGAATTTAAATAATTGAATTCTCGTGAAATTTTATCTTAAAAGTTAATGGCAATTACATTTTTCCGAACATTCTTAAAGAACTTTTTGAAAAATTATTAAAAATAATTGTTTTAAAGAAGAATTTTAGAAAAAATTCTAGAAAACAAATAATTGCATTCACGTTAAATCGTTAGGTATTAAAATAACACCAAAAAGGATTAAAATAATCCAATTTAGTATTATTTTAATCCATTTTGGTGTTATTTTAATACCTAACGATTTACCGTGTTAAAATGATGAAAATAATTTTGAATAATAATTAAATATAATAGAGAAATATCTAATCATTTTGAGAGTGAATCGGAATATTCTTTAGGGTCTGGAATTATGTCAAAATTTCGTCTTCAAATGAGGGACAATTCAGAAAAAAGAAGAAAAAGACATTAAGTTTTTGTGACAGCCTTAGTATAATTAGATAATGTATGTAGAGTGAGAATAAGCACCCTCTTAGTTTATATATATACATAATGGTTTTGACTGTTCGCTTGAGCGGGTGTGAATTGAATAATTTAAAAATGCAATAAGTAGGAAGAGAGAGAGAGAGAGAAACTATTGGGATAAATGGAAATTTGCGATAAGCCAGATATGCAGTAGACGTTAGTGGTTCCATAGGGAAAACCAACTGGCAAGCATTTCTTCTTCACTCTGTATATGTATATATTTCATCAATTCGAATCTTTTTTTGGCTCTTTTATATTATTTTTCTCGACAGATTGGATTTCGTCGAATACCTTCTCTCCAATTTGCGATGAGCACACCGACTGTGCAAACGGGTGTCAGCAAAATTGGGACCTGACATGCACGAATGATTCGAACCAACGGCATAATGCGGGTAATGAGAAAAAGAGAGAGGAAAAAATAGAAACCAAAAAGCTTAGGAAACGGTTGAAATAAAAAAAGATTTCACAAAGTTCCGATAGAAAATAATCTACGAAAGTAACGAATTAGATTTTATGGATGAACGATTGCTTTTGCAAAAATGAGCCGGTTTTTTTTTTTGCTGCTACGTAATTGTCAAGAATTATTTAAACTCATTGAATCTTTGGTTTATCCTCCTTTTTATCATTTCCCCTTTCTATCCTCTAAAATTAATAATATACTAAAAAGATAATAGTAAACCTGGGCTTCGCACTCATCTACTAAAACCTACTATTTTCTACTTTTTTACGTCGTGCTAACGAAGCTGAAGTCCACAACGTTTTTAAAAACGAAAACTCGAAAAAGAATTTTCTAAAAATTAAACTCATCTCTAATTTTCATGTGACTTAATTTTTAAGAAATTAATTGTCACTGCGAATACAATTATTAAAAAAGAACATGATTTAGAATCAAAAATAAAAATATCGTACCATTATTTTTTTGTTTTCGTTTTTAAAAACGTTGTGGACATCAGCCTCATGTCGTGCTACTGTTTGGGTAGAAAAAATTGATAGAATTCATCCAAAATTCAATTATTTTCATAAATAATAAATTTTTCACTCGAATTCAAAATTCTTTAAGAATAGCATTTTCAAAAAAATTTCGAACAAATCAATTATTATTTAACAACATTATTATACAATTCTTCTCAATAATTCAATTACATCCTTTAACAATAACATTTTTTATAAAAATTTAATTTAAAAAAAAATTTGTTTATAAAATTCTAAGCAAGAGTTTAATTATTTTCGTAAGTAATAAAACACTTTCTAAGGATTTAAATTATTTTTGATACTATTTTAAATCAATTAATAAAAAAAATCAATTATTTTCACAAATAAAGTTTTCCACCAGAAATCAATTATTTAAATTTAATTTTTCATGATATTTATTATATTTCATAAAAATTAATTATTTAAATCAATGTTTATAAAATTCTTTTGAAGAATTCAATTATTTTCAGAAATAATAAAATTTTTCACAGAAAATCAATTCTTTTTGAACATTTAATAGTACTTTTCTCATTAATTCAATTACTGTTATAAATAATAAAAATTCTCCTCTGGAATTTAATTATTTTTAAAACAATTTTACATGAATTGTTAAAAAATGTATTTTGAAAATAATAATTCTTGATAATTTAATTTTAATTTTTCGAAAAAAATAATTATTAAAAAGAATATTTTTTCAAATTCTTTGGAAGAATTCATTTATCTACGAAAATATTAGAATTTTCCACAGGAATTTAATTATTTTCAAATGTTTTAATAAAATTGTTTTAAGGAAATCAATTATTTAAAATATAAATTTGAATTACTTTTTTTTGAAATTGAACCGCCGGATCGCAGAAGGTCATATTGTCATATAGCCAATGAAATTCAAATGAACTATATGCTCTTCTACGATCTGGAGGTTCAATTATTCAATTATTCTTTCAGATTATTTTCAATTTCATTTTTAAATTATTTAAATAAATATTTCTTTGAAAAAATTCAATTATTATGTTAGAAAATAACAAAATTATTCCCGAAAATTCAATATTTTAATGCATTTTAATAAAATTCTTTGCAAAATTCAATTATTTTTATAACTAACAAAATTCATTACAAGAATTCCAGTATTTTTAAAAGTAATGAATTTCTTCTTAAAAATTCTATTATTTTTAAAAATTCGAATAAAATGGTTCGAAAAAATTCAATTATATTCATAAATATTAAAATGCTTTTTAGCAATTCAATTATTATTTGAAAAAAAAATGTAATTACATATTACACAGACATTTAATTATTGTCAAAAATTTTAGTAGAATTCTTTGTAAAAGTTATTTAGTTCATGTTCTTAAAGTATCGAACGTTCAAATGAATGACAATATTTTTTTTTTACTTTTATAATTTGTATTTCTTTACAAAAAATTATTTTAAGTTTGAAACAAATTAATTCTAAACTAAATATTATCTAATTTCAATTATTTTTCTGTTTTGGATAGTAATTTTCAAAAAGGCTTAAGGTGAAAAAAAATTCGTTCATTTGAACGTTTGAAACGTTATAGCCACAATTTATTTTAATAAAGTTTTTGCAGTGCAATGATTTTTAATAATAATTAGGATTTGCATAACATTAGTAGAGATAAATCAATTATTTAAAAAGTTTTATACAATTTTTCGCATCAATTAAATTATTTTCATAAATATTTCAATTCTTTCATGATTAATAAAATACCTTGCATAGGAATTCAATTTATTAGCAGAATAATAAAGAAGTAAACATTTTTGATAAAAATTAAGAAAAAGTTAGGAGAATAAAATATAGAATGGAATGTTTGTCAGTTTTGTGAAGTGTCTAAAACGAGTTTTTTTGGTCGCCAAGATTAATTTTTCGATAGCTACTTTTTTACCACTGTTTTTAGTTTGAAATTTACTTTTGCTACTTTTTTGAAATGAATTATCGAGTGCGAAGTCTGAAAATCCTAAAACATTTAAAATCAAATACAATTCCCCCTTTTTAAAAACAAAATACAAGTAATACAACTGTGTTATCTACTTTTAAAAAAGATGCATTATTTGAAAAATAATAATTTGGAATATCCCTATATATTTAATATTTATAATTATAAAAGAAATTGGCAATCTTTTTGGGATTATATTCAGACATTAACAACATCTTAACGTTTCAAGATTGGTACCGATCCCCTCATCAGAATTTATTAATCTATAAAGAAATTTTTTACATTATATACATATATAAAAAAAATTAATATAATGGTTCTATAAATGACAAAGAGAGAAAAACTCACCAATTCATTATTTTTGTTCTAAATAATTAGCAAAAATAGTTCAAAATCATGGAAAGTAGTAAAATTTATTCCTCCCTGTAGCTTTTCTCTTCTAGGTTCCTTTAAAATGACTTTTAGTTTGAGTGAAAAAAACAAACTCTTAATGAAGTACGAAGGGTTCCATTTCAATGTTAAATGTATATAAATTTTCGGTGAATAATAATTTTCGAATTTAATAGAGTATTATTGGAAATTTGTAATCTCTGTGAGGACAGGCAGGAAATTAGAAGTTTCATGCCTTCATTAATATATTTGTTGAAAGCTGATGACAGTGGTAAAGGGTTTTAGGAGAAACTCCGGACAGCAGAATTTCGAGTTGCTGCACAATATCTCGCGCAAAGACAAACTATCGCCGTGGCTTTAAAATTTTCCTTTCCAGTTTCCTCTTGTCTACCATTTCTGGTATTAATCTTCAGTGAGAAAGTTGGCAATGCCGAGACATTAATCATTGTGCTTCAAGCATCGCGGTAATTCCCAGAGATGTACTAATAACGGTACTAAACCAATTAATTTCTTTCTATATGAAAAATTCCTTCAATTTATTCGCCTGAAAAAATTGTCTCACTTAATTTATTGATAATTAGTAATTAGTGTATGGGACATTTTTTTTGTCTCTGTTGGGGCAAATAAATTATTACACCTCTTGTTAATCGGAACTCATTTTTCGAGAATTTCTTTTTTTATTTAACCTGCTAAGATACTAAAGTTCTGAACGTTCAAATGAACAAAATTTATTTATTTCTTCTGAAAATTAAATTTTTATTGCAATTATTTTACTTCACAACCAAAAAATTAATTATTGAGTTTGTAAACATAAAATTTTATTTTAAAAAATTTTTTATGATTAATAATTTATTAAAATATCTACAATAAAAAATGTTTCGTTCATTTAAACGTTCAGAACTTGTTGATCATAACCTGCTCTACAGTTATGGAATTAACTTTAAAAGCGAAATTATACACAAATTTTAGTTAATTATGTTGTTAACATTTTATTTTAATTAACAAATGGTTTTTAACAATATTTGTACGTAAGAAAAAGAACAAAAAACTTTAAGGAGGATTTAATTACAAAATATAAGATTTAAAAAAAATTTAGAAACAAATTTCAAATCTACAACATTTAGGATAATGATAAAATAAAATAGGTAGAGACCTATTTTCAAATTTAAGTACTTCCTACAGAATTTTTAGGATATTCAATTAACTATTTATAAAAATTCAATTTATTATTAAAAAATACAAAAACAACTTTTGGAGTAAATTTTGCTACGTTCGGAGTAAATTGTACAACGTTCAAAGAACTTATTTGTAAAAAATTAGTAAAATATACTTCGAACATAGCAAAATTTACTTTGAAAATTGTTAAAGTTACCAAGAATTCGCAGAAGTTTCTGATAGTTTAGATTTTACTACCAAAGAAATATAAGTTACTTTATATTTTCCATCTTGTAAATACTTTCAATTATTTATATAAAATTGTTTTAAAAATTCACAGAAAATATAAATTATTTATTAACAAAATTTTCAATAATTTCAATAAAACTCTTAAAAAAAATTAGTTATTTGCAACATAGTTTTATAGGAAATTTCAATTATTTGTTTATAGAAATTTATATTTATTTTTTTAAAAAACAGAATTAAAACATTTATAAAAATTCTACAACTCTTAAAAAATTTAATTATTTTTAATAAAATTTTAACAAAATTTTAATTGTTCGTTTATAAAAATTAATTTATCGCATTCAATTATTTTACTTGAATGTTATAGAAAATTAGAATTATTTCAAAAAAATTTCAATTCTTTGTTCATTTAAATTCAATTATCTTTAAAAAATAGAAGTAAAATATTTACAAAAATTAATGTAACAAACTTTTTTTATTCTTAAAAATATTTAATTTGAAAAAAATTCTAGGGAATTTTTTTCCACATTTAATTGAATTGCGAATTTCGAAAAGGGCTCAACTTTAAAAACCGTAAGTGTCATTTTTATATAACAAAAGACAGTGAAAATGACTCTTACGATTTTCAGAGTTGAGCCCTTTTCGAAATTCGCAATTCAATTCTTTTTAATTCGATTTCACAAAATTTGTATTAATTTGATAATTCTTTTATATAAATATTTTATTATTTTTAAAATGTTCAAGAATATATTGTTAAAATTTTTTAAAAAATGTTTTAATCATTTTGAAAATTATATTTTTTGAAAAATAAAAATTTCTAAAATTTTCAAACGAATTATTTAGAATCGTAAAAGGAGTTAATAAACATTTTGCCAATAAAAAATAATAAGAAATGTGGAAGTATTTTAATATTTCAAGTATACTAGCTGTACAATTTGAACCAATCAAAATTTTTTTACACTTTTTCACTAATAAACTATACATAACATTAGTTAATAAAAGTCATTTTTCGCTAATTTGCAATTTTTTTTATTTATCGAAAAATTCAATTTTTTGAAAATCCATACGATAGATTTTTCAAATTATGAAATACCTAAGTGTAATGAAAAAATTGGCAATTAAAAATAATGAAAATTACGAAAGTAATTCATATTTTTTTAAATTTTGATATTTATTTAAAAAATTATTAACTAATTACATTTTTAAAAAATTTTTGGAAGCATTTTACCTTTTTTAAATACCAAAATTTTTCAGAAATAAAATTGACAATCCATAAACAACAAACATTTAGATAAGTTGAATTTTCATCAATTCCTCCCATTAATTTCTTTAAAAATTGAAATCTAAAAATAAATTTTGTTTTAAACCTTCTGAAATTAAATTATTTTCAAAAATTACTATTGATGTTGAATTTAATTATTCCACATAAATTAAATTATTTACCGAAATAATAAAAAATGAAGAAATTGTTTTAAGAGATATGATTATGAAAAAGAAATTCAAAAGAGTATTTGAAGAATGAAGAAGAGCTTTTGAATTTTTATAAAATATTTTTGTACACCAGAAATTTGATTTTTAATAGTAATTCTATACATGGAAAAAAAGTTTTTAATCTATAAAGAACTAACTTTAAAATCAGGTTAAATTTAGTCTGGCAGAAATAAATAATTTCTAATAACAATGAAATAATAATTTTAATTTTTAATAATTTATTTTTGATATTTTGCAGTAATTTTGATAAAATTCTCTGACATTTCCCTGACCTGAGTCAACTCTAGTATTCTCGAAGGTTTATCACAAAAGTGTGAAATTTGCATTTTCATTTTATATATATATATATATATATATATATATATATATATATATATATATATATATATATATATATATTTGATAAGAAAATTGACAACTTGACATGAAGAAGGAGAATTGAAATTTTGTTCCGCAACGAAAGTAAAAATTGACGTGTAAGACAAAGGAGAGATGGGATATATGTTCTCTTTTAAAGTCTATTAGTTGAAAATCCGCTGTGGTTTTGTAAAAAAGAGTGCAATATCGTGGGTTTCAGTAAAAGGACAAGGAATAAAAGATTGTGAGGAGGTAGCTTTAAAGTCGTGGCAGTTGATTGGTTGGGCTTTAGACATCTTTGAAAAAGATTTTACCAGAGAAAAGTCGTGAATTTGAGGGAAGAGAGAGAGAGAGAGAGAAAGAGAGACAGTCCCCCAATAAGAAGCCAGTAAGTTGGCTTGAGTCCAAACAGGGAGTAATACCGACTCTTCTGTAAACCGACTTCGAGATGCAGCAGTTTCGCAGTGTTTAACGAGCCCCATTGTCTCGAGATGTCGATAATTATGTTGGTTTTCTCAGTACCCTTCGCACTATTGGCTTCAGTCTTAATTCAGAATACAGGAAACGATCTTCTTGTCACTTGCGGTCAGAAAGTGCGTGCATTAGAATTCTGTGTTTTCTTTTTTTCTTTCTTTCTTCCATCAAAAGACGAAATCTCGTCAAATCGATTTTGAAATTTTCGTGTTCAGTTTATGACAACTTTTCTTAATTAGAAAACTTTTCAATTTATGAATAATTTCAATTGTATAATTCATTGTTTTTCTATAAGAATATCAAATGGAAATAAAATGCGTACAGTAAAAACGTTGCAAAATAACAATTTTGATTTTAGAGTAGAGTGGAAAAATTTGTGTGAATTTTCAGTATACATATGCGATTTTTATTCGCAAGTGAAGAAGAGCGTTAAAATCATTATTATATCTAAGAAATGAGAGGATCTATACATGTCGAAAAGTCTCACGAGGACTTGGCAAACGAGGAACATGCTGTCGGCTGGGTTGGACAGAAATTCCATATGCATCACATAAATTCCCAAGAGGAATAGGCAATAGCACCCCTGCTTTGTATATACCCATAACGATCTTCAACACCAACACCAAACACCTAGCTGCTAGAGCGAAACGTTGCAATCTCATTCATATTCGACCTCCTTTATTGACTTTGCTGACGTCACACATATCTTTGAACCATAAAATTTTCGAAACTCGCCTTCGACTATCAGACTTGTTTTCATTCAACAACAAAAAAATAGTAGAATATTATTTTGCTAGTATTTTTCTAGAGTAATTCACTAGTAACACTTTTTTCATCAGAAAATTCTACATTCATTTATTTATCTCTATAAGTAATAAAAATATTCTTCACAACATTCTATATTAGTACTATTTTAAATAATTTACTATTTTAACCCAGATTTTGAATAACACTTATTTTGTTCAGTAAAAGATAAATTCTAAGACTGAAGAGAAACCTAAAAGAATTAGACAATGAAAATTGCAAATTATAGTACCTTGATTAAAAATTGAAATTCGTTTATAATAATTGTTAAACTCTCTAAATTTGATTATAAATAATAATCGAATTACAAATATTTACAAATTGAAATTCAAAATGGAACGTTACTCTCCACCTTCGAACGCCAAGGTCATCGCTAGATGGCAGTTCGGTTGAAAAAACTAGATTCCATGCCACCTGGCGATGACCTTGGCGTTCTCAAGTGGAGAATTATTTTTATAAAATGTTTTTTATAAATATTTATAATAATATTATATTACAAACAATAATAAATTATTTCCTTTTCCTTTAGAATTTCCAATAATTTAAATAACCTACGCCCATATTAAAAATCAAAAAACTATTCGCAAAAATAATATTAAAATTTTTTAAAACGATTAAATTATTTTCGAAAAATATTGTAAATTCAATTATTTTCAATATCTAGTATTTTCAAAAAATTTTGCAAAAGTATTCAATTATTTTTAAAAAATTGATAAAATTCATCCAAAATTTACTTAAAATGTAAAATTCTATTCATTTATTTTCAAATATAATAAAATTTACACAAAAATGCAATTAATTTAAAACAGCATTTTCAAAAAAAATTCAAAAAAATCAATTATTTAAACAAATTTTTTATACAATTTTCCACAATGATTCAATTATTTTCACTAATAATAACATTATTTATGAAAATACATTAAAAAAATTTGATAAACGAAAAATTTAATTATTTTCACCTATAAGAAATAATAAATATAAGAATTTTCACCACAAGAATTCAATTATTTAAAACAAAATTTTCATAATATTTATTATATTTCAAAATAATTAATTATCTAAAACAGGGACTTACACGAACACGAAAAAACACGAAAATTCGTCTCGTGCCCATGTCTCGTGCCACGGGCACGACACGAATTTTCGTATTTTTTCGTGTTCGTGTAAGTCCCTGATCTAAAACAATGTTTATAAAATTCTTCTAAAAAAATTAAATTATTTTAAAATATTTTTAATAAATTTTTTCAAAAGAATTGAATTATATTAAATACAAATTTTAATTACACTTTTGAAATAATTCAATTATTATTTTACGTTTTAATAAAATTCTTTCCAGGAATTTAATTATTTATATAAATAATTCTTCGGAAGAATTCAATAAATTATTATGTCAAGAAATAACAAAATTATTCCCGAAAATTCAATTATTTTGAGTCATTTTAATAAAATTCTTTAAAAAATTGAATTATTTTCATAAATAACAATATTCATACTATAAATTCAATTATTTTTAAAGGTAATACATTTTTATTGGAAATTCAATTGTTTAAAAAAATTCTAAAGTCGTTCGCAAGAATTCAACTTTATATTCATAAATAATAAAATGCTTTTTAGAAATTAAATTATTTTCAAAAAAATTTAGTAAAACATAACACAGACATTTAATTATTGTCAAAAATTTTAATAGAATTCTTTGTAAAATTTAATTGTTTTAAAAAACTTTTCGCAATTCAATGCTTTTTAATATCTACTATTTTCATAAAGTTTACAAACTGAATTCAATTATTTAAACAATTTTTGTAAAACTCCTCGTAAGAATTTAATTATTTTCATGAATAATGAAAATTTCTCACGAATTTAATTATTTAAATTATAGAATTTCCATAACATTAGTCAAAAGAAATCAATTATTGAAAAATTTTTGTCAAATTCTTCGCAAGAATGAAATTATTTATTTAAATATTTAAATTCTTCCATGAATAATAAAATTCTTTGTAGGAATTCAATTTATTAGCAGAATAAAAAAAACGTAAATATTTTTGTTGAAAATTAGGAAAATCTTAAGAAAATAAACTATAGAATGGAATTTTCATTAGTTTTGTGAAGTATCTGAAACGACTTTTTTTATAATCAAGTTCAATTTTTCGATAGCTACTATTTTACTACTTTTTTTAGTTTTGAAGTTACTTTTTGCAACATTTTTTAGTTGATTATAGAGTACAGAATAGAAAATCATACAATTTTCAATATTTTTAGAAATTTTATTTCTCTTTGGACACAGAAAAAATTGGTACTTTATCAATAATCAATTTTCACAATAAATGTTTCAAGACATCTAAATAATGTATTTAAAGAAATTTAAAAGAATTGAGATAGATATTACTTTACATAATGAATTTAATTGAAAACCGATTAACGATATTAAGAAAATTGATGCAATGGAAGAGATATAAATAAATAAAAAAATCAATAAAGTGAATTTTACTAACCGGATTACCAATTTCAAAAGAATTGAAACAAAGAGTATTCGTATAATATTCTTTATACTTTTTCTATTTTAAGAAGTATAGTTTTTTATTGAACGTCTTATTTATTAACTATTTTTAGTAAGTTTTTTTTAATTTTTCCGTTTACTATATTTGTTAACTATTTTCGATAACTATTTCTATTAACTATTTTCATTAACTATTTTTATTAACTATTTTGATTATCTATTTTGATTAATTATTTTTATTAATTATTTTCATTCACTACTTTTTTTAAACTATTTTTATTGGAAAAAAGAATTATTAACTTTCCAAATCTCGAAACATTCGGTATGAATTTTTTCATCTAACTTTTAAGGGAATTAAGTAAATTTTTTTTAATCAAAGTCGCTCTGCTGCTATATCATCATATCTTAACGTTCGTCGCTACAAGGAGTGTTTCATTGCGAAGTTAATTCAAAGTTTAATCACAACTTTGATCCGAATTTCCACTATATCAACATTTCTACAAATATGTATGTTCCATCGATCAATTTACTTTGAAAAAAAAAGAAAAAAAATGAAACGAATGTAGAACAAATAATACAGAGATTAAAACACACCGAAAGAAATGCTTTTCAAATAACAGCTATAAACTTCTGTTTGAACTGTCACTGAAATGCAATGTTTTTCGATCTATAAACATACAAGGAAAATGGAATAGAGTAACTTTTACCACTTTTATAGTACGATCTAAACTTTAAGAAATATCTCCGCATTTTCAGAGTAAATATTACTTTTTCCAAAGTAAATTTTTGTTTTTTTAGGTAAATTATTAGTAATTATTTTGTATTAATAGTTGTAGGAATGACTATTAATAGTAATAATTTACTTAGTTCAGAAATTTACTGTTCCTAATGTTTCAAACGTTCAAATGAACGAAAAAATTTTTTTACTCCTTCAAATTTCTATCTTGTTTACAAAAAAATTATTTTTTAGATTAAAACAAATTCTAAACTAAATATTGTTTTATTTCAATTATTTTTCGTTTTTGATAGTAATTTTAAAAAACACTTACATTGAGAAATTTTTCGTTCATAACGTTCAAAACTTTAGCCTCATAATTTACTTCTGAAAGAGTAAAATTGGAAATGTGCTAAAATTTCTTAAAGTTTAGATTTTACTAAATAAAAGTGTTGAAAGTTATTCTTTATTTCTTTTCCCTAACTCTTCGTTTATAATTAATATAATAAGTATTTTGTAATATTATCACTTGATGGTAATAATATTACTATTATTTACTATCAAGTAAATTAGTAAAATGTACTTCGAACTTTGCCAAATAATGAAGGGACTAAAAGTTGTTCGCTTGTAATTAAAGCTGAAGTAAACATTAGTATAAGTAAAGTATTATTACATTGATGATAAAGTATGCGTAAAACTAAAAAATACCTGGCAATGAAACTCGTCGTCTTATTAGTAGGCTAGAAGCACCTAGTAGCGCTAGAATTGATATTATGTCGACACGGTTTCGCTAACAAGCTCCTTCCTTACAATATTAACTCTAATGCGTGTTTACAATTTCAGGTTTCATAGCTATATATTTACCGAGCACAAACAATCCCAACACCCCTCATCTAATCTTTACTATCAATAAACTTTCTCTGCAAACGCTTTTTGCCAGAAATTGTCAAATAACACTATTTAAAAAATCAACAAACAATATTTTACGCTTTCTACTTGATGACATAAATTCCTAAAATTAACATTTATCCGACTATTAAAAATCGTCTAATTAAATTTTTCTCTACTTTCTAGTAACTATATCAATAAAGTGTGCGGAAAAGAATTATTAATACAGACCTAATTAAAATTTCGTTTGTTGTTACCACAATACTTAATGTTACAGATTTATTACTTGTACAGATTATGTTCTATTAACATAACCAATCAAAATTATCAGAGTAACAAAAGAAATACTTACAGTTTTTTTCTAAGGATATCAAATTGTGACAAAAAAACACCCAGTTGAACTCCACAACGTTGATCAACAAAAAAAAATTGTTCACAAAATTATTTAAAAATAATGCATCAATTTTGACAGAAGAATATTTAAACAAAGAGATTGATATTTATGTTTTGATGATCATTATTGTATAATTAAATATTCAATTAAAAATAATATTGGCATTAAAGAAATTTATTTTATTGGCAATAAAGAAATTTTTTTTCGTTGATAAACGTTGTGGATTTCAACTTCGTAAGAAAACGAAAATGTTGCTTTGCAACACTTTTGATTATTTGTTTCTGTCTCAGTTTGATATCCTTAAAAAAACTGTGACTAGAAAAATAAAAAAACGATAACAAAAATTTTCCCATAAAAATAAGGAATAAATATATTTTTCAAACTCCTTCTCCAAGAATTTTTTTCTGATTTTGAACACTTTTGCATCACAATGAATTCTAAAACTATACCTTGATTTTTCTTATGTCCGTAAATAATTGATACTTTAAGTACTTAAATTCTATAATCTATAATCTCATTGAGTTATTATTGTTATAATTAAATTAGAAAAGCTTTTAGTTGAAAACATTGGAATATTTTAAAAATAATTGCAACTCAAGAGGTTTTATAAAATATGAATACGAATATGAAATTTTTTAAAAATAATTCACGATAAGATTTTAAAATGTTTTAACTAAAATTTTATTTCAACAATGTATGTATCGATCAATTTTTTTCAAATTTTTTTCGTTGAAAACTAGCAATAAATTAATAATTTTTAAGCCTTGTCTGATTGCGGGCAAACGATGAGATCTATTTATTACGAAATTTTTAATTTTTATGTTAATTTAGATTATTGTTAATTTAGTGCTAGTTTCTTACAAAAAATTTTGAAAAAAATTTATCGATAGATAATAAGTATTTCAAAACAAAAAAAAATTATATTAAAAAAGTAGTTTTTCAAAAATCTGTAAATCTGAAATCGCTTTATGAAAAAATTTGAAAAAAATCATGGTAGCTCGTCTCAATGAGCACTGAAAGAAAAAAAATATTTGAAAAAATTTTGTGATGCAAAAGCAAAATAATTTCCGATTCAAGGTGGAATGCTCCATATGTTTCAACTTCAGACAGTTTGTGCAACTTAGAAAAAAGTTTGCTACAACTGTTACAAACAAAAAAATATTCACTTTATTCAATTAATTAAATTATTATCAAAAATTCAAATACACTGTAAAAATTCAAGAAGTTAACTGTCACAGAAGTTGGGAGTAAAATTTTGCGAGTTAAAAATCGACACCAAAAGGGAGTTAATTTAAAAACTTGTTATTTTACTGTGTAAATTTTAACCCCCTTCGTTTTAAATCACAAATGGGTGCGAATTTTTTATAAAATCCCCTGGGAAGATAAAATTTAACTCCCTTTTCTTTTTCTTACAGTGCAGTTATTAAAAAAAGTTAAAGTTTTTAGTTTGCAGTATTGAAAATTTTATAATATCGTGGTATTATATTTAAATTTAGTATAGAATTTTATTAAAATTTCCGTTGACATACTGGGTCATTTTGATCCGGATAAAGAATTTATTCAAGTAATTAAAATTTAATGAATACATTTTTTTAATAGACAGTTTATTACTGACTGAAAATCTTCTCTCTATTAAAATGAATAATTTCTTTCATTTCATTGAAAATTAAATTTAGATTTCTTTTTTAGAATGTAGCTTATTCTGTAAATTTTTACAAACATCACCAATTATTTAAAAACTGATTTTTTTAAATTGAATTAAAATATTCTTTTAACTAAATATAAAAAAATGTAAACAAAAAACATGAGGTAAAAATATGGATTTCACTCAGAGTCTATACTATAGGATTTTTTATTTTAAACAAATTAATTTTATTTGGTTTCAATAAAACTTTATTTAGATGAAAGAATAATTTGGTATGCTCTGAGATAAATATACTTTTATTTACTCTTATAAAATCAAATAAACTCAAATAATAATTTGCTTCAAATAATTCGAAGTATTTGAAAAAAAAATTATTGATTCAACGAAACTAAATTATTTGAAACTTTGTTTATTTATTTACTAATTTCGCTCAAATATTTAGTTTTCTGATATGTAATTACAAATTATTTTATGTATTAACTTAATTTTATTGATTCTTAATTTTAAGAAATTTATTTTTAAAATCTTAATTAATAAACAATCACTAATGAAATGATTGCAAGTCGTCCACAGAATGATTTATTTTTTTACTAAAAACTAGTGACATTTTACTAATTTAGTAGAATTTTACTAAACATTAGTAGAACTTAGTTTTATTAAAAGTCAATAAGACAGAATCGAATTTTACTAACAATTAGTAAATTACAGGAATATTTAGTCATCTATAAAAATTACTAACAATCAGTAAAATTTTACAATTTTTTTTACTAGAATTCTACTAATTCAGATTTAGAAAGTAAGATTTTAATACTAGCTTAATATTTTTTGGAAAAAAATAAGAAAATTAACTCACGTAAATATATATTTATTTTTTAAAACAATTTCTTATTTAAAATCGAAGCTTAAATTTATTTTCATCTACTAATGTATTTTTCATGCAAATAAATTTTTCAGTTTACACTGAAATTTACAAATTTCACTGTTTTAGTTTTAAAATTTTAATTTCAAAAATTCTGAAAATTTGTTTTGAAAACAATTTAATTAAATATTAAATTCCTTTAATTGATTAAATATTGTTAAATGCACATAAATTTTGTATTTTAACTAAATAATTGATTATTTAAGTAAATTATAGAAATATAAAGATGCATTAAATGAATAATGAATAATTACGGTAATAAATAATTAAATACTTGTTACAAAGAAATTTTAGTTCTATCGAAGAAAAACAATATTTCATTCATGCAATTAAAAATTTATTTAAATTCAATATCATACATTATTAATAAAGAAATTGTTTTCGATTTTTGGAGGATGATGGAAAAATTAAAAATGAAAAATCCTCATCAGGCCATTTTAGTCAAAAAAATTCACGTCACATTAAATGATAATGGTATTTCTTTTTTAAATTTCCCATCATCTTCCAAAAATCGAAAAAATTTTCTTTATAAATATTATAATGAAAGAAAAAAACTATTTTAAATAATATACATTATTGAATTTCATAATCTTCATAACTGATTTAATTCATTATTTATTATTTTTTTAGTTCTAAATATTTCATTTATTTGATGTAAATATTTTATACTTGACCCAAATAACTGTTTATTTAATACAACTAATGCTTTGGTTATTATTGAAATTAATAGTTGAGGGAAAAATACGGTCAGTTTTCATGAATAAAAAGGTTTTTTTATTTTTATGATGAATAAAAGGATTCTTTCGTAAAATTTCCAAGTGATCGAAAAACTAAAAGATCCGAATTTACAAATCTTAGAATTTGCACGACATAAAAAATCTGAAACCTCGATTCTCAAAAAGTCGTAGAATGTTGAAATTATCGAAAATCGAATCGAAAATTTAAAAGCTCGAATCTTTAACTCGTATAATATTGCATTTGAGTAAAATCACTTAAAATAATATATATGTATTTGTGAATAGTAGTGTGTGAGAGAAGTAAATTTTGATTTATTTTGAATGGAAAGGCATTGTAATGGCCTGCATTTTATGGACATTTTGGTGTCGTTTAAAAGCCTATATGCTGGTGGTCAATTTTCTCTCAATATCTCATACCATTCGTCGTCGTCGGCAATCGTTTGAAATTCTCCTGCTTTTGTATATAAATAGTTGGTTATCGATATAGAATTCTCTTTTAAATTCGTTTACTCACACACTTTGCCTATATAGGTAGGTATATATGCGTTTCCTCATAAATTCCGCTTCTAAGTATTCCCACAATAAAATTTTGATATATCGCAAATATTATCGTATGAAAAGAAAAGGCCAAGTCGAATATATCTGAAAACGAGAAAATACGATGCGATAATGCTGTATATGAGCGTCTGGAATTTAAAAATCGGCAAGGAAAATTTTTTGGCTGTATTCCACACGTGGACTTGCATTTATAAAATTATTTACATAATTTACAAATTTCTTTAGTATAATTTACAGTTTTTTTGGCAAAGGATTGTAAACAATTCGGGTGGCAAAATATTTACGTAATTTTTTTTTTGAATTTTTTTAGCATTTAAATTAATCGATTTTTTATTTTATCATTGTGTTCATTTTTGGTATCAATTCGTTGTAATTTGATGCTTTTTTGTTAACAGTGTTGTTGATTATAAATTGATTGATTTTTTTTCCTTTCGGATTTGGAGTTAATGGAATATTTAATTTTGTGTTTTAGGTGCAAAGAGCCTGGTAGATACAGAAAGGAACTTCCATCAACAGCTGTTGTCATATGCTTTCACAACGAAGCTTGGTCAGTTTTGTTGAGAACTGTACATTCTGTTTTAGACCGATCACCAGATCATCTTATAAAAGAAATCATTTTAGTTGATGATTTCTCGGATATGCGTAAGTAACATTTTTCTTATTTTTTTCTATTTTTTACAGTAAAGAAAAATTTATTTGATTCCACTAATCGATTACTTGACAATTGTTGATAATTAAAAGTTTACTTTAATCGAATAATTTTTATTTGACTCCATTGAGTGGTTCAATTCAATTAACTTTATAAAAACTAAAATTATTTGTTCAAATTGATTATTAATTTAAATAAATATTGATTTGAATAGAAATTATTTTATTCAAGTATAAATATTTATTTAATAATAGAAAAATAATGGGTTATTTGAATAAATTTTTTTCAGTGGATTTATTTTTATAGTTTATATTATTTTATTTATTCTATATTATAGATAATTTTTAGTTCTAGGAAACGGTTTTTTATTTTACTTTTACTGAAAAATAATTTTTATTTAAATATTCGATTACCAAATAAATATTTACTTGAACCAATTAATTTTTATTTTAATTAAATAAACTTAAAGAAAAGCCATTTTTCTATAATCAAATAAAACGCCTGAATAACAAAATTTTTACATTAAACTTCTAAATAAAACAATTTTTAATTTATCAAAAAAACTTTCGAGTAAATTTATTTTTTTCAAATAAATTTAATTAAACTGATAATAAAATTACAATTCAACAAAACAATCATTTAAATGACTCGAAGAAAAATTGTCTAATCCAGATATTTTTTCAGTAATATTGTAATAAAAATTTTATTTGAAGATAAAGTAAATACCTAAATTTCGTAGTTTTGGAAACTCATAACTTTAGAATATTGATAATATAATTAACAATTAGTAGGTATAATTTATGATTTATATTATTATTAAAAATTCTAGAAAATAATTGAATTGAATTTCCTGAATTCTTATTAATTATTACAGTTTTTGAATATAATTTTCTTCCAAGAATTTTATATTTTTTATAAAAATAATTGAATTTGAAAAGAATTTTAGTTAAAAATTCTAGTGAATAATTGAATTCTAAAAAAAAAGAATTTTAATATAATTTTCGAAGACAATTTATTTCTTTCGAAGAATTTTATATTGTTTATGAAAATATTTGAATTGTAAAAAAATTTTCCCAAAAATTATTAAAAATAATTAAATTCGAGAAGAATTTTATTTTTTATGAAAATAATTTAATTCCTAAAAAACTTTCTCAAAAATTATGAAAAACAATTGAATTAGACAAAAATTTTAATTAAAAATTCTCTAAAACAATTGAATTGAATTTTTGAAAATAAGAATTTTATTGAAATTTTTGAGGATAATTTATTTCTATCCTAAAATTTTATATTTTTTATAAAAATATTTCAATTAGACAAGAGATTTAGTTAAAAATTTTATAGAAAATAATTAAATAGCAATTTTGAAAATAAGAAATTTTATTACAATTTTTGAGTATAATTTATTTCTATGCAAGAATTTTATATTTTTTATGACAAGAATTGAATTAGACAAGAATTTCATTTTTTACGAAAATAATTGAATTCTTAAAGAACTTTCTGAAAAAATTATTTAAAATAATTAAAGTAGACAAGAATGCCAGTTAAAAGTTGTAGAAAATATTTTTATTCTTGATAATAAGAATTTTATTATACAATTTTGGAAAATCATTTATTTCTTTCAAAGAATTAAAATTTTTATGGAAATAATTGATTTGTCAAAAAACTTTGCCGAAAATTAATAAAAATAATTGAATTAGATGAGAATTTTAGTTAACAATTTTAAAAAATAATTTTATTGAATTCTGGAAAATATGAAGTTTATTATAATTTTCAAAGCTTATTATAAAAAAAATTTTCAAAGAATTTTACTTTTTTATTTTATGAAAATAATTGATTTCTTAATCTTTTTTTCAGTTAAGAAAAATATTAAAAATAATATAATTAGAGACGAATTTTAGTTCAAAATTCTAGAAAATAATTAAATTGAATTGTTTAAAAGAATATTGAAAAATTTGAATCATCAATTTGAATAAATTTTAACATTTTAAATGGTTGGAATTTTGAAATTTTTGAAAATTTTAATTCCTTTGGAAATATAATAATAAATAAATAATTACTTATTTGAAATTTTTATCTAAAAAATACTCATTTTTTCGAATAATTGTACAATTATTATTAAAAAATATTCACAAATGACTTCACAAGCATATTTTTTTGGGTTATAATTATTTTTAAAGTGAAACAGAATATTCTTTTAATTCTTTTAAAAATTCTGTCTGTGGAAATAAACAGAATATTCTTTTAATTCTTTTAAAAATTCTGTCTGTGGAAATCAGGGAAAATCAAAATAAAATTATTATATTAACACTGCGCTAAAAAATATTTATTTGATTCAAATAACCAATTGACTATTATCAATTAAATATTTACTTGAATCAAATAATATTTATTGGAGTCAATTAAACGGTTTTTGAACCAATAATTTCAGTAGTTGAGGCAAGTACAATTTAATTGACTACAATAGATATTATTTAATTAAATAAATAATTAATAATTAATAATTAAATTTAATTAAATATTTAATTTATTATAGCCATTTGACTTTTATCAACTAATCGGTTATTTGAATTAAATAATTTTTTTTCCTTGTGATAATTATTGATCCCTAATATGTGACAGTCCACGAACCTTAGCTCCCGAATGTGAATTTTACGGGAAACGTATTAGAAGCTGGGCCTTCCTGATTGGTTCAAATTATGCTCATGTTTAAACATTTATAACAAAAAAATCTATAAGTAAAAAGTATTTTTGACTTTTGTACTTGAAAGAGGAACTTAAAATCTATAGAGTACTATTAAAATTCGCCATTAAATTTTTGGGAGCCAAGTACGTTTTGTCGTGGACCATCACATATATTAATTACTATTTTCAATAATCGAAGCAAGAAAACTAAATTTGAAATATTTCTGACAGTTGCATTAATTACCCCCTTTTAATATATACGAAATTCTGTGAGCTTTTTTTAGGAATTTAAAAATTTAATTCCACCTTTGATTGCATGCAAATTAATCTTTTTCCATTCATTTTGTTCTGTCATCTTTTTCACTACTTTAAATATTACTCACTTCCTCGATGTAAAATATATATATGTATTTCCTTACCATTAGGAATATGTATGCCCCTATATTATTGTGCGCTTGAAAGTGTATGAAGAACAAAATGGAATTAATTAGGTGAGCGTAATTGGATGGACGTGAGAATGGTCTATATGCTTTTTAATTAAATCCCAGAGACTCAGCCGAATCTGAAATAAAAGGGACAGATTTTAATGGCCGAATAGCATTCTTCTATTTAAATCCGCCTATCTATATTATAAAACTTCTCATGGTATTCAATTTACAGTGCCGAGTTTTTCTTATCCTTTTTTTATTTCATTTATATTTATGGAGGAAATATTTAATATTGATTTTGCAGGAAATTTCTACACTTGACTAAAGATTTTATTTCTCGTATTAATATATAATTAGATTGTGCCATATCGATTTTTCGTCAGTGTGTTATTTTTTATTGAATTTAAATAAATAAGTGCACGGAATAAATTTTTAATTCTTTTGCAGAATTTATTTGTACAATAAAAAATTGTGGAAAAATGAAATAAAGAATTCAATCTAGAGAATATAAAATGTAGTAAAATATGTAAGATTAAAGATTTTGTATGTTGAAGAAAGTGAAATTCAATTTGAATTTGACTTTTCTAATTTCAAGAATAAATAGACGAATGAGCTAAGCTATCCTTTGTGCAGTCCATCGTTTCCTAAACCTTTAACGGCGACTCAGGATTAGAGTTCGGTCTATACATAAACCTGTCTCCTATACAAGCAATTTATGTTGATCTGCTAATTGCCATTTGAATTATTGTCAGTTGGTCAATTCGCAATTTTATTGCCCTTATCTTCTTTTTATTGTAGAGGAAAATAAAAGAATACTTTATTTGAGAAAATTCGATATTTTTTTCATTTCAAACTTTTAATTCAATTTAGATCTTCATATAAATTCCAAGTACAATGAAAAAAAATTTATTTGATTCAAATACGATTACAAATTTGATTACTTGTCTATTTTATCAATAAATATTTACTCGAATCAAAGAAACTTTTTTTTATTCAAAGAAATTGGATTTGAATCAATGATATCAGTATTTGAAGAAAATACCATTTAATTGACTCAAATAGAAATTATTTCATTCAATTGAATGTTTATTAGATATAGTAGACGAAGTAATTGGGTATTTGGATGAAATAAATTTTTTTTCACTGTATTATACACATAGAGAAATTACACTTACGGAAAAACTTTACCTGAATCAAATATAACATATTTGAGATAAATAAAAATATGTTTGTCTCAGAGTCTACAAAATTATTTACCTAACTAAATAAAATTTTTTTTATAGAAAGTGAATTTATCATTCGGTTTACAAATATTAAATGAGAAAGAAGCTATCAATTTTCCGAATTGATTTTTTTTATTAAATAAAAATTTATTTGAACCTAATTAAATTTATTTGAAACAAAAAGTTCAGCGTGCTCTGAGTTAAAAATATATCTATTTTTGTGTTTCTTGTTTATTTTACATATATTTATAAATTGTATATTTAATATTATTTATATTCAGTTTTTAACAATATTTCATTAAATTGTTTTAAAAATTAAATTTTTATTAATTGTCGATATACACAGAAATTTACTGAACTTTAAAAATTTATTTGAATGAAGAAAAACATTGTTGGATTAAAATAAATCTAAATTTTAATTTAAATCAGAAATTGTTTTAAAAAATAACTGAAAAATTTTAATTTACTTAATTGAATTAAATGGTATTTGCCTTAAATATTATTTATCTGACTCAAATAAAAAATATTTAAACCAAGTAAATATTTATATTTTATTTGATAATATACAAATAATCGGTCACTAGAAATAAATAAATTTTATTTTCAATGTACTTATTATTAAATTTCTTTTTATTTGTTCTAATATAGAAAATTTGTATCTCTAGGTAAAAATTTTTTATTTTATCCATTAAGGAACAGTTTTTATTTAAATAGTCGATTACCAAATAAATATTTACTTAAACCAATTAATTTCTATTCGAATCAAACAAAATGAAGGAAAAACAATTTTTATCTAACCAACTAAATTTCTAAATACAATTTTTATTTTATTCAATAAACTTTATAGTTAAATAATTTTTATTTAAAATTATAAAAAAATTATACAATTATTATTTTTAATAATACTTAAGTGAAATTAAATTTTTTTTAAATAATTTAATTCTTGATGAATTGTAATGAAATTACAGTTTTTAAAAAATTCTTTAGCTACCATTAATTTCACTATAAAAGTTTAAAAATAATTAAATTGTAAAAGTATTGCATTTAAAATTTTATAAAATTATTGAATTTCAAAAAATTTAAATCTCAAATCATAGAAAATTGAGTATATAGTATTATAGTATTTTAAATAATAATAGTGTTTAAATAAATTTAAATTTAATAGTATTTTAAATAATTTTAAAAGAGTAGTCTGAAGGCGTTCGTTTTACAAAAATTTTAATTCAAATCTTGTTGAGATTTGCTGTACATTAAGAATAAATATTTAATTGAAAAATTTTTAAAAATCACATTTTCTCATAATTAAATTTAAAAAAAATGTTTATATGTATTTTAAGTCGACTTTCTTTTCTATGCATTTAATATTTTTAATTTTTTACAATTATTGATATCCTTAACAATTCCTGTGGAGAATTTTACTATTTTTAAAGTGATTGAATTCTTGTGAAAAATTTTAATATTTTTTAAATTAATTGAATTCTTCTGAAGAATTTTATTACAATTACTTTTAAAGATATTTTTTGTTTCTTATGAAAATAATGGAATTATCAAAAAACTTTCTCATTCATTATAAAAAATAATTTAATTCGACAAGAATTTTATTTAAAAGTTGTAGAAAATAATTTAATCTTAAAAATAAATGAATTCTCAAAAAACTTTCTCAAAAATGATTAAAAACAATTGAATTAGAGAAGAATTCTAGATAAAAATTCTAGAAAATAATTTAATAAAATTCTTAAAAATAAGAATTTTATTTTATTACAATTTTTGAAAATTGTTTATTTCTTTCAAAGAATTTTATTTTTTACGTTAATAATTGAATTATCAAAGAATTTTACTATAATTTGTTGATTGCTAGTCATTTAATTCACTAAATGAATTATATTACAACTGTTTTATTGACTTTAAATAAAATAGAAATTCTACTAATGAAACATAATTTGTCAAAATTACTAAATTAAATGTAATTAAATGCAATTAAACTCAATTTTCGAGCGAAATAAACAAATGAATGCAGTTTCAAATAATTGTACTTTCGTTTTAATAAATTATTATTTACTTAAACAACATTTCTTTAAACTTGTTTTTATAAAATAATATATTAGCATTAAATAATAAATTATTATTGTAGCAATTAAATAAGTTTCATTGAATCAATTACATTGTTTTATTGTATCGAATAATTGTCATTGATTTAAAAGAATCAAATATTTGAGTGGAATAAATAAATGAGTTGTTTCAAATATATTAATAAATAGAAGTATATTTATTTCAGAGCATACTAAATTATTTATTTTACCAAATAAAATTCAGTTGCTTCAAATTAAAAGTCCAATCGACTTTGAGCCAAATAAATATAATGAATGTTTCATATTAATTTTTTTTTGTTATACAAAAAATATTATTTAAAGTTTAAACAATATTTAATTAAAATGTTCAGAAAAATCAGTTATTAAATAATTGGCGATGTACGCGCAGAAATTCACAAAATATGCTACAATTAAAAAAATTTTTAATTTAATTTTCAATGAAACGAAAGTAATAATTCATTTTAATGGGAAAAAAAATTTAGTCAGTAATAAAATTTAATTTAAAAAAATGTTGTATTCATTAAATTTTAATTACTTAAAATAATTCTTAATCCGGATCAAAATGATCCAGTATGTCAACGGAAATGTTAATAAAATTCTCTATTACTACATTTAATTATAATACCGTGATTTTATAAAATTTTCTATACTGCAAATTATGTGAAAAAGAACTAAAAAATTTAACCATTTTAATAACTATTTGAATTCAGATAATATTTCTTTACATAAGCCGATTTTGTGAAAGAGTGTAAGTAGTGAAGGTAGAGCGATAGTCAGATTTATATGTAACTCTGAATTATCTTTTATTACTTTTATTACAGTTACAGAGAGGTCTTGAATTCCTTTTTTTTCATTTTTATATTCATTATATTTTTAATATTTTTTATTATATTTCAGATATTTAAAGAAAGAATGTTTGTGAAATTCCGCACTTTTTTTTAATGAAGAAATTAAAGTGAATTTTATTGGATTCTTTCAAGGTAGATTCATATAAATTTTACGATTTTCGAGATTTAATGGACACTTTAATTATACATAAAACTGTGGTTTTTGTTTAAAAAAAATACTATTATTTAAATCTAATATAAATTGAAATCAATAATTATAAAAATAGTATGTGATATAAAAAAAATTATATGGCTCCGTCTGACGGAAGCTTTACTTTTACTACTTGCTTTTCCGCGCAATCATCTTACATTAAAAATGAATATTATTTAATTAGAGAAAATTAAAATTAAAACAAGTCTATAATTATGAGTTCATTAAATATTATGCATTACACTAACTATATAATTTATCCATTTTGATTATTATTAAATTATAATTTTTATTAAATAAACATAAGTATATAATTGTCAATTCATTAATTATTACTGTTTAATTGTCTACCTATTTATTATTATAATTCCTGTTATTTATTTAAATTATTATTCTAGGGATAATTATTAATTTAATTTCGAATTATTGATTATCAATTATTTATTTACTGAAAATGATTAAATTAACAGGAATTAAAATTCAAACAGAACATGAATTTATTAATTACTCGAGAGTAAATGGGAAGAAAACGAAGATGAATAATTGGTTTAATGAATTTTATTATTTGTTACATAGAGGGAGAGGAGTTTTATTACACAAATTGGTTACATGGAGAAAAATTTTACAAAGAGAATGAGCGATATTGTGAATGTAATTTAATATAGAAAAATTTTTAAAATATAATTCTGTGAATAACAACAGAATTTTGTAAAAATAATTTTTTTTAAAAAAGTTTATAAAAGCCAGCTTAGGGAAAATATTATTTTTTTTCTAAATTGTTTTTCACAGGTTGCAAGAAAAAAAAGTTTTAATCAATTCCAATTTAGAGAGTACACTCTCAAAAAATTATATTTGTTTCACAGCTCAGTAGAAATTCATATGCAATAAATAAGTTTCTTTAGTTCAAATCATTTTGTATTTAATTTGGTTCCTAATAATTAAATTTCTTTGATTTAATTTTCGTAGTTTAAATAAATTTTGTAATAAATATTTCTTACAAAAATATTTCTCTGGTTAAAATAAACTTTATTTGTTACGAAGAAATTAGTTAGTTCGAAAACATTTTATGTTTTATTAAAATAAATAAATTGTATTTGCTTCGAATAAACTTTTAATTATCATAAATAAATGTCTTTGGCTCAAAGAAAAAATTTTATTTCTTATAAATAAATATTCTTGGTTTCAATAAATTTTCTTTGTTATAACTTTCTGAGTGTAAATAAAATATTTGTTAAAAAAAACTTCTTGGTTCAAATAAAAAATTATTTTCGCTCAAAGGAAAATTTAATTTGTTATAAGTAAATTTTCTCGGTTCCAATAAATTTTCTTTATCATTATTTTCTTAGTTCAAATAAATTTTCCTGGTTCAAATAATTATTTGTTAAAAAATTTTCTTTGATTCAAATAAGAATGTTATTTTTGCTCAATGAAAAATTTTATTTGTTATAAGTAAATGTTTTCGGTTTCATTAAATTTTTGGGGTTCAAATAAATATTTGTGCAAAAAAATTTAATTGTCTCGAATAAAAAGCGGTTTTTTGCACAAAAAAAAATTTAATTCTAAATAAATTTTCTTGGTTCCAATAAATTTTTCTTGTTACAATTTTCTTGAATGAAACAAATTTTTCTGATTCAGAGAAATATTTGTTTAAAAAAATTGTCCTTGTTTCAAATAAATTCTATTTGGTTCGAATAAACAAATAAAACGTTTATTTGAAGTAAATAAAAAAGTGAAAAGCTCTGTAGACCAAAAAAAAGTAGTAAAGAAATTCAATAACAATTTTCAATGTCAATTTTAAATTTACAGCACATCTTAAAACACAACTCGAAGATTACATGATGAATTATCCTAAAGTGAAGATTGTCAGAGCCGAGAAGCGTGAGGGTTTAATTAGAGCACGACTTTTGGGTGCTAAAAAGGCGAATGCTTCGGTTTTGACGTACTTGGACAGTCACTGTGAATGTACAGAAGGTTGGCTGGAACCGCTTTTGGATAGAATTGCACGTGATCCTACAACTGTGGTTTGTCCAGTTATTGACGTTATTGATGATACCACTTTGGAGTACCACTGGAGAGATTCCGGTGGTGTTAATGTTGGTGGATTTGATTGGAATCTTCAGGTAAATTAATTTAACTAAATCAATTTTGCATTCAAAACAATGTTTCAAGTTTCATTTTTTTTCAATATTGTTTTCCAATTTTTCACGCTATTTCATTGTTATATTATGTTTGCGGGAAAAATAACACATACTTTGAGTATTTAATTTTATACGTGTATTTATCATTTTTATCCCAAGTACTTATTATTGGAATTAATATTAATTAAATTAAAGAATTAATTTTTCAAATTATTTTTTAATTATTTGTTAATTTTCTTTCCATTATTTATTTTGAAAATTTTAAAAATTTATTTGTTATTTAAATTTATTTTTAAAATTTTCGTTTAATTATTTTTTTATTCATTTCCTAACATTTATGGAAAGGAATTAATTTTCTAACTTAACGAAATAAATATTTTTTAATGAAGTTCAAATTTTAACGAATTAAAAAAAATGGTCGTTTATTTGAACGTTCATCTCTTTAGGGACATTAAGATTAAAATAAATTAATATATCAACGCAAACGTAAACTTTTAGCTAATTAGAATTAATGAATATTTTTTTGAAACAACTTAAATTGATGATTAAATTTTTTTAAAAGCTTTTTGAAAAAATTCATTAGTAGAGATTTGTATAAATTTGTATAATTCTCTAAATTTATTCAAATTTAGAGAGTAAATTAACAAATGATGTGATAGACGATTTTTGTGTAAATTAAATTATACTTGAATAAATAAATACTTTGCTCCTAGGAAATATTATTATTTACAAATAAAATAAATATTAAATTTTCACTCGATTATTAAGTTTAGTGTATTAGTAAATTGGAAAAAAGCACACTCAAATATTAAATTTTTTTTTGCAAAATTTACGTCACTTGAGTTCACAACGTTTATAATCAACGATTTAGAAGATAAAATATGTTTCTATTTAAATTTATAAAAACTTTTCATAAAATTTGATCAATAATTTACAAAAAGTTGTAGAATAAACAAATTTTATTTTTTATGGTGAAAAAAATTATTAATTTTTCTTTCTATCGTTTATCATAAACATTGGAACTCAGCGAATGTACTAAATTATTTTTATTATAATATATTTGATTATTTAAAGTGGAAAAAATCTATTTTCATACACTTAAGTGTTTTAAATTAAATTTACAAATTAATAAAGACAATTAAATAATTAATTCAAATTTATAAAATACAATAAAAATAATTATTTTTAATTGAGAACAATTTCGATTAATATTTGTTACTATAGAAAAATGAAGAAAAAAGCAGGTTTCTATTTTATTTGTTTTTAGTATTATAGTATTTGTAACAAAAAAAAATTGAAAAAATAACTTTGTTTCCTGTTTTTTGCAGTTTAATTGGCACGCAATACCGGAGCGAGAGAAAAAAAGACACAAAAATTCAGCAGAGCCTGTTTGGTCACCAACAATGGCTGGTGGCTTATTCGCAATAGACAAGGAATTTTTTGTAAAGTTAGGCACATATGATAGCGGATTTGATATTTGGGGAGGCGAGAATTTAGAATTGTCATTCAAAACTTGGATGTGCGGAGGTAATTAATTTTGCACTGTACAAAGTACATTTTTGAAAAAGTTTTTTTCTCTTTTTTGTTTATTTCTTTTTTTTCCTCTTTTTATTCTTTTTTCTCAATTTATTTTTCTAATTTTGATTTTATCTCAATTTATTTTTTCTCATTTCGTTTTTTACATTTGGCTTTTTTTCTCCTTTTGTTTCTTTTTTCTCATTTCCTTTTTTAATTCTCTCCTTATTTTGTTTTTCTCTTTGATTTATTTTTAATTTCGTTTTCTTTTCTATATTTCTTTATTTTTTCATTTTGCTTTTATTCTCTTTTTGTATGTTTTTTTCTTTTTTGTTTATTTCTCTTTTTTTCCTCTTTTTATTTTTTCTCATTTTATTTTTCTGATTTTGATTTTATCTCAATTTATTTTTTCTCATTTCGTTTTTTACAATTTGCTTTTTTCTCCTTTTGTTCCTTTTTTCTTATTTCCTTTTTTAATTCTCTCTTTTTTTGTTTTTCTCTTTGATTTATTTTTAATTTCGTTTTCTTTTCTATATTTCTTTATTTTCTCATTTTGCTTTTATTCTCTTTTCGTATGTTTTTTTCTTTTTTGTTTATTTCTCTTTTTATTTTTTCTCAATTTATTTTTTTGATTTTGATTTTATCTCAATTTATTTTTTCTCATTTCGTTTTTTTACATTTGGCTTTTTTTTCTTTTGTTTTTTATCATTTCGTTTTTTTAACACTTTTTCTTTATTCTGTTATTTTGCTTTTTTTCTTTTTCTCACTTTGTTTTTTTTTTAATTTCGTTTTTCATTCTCCATTTCTTTATTTTCTCATTTTGATTTTATTCGTTTTTGTATATTTTTCTCCTTTTGTTTATTTTTCTGATTTTGTTTTTTAAGCTTTTTTTTGTTCATTTTTCCAATTTAGTTTTTTCATATCCTTTTCTTTATTCTCTTATTTTGCTTTTTTTGTTTCTCGCACTTATATTAATTTCGTTTTCTTTTCCTTATTTCTTGATTTTCTCATTTTGCTTTTATTCTCTTTTTGTTTGTTTTTCTCATTTTGTTTATGTTTCACTATTTCTTTTTTTATCTTTTCGTTTAGTTTTGTCCATTTAATTTTTTTTCTCATTTTGTGTTTTTTGTCTTTTCGTTTATTTTTCCCGTTTTGTATTTTTTTCTCTTCTTCTTGATTGTTTCCTTTTTGTTTATTTTTCTCATTTTATTTTTTTCTCATTTTACTTTTTCCTCATTTTATTTCTTATCTTATTTTGTTTATTTTTCATTCACTTTCGTTTCAATTGGAAGAAAGTTTCTTTTTATCTAATTGGACGTGTTGACTTATATAAAAGAAGATTTTACGATCTTGTGTTCTTGTGGATTTTAGGTACTCTAGAGATCTTGCCTTGCTCGCACGTAGGTCACATCTTCAGAAAGCGTTCACCGTACAAGTGGCGTAGTGGCGTGAACGTGCTCAAGAGGAACAGTATAAGACTGAGTGAAGTGTGGCTGGACGAGTATGCCAAATACTACTATCAGAGGATAGGTCACGACAAAGTGAGTACCTCAAATGATACTCATCGCTTTCAACCTACTTTTTATCCTTACTGCAAGAAAAAAAAATCACACCCTTATCTGTATATAGTTAAAAAGGAATCTCTAAAAAGAAACTTTTATTTAGAAAAAAAAAATTTTGTCACGAAAAATATAACGTGGGAATAATTATTCTTAAATGGCAAAAAATATATTTTCAAAAAGAAGATTTAATTACTTTTTATAAATAATAATAAAAGTAAAGAAGAAAAATAATTTCTCTCGAAAAAAAGAATGATTACTCTTATAAAGAGAAATAGAAATATAATTTTTTTGTGAAAGAAAATAGGAGAATAAATTGCAGTGAAGAAGACATTAATTTTGCAATTATTCTGAGAATAGCTTTTTATTCAAATGGATAATAAATCGAAGAGAAAAATGTTTAAATTTTCGAAAAGTAACAAAGAGAACGATATCGTGAAGGCGCACCGTAAAAACCTCATAAATGAGGCGACGTGTGCTCTGTATGCTGAATTTTCCCAAGGTAGTCCTCCAGTCATCGAGTTTAATAGGGACATAATTCCGATTTCAATTCCATATCTAAAGTTGGAGGATGTCTCAGCTATTCGCTCTGATTTCCCTCTGAAAAGTTCTTTCTTCGTGCATTCGATATTTACTTATATAATGACATCCACTTTTTTCTCTCATATCGTACAAACTTTTGCCAAAAATATATTTCCCATGCTGATTTTCAATATTTTATTAAAGAATACATTAGAAATACTTATTTTATACTAGAATACTAAAATTATTTCTAGATTTAAAATACAAGAGCACTTATCCTCTTAGTTTATTTTACAAAATATTTATGTTTCTATATTGTTTTTTTACTTCGGTATCAACGAAATATTATTCATACCACAAGCAATAAAATATTTTCTATAGAAATTTTTCTATTATGAATTATTAAAAAAATGTTAAATGACCAAAAGTACAAATATTTAAAAAATCCCGAACGTTTAAATGAACGGAATATTTTTTGGAATTAAAATATTTTAGAAAATTACTAGTTAAAATAAAAATAAAAAAACAGATTACATTTTTTGAAACCGTTTAACTGCTTTTTTAGTAGATGATTCAATTTTATTATAATTTTTGAATTTGAATCAAATGGTGATTTTTTGTTACTTTTTCTAATTTGTGATTTGATCTATAAAAACATACGGATTAAATTCTCAGCTAAGAAAAAATCTACCTTTTTAATTTTTTTTACTGGGAAAACAAATTTATTTGGTTCAAATAACCAATTGGTTTTCTATTAGAAAATAAATATTTACTTGAATTGAATAATTTTGATTTAAGTCAATTAAATTGTATTGTATTGTCGAAACAATATTTTCCTTCTGTCAAAAAAATAAAAAATTTTAATTCACAATTTTTTGAAATTCATTTTTGTAATATTTAATACAAATTACAAGTAGGAAATACGCACAAGAAATTAAAATTCTAATTCTATGTTTATTTATAGAATTTAATTTACGTAAAAAATATAAATATATTTTTCTAGTGTGTAACTTTGATGCGTACAATAAAGATCCCTTTTGCTTATCTACCACAACACATTGTTCAATATTTTTAAAATTCCATGTTTATACTTGCATTATAATCGACAAAAATTTGACTTTCCTTTGAAGATTTACTTTGATATTTATATTAAATTATGGGTAAGACTGCAAAATTTCAACAGTATCATCAGACCATTATGCAAACAGATATTTGAGAATTTCCATATTTTATAGAATATATTGAGAAATTTTGAAAGTAATCTCAAATATAAATGAATATTCATTTTTTATTATTTTAAATAAATTGTAATTTTGGCAAATAAAATTATAATAAATACCCATTATTAATATTTATTATATTTACTATTTTAAATTCATTTATTATTTGTTATGAATATTCATTATTTCCTGATACTATAACTAATTATTTATATAATGAGACATGGCAAACTATTATAGATTTCTTGTTCAAAATTGACACAAAAAATGTTGTTTTTTCTGCATTTTCTGCAACGAATTAAATTTCATATAAAAATAATAATAATTGAATTTTTGGAAGAATTTTTTCATTCTTAAAAAATAATTGAATTTTTTGCGATTAAATTTATTAAATTTTAAAGATATTTATTTTACTATAATCTTTGATAAAAATGAATTTTATCTGAAAATAAATGAAAGGAAAATTCTATTTTCAGTAATAATTTTAACATTGAATTTGTTTTTTTAAAGGGTAATTATGGTGATGTCTCCGAACGAAAAGCTTTAAGAAGAAAACTGGGCTGCAAACCGTTTAAATGGTATTTGGACAATGTCTACCCGGAATTGTTCATTCCAGGGGAAGCAGTAGCATCGGGCGAGGTAAGAACAAAGCTAATTGTATATTTTCTTTTAACGATATTCCAGATTGCCGCCCAACTGGTATTTCTTCGCTTTTGTAATCAGCACCGAGAGAAAATTTTTTTTCCAGAAGATTTCAGAAATGTCACACTCTGCAACTATTTAATTTAAATATTTATTTCCCTCCCTCCATTAATTGAAAGACTCTTTCATAAATACGTAGTATTTTTTTTATTTCGTTTTTATATTTGAATAAATAAATTATATTTGATTTAAATACAATTTTTCTCTGGGTGTACATCTATCTGAAGTGCAACTGCAAATACTTCTATCCGAGAGTGGGAAAAAATATTGCCCAAGAATATTTCAGTCATCTCACTGAGATGAAATAAAATTTCTTCACTCACTAATGAGTGTTTATTAAGAATTTAATTTCTAGAACTTCTCGAAGGTTTATAAAATAGTATTAAAATTAAATAAATTCTTTCAAGAGGTGAGTGACTTCAAAAGACATTTTGAAAAATGTTAAATATTTACTGTGACGAAGAATTTATGTCAATTAAAGAGTTGTTTTTTTTTCATTTCAAATGATTTAAATTTGAATAGACACACAACACTGAAAGTGGCAAGCAAAAATCTTAGTTACCGCTAACAATCACAGTTTGAAAGCCTAACTGCCTCATACCTTGAATTGCGATGCTTGTATCTATTGTATTCACGTGTCACAGTCGATTGTTAGAAGCAGAGACGATGATTAGTGGCGACGAGTTTGCCGAGGAAACAATGCCTTTGACTGGGAAACAATACTCAACCACTGCCGGAGGAAATTCATCTCGATCAGTTCAATCGTTTGGCTTCCGATGGAAAATCTATTCCTTTATGTTTTTCTGCTTTT
Organism: Leptopilina drosophilae; assembly: GCA_032873175.1. Taxonomy (NCBI): domain Eukaryota; kingdom Metazoa; phylum Arthropoda; class Insecta; order Hymenoptera; family Figitidae; genus Leptopilina; species Leptopilina drosophilae. Next base: position 9,949,510 of record CM065480.1, read on the forward strand.
ATTTTTTCACCTCGCAATTTTCAACTCTTTGCCAAAAATATTTCTTTCCATTTTCCTTTTAATTTTATTTTTCATTACACTTTGCTGAAATTGTTTTTTTTCCTTCGGCAAAAATTGTTTTCAAATTGAATTTTTTTAAGATGAATATATTTATTTATTTAGAATTATCTATTCAATATTTCTGAATTATCCCAAAGGTCAGGGAAATTAGGGAAATGTTGGGAAATTTTATAAAAGTACTGAAAAAATATCAATTTTCTAGAATATCTACAATAAATAAATTCTTGTGAAGAATTTTCTTACAATATCTAAAAAAAGGAATAAAAATCTTGCGCTGAATTTTAATACTTCTTTTTAAAAATAATTCATTTCCGGAGAATAATTTTACTATATTTACGAAAATAATTGAATTCTTCTAAAGAATTTTATTACTATTTTTTTAGAAGAATTTTTATACAATTTTTAAAAATCATTATAATCCTGCGAATAATAATTTTATTTTTAAAAGTAATTAAATTCTTGCAAGAAATAATATTGTAATTTTTGAAAACAAATAAAAATGAACTCAGTAATTTTATTTTTATAAATTATAAAATTACGGAGAAAATTGATTTATGAAAATAATTTAACTCTTTTGAACAATTTTATTACTTCAAAACTGAATTTCTACCAAGAATTTTATTAGTGTGAAAATAAAAGTAATGCTTCTAAAGAATTTTTATAATTCAATTTTATAATTGAATTCCTACAAAAATTTATTTATAAAAATAAAGAAATTCTTCTAACGAATTTTATTACTTTCTAAGTGAATTTCTGTGAATAATTTTATTATTATTTATGAAAATAATTTACTTTTTTTTCTGGGATTTTATGGCAATCCTTAAAAATAATTGAATTTCTGTGAAGATTTTTAATTTAATTTTTGAAAAAAATTGAAATCCTGAATAAAGTATTATTATTTTAAAAAATAATTGAATTGCTGCGAAAAATTGTATTACTTGTGAAAGTATTTAAATATTTGGGAATAATTCCATTTGAATTTTTTAAATATATTAATTAAATTCTTGTAAATCATTTTATTAACATTTTTAAAAATAATTGTAATCATACGCAGTATATAATTTTTTATAAAAATAATTGAACTCTTGGGAATAATAATAATACTGTTTATGAAAATAATAATAATTGAATTTTTGGAAAAATTTTATTGTTTTTTGAAGTAATTGAACTTTATAAAAGAATTTGATTTTTTTCTTAGTAATTGAATTTTTGCCACAAAAATATTCAATTTTTTTTTAATATTTTAATTTTTAAGACGGATTTTTTACAATTTTTAAATATAATTAAATTTCTACGAAGAATTTTATTATTTTTAAAATATTGCAAATAATTAAATTTCTGGAAATAATGTTTTTTATTTTAAGAAATAATTGAATTGTTGTGAAAAATTCATTAAAGCTTTTGAAAATAATTGAAATTTAGCGAAGAATAATATTTAAATTTTTAAGAATAACTGAATGCTTATAAAGAATTTAATTACAATTTTCTAAAACAATTGAAAACTTATTCAGAATTTTATTATTTTATTTATTTTATTTTTATTTATTTATTGTATTTTATTGTATTCTAAAGAATTTTAGTATTTTCTAATTGAATTCCTGTGAAAAATGTTATTATTTATAAAAATAATGATTTTATCAGAATTGTTGGTCAAATATAAAAAATAATTGAATGTCTAATCCGAAATTTATTATTTTTGAAAATAACTAAAATCATAGAACGAGTTTTACTGTTTATAAACAGAATTAACTTTCTGCACAGAATTTTTATAGTTTTTTTTTAATAATTGAATTCTTGAAAATTATAATTTTCGAAAAGAATTGATTTCTTTTGAAGAATTTTATTTTTTTATGAAAATAATTTAATTTTTACAAAAAATTTTACTACAGTTTTCAAACAATAATTGAATTCCTGTGTAGAATTTAATTATTTTTGAAAATAACATTTCTACTAAGAATTTTATAATTTATAAAGATGAACCAATTGTTGTGATAAGAATTTTATTAAAATGTCTGGTGAATAAAACATTCGAATCTAAAATCAGTCAAAAATTAAAGTTGATATTTAAAAGAACAAAATTTTGTAGTTTCTTAATAGTAATAAATTGAATACCGCGTAAATTTTTCTTGTTAATAGTAAGTAAATATTTATTTGGAAAATTATTGAAATTTTAAAGAATTTTATTTGAAATTCAAAAAGTATTAAATTTTTGCTCTCTGCGTATACTTTCGTAAATAAATGAAAATTATTATTCACAATTATTTTGTGGATTGGGGAAAAATGTTTGAAATTATATATAAGTTTAAAGAGATAAATCTCAAGCATCGGTTGTTTATTGAAAAGATGACTTTGTCCTTATCGGCAGATAAAGACGATGATGGCTCAGTTATTTGAGGAAATAAAACCTTTTCGGTCATCCGGAAATCGTATTTGTCGAGTTCTCGACGGCACGTAGTTGCAATATGTACTGCTCGAATTATTCACGGCAGTGTACGGTTTCCGAGCTGGTAGCAGGGTTTTGTGCGACCTATAAATTTCCAACAGTGTGGGGGAGGTTTTTACGTGATTTAGCCAATGGCGTGAAAAAAAAATCAACACACTGGTCGCCCTAGGTATATGTGCGTGTGCGAAAAGAAGAGAGAAAAAAAAGCATGACTGCACGTAGGTGAAAGTGATGAAGACGTGTAGAGAAAAGTTTTCAGAGAAGGAGCGCGCGCAAAATAAACCGACAACATAGAGAAATGGAAGGTGGAAATAACGTGAAAATATAAGTTTACAATGCCTGCTAGTGCGCAGACTGAAATTGTTATTTTACATGTGGCACGGTTGTGTTTTAAAGTGAGCGGCGTAAAATGCTCTCCTTCTCGGCAAAAATGCCTGCTCATTCGTCAGAGAATTCTCTCTCCTTCACCTAGCAGCAGACGGTGAAACGATTTTTATTTACTTATTTCTTTTTTTCTCCCCCAACAGCAGCTTGCGCTTCAAAGAATTTATCACTGAATCTTTACGTTTGCTTCAGTTCATGAAACAAACTCAATTCAAGAACAAAATTTCTAAAAGAAGATATATATTCACTGAAATTCATCAAGATGAAACATTGATCCGTTTCCTTTTTTGAAAATACAAATTATTTTCCACCTGGGAATTAGACAAAAGTTGTTTATTAACTATAACATTATTAATAATTCTTAACTATAATAATCGACAAATTTTCTCATTCATTCTTTTTGTTCACATCGGAAGTTTGACTTTCGTGTGTGCTTTTGTTTTTTTTTCTTCAGAAAATACTATTTAACAAATCGAAAATATACAGGTATTTTTCATGATTTATATCATAAAATAATATTTAGAATTAAAAACTTAGTAAATTTAAAAAAAAATTAAGATTAACAAATAAATCTTTTTTTGCATGCGCTTTTTTTATAACAAATTTCGTCTGACTGATCTAAATTATAATAATTTTTCTTCTTTCTATAATTATAAAAAATATTAGAAAATGGGTTATTTGTTAAAAAATTACGATGAATCGGAAATAAGTCCATTTTAATAGCAAGATTTTTATTTTTTGAATAAGAATATTGTTCACAATTTCATTCTTTTCTTTTGGGGAAAAAGTTACATACTCCCGTTTCTTAATATTTTTGAAGAAAATTCTCAATTTTAATAAAGAAACAATCTGCATCATTTCTATTTCTCAATTATAATCATTGATTTCATAAAATTCAAAGTTTATGAAAAATAAAGCAAAAAATATGTTTATAAATTCTATTTGACAGTTGCAAATTTTAATTAAAAATGAAATTTATTACGAATTTCTTTAATCGTAAAATTATTCGAAAACATGAATAAAAAATATCAAATTCAAACCTTTTTAAAATTAAACGACTTATAAAAGTATTATCATTATTTTATATTATGAACATTGTAACAGTCACTTCTTAAAAATTATTTTCATCATTTCAATTCAATTATTATTTTCTAGAATTATTAATTATAATTCTTCTCTAAATCTTCTATTTTTAATAGTTTTTGAAAAAGTTCTTTGAGAATTTCTAAATACACACATTGATAAGGGAATTTTTCTAAAAAATTATCAAAAACTTCTTATGAATTTAGAAACTTTCTCATGAAATAGTGTAAAAAAGTCCAAAAATTTGGGGAAATTCTCTTGGGAAAATTTGAACATTTAGGAAAATTTCCTTATGAAAATATAGTAAAAATTCTAAGAATTTCGAAAAATTGCCATATTTGGAAGAATTTACACATAACTTTAAATTGTTTTAAAAAATTAAATTAAACTTAAAAAAAATTCTTTACAATTGCTAGTTAAAAGTGAAGAAAATTCAAATTTTCAAATATTTTAATTTGAGAACGTTTCAAAATTATTCAATTATTATCTAAATACGAAAGTAAATATTTTATTGAATAATTGAATGTATTTAAAAATTTAAATCTTATAAAGAATTTTATCAACAAATTTTTTATTGAATTCTTTTGACGAATTTTAATCAAGTTTTTAAGAATAATTACATTTTTCGAGGAATTCGATTAAAATTGTACTAAAAATACTATAAATTCTGCGATGAGCTTTCGTATTTATAAAAAATAATAATTGAATTAAGAAAAAAAAATATTATTTATGACATTAATTAAATTTTTGAGAAGAAATTTATTAAAAAAATTAAATAATTGAATTCCTGTGAAATTTGTATTATATTTATGAAAATAATTTATAAATGTTTCAGTACAACTTTATTAAAAAGTACAATTCTTTTGGGAAATTTATTAAAATAGTAAATATTGAAAATCATTGAAATGAGAAACATTTTTTATAATAATTAAATTTTAGAGAAGAATTTTATCATTTATAAAGATAATTGTGATTTTTAAGAGAATTTTTCTTTAAATTTTGAACAAAATTGAACTTTTGTAAGAAGAATTTTATTACTTTGAAAATAATTGAATTTCTGCAATCATTTGTAACCTCTCCAAAATTAAGTTTTTGAAAATGCTTTTAGCTAAAATTTTTTTATAAATCAATTATTTTATACAATTTATTAAATATATTTAATTGATTTTAAGAAGAATTTAAATTACTAACTTTTTGCAATAATATAAGTTTTTTTAAATTTCTAATTTAATTAATTAAAAATAGAAATTTTATAAACATTCAAATTAAAACCTTTTGAAGTTGATTTATTTATGAATATCACAATCGCAACTCTTTTAAAATTGAATTAATTTTGAAATATTTAAGTAAAATGTTCATTAAGTAATTTCTAAGTCATTATTTTATGATAGTTGTTCAATAATTAGTTATTTATAATGAAAGTTATTTAAAATGAAATTATTGTCAGAAATAGAAAAATTGACGTTTTGTATTAGAATTTTCATGATGATGTGATAGTTTATGAGGCAAACAAAAAAGACCAAAATTCAGAATTTTTTCTAGTACTTTGTAATTTTCGTAGTTATAATTAATAATTATAATCTATATTCCGAATCATATTTTATATTTATGAAAAAAAATGTTAATAAAAATGTTTAAATTCTTCTTTTTTAAATTGCTAATTTTATTTAAAAAAGTATGTAAGATGTTAGCCGCGCGAATTGTTGCTGGTTCTGATTTAAGCAAAATAAACTTGTTATTTTGTCAATAATGATCATTATATTTACCAACAAATACATCTGTCATTTTTATGGATTCCAGGGAGAAACAAGAACGATCTCGATGTTCTCGCGTTATTCCGGAAATCTCATGAAATTCAAAAATATTCAACAGATTTGATTCAAGTCCCTAGACGAGGGTACGACGATAAATGGGTTTTGACAATAAACGTTCGTACACGTCAACTGCTACCATCCTCGGCACTCTCATGGCAAATTGACTAACACCAATGCTTTTCTTTTTTAACCAAAACAAAGAGCGCTGAGAAGAGTACCTGTCATAGAGGGGAAAAAGTATAAATGCAAAGGGGAAAAATGAAGAAGAATTAAAATTGATTGCCAAAAATTTCAGAGAGGAAATTATATTTTAGATAAATTTTTATTTTAATACAATTCTTCGCAATAATTTCATTATTTTTATAAAGAATAGAATTTATCAGTTTCACAAATAATGAAATTCCACGTAGGAATTCAATTATTTTCGAAACAATAATATTATGTTCAGGATTTCAATGATTTTCAAGAATAGCAATAGAATTCGTCACGAAAATTAAATTATTTTCAAAAATGTAATAATTTTTCGCAAGAATTTAATTATATTGAGAAATAACAAAAATTCTACGATGTCATTCAATTATTTCAAGAAATGAAAAAAATTCTACTCACAAATTCAATAGTATCCGAAGATAAATAATTTCATTATTTGTAGGAATTGAAATATAAAATAATAAAATTTTTCACAAGAATTACATTTTTTTAATATTATAATTCTTTGCAGAAAGAATTTTGATCAGCATTAAATTATTTTCCATATTTGTGAAAATATTCTCCTGAGTTCAATTATTTTTATGAATAATATACAATTTTCACGGAAATTTAATTATATCAAAGAATTGCAAAAATATAAAATTTTCAAGAATTCAATTATTTTTAATTGTTTTGAGATCTGACTGTTTTTTCAAATATTGCAATAGAATTCTTCACAAAAAATCAATTATTTTCATAATTAATAGAATTCTTGAGAGGAATTCAATTCTTTATAATTTTACAATTATTTTCAATAATTGCAGAAGTATTTTACTCCTGAGTTCAATTATTTCAGTAAATAATAAAATTTTTCTAAAGAATTAAATTATTTTCAAAAATAATAAATTTTTTTTTAGAAATTCAATTATTTTCATAAATTGTAATAGAATTCTTTATAAAAATTTATTTATTTTAGTGAGTAATGAAATTGTTCCCAGGATATGAATTGTTTTTCAAAAGTGCTATAAAATTCTTGGCTCAAATTCAATTATTTCTTAAAATAAGTAAATTGTGTCAAAAATAAAAAATAAATAAATTATTTTTAAAAACTGTAATAGAATTCATCACCTGAATTTAATTATTTTCAGAACTACAATTTAAATATGTAATAAATAAGTTATTAGAATTTCATATAATTTTATTTAAAATTCTAAAAAATTTGTCTTCTGAGAAATTTTAATTCAATTTTTTTAAAGTCACTTAAGTAAATGAATAATATTGAGTGGAACAATTTTATTTTAATTTTTAAAAATAATTAAACTTTATTGCTGAATTTTCTAGTTCAAATGTAATTAACTCTCTAAATTGGAATTAGTGAAAATATTTACTAATTTGAATTAGTCATCACATTTTTTTTAAATAATTGAAACTTAGCTAAAATTTTATTAAAATTCTTTAAAATAATTGAAGGTCTGAGAAGAATTTTAATGCTTATCAAGATAAAAAATGTTATTATTTTTAAAATTTTTAATTGAAATTCTTCAAAAAAATCAATTATTAACATAATTAATCAAATTCTTTGAAAGAAATTGAATATTTTCATGAATAGTAAATTTTTTTACTGAATTCAATTATTTTCTAAAATAATGAAATTTTTAGGAATTTTAATAATTATAATTATATTCTCAGAAATTCAATTATTTTCATAAATCATGAAATTATTGACAGAAATTCAATTATAAAATAACAAAATTCTTCATGCGATTTCAATTATTTTTATAGATAGTCAAATTCTTGTCAAGGATTAGTTACTCTCAAATATATTAAAATTTTTGTCAGCAATTCAATTATTTTCAAAAATAATAATATTTGGGACTGGAATTAAATTATTCTTAAAAATTGCAATAAAATTCTTCATAAAAATCAATTCATTTCATAATTAATAATTCTTTTAAAAAATTCAATTATTTTTAATAAATGTAGCAATAATATTTTACTCCAAAATTCAATTTTGGTTTTAAATGATAAAATTCTTTAGAAGAATTTGTAAGAAAAATAAATTTTTCTAAAAAATTATAATTGACTTCTTTTAAAAAATTCAATTATTTTAATAAATATAATATAATTTTTCATTGAATTTCGATTATTTTCCAAAGCTGCTATAAAATGGTTCGTTGAAATTTAATTATTTTCAAAAGTAATAAATTTCAGGTAGCAATTTATTTAAGTTTTAATTTTTAAATAAAAGCGATTAAAAGTTTTTGAATATTTGTCTTCTGATAAATATTAATTCAATTATTTAAAGTCACACAAATGAATAAAAAATTCATGTGAATAACTCTATTTCGATTTTTGAAAATATTTGAATATCCATGCAGAATATTGTTATTTTTCAAAGTTATTGAATTCTAGCGAAGAATTTTAATGGCATTTTTTTAAGTAATTCAAATTCTGCGATGATATTTATTATATTTAGGCAAATAATTAAATTTTTAAATAAGATTTTTATTATTTATGAAAATCAGAGTTATTAAAATTTTTCAACAATCTGAGTTCTTAAAAGAAATTAATTTTGAACTAATTAATTAAAAACTGGAGTTTTCTAAAATTTCAAACTGAAATTGTTTGTAATTAATTTATTAATTAATAATGGAAACGTAATTCTTGTCAGTTTTAATTATTTTTTGAATTTTTAAGCACAATTATTCATTAAATAATTTTTTTGATATACTTCCTTAAGAATTGTGTCGATTCAAAAGTTTTTATAGAGAAAAAGAATTGTATAAAAGAATTGAATGTTAAGTTTCACGAAAATGTTTTTGGACAGCAAAAACCAGATATTTTGCAGTAATTCTAGAAATTTGATATTTTTCCAGTACATTTGATAAAATCCTCCTAATTTCCCTGATTTCTCCTAACCGATTTAATTTTCCCATGACTTCTCCCCTCCTCGCACCTGTGGCCACCCTATGTATATACTATATAGTCATTGGCTTTAAACTACGTATATATTCAGAAAGAGTCTTTTAAATGGAAACTTTTCACCCAGTTTTCAGTTCTGCAATTAAAAAATTAATTTACAGAAAGAAAAACTAACTTTTTAAACTTTTGCATGATACCAAATTCAAAAGTTTGTTTCAGCATCAAAGGCTTCCACGTTCCTCTGCCATCAAGTTTTTTCACAGCAATCTACATCCATTGGAATTCTCATATGTCCTAAAAGCCCTGGAGTGTCATTTGGTTTTAATCAATTTTTTTTCTCTACCCTAGCAACATCACTCGACCATTTGGAATTTTAAGGGGAAAACGTTGGATGATTTTTTTAGCACTTTCAATGGACTTTTATGTATAATAGAACGCGCATATTTGGATTAGACTCACAGACTGTAAACTTTTATGTTATTTTGCATGTGCGCTATAGCCTTAAACCGCAGATACAGCGTTCGCATTGGGTAAAATCAAAACTTTTCCAAGAGAGCAGTCGTCAGCCGAAACATCGTTATCTCACACATGCATAAACTATGCTCTCTCTCTCTCCCTCTCTCTCACTGTATATATTTGTGAAAGTGTAACAGTGTGCGGGCGGTTCGTCAGAAACAACCACAATGTCCGTTTTCGATTTTTTACTGCTCATTTGAAAAATGGAAAGTGCACTGTCGATGGTTTACCCCCGAAAAAAGGAAAAAAGAATGGGAGGAGAGGAGAAAAAGAGAAAATGAAAAGAGCGTATGGAGAGATATGGAGGAGTCACGTTTTGGAGTTTGCTCGTTAATATTGCTTTTGACTCAACTTAAAATTACGCTCGTTACATATCATAAATTTTGTTTAAAAAATTTAAATTTTAACATTTTTTTTTATTTTCTTAATAATCTATTCTAAAATGTCATTTTAAATTTTCTAAAATATTATTTTAAATTTTCTAAAATATTATTTTAAATTTTCTATAAATTCTCTACAAAATTTCAATTATTTTTATTAATAATAAAATACTTCTGAATTATCTTTTATAATAATAATTCGTCATGTTCCGGAAATCTGTTCGCAGTTTGAAGTTAGTTGTTGTTTGCTTTTTTGATTCCCAACTTTTTTTAATAATAGTTCTTTTCATTTTTTTTTAATTTTATACCTAATTCATGGCATAAAAATCATTAAAATTCTTGCAAAGAATCTTATAATTTATAAAAATAATTAAATTCTTTAAAAGAATTTTAGCTATTTTTTGAAAATAGTTAAATGTTTTGGACGAATTTTTAAAAATTTTTCAAAATAATTATATTCAATCCTAAACTTTTAATAAATATTTTTAAAAATAAATGTATTCTGTTGAGAAATTTTATTAACATCACGATAAATCGTTAGGTATTAAAATAACACCAAAAAGGATTAAAATAATCCAATTTAGTGTTATTTTAATCCATTTTGGTGTTATTTTAATACCTAACGATTTACCGTGATACTATTAAACATAATTGATTTCCTACAATGAATTTTTCCTATTTAAAAAGATAATTCAATTTTTTCGAAAAATTTTATCAGAACTATAAAAAATCATTGAATTTGATTAATATTTTTAAAAATAATTGTATTCTTTCGAAAAAAGGTACTACAATTAAATTAAAAACAATTGCATTCCTTTGAAGAATTTTATTTGTAATGAAAATAATTGCATTCCTGCAATTGCGAAGAATTTTATTAAAAAATTTCCAAAATCCTGATTAAATTCTTTTGAAGAATTTTTTTGAATTTTTTTAAATAATCTTTTTTCTTTAATAATTTTGATTGAAACTTTTGAAAGTAATTGAATTTTATGAAGAATTTCTTTCAATTTTTTAAAATAATCGCTTCTGTTAAAAGTTATAATCCTTTAATGAAATTTTATTTAAAAAAAATAAATATAGTAACATTTTTATACGCAAATTGTATCATTTTTGAATTTTTAAAGAAAATAATTTAATATTTTACAAGATTTTTCATAAAAATTTGAAAAATAATTTAATTTTTTAAATAAATTTTACAGAAGGTGTTAAAAATAATTAAATTTTTGAGATGCAATTTTTTTTAAACAATCAATTATTCTATGAATGATTTATTTTTGTATTTAAATATTTGAATTTTGATAAGAATTGATTGAAAAAAAAAAATTTTAGTTCAAATTTTAGAAAATAATTAAAAGTGTTAAAGTAGGATTTTTTTAGAAATAATTAAATTTCAAAAAGTTTTCAAATTTCCATCTTCGAAATTCTAATTGCTGTAAAACATCTGAATATTTAAATATAAAATTTTTTTATTTTTTTTAGCTTCTTTTAAAATTAAAAGTTTTGGAATAATATTATTCAAAAATTAAAAAAAATAATTGAATTTTGGAAGATTTGTTGTTCAAAATTTTTACAAAAATGTTCCCAATGGTTTTACATTGAAATTATTTAAACATTTTAAGCAAATAAAGAACAAAATAATTATTTAAATATTTATTTTACAAAAATAATTGAAATTTCAAAGATTTAATTCGGAAATTTTGAAAAAGTTTTAACTTAAATCTCTGGAAAATTTATGGGAAGCAAAGGTATAAAAATATATTAATTTTTATTTCGCAACAATTCAAGTATTTTCAAAAATTACAATAAAATTGTTCGCAAAAATTTAATTATTTTCAAAAATACTAAACTTTTGTCATAAATTTAGATAATAATTGAATATTGGAAGCATTATGTCGTATGAATTTTTAGAAATAATTGAATTGTGAAAAGGTTCCGATTTAAAATTTTTGAAAATTTGATTTTTTCATACTTAGAACTAACAATTCTATCGAAATAATTATGTTTTTTGAAATTTTAAATTAATTTTTTTTAAATCTTTGGAGTTTTTGTTTCTTAATATATATTTTTATTAAAGACTTTCGGAATAATCAACATTTTTGCAAATCTTTATTTCCTATTAAAAAATAATAATGATAAAATATTTATTTAAAATAAAACTATTGACGTTTTAAAATTATTTATTTATTTTACAAACAAAAGAAATATAGAACATCCTAAAAACCATCATGAAAATCAATATATAAAATTTGAAGTTAAATTTTACTTTTCTAGTTTCAATTAATTTTATCAATCTCAATTTCAATCATTTCAAACTTCAATTTAGATATTTTATTACTTATTTTTGTTGTAGGATCTATTAACAAAATATCGGAAAAACTGTTTTTTTTACTTTTATTAAAAATAGTTTTTGTAAAATATATATTTTTGATTAAAAAATCATATTAAAAAATATATTTCTATGATAATTGACAAATCATTTATTTGAATCAAATGGATTTTTTTAATATATCTAAAAGAGTCTAAAGTATATAATTAATTGAACTCTTGTTTGCTCCGTAATTGTTAATTTTTATTAATACAAAATTGAAGGACACATCAATTTATTTTGTACGTTTTAATTAACAGTCATGGAGAAGAACATTAAACTAATCAAAATCAAAATAAATACAAATTTATTTTGTATATAAGTTCAGTTTATATTTTTTTTGTCACACCTTTTTGTCACCTATTTTTAGAAAAAAAAAATAATTCACTTTTTCACCTATTTCGAAGAAAAAAGGTTCTGCAATCTCTGAGATTAAATATTTGTGACACTCCTATACTTTTACGCTCTTTTCATTTAAAATTTTTTGTAAATGTAAAAAAAACTAGTATTAAGTATTTTATATTCAGTGGATGATCAATAAGCGCAGAAATTAAAAAAAATTTCAAGGAATATATTCTTGCGGAAATTTTGAACTTAATTTAAAACATAGAATAATTTAATTGTAGTATTTAATAATTTAATTATATCAAATATGAGTCGTCGATATCTTAAAATAACACAAAATTTCTGCATTATTTCCAAGAGAAAAAAAAAATTACTGTCTGGCTTCAAATTTACTTTAACTGCTGATTTCCACATTACAATTGAATAAAGAACATGTGTCTGGCTAGAGTGCACTTGAACTGAGACTCTGGAATTAAAAAAAATCTAAAAAAGTTATGAAAGAAAAGTTTACTTCAATATCAGTAGTGGAAGTAAATTATAGGTCAGACATAAGTTTATTAAAACTTCTGCAGTGTGGAAGTTGGTAGTACTTGTGTTAGTCACAACACAAATAAGTAGTTAAAAAAAATTACAGTCAGACAAAATATTTCTATACTCCTGAAATATGAGAATTAGTATTTTAAAAAAAGTTTTCATTAGACCTTTGATTTTATTTTTATTTTTTATTTAAAGTTAACCAAGCTTAAAGTAATTTAAGAAAAAGAAAAAGATTCAGTTTGAAAATTATGAAAGACCGTTTGTAATTCTTCAATATGACTAAAACTTGATAAAAATGACTCTCGTTTTAGTAAAATAAGTCGAGAAAATTGCATTTTTTGAAAAATGTCGAAAAAAATGTATTGGCTGACTAAAATTTACTTGAACTACTGATTTTTAAATTGTAGAAGTATAAGAAAATTGTGGATGACTTATAATTTACTTTTACTACTGATTTTCAAATTCTAAGACTGGTTGCAATTCTTAAAGAAATTGGATTTTTACATTAAAAATTTTTAATAATTGAATTTTTGAAGCATTTTATAAAAATTATTAACAGTATTAATTAATTCCTTCATAGTTCATGGTCCATATATGGCCACAAAAAGTAGTAACACCTTTCTGTTTATGGCCATATACGTTCATTTAAAAAAAAAATTACTAAATATAATTTGATTTCAGTTTCGAAGTGTAAACTAAGGTTTTTGGGACCGTTGAATCCAAATTTGAAGTCAAATTTGAACAAATTAAAAATATCGGATCCAACATGGCGGATAATTTCCAGATTGATGCAATACGAAAGAAATTTGTTTCTCGGGAATTATTGGGGTCTCTAAATTCGATTTTGTTGTTCGTTTCTCTAAATACTAAACTGCGGATTCAATATGGCGACCAAACTTTTTAAATATTGACGAATTTGTCTAAAATGTTTACTAAAGGATTTTTAAATTTTAAAACAGAAACATCTAATTCAAATTCAGAGACCTAAAGCCTCCCAAAAAACGAAATTCGAATGGATCGCATCAATCTTGAAATTATCCGCCATATTGTATCCGCCATTTTGAATTTATAAAATCTAACATCATATTTATAAGCAGCGACCCCGAAAATCCCCGAGAAATGAATTTCCGTTGAAACGCATCAGTTTTAAAAACATCCGCTATATTAGGTCGCCATGTTGGATTCGCCATTTTAAATTTTTAAAATTGACCCAAAATTCGAATTCAACGGCCTTAAAAACTTTATAAATGAGGAATTCATATTTTATTGTAAATTTTTTTTCTTAACTTCTTTTGGACCACAAGTGAGTTTTAACTGAACTGCGAAGGGGTTACTTTTGAGATAAATAATTTCAATTAAAAATTCTACAAAATTATTGAATTTTTTAAGGTCAGCCATTTAAAAAATTTTAATCCATACGTAAAAGTAATTAATAATAACTATTTAAATATTTAAGTACAAAAGAATTATAAACTTGAAGAATTTAATCTTTAATTTCTGAAAAAATGACTTTTTTGAAAAATTCTAATTAAACTTTTTTTTGACCTCTACTCTCTAAATTTAATTTAGTAAAAATGTTTATTAATTTGAATTAGTTACTGATTATTTGCTTCTGAATTAGTAAATTTCACACTAAAATAAAACGTATATTAAATTTTGTAAAAGTATTTTACAATTTGAGAAAAAGTGCAAAAAACCGAAATTTTGACATATACTAAACTTAAAAAAATTTATGTGGAATTTAGTAAAGTTTTATTAAAATTGAATTAAAATAATTGATAATTGATATAAATATATTAAATACCATATAAATTTTTTAAAGTTTAGTATTTTCTATATCAAAATTTCGGTTTTTTGCACATTTCTTCAATTTGTAAAATACTTTTACAAAATTTAATATCACTGTTACCTAAAAAATATCAAATTTCAACAAATTGATCTCAAAAAGTGGATCAAATCAGAATCTGATGTGAATTTTTGGATGATTTTGATCCATTTGTGGGGGTCATTTTGACATTTTTAGAAAAACAGTGATATATTTTCTTTCAGAGTGGAATTTACTAATTCAAAAGCAAAAAGTCAGTAACTAATTCGAATTAATAAATATTTTTACTAATTCAAATTTAGTGATTTTTTTTAATAAAACTACTAAATTCCACATAAATTTTTTTAATGTTTAGTATTTTTTATATTAAAATCTCGGTTTGCTGCACTTTTTCCCAAAATTGTAAAATACTTTTACAAAATTTAATATACATTTTATTTCAGTGCACTAATAAATTAATAGAAATTACTATTTATTTAGTAAACTTTACCAATTCAAAAGCAAATAGTTAGTCATTAATTCAATCTGGAAAACATTTACTAATTCAGATTTTAGAGAGTAAAGTTTTACCAAAATTATGATCAACGATGGGAAAAAATTTTTTTAAGGACAAAAAACAATTTTTTTGTTCATAAATTGTTAATTTATAAATCATTGATCAATAGGAAGAAACGACCTTCTAAGTCGTTAATTATTATAAACGTTGCGAACTTCAAGAACGTGTATAAAAAAAAAAAAATTTCACAGATGTGGAAATTTTATGTGTAATTTTAAAAATCGATGACTCTTACCACAGAGAGTCGCATTTACTCTTTGCTGAAATTTTTTTTATTCCTATGTTAATTTGATCGGAAATAATTATTTATTTGAATTTTATTTATTTGCCTCTAGAAGTTTAATAATTAACAAATAATATTAATAAATAATACTAATAATTAATATCAATAATTAATTAATGTATTGTTTTTCGAATGACAGATTTTCAGGATGTATAGAAAAAATAATGATTTTTAATAAAATTCTATGTAAATAAATACAGATTCGTAATTTGGGTGAAGGAGGCAACACCTGTTTGGATTCGCCAGCTCGTAAGGCCGATTTACACAAACCGGCTGGACTGTATCCCTGCCACCGACAAGGCGGCAACCAGGTACAATAAAAAAAAAAAAAAAAAATTCCCCAGAGCAATTGGTTGCCGATTAAACCCATCCCCAATGGCAGCATTGCTGTCGGCGGCTACTTATCGATCCTTGGAAAGCCGTGAATCGGTTGGAATTCAAATGGTGCTCGCGATAAAAGAGAGAATGACTAGTTTATTTAAATTGACGTGCTGATGCCAAAATGGGTGTTGCGAAAGATATTGCCTTTGATCGATATATCAGTTTATTATTTTCATTTTTGTTGCCCCGTTATTTCTTTGTCATGTATTCTCTTGTAAATTGATTGAAAGCTAATAGCTGTAATTAATCGCCCCCGACATATATTTCAATTGTTCTCAAATTACGAGATAATATTAAAAATGAATCAACGGGCATTTATTAAAACTATTATTCGTTTTCAATTGAAAATGTATTTTGCTTTCGTTTTTCTTCTTCTCTCTCCAATACACGATGGGGAAATGAATTTCAAATGCGTCTTTAATTCCAAACGATTTACGACTTTTCAATAAATAATCTTTATTTATGTGTAACTTAATATTTTTGTGTTTTTGCATGTGCAAATTGCTTTATTTGTGCGTTGTGTGTGTGTGTGTGTGTTTCGTAGTGCATAGTAAATTTGAAATGCAAGTTTTGTGATGTGCCCTGTTTTTCTTTGTGAATGCATATAAACGAGAAAATAATATCATCAGCTCCTTGCTCTGTGTACACTTTATAATCGGTGCGTCTCTGCTGAATTTTAATGCAGATAAGACAACTTACTAGTGGCGTGTGCATAGATTCGCCAGGAAAGCCAGAAGACCTACACCAACCGGTAGGCCTTTGGCCCTGTCACGGCCAGGGTGGCAATCAGGTACACGTTTTATAGTCTTCCGTTAAAAACAAAAAGTAACCTTGGTAGCATGCCTATTTAAATACGGTGATGGTATATTAGCAAAATGGAAGAAAATTCTCGTAATATAATGAAAAGTAAAAAAAAACCAGTTCTTTGGTTTCATGTTCCCTTATAGCAGGGTTGCCACAGGTCAGTAAAATCAGGTAAAGTTAAATTTGTCAGGAAAAAGTCAGGGACTTTTATTATACTGAAAAAATTAAATTTTTTAAATTCTCATAGAAAAATTCTAGTTTCTGTTTTGTTTGACTCATAAACTATAAAAGTACCATGAATTCTATAACAAAACCTTCAATTTCTTCTATTTCTGACAATAATTTCTTTTTGAATAATTTAATTCAACTAATTCAAAAAACCAATCAAACACTATGTCAAAAAAATTAATTTAATGAATAATTGTTCATTAAATAATTTTTTTGATATAGGGTCAGTCCATTTTATTTCAACCAAAGTCGTTGCGACCTATTTTTAGAAAATTATGATATTTAGGAATAATAATTTTTAATGTACATAATATTTAAGGTACATTTTTTCTTATTTCTACCATATAGAATTAAAATATCAGCATACCGAATAAAAGTATATTGAAATTACTCAATATTGAGTAAATACTATTTTCAAAATATTAAAAAGCTTTTGAAAAAATTGTGATTGAAATATTACAAATTTCTTCATTTGACATGAGTCTTTAAAAATCAGTTTTCACATAATATTCTTGACTTTTTTTACAAAAAAATCAATTAATATAAGTTAAATAGGCTATTTCTCACAAATATCAATCAAAATTTTTATGTTATTTAAATTATTTATGTGATTTTTTTTGTAAATTGCAGAGCTGTCAAAATAACCTGTTTTTCGTGCAACTCAACTTAAAAACTTAAATTCTAAATTAAATGGATTAAATTTTTAAAAATAATTCCCAAAAATGTGGTGTTTGAATATTAAAAATTATTATTCCTAAATATCATAATTTTCTAAAAATAGGTCGCAACGACTTTGGCTGAAATAAAATGGACTGACCCTATAGTACATGAAAATTCAAGAAAATGAATTTTTACAAAAATTACGTTTCCAATTGTTTTAAATCAATGAATTACAAATACAAATTACAAAAAATTGAAATTTTTGAAAACTTCAGTCTTTAGTAAATTCATTCAATATTAAAATTTTTTTAAGAACTTTTTTTTCAAATATTTTAATAATTCTGGTTTTTATAAATAATAAAAGTCTTTTTTTAATTTCAGCCATTATATCCATAAATAATGAATATCATCGCAGAATTTCAAATTTCTTTCACAAATTCCATTAAAATTCTTCGCTAGAATTCAATAACTTTGAAAAATAATAATATTCTACACGGAAATTCAAGTATTTTCAAAAATTGAAATGAAGTTATTCGCCTGAATTATTTATTTAAGTGACTTTTAAAAAAATTGAATTAAAATTTCTCAGAAACGGAATATTTTTAAAATTGTAAATAAAGTTATTTAAGCTTTAATAAATTCTTGCGAACAATTTATTACTTTTAAAAGTATTTAAATTTCAAAGAAAAAAAATTATAGCACTTTTGGAATCATCGAAATCCAACAAAAAATTATCTTATTTATAAAATAATGGAATTTTTTTAAAGAATTCTATTGCAAATTTTAAAAATAATTCATTTTCCCTCCCAAAATTTTATTAGTTTTGAACATAATTAAAATCTACCAAATAATATTATTATTTAATAATATAATTGAATTCTGGAGTAAAATGTTTGTAATTTTTGAAAAATAATTGAATTTTATTACAAGAATACAAAAAATTTTATTGGAACTTTTTTTAGAAAATAATTAAATTTCTGTGAGAACTTATATTAATTAAGAAAAGTTTATTTTAATTTATTTTTTGTAAAAATTCTATTGCTAATCAAAACTTTATTATTTTTTAAAATAATTAAATTTCTGCAAAAAATTTTATTATTCTTGAAAATAATTAAATTCTTGACAAAAATTTTATTATTTAGAAACAACAGTGATTAAAATATTATAAAAAGTTTTGTTAATTTATAATTGAAGTCTTGTAAATAATTTCATGATTTATGAAAATAATTGAATTTCTGCAAATTCAATGACAAATATTGTAATAATTTTATTATTTTTGAAAATATTCTTTTCAGACCTTAAATTATTTTTAGAAATTTTAATAATATCCTACCCAAAAGTTCAATTATTTAAAAAACAATTTTCAATTCACTGATTTTTGAAGTCCATTATTTTAATAAAATTTTTCAAAATAATTCAATTATTGAAAAAAATGTGATAAAATTCTACGAAAATATTTAATTATTTTAATAAAATAATAAAACTTTAACAGGAATTAAATTATTTATAAAAGAATTGGTATAAACTTTTTATAAATTTCTTTTCAACAAATCCATTATTCCAAAATTTTATACAAGGATTTAATTATTTCCACAAATAATAAAACTCATTGCAAATTATTAATTATTTTTAATTCCATTATAACTAAAATCCTAGTAAAATGTAATAATTTAAATTTCTTTATAAAATTGTTTATATAAGAAATTTTAAAAATCATTTAATTATTTATTTAATAAATGACAATATTTGTATATAAAGAAAATTTTTTTAAAAATAATTTAATTTTGAAAAGGTTTCAAATTTAAAACTTTAAAATCTGAATTTCCCAATCTTTTAATTAATAATTCTTTGTAAAATTCTTTTTTTTTGTGAAGATTTGATTGTATTTTTAAAAATTATTTGATGTTTTCAATTTGTAATATTTATTTCGTTGAAGAATTTTTGAATAATTGAAATTTTTTGTAAATTTGAATTGCAAACAAAAATTATTAAAAATAATGGATTTAAAGAAGAATTTTAGTTAAAAATGCGCAAAAATAATAATTGAATTCAACATGATAAAAATAATTTTTAAGATGTTACAGTTTGTTTCAAGTTATTGAATTTTAAAAAGATTTGAATTTGAAATTTTCTGAAAGTCTTAATTTCTATGGAAAAATGATGATTAAATATTTACTTTAAACAATGTAATTATTGATGTTTTTGAGTAATTTTACAATTAAAGAAATTTGCAAATAAATATATTGGACTATTTTTTTGATTATCTAATCATGTTTAAAGTGAATTAGAATATCTTTTAAAATCTTTAAAAATTTTAAATTTTAAAAGTCAAAATTTTATTTGGAAATGAGGGAAAAAAATAAATTTTTCGTGGCAACCCTGCGTTAAAAATAATTATTATACTTGCCGCCAACGTAGTTCATCTTGAGACAGCTAATTATTCACTCTCTTTCTCTCTATAGAAAGTTACAGAATCTTATACATTTGCAGAGAATATCCAATTAAATTCGAAATTTCCTTATAATTTTCTTCCTCCTTTTTTCTTTTTCTTTGCAATCTATAACAGTAAAAGATTTTGTCCAATTAAAAGAATCCACAAAAATAATAATTAAACCGAGGTGAAGGCTTTTTTTCCTTGTGGGGTAAAAAAACAAACTATATAATTTTTCACTCTATTCTGCTGTTGAAATAAGAAACTAAAAATTCACAGAGTCTAGAATCTAAATTGCGATTAAGTGATGTCACGCAAGCCTTGAAGCAGTTTGTAGAACACATCATTGGTTGCGTTAATCTCTACCCATTTTGTTAGTAATCAGTAACACCTCTAATCTGGTGCAGGTGCTCATCAATCGTTTAGGAATCTCGTGACTTGTTAATGCAAATGCCACTCTTCATCACCATTTTTATTTGTCAACGAGAATAAAAATGAGATTCAGATAATATGCATCTGATAATAAAATTATCATTATTATATTAGTTATTGCATTATTAAAATGAATAAATGACGAAATAAATATTAGGGCAGTTGAGTAATAATGTTATTACATCACTGCTCAATTGCTCAATTGCACAAAAAATATTTTTATAGTATATTTTTATTTGTTAGTTTTATTTAAAAATTATATTTTTCAATAAAAATTTTAAATTTTAATTATTTTTTAATAAAAATATTTATTTATATTTATTTTATTTATACACATTTCCCAGCGGTCAAAATGTTTGACCATAATTTAAAATAAAATTAAAAATAAATAATAATTGAAGCTATCCCTCGGCAAATTTATAATAATAAAGTAGAAATTATCGATAACTCCGAGTCAGGTTGAAAAAAACAACAATTTTTATATTTAACATTTCAACGGCACGGCCGTCCTCATCACAAACAGTAAAATTTTTTATGTAAAATGAATAAAAAATATTCAACATTTGAAAATGCGTAAATTATCAAACGTTCCGATTATTATTATTGAAATTAAAAATAAATAAATATTCCTATCATTAAAAATATATACATATACTATCTAAGAATATTCTTTACTATAAACAATTGAGCAGTAATATAATATATTTTAAATTATATTTTTATTAAAATATATAATTTACAATAAAATTAACAATTAGAATGAAAAAGTGAGGTTCTCGCTTGTTGCAAACAATATTTTCTAATCCTTCTTTTCTTAAAGAGAATGATTTCTAAAGAAATCTGTTTTCTAAAAAAAGTTTTTCTAACAAGTTTTGGTAAATAAAAAATTTTTTTCTACAAAGTTATGATATCTTATATTTTTTTCCCTAAAATTTGTGAACTTACATAATTTTTATAAAAGTTGAAAAATTTTTATAAAACTACGTTTAAGATATAGAATCTATTTGGCATATTAATTCTTTCTCAATTCAAATTATTCTATTTACAAACTTATAAGTTTCTTTTTTAAAAGGAAGAAAAAATGTTATAAAATTATTATTTCTTATCACAATTTGTTAACAAAATTCTGTTCTTATTAAAGAAAAAATAATTTTCATAATTTTTATACCAAAATTTCACAAAATTTATTTATAAAATTATTTTTTTTGAAAAATGTTAAATATCTTTCGGAAACAAATTCTTATTATTTCTATTTGTTGATTACAATTTTTAACTAGATTATTTAAAAATTGTTGTTAAATATTTAATTTCTAGTGTTTATTACAATTTTGAACTAAATCTCAAGTACTTTTTTTAAAGAATTAAAAAATTTTAGTTTTATTTTTTGATCATATATCTATTGATCGTCATTACAAACATTGAATATTGTTAGAAGTTAAAATTTTTTGAAATTTACATTATTAGAAAAAGAAATTTTAAAAAAATTATTTTCATCAGATGAAAAAAAATTAGAAAATTATCTTCATTAGAAAAAAGTTTTTTACAAATTCACCTTTGTTAGAAAACAGATGCTTGGAAAATAAAAATTTTGAAATTTTAGAAAAACTGTTCCCCATCCTCAAAATTATTTATTTAATTAAAATAAAATTTAGTTAATTCAAGTAAATGTTTATTTGATAATAGAGAACCAATTAATTAGTTGAATTACATAAATATTTTTCAGTGTAATTTTATTAGGTACTGTAATGTATATTTTTATTATTTGAAAATATGTTTTTATTATTAATATTATTTTGAAATATACTTTTATTATTCATTTTATTATTTGATAGTATATTTATTTTATTTACTTTACTTATTACTTATTATAGTATATTTGCTTTATTTATTTTTATTTATTATTTATTACAGTATATTTATAGAAAAACATGGTTTCTCAAGATTTTTTTTCAATTATTGATTATAACTCTATTGCAAAAATACCAAAATGTCGAATCTAATATGACAAGTGATTTTTTCAAAAAGAATTGAACTGTCAGGAAATTTATTTCTGGGTTTTTTGAATTATTGAATATAATTGATTTCATACTTCACACTCGTTACTAAAGAAAGCATCGAAAAATATCTCTAAGGCTGAAAAAAGGAGCCAAAAAAAGTAACTATCGAATGATTAACGTTAACGAATAAAAATCTTGTTAAAATGTATAAAAAAATGACAAGTTAGATTTACAGGGAAAAATTTAATCTAAAAACAGTGATTTTATCAATATTTTACTTAAATAATAGAAAATATTTTCTTTTCATTGATTCCTGAAAATTAAAATTGCAAGGATCACAGATTGTCACACTTTTTTTTTAAAATTTGTTCATCTACATATTCAAAGGTTATAAATTACTTTTTTTTAAAAAACGTGAAGCAAAACTTATTTCTTTATTTAGATTTAAATTAATATGTGAATGTATTTTTTCTAAATTGTATTCCAAATCAAATTTGGATTTGAAAAAGAATATAATGCACCTTTTCATTTATCTTATAGCTAAAAGATACTGTGATTCCTGAAATTCATATTTTCTGCTCTTCAATAACAGTTTTGTTCAGAAAATTATGAGTTAATTTTTGAAGAAAGAGACAAATTTTATAAATTTACTATTTCTTATCACAATTTTTTTAACAAAATTTTGTCCTTCTTTAAAAAAAGAAATATTAATTTGCATAATGTTTATACAAAAATTTCCAAAATAATATTTTTATAAAACATTTTTTTAGTAAACTTTAAATATCATTAGAAAAAAAATCCCTCTAATTTCTATTTTTTTACATCTTTTTAACGAAATCTAATGTATATTTAGAAATTCACGTTTATTAAAAAAAGCTTTTTTTTAAAATAAAAATTAAATATTTTTATTCAACTAAATTTTGACAATAACTAAAATAGTTTAATTTTCAAAGCCTTTTTAATGTCTCCAATAGGACTTCTAAAAGAAAACTAATTTTATATTACTTTTTTCAAACTCTTAGAAATGTTTTTAAAATTGTGCCAAAAAGTACAATGTTTTTTCTATCATTATGTGCATTTTAAAAATTTTTAGACTTTATTTTTATTTTTTATAAAAATTTTCAAACTTTGTCTTCGGTAGGGGAACACACTTTTCCCAAAACAAGTTTCCCAACTATTCTTTTTTCCGAAAATTTTTTTTCCCCAAAAACATATAATGTTTCTAAAATCAAACAAACATATTAAAATTTTCTCATAGGAATTATTCATGTTCGAAATGGAGAAATTCAAATTTTGTTTCGCTATTTGTTTTTGCAGCCATCTTTATTCGTTTGCAAGTTCTGCAGTTAAAATTGTGATTACACTTTATGGAAGATTGTCAAAATTCGTAGTTATTTATAAATTGAAATTTTTATTAAATATTAATAAAGTAGAAATAATTAAATCTAGTTTCTTTTAAAAAGTCAAAAATAAAAGAAAGAGGAAAATTTTATTCACCCTACTGTATTTTAGCTACAGCAGGTAACAAAAACTTTAACCCCATCCTATCCTACAATTTTTAATAAAACTTATTAAAAAATAAGTAAATAAATTATTATTTTTGTTTTCTATTTAAGGTTAAAAAATTTGTTCACAAAAATCACTGATATTTTATACATTAAGAATATCATAAACAAAATTTTAATTTACATTTTGGTCCGAGTAAGAATTCAATTTCGTCTCCGAAGCCATGCTATTTATTAAATATTAAAATGTAGAAGTAAGTTTAACGAGATATTTCGATGATGATATAAAATTACGTTGTGAAATTTGTATATTTTATTTAAAAAAATATATTTTAATTGTACCCCAATTTGAATAATTAAATAAGTAATAATAAATAACCATCAAATCAGACACTTCAACTAGATTTATATTTTCATCGCACTGAATATATTTGATATTAAAATACACAAATTATTATTTTTCAAGCAGTGTAATTTTATTTTGGATTACGTGTGAACCATATTAGAGTGAATTTTCAATAGAAAAACTCGCAAATCAAATAAAATTAATCAAATAGCGCAATAAAATCAATCTTTTTCAGTGAAGAAAACATTTTATATTTTTAAGAATTAATTTTGCGTAACTCAAGAATCTTACTCTTGAGTATGAAATAAAGTAGGAGTTTCAATAGAAAAAACCATATAGTTAAAAAAAAGTAAATTGGGTCAAACCATTTTATTTCGTCTAATGTATTTTTGACCTCACGGTAAATCGTTAGGTATTAAAATAACACCAAAAAGGATTAAAATAATCCAATTTAGTGTTATTTTAATCCATTTTGGTGTTATTTTAATACCTAACGATTTACCGTGCTTTATTAAAAATTTCAATGCTTTGGGAAAATATTCTTATCTATTTTGGGATGACGAAAGTATTATAACTAACTTGAAGTTTGTTTGCTAATTACGATAAATGTCAAATTTAAAATAAAACGATTTTTTAGAAGTCAGTTTAAAGAGAGCAACGTCAAGTTAGTTATAATACTTGTCGGTAGCCTTCAAAATAAACACTTATTTTGAATCAAATTTATTCTAAATTTAGTGCTGAACCCAACGCAAAATTTTAGGTTACAAGACATTCAAAACCATGATAAAATGAAGAATGTTTAATTTTTAAGGTACATTTTATTATATTTCTCAGTTTATAATCAGAAAAGTATTTAAATAATATTGAAGTACACTACCGGTAAAAATTGAGAGACTACCCATTTTTACGTGATTAAAAAACATTTTAAAACAAAATGTATGGAAACTAAAAATTTTTTCTGTTCATTTTTTGAAAAGTGATAAAAATTTGAAAAGAACAAGATTTTTCAGAAGTCGTTTTGGCCAATAATTTATTTAGATATTTTTAAAAAATTATCATTTTCAATGTTTTAGAAAAATTTGAAAAACTTCTAAAATAATAAACACTTTTTAGTCATCTTAATCTTATTTTAAAGTTCATTTGCTACACGATAAGAATTACCTAAAAAAAGTTAACGTAAAATTTTTTTCTTAGAAATTGCAGGTCATCAAACTTGGACCAAAAAAATTTTTTAAATTTGCAACAATCTTATTAAGAGAAAAATAATTTTTAAAATTGAAACTTATTTTTTTTATTCAATTTTCTTGAAAAATCTTCACCAAACGATGTTTTATATATTTTATAAAATAGTTTTTGGTTCAGAAAAATTGTTTGAAATTTTTTGAATTTTTTTTATTCAAGTTTGACGACTTGTATTTTTTGAGAAAAAAATTACACGTTAATATGTGTAAATAATTCTTATAGTGTAGCAAAATACCTTGAAAAGAAGCCTAAGATGATTATAAGAATATTTATTATTTTAGAATGTTATTTAAATTTTTTTAAAACATTGAAAATGGGGCTTTTTTAAAAATAACTAAATAAATTATTGGCTAAACGACTTTTGAAATATTTTATTCTTTTCAAAATTTTATCACTTTTCAAAAAAAGAGAAAAAGAGAAAAATTTTAGTTTCCATACATTTTGTGTTTTAAACGGTTTTTCAATCACCTGAAAATGGGCTGAAAATTTAAAATACTTATTTAAATAATTCTGAATTACTAAAATTAAATTACTTTGCTGAAGAAAATTGTTAAATATGATCGATTTTTGACATTTCTTACAGAAAGTTAAATAATATATTTTACAGTTTATTGTTAATTATTTGATCTTTTTATCAAGTACAATACACAAATTCAGCCTTTAAAATTACATATAAATCATTTCTTTTGTATTTCTTAGAGTTTTTTTCTTTTTTTAAATACTTTGTGATGTCTGTCAATGAAACCTTTTTTCATGTACTTTCAATTTAAAACATATTTTTTATTTTAAATTATTTTTATCAAATGAAATTTATTTTTTCAAATCATTATGCATTTTGTCTTCCCAAAACAGATAAGAATATTTTCCCAAAGAATTAGAATTTTTCACTAACGTCAAAAATACATTAGGCGAAATAAAATGTTTTGACCCAATTGAAAAATTGAAGTTCAAAAGCGTCACTTTCGAAAGAATGACCCAGAAATAAATTGAAACTTGTGAATAATCGGAATATAATATCCGAATGAGTACACTATTCTTGTTTTCGCTTGTTTTAATGAATTCTTTCTATCACTTTGTTAGTTGGAAAGTCGAATGAGAATGTGGTGTAGTCCCCATTAAACGAATCCATTTTTATTCTTCTTCCTCTATTTTCTTCATGGTTCGTACACGTTCCTGGCGGTCTGTCGTTAAGGCTACGAATACACGCAAGCAAGGATTTTCTCTACTAGACTAGAGTCGCGTAAAAGTATTGGTGTGTGCGTAAAACGGTAATTAAGGTAACTGGTTACAACCAAAAACACAATCAGTCGGCGCCAGTACGAGCGTGTCTTGTGCTGCCTCGTCGTATAAGCACCCGCTTTAATTTAGCTATTTTATTCTCGCAATTAAGTCACAGTTCACGGTAATTACGCTTTTGGACGAAGCTCCAAATGATGTCTATTTAAAGTTACGCTTTACTGCTTTTTTCGCCCTATCGAGAACTTCTCCACTTTTTCTTATCAGTGAAGCAATATAATTTGTCTGTCCTAGTCTTCCTCTCTCACTTTTTTTTTTAATGTATATTCTCACAACAAAATTGTCGAGGGAAATATTTAAAAAAAAAATTGCCGTATTTTTCTTAGAAAGAAACTAGACTACTTTTTTTACAGGAAAAAAACAATATTTTTTTTTAGAGGAAAATGCAAAAAAAAAGGTGAAAGAATATAGAAACGAATAGTTATAAAGTGATAGGTACATTTAATATTTAGTTGAGATTGCATGAAATTGTTTTGATGATCCTGCTTGTTAATGTAATTAGAGTCGATCAGAAGCATTATGTAAGGTATAGACTACACGTTGGAGAATGCTTATCCTGTTTGTAGCATGCTTGCACGAATTCCTAGTTAGCTTCTCATTATCCTTAATCTTCTTATGTTTGGTTATGCATCTAATGAGATTTACACATCACGTTGTTATTACCCAGTATGCGATGGTTCCAATGATTCAGATTGATGTACCAATTCATTATGTTTAACTTAAAATTTAACGTGCGACGAAAATTATTATTCATCGTCAGTATAGACAAATGCAATTTATTCGTCAAACTAAATTATTTTTTTAAAAAGGCAATTATAATTATTATGATTTTAAAATAAGTTTTATTTTTAGAATTTGAATTATAATTAAAAATAATGAAATTATAGAAGAATTTCAATTAAAAACACACTAAAAAAATTAAATTTTGAAAAAGTTACAAATAATTGGGGAAATTCAGATATTTTCAAAAGTATAATAAAACTCTTCTCAAAAAATTAATTATTTTAGAAGATTTAAAAAAAATTCTCCTCGGAATTTTAATTATCTTTATATAAATATTAAAATTCTATTCCAAAATTCAATTTTTTGAAAATTTTAATAAAATTCTCATTCAAAATTTCAATTATCTTTACAAGTATAATAAAATTTTACGCAATATAATAAAATTCTACGCAATTCAATTATATTCAAAAATTCTAAATTCTTCTTCAAATTACGAATATTATAAAAAAATTTCTTCAAACGTTTATGAAACTAATGAAATTAAAGCGATAAACTTTATTAAAGTTCTTACTAATAATTGATTTTCTGTCTACAATTATAGTACTTTTAAATATTATTCAATTTCAACAAAAATTTTGAAGAATTTTTGAAAAGTAATTGATATCTATAGAAGAATTATATTATTTACTTAAAAAATTGAATATTTTTGAAGAATTCTACTGCAATTTACAAAAAAATTGATTTCCCGACCAAAATTTTATTATTTTTGGACATAATTAAATTATTGCGAAGAATTTTATTATTTAAAAAAATAATCCAATTTAGGAGTAGAGTATTTTTACAATTATTCAATATAATTGAATTCCTTCGAAGACTTTTACTATTTATACAAAATAATTTAATTCTTTTGAAGAATTTTATTGAAACTTGAAAAAAATATTGAATTCCAATGAAGAATTATTAATTATGAAAATAATTGATATCTCGTGAAGAATTTAATTGCAATTTTTTAAAATAACTGAATTTCTGCTCTAAATTTTATTATTTATAAAAATAATTCATAACTTATGAAGAATTTTGTTATTATATAATTAAATTCTAGTGAATAATTTCAAGATTTATGAAAATAATTGAATTTTTGCGAATAATTTTATTATTCACAATTTATAAAAATAATTAAATTTTTTTAAGAATTTGATTGATTTCTTTACTGATAAATATCAAAATTCCTTCCGGACTTTAAATTTTTTTTAGGAATTTGAATAAAATCCTTCCTAAAATTTCAAATATTTAAAAAAAATTTCTTAATTTACTGATTTACTATTTACTATTTTAATAAAATTTCCCAAAAGAATTCAATTCTGTAAAAAAAATTGATTAAATTTTACGCAAATATTTAATTATTTTCATGAAATAATAAAAAGTTGACAGGAATTAAATTATTTATAATGCCATAAACTTTTTCTAAATTTCTTTGTAATATTTCTATTATTATCCAAAATAAATAGACAAATAAATCAATTCCTTCTCCTGATAATTTATAAAATTCTTTCAAGACATTGAATTATTTGCAAGAGACATTTTTTAAAATTGTTAGAAAATTTCAATTATTTTCAAAAATTGCAATAAAAACTTCTTAACAATTTAATTATTTTTAAATTTTATAAAATTCATTACGGGAATTGAATTTTTTAAAATTTTTATAGAATTTTACTAGGAAAATAAATTATTTTTATAAAATTAATAATATCCTTTGCTAAAATTCAATTATTTTTTAAATTTTGCAATAAAATTCTTTAGAAGAATTTAATTATTTTCATAAAGAGTAACATTTTTTTGAGGAATTCAATTATTTTCTTAATTTGCACAAAAATTCTTTAGAAGAACTCAATTATTTTTGTAAATAGTAAAAGTTTTCTCAGGAATTATTTACCTATTTTAAAATAAAAATATAAAATTATAAGCAGGAATTTAATTATTTTTAATAATTGTTGATAAAATTCTTTAGACAAATTTAATTATTGTTAAGAAATGAAAGTTTTGTCGGAATATTCAATTATTTCAAAAAATAATAAAATTTGTTGACAAAAATTCAATTATTGAAAAAAATTGCCATATATTACATGTTGAAATTCCAACTTTTTAAAAAAAAAATTTTCATTGTATAATAATTTTCAATATCTGCCATTTCAATACAATTTTCGAAAGGAATTAAATTATTTCATAGAATAAAATTCAATCACAAAAAATTAATTATTTTCATAAATAACAAAAATTTCACATAAAATAAATTATTTACGTATTTTTATAAATATAAATTGTCAATATTACAATTACTTTCGTAAATAATTAAATTCTTTTTAGGAATGCAATTATTTCCTTAAATAATAAAATTTTTTGCAAAATTTCAATTATTTTGATTTTTGAATACAATTTTAATTAAATTTCCTAAAAATGTATTTATACTTAGAAGTTTTGTTAATTTTGTCAAAAGAATTTAATTGTTTAAAAATTTGTTGATACAATGCTTTGAAGAAACTAAATTTTAAGAAACATTTTATTATTATTCAATAAACTATTTATTTTTGCACTTAAATAATTGAATTCTCGTAGCACTTTCAAATAAAAATTGATATAAAAGTGAATTTTAGTTAAACTTAGTTAAACTTTTTTCAGTATATCTTTATGTTTTATTTAGTTATTTATTTTCATGTCTTCATGTTTATAATAATATTATTACAAGTTGTTGAATTTCAAATTGTTGAAAATCTTAATTGCAATGGAAAAAAATTAATAATAATATATAATTCTATTATGATTTTGCTATAAAACAATGTGAAGATTAATCGTTCGAAAATTTGAAGCAGATTTGAAAAAAAAATTTTAAAGTGTTATAAATAGGGAACAGTGGGAAAGCAAAAGTGACCATTAAGTGAAGAATCAACTAATAATTCTATTAATTATAATTATAAATTTATAATAATTATAATATGCCTTTTTTGTACAGAAAACTTAATAATAAGAGTAAAAAATCTGGTTCAGAATTTTAAAAAGTTAAAAAATTTGCCAAAAAAGAAGAAAAAAAGCAAAAAAAGCAAAAAAAGCAAAAAAAAAAATAAGGCAGTTTTGAAAAAGAGGGAATTTGAACAGTAGTATATGATGCGAAGTCTAGTGTGAATTCATCAAGTAACTGCACCGGTTAGCATAAACTGACTGAAATTGAACAAACACCCAGAACGGTCAGTAGAATCAACGCAATTTCGAGGGTCACTGGACTCAATTATTGACCCTCAATGCTCATTACTATTGCGATAGGTTCGCTTTGACGCTTCATCGTTTTAAACGTGCCATTCAATGTCACATGATGATCATCGCCTACGGAAAATAATGATCGATTTTATAAGCATTCTGTGTGTTGCATTAGTCGTTATAAACAGAGATTTTAAGCTCGAAAATTTCCAAAAGTTACTATACCCAATATCAGTTAAAATCAAATAATTCCCTTTCATTCAACTTCATTTTATTGCATCGTAATCATTCATTGTCGCTTTGGCATTTACATATATTGTATTCAATTAATCACTGGAGCCATCGATTATTTTTCATTTCATATTTTACTCAAATGAACTATCTATTTATTGAATAATTATATTTTTATAGTATTGGATGTTGAGCAAGACTGGTGAAATTCGAAGGGACGAATCGTGTTTGGATTACAGTGGTACTGACGTAATTCTCTATCCTTGTCATGGTAGCAAAGGCAATCAACAATGGATTTATAATCAACAGGTGATGATCTAATATATTTAACCTAGAATTATTATTATTAGCATTCATTTTATTTCTATTATTTTCATTACTATTATTATTATTATTTTTATTATTATTATTATTATTATTATTATTGTTATTATTATTATTATTTATCATTGTCAATTTTATTATTATTTTTACTACCCTTAGTAGATGTTATTATCATTATTTTATTATTATTTGGCCATCCGATCTCTCTGCAATTTAATTACTTCTAACAATTATTGGTAATTGGTAAAAAATTCAATATTTTTTTTTCGAATTTCTAAAATTTATTTCAAAATTATTTTTCTTTGATTAATTTTAGTTCAGGTAGATTTTTGTCAGATGAAAATTTTTTAAACACTTATAATGTGGAAATATGTAGTAGAGGTAATTTTTAAGTCAACTGCAACTTTTTAATACAACTTGTAATTTAAAAATTAGTAGTTGAAGTAAATTAAAAATTTTTAAGTCAGCCTTATTTATTCTAAACTCTAATATTAAATCTCTAATATTAAAATCAAGTGAAATTGTAGTCAACACATTTCTATGCTTTTGTAATTTTGCAGCTGGTAAATGAAATAAATTTTATGCCAGCAGCAATTTTTTTTTAACTTTCGCACACTAAGAAAATAATATATTTGAATCAAACATAATTATCTTTGTTATACAGTCAACCAAAAATTATCTTTGAATTAAACATAATAGTTTTGATTCAATACATAATAAATTTGATTCACTAAAAATTATGTTGAATTTAATTATAAAATATGTTTAATTCAAACTTTTTTTTTGGTTGACTACTTATTTTTGAGTTAAAACAAAATTTTTATCAGTTCAATGTAAAAAAATAAAAATAAGTAATTGCTCAAACTTTGTTTTTGGTTGACTACTTATTTTTGAGTTAAAACAAAATTTTTATCAGTGCGATATATAAAAATAAAAAATAAGTAGTTCAAGTCAGTTTTAGCCGGACAAACCATTTATGTCAGAGAATTTTTTCTAGTTCCTGAAATATGGAAATCAGTGGTTGTAGTAAATTTTTGGTCAGCCACATGGTTCTTAAGCACGTGTGATATAGAAATCATTATAGTTTACGTAAACTTTATCCTTTCAGAATTAAATAGTTAAAATTAATTTTAAGTAACAAGAGTATAAGGAAATTTTGTCTAACCTAAAATTTACCTGAACTACTAATTTTCACAGTGCAAGAGCACATAAAAAACTTGTGTCTTACTAAAATGTACTTACACTACTGAGTTAAAAATTAAAAAAACACATAAATCTTATTTTTTTTCAATCTGTAGTGAAAGTAAATTTTAAGTCAGGGACAATTTTATTAAAACTTTTGCAGTGTTGAAATTAGTATTTTTAGTTTTAGTCACTTTACAAATTAGTAGTTACAAAAAATAGATTCAGTCAAAATTTTTTTAATCTTCTGAAATATCTGAATTAGTAGTTTAGGTAAATTTTACGTCAGACTATTGCATTTTTTTTAAATTCTGTTTAAAAATTGCAACTGTTAAAAAAATGGTTAATAAGTTGAAATTATGAAATAATGTCTGACTAAAATTTACTTGAACTACTGATTTTTAATTTGCAAAAGTAGAAGAAAATTGGGTCTGACTTCAAATTTACTTCAACTACTGATTTCTATACCTTAAAATCGAATAAAGAACACGTTTCTGGCTAAATTTTAATTAAACTACTGACTCTAAAATTGATAATAATCATAAAAAGTTATGAAAGAAAAGTTTATTTCAATATCAGTAGTGGAAGTAAATTATAGGTCAGACGCAAGTTTATTAAAACTTCTGCAGAGTGGAAGTTGGTAGTACTTGCGTTAGTCACAACACAAATAAGTAGTTAAAAAAATTACAGTCAGACAAAATATTTCTAAACTCCTGAAATATGAGAATTAGTATTTTAAAAAAAGTTTTCATTAGACCTTTGACTTTATTTTTAGTTTTTAGTTAAAGTTGACCAAACTTCAAGCCATTTAAGA
The DNA here is from genome assembly GCA_032873175.1 of Leptopilina drosophilae. Lineage (NCBI taxonomy): Eukaryota > Metazoa > Arthropoda > Insecta > Hymenoptera > Figitidae > Leptopilina > Leptopilina drosophilae. Next base: position 9,983,057 of record CM065480.1, read on the forward strand.
AGAAGATTCAGTTTAAGAATTTTATAAAACCGTTTACAATTTTTTAATATGATTAAAAATTCATAAAAATGACTCCCGTTTTAGTAAAATAAGTCAAAAAAATTGAATTCTTTGAAAAATGTCGAAAAAATTTATTGGCTGACTAAAATTACTTAAACTACTGACATTCAAATTGTAGAAGTGTAAGAAAATTATGGCTGACCTAAAATTTACTTCTACTACTGACTACAGACTATCTAAAAAAAATAAGAATTTTAAGTCGAATTAAAAAAAAATTAAAATAATTTTGTGATGAACATTAATTAAAAATTCTAAAAAATTATTGATTTTTGGAAAGTCGGACATTATTTCAAAAATTTTAATCCTTGCGTAAAAGTAATTATTAAATAAGTTTTTAAATATTTTAAAAAATTATTGTAATGTCTCAGAATTTAATTATTAATTGCTGAAAAAATGACGTTTATGAAAAATTTTAATAAAATTTGTTTTGTTCACTTTTAAAGTTTTACAAAAATTATTATCGACGATTTGAAGAAATTAACTTTAACTACTGACCAGTGTTTTCTTGAAAGTATAAAATTGATACAAAAATTGTGTGTCAATTTTTGATTTGTTCCACATTTTTGGTATCAATTCGTTGCAATTTGATACTTTGAAGTTAACAATGACTCTAAAGTAACAGCAATTTAGAAACATATTGTCTGACCAAAATCTAAATTCACTATTGATTTTCATTTTACAAGATGTATAGTAAAATATGGTCGGACGAACATTTTATCTGACTGAAATTGACTTGAACTACTGAATTTAAGATTACAGGAAATTGGAACAATTATGTTTGATTAAAAATTCATCAAGTACTTATATCAAAATGACATAAGAATAAAAATGTGTTGTCTGACTAAAATTTGATTTCAAATATACATTTTCTCAGACGAATTTAGAAAAAATACGTCCGACTTACAATTTACTTGTATCACTGACTTTAAAATTTTATAAAGAAGAGACTGCGACTACATTTTTAACTATATCAAGAAAATGATTTAAATCTTCCATAAAATTATTTTTATAGTTATTTTTTGAGAGGAAATCAATGGTCAGAAAATAAAATCGGTTTAAATATATTCCGACCCACTTTTGATTTTTATTTTTCTTAAAAATGAATAAATTTTAATATTTATCTGTAATTTTGTAGAAAATATCTGTTTTTATATTTACAAAAAAATTGCTGAATCAAAAAATAATTCATATTATTTGTTTTTAAATATTATTTTCAAGCTAAGAATTCTAAAAAATATAATTGTTATTCAATTCTTTTATATAGAAATTCATTTATTTATTTTTTTATTTAACTAATTTCAAACCACAATTTCATCATAACATTTTTGATTTTTACTTTTTTTATTTAAAAAATTATGATTTGAAATTAGTTAAAAAATAAATAAATGAATTTTCATATGTGACGCGCTCCGAAGAAAGGTACCTAAGAAGGAAACGAGTTATAGGTTAGGGTCGTGTTAGATTTCTCTTGATTAAAAGTTTATTTTTAATTATTGGAATTTGAAATTATTTTTTATTGAATATTTTGGATGTAATGAAGACTTCAAGATCAATAATTTTAAATTAATAATTGATTTTCTTTCCGTATTTTTACTTAATAAATTAAAAACATAACCTCAAATTTTTTGCTTCTTAGGTACCTTTCTTCGGAGCACGTCACATATAAAAAATTGAATTACAAGTGTTTTTAAGCATTTTTAACCTTAAAACATGTTTTTTTAATATATTAAAAATAATGAAAATCTTTTTTTTTCATTCGACAATTTTTTTGTGAATACAAAAACATATTTTCTACATAATTACGGATGGACCTTAAAATCTGTCAACTTTTAAGAAAAATAAAAATCCAAAAAGGATAAGAATATTTTCTAACTATTTCATAAAAATTTCGCAATCCTAAAAAGAGAGTTTCAAAGTCGAATTGATTTTTCCATTGAAGTTCGGTGTAAAAATAACATCTACTTTGACATCTCCTTAAAAAAAATTTTTATTCTTTTAAAAATATTAGAAATTTATAAAAATGTAAAAAAAAATGAAAACCCTTATTATCATTATTTAATTTTATTTTCTACATTTAATTATTAAAATTTTTAAAATAAGTAAAAAATCGCTTTTTTTAAATATTCACGAAAAAATGTGGATAAATTCGTAAAAAAGTCGAGAGCCCTCTTATTCTTGAAAATGAATGTTTTCTAATATAATTTAAAATTTCTTTCAGACCAAGCAAATCAAGCATGGCAGCAGTGATAAATGTCTGGCAATTACGGAAAGTAAACAGCGTCTTTTAATGGAGGAATGCACGCCGTCTTCAGCGAGGCAGAGGTGGTCATTTGAAAATTACGATCCTCTAAAGTTGTGATATCGAGTATTTTCTCGTCACAAATCAAGATCTGGTCACGGTTCAGAATCTGCTGGATTTTTTATATCTGGACATCGTTATTCGGTCGCTAGGACACGTTTTGGCAGATAGACCGCAGCTACCAAAATTGTAGAAATTTTGCTTCCAGACGACAATGAAACATTATAGATTTTAGAATATATATAGGGAAATCCTCATTATTTAATTATAAATAATGACAAAAAAAATGGCAAATTAGACGGTTATTTATATAATTGTAGAGTGATAAAATAGCGTTGAAATGTCGTCTTAAAGCCTTGTTTCTCAATGTGTTTTCCTTTATTATTTTATTAATTTTATTTTTAAATTATTAAGACTTTCAATAAAAAAAAGTGGCTATTGTCCATTGTAAATTAGTGATAGTGTGTTTGTGTAAATGGAGAAATTGGACAAAACAAACTTTCTTCCGTTGATCAATTTTTCCCCACAGCGGGTGAAATAGATCAAAATTTTTTTTATTTCAAACGAATCTCGTTTCTTCAATAATTACAGTCTTTCCTTCAATATTTCCTTTTCAATTTCAAATATTTAAATATTCAAAATTTAAATGTTAAAAGAGGTTATTTGAAGGATAAAGACTGATATATTTATATATATACATAGAAAATTAAAAATTGTACATTTCTACACTGACTGTAACATCAAATTGAGAATATTTCTCTTTAACTTGTTAATACTGGTGATTTTTTCCCTAAGACTTTAATTTCTTAGATTTAAAAATTTTTCTTTTGAAAAAAGGAGGACTTCCAGCTGAAAAATATTGCATGTCATTAAGCCAGTGCCATGCGACATTTTTCATTTTGTTACAAATTATTTTAATTTTATATTTTTTCAAACTTTTCATTTGTGGATTTTAAGTCCGAAAAAGATTTTGAATTTTTGAATTTTATAATCAATTTTTGTTATTATATAATAGAACTCTAACATTCCGAGATAATCTTGTATTTCTTATATTATTGTTAGAAATTTGCTTCCATTATAATGTAATTTCTTCGATTAAAATAAGATTTATTTTCTAAGACGTTTTTTTAATTTCAAAACAAAAAAATTATTTATGTTCGTACTCTGATGTCAGACTTTGTACATTCATGTAAAATATAAAATACGAATTATGCCAGTTCATGTAAATGTTGCTAATCAATTATAAGATAGGAGGGAAAAAGAGTAAATTAGTAAAAAAAAATATGTAAATCTACGAGAGGAACAATTTTAATTAAAAAATTTTTAGTACTGAATTAGATTCAGTTGAAATCGCATGATTGTAAAAGAAAAAACGTAAAATATTTATAAATGCTGTTGTTGTGATATTAACATTTTCTATAATCAAATTAGATAGTAATTCGCATTCTTTTCTCTGTCTAATTTAATTTTTAAGTAATTAGGAATTTTTATACTGTTTTATCCTCGCCTTTTGTTAGTTTTTCAAGTATCCTGTTCTTTGAAATACTTTTTAAAAAGTTGGAAAAACATTCGGTATACTTTTACTAACTGTCAAGCTGTCTCGTACTTTTTTCCCTTTAAAAATAAAACTTTCGTCATTAACTCACTTTTTTTCTCTACTTTGCACTGTGTTAATTTTTACATATAACGTTTTCTTCTTTTCTATCACTTCTTCTTCTCCTTTTTTTCAATTTTTTTTCTTTTTCTACTTTTTCTCCTCTTCTTTAATAAATAAAACGGAATTTCTAATTATATTTTTTTATATAAATAAGTAAATAAAATAAAATTTATCGTTTTAATCGGGAAAAAGAATTTACAAAAATTGACAAAAAAAAAATTCTTACAGTGACAGCATTTAGAATAAATTTATTTGATTTCTCGTGATAATCCCTGTAAAATTTTCTTACGAAAGGAAAAAAATTCGCCTAAAACGTTTTTATATGCTGCCAAATCAAATAAACTGTATTTAATGATTGGAATTGTATGCAACGTTCGCATAAATCTTGTAAATGTACCAATTATTCTACGCAATGAATATGGCAAAAATTATTTGTTAAAATACTTCGTCTGAAAATAAATTTGAATTAGTTTTTTTCATTTCTTTCTATAGACAAATGAAATTAAGAACTGCTGAAAAAATAAGATAGAATAAAAATGAAGAAATAAGACGAAAAAATATAAAAAATGAATTTAATAAAAAAAAAGATAAAAAGTGATGGAAAAAATAAGACGAAAAAGTAAAATAAAAAATAAAGAAAAAATAAGAAATAAAATAAAAAATGAAGAAAAAAGTATAAAAGAAAATAAGATACAGAAAGATTAATATTATACAAAGAAATGTATGATTACAAAAGAAAAATCAAAAATTGCAAGTGAATATTGTATTGAAATGAAAGTGTCATTTGTAGATATATCTTATTTCATTTAAAGAAAATTAGAATAAAAGAGAGAATTCGTTTCTTGTGAAGAATAGCTCAAAGTAAATAGCTAAGTATTACGAATAAAAAAAGTGTGTGTTATAAAATCGAGAAATGAAGATAAAGTGATATTATGGAATTACTCCAGAAGGATTTGTATTGAATGTTGCTTCAAAGAAAACTATTTTTTTCCAAGTAGAAAAATTGTTTTCCCCTGGGAAATTTTTGTTAAAGTTGAAAAAATTTTTTCCTTTAGACAAATTTTGAAAGAAAACTATTTTTTACAAACTACAATAATTTTTTTCCAGTGGAAAATTTTTTGTTGAAGTTACAAAAAAAGTTTGTTCAATTGGAAATATTTTGAAAGAAAATTATTTTCTAGTAGAAAAATGTTTTCCAATTAAAAATATTTTAAAAGAACATTGTTTTACGAGTAGAAAAATTGTTTACGAGTAAAAAAATGTTTTCGTATTTAAAAGAAAAAGAGTGTTCAAATTATATATCCCTTCTTTTTTTCTCGTTTCAATTCGTTCAGCGATCAGTCATTAAAATTATTTTTTACATATTTATATTTAATTCTTGTTCAATTGTAAGATATAAATACATGGATACATGTAATGACTGCAACCAACTTTTGAATACGTGCCAGTTTAACATGTTTCTGCCTATGTAATGCAGAACATGTGAAAATATATCATATTAAATCTATTTAAAACGATTTATAGCGTGAATGAAATGAAAAAAAGGAAAATAAGAAACTGCGAAGAATGTTTTAATAGGTGCGTTTAAATAATAGTGATTTTTTTATTCAAGTTGTTGATTATGATATTATTTATAATAACACATAATTATATAATAAATAATTGTACAATATATAATTCTATATTACATAATTGTACAATTATACAATTATATAATAAATAACTATATAATACGTATAAAAATATATATTATAATAATATTATCTTTATAATATTATTAGAATAATATATTTTATGTTATTTTAAATACTAAAATATGTGAAATTTTTTTTTCGTGAGAAAGTGGTGAACAGTCTGAATGATACTTATTTGTAATTAACAATTGATTGCTAATTGAATAGTGTTTCAATTTTTTTGACAAAATTGATATTTCTTGAAGCTACAAATAAGCATTTATCATATAAGGGGGACTAATGGAGAGAGAGATTTATATACTTAGACGTATTATTTCTAGTGATGCGAAACATTTTCTAAAAGAAAAAAAAATGTAGCATATCTTAAGACAGCGCAACGAGAATAGCGTCGCGTTTTGATTATTAATGTAATATCAAATGTGCCTTATTTTATGTACATATATACATATACATACATAAGTATAATTATCATTATTATAATTACTACAAACTTCTATGATAACGTGCAAGCATTTGTGTTTAATAAATCGATGTTGTTTTATGTTATGACTTGATATTTCGTATTTTCTTCTTCCATTTAAATTTAAGTACACTTTTTGAGTTAAAAGTTTTTTCGAAACTCGCATTTCTATTTGTTTCGACAAGAATTTCAAAATTTTATCAAAGGAGGAAATAAAAATAAAGAGTGATATTTTGTTACTATTTACTTTGTCTTCCTTGTTAAATGTTTGTTTCACATTTTATTTTCTAAATCGAAGAAAAAAATAAAACGCATTTGTTAGTTTACTTTGCTAACATTTGTTTCGAAAATTATTTTTAAATTTCCATCGAAGAAAAAAATGTAAAAAAAATATTATTTTTATTACATTGTCAGTATTTCTTTTCGAAATAATTTCAAAATTTAATTAAAGGAGAAAATTAAAAATAGAAAATAAAATGAAATAAATAAAATACGTAGTTTGTTAATATTTGTTTCAAAATAATTTGAAAATTTTCTCAGAGGAGAAAATAAAAAAGTGCAATTTTTTACTCTTTACTTTGTTGACAATTGTTTCAGAAATAATATCAAAAATTCATCTCAAACAATAAAAAACTGGAAATGGAAAATAAAATAAATAAATAAAAGACTTTGTCAACATTTGTTTCGAAAATAATTTCAAAATTTCATTAAAGGAAAAAAAGGATAATAAAAAACAAAAAGTAGAATTTGTCACTGTTTTTTCTGTTTACTTTGTTAAGATTTCTTTTAAAAATAATTTTTAAATTCTATGAAAAGAAAAAAAGAAAACTAAATCTTAATTACAATTATGATATATTGAAATTGCAAAAAGAAATGATAATTAGAGTAAAATTGTAAAAATATTACAAAAATGTAAGCATTTCAGCAGCGAGTGTTTCATCTTAGAAAATGGGAAGATACTGTAAAAACGAAATTCGTTATTCTCGCGCACGCGTTCAATTTCAACCCTACAAGTGTTTTCTACGATAAAAAGATATGAGGTTTTACTTCACAAATCACAATAAAATTTTCGGGTGAAAATTTTCCTTCGGATATATTTTTTGCTCTCAAGTATTTTAATTTAATTTTCCCTTTTTCTGAACAAAAGAGAAAATAAGAAAAAAAATTTCCACCTAATAAGAAAAATAAATTTCTCCCTAGTTGCTTTCGTAGAAAATATTTTTGTGAATAAAGAAATTTCATTTACCCCGAATCAATATTTTTTCTCATAAAATAATCAAGAGGTATTTTATTTTGGAGACGTGTTATTTTTTTGACGCAATAAAGAAAAAACAAACAAAAATGTGTATATAATTTTCTATATATATATTTATTTATTTGACTCGAAATTTTCGAAAATAGTTCATGCAAAATCAAAAAATATCTAGCAAAATTTTATTTAACAGAGTAATTTGTAATTTTTATTTTTTACGTTTGTTTATTTATCTACATATTTAATCATTACGCAACAAATATGTAGATAAATAGATAAGTATATAAATCAAAAATGTAAATAATTAAATAAGTTATTAAATTAATAAGTGAATAATTGAGAAAATAAATAAAGAAAATTGTTAATTAAATCAGTAAATAAATATAAAAAATAGTAAGTAATTAAATTAATAATTAAATAAAAAAAATAGCCAAATAATTAAATGAATAAATAAGTAAATTAACAGTTAAATAAATAAAAAATATGTAAATAATAAAATTGCAAAATAAATAGAAATAAAAGTAAATAATTTGATAAGTAAGTAAATAAACAATTTAATAGAATATAATTCAATAAATTAAAAAAATAAATAAATAATGGAATAAATACGTATTTCCGAAATCCTCGTTAATTGTTTCTCAAAAAAGAAAACCTTCGAAGGTAATTTAAGTAATTTAAGACCAAAAAAATCTTACATAATTAACAAACTACAGATTTCTTCTAATCGTTTACCTTGAAAAAGTTTCGATTAAAATACCCCGGGTTTTGGACAAGCGCAATGAAACGGGTGTATCCTAACGCAGGCGCATTTTTCACCATTCCAGTAAGGGTTGGAAGCTCTATCGAACCCAAGTGCTCTGAGTGAAAGCATCCCATTTCTATCATTGTTTTAATCTTGATTAAAAAAAAAGAAAATAAATAAAACTACTATTTTCTCTTTCATTTAAAAATGATAGTCATAAAAAAAATATCTTGCAGTGCAGTGATACGAAACAATCAATAATTCACTTTTAAACCAAATAGAAAAGAATAACAAAAATCGTTTCCCTTTTATCAATGAAATTTTACTGAAAGAAAAATAAAATTTTCTATATCAAAAATCAAAAAAATTCACCGTTCGTAAATAAGTAAAAATTTACTAAATAATATTTATTTACAAAAAAAAAGTAAGAAATCAAAGAATTATAAATTTTTCGTTTTTTTGAAGACGAATATTTTTATATACATAAATATAAAAAAAATAGAACACTGTTTATATAAAAAAGAGAAGAATAAAAATATAGCGTTGATTCTTGAATTGTCCGTCCTATATGTAACGCAAATGTGCATTGTTTGTTAAAAAAATCGATGCCGTGTTATTATGTGTATTAAAAGTCGATTAGAAGTAAGGTAAAAGTGTTTTTTCGGGGTAAAAACAGCCCGACGAGCGAGGGGGCTCCGGGATCTGAGCAACAGGTAATTGGTTACTTATACTTTCTATTTACTTTTTACAATATTGTGTATTACTGTTATCATTATTATTACTAGCATTACTATTGCTATTGTTACTTTTATTTACTAGTAATACCATTATTATTTTTACTGTTATTACTATTCATACACTTTTTTCTAATACTTCTACTTTTATTACTGATATTATCATTATTTTTATTACTGCTATCAGCACTGTATTATTATTATTATTGTTATTATTTTTATTTTTATTACTACTACCACCACTACTATTAGTATTACTACGATTTTTACTACTACTGCCAATACTTAGTTTATTTTTATTACTACTACTATTTTTATTATTATACTAACTACAACTACATTTCTTATTATTTTTTCCTATATTTATTAATATCGACAGACCCAAAAAGATAAAGAAATTATGAATAAAAAAATTTATTAAAACATCAAAGTATTATAAATTATTATTATTAATTTTCAAGCATTGAAAAATTTATTTATAGAAAATTTATAAACAGAAATTTAATTAGTTTTTGAAAATTTTTGGGAATTATTACATTACTGTCATTATTGATAAAAGTAGTACTCTTGAAAACTTTCTAATCGAAACAATATTTTATAAATAAAATTCCCATTTTTCTTCTAAAAAAAGGACAATTAATGATTAAACCTAATGAAATTTAAAAAAATGTCCTTTAGATTTATTTTAAGTGCAAATTTTACAAAATAATTCATTTGATAAATACTTTATAAATGACAATTAGCTCTTATTGATTTCCACTGCAGTGTATTGCGTTAAATAACAAACCACATTTTTTTAGTTATTCTTTTTTTAATAAAAAAAATTATTTAAAGATAAAAAACTACACCATAGGGGAAATTAATGAAAATTAAAACTTTTTTTCTTCAATTTTTAAATTAATTACTTTAATTTAAATTCTTCGTTTTATCAGGGTGTGGTATAAAGGACAAACAGGTAGAGCAAAAAAAAAGTGTAATAAATTTTTGCCTAGTTCGAGTACATTAAAGTTGAATTAATATAAAGTAATGGAAAATTTGTATTTACGTTGCAAGTGAGAATTAATAAAAAAAACTTTCTGTCAATGTGTAAAGAAAATTAGAAAAAGAAAATTAATGGTATTTACTCTTTAATGAATTTATCGGTTCAAATACGATTTATTGGAATCTAGTAAAAATTAATTAATTCGAGGAAATATTTATTGGATAATAAACAAGTTATCGATTAGTTGAAACAAATAACATTTTTTTAGCCTAGTATTAAATAGTCGGTAATTGAAAAAATATACTCAACAGTACTTGAAATATAAAAACAAATTTTACCTGAAAAATAAATATTAAATAGAACTCGCAAAGTTAAAAAAAATAGCAACAGTAAAATAAGTAGCTACTATAAATAGTATTAAATTGTATTAATTATAGCTAGTAAAATCAATACTGAACACAACTAAAAAAGTAATTCCAAAAATTCTAAATAATACGAACTAGTACTAGTGAAATTAGTACTAAATATAACTATAAATGTACTGAAAGTACTTGAAAAGTTAGTAATAAATTATACTGAATAGTACTTGAAAAATAAATACCAAAAAGTATTTGAAAAATAGGAACTGACTATGTAATTATTACTCAATAGTAAAGAGTATTAGGAAAATGATTAGTAAATATTACTAAATAGTAACTGTAAAAGGAAAAATAATTACTAAATATTGCGTAGAAAAAAATTTCAATTAATACTGAATAGAATTTTTAAAATAATATCTAAATTAGAAATTTTTTTTAATTATATATAGTACTTATAGTACGTATAGAATAGTACTTTCAAATACTACTAAATAAGTATTACTTGTAGAATAAATTTGTAAATGTAAAATTAAAGAACTAATACTAATTTTTAGTGAATAGTGCTAATGCAAATAATAACAAAATAATACTAAATAACTAAATAACTACTAGTAGTTGTAAAATAAATACCAATTAGTACTTGTATAATTATTACTAAATACTTTATAGATATATTACTGAAAAGTAAATCGTAATTGTTAAAGAAAATACTGAATAGTATACTTTAAAGAATTAGAAAAGAATACTTTTAATATAGTAAGAGTACTTTTAATACTTTTTAATACTTTTAATAACAAAATAATGTTCTAAAAAAAGTAAAAATTATTTTAAAAGAATACTAAATAATACTTTATAAAAGGTAGTAACTGTCAATTTAAGAAATAAATGCAACACTTCAATAATAACTGTACATAAAATACTATATTGTACTTAAAAGTATTTTTAATTGTATTTTAATATTACTAAATAGAATAATAAACAGAACTAATTAGTTTTTTAAATAGTACTAAATAGTAATTTTTATTTTTTAGAACTAAATTGTATACTGAACAATGCTAATAAGTACTTTAAATAGAACGAAATAGTATTTAAATAGAGCATAATAGTATGCTGAATAGTAATAATTAGTATTTTAAATAGTACTATTTAATATTTTAAATAAAACTTAATAGTATACTGAGTATATTACTAATTAGTACTTTAAATAGAACTTGAAAATTTGATGCATAATACTAATTAGTACTCAAAACAGAACTTAAAAAATTGATAAATAGTACTTATTAGTACTTTAAATAGAACTAAATTGTATTTAAATAGAGCATAAGAGTATGCTGAATAGTACTAATTACTATTTTAAATAATACTACATTGTACCTATTGTTAATAGAACGAAATAGAATGCTAAAAAATACTGAACAGAATGCTAAATAGTTCTAAAGAGAAATGTAAATAATACTTAATAGTATTTCTGTATTTTAAATAGTTCTAAATAGTATTTAAAATAGTTCTAAATAGTATTTAAAATAGTACTAAATAGTATTTAAAGTAGAACTTAATAGTTTTATAAATAGAACTAAATATTATTCTAAATAGTACTAAATAGTACTTTAAAAAGAATACTAAGTGATATTTAAGGAAATAAGAAATAGTAGATACTATTAGTTCTTTAAATGGGATGATAAATAATATTTTAAGAGAATGTTAAATAGTAAATTAATAAACACATATGTAGGACTTTTTCATATAAAAGCGACATACAAAAATTAATAAAAAATATTGAAATTAAAAATAAACAAAATTGAATTTTGGGAATCAGTATTTAGTACTACTCAAAATACTAATTAGTACTATTTAACATTCTATTTAGCTCTATGTAAAACAGTATTTAGTACTATTAAACTACTAATTAGTAATATTTAGCATACTATTTAATAGTCTTAAATAGCATACTATTAAAATGGTAAGTAGTATGTTAAATAACGTTAAATAGTCTTTTCATCAGTATACTATAAATAATATTTAAGGAAATACGAAATAGTAGAAACCTAATAGTTTTTTAAACTTTGTATAGTGCTAAATTGAATTTTAAGAAATATTAAATAGTACCAAATAGCACTTTAATTATGACAAATAGCACTTAATAGTACTGTAAAAAGGTACTTTATTATTTTTTGTCCATTTTTTAAAACTTTCATTTTATGGAAATAAATTTTTGGGAGATAAATTTTAAACAGTACTTGTGAATTAAGCGCAAATAGTACCGTTTTCAGAAAAATATGCGCCACACAGAAATGAATATAAAATTGAAACTAAAAGAAACGAAATTGAATTTCAGGAAACAGCAAGCTCGATGCCGGAGGCTTCGGGGTCGGGTGTAGCCGACGAGGCGGATTACTCGACTTTTGAGAATAAGAGCGGTCTCGCTGATGACATGAAGTTCCTGGCAAGTATGCCTGAACTTTGTGACGTAACATTTCTCGTCGGTGACACTCGAGAGCCAGTTTGCGCTGTAAAAGCAGTCTTGGCCGCTAGAAGCAGGTTATTTTCATCAATATATGTACATAATACACACAACTTTCCTTCCATTTTTATTATTATCATTATTTTCGTTCTTTTTTTTAAACATTATATATAAATTTTTTTCGCTCTACTTATATATAGATATATTTATATACGTACTCACCTTCTAAGCGATTAATATTTGTCTTTTTCTTTTTAATTGAAAATAATTTTTACTCTTCGCAGAGTCTTTCACAAAATGCTGTATCAAGCGCCAAGTCCACAACGGAAAAAAGATCCACCGGCGCGTGAAAACAAACTTAGACTCTTTTTGAAAAGAAGTTCGGAACCATTATTAAATTTACAGAATGCTGCGCAACAGGTAATTGAGCATGTCAACTTAGTAGTAATTTAATTAACATTGTATATTTATTTTTTAACTTATTCTTTAAATTGATATTTAACAATTAATTTATATATTGTATTTATTATATTAAATGAAAATCAAGATATGAAATTTATCAAGTTTTTTACACTCAGAAAAAAATTTATTTCAAAAAACCAAATATATTCATGTACTTACATTCACATACACTTTTTATTTAATTCACCCAATTTTTTGTAATTTGGCATTTATTATTTTTACCCTATTTCAGTATTCAGTTATTAGAAGTAATTGGTTTCAAATACTTTAGTAGTTGAATTCAAATACTAATTAATAATAATAAGGAAAAAATTAACAAATTTCAAATAATTCCTATTGGAATTTGTTTCTATTTTTTTCTATTTTTTTCTATTTTAATTACAATAATTAGTATTTAATTATTATTAGTATTTGTCTTCAACCACTAAAGTATTTTTGTAAAAAAGTGTAAATACTTGAAGTACTAAAGTATTTGAATGCAAATATTAAATCATACACTAAATAAGTATTTGATTTCTAATACTACAGTATTTGTGTAGAAAAGTGTAAATACTAAAAAATACCAAAAGTATTGGAATACAAATATTAATTTATACTCTGCATTAGTATTTGGTTTCAAATACTAAATTATTTTATAAAAAGAAGTGTAAAAATGTAAAATACAAAACTATTTGAAACAAATACTAAAACGAATTAAATACTAAGTAAATACTAAAATATTTGAATCCAAATATTATTTTATAATAATATGTAAATACTGTTTCAAATAGGTTAATTAGTATTTTGTAATTACATTAGTATTTTGTAAATACATTAGTATTAATGTAAATAATGAAGTACTATTTAAATTAATTGAAGTACTATTTGAAAAGGTTAATTAATCTAAAGTCAAATGTTACTAAAACCAAATAGTTCAAAAATAATACTAAAGTATTTGGTTTCAGTAGTAATACCAAAGTAAAATACTTTTGAATATTATTCTTAAACTATTTGATTTTATTAATATTTGGTATTAAATTAATTAGCCGTCTCAAATAGTATTTTAATAACATAAATGCAATTATAAAACATTTTTATTCGAATCATCAAAATTCTTTTGTAAAACAATAAAATATATAAATAAAAAATATACATTTAAAAAGTAAATAAACGAAAAATTTTAATAATACCAAAGATTTGATTTCAGTCAATTTTTTCATTCAATAAAATTTTTTTGACTTGAAAAATATTTTATTCATTTAATAATTGCATTTATATTATCATGCAATTAATACAAAACAAAGTCTTATTTGAATAAAAAAAACTATTATTATTATTATTATTATTATTATTATTATTAATAATTGCATTTATATTATCATGCAATTAATACAAAACAAAGTCTTATTTGAATAAAAAAAACTATTTTCCTAAAATAATAAAATAAGTACCTAAATATAAATAAAAAATAAATAAAACATAATAAAAACTAAATTGGAGAAAATAAATAAACAAATATATAATTAAAACAGATGAAATAATAATAATAGTAATTTTAAAATAATTGTAATAATTTTTTCTAATATTAATATTTAACTCAGCAGATTGAATAAAACTGCAATAAAATCTTTTTCTGAGTGTATGTGCTTTTGAAAGAAAATCCTTTTATTTTTACTATTGTAAATAATATATTAATTTTGTTTTTAAATATATAATTACTGTTGATATTTTATATTATAATTTGAATTTGCACGTTTTGAAAATATTATTTAAAAAAATTAATAATTTAATAATTGCATTTATATTATCATGCAATGAATACAAAACAAAGTCTTATTTGAATAAAAAAACTATTTTCCTAAAATAATAAAATAAGTACCTAAATATAAATACAAAATAAATAAAACATAATAAAATCTAAATTAGAGAAAATAAATAAACAAATATATAATTAAAACAAATGAAATAATAATAATAATAATAATTTTAAAATAATTGTAATAATTTTTTCTAATGTTAATATTTAACTCAGCAGATTGAATAAAACTGCAATAAAATCTTTTTCTGAGTGTATGTGCTTTTGAAAGAAAGCCCTTTTATTTTTACTATTGTAAATATATTAATTTTGTTTTTAAATATATAATTACTGTTGATATTTTATATTTTAATTTGAATTTGCACGTTTTGAAAATATTATTTAAAAAAAATTGTATAGCGTGTCCTATTCTGCCTAGCTGAAATCGAAATTTCAGTGTTCTAAAAATATACATATAATGCCAATTTTCTATTCCTTATAATAATAAATTTAACCCTGTAATTTTATATAATTTGGTTTTTATTCTATATCGTTTCTTATCTTTTTTAAATTGTATTTTACTTGAATATTTCAAATTTTACCATAAATGTCTTTATAAGATCACTTCGAAAAGTATTTTTCATTGAATTACTTTTTTCAATTTGCACCAAAAGAAAGTATTTCTAATAGAACTACTTTTTTCCATTTGCACCTAAAGAAAGTATTTTTAATTGAATTACTTTTTTTCCATTTGCACACTCAAAAAAGTTTTTCTAATTGAATTACTTTTTTTTTAATTTGCACTCAAAAAAGTATTTCTAATTAAATTCGCTTTTTAATTTATATACTCCAAAAAAGTAGTTTTAATTAAAATACTATTTTAAAAAATTTTCAATTTTTTCCAGAAAAAGTATTTCTAATTGAAGTCCTTTGATTTATTTATCCTGCAAAAAAAGTATTTCTATTAGTAGAATTACTTTTTTTTATTTGTTCAATTTATATTTCTCAATGAATTATATTATATAACTTCATGTTGCTCCAAAAAAGAGTATTTCTAGTTGAAATACTTTTTTCAATTTGGGGTGTATTTAAAAAATACGTAACGCTATTTTAAAACTTTTAACCCTCAACACCCCTCACCGTTTTACGCACCATTGCAAATATTAGCGCAAGTTTTTTCTGCTGATAGTAAAAAAAAGCTTGATCCCCTTTTATCCGTCCCCATAAGAGTGTTATGTATTTTTTGAATGGCTCCTTTGCTCCAAAAAAAGAGGATTTATAATTAAATTACTTTTTTCGTTTTCTCTGAAGAAGAAAGAAATTATTTTCTAATTGAAGTACTTTTTTAATTTACTTTGAAGAAAAAGTATTTTCTAACTAAATTATTTTTTTAAATTCGTTCCAAAGAGAAAGTATTTGCTAAAGGAAGATACTTATTTTTGCTCCAAGAAAAATATTTTTTGATTGAATTACTTTTCTGATTGGAATGTGTTTTTTGTAATTAAATTGAATCTAAATTTTTTCTAAGAGTTTTTAACAATTGATAAATAATTGAATTACTTTCTTTAAATTTGCTTCTAAGAATGCAAAAGCAAAAAAATTTAAGCTAAAGAAGAAAGTATTTGCTAAAGGAAAACTTTTTTTTTTGCTAAAAAAAAGTATTCTTTGATTAAATTACTTTTTGTTTTGGAGTATGAAAGTGGAAGATTTAAACAAAAACCCCATGTTAAATAATTAATTAATGTTTAGGATTTTGTAATGATAGAAATAGTAAGTGTGTATCTCTGTTATGTGTCGTGTATAGCGATCAGGCTTCACGCAGCAGTTGGCTCCCATTCAAGAGGTATTTTCTATGTATGTGATTTCTGTGTAATGAAGATGGAAGTTTTTTTCCAAAAAAATTAAAAAAAGAAAAAGAAAAAAAACGAATTTGTCCGCTTCTGCACTGCACTGCATTGCACTGCATTATCTATATATAGACCAATAATATTATATGTTGCACAATAATTTTGTAAATATTTGGTATATAGCAAGTAGCGAGATAAATAAAAATGGTAATTATAAATAGCATACCAAAATTCTTCTCATTAAAAGTTTTATAACTTTGCCAAAAAAAAGAGTTAGAGTTTTATAACAAAACGTTTGGTTGGAAAAATCAAACTTTCAGTGCATGGAAATTTTTAACTTTCAGATATACGAGCAGATTGTCCTTTCGATATATTTTCATTACTAAAAAAGTCAAAAATCGATTTAAAAAATTTAAAAAATTTTTTTTTTGGTAATTTTAATTTAAAATCAATATAAACTTTTAAGTTATACACATTTTTAATATATTTGACTCGATTATAATAGAATTTGAATTTTTTAAATATAAACAAATATATTTCGTTCAATGGAAAGTTCAAAATATCAGAGATCACAGTCCCCTTTTTTATCCCCTTAAATCTTTCAAATCCCCTAAATCTTTCTCCCTTTTTCCCCTTACTTTTTAAGAAAAACTTATAAAAATTGTCACTTTTTGTAAGTTGGAGATTTTTTTTATTTTTTGCTTGAAAAAAAAAAATTTTTACTTTTTACAAACTTTGGATAAATTTTAATTTTTTGAAACTTCAGAATTCTTCTATATTATTTCACAGAGATTTTAAACTTAGAAATTTTTCCATGAAAGATAACAAATATAAAATAACTTTTACTTATAAGAAAAAAAGTTATTTCCAAAATAAATTTTACTTAACTCATAGTGAATTTTACTAATTTTAAGTAAACTTTCACGACTGTAATTAGAAAATTATTTCCAGAATAAATTTTACTGAATTAAAAGTATAGTTTACCAAGTTTTAATAAAATTTACAATAAAATTATAAAATTCACTCTCTGGACATAACGAGTTTTAATATCATAATATACTATTTTCTATGTCAATTTTTTTAAATAAAAATTATTCAAACTTTCTTCGAACATTACAATTAGCTTTAAAAATTAGTTTTGAAAAAAGTTTTTGGTACAATTTTTAAAGTAAATTTTTCTAATTTTTTTAAAAGAAAATTGCTTTTGAAAATAGTGAAAATAATTTTAGAAATAATAATTTTAATATTAATTTTACTAAATGCATATTAAATTTAACTATATTTTTCAAATAAATTTTTCCAAGACCCAAATTAGTTTGACTAATGTTCTCTGAAATTTACATTGTTATGGGCATTTCCAAGTGAAAATTTTTTATGGCATTTTAAAATCGGTTAAACATATTTTTCTCTCGTTCTGGATAGAAAAATATTAAATACGTATTTTTTTATTTTTCCATAATTGCCAAAATTTTCGAGTTATTAAATTTTCGAAATTTTGGATTTTTAAAAATTGACCTATTTTCAATAGCTTATAACTTTTAAAGTATTGAGTTTAGAAAAAAGTTTTCAAAGAAAGAAAATTTTAGATTTTTTTGAACTTTTGAGTCATTTAAAAAATTTTTTTTATAAGCAAATTAATTTTTTTTAATTCATACGGCGCAGAAATAAATATGTCACATTGAGAGTTTGCATTGATACGAAATTAAAAAACTGATTGAACGAAAACTATGAGTCCGCCCATCGCGGGTATTTGGGGAAAATTTTTTTGTACATTGGTAGGTATAAATAAATAAAAAAACATAAATTAATTACGCCCAAATTAAAAACAAATTAGTATGTTTATAAAAAGAATTTTTTTATTATTAAAAATTGAAAAAAAATGTTTTTTTAAGTAACTTAAAAGTTAAAGAAAACTCAAAACTTTATTTCTTTGACAACTTTTTTCTAAACTCAATACTTTAAAAGTTATAAGCTATTGAAAATAGGTCAATTTTTAAAAATCCAAAATTTCGAAAATTTATAACTCGAAAATTTTGGCAATTATGGAAAAATAAAAAATACGTATTTAATATTTTTCTATCCAGAACGGAAAACAATGTTTAACCGATTTTAAAATGCCATAGAAAATTTTCTCACAGAAATACCCATATATATTAAAATAATTAATGAAATTTTAAAACAAAAGTATTGTTGTAATAAAAATTTTGATTAAAAACTTTTAAAACATTGATTCTCAACTGTCATAAAGTTAAGAGAAAAAGGAACAAAAAAATTTGTATAATTTTTACTTTTATTTTGAAAATCTCTCTTTTTAATATTTCTTGAAAAAATCACCGTAATCTTTAAAATGTCAAGAAGATAAAATTTTATTGACACAACAATTTTCTCTGTGTCTTGAATACCGACCAAATTTTTCGTTATCAAAATAATGGCAAATTCTTTTATCACCATTGCTGAAGAAAATAATAAAAATTGTAATTACAAAAAACTAATTAGTAAGTAACTTATTTCAAATTCTTTACCCCATAAAAATAGATTTCTTCTCTGTTTTAGGAGTTTTTTGGTCTGACAATAACACTCTTTTACTATTTAGATGTAATCTATGCATATGATCTACTACCTCACCTTCTGCTGACGAATTTTTTCCTTAATTTTTTGCTATTTATGTATTTAACTCAAATTTTATATGCACCTTTCTGGCCGAAGTTGTATAACATAGAGCAAACAATATTATATATTCACAAAATCTGCTTTGTATTAAAAAAAAATTTTATCACAACTATAATTTTTGTAAAATAATAAGCAACTTTTTGTGAAAATGAATAAGCACATTAATTTTCAAAAACTGTAACGAATGAATATTCATGGCTTATTCATTTTTTATTTATATAATACTGGAAAACATATTTTCAAAGCTTTTTCAAAGTGTATTAAAATTCTGCTCTGTAGCATTTTTGGGATTAATTTTACTTCATTACAGTTCGGTATATATTCTCGAATGAAATCACATGCTATCAAAATTTCAAACACGTTTTCAAAATGGACAAACAAAAATAGTTCATTTCGCAATTTCTTTGTCAATGTAAATATTGCATTAAAAATTACAGACTGGAACAAAAATCGAAACACGTAATTTACGCTTTTGACTTTTATCCATGAAGCTTCAAAATGGTTGATTTATTAGTTTGAAACTCTATATATTATTTCTTACTTCGTAACGCAATATTATTTATGAATAATATTAATAATATTTATGATATGTTAATAATATTTGTTATTTAATAGTGTTAATAAAATTTATTACTTTTTAATAAGATTTGGAATTCTCGAAAAGAATTGAATTTTGTTCAATTCAGTTTTCAAAATTTTCCAGGGATATTATTAAAATAGTGAAATGGGAACATTTAATTAATTATAAAGTTTATGATATTTAGTATTAAAAAAATATTGTTCTGAATAAAAATAATCCTAATCTATAGCACTTTCATGAAACATTTAATAATAATCAATGTCACTTTCATTTTTAATAACTATTATTAATTTTTTTTCATTTCTCATTTATTCGCAGCCTCAAACATTTCAGCATCAAACTTTGATCATTGAAGAATTTGAGCCAGATGTTTTTCGCCAACTGATTGAATATATTCACACTGGTTGTGTTACACTCCAACCTAGAACTCTGCTTGGTAAACACATGTTTATATTAAAATTGTAAATGATAATGAAAAATACCCATTTTTTAGCAAATATTATATTAATTCTTTCTTATTATTACATGGAGAAAAATGGATTATACAATTTGGAGTATAGAAAATAAGATCATACTAAATATAATCTGATTACTACCCTGTATAATCTATTTACAACCTTTCATTGTTTTAGAATTATTTCTGGTTTTCACAATAGATTATACATTTAACAATTCAAAATCGAATCAAATTATAATTCTAGATTATTACTATAGCAAAATGTTTTTTTCAAATTGTCATATTATGAGGTTAAAGTTGTTTTGAAAATTTGTTGTGATCGAACTTTTTTACATGCGCTGCTATTTTAATTTTCCAGGTTTGTAAATTTCTGATAATTTCATTTTTATAAATCTGAACACAATTATAGCATTATGTATTTATTTATCATTAGCTTATTATTGATTATAACCATTTTTAGTTTAAATATTACAATGGAATATTACTTTTAACCTTTTCTCAAAAGCATTTTTACTTACTTACAAAGAATAAATTTTGTGTTTAGTAAGAATTTATTTGTTTGTAAATTTATTTATGATTAATTGATGAAATATTATTTAATTGATAAAAATTTTAATAATAAGTTTTTTAATAGTTTTAATAGTTTTGTAAATTTATAAAAATTAAATTGCCAGAAATTTACGAAAAAATAAATTTGTGTTAAAAAAAATAAACTTAGTGATTGATGAATTAATTTAATTAATAAATTATTTGCAACAACAAATTCAAATTTTTACTTTTTTTAAATTTTATTATTAAGTAATAAAATATTAAATTAATTTTTTAAATTTATGGGTTCTGATTTGTCAAAATTTTATTTATCTAAAATAACGTAAAGACCAATTATATTGATGCAAGTTTTATAATCCAAATTAATATGGTCAATAATTTAAAAGTGGTAATACACTTAGATATTCAATTTTATAATTCTGGTTAACTGTCCTACATACAATGTAAAAATATCATGAGAAGTATAATCTGGATTATATTATAATCCATTTTTCTCCGTTTATTTATAATTAATATTATTTTATATATTTTAGTAGAGTGTAGGATAATAAAGAAACTTTTTATTTTCTAAGCTATAAAATCGAATAATTTTATTTTATTTTCAAATTTCCAACTGGTGCGTCAAAAGTTTACACGGAGAAAATTTATTTATGAAGTTTTCCACATTTTAGTTTGAGGGATAAATTGTCAAAACAGTAATTTTTTAACTAACTTGACTTTAGAAGCAATTTAGGATCAATCTATAAAATATTTTTAAATTGTGTTTTTAATTTTTTATCGTTATAAAGAAAAATGATTAAATTATTTGTATTTCATGGAAAAAAACAATAATTTATACAAATCCATAATATTCTCCAATTTGTATGTTAAAATTTTAAAATGTACATATTTTGAATAAAAGTGCAAGTTTATAAAAAATTAATCTTTCTGAAATATTTTTATGCCACTACATCGCAAATATTCTGAAAAATTCGGTAAAATATAAAGAACAAATTTTTTCCGTGTAGTTATTAGCTATAAAAAAATTACAAGTGACATTTCTCAAAATGTAATAAAAGTTATTTTATATTCCTTAAAGGGGTAATGAATGCTGCTGATTACTATGGACTTGATGAACTTAGACGAGCTTGTGCAGGTTTTGTGCAATGCTGCATTACTGTTGATACAGTTTGTGCACTTTTAGCATCTGCTGAACGTTACATTCAATACAAGTGTACCAAATCCCTTGTGCAGAAGGTAAGAAATTCTTCTTCTTCTTCTTATTCTTTCCCCTTAAAAAAATTATGCTTGATTTTAAATAAATGCCCACAATATAAAAGTTGATTTATATGCAATTTTTTTTAAGAAAATAAATTCGTTTTTTTCAGGTCTTGGAATTTGTTGACGAACATGGCAATGATGTTCTTAATTTAGGATCATTTACGTTATTACCTCAACATGTGGTGCGATTAATCTTAGCCAGAGAAGACCTAAGAGCTGACGAATTCACAAAATTTCAGGTAATTTGTTTTTTTTTATTTTGTAAAACAAGTTTTATAATTATGATTTATTTTTATTTTTATAACGATTAATTAATGTTTTTGCCCGATTTGAACAGTATAATATAAGTGGTTCAATTTTTAATTCCGTTTTCTATATTTATTGACTTTAAACTTAGAAATTATTTTCAAATCTGCTTCAAACTTTTGTACAATATTTTTAATTCTACAATAATTTAATTATTTAAATACTTGATATTTTATAATAAATAAAGACGATTAAGTGGTGAAATTAATATTTTATATCATAAAAGTTTTTAAATTGTTAATAAAAATTTTTTTTAAAATTGAAATACAAATATCAACAAAAATAATTATTTTCTTGATTTATAAAAAAGATCTACATAATAAAGGAAATTCCGAAAAAGATTAATTTATTTTTTATAAAAGTAACCACTTCGTTGTGAATAAGTAGCCCATATGTAATGCAGATATGTAAAATTGATTATCTAACTCGGAATTATTTTCTATTTCTCGGGATTCCTTCATTTTTCTTATCTTATCGCAGGCAGCGCTAATGTGGAGCAAGAAGTACTGCGATGGTAATCATAACACACCTCTCAAGGACGTTATTGGAAACTTTCTTGATTATATCCAGTTCCACAAGATTCCAGCAAATGTTTTAATGAGAGAAGTTCATCCTCTTTCACTAGTGCCCTACAGTATTATCATGAATGCACTGGCGTATCAGGTGCGTGTTTCAAGTCTTTACTTTTAAATGCCGCCAAACAGTGAATGTTTATCAACAAAATATTTATTACCACCCTACTCACAAATGATAATAATCATCATCATCACATGATGCATTTTTTCAACTGCATTAAATATTCTTCTGTCACTGTAACTAAAGTTAATGTTAATACATTACACAGTAATACGTAAGGTATTAAAATAACACCACAATGGATTAAAATAATCTGCAACAGTTTAATCCCTCTAGGATTAAATTACCACCAAAAAGGATGAAAAAATCTATTTTGGTGTTATTTTTAACTATGAATGAAATTTTATTTTATTAAATTTTTTATAACTATAAAACATGAAGATATCGATAACTTCCTTCGACTCGGAGTGATCGATTTCTTCATATTTTATAATAATTAAAGATGACCAAGTAATAAAATCATTATTTTACACTATAAGAATATTATACTTCTTCAAAATTATTTTCACTGTTTCAATTCAATTAATATTTTTAAAAATTTTTAACTACAATTTTAATTTATATCAATTATTTTTAATAATAATTAATTAATCAATTTTACGCAATTTCAATTATTTAGCTTCTCCAGGGAGAATAGTAAGTTAGTTACTAACTAAGTTACCAACATACTAACAAACTTAGTAATACAGTTCACGGTAAATCGTTAGGTATTAAAATAACACCAAAAATGATTAAAATAATCCAATTTAGTGTTATTTTAATCCATTTTGGTGTTATTTTAATACCTAACGATTTACCGTGTTATTAATTCAGTTGTGTTACAAAATTTTAAAAAATTCTCGTCAAAATTTCAATTATCTTTATAAATAATAAAATTCTTCTCTGATATTCAATTATTTTAGAAAATTTTAATCAAATTTCTATCAAAATTTCAATTATTTTCAAAAATATTCTAAAATTACATAATTTTCAAAATCTACTATTTCAATAAAATTTTCCAAAAGAATTCCATTATTAACAAAAATTTGAATACAATTCTACGCAAAAATTTAATTATTTTCATAAATAATAACAAATTTTACAGAAATTCAATTATTTACAAATTTTTGTATTAATTTCTTCGCAATAATTCAATTATTTTCATAAATAATAACATTTCTACAGGGATTCAATTATTTTTATAAATAATAAAATTCTGGTAGGAATGCAATTATTTTCATAAATAAATAAAACTCATTGCAGAATTTCAATTATTTTTAATGCAATTGTGATCAAATTCCTCGAAAAATGTAATTATTCTTAAAAATCTTATTAAAATTCGTCCAAAGAATTTAATAAATTAAAAAATTTGTTGATAACATTTTTTATGAGAATTCAATTTTAAAAAACATCAAATTAATGAAATATTTATTTTTGTATTTAAATAATTGAATACTCGTAGAATTTACTAATAAAAATGTTTTTAAAAATGAATTTCAGTTAAAATTTTAGATTATACTTAAGTGTTAAAAGCATTGTAACATGGATTTTTAGAAATAATTAAAAATTTTGAAAGAGTTTCAAACTCAAATCATTGAAATTCACAATTTTTCATATTTTTGATCAAAAATTCTGTAGAATTAATTCTCTTTAAAAGTTTAATGGGATTTATATTGAAATTATTTTAAGATTTTATTTTTCAATATATATATTTAATTGCAGAATTTCCGAATAATTCAAATTTTGAAAAATTAAATTGTAAACGAACAAATTTTAAAATTCTCATAAAACTCATTGCAGAGTTTCAATTATTTTTCATACAATTATGATTGAATTTCTTGAAAAAAGTAATTATGTTCATGCCAGTTTTAATAAAATTCGACAAAAGAATTGAATTATTAAAAAAATTGTTACTAAAATTCTTTATGAGATTTGAATTTTTAGAAACATTCAATTACTCAATAAATTATTTACTTTTGCATTTAAATAATTAAATTCTTGTAGAATTTTCTAATAAAAATTGATTTTCATTTCATAAAAATGAATTTCAGTTAAAATTTTAGATTATAATTGAATATTAAAAGAAATATAAAGTGAACTTTTTTGAAATAATTGAATTTTTAAAAATTAATATTTTTGAAAAAGTTTAATTGCATTTTTTTAATATTATTTGAAGTTTTTATTTTCTAATATGCATTTGTGACGCGATCTGAAGAAAGGGACCTTAGAAGCAAAAAATTATAGGTTATGTTTGCAATTTTCGAAATGAAAATACAAAAAAATGATCAACTGTTAATGTTAATCATTAATGTTTAAGTTTTCATTATAACTGAAATATTTAATAAATACTGATTTTAATTTGCAAAAAGTAAAAAGAAACTTTTAACCAATAAAAAAGTAGCACTAACATAACCTTAAAGTGATTTGCTTCTAAGGTCCCTTTCTTCAAATCGCGTCACATTTAATTAAAGAATTCAGGAATAATTGAAATTTCGTATAATTGATTAATTAATTATTATTAAAAATAATTGATATAAATTAAAATTGTAGTGAAAAATTTTTTTAAATAATAATTTAATTAAAACAGTGAAAATAATATTGAAGAAGTATAATATTCTTATAGTGTAAAATAATGATTTTATTACTTGGTCATCTTTAATTATTATAAAATATGAAGAAATCGATCACTCCGAGTCGAAGGAAGTTATCGATATCTTCATATTTTATAGTTATAAAAAAATTTAATAAACTAAAATTTCATTCATTGTAAAAAATAACACCAAAATTGATTATTTCAATATCTTTTTTGGTGTTAATTTAATCTGCAATACTTTTTCATACCTCACGATTTACTGCACTGAAAAAAGTTCTGGTCAGGGTATATTTAACACGAAATTCTAATTAAAACTAGGATTTCTGGTAATTCCAACCAGAACTTTTTTTCAGTGTGTGTTAACATGTCATTTTCCTATTTTTATATATGCTAATGTTATCATTATCATTATCGATTTTCGGTCCACTATTGAACATTCTTCTGCCATTGTGTTAACAAAAACAAAATTAAATTTTTAAATTAATGGTTATTAACATTAACATCAATCTTTTATTTATAATATGCTAATGTTATCAATAGCATGTTAAGAATTAACTGCGTACTGAGAAAAAAAATATTGACCCAATAGACATATATAATGCATAATTAAGAACTAGAACCATAATGTTGTCTAATGATATATGTAAAATGGTTCAGATGTATGGTTGATAGAATTTTACTAAAAAAATGTAACCGTCAACTGGGGCTATTTTGAGCATCAAACAGCTTTTTTGACTCAATGATTTTATTAAAATTCTTTAAAGAAAAAAGAATATCAACTTTTGATATATGGGTGAATTTTCTGAAAGTGACATTTTTTATGTCTCGATTAATTTTACAAAATCTACCCCTTAATAATTATTATCAATTTCCATAGTGAAAATTTAGCACTTATTTATCATTTTTAAAAGAAATTTAAATAATTTTATTCAACTTAATTTACGTAATAACTAAATTACTTTCATCTCCAAAGCCTTTTCAACATGTCTCCAATAGGACTTCTACAATAAAATTAAATTTTCATGGTTTTTTTTTTAAATTCTCAAAATTTTTTTAAAAATATTGTCAGAAAGTACAATGTTTTTTCTATCATTATGTGCATTTTAAAAATTTGTAGACCTCACTTTTATTTTTGATAAAAATGTTTAAACTTTGTCTTCAGTTTTAGGTTAAAATTACTTTACAATGATTACTGACATTTTATACTTTAAAAATATCTTAAACAAAATTTTAATGCACATTAAAATAAAGCTGAGAATCTGACGTTAAATTTTCCTATATTTTATCTACAAAAAAGGAGAAAAATTATGGCTGTTATAAATAATCGAAATTTACATTTTTCTCCGAGTAAAAATTAATTTCATCTCCGAAACCTTCCTTTTTAATAAATAACTGAATGTAGAAGTAAATTTAACAGAATATTTCGATGGTAATATAAAATGAGGGTGTGAGATTTGTGTTTTACTAAAAAACATATTTTAATTGCGCCCTAATGTATACAAATATGAAAGAAAATTTATTTTTCATCTCCGAAGCTATTTTCATCTCCGAAGCCTTTTCCTTGAAATATGCTAGTTTTTCTTTTGTTTTTAGTATTTACCTGCATTGCTTTGAAAAAATTAACCCGAATTACCATTAAATCAAGTACTTTAAATACATTTATATTTTCATCTAATTGAATATATTTGGTATTAAGATATACAAATTATTAATTTTTAAGCAGTGTAATTTTATTTTCGATTTCGTGAACGCGATATTAGCGTGAATTTTTAATAGAAAAGCTCGCCAATTAAATAAAATTAATTTAACCTTCGCGCTACCAATACTTTTTGTATACGCGGACTACCGGACGGCCACCCGGGGTGGCCAAACGCTTTTTTCCTATTAAATTCCCAAAACGATTAAAATTCATCAAAAGTTTTGAATATAATTATGTGTTAATACAAATACTGTATATTAATAATGTTTTATGATATTTATGGCATAAAACATTTATGTTTTATTATTAAAAAATTATTTAAACAAATTATTGTTATTATTTACTAACTTTTAACAGAATACACCTAGAAAGTTGCAGTTTTTTCCTAATTTTGCAATTTACTAAATCTTTTATGATTACAGATAAAAAATAAAAGTTGAATAAAACTTTAACTATTTTTTAACTAATTTTTGAACAAATTATTGTTGTTATTTACCAACTTTTTCCAGAATACACCTAGAAGGTTGCAGTTTTTTCCTAATTTTGCAATTTACTAAATCTTTAATGATTACAGATAAAGAATAAAAGTTGAATAAAAATTAAACTATTTTTTAAAACATTTAACTGCAGCTTTCTAGGTGCATTCTGGAAAAAGTTGGTAAATAACAACAATAATTTGTTTAAAAATTGTTTAAAAATAGTTTAATTTTTATGCAACTTTTATTCTTTATCTGTAATCATAAAAGATTTAGTAAATTGCAAAATTAGGAAAAACTGCAACTTTCTAGGTGTATTCTGGAAAAAGTTAGTAAGTAACAACAATAATTTGTTTAAACAAATAAAAAATGTATTTTAAAATCATAATATATTTTATTTATTGATATAAAACAATTTTACTGTAAAAGTTTAACGATTTTATTTTTATTTTTTTGCAATATACAAAAACAAACACCCGGTCAATTTTCAGTATTCTCGTACATACTTTTTTAATTGTTATAAATAAACAAGAAGAACTGTTAAAAAAAATTATATTTTTGTTTTTTTCGAATGTAGATAAAATTTTGTTCAGTGAGTTAAAATGGCGATTCGATTGATACGAAATTCGAGGAGATATTCAACATTATGTATTAGTTGGCCACCCCGGGTGGCCGTCCGGTAGCACGAAGGTTAATGGAGCAACAATAATATTTTTTAAATGAAAAAAACTTTAATATTTTTAAGAATTAATTTTGCGCAACCTAAAAATCTTACTCTTGAGTATGAAATTAAGTAGTTTTAATAGAAAAAACCATATAATTGAAGAAAAAAATTAATTGAAAAACTGAAATTTAAAAATGGCACTTTCAGAAAATTCACCCATATGTGTGGACATCCATCTAAAGGTTTTTTAAAAAAATTTAATAAACTAAAATTTCATTTATTGTGAAAAAACACCAAAATTGATTATTTTAATCTTTTTTGGTGTTAATTTAATCTGCAATACTTTTTAATGCCTCACTATTTGTTGCATTTATTTATTTATAAATAAACGGTTTATTTATTAAAAATTTTTTTTTTTCTTGTAAGTTGGGCAATGAAAAAAAATGTTGTCTGACTAGTAGTCATTAGTAGTCATCCGCCGAAATGGGGCTGTTTTGTACATCAAACTTTATATTGTATATAGATATTGTGTATGCCATTTATTGTGAAAAACAAACATGTCATTGATTCGATAGCATTTTGTTCTCGGTGCAATACTATCATTAGCATATTATAAAAATGATTTATAATTCAGAAAAAGATTATTTTTGTGGTTTTCTTTTTTCGTTTTTCTGCGGAAATGACTTGACCACCAGATTGTTGCAGGCAGACCCAACCAGTGTCGACCCTGGAAAACTCTCCCCCCACAGAGTGAGACGACAAGGACGAAGTATGTCGGTGCAATCGTCCTTAGATCCGTATGGTAGCAATACGACCTTGAGCTCGAGCGGAAGTGACGCCGGCTCTGACCAAAAACAACATTCTGGCAGCAACTAACCGAAGGCCCCGACCGCTAATGGAGCGGTCGCCGCCGTGGATCAATCACAATATCATGCTACACAAAAATTAGAAAATCATCATTATCATCATCATCATCATCATGAAGAGTCGTCATCATCGTCATCACCACTACCACCAACTGCGCCGCCCTCTAATCGTGACAGCAATACGATTCAACATTCGCCTAAAATTTTTAAACAAGAGAAAGTCGAAGTACTAGTTGTAGACATTGAGTCAATAAAGCACGTTGAGACAAAAGATCAGGAGAATATTTCAATGAAGGAAGAATTTGAGGCGGAAATTGGGCACAAGGATATGGGCGAGGAAACGAAAATGGAGAAGGAAATGACGGAAATGGAAAAGCAAATCGAGAACGGAGAAAATGTTATTCAGGAAGGAGATATTGAGAATGAGATATTACAGCCGGAGGAAGTCGATACTACAAGCGGATTTTATATTCGTTTTGTGTTGAGAAGAGAAGGTCGTCGTGATTTAGTTTGGTTGTACAAAACGCACAGATTCTAAGTTCGATGAATTTTAGCATTTTTTCTTTTTTCAAAAATCTCTCTATTTTCTATTCGTAAAATAAAAACGCAGAAAAGCAAAACATTCACGAATTAAGGTAATTTTTATGAACCACAAGTTATCAACGTTCAAATCAACGAAATACATGTTATACTACTGATAGTTTCAAAATATTTTATATTAAAAATATTTTTATTAAAAATATTAAAAGCAACTTGTGCTAAAAATACCTATTTTATATTTTATTAAAAACATTTTTAATATATTTTACCAAAAATAGTTTTTAAAAAAGTATTAACCTAAATTCTTGTCATAAATATTTTGTATGAAAAATATAATTACCAATATTTTTAATATTTCCCCTAGAAACATTTTTTATAATAAAAATTTAGATAAATAACCACCTGCAATAAAAATTAATAAAATCTTCAATTTTGGATTAAGAAATTTTATTTAATGAATTTTATTTTGTGACAAAAAATATTGGAATGAAAATTTTATTTGAAGAAGAAATAAATAAATTTCGTTAATTCGAAGGTTGAGAACTTTAGGGTCATTAATTTTTATTTATTTTGTTAATAAGTCGAAGCAGTATTTTATTGAAGCCACAAACTTAATTAAAAATTAATTTTGAAAATCAATTTTAATAGAAAGCACAAATTTAATTTGACTTAAAACCACTGCGTTGAAATTAAATTAGTTTCATTTAATAATTTAAATAAACTTTAAATACAAATTTAAAAAGTTTAAATAATTTAATATTTAATAAATTTCTAGCCTTAATTGGATTTTTATTATTTCATAAATTTTTAATCATTTACATAAATTTTTTAATAATTTACATAAAATTCAAGTAATTTACATAAAATTTAAATAATTTACATGAAATTCAAGTAATTTACATAAAATTTGAATATTTTGGATAAAATACATTTTTCCTTTTAATTAAAAAACTTTTAAAGTACCTTCTCATTATCTATAAAAGATATTTTATAGTAATGTCAGTGATTAATGTCGTGATGATATATCAGATTAAAGTACAATATTACACGAATAGTGAATTTTATTTGTCCTGAAGTGAACAATTTTCCAAACAGAGAAACTGATTTACTTTTTAATTATAAGTGATAAATTGTTTATAAATCAATTATTTACAATAAGTATTATGAAAATAAGTATTATTTATTTATTGTAATAGAACTCACAAATTGTTAAATATTTTACAATTTTTCACACTTATTTTAATTGCTCAATTTTTTAAAATATTGTCTTTATCGTTTTACTTTTAAGAAGAAAAAATTATTCTTTTTATAAGTGGAACAATTTTTCCGAAAAGAAAAATATTGTTTATAAAAGGAAAAATTATTCTTTTTCGAAAAGAAAACCTTTTTATTTATTTTTTGAAAGGAAAACATTCTTTCTCAATAAGCAAAAATTTATGCTTTTTTAAAATAACAATTTGGTTTGAAACATTTAATTGTGTATAAATTTTAAATAGACATTTTAATAATAAGTTTGAATGTTTGAATGTAAGTACAAGAAATTAAGGGGGAAAACAAATGTTTGTATTAAGAGTGATGTTATTGTTGTTAAAAGTTTTAAAATTACCATACAACATATCCATCGAAATGAATGATATCAGATTCATAAAATATATTTGATACTATGCCAGAGCCGGCACAAAAATACTGCTTTTAAAATGAAAGAAAGAGGTTCGTTATCTGCCGGTTAATATCGATCGAATGACTGATTTTGTTTTTCAAATTTTGTCACTGTCGAATTATTCACGCAGTGACACTAAAAAGCAAACAAAAAATCATAGTGCTTCTCGATTTATTGTTTATACGAATATTAATTAACCAAACATTTGCCACATTTCTTCTCTTCCATTCTTTATTCTATTCTCTTCCATATTCTACGAAATATTGATTAAATAATATTTTTGTAATTATAAATATTTATTAACGCCGCTATTGTTGCTTTTACTCTCTAAATTTAAATTAGTTACGATTTCAACTGATTTAAATCAGTGCAACTGTCTTTTTATTTTTGAATCAGTAAAAATTACTTCTTCCTCAGTAAAAAAATGTCTCTACTAATAAATCAGTTAATTTTGAATAAAAAAATTGATTCTACTGATAAATCAGTAAATTTTAACTGATTCCAAAGCAAAAAGATCGCAAATGATTGAAATCAGTCACAAATTTTTAACTACTTTAAATCTGGAGAGTAGATAATTTAAATTTCAAGACTTATTTTATGCACAAAGACAATAGTCGAAAAAATATTTTAAAAAATTCTTCCTTCATCTCTGGAATTTTATAATGTCAAAAAAAAGAAAATTTTTTATTTTTGATTACAGTATCTATTAGATGTATATCATAAATTAGTGTTATCAAGATAATTGTTAGCTGGATCGTGGGACGCAGATAATTAGCCCCTATTATGTATACATTAAGGGAATAATAGGCAATCATTAAATATTGCATTGGAGAATTCGAGAGGTAAAAGTTGCCCTCTCCATCTCTCCTTCTCTTTCTTACTTTTTCTCTCTATTCATTAATCATCAGTTTTTATCTCGAGATTTATTTCAAGAAATAAAAACTGTCAACTAAACAGTAGTACAATTATAAAAAAAGAAAATAAATAGATAATAAAAAAACAGACCGTTTGTGACATATTAATTATACATGGTACAAAATACAAAAATTAAAACGGAAAATGAATTTTTGGTAGCAAAAAAAAAAAAAAAATCGGCCCAAAACGAAAAACAAAAATTCACTTTTTGGGAATATAAACATTTATTTATTATTTAGATAAATTATTATAAATGATAGATTGGTAAATTAAGGATATAAATTGATTTTTATGAATTAATTTACAAAATTTGTATAATTTGATTGGTTGTTGAATGTGAAGAAGCTAAATGTACTCTTACACTATTTATTACAAAAAAATGAAAAAACTGATAAAAATGCGTAATGCCTTTGAGAGAGATAATATATACTTTCGATGTTATCGATTATAAAATTAATAGAAATTATAGAACCGCGTTAAAAATAATAGCAAAGACATGAAAAGATTTATCAATGTTTTTTCTGCTGATGCATTTAAAATTTTAAATTACATTAATTTTTTATATTTCTTTGATTACAAATATTTTTTTTTGAATGATTTATTTCTTTAGGTTTTTAATTGTTTATTTATTTTTCATTTATTTATTTATATTTTACTCGAAAAAAATTATTACGTCGAACTGTAAATGTTTTACACTAAATTTACGAAACATGCAGTTGTTTCAGTTAAAACTTTTGCTATTCTATAAAATAGTTATCGCTATTCACGATAAATATTTTTTTCGTAATTTTTTTTGTTATTTAGTTATTACCTATTATTTTATTATTATTTATTATTAATTTTTTTATGAACTTTAAATATTTTTATTATATTTACATTATGTTTATCTAAATTATCAAGAAAATAAACTAAAATAACTGAATATATAAATTTTTTGGTTAAGAAACAGAATTTTTATTCTTAACTTTATAAAGACTATTTTTCAATTTTTAAAAATTGGTAATGGTTTATCATTATTATTCATTCTGTTTCTTTATTTCAATTAATTTTTTTTTAATTTTTTGGTTAATAATAATTATTATTAAACATTATTTCGGTGTGTATGTCAAAAACATGACTACACGAATTTTTTTTAAAGAACATCTTTTCAAATTATTTATATACACTATAAATATAAATATATATATTTACAGAAAGCGAAATATAAAAAAGTGTTTCATTAAAAAAAATATGTATTTACATGTACGAATGCATAAATGTTGAGAATGAAAGTAAAAATAATATTAATATTAATATAATAAATATAATAAGTGTAATCGTATATCGTCTATGTGTAAAACAGTTTGTTTGCGTGAGCATCGATATTTTTATTATTTTATACACCTTGCATATAGGTACACATAAAAGAAATCATGTTTACAACATTTCAACGTAAATTGTCATATCGTCAAAAAAAAAAAAAAAAAAAAATGAAATGCCATCACATGGAAATGGATCGATTTACACTATAACGATATAAGCAGTTTTTTGTCAATAAATATAAAAATTTCTCAGACATTATTCTCTTTCTAATATACGCCCATATTTCTACATCTAATTTTTATAATATTTGATTGATATAATTTTTATTTTTACGTTTAATATTTTCTATAATAACGTACTTATTTTTTAGTATTATATTTGCAAATTAGCAAAACCTAGAAAAACTACTAATTTCACTGATTTTAGCGAAATTTTTACAGTGAAACCTTTTGGATTTTAAATTTTATTGCAGTATGAAAATCCTTAAAATTTTTTTTATAATTTAATCTTTGTAAAATATTTTTTACAATATTCTGGAAATAAGAGACAAAAATTCTTGTTTGATAAAAAAAATTTACTAAATAAAGTTGCAGTCTGCCAGGTTCGACTGTAATTCCTGTAGGGTTTTCTTTCGCTATAATTCTAGAAAAATTTTTCGTGTTAAAAAACAATTTTTTGTTCATTTTACTATAGAACATTAATTTTAGAAATACATTTTTTTCTTGCAATTTAAAAATAATTTTCATATTTTATATTTTCAATACTTTCAATATTTTATTATTTTTAATATCTTTATAAAATTTTTAATATCTCCTAATAATTTTTGAAAAATATTTATCATTTCCTTAAAATAGTTTTTCCTATTCTATTTAATATTTCTCTGAAGACTTTTTTTGTCGATAATCTTTTAATGTTATTTTTATTTATTTATCATTTTTCTAAAACAGTTTTTCCTATTTTATTTAATATTTCTCTGTAAACGTTTTTTTGTCATTAAAAATAAATATTTTCATCAAAAAAAAAAATAGTTAATATTTACTTATTTCAGATCTTCCAGAAATAATTGTCTATACCAATTAACAATTAGTAGTAACGATGTTTTAAGTTATCAAGTTCCTCATTGACAATTAATAACAATAAAACGACGAGTAATAACAATAATACAATAGAGGAAGCAGCTATTATCAAATACATGTTTGATACAATTCTTTGTAACAAATTCAAGATTAATTACACGATTGCAGTGAAGTTCGAGTGTGAATAGGTAATCACTTCTGATTAGATATCAAATAATATGAAAGTCATTTAACGTGAAACGATGAATAAACCTTGAAATTATTTTCCTTGATATTCTGAAAATTTTGATTGTTGATTTTTTTTTTTTTTTGAAAAATCAGGTCAACAACAATTTGGTATATAAATTACGTTGGAAATAAAAATCTATTTCATAAGCTCAACAATGTTGTTTGTGTTAATATTGATGTTTGTGAGATTGGCAGTCGCGTATCACAATCCTCATTATGTGCCAGGCCATGACACAATGGTCCATCTCTTCGAGTGGAAATGGAAAGATATTGCTGATGAGTGCGAAAAATTTTTGGGACCAGTCGGTTACGGTGGTGTACAGGTACCTAATTTTTAATTCATTAATTTTATTTCATTTTTGTCGTTAACAAAAATTGAAATATATAAAAAGATTTCTATATTTTATTATATTCATTTATTATTTTATTTTTATTATTATTTATATGTTTTGTTATATTACTAAAAGTTAAGAAATGCTTCGCACCTTTTCTTTAATTTAATTTAATTTTCTGTAATTAAAGATTAAAATAAAAAATCATTTTATTATTAATTAGAGAAGAGTGGGGTGAAAAAAACACTTTTTTACTTCTTATGCTATAAAATCGGGATTTTTTAATTTCTTTTCAAATTTTCAACTGGTATTAAAAGATTAGTTATTAGTAATGCAAATATAGGAATTTTTTTTATAAACCATAAAAGTGTTAAGTTATAAGAGTTTTACGAAAGTGTTGGACGTGTCTTTTTTGACCCAATGGGTGGAATGAAAAAAGGCACTTTGTTATTTTGGTAAAAATATATCATAAACATGTTTTAAATTTTTGTGATTTTATACTTTTCCTTTAATATGACAAATAACTTCTTTTAACAATACTTTAATAAATTTTAAGGAGTTTTTAACATGAAGAATGGTATTTTATGCAATTTTTATCCGCTTTACATTCTCTTTTTTCCTTCTTTTTTTATGATAATGCTTATTAATCATATCAAAAGAAGTTTATTACAATTTTTAAAAACCATTGAATTCCATCAAAAAATTTTGAATTATTTTTGTAAATAATATAAATAATAATATAATATAATACAAATTTTTGTAAAGAATTTTATTATACCTAAAAATAATTGAATTGTTCCACAGAATTTTATTAAAATTTTTGAACATTATTGAATTTTTTCAAAAAATTTTATTACAGTTTTTAAAATATTTGAAATCTTGAGAGAAGAATTAAAATTCTTCTCTCAGGATTTCAATTATTTACAAGAATAATTAAAATATTACAAAAAATTTTATTGCAATTTTTGAAATAAATTGAATTCGTGCGAAGAATTTTAATATTTCTGTAAATAATTTAATTCTTGCGAAGAAATTAATTACTGGTGAACTCCACGTCAACTCATCACAGATATTTTCTAGACTAATTGGGATTTGGTTAATATTTTGTGTATATGCTCCTTAGGCGATATGAAAAAAGTTCCCCAAACATTTTTTGAAAAAAATAAAAAAATGGCGGAGATATGACACTTTGAATTTTTTAGTACTTTTATTTTAAAAAATTCATAACTTCTACTCTAATAATCCGATTTTAATTTTCAATATCAGAAATTGTTCGTAAAATACCATATTTTAAACTAAAAAATATTATAATTAACAAAAAATATTTTTGCTCTATTTTTGTCAAATTTGAAAAATAAAAATCGTCATTTAAAAAATATGGGGTTTTCAATTTCTTTTTTATTTATACCAAAAGATGCCAAAATTTGTCTGTTAAAAATCTGGTAAGTTTCATTGTGGGACCGCCATGGGTTTTTGAAAAAGAAATAAATTTAATGTGATGCATGACACAAATTTATACGTCCTTTCAGGAAATGTAAAAAAAAACAAATGACCATCACAAGTAATATGAATTAATTGCTAATTGTTCCCTGTCTTTCTAAATATTTTTTTCCATGCATCACATTAAATTTATTTCTTTTTCAAAAACCCATGGCGGTCCCACAATGAAACTTACCAGATTTTTAACAGACAAATTTTGGCATCTTTTGGTATAAATAAAAAAGAAATTGAAAACCCCATATTTTTTAAATGACGATTTTTATTTTTCAAATTTGACAAAAATAGAGCAAAAATATTTTTTGTTAATTATAATATTTTTTAGTTTAATATATGGTATTTTACGAACAATTTCTGATATTGAAAATTAAAATCGGATTATTAGAGTAGAAGTTATGAATTTTTTAAAATAAAAGTACTAAAAAATTCAAAGTGTCATATCTCCGCCATTTTTTTATTTTTTTCAAAAAATGTTTGGGGAACTTTTTTCATATCGCCTAAGGAGCATATACACAAAATATTAACCAAATCCCAATTAGTCTAGAAAATATCTGTGATGAGTTGACGTGGAGTTCACCTACTTATAAAAATAATTAAAATATTGCAATGAACTTTATAAAATTCTGATAAAAATAAAAATTTCAAGCTAACATTATTCAAAATTCGATATTTATAACTATGAAAATAAAAATTTTGGTAATTTGTCTATAATTAATTATCTGATTTTTTAAATTAGTTGAATTTGAGAATATAAAATTAATTAAAATTTTTTGTAAATTTAAAATTTCTTAAAATATAATTAATAATTGTACTTTAAGAGAGTGTATGTTTAAAATTTTTAAGAATTTAATCATTTTTGACAAAAAAAAATATTTTCTTCTTTAAATAATTTATTTCTCAAGAATATTTAAAAAAATATTAACAGTAATTGATTTAAATGGAGAATTTTAGTTTAATATTCCAGAAAATAATTGAATATTCGAGAAGTTAGAGAAAAAAATTCTATGAAATAAAAGCAAAAGTATTTTTAATTTTAAATTAAATTTTGCTTTAAATAAAAATATTTGACATTTTAAATTAGCAATAAATTTAATCAAAGATTCTAGAGAAAACTAGTTATTTTAAAAATTTTAATGGGAATTATTTTAAAATTAGTTGAATTTTTTAATTTTAATTGAAAAATATTTTTGAATAGATAATAATCAAAATGTTGTTCAAACTTGAATTAAAAACAATTGAATTTCAAAAATAGTTAAAGTAAATTTTCTTTGCTTTGGAATAATTGAATTCTCGCAGAAATTTCTCATGATGATTAGGTAAAAATAATTTATTTTAAGAAGAATTTTAGTTAAAACTTCTAGAAAATAATTGAATTTTGGAGAAGTTGCAATAGTAATTTTGAAGTATAATAAATTTCCAAAAACGAAACGTCATAAATTTTATAAATAAATTTTATATTTTGAAGAACTTTATCATTGTGACTTTTTAAAAATAATCGTGTTTTTGAAGATATAAATGCGTTAAAGTTTCAAAAGTAGTTGAATTTTGCAAGAAAATTAGAATTGAAGTCATTATCGGAATGAGGAAAAAAGTAAGAAAAATAAATTTGTTTTGTAAAACCAAAATAAAGAAAACGTCATTTTTTTCGTGGTAAACTCGATCCAATATTATGAGCTGATAATTAAGTTCAATATTTTTAATCATAAAAACCAAATGTCATTTATCCCCATAACTTTTTCACACTACTCTACTCTACTAAAAGTTTAGAAAAGTTTCAAGTAATTACTAATCGATTAATTTAATTTTCATCTTTAAAAATTAAAATAATAATTTTATTTTGAAACAGAAAATAAAAATAATATTAATTTTATTTTTATTTAGTAAAATGTTAGAAAATGATTTTAAATTGAATGGTCATTTTGGAAATAGATAATTTTTAGAGAAATTATTACCTGTTTTTGTTACTCGTTCTGCTATCAATTATTAATTTTCTGCTGAAAAGTGTCTTCTTCTTCTTTTTGATTTTATTTTTTTTGTTTTCTAAATTCAGGTTTCGCCCATTCAAGAAAATGTTATCGTCGCAAATAGACCGTGGTGGGAGCGTTATCAGCCGATAAGTTACAAGTGGAAAACAAGATCTGGAGATGAGAATGATTTCAAAATAATGGTACACAGGTGTAATCGTGCAGGAGTGAGAGTTTACGTTGATATTATTTTGAATCACATGACTGGTGATCAGCCAATTAATTTAGGAACAGGCGGTTCAACAGCTGATACGAAAAATTTGAATTACCCAGCTGTACCTTATGGGCCTAATAATTTCCATTCAAAGTGCGAGGTTAATAACTACACAGATGCTGATAATGTCAGGAATTGTCAGCTTGTAGGTTTACATGACCTAGATCAGTCTCAGGAATATGTTAGAAATAAAATGATAGATTTTATGAATGCTGCCGTTGACGTTGGCGTTGCTGGATTCCGGTTTGTATTTTTTGTTATTAAATAAAGATTTTTGCACAGGAAAAATATAAAGAAATATTGTGTGACAAATATATACAAAGATTATAACAAACTGGAAGGTTATTGATATTGACTGTATTGCAAATGTTACACACGAAACGCTATGTTCAATATTTTATTATTCTAAGCTGAGAATTACAAAAACTTTGTTTCTAAATTCAAATTTTTATTAAATTTAAAGTTAAAAACATGTAGAAAGAAAAATTTCTAAAAAAATTAGAAAAAGGAAACGATTAACAATATATAGATCATGATTAAAGAACCTGAAGTTTTGAAGTTGATATAAAGGACGATTTTGTTTTACATCTTTTAATATTTATTTTATTAAATAAAACTAGCATAACTACTAAATTTTCGAACCTATTAGTATTTGTTATGAAAACTTTTTCTTAGATAAAAAATGATTTTTTATAATTATTCAAAAATACTATTATATTTTAAAACAGATTTTTTAAGTAAAAAAAAATTGAATTCTCTTTGATTTTACATTAAACAAAAAGAATTTATTTTAATGTTTGTCAAAACTTTAAAATGTTTCAATTTTCTAAAAATTATTTTCGGAAATTCATTTAATTATTTCTAAAAATTACAACATTTAAATAAATTTAGTCTTTAACAATGATTAGAATGTTAAACAGATTTTAATTTAGAGTAATTCCACGTGAAGTGATCTCATGATGATTAAAAATACTTTCTGAATGTATTCCTTTCAATAAAACATGATTTAAATTTTTTTTTAAATTTTCAAAATTGTTTGAGTTACTTTTTACTCAAAAGTTACTCAAATTTTAGTCGGTGCTTTAAAGAAGGCACATAACTTTTTTTCTTGTTTATCGATTAGGATTATGTTTTTAAAATACTCATAATATAAAAAGTTTTTTAAAGAAAAAAAATTTTTAAAAAACTTTTTAATTCAAATTTGAAAAAATATATTCTGTTCTTCATCTTTTTTTCTGAATCTTCGTAATTAAAATCTCTATCGATTTTTCAAACCCTATTTTAAAATTTTTGTTTAAAAAATTTTTTTAAATAACAATAAGTATTAAAGAAAAATACTTCCAAATACTTTGCATGGAATGTCTCCTTAAAAACTTTTTAAAATTTAATTATTTCTCAAAATATCTGGTATAATGCTTCTAATATGGAATTATTTATTTATATTTCAAAATTTTAACTGAATTCATTTTTTTAATTAATTGTTAGAACTGAATGATTGTTCTTCTTCTTCAACTACACAGTTTGTATTAAAGTGGAAGAATCTATGAATCATCCGAATCATTCTCAAAATAATTTTTATTAATCTCTTGAGTTTCATATGTATCGACAGCACAGCCATCCTGAATACAGAAACCTGATTTTTTTGGAAAATATTTTTTCAAAATTAATTAATAATTTAAAATTATCAAAGAACTCAGAAAAAATTGGTTAGCATGGTGGGATACGATCCCACAACCTTTCTATTGCCGGTAGACTGCTTTGACCACTGAGCTACATGCTTAATAAGAATTATTTTGAGAATGTTTCAGATGATTGATAAACATGAAACATGAACATAAACATGAAGTTCTTTCACTTTAATATTAGTAATAATTTCCGAATGATAAATTCACTCCCTTAACTATAATTTTCCTATGAAATTGAAAAATTAGGCTTACCATCTTCAAGAAACTCCCTGCAATATCATAAAATAATGATATACCTATACCTCCCTACATTATTTCATGATATTGCAGGGAGTTTCTTGAAGATGGTAAGCCTAATTTTTCAATTTCATAGGCAAATTATAGTTAAGGGTGTGAATTTATCATTCGGAAATTATTACTAATATTAAAGTGAAAGAACTTCATGTTTATGTTTCATGTTTATCAATCATCTGAAACATTCTCAAAATAATTCTTATCAAGCATGTAGCTTACATGTTATTTTTGGTTTCAAAACCTTTGTGCTTCCTCATTAGAATTTTGTAAAACCCAGTCACCAATTCTGTGCAATTTTCTGTTCCCTTTAAATATAAACCAATAACAATTCAAACATTTAACTTTTAAATATTATTAATTGGTCAGTATTATTATTATGATTTTCAAATGTATACTCTTATATTTTATATACACAATTTTTTATTTATTTTTCTTTCTTATTAACTATAGATATTATATTAAATGGTAAGTAATCTAAATTCATGCACTTATGTGTGCTGAATTAACTAACTAACTAAATCTAAGTGAATCTAGCATGTACTCATATATCTTACTGCAATGAACCCTTAATAGTGGCGTTGGTTAAACTTTAGATGATAATTCCTCTTCTCGTTAAGAATTTTCCTATTTCATTAATTATTTCTAGATTGGGAAAAAAGACTAGACAGTCAAGATTTTCTAATAAATGTGCTGAGTTTCTCAAAATTTTTCGAAGAAAGTTGAGAAATTCCACTCTTCCCTCGTTGAACTGTTCACATTCCTGTATGTAGTGTTTTAAAGTGCTCATCTCGTGGCCACATTTACATTGAGGGGGAATATTCCAACCCATTTTCCCGAAGTGAATTCCTGTGCATATGTGTCCTGTTCTTAGACGAGTGATTATATGTATGTGGTCTCTTAGTGCATCGTAGCCTCTGAACCATGGTCTTTCTGTCTTAAATTCCACATAATCGAAGTATATTTGAGAAGTGCGAGAGGTATTGACGTATGGCCAATTTTGTTTTAAGCTAGCATGATCATCTTGAAAGATGAGTTTTCTAATATCTTCTTGGAGAGGCTGAATGTTCAAGCCAATATTTAAACTTGCAGAGGTCTTCGCGATTTTGTCCGCTTTAATATTCCCTTTAATATTGGAGTGCGCTGGTATCCATAAGAGTGTGATATTGGTACCTTTTTGTTTACATTTGATTATATTTTGGACAATTTTATGTATTATTCCATCACTTGCGCATTCTCTAATTCTATCCTTTATCCTTGTTAATCAAGTCAGTGAGTCAGTACAGATGACGAGGGGCCGTCCATAAACCACGTAGCCCCATTTTTGGGGAATTTCGACCCCCCCTCCTCTTATGTACTACGCTATTATATGTATTAGCGCCATTTTTTCTCTTGTCGTAGTCAATTACTTGACCCCCCTCCCCCTCATGAGGCTACGTAGTTTATGGATGGCCCCTGACGTTTTCCAATACGTTTGCTCTGCAAAATTTAGTTGCCTGAAAAATTGCATGCAATTCTGAAGTGGTCGCTGAAAAGCAGTTGGTCAGCTTACAATTAGACCCAAACTAAAGATCAGGTGATTGAATGTAATAGCCAGTACCTCCCTTGCCTTCATTTTCCTTGAGCGAACCGTCAGTGTATATACAAATGGATCCTCTGAATTTTTCGTTTAGCACCTTCTGAAATTATTTTTCCTGATCCAATGATCTCTTGATTTCGTAACCTGATTCCATATCTAAGTTAGAGAGCAGATCATATGCAATCTCATTCCATGCAAAGTCATAATATCCCGGCCTTCAGATTTTGTTTTTGTTGTTCTGGAGCTCGAAAATCGGATCAACTCTTTGGAGAAGCAAACCATTTTTTTATATAACTCTGGTTTTTGCGGAGTCTGCTAGCTTTTTCTTTTAGACCTCGTAGTCTTGATGTAATAAGATTGTCTCTCCAAGATGTAATGCGCTGAATATATTTGTTGATCAGCAGATTTCTCCTTATTTCAAGAGGGTTATAATTATAATTGGAGATGTTCTCATACAGCCCATAGCTTCTCTCAGAGCTTGATTTTGGATGTTATTGAGTTTTTTAAGAATTTTCTTGGCCGCTCCTGCAAAAAGTATTGCTCCCCATTCTAGGTGTGCACGAATCAAGCCGTTATACACTTGTAAGAGAACTACCGGGTTTGCTCCCAAGGATACCTTCGCTAGTGTTTTGAGAATGTTCACAGCCTTTAAAGCCTTCG
This sequence comes from Leptopilina drosophilae, assembly GCA_032873175.1. NCBI lineage: Eukaryota > Metazoa > Arthropoda > Insecta > Hymenoptera > Figitidae > Leptopilina > Leptopilina drosophilae. The sequence continues at coordinate 10,026,578 of CM065480.1, forward strand.
CTGTAATATGGTTCACATGATCACTCCATGTCAGTTTAGAGTCTATCATTATCCCCAGGTAAAGCATGTTTGGATTTGTTTTGCTTATGAGAATAATTCCTCATAACACATTCATTAAATTAATAATAAATGCTCAGGTTTTATTTTGTAAAATAAAAAGTCCAGATTTTGAAATATGAACATATATTTGTGAACTTAGAACAGCGATCTTACAATGTTACATGTATTGAAAAGCGAAGTTGGACAGTATCTGCTTCTTTTTTCCAATTTAGGTATCAGGAAAAATCTCCTTGGATAAATTGGAGGGGATGGAAAATTCATTTGTTGCAGGAGTGGGGTTAGAGGCATTTTTTTGGAAAACATCTGCCGATCACTTGAGGTATATGGATATACCTGAATTAGCGAGTATTTTTGGGCTCTAAATGAATTTGTAGATTTCCAAGATTACAGTTTATTGCAGGGTTATTTATTTTTTAAAATTAAGATTCTATTTTTAGTTTTATTGCAGCAACGTGCAAAAATTGAAGTTTAAGAACTTAGGATTAAAAAACATTTCCCCTTTTATATTTTTATTGCGGAAATGGAATTTAAGAAGAAAAAGATAATATTTGAATGAATTTTAGTGTTATTTCTTTACAAGGCAAAAAAAAATATTCTTAAATAAATAGTGTTCAATATTAAGAATTTCTGAGCGTTATTTTAACTGAACAGGATTATTGATGATCTCCACATCTTTTATTTGATAACAACCGATGAGTGATCGCTCCTTCCTCGATCCAGAATGAATAATTGCGACTTAGCAGGGGCGATTTCAAGGCCGAGTGCCTGTAGCCAAGGAGTGATCCCGGCTAGAGCCTCGTCCAATGAAGTCACAGCTTCTTTAACATCAGTGAAACGATTATATAAAACGATGTCGTCTGCGTACTGCAGAATTTTAACGTTCGCTGGTAGATGATGGCCGATCCCTCTCAATGCTAAATTGAATAGAATTGGAGACAGTACGCCTCCCTGTGGAACCCCTGTTCTGCAAAGGGTGGGTATGCTGTTCACATCTCCGAAAATTAAAAGTCGATCAGTGATCATATGGAGAATAAAATTGTATAATCTAGATGGGATTCTACAGCTTCGCAGCTCTTCGAGAATTTTGGATGGTAGAAGGGCGTTAAAAGCGCCCTTCAGATCTACTGCCAGGATCGCTGTTTCTTTGTTTCTTAAGAATCCTGACAGTGCGTCTGTGACTAGAACTGAAGCACAATCAATAACCAAGTGATTTCTCCTAAAACCAAATTATTGCCGTGGTAACCATCTCTTATTTTCTGCAAGATGTTCAATTCTATGTTGGACCATTCTCTCCAATATTTTTTCCATGGTTGTGGTTAGGGAAATCGGACGGTGACCTTTTCCCCCCGGTTTGGGTATGAATTTTACTAAGGAATTCCTCCAGGTGTTCGGAAATCTTGAAGATATAAAATATTTGTTTAGTATCATTCTGAGGTGTTTGAGACTCTCCTTTGGAAGTTTATTAATAGCTTTGTAAGATATCTGGTCGATGCCCAGCGCTGATTCTTTGTTACAAGAATCCAGAGCTTTTCGAAATTCTTCCTCGGAGAATGGAGCGTTATATGGGTCTAATTCTTCCTGATTATTGATCGGAAGTGTCTTAATGTGAGTGTTTTGTATATTTTTTCATATAAGTTCTTCTTTTGGGCTGCGAAATTCTACAGCGTTTGGATCATTTGAGGTATTGGTTGTAGATGCATATTTTCCTTGAAACGCCTTAACAAGACCCCAGATTCTTTTTGAGCCTATTGTGGGATTAATTGAATTACATAATTTCTTAAATGACATTTTTTTTATTCTCCTGAAAGATTTTGTTTGTTTCCGCTTCTATGTTCATGTAAGTATTCAAGTTCTGTGCTGATGGATCCGCCAAATATTTTCGTCTAGCCTGTGTTTTCCTTTCGTAAGTTTCATCACATTCGATAGTCCACTAGAGTGGTTAAACTTTTGTTTTTGTCGTCCTCTTAGGGATAAATGATCCTGAATTTTTCAAATTGTCAATAAGATTCTCTGTAAAGTTGTTATAATTGTCCACTGGGGTAGGCAAGCTGGTATTTTGTAATTGGTCGATGGATTGGCACATGAGTTGTCTAAACTTGCTCCAGTCCACCTTATTGATTCGCAGTCTGTTAGTACTTTCACAAACATCTGTGTATTTCATCGAGATGGCCATTAAGACTGGGCGATGATCACTTCCAAACGAGTCCTCTAATGTCCAACATTCAGCTGCGCAACCCAAGTGGGCAGAAATTAAAGCTAAATCCAAAACGCTGCCTCGTTGATTTAGATCGCCGAATGTATTACATGAGGTTCAAGTTTTTCTGGACTACCAGTGTCTCCAGATTTATTTTTTCAGCACTTCTCGCATTCCATGTAGCGAATCTAAAAAAATTCATTTTATAAATGTCCAATATTTATTTTGTGTTTGATTAATTGCTAGGTTATTTCCTAAAGTAGAGTAATTATTATTTTAATATTCTATCTAACAATCAGGGATAGGTAGACTGTCTAACTACAATCGGGCCTCCGAACTACACGTTTTGAAAGTGAACGCTGTCGCCAAACTGCACACTGGCTTTAGTTTCTAAGTACTCCACAGTGTGCGGTGGTACTACTAAAGTCAGTGCCTTATATTTGAAAGTTAAAAAATGAAAAACAAAAACGGTATGCTTATATAAATTGTTGAATGTATGTAACTTTTTTTAATTGTAGATACATATAAATATATACATATGTATATAATATGTATACTACAATAGTATACATTATTATCATTTCAATTAATTTTGAATGTAAAATTATTTAGAAATTGAAATTATTTTTCAGAATTAAAAATTTTAGTAAATTATAATATAATTTTAAGTACTATTTGCCGTGTGTTTTTTGGTGGTAGATAGCCAGTATTGATAGATGTGTCTATCTCTGGTTATTGAAGCAGTTGTGGTTGAGTAAGATGTTTTTCTTTATGGAGATCATTATTTTCCAATTCATCTCTGCTCAACAGTTCCAAATCCGCCATTGAGGAGGAAGGTCTGTCGATGTGAATGATTTGTTGTTGGTGTAATTGCTGTCCTGGGGAAAAGGACATGTTTTCATGCATTGAGTAATCCAGTGAATTGTGTAAGGGTGTTTTTTGTCTCAGTCGTTGGTCCTTAGAGGTGATTTGCTTTTCCCTTTCCGTGCAATTCCCTGTTGCTTGCTTCGCGAATTTTCTCGGATTTCTCCATCCTTTCTCGAATAGTTTGAATCGAGAATCACATCTTCTTGTGTGATGTTGTTGACGTATCTTTCCCGCATGATCTTAAATTCATATTTGTAGACCGGACAGTCTCTTGACGAAGCCTTGTGTTCCCCTGAACAGTTAAAGCATCGGCTGTTTGGTCGCAGATCATTACAAGAAATCGTAGTGTGTTTGTTTGTACAGTATTCACAATTAGGAGTAGTTGCTTTACATTGTTGTCAAACATGTCCAAAATGTTGACAAAAGAAGCACCTTCTTGGGATTGGGATGATTGGGGTGACAAATATTCGAACACTCCAAATAAAAATGAAACGTGGGATGAATAGAGTGTTAAAAGTAAAGTCGATGATTTTGGAAGCCAGTTCGCTTCTGCCAAATTTCCTTCTCCTGGCTGAAACGACCATTTCCCTTTAATCATCATCCATATTCTCTACGATTTCTGTTACTGACAATGAGTGTTCCGGGCGACATCTTATGAATACCTTTTTATATAGTAGCGATTCTGAGATGAATGTGATGTAGCCCTTCTCTATTAAAAATTCTGAGTTTAAAAGGGCATTCGCATCTTCTTTGCCGTGGCACCATATTTTCACTTGGTTCCTTCCGCTTGTGAAGATCCTCCTGTCTCCTGTGACAATTCGCGCAATTAATTTACCGAGAGCAATCGGATTATATCTACCGACGTTACGATCTTCTCTGGATGATTCCATTAGCACTAAAAATGGTGACTCATTGTGATCGTCATACTGGACAAGTGTGGGTTGAAATAAGTCAGGGGCTGTCCATTCCGAGCTCGGATCACTCCGAATTTGAGTTTGAGTACTTCCTCCCCTCCCTGCATTCGAAATATATTTTTGTATTTCCTGGTTCGTTTCTGATTCTAAATTATCTCCTGGATTAGCTGGGTTGGCCCTCTGTATGGGTGGAGTCCTGGGGCAAGCTGGTTCTGTTTGTTTATCTACTGCGAAGTTTGACTGTGACATGTATTATTTTTGTCGTAAGAATCCTGATTGTCTTTTAATTTATTTTTATTTCCTCCTTGCGTGTTTTGGGGATTGCCCTGGACTCAGCGAGGTTCCAGAAAGGTTCCTTTTGTTCGGATGATGATGATCCTTCTTCTGCCCGATTTGAGATTGTCTGTTTTCCATTTCCCTCAGTCTAGATGCCAATTTTTCAGACACTGTTCGTAATTTGTCTGGCGGCGACATAGAAAAGGATGATGAGCATGACATATTCGAGCCCGGTCTGGGTGTGGTTTGTCCTGATGTTTGTGATAACTGAGAAGCGGGCCTGCTGAATCCTCTTCCCCTCTGTTTGGAAATGTCTAATGCTTGCTGATCTTCTATCATGCCATTTATTTTGTTGTCCATATTTGTTTACCTTTTTAAATAATTAGGTTTATTTGAAACTGAGGTGTATTAAGATTTATTAGTTGTTGATATTTTATTTTGTTTTATATAACCGCTATTTTACTACACTAACTTGCTTTTCTTATTTGTAGTGCCTTGTTTGGTTTTATTTCTAGTGTTGCATCATGGCAAATGATATCTCAAAAATATACAATCGGTATTGAAAGAAAAACCTGGTTTAGTTCTCCTGTGCAATTTTGATTAGTTTAATTTAATTATGTGTTGTTTTCCTGAGTTGGATCTTCCTTCATAAATCCTTGAAATTATTTCCTTTGTATTCACACCGGTTTAAGGTTATGTGTGGTTTATTTTCAAAGTTGTACCGATCTGATAAGATAGTAATAGTCTGTTCTCCTTTTATATAGTTCTAATTATTTATTTAAAGCGATATTTATTAATTTACTTCCCAATTAATTTATTTTGCACTTATTATATCACAGTTTATAATTAATGGCGAGGGTTTACCACATCACCAAACCAATATTCGAATTATATACACAGTTTCTGTACTCTCCGGCATCCAAGCACGGAATCCGAATGATAGTTGAATTATTTAAATATCAGGGACCGCCACCGACACGATGTGACACGAAAATCAGTATCGTGTCGACGCCCGACACGATGCATCGTGTCAAGAAAAGTATCGTGTTGCGACACGATACGATACCGACACGATACGAAATTAACGTGTCGCACATGTTACATTAAAAAATGCTTTTTATCAGCACATGACGCATATACGGCCATCTTGTAAAACCAAAAATATATATATATTTTAAGTTGCGCAGTGTACTACCACCACACTTGGACATGCGCAGTAGTGTAATTTGGTATTTATTGCTGCGCAGTAGTGTAATTTAGTATTAATGGATGCGCAGTATTATAATTTAGTATTTATTGATGCGCAGTAGTGTAATTTGGTATTTATTGCTGCGCAGTAGTGTAATTTGGTATTTATTGCTGCGCAGTAGTGTAATTTAGTATTTATTGCTGTGCAGTAGACTCAATTAGTCTTAATGGATGCGCAGTAGTGTAATTTAGTATTTATTGCTGCGCAGTAGTGTGATTTGGTGTTTATTGCTGCGCAGTAGTGTAATTTAGTATTATTTGATGCGCAGTAGTGTAATTTAGTATTTATTGCTGTGCAGTAGACTCAATTAGTCTTAATGGATGCGCAGTAGTGTAATTTAGTATTTATTGCTGCGCAGTAGTGTGATTTGGTGTTTATTGCTGCGCAGTAGTGTAATTTAGTATTATTTGATGCGCAGTAGTCTAATTTAGTATTAATTGATGCGCAGTAGTCTAATTTAGTATTAATTGATGCGCAGTAGTCTACCATCGCAATTGGACATGCACAGTAGTCTAGTTTAGTATTAATTGCTGCGCAGTATATTAAACCTGCATACTGCGCAGTAATAAATACAAAATTACATTATTGCGCAGCAATTAATACTAAATTATGTTACTGCGCAGTAATAAAACCAAGTTACACTACTGCGCATGTCCAAGAGTAACGGTAGGTTACTGCGCGTCAATAAATACTAATTTGCACTACTGCGCATGTCCAAGTGTAGTGATAGGCTACTGCGCAGCAATAAGTACTTAGTTGCCCTACTGCGCATGTCCAAGAGTAATGTAATTGCTACTGCGCAACAATAAATACTAAATTGCACTTCTGCGCATGTCCGCCATATTGAATTTGTTACTAAGTTATTATATGTAATGTAATTACATAAATTACGTAAGACATTTAGGGGGTATGGGGGTCTGTAAATTCTTACAAACAATAAAAATGGCGCTAATGTATGTAAAATATCTTACATTAATGGGAGGGGGGGGGGGGTAAATTAAAAAATATATCTTTCATAATTTATGGATGGCCCCCAACATTATTTTGTAATTTTGTATAATATGATTGTGCACATCTTATGTAATTTAATCAGCTATTTTTGTAATGCGACACGATACGAAAATCCTATCGTGTCGGTATCGTGTCGGCATCGTGTCGCGATACGATACTCTTCTCCGTGGTAGAATCGCATCGTATCGTGACACGATACCTTTGCTTCGTGACGGTCCCTGTTAAATATACAATTTTTAGGGTTCCGTACACCTTCGGTGTACCAACGGAGCCCTATTGGTGAGACTCTTGTGTCCGTAGCCAAATCCGGCCCCCCTAGCGGGTAAACTGTTTGACCTAGAAAGCTCAAATTTGGTACAGATATGTATTTTCACATGTAAATTACAGGAAAAATATAGAGATTAAAACAACAAGATAATAACAAGATTTTTGGCCAAAAATGGACAAAAAGTGACCATTCCCCCCCTAACTTCTAATCTATTCAACGTGGAGGGCTAAAATTTGGCATACGTATTTTAAGGCAAATATTACAGGAAAACTATAGAGAACTTGCTATGTCATAATGGCCATAGCGTTGTCAAGGAAAAACTAAAAAATGTTTGAAAAAAATTTTTTTTCTAATTTCCACTAGTTCCACATTATTTGATCTAATTAACTGAAAATGGGTTTATTAGTATATTTTTTTAGTCTGATTACAAAAACAACAAATGAACAAATTCAAAAATCATCGAAAATACTTCCAAATACTTTGCGTGGAATTGTTCTTTAAAAACCTTTAAATATCTAATTATTTCTCAAAATTTCTGGTATAATGCTTCTAATATGGAATTATTTATTTATATTTCAAAATTTTTACTGAATTCATTTTTTTAATTAATTGTTAGAACGGAATGATAGTTGAATGATTTAAATATACAATTTTTTGTAAAATTAAATTATTCTCCAAATTTTTAGTAACAAAATTCTTCAAAAAATATAATAATATAATATTAAAAAACAATTTTTTAATTTGAAAGAATAAAGCTTTTTGAAATATAAAATGTATTTTAATTCAGTAATTTAGAGAAAATTTCCTATTTTTTAAATTTTCTACATTAAATTATTCAAAACTTCAATAACTTTCGTTAAAAAAATATTAAGAAACTTATTGCCATTAATTTTAATTGAAATTTTAAATAATTTCAATGGAAAACCTTTTGAAACCTAATTATTTCTAAAAATTACAATTATGCAATCTTTCTAAAATGTAAATAATTTTTAAATATAATTTTGTTTAAAAAATTCAAATTATTCAAAAGTTAAATAATTTTTAAAGGAAAAAAAATAAATAAATCAGTTTTTGAATAAATAATTATTAGAATTTACAATAATTGAATTATTGAAATAAAACATTTTTGAAAAATTTAAGCATTTTCAAAATTTTTAGTAACAATTCTTCTTAAGAGCATTTGAATTATTATGACGTCACAAAATATGCAAATGTGTGACGTCGTAATGGTTTACATTCCCTTAAAATACAATAATATTTTAAAATAGTTTTCTAAAGTGAGAAATTAACTTTTTTTGAATATAGGATTTATTTTAATTAAATTTGAGAATATTTCTTATTTTATCAATTTTAAAAAATTTTTTCGGGAACTCATCTACTTACAAAAAATTTTTATTTATAAATTTAAAATCTACAAAGTGAAATTATTTCTGTTTTACAGTATTGATGCTGCAAAGCACATGTCCCCGAAGGATTTGAAGCATATTTTCTCGAAATTGAAAAATTTACCTAAAGATCAAGGATTTTCTGAAGGTTCTCGACCATTTATCTTTCAAGAAGTGATAGATTATGGTGGTGAAAAAATTTCCACAAAGGAATATAATGAATTGGGAGTTGTTACTGAATTTAAATACGGCTCTGAATTGAGTAATGTAGTTAGAGGAAATAATGCCTTAAAATGGTTAGTCAACTGGGGCGAAGCATGGGCACTATTACCATCGAAGGATGCTCTCGTCTTTATTGATAATCACGACACTCAACGTAATAGAAACTCTATTTTAACATACAAAGACTCCAAATTATACAAGGTTTTTATATTTTTCTTCATTTATTAATAATTATTTTTCTTAACTTATTTATAATTTTTTTAACTTTCTTTACGAAAGAAACAAAAAACTTTATCTATTTATTATTTTTTTATCTTTATTTATTTTTTGAAAAATCTTCAAGATAAAAAGCTCAGTGATTATTTTTCTTTCTTAATTTAATTTTTTCATCACATTTTGGAAAAATGTTGAATCTATTTTTGCTAATGATTTCTTTTTACAAATGCCCGCTACAAAATAGAAAAAATATTAAGAAACAATAAATTTATCAAAAGCAGGGCTCGAATTTTGCGATTTTTCAAATTTTTTTGTAAAAAAATGCGGCTAATCTACTTTTTCAGATTTTCTTGAGTAAAATTCGATCAATTTCGTTTTTTTCTTTTTTTAAAATATTTTTTGCCAAATCTAAATTATGCAGGTGATTTTTTATAATTTATAATAATATTTGAAATTAGAAAGTTTTAAAAAAATGTTGATTAACAAATACATTTTGTTTATAAGATGCTTTTTTCTGTAACATAAATTTCTTTTGACTGTTCTGAATTTTGAAAATTTTTCTCCTTTTTATTTATAAAAAATATTAGAAAATTGTAAATTGTTAAAAAATTATAAATAAAAATTAGGAAATAAATCCATTTTAAGCATAATTTTTATTTTCTAATAGAAACGTTGTTCACAAACTGATTCTTTTCTATTTGGAGAAAAACATTGGACATTCCCGTTTTTTAATATTTTTGTAGAAAATTCTCAATTTTCATAAGAAAATAATTTGCATCATATCTATTTCTTAATTACAATTGCTTTAATAAAATTCACAGGTTTTTTAAAAATAAAAGAATCAAATATTTATAAATTCTATTTGACAATTACTTTAAAAAATTTTTAGAAAATAAAGGAAAAAATTTTACTCAAAAAAATGTTCTGTTACATTTACTTACGAATTTCTTTAATTGGAAAATTATTCGAAAACATCAATACCTTCTTTTTTAAATAAATATTTAATTATTATTATTTTTCCATAGGAATAAAGATTTTAAAAAATTTCAAATTCAAACATTTTGAAAATTAAAAAAAATACAAAAAATTATAAAAGTGACTGAGTGATAAAATTTTATACATTATAAAAAAATTGTTACAGTTACTATTTCAAAATTATTTTATCATTTCTATTTGATTATTAATTATTTAATTATTTATTTTTGAAAATAATTGGATTCCTTGAGACAAATTTTATTATTTATTCATGAAAGTAATGAAATTATTGCGAAGCAATTTATTTAAAAAATTTTTTGAATAATTAAACTCCTGACAATTTTTTATTGTTTATGAACATAATTTTAAAAAATTGAAAATAGGGAAAATAGAAAATATAAAAAAATACAAAACAGAAAATAGAAAAAATTAGGAAATAGGAAAATAAAAAAATACGAAAATTAAAAAGTAGGAAAAAATAGAAAAAATTAGAAAATAGAAAAAATAGGAAAGTAAGGAATATAAAATTAAAAAAAAAATAAATTCACAGGTGGCCGTTGCATTCATGTTGGCTCACACCTACGGCATTCCTCGTGTAATGAGCTCCTTCAGTTTCACGGAGTTTAATACTGGACCGCCGGCTGATAAGAATGAGAATATTATATCACCTGATATAAGAGCAGACAACACGTGTGGCAACGGTTGGATTTGCGAGCATCGATGGCGTGAAATTTATAATATGGTCAAATTCCGCAATGCAGTAAAAGGCACAAATATTGAATCGTGGTGGGACAACGGAAACTATCAGATTAGCTTCTGTCGCGGGAATATTGGTTTCTTCGCCATTAATCTAGAAAAACACGATTTAAATCGAGTACTTCGTGTTTGTCTTCCAGCTGGCGTTTATTGTGACGTTATTTCCGGTGATTTAAATAATGGTCACTGCACTGGCAAAAAAGTCCACGTCAATCAAAACGGTGAAGCGCACATTGAAATAAAACATGACGAATTCGACGGTATTCTTGCAATTCAGCGAAATGTAAGTAAACATTTATTTTTATTATTTTTTTTAAGTATCTAAAAAATTTTCTCCTTATTTTCCTTGTTAAATTAATGATAAAATAATAATGAAAAAATATTAAATAAAAAAATATTTAATAATTAAAGTATTAAGTAACTATTAATTCATAAATTATTAAATAATTAAATTAATTGTTAATTTAATCCCCTCGGACGTTAAAGTTTTCATTAATATTAAAACAATACTTTTTTTATTTTACAGGTAAGGGAATAAAATTCGAAACTCACTGCAATTTATAAAAATACTCAAGAGAACAAATATAGTATTTTTTAACAAGTTTATTTTAACAGAAACAAAGTGTATGTATATTGTGTTTTTCTCTTTTCACCATTAATTTCTACTATACATAATATGATCCGTTAATCATAAAAATTATACACGACAAATTTGTGAAGACAAATCGATTTTACAAAAAAGAGAGATACGACAAAAAATGCAACAAAAAATGAAAAAAAAAATAGAAAAGACAAGAAAATTACAAAAAAGAGAGATACGACAAAAAATGCAACAAAAAATGAAAAAAAATAGAAAAGACAAGAAGATTACAAAAAAAGAGTGAAAGACAAAAGAAGACATGGAGCGGAAATTATAATATATAGGAAAATTATAGAGAAAGAATTATCACAAAATAGCCGCAACACTTTTCATTCTAGCATCCATTCCATCTTTTCTATACGTTTTTTTAAACAAATTTTTCTTTACAGTTTTTCTTTACAAATTCGTTTCAAGTCAATTTTAAGGATTAATTTTAAAAATTATCTTATTGTGAATTAATTTAAGAAATTAAATTTTTTAAATTTAAAGAATTAATTTTTTAAAATTAATTTTAAGAATTAACTCTTTCCAGTTAATTTCAAAAATAAATTTAAAAAGTTAACTTTTTAAAATTAATTTAAAGAGTTAACGTTATAAAATTAATTTCAAAATTCAACTTTCTAAAATTAATTTCTAAATTCAACTTTTTAAAATAGTTGAAAAAATTAACATCTCAAAATAAAGTTTAAAAACTAACTTCCTAAAATTAATTACAAAAATTAACCACTTAAAATTAACTTTTCAAAATTTTTCGATTTACAATTATCCTTTATTCATTTAGCCTAATGATTCTAAATAAAATACTAAAATCTCGTCTCTTTAAAAGCGCAATATAAATATTTATATGTACAGTAATATGTATATATGTTAAGTAAAAGCCGCTGGGATCTTTCGCACAATTTTTTTCCCCATTATTTTTTCACAAATTGACATTTTATACACAATAGTTTAAAGAAGATTATTTTTTTTAATTATATTTTGCTTTCTTTATCTATATTACTATTATTTATTATATATTCTACAGTTTTAAAAAAATATTTCTTGTTAAATTATACAGGCAATTATTGTAACTTGTATTTATGCGTTTTCACCTCAGAATTTTTTTTCGTTTTTCAATATTTTTTTTAACAAGACATTTTCTCCTGACTTTGTAAATTGTGCGCATTTGTGTTTTTTTTATTTTATATAATAAGTAAAAATTGCAGTTAATGTACATAATCTAAAAATACTGCTCGATTGAAACTTTTTTGCAAATTGATATTTGTCACTCTCTATTTCTCTCACTTGAACGCACGATTTTTGTACTTTCTTTTTAACTCAGTACAAATAACACTTTTTCTATTATGTCTATAATTAAGTTTTAATTCTGTTAAGAATAAAGCAACTTTTAACATTTTGTAAATAAATAAGAATTTGTTACAGTTGTGGAGATATGTAGTAAAATGTAAATTAGACAAAATTAACTAAAATTGTATGTTTGGAAAATGTTGAAAAGAAATAAAAATATCATAAATTTTAATCATTATTTTTTGCTTAATTATTAAATATCTGTATTTCGCTTTTGAATTTTATCTGAAGAGAATTATAATTTAGTTCTTTTTTATAATTATTGTATTATAATTTATATAAAACTTGGTTAAAATATGTAAAGGAAACAACGACTTGAGCAAATTGTATGAATTATGTTACTTTACGAACTAAAACAGTACTCCAGTGATTAATTATTGCACATGGATTATTTTTTTTTTAATTTAGTTATTTTAACATTCTTAATTTACAAATAGACATTCTTACTTTGCACGCATTCTTAAATTTCTTATAATTGTCAACAACTCATTTCTTTTTCTTTTGTCTCTAAAATTTGTCAACGTTCAAATAAATGAAACGTTTTTTCTTATTAGATAATTTTTTTCCAAATTTAAAAATTTAATTTCTAAAAATAAAGTAAATTTTTTCTACATAATTTTTTACGAATTATTATAATTTAGTTTGCAAAATAATGTAAATTAAACATTTATTTAGCTAGGAATAAATTTTTCTTGCTAGAGTATATTTTTTGATAAAATAATAGAAATTGGTAGTAATGACAAAAATATTGTCGTTCATTTGAAAGTTGAAAACTTTAGGCGAAATGAAATCGGAGACAAAAAGTTCACTTTTAGGTAGATAACTAACAAATTATTCTACCTCTCCGCGTAACGTACGTGAGTATTTTTTCTGCTATTAAAATATCTGATATGCTTTGAGTATTCAAAAGTAATGATGCGAATATTTTTAATGATCAGTCAGAAATATGATAATAAATTAAAAATATTATACAGTGAAGATAATAATAGGCGACAATGAATTATTTTTATGCGCACAGATGAATTTACAATCATTTAAATGTATAGTAAGTAAATATAAATATATTATATTTGAAAATATGTTTTAAAATATTAGTCAAACAAATTTGTTTCTAAATAAAATTTTCCTTACTTCAAATACGTATTTATAACAAATCACATTGCTTTAGAACTCATTTTATCGTCTATTATGTTTACTGTAATTTTTAACCCTAGACTTCATAATTCGGTTTTTTTTGTTATCCGAGTTAAAATATAAACATTTGTATTCAGATTTTTTTTAAATAATAGAAAATAAAAACTCTCATCATTTTCTTAACATTAAAAAATTCTTATTCTAAATTTAAGAATAAATCATGGAAATTTAAAAGACAATATTTAAAATAATAAAAAATTCATTAATTTTAATAACTTTTGTAATTTTTAATTTAAATTAATTTCATGATTAATTTTTTTTAAACAATAAAATTCTCGCAAAGAATTCAAATTTAAAACTGTACAGAAAAGAAATAAATTACTGTGAATAATTTTAATCCAACTTTTAAACAATTGAATTTTTGCTAAGAATTGTATTAAAATTTTTTTTTAATAATTGAATTCTTTTGATGAATTTTATTTTAATTTTGTAAATAATCGAACTTTTGCAAGGAATTTTATTGCAATTTTTCAAAATAATTGTATTCCTATAAAGAATTATTTTAGTCTTGAAAATAATTAAATTCTTGTGAAGAATTTTATTGCAATTTTATAAATAATTGAATTTCTTTAGAGAAGTTTATTATTCATGAAAATAATTGAATTCTAGTAAAGAATTTTATTACAAATTTTAAAATTAATTGAATTTTTGTAATGAATTTTATTGCAATTTTTGAAAATAATTGAATTCTTGCGAAGTATTTTATTATTGAAAATAATTGAATTCTTTCGAAAAATTTTACGAAAATTGTACCTAAATATTGAAAACAATTAAATTTTACACAGAATTTTATTATTTTTGAAAATAATAAATAACAAAAACTATTTAGTTAACATTGGAATATTTAAAAATCTTAAGTCTTGAATTATTTAAAAATTAAAGTTGATATTTGAAAATAATTTTTCTACATTGGTAGCCAAGATTTATTTTTAATTTATGAACATAATTGTGTCATTTCGAAGAAGAAAAAAATGCGTTAAACATATTTTTAAATAAACAAACGTTCCAGGAACAAAACAATTTTTTCGACAGTTATAAGTATCCCCTATTTAGGGAGTAATTTACAAACAAAAAGTCTAGGATTAATTTTACAATCATCTCAATTTACAATTTTTTCTTTATTAATCATCAAATCCGGGATGAAACTAAAAAGAATAATATAAATATTATGAAAAAAAATCACAGAAATTAGAAACAGATATTCTATTAGTACGTGCGTCACGCGGCAAATATAGTTTTCGAAAAATTGGTCCAAAGGACCTACCATTCGTTAAGTACGGTAAATATATATCTATATATATTTTTGTTTTTTTTATATAAATATACGAAATTTATGAAATTTATTAAAAAGAAAGAATGAGGCACAAATCTTAAACGATTGCGGAAACACTTAGAAAATAATAATTTTAGGTACTGACGGTTACAAAGGCGGAGTCTCCTATTCGGACAGAATAACAATATATATAATAATAATTGCTGGAGATGTTTAATTTTTTTTCTGCTCAGGATAATGACAAAGGTCACTGCTTTATTGGCTTTTTGAAGACGACTTCCGGTTTGCGAACCGGTCGTGGAAAACGTCGTTCTATCCTAAGAGCGCGATTTGGGTCTTGCAATTCGGACCCAACTGGAGTCTCCGCCATTGTTTGTCAGTTTCCGGTACTGTTGGGCCGCCTGCCAGGCGTTTGCGTTGCGGTCGCCGCTGCGGCTGCCGCGGCAGCGACGCTGAGCGCCGGAAGTGGTGTTTGATGGCAGTGAGCACAGTGCAGACAGACTGTGCACGCTCCCAACTTCCTGGCAAGTAACGCCCTCAACTTCAGCGCTGGACCCAATTTCATTCCCATTGGGCCCGTCAAGTGCTCCTCTGACAATAAAGGCAGCGACGCTCCGTCAATTCGGTTTTCTCGAAAATTCTGAAACAAGAAAAAAATGTTTGTTTTTAATTCTGAATGTTATATTTCTTTTCTTCTTTATATTCTTCAAAAAGCAGAGTTCACTCAGTAGATTAAGCAAAGTAGATAGAAAGCAGCGGAAAGTAAAAAAATGCGACAGAAAGAGAAGAAAATTTTGTCGAAACTACAGGAAAAATATCAAAATTTCTACAATTGCTATAAGAAAAGTCTGATATTTGGTATTTGACAAGCTTAAAATTTTTTCAAAATAATTGAACTATTTCAACAAATTGTTGAAAAAAATTGCATTTTCGCAAACAATTTTTTTCAAATTATTAAACTATAATTTAATTCATATAAAGAATTTTTTTATCATTAAAATAATTTAATTCTTGTGAAGAGTTTTATTGTACATTTTAAAATAATTGAATTTTTGGAAAGAATTTTATTATTTATGAAAATAATTCAATTCTAGTAAAGAATTTTATTATCTATGAAAATAATTGAATGCTTGTAAAGAATTTTATGATTTTAAAAAAATAATTCAATTCTTGTGAATAATTTTATAATAAATTTTAAAAATAATTAAATTTTTGTACAGAATTTTATAGCAATTTTTTTAAATAATTGAATTGTTTTAACAAATTTTATTCCAATTTTTGAAAAAATTACATTTTCGCAAATAATTTTATTCACATTTTTAAACTATAATTTAATTCATATAAAGAATTTTTTTATCATTAAAATAATTTAATTCTTGTGAAGAATTTTATTATCTATGAAAATAATTGAATGTTTGTAAAGAATTTTATGATTTTAAAAAAATAATTCAATTCTTGTGAATAATTTTATAATAAATTTTTGAAATAATTAAATTTTTGTACAGAATTTTATAGCAATTTTTTTAAATAATTGAATTGTTTCAACAAATTTTATTCAAATTTTTGAAAAAAATTGCATTTTCGCAAATAATTTTATTCACATTACTAAACTATAATTTAATTCATATAAAGAATTTTTTAATCATTAAAATAATTTAATTCTTGTAAAGAATTTTATTATCTATGAAAATAATTGAATTTCTGTAAAGAATTTTATTATTTATGGAAATAATTCAATTCTTGTGAATAATTTTACTATGAATTTTAAAAATAATTAAATTTTTGTACAGAATTTTATAGCAATTTTTGAGAATAATTGAATTCTTCAATGAAATTTTTTAGTCTTAAAAATAATTCAATTCAAGAGAAGAATTTTATTGTAAATTTTAAAAATAATTGAATTGTTTCAAAGAATTTTTTTAGTTTTGAAAATAATTGAATTCCTGTAAAGAATTTTATTGTAATTTGTAAATTTTAAAAATAATTGAATTTTTACAAAGGATTTTTTTGAAATTTTTAAAAATAATTGAATTTCTGTGGAGAATTTGATTATTCTTGAAAATAATTGAATTTTTGTCAAGAATTTTATTTAAAAAATTTAAAATAATTGAATTTTTGTACAGCATTTTACAGCAATTTTTGAAAATAATTAAATTGTTTTAAAGAATTTTCTTAGTCTTAACAAAATTTATGTAAAGAATTCTATTGTAAATTTTGAAAATAATTAAATTTTTTAAAAGAAATTTATTATTAAATTCACGTTACTATAATTTTTAAAACGAATCTTAACTTTTTTTCCTGTCCCTAATAATTGAATTCAAAATAATATTTCCAAAATTACAATCAAATAAATTTAAATGAATTTAAATTATTTTTTCAAAGGCATTTCAATTATTAAACATTAAAGTTTTAATCCGAATAATTTTATTGTTCATTCATTTATTTTGAATAATATTTCAATTAAATTCAATCTAATTTAATTACACATCAATTATTTCTGGAAAAAATAGAAATAAAATTTTTTAAAAATAATTGTAATAATGTTAAATTTAATTGAATTTCAATTATTTTTGAAAAGATGTTTTAATTTCGAATCAGTTAAAAATTAAATTGAAAAGTTTTAATGTAACTCTTCCAAATTTCAATTATTTTTAAAAATGTTTAAAAAATTGAATGTTTAAAAGATTGAAAATTTTCAAAATAATTACAATTTCGTGTTAATTACTCAAAAAATTGAATTTTCAAAAAAATTCTAATTCAGGTCTTTATAAAAAATTACAATTTCGTATAATTAATTTAAAATAATTGAATTTTTTAATGATTTTAATTGTAAGTTTTTAAATAATTGAACTATTGAAAAATTAATAAAGTACAATTGAAGTTTAGAAGATTTTAAATTGAAAACTGTTAAATAATTGAAATTTCAAATAATTTAGTGAAAAGTAATTGAGTTTTTGAAGAATTTTAATTGAAAATTTCGAAATTATTTGAATTTTGCAATTTAATTTTTACACTTGGAAGTTAGCGAGAAATAACTATTCTTTTAAAAGTATTTTCCGGGCATCTAATCATTTTTAGAGAGAAACAAAATTTCTGCAGAGATCTGAATGCAATATTTTTTTTAAATTATCAATAAAAAAATTCAAGTTTCCAATTCTAAAAACTAAAAAAATGTATTAGCAAAAAATTAACTTAAAAACTGAAAAATGTAATAATATAACTAAAATAAAGCAGCAAAAATGTAGCTTCAAAGCAGGGAAAAAATGAAAAGCAATATTCTAAAGAAGCGTCAAAAATATTGTCAATTTTCTGATATTTTCTTAATTTTTAATTAATTATGATTTTAATTAAATAACTAATTTAATTTTCGGATATAAAAAGTTATTACTTTTTTTAAAGACATAGAAATAAAATCATTTGTTTTTAAATTAAACAAAGGACAACAATTGTCTATAATTATTGTAATTCCATATATGAATGTGATAGAGTGTAGTAAATACCTATTAAATCATTTGTCCCGATTTTATTTAAACAAATGCTAATTTTGTCAATAATTATTATATTTCCCTAAACAGTTTTTCTAAGGACATCAAAATGAGACAAAGAACAAATCAAAAGTGTTTGTCTCAATCCTTAGAAAAACTGTGTATAGTTATTGTACAAGCGAAAAAAATTGTGATACGCAGTAAGAAAAAAATAATTTACTTTGAATTTTGTTTTAACAAAAAAAACAATGTAACTGCGTCAATATAATTATTACAATTGTGCAAAAATTGATGTTATGTGCAGTAAGATTAAAGTCATTGGCTCTAAAATTTATTTATAAACAATTGACAATAATTGCCATCAATTATAATAAGTGGAAAAAATTGATGATGTACGGAGTGTATAGCAGTTTGTATAATTTGGAACAAAAAGGGGGATGTTGCCCGTAACGGAATAACGATTCATTCAC
The DNA here is from genome assembly GCA_032873175.1 of Leptopilina drosophilae. Taxonomy (NCBI): domain Eukaryota; kingdom Metazoa; phylum Arthropoda; class Insecta; order Hymenoptera; family Figitidae; genus Leptopilina; species Leptopilina drosophilae. The sequence goes on from CM065480.1 coordinate 10,045,380, forward strand.
AGCTTGAAAGTTGTATGGAGAGGTAGAAGGTAATTGTGAGTGTACTCAAGGTTCAGCACCATTTTATGAATGAAATATTCAGACTGTAATGCGAATTCAACACGCAACAACAACGAGTGCTAGGCTAACCGGTCTCTCTTCAGCACGCGTTTCTCCATCCTCTTGATACTGATCGTCAATCTTTAAGATCGAACCATCGCCGATCGTCTTGAACTTGTTCATTTTTTTTTCTCCCTGCTAAATCTCGTTTCTCTTCTATATGTACATATATACTCTTACATATATTATAACTTTGCTCAACTCTTTCCTTCCACTTCGATTTGTTAGAAATTTACATGTACACACTGTCAGCGATTTTGCATTTCATTATTTCAACGGAATGCAAAACAGTAATTTACATATTTTTGGTCATTTCGGTATACTGAAATTAAATATATTTCAATATAGTTATGATTATGAGAAATAAACAACTTTTTTAGGAACTTTTGAAACCTTTTTTTAGAAACGAAAAATTTCAAGCAATTTTTTGAGAGAAATTGCTGAAAGGTCATTAATTTGTTTACTATCTTAGGTTGCTTCTTTTATTTCTCTTAACAAAAATTTCTTTAAATAAAATTTCTGTAAACCAACCAAATAAGTATTTATTTGATTCAACTAAAGATTTGCTATTCGGTTTAATGAATTCTTCTTTTTGCCATTAGGGAAAGAATTTGATCACCTACAGCAAATTTTTTACTTGAACCAATAACAATTATTTGAACGTGAGTAAATTTCACAACACTTATCCAAATACTGGAAGGGAAAAATATTTTTTAAGCAGAAATATTTTTTGTTTACTATTATTTAGTTATTTATTTTTACATTTTTAATTTAGTTATTTACTATTATTTAATTTTTATTTTTTAAATATGTTAATGGAAAAATATTGCGACAAAATGAAATGTTGTTATACTTGGTCAAACTTAAGCAAACAAAAATATTTTTCTATGAAGTTGATTTGAAAAGGAAAGAAAAAGAAACTATTACATATATACAGTTAACTTAAAAGTATCAAATTCCAACGAATTGATACCAAACATTTGGATCAAATAAAAAACCCAATTTAACCCAAATTTGACACTTTTAAGAAAACTGTATAAAATCTGAAGAAATTACCAAAAAAATTTGTTTTTTAATAAAACAGTGTAGTTTTTGAAAAACATTTTTGAAAATAGCTTTTGTAAAATAATCTTTTTTTCATTTTGAAAAATCAAAGTTTAACTTTTAATTGGTGAATGAAATTTCACTCTTCGAAACTAATCCAAAAGAGCCTGAAGGATATGTAGAGAAACACTCCAACAATGTTAGTATATAATTCACATATATATTAATGACTTTAAATTACATGGTAAAAATGCTGCTTCGGGGCTGTTTCGCAATAATATTTCAGAGTTTGAATTTCCTTGAAGCGATTTTTTTCAGTTTTTAATTTTCCATTTTTAGTCAAGAGACATACCGATTAGAAATATATTTGATAATAATTTACGATCTAAGTACCGCCCGCTGGTGTAAAAATGTAGATAATTTTTACTCTTCGAAACTATAATCATTTTTGGAAAAAAGTTAAAGATGTCAATAAAAATAAATAAAAAAAAAAATAAACCAAAATAAATAAGAATAGTTTAAATAATTTATTCTCTTATATAAACAATTTTAAATTTTTAGTTTTGAGGTAAAATAATAGTTTTAAAAAGATTTGTCCATTAATAATATAAATAGTGTAAAGAATTAATCTGTACAGTTTTTAATTTAAAAATCCAATTTCATTATTCAAATTTAACATAAATGCAACTTGTTAGCTTAATAATATAATATTAAAAGTAGGTAAAATCGCATTCAAAATTTGAATAAAAATAATAAAAATCCGTGAAAATGTAAATCCTGGCTTTAAAAATCAAAATAAATGGGAAAAGTGTTCAAAACTATTTTTTCAATTATTCTGTAATTTAATCTTATTTTCTTATAAGGGAATTTAATTATCTTTATGATAAAAATTTTAATTACAATTTTTTAAATGAGTAATTTTTTTTTCTTACAAATTCTTAATTTAAATTACTCAAAACTTTATTAATTTTTGCTAAGTAATTATTTTCAATAATTTTTCTTAATAATTCCTTTTCCACAGAAAAATTGTTTTATATTCAACTTTTTAATGAACTTTTAAAAATCTAAAACTTTAACTGAATTTCATTTCTAAATCGATTCTTATTAGAAATTTCAACGAGAATTCACTTATTTGTAAACAAAAATTAATAGTTGATAGAATAATTGAGTATTTCTTAAAATTGAATTTTTATATGAAAAAATTAAATTGAAATTTTTGATAAAAAATTTTGAAAAGAATTTGAACAAAAATAAATAATTAAGCAAAAATCCAATTTTTGAAAATAGACAATTAAAATTGTATTAAAAGTAATTGATATTCTCCGAAGAATTTCATTATTTATGAAAATACTTTAATTCTTGGAACGAATTTTATTCAAAATTTTTTTTTAAAATTATATTTTTGCGTGAAAAATTATATCATTTGTGGATATAATATGATTCTTGTGAAGAATATTATGCATATTTTTCAAAGCAATTGTATTTTTTTTTTCAAAAATGTCTTATTCTGAACTTTAAAAATAATTAAATTTTTAGGAAGAATTTAATTACTATTGTTTTAAAGAAGAATTCTATTAATTGTGAAAATATTTGAATTTTTGAAAAGAATTTTATTACTTAAATATTGTTATTTATGAAACTAATCAAATTTTGCAAAGAATTGTATTAAAATGTTATAAAATTTTATAAAATTTTATTAAATAATTGAATTCTTGTAATTAATATTTTATGAAAATAATTCAATATTGTAAAAAGTCCTCAAAACAATTGAAGTTTGCGAAGAATTTTATTAAAATTCCTGAAAATAACTGAAATTCCGGAAAGAATTTTATTAAAACTTTTAAAAATAATTAAATTCTTGTAATGAATAGGTATTATTTTTAGAAAAATAATTGAATTTTGTTAAAAGTCTTAAAAATAATTGAATTTCTGGAAATAGTTTTATAAAACAAATTTTTTTAAATAATTCAATTCTCTTTGGAAATTTTTGCTGTTTATAAAGATAATTGAAATCTTGATAAGGATTTTAAGAAGATTTTTTAAATAATTGAATTTTTCAACGAATTTTATTAAAAATTTAAATAATTGAATTCTTGTACAAAAAATGTTATTCAGATTTTGCAAAAATAATTCAATCCTTTCGAAGAATTTTAATAAAATTTTAAAAAATAATTAAATTATTGCAAATTTTTTAATGATAATTGTATTAAAAATATTAAATACTTAATTACATTTTTAATTTTTATTTTTATTCGATCTAAATTAATTTTATCTTCAGTTTCTTTTGAACTAATTTTACCATTATTTGCATTTTTTTGTTGTTTTCTTGTAGAAAGTAATTTTATTTGTTAAATATTTTTCACCTATTTTAATTTTAAATTCGTTAAAAATTAATTTCAATTCAATAAAAATGACAGAAAAAGAAGTAGAAAGTATACAGAAAACCGTGTTTTTTCAATTGAATGTATTTTTTTCAGCTTATAAAACTTATTTCCAACGGTACAATATTTTCTCCTCGTCACGTCGAATTTGTTAATTCGACGCGACAAAAAAAAAAATACACGAATTTATCGATACAGAGAACTTGGGAGTAATATTCATTTTCTTTTTTAATTTCGTTTCCTTTTTTGTTAGTTTCTTTTTTTTTTAACAAATCGTTTTTCAGATCCACTTGGACCATTGGGAAGAGCTGTGTGCGCGAATCTTCAACTGGTGTCGAGAGCAGCTGCAGCTGCTGCATTTGCGAGGAATATATCTTTTCTACGTGTTGCGCCGCAGGCGACCATGCTCGCAATGGTCGACCCACCAGAAGACAACCTATATTTTCTCCACCCAGTTCCAAACTCTAAGGGCAATGCAATTCAGACTCTGTATCAATTATATCTTTCTCAAACACATGTCTGGCACGTACCGCGAGCATAAACGCAAGTAGAAAATGTAATTCAATACAATTTACCATGGTATTCGCTTTTTCAATATATATAAGTTCCCCCTGTTTTCTGTTTTCTCTTCTTTTTTTTCTTTCTTCAAAACTAAGAAATGTAATTATAATCAAATGTAAATTTACCCTGAAGGTTAAGAGTGTTCTATTGGCAGTAACTTTTTTTGACACTAATAAATATAGCTACAATCAAATTGTAAATGTGCCTTAGAGGTAAGGTTCTATTTAGATTCACATTTTTTATTTCTCAACTAAAAAATATAGAAACAATAAAATTGTAAATGTGCCTTGAAGGTAAGGTTCTATATAGATTCGCGTTTTTTATTCGAAAGCTAAAAAGTACAGTTACCATCAAATTGTAAATGTACCTTATTATTTACATTCACAATTTTTTTAAGTCTAAAATATTGTATCAAATGTAGTAACTTAAAAAACAAAAATATTCAATTTAAAATTAAATAAAAAATAAATTAAATTAAAAAAATAATAATTAAATTAATTAATTAATTAATTAATTATTAATTATTTAAATTAAATTATTAATTTAAATGTACCTTAAAGGTAAGAAAAAATCCATTTACATTCCCTTTTTTTGAAAACCTGAAAAGTAGCTAACACAATTTTCTAAGAATATCAATTTGAGACAAAAAACGTAGCAAAATTGTTGCATCGTAACAATTTTGAAATTTTTACCTCAATTTTATGCCCTTAGAAAAATTCTGTTAACTAAATGTAAAAAATGTAAATGCATACAAAGTAAAAAAGTATACCTACACAAATGCCTAAATTACAAAATTTTTTATAAACCCAATAAAAATAATAACTCAAAATATAAACCCAAATAGCAAAAAAGTTTCGCAAGTGGTGAAAAATGAAGAATTCCGCAAACGAAAAATAAAATGGAATAATTAAATAAATAAATTTTTGATATATAAATAACAGTTAGACGATTGGCGTTTCTTGTTGTATTGGCAATCTTATTGCAAACTTCTCCGTCTTTTATATCTTTTCACGAGACTTCAATTCTAAAATCTTCTCACGCAGAATCGATTGAAATTCAAGACATAAATCCATAATAGAATCCTGAGAAAGTTCTGGTTGGCAAAGTTTTCGGGTTAGCGACCATTAAAGATCGCCTCTAAAAACATGGTCGACCTTCTTCGAAAATAAGAAAACTGTTGGAGCACATCTCTCGAGATATTTGATTCTCTAAAAAGCAACTGGTTCTTACGGCTCGAAAATTTCTGACCTCTATTCCCCATTCTCGTCACAACTTTACTGAGAGTCAGAGGAGAATCATAATACGCGTTAGTTGGGTAGAAATTTTTTTTTTTTATTATTTTTTTGTCAATTCAACGAAGAATATTGTCTGATCGAATATATGGTATTGAATACCTTGCGCTCGATAGAATGAAAATAAAATTTTATTTACATTTATATATTACTATTTATGGGCTAAGCACTCGATAATCGATTTTAAAAAAGTATATTTTTTTATAAGAATCAGCAAAAAGGATAATTATTACTCTGACAACAATTATTAGAGTTAATTTAGTTTTAGTCGATTCTTAAAATTCCTAAAAATTTGATACTGCATTTTTTTTTAATTTTTCGCGATTTTCGGCAAAAATATTCACTTAATTTTTCTATCATGAAAATAATATCAATTCTAATTATGCCTAAAATTTAATTATTCTCTAAATTTTTAATAAGAATTCTTAAAAAGAACGGTTGTATTTAAAAATATATTTTAAAAGCGTAAAAAGATAAAATTCTTCAGAATATAAAATTTATTACAATTAAACATGACAAAATTTTCACTTAATTGAAAATTTATTATGACTTTTTTACATTCTTATCAGTGAATTTAACTATTTCCTTCAAAAAAATTTAATTACAATTTTTTAAATGAGTAGTTTTTTTATCACGAAATTCTAACTAAAATTATTGAAATTTTGAATAATTTTTGTTAAATAAATATATTTCAACACTCCTTATTATTTATTTTTCCAGAGGAAAATTGTTTTATAACAATTAAGCTTTTCTAAAATTTTGACTAAATTTTCATTTTAAAACCAATTCTTATTAGAAAGTTCGACGAGAATTGAATTATTTAAATATAAAAATAAACAATTTATAGAATAATTGATTATTCAGTAAAATTAATTTTTATAAGGTATTTTATCAAATTTTATGAAAATAATCGAATTCATAAAACGAATTTCATTAAAACTTTTTTTAAATAACTGAATTTCTGTGGAAAATTTTCTACTTTGTGCAAATGATATAATGTTTGTGAAGAGAATTATTAAAATTTTTGAAAGATATTTGAATTATTGTGCGAAAAAATGTTTATTCTAAATTTAGAAAATAATTGAACTCTTTTCAAATAATTTAATTACAATTGTATTAAAAGTGGTATTAGGGGAGCGTGGGGGAATTGGAGCCCCTTAAGGAAAATTATTTAAAAAACCTACTTATCTTTATAATAATACATTGTTTTTGTTATTTCCTACTCATTTTGTTATTTATCTTTAATTATGTTTAATTAGAAACTTAAAAAGAGAAAGTAAATTGGAAAAACAAATTTTTCAAAAAAAAATACATTTTTTGCGATCACCTAATTTGTGGGGTAATGGGAGCTTTCACTTGAAATTTAAAAAATTTCTATATTTTAGGAATATTTTTTGTTTTCTAATATAAAAAAATGTTAATACTTACAATGAAGCCAAAACTTTAAACTTAGAATAATTTTTTTCCTAAATTATAATTGAATAACAAATTTTTGAAAAAAAATTAAATTTTTCATTTTTCCCACCAAAAATTATTTTTTAATTAAAAGTTTTTTCATAAGGTGATATCTTTTACAATTTTCAAAGAAATAACGAAATTCGCAACATAGTAACGAAAATTCTTTGGTCTGACACTAATTCTCCCATTACCCCACAGAATTTTTTACAGGACAAAATTTGAATAAAAAAAACAAAAACAGAAACAAATTGTATTATTATCTCGATTTTTATACAAGTATACATATCCACACATATTCACCTATAATATAATGAAAAAACAGAACTAAATAATACGATTTTAACTACTTATGGTGATGTTTAGAAATATTTTGCATTTTACAACGAAAACTCAAAAAATACATTTTCCCTTGTCTTTACTAAAAATTTGTCAAGAATGTGATCGTTTGTTTTGGAATGATATAAACAAAGGTTGTAGAAGATTTTCTAGACATTGCAGCGAATTTGAAGGCTTTTAAGTGCGTGAAATTTAAAAGCTCCCATTACCCCCAAGCTCCCATTACCCCACGCTCAATTCATACGAAATCTTCTATTAATTGTCAAAATAATTCAAATTTGCAAAAAATTTAATTAAAATTTTCGAATATAATTGAATTCTTTCAAATTTTATTAAAACCAAAAAAAAATTGAATTATTGCGAACAATTTAATTATAATGGTATTAAAAAATCGAATTCTTCAAATCGTTTTTATTATTTTTGAAAAAATTGACTTTTTTAAAGAATTTTATAAAAAATTGTATTGAACAAAATTAAATTTGTATAAACAAATTTTAACAAAATTTTTAAGAATATTTGATTTTTTAATAGAATTTTATTAAAATATAGTAAATAATTGATTTTAAAAAATTTTTGTTTGAAAATTTGATTAAAAATAATTAAATTTTTTCGAAAATTATTTTATTTATGAAAATAATTAAATTTTTACAAAATTTTATTTATTTAAGCCCTGTGATTTAATTTATTTTATGAATCGAATTGTTTTCAGAACCTTTATTTAAACAGTACCTACTTAGACATTTGAAACAATTGAAATTCAGTAAAGAATGTCATTATTTGTGAAAACAAATTGAATTCTTGTGAAAAATTGTAGGAATAATTTTTGTAAATAATTCAATTCCTTCTCAGAATTTTATTGAAACTTTAAAAAATAATCGAATTTTTGTAAAGAATTTTATTATTTGTGAAAATTGAATTTTCGCAATGTATTATACTAATATTTTTGTTAAATAATTGAATTCCTGAAAAAAATTTTGTTACTTGTAGAAATAATTTACGTCTCGGGAAGAATATTGTCAATAGTTTTGAAGATCCTTAATAAATATTTTTAGGAAAATTTACTATATTTGTAAAAATGTAATTATTTTCTGCAGAAGAAGAAATTATTGCGAAAGTATTTTAAGGAAAATATTTTTAAAATTAAATATTTTCTATGAAGGGAGAATAAAATACTATAAATAAAGAGCGTTATAAATGTGAAGTGTAAAATTTAAATTATTCTCCCAATAAAATTTTTTGTATTTTATTATTTTTGAAAAAAGTTCTGAGGGATAAAATGGTGGTTTAATTTCTCCACTTGAGAACGTCAAGGTCACTATCAGATGGCAGGAAAAATTCCAAGAAGGAACTGAACTGACACCTAGCGGTGACCTTGACGTTCGCAGGTGGAGAATAGCAACTGTATATTAAATCTCAAAATATTCGTCAATATTCCTAATTCTCTAATTATTTGTAATCAAATTTGGAGAGTTTGAGAATAGAACAAACATAGTTCAATTATTAATTTACTTTTCATTTCGATATTTTCATCCTCTTCAATTTTTCAGACTGTTGGAATTAATTTTTCGACTAAAAAATTGGGTGTTTAAAATTTTAGTTTAAGAATAGTGTGATTAGTGGTTTTTTTTAATGGAGTAATTCTCATTAGTGACTTTTTTTAATTAAGGTTCATCAGTAACTTTTTCCAAAAATAGTAGCTAAATGTATATGGTCATTGGTAAAGAAAGTGTCTCTTGAGTTCTCGAGGTTTACTATTTGGAAAACTAATATTTTTCGTAAAAAAAACAATCGTTGGAAAAGTTGTATTTTTCATTGAAGAAGAAAATATATTGGGAGATAGTAACTTTTTGTGTCAGATGAAAAAAAATATTATTAAAAATATTGTAGAAGAAGAAAATATTGGGAACTTTTCCAATATTTATACACCAATATTCTTTGGTGGGTAAGAAAAATATTATTTGAAGAAGAAATATTTTCCGTTCGAGAGGCAGAAAATACTATTAGAAAAGTAACATTTTCCATAGAACGAGAAAATATTATTGAGAAAGGAAGTAGTGAAGAATCTGGTGGCAAGGAGAGTGTGTGTATGCGTGTATACGTGCGTTTCTAGTGTAGAGTGACCTGCCACGCCCTGGCTGTCGAGGTCGTCGTGCGCCTCTCTCACCTTTACGACCGGTCGCGTCGACTGGAGAACGAAGCAAAGCCACCTAACCAGATCAACATCCCACCGCGTTCAGCTCTTTCTACCACCATGGCATGCCACGCCATGCGTTCCATTTGCTTCGCTCCGATTCGATCCTCCAGTCGTTTCTCTTTTTCTTTCCCCTTTTTTCTTCTTCTCTTCTTCTTCTTCTTTTTCTCTCTCTCTCTCTTTTTTCTTTTTGCTTTCTTTCAGAAAGATATACACGGAATCTGCACCGAAATAAAGCACCGGTTGCACGGAGGCACGACTTCTGCTGTATAATAGGCTCATCGCTCATTTCCGACACGAAGAGTAGCATTCAACGTTTCGTCGTCATGCCACGCAACTGTTTTAACATCAATTTACGTTATTTATGGATTGCAATTTCATTATGTATATCTGCATACGTAAATGTTTCTCCCATCCTTCTTTTTTTTCCTCTGCGTTCATCTCGTATTTTACGATCTTCCTCTTTTCTGTCTTTTGCCTTCTATTTCTTTTATTTACTAATTTCTTTAAATTATAATTGCGACCGGAAAATCAAATCAGAAACAGATTTACGTCTAGCAAAACAATTTTAATTAATTCATTTCTTTTTCATTAATTTCATTAATTATTCAATTAATTTATCTTCATTTTAGTGAGCAATTTTTGGAAAATAAATCATCATTCCAATTAATTCCGATTCTTTTTAAAAAAATAATTAGTGCGTGTAACTTAATTAGAACTTATAGTTTTTTTTAAAATAAAAGTCAACAGCGTATAAATTTCCGGGATTAATGGATAATTAGCAATTAAATGATTTTATCCATTGTTGAACTAGTTTTTTTCTATTCATCTCGAGAGACAGATGATATACGTAAACGTGACACTTTTTCTTCGCACTAACTGCACAACTCTCGATCATTAACACAATTAAGTAATAATGTAGTTCCAAAGTAATGCAATTCTAGAGAAATTTCTCCTAGCAAAGCAAAAAAAAAAATAAATAAAAAGCTGTCATACGAATACAAAAGTAACACTGCTTTTGTATTATAAGTCTTATTTTACGATTCACTATTATAAATTTTACGATTATAAAGAACCGGAAATAATGTAGATATATACATTTTGCACCTACTTTCAGTTATAATTTCAAATTATCCCCCCCTATGTGGGTAACGACACAAAACACGCATTCAGATTACGATAGTTGAGAATTCTTCTTTTTCACAGTTCGCAGAAGCCGCAAAAAAAGTAACGATCTCGATCTAGGAAATCGCGGTTAACCGCGATCCCGTCATGTGCACGCTGGAGGAAAAAGAAAATTCAGATTTTGCAGAACAAGAGAGACTAACCAAAGAAAATGAATACATAAGTACAGCAAATATCCAATCTGATTTTTTTGTATTTTTTTTTGACAAGTACCTGCAAGTGGTATAACAAATATCGTGTTATATCAGAACGGTATATTTAATAAAACAAATAGGATTTTAACAATCTGCAAATTTTTGAATAAATATTATAGTCATAATGCAATATGATAATTATTATAATTATATATTTTCTATATTATTTATAATAATATATATTTTTTTCTCTATTTGAATTTCGCGCCATTGCGGTTCCTTAAATTCCCGTCCAGATGGCATGAATGTTCTCTCGCAAACGAAGTTCGATAGAATTTTTTTCAACTGGATTTCAATCTCTTTTTTTTCCAAAAAGCAAATTCTTAATGAGGATCATTAATGTTGTTCTTGAAAAATTCTAATAAGTCAAATTCTTTTGAAACTAGTTAAATTTTATAATTTGTAAATTTAATTAATTATTGAAAATAATAGGTTTATAGAAGAATTTTAGTTAAAAACACTGAAAAAAATAAATTCCAGAAAAGTAACAAATGATTGTATAAATTTAATTATTTGCAAAAGTAATAAAAATCTTTGTAAAAATTCAAATCTGTTCAAAAAATTTTAGTAAAATTCTAAGCAACTATTTAATCTTTTTCATAATTAATAACAATTTTACAAAAATTTAAGTATTTACAATTTTTTTATAAATTTCTTTGCAGTAATTCAATTATTTTCTAAAATATTAATAAAATTCTTTAAAAAATCAAATAGTTAAAAAAAATAAAATTATAGGTTAAAGTTTAATTATTTTGGAAAATTGTTATATAATTTGTTGCAGGGATTCAATTATTTTCAAAATTTGTAAAAAAAATTTCTACCTCTGAATTTGATTATTACTATAAATAATAAATTATTCGAAAAAATTCAATTATTTTCAAAAATAATAAATTATTCGAAAAAATTCAATTATTTTCCAAATTAATAAAAATTTTGTCAAAAAATTCAATTATTTCCAAAAATAATAAAAATTTGGGATAAAAATTCAATTAGTTTCAAAAATTGCAATTGAATTCTTGGAAAAAAAATTTTATTTTTTTAAGTAATTATTGTGATTTTAATTATTTTAAATATCTATTATTTAAAAAAAATGTTCTTTGAGTTTAATTACTTAAAACAAAATTTCAATAAAATCCAACGCAAACATTTAATCTTTTTTCATAAATAATAAAAATTCCACAGAAATAATTCAATTATTTTAATAAATAATACATTTTTTTATAACGTTGGTGAAATTCACAACGTTTACAATCAACGATTTTTGAAGAAAAATATTTCTTAAGCTAATTTTTATCAATTTTCATACAAAAAATAGTACGTTTAATTTTCTGTATAATGATTTACAAATAAAAAATATTTGTGAATAAAAATTTTCATTCTTTTTGGTAGGAAAATAATTTTTTTTTTCAATCGTTGATCATAAACGTTGCAAACTTCATCGACGTTTTTTATAGAAGTTCAATTATTTTCTGAAATAATAAAACTCAACGCAGAATTTTAATTATTTTTAATACAAATTGAGTTGAATTTCTCAAAAAATCTTATTATTTTTAACAATTTTATTGAAATTCGTCAAAAGAATTCAATTATTTAAAAAGTTATTGAGAAAATGCTTTACAGGAATTCAATTTTAAGAATCATTTAATAATTCAATTAATTATTTATTTTTGTGCTTAAATAATTATCGAATTTTCGACAATTTTCTTATAAAAATTGATTTAAAAATGAAATTCAGTTAAAATTTTAAACAATTGAATATTACAAGAATTATAACGAAAATTTTTAGGAATAATTCAATTTTGAAATGGTTTCAAATTAAAATCTTTGATAATTTGAATTTCTCATAACTAACAATTCTGTAGAAATAATTTTTTTTTTAAAGTTTAGTTACATTTTGTTCTGAACTTATTTGAAGTCATTATTTTCTATTTAATAAATTTATTAATGATTAAAAAATACTCCTCTTATAATAATATTAAATTCAGTTCCGGATTCACTGAAACATATGGAAAAAAAATTTCGTTTAAAAAAAGTTTAAAACAAAACTTTCTTTTTTCCAATTGCCATCAGTGAAAACTTATATTCACTTTTCAAGAACAGAAGACAAAAAAGTGAATAGAAAAGGAAATTAAAGTTCCAAATTGTCGCTATTTGTAATCTTTGTATAATTATTAATTGAACTTGTCTCATTAATTATCTGGAATGATTTATTGCATGGTATAATAGAGTCAAATATCTAATCTGCATTGAGAAAAGTTTAATAATCATTACAGTTGACTCAATCAGTATTATAGCGCTAATGATGTAAAGGTACTTGAGTAAATTTAATTAGTTATTGAATTAATAAGCTTGTTAACAGTTAATAATCACCAACCGATACAGCTTTACGATGTGAATCTTATTATAAATCTAATAATAGATAATTTCCATCTCCTTTACTTCTATCCTCCTCATGTAAATAAATCAATAAAAATAAAGAAATCAAGATTATAAATATATACTCTCTTAAAAAAGAATTCTCTCAATCAATAAATCACGATTTTTAAGGTCAATTAGTTTAATCCTGATTTTGAATTGTACTTTAAAGTCATCTTTTTTTTACTTTTCATCATGATTTATTGTTTGGAGAATATTTTTTAAAATTATTTTTTAATTTTCTAAATTTAGAGTTTTTTGAGTGTACATACAAGAAGAAAATTTATTTCTGAAATTTTAGTGAATTTAGTGCATGTTTATTGTAAGTTTTATCGAACTGTTCTTGAAACATTGGTGCCCATTAGTGCCCATCAAGGAGGTATTCAAAATATGCCTTAAAATTTTATTTAATTTACACTAAACGTAAGGTTTAAATTTTATTGTTTATCAACTTATACAGTACAAGCTTCTAAGAAAGAAATATATCACATTAAATTTTAAACATTATTACTGAAGAAATAATTGAAATATTCTTAAAAATTACGATTACGCCACTATATTCCAAGTTTGCTGAAAAATTCCGTAAAATATAAGGAACAAATTTTCTCCTTGTATAAAATAACAGAATTCACGATAGAGATCTGGCAAAAGAAATTTGTTAAAGAGTTGTGTATAAGTAAACATTGAATTCATATGAAAACTGTCCACAAAATGCTTTCATCAGATCTGAAAAACGAGGTCGTGTATGTAAATGCACTCCACACGTAAATTTATTATATGGCATCGGAGACGCATTGCTTGCATTCAGTTGAAATAAAGATCAGAGGGCCTTTAGAAGGGTCATGGGACTCGGTACTTTTCTCAGCGACCTTATCGGTACATCAACTTCGGGTAAATACCAGGAAAGCTCCAAGAAATTGTACGTGCATTCGGTCATTCGTACGTTCCCCAACTTATTCTCAACTATTCCCCAACTGTTCTCCGTTCCCATATCTGTTCTGAGTAAATTCTACAAAATTCAAGTTTCACTGACTTTTGGACTCAATATGCACTCTTGATTTAAAAAAAAAAAAAGTTAATGCACATTTTTGTAATAACAAGAGAAAAAAAGAACCAGGATGTTCTCCTAAAAAGAAGAGTGCTTCGTTAGTTAAAAGTCGTAAGCCATTTACAGTAAATGAAGTCGAAAAATAAAAATTGTTAAAAGAGACTCTCTCCTTTCCTATGATCACGTATAATATCGAATATATGTAGATGAAAGTGGAGAAACGACAAAGATCGAAAGATGTAAAAGTACCATATGTGTACTCACTGGCAGTAGGAGAGCGTGCCTTCATTGCTGGGAAACCTGTTAGTTATGCTAATGTCGACTTATAAACCCTTCATTACCGCTGATGAGCAATTAATACGCTCTGTTGATCCTAGTCCGACGGTGCTAATGCACCCCGATGTCTCTTAATTACATGGTGACAGTGAATCTTTTCAGTCGCCCAGAGTAAAAATCACGCTATGGGTACCTAACCTACAGCATATAACTTGAAATCTTCCAGTCTTTTCCAAGTTAATTTAACACGATTTTTAATTCAACTTCGCTTTAATTTTCTCCAATCGATTCGAAACTCAATTTTTCGATTTAAATATTACGCAGTTAATGTCGACGCACAAAATTTAATTTTCTTTTTTGGTTATACTGAAAAAACAATATACTCGTTTCAAGTAAAAAAATAATTTTAAGTGTTTTTGTTTCATTGAAATTAGTTTGTATGCTTAATTTCAATATAGAGAAAGTATTTACTGCTTTGATTCAAAAATAATGTTTGTTTGAATAATTATGTTTAATTGAAACATATTTTCCGTTTTGGTTTAAACAAAAAATGTATTTAAAAATTTTATGTTTGATTCAAACTTAAAAGTTGATAATAAATAATTTAAAATCAACTTTAAATTATGTTTGAATTAAATATATTATTTCTAAAAACGAACCAAAAAATATGTTTGAAATAAACTTAAATCTGTTTGACTGTATAGCAAAGACATTTTAAGTTTGATTTAAATAAAATAAATTGTTTTCTCAGTGTAGCTTTTTGTCTCAATTTATTGATATCTTTAGAGAAACTGTGATTTAGTGAAATTAGTAATTATAGCATTAGTTAAATTAGTAATTATAGCATTAGTTAAATTAGTAATTGTAGTATTAGTGAAATTAGAAATTTTAGTATTAGTGAAATTAGTGATTATAGTATTAGTGAAATAGGTGATTATAGTATTAGTAGGCTTTGTTAATTTAGCAAATATTGAATTGTCACGGTTTCATCCACAACATCTGAGTGAGAATTGACGCCTTGTAGTCGCGCGAGCGTCTCACGAATGTTATAGATTTGCGAGCGTATCGAATCGCGTGAATTTATCGGGACTTGTTTATCGCGACTCGCTACGCTAATGGGAAATTATTGCGAGATCTTGTGGACCCTCATGGACGAACATTTATTAAGGACTTATTGAATAATCGATTAAAGCACCACACGGGGTCATGGATTTTATAGCAGTAGCAATTAAAATGCTCGCCAAAATTTTATTTATAGATAACTATAACAATTTCTTTTCTAGTTATTCAATTTTTACTAAATAATAATAACTTTTGATAAACAATTTACTATTTCTTTGTAAATATTAATTAGTAAGAAAAGAAAAATTAAATTTTTAACTGATATTAATTTATAGTAACTGATTTTTCAGGGTTGCCAGGAAAATTTAACTTTGTTTTCCCCTGTCCTTTCCCTGATTTTCATACTAAATTTTGACTTTTTCCCTGACCTTAAAGAATATTCTGATTCACTTTCTAAAAATTATTAGATACTAAAAAAATATTCTAATATAGTTATTTACAAATTTTTTCAAAAGTAAAATTATTCAAAAACATCAATAATATTCTTATTCACTTTGAAAATTATTATTAGATACTAACAAAAATTTTCAAATACTTTCAAATTTATAATATTTTTATAAATTTCTTTAAAAGTAAAATTATTCGAAAACATCACTAACTTCTTTTCTCAATAAGTATTAAATGATTATTACTTTTCCACAGGAGTTAAGAATATCAAACATTTTAAATTCAAATATAATTTGAAATCCAATAATTAATAAGAATATTTTTATAAACATGAAATTTTTATGTTTTTATAAAAATTAAAGAACAATAATTTTGAATAATTTTTGAAAAAGTTCCTTGAGAAAATAAAAACTACAAATAATTTGAAAAATATTCATTTAAGCTTTACTAAAAAAATTAATTCTTTAGAATCCTTAGTTACATGTATTCAAAATTAAAAAATTCAACTTTAAACCTGTTCTAAAATGAATTAGTCCAAAAAAATTCTTACAACAATGCTTTTAATATTAAATTATTATTTAATGTTTTAACCGTAATTTAGTTTTAAATAAATTTTTTAAAAAAATTCTAAGAGAATTCAATTATATAAATACAAAAATAAAGACTTTATTTAATAATAGACCATGTTTTAACTTTTATTTTCTACTAAGAATTTTATTAACAATAATTAACTTCTTTTATGGAAATTAATTAAAATTTTACTGAAATTTATTATATTACATAATTTTATAACAATTTTTAAAAATAAATGAAAACTTTTTGAAGAATTATATTAAGATTTTTAATAATAAATGAATTCCTGAGAAGATTTTAGATAATAATTTTAGAAAATAATTGGACTTATGCAAAGAATTTTATTAAAACTTTTAAAAACAATTGAATATACTTGAAAAAAATTTCACTACCTATTTAGAAAGATAATTTAAGTTTTGACGAGAATTTAAAAAAAAGCTGAAAATAATTTAATTTCTGCAACGTATTTGATCACTTTTCAAAAGAATTTAATTCTTGTGATGAATTTCGATATTTATCAAAATAAATGAATTTTGGAGAAGAATTTAAAGAAAATTCCATAAAATAATTGATTTTATATGGAGAATTTTGTTGTTTATCAAGACAATTAAATTCCTTTGCAGAATTATTAAAAAATTTGTTTTAAATAACTGATATCCTGCTTCGAATTAAAAGTTATTTATAAAAATAATTGAATGTCTGCAACGAATTTTATTATTTTATTGAATATTGTTTTGAATAATGTTTTTTAAAAATTGAATTCTTTTGTCGAGTTGTAATCAAAATTCTAAGAATATTTGTAATTTTCAAAAAATCCATTTAAAATTGTACCAATATTGATAATATTTAAAATTCTGCGACGAAAATAATTGAATTATTTTGTAGAATTGTATCAACAAATTTTTTCAATAATTAAATTGTTTAATAAATTTTACAAAAATAGCAAATATATTGAAAATCATTAAATTGCAATAAACTTGAAAATAATAGAAATTTTACAAAAAATTTTTTTAAATTTTGAAAGTAATTGAATTTTTGGCGAAAAATTTTGCTATTTACAAAGATAATTTAATTTTTAAAGAGATATTTGTGTAAATTTTTAAAAATAATTAAATTTCTTCCAAAAATCTTATTTCTTTTGAAAATGAATTAATTCTTGTGACGAATATTGTTATATTTATGAAAATAATTGAATTTTCTTAAGAATTTTATCAAAATTTTAAAAATAATTGATAATAATTGTTTTTGTTATTTATCAAAATAGTTGTGTTAAAACTTTTGAAATAATTAAATAATATTAAAAAATTAATTCTTGTCAGAAATAAAAAAAAGAACTAAAGATTTAAAATTCAGAAAATTTAATAAAGAACTAAATTTAATTTATGGAAAATTCGAAAGGTTTATCATTGTAGAAAGTTGATTGAATAAAAAAAACTATCCCAGAATATCAAGATAGAGCGATAAATGCAAAATTATGGAGATAAAAAAAAGGGGTGGGTTCATTGTTCTTAATCGGACAGTAAGTAAAACAGAAAAAATTAACAGGGACAACGACAATGACGACGCGGCTGGGCGATAGGCCTGCCGTCGATCTCGCTGATAAACGTGATTGACTCTTGAAAAGAGTTTAACTTTGCGAAGGGACGATCGGTCGGTCGATCCTTAGGAACTGTAAGTTACGAGCAAAGAAGTCGCCCAGTAGTTCCTCGTTTTTTTCGGTTACTGTTCACCTCCCTCTTCAATTAGCTTTACAGTGCCGCTCGTTAAATCTATGTTTCACTCAGCAGTTTATTACATTTGCTCTATGAAAGTTCGAAATGAACTTTGAGGTCGGCGCAGATCTGGCACGATATATGCAGGAGACTTTAATGCCCACCAAGACCTGTCGCTTTATTTCGGGTTTAAAATTTTTTTTTAATCAACTCACGGAAAATTTTAACTAAATTAAAATTTCCCTAACGAAACATTTCATAGAAAATTACTAAAGATTTACTTGCAAACTTCGGAGTAGTTACTTGCGAAGGTTAGTGACAATTGTGTAAAGATTTAAGTGCCCTACTTCAATAAATGTTTGGCGTGAAAGTTTCTTGATGATTTAGAATCTATTTTCGCCTAAATACCCTATGTAGGCGTTTCGAAACAATTTTATAATACGGGACGCGATGCAAAGAAACATTGGAGGCAAATCTTTTTGAGTAAGAAATGATTTTTTAGAGTGAATTAGAATATTCTTTAGGGGTAAAAAAACAGAAGTTCGTCTGAAAATCAGTGAAAGAAGAAATAGAATTTTTCTGGATATATACACAGAAAAAATTTGGTCTCATTTTTGTTGCATCTCTTTTTGAGTGATTTTGAGAACTACTTGGTTTGAACAAATTACTAACTTCAAGTTGCTCGAAATGAGTATTACCTGTCGATAAATATTTTCAGAATGTTTGCAACTTTGTCATATTTTGCTATTTCATATATTTACTCTGAAAAATATTACTTTTCATTAATTTGAAAATATTTAAAGTTCTTTTACTTAAAAATAAATTTATTAATTAAACAGTAACTTAATTAAAGTAAAAGTTTCATTTTTTGTTAATGCTATTAGGATCGTGGTTAATAAACATAGTTTCGGATAATAAACGTTTTTTCAATCATGTTCAACGTCGACAATTTTTGTGTTTTTAAAGTCGAATTCATGTTTTAACGTGTGACAATGTTCAACTATAACTTGATTTGGATTTTTTTTATTTTCATGTTCGCTAATACGTTTTTTGAGTGTTCTTTTTGTTTCACCGTAGTAAACCCCTTTGCAATTTTTGCAACAAATCTTATATACTACGCCAGTTTTTTATATATTTATATATATTTTTTCAAAAATATCTTCCTAGCTAGATTAATATAAGTATAATGTACGTATGTTTTGAAAGTAACAGCCTGTGTTTTCGAAAAACTTTTATCTCCTTATATTATATTTCGACAGTTTGTATCGTTCCTCGATCGTGTCAACACGTTATTGACGTTGTCGCTTGAAGTGACAAAATTAATTTATTTTTATTTGTAAATATGTCTTAATCGTCTTCTTTCGAGGTAAATTAATTTTTAAGAAGAAAATCTCCTGTAACAATTATTATTGTATCTTTTATACTCATAGCAGGGCTCGAACTAGGTCCGTAAATCCCGTAAAAGTCCGTAACTTTGCTTGAATGTCCGTAAAAGTACGTTTTTTTTAAAAAAGGTCCGTAAATTTCGTAATTCGGTTAAAAAAGATCCGTAAAGTACGTAAATTATACGATACAATTTAGATAATTTTAGATAAATCACAAATGATTGAAGGAATTCAATTATTTTCAAAAGTAATAAAATTCTTCGCAAAAATTCAATTATGTTCAAAATTTTTTGAAAATTCTCGTCAAAATTTCAAGTATCTTTAGAAATAATTAAATTCTTCTTCGAAATATCAATTATTTTCAAAAATTTTAATAAAATACTTGGAAAAATTCCAATTATTTTCTAAATTTTTCCTCAATTCAATGATTTTTAATGGGTTTCTATACTATTCTAATAAAATTTTCCAAAAGAATTCAATTATTTACAAATTTTTTTTATAAATTTCTTCGCAATATTCAATTATTTTAATAAATAATAAAATTTTTACAGGTATTTAATTTTTTTGTCAAATAATAAAATGCTTATTAGGAATTCAATTATTTTGATGAATAATAAAGCTAATTGCAGAATTTCAATTATTTTTAATACAATTTTAATCGAATTTCTCGAAAAATGTAATTATTCTTAAAAAATTTTATTAAAATTTATCAAAGAAATTTAATTATTTTAATAACCTTTGTTACAACTTATTTATTAGAATTTAAATATTATTTTTAATAAATTTTTGATTAAATTTCATTAAAGAATAAAATTATTGCATTCAAAATTTTTAATGCAATTCTTTGCGTAAATTATCAATTATCTTTATAAATAATAAAATTCTCCTCTAAAATTGAATTATCTTCAAAAAATTTTAATAAATTTCTTGGCAAAATTTCAATTATTTTCAAAAGTTGTCCCTAATTTAATTATTTTTAATATCTATTTTAATAAAATTCTTATTAGGAATTCAATTATTTTGATGAATAATAAAGCTAATTGCAGAATTTCAATTATTTTTAATACAATTTTAATCGAATTCATCGAAAAATGTAATTATTCTTAAAAAATTTTATTAAAATTTATCAAAGAAATTTAATTATTTTAATAACCTTTGCTACAATTTATTTATTAAAATTTAAATATTATTTTTTATAAATTTTTGATTAAATTTCTTTAAAGAATAAAATTATTGCATTCAAAATTTTTAATGCAATTCTTTGCGTAAATTATCAATTATCTTTATAAATAATAAATTTCTTCTCTAAAATTGAATTATTTTCAAAAAATTTAATAAATTTCTTGGCAAAATTTCAATTATTTTCAAAAGTTGTCCCTAATTTAATTATTTTTAATATCTATTTTAATAAAATTTTGCAAAAGAATTCAAATTATATGAAAATTGGTTGATAGAATTCTTTAAAAGAATTCAATTTTAAGAAACATATGTAATTATTCAATAAATTTTTTTTTTGTATTTAAATAATGAAATTCTCGCAGAATTTTCTCATAAAAATTGATTTAAAAATGGATTTGAGTTAAAATTTTAGATTATAATTGAATATTAAAAGTATTAGAGCGTAAAATTTTAGAAATAATTAAATTTTGAAAAGGTTTCAGATTCAAATCTTTGAAAATTTGAATTTTTCATATTTTTAAGTTTTTAACTAAGTAACAATTCTGTGGAATTAATTTTTTTGAGAAATTTTAATTGGGAATTTTTTTTATATTATTTGAAGTTTTTATTTTCTAATACATATTTAATTGAAGAATTTACAAATAATTGAAAAATCGAATATTGTAAAGAAATAGATTTGAAAATTGTCAAAGAACTTTTTCGAAAATTATTAAAAATAATCAATTTTAAGAAGAATTTTAGTTAAAAATTCTTGAAAATAATAATTGAATTGATAATGATATTATCACTCTATCTTTAATTATTATAAAACATGAAGACTCGGAGTTATCGATATCTTCATGTGTTTTTTAGTTTTGAAAAAATCTAATTTATAGTTTTAATTAAAATGTTCTCTTATATATTTTTGTCAGTAATTGGTCCGTAATTTTTCATTTTTGGTCCGTAAAATCCGTATTTTTGAATACTTTCACTGGTTCGAGCCCTGTGTCATAGTGAATGTGATTGGTCTCATTTTGAGTAAGTTCTATGTAAGCTCAAAATGAGACAAGGAGTCTTTTGTTGCAAGTTATTTTGAGTATCATATTATTTTGAGACTAAGTTTTTTCTGTGTACTCTGAAATCCTTTTCAGGGTATAGCCAGAAAAAAGCCTTGGATCGAAATTCTGCCCGCCCTTTGCCGTTCGTTTTTCTTTTTGCAAAAGTGAAATTGCCCATTTTGGCCGCGCACAGATGAAAGTAACGAGGGATATAGATGAGGAATCTGGCAGTATAGTGCTGTACGATGGCCTCTCTTGGAAAGGCAACCTTGCAATGACCTGTTATGAACCCGGGAACGGCTGCCATCGCCTTTACCGCACAGCACCAGCACCACCACTAGCAAGATATAACTACAATATACGGGGAGATAGATACCATACCAATGCGGCGTGTCTCGGTGGCTGCCCTGAGGTATCGCGGTGCGGAGACCTCCATGGCGATGGAGTTTTATCGAGAGAAAATCTACTCTCGGTGCGGGTATGCCCGGCAGAATGGAAGGCAGACCGGACGGTGCCGCGCCAAAGTCGCAACAACTCGCAAATGGTACATTGGCAACGCGCACAGAGAATGAGAATACCATATGTGTTACCGTCGACCTGATACAAGATACTGCCACGTGTTACACGCTGTTCGCCACCAGAAGAAACGTATGCCGCCATTCTTCTGGGATACTCCACTCCGGACAACGAGTATTCGAAAAAACAAAAGCACTTTGCTTCTTTTTATACATTTTTCACTCTATAGCTGCTGAAAAGTACTTCTTCTCTATGCATTTTTCCTATATTTCTACAACAGTAGTTCTCTACATTTTTCCTATCTATCAAGTACAGGTGTTCTGTTTACTTTTTCTAGATGAACTACTCTTCATTAGTTTAGTTATCTTCTCTACAAATAGCAAAATTTATTCCTAGTTGAACCTAGTTCGGTAGAACTGAGACGAACTGTCAAAACAGCAACTTGACAGTTTTTTTCAAGAACTAGATTGTAAAAGCAATTCCATTTAATAATAACCTAAAAAGCATAAACTTTATGATTCATTTATTAGCGCTTCACTTACAGTTTGGTAAAACGTAAGATAAATGTTCCCTATTCTTATTTTCACTGAATAGTTCGGTAAAACATAAGAAAAGTGTTCCCTTCACTTATTTTTACTGAACAGTTCGGTAAAACGTAAGATAAATGTTTCCTATTCTTATTTTTACTGAACAATTCAGTAAAACTTAAGAAAAGTGTTCCCTTTACTTATTTTTACTGAACAGTTCGATAAAACGTAAGATGAATGTTCCCTATTCTTATTTTTACTGAATAGTTCGGTAAAACATAAGAAAAGTGTTCCCTTTACTTATTTTTACTGAACAGTTCGGTAAAACGTAAGACAAAGTGTTTGGTAAAATTCATCAGTTGCAATTTAATGAATAGTTCAAATCCGTAATCAGAATTTTCCCATCATCCTAGGTTTTCCAACAATTTGACCTTGAAAATTAAAAAAATGTCTCTATTGAAGTAGTTTTTGGTTTTTTATTAGGGTACAACAATTTTTTCTATACACTGTAAAAAAGGGAGTTAAATTTTAACTCGCCAGGGGATTCTATAAAAGTCGCACCTATTGGGGAGTTAATGTCATGGGAGTTAAATAAAGAGAGTTAAAATTTAACACCCAAATGCTAACTCCCCATGGAAAAATAACTCGCACGGGTGTTGATGAAGGGAGTTAGTAAATTAACTATCTTTTGGAGTTGATTTTTAACTCGAAAAATTTAACTCCTGAATACATTAACTCCCTAAATTTTTTACAGTGTAGAATTTTCATGATTTATGTACAAAAGCTCATGTCCTGATTAATAATTTTTTAATGAAATTAAATTACCTTCTTGGACATAATTTATTTATAGCAGTTTTAATAACAAAATATGACAATTCGTTTAAAGAATTATTGTTAAACAATTGGAAATGATGAACAAAAAGAGCCAGTGTTATCACGCAATTTGGAAACCTGGAAAACCTGAAAATGTCAGGAAATTTTATGAAAATTGAAGAAACCTGGAAATGTCAGGGAATTTTGATCGAAATCCTGGAAAATTGTTGTTTCCAATTGTATTTATTTTTAAAATCTAATTTTTTAAAAATATTTTAAAATCTAATTTTTTTAAGTATTTCAAAATTGATTGAATTTTAAAAGAGTTGCGTTTCCGATTTTCATAATTAAATGAACTTGGAAAGCTATTCATTTGAAATTTTTTAAAATTTCAATTTTAAATCAATTTAATAAGAACATTTAAAAACCTAGATTTTTAATCAATTTTATGAATAATACAATTTTTGTCCTAAATTCAATTACTTAGAAAAATTTTTAATATAATTCTAGGCAGAATTTCAATTATTTTTATTTTATTTAATATATTTTATAAAATTCCTTTCAAAACATTATTCGTTTTATCAAATTTCTCGAAAACTGAAATTATTCTTAAAAATGTTATTAAAAATTTTTAGCAGAATTCAATTTTTATTTAAATTTTAATAAATAATTAAATTTTCAAAAAATTTTAAATTGTAATGTTTGAAAATTTTAATTTTAAAATACTTTTAACGAAAAATTCTGTAGAATTAATTTTTTTTAAAGTTTACTTGCTGTTTTTTTACTGTAACTTCCTCAAAAATTATTTTTATCATCACGAATATTGTTTTTAACTAAAATTCTTCTTTAAATCAATTATCAATTAATTTTAATAATTTTCGAAAATGCACTTTGACAATTTTCAAATAAATTTGTTTACAATATTCAATTTTACGAAATTTCAATTATTCGTAAATTCTTTAATTACATATGTGTATAGAAATGAAAGCTTCATTAATTAATTATTTTAAAAATCAAATATTATCAGAAAATTCTACGAGAATTCAATTATTTAAAATTTTAAACACAAACAAAGATAGTTTATTGAATAATTAAATATTTTTAAAATTTAATTCTGGTAAAGAATTTTATCAACAAATTTTTTAAATAATAAAATTCTTTTGATGAATTTTAATATAATGCTGAAAAAGAATTTTTATTTTTTGAGAAATTTGATTAAAATTGTATTAAAAATAAATAATTAAAATTCTACAATGACTTTTCAAAATTGTATTTTTTTTTGAAAAATAATTGAATGTTCGTGTAGAATATTATAGAAATTTTTGTTAATTAATTGGATTTTTTAATTATAAAAATAAATCTTTTAATAAATAAATAAATTTTTCTTAAAATCGAATTTTCGTAAAGAATTTTTTTAACAAGTTTTTAAATAATTAAATTCTCTTGACAAATTTTAATAAAATTTTTAGGAATAATTTCATCTTTCGAGAAATATGATAAAAATTGCACGTATATATTAAAAATAATTGAAATTCTTCAACGGAATTTTATTAAAATTTTTCAGAAATGTTTGAATGTCGGAGAAAAATCTTATTATTTATAAAAGTAATTGAAAATTGACGAGAATTTTCGTAAATTTTTCAACATAATTGGATTTTTGCAAAGAATTATATTACTTTTGAAAATAATTGAATTCTTGAGACAAATTTTATTAAAATTTCATTTTAATTAATTGAATTCTTTTGTTATCATTTTCCGAAATAGTAGACATTTAAAATAATTATAATAAAAAATTCGACAAAATATAAGAAACAAATTTTCTCCGTGCAATTTTCTTGTGTATCAAACTATAATGTCAAACATTTGAATCAATTTTTTATTTTATCCAAATTTTTTTGTATCAATTCACAATTTGATACAGTAGTACAGGTGTCACTCGCATTGTTGTAAGAGAGCAGATACATAAAATTTTCGAACTAGGGAAATTATTATTTTTTCTCTACGCAATATTTTACCTGTGAAATCGAGCATTTTGCGGTAATGTGCTACTGAGGCGAGCATAATAATTAATGACCCCGGTAATATAAACAAGTGTATTCTATTCAGAGCCTATAATTTACAATTAGTTTTACATGATGACACTGCATGTAAATCGCGTGCATTAATCTTTCAAAAGAGAGATAGTTGTTATTTATTATTCATTTCTCCATGAGTTGAGAAAACGCATTGCGTGCTACTGAAATACATGCTGTGAGTGACAAATTAAATAACCGACTCTTACAGTCCATAACAGCCAATTTTTCTCTTCATTATTCGATTCCGCTCTTAGAAATTTTAAATCTTCGACAAAACTGATAATATTCCAAAGTTTCTTAAAAGCCCGAATTGTCTCCTTCATTTCGAGTTTCTAAATTTGACGAAAGGCCTTTAATTATTTTAAATTATTATTTTCTTCTTAGTGGATTTCTTCGAAAAAAAAGTTTTCTTTTAAAATTTGAAATGTTCCCTCCTTTCCTTAACACGGAAAATAAAGTATTCGTGTTAAGAATTAAAGAAAACAAATTTATAGACTAAATAGAATAGTATTTTTTTATAAGAATCACTGGTGTAATGATTTGTGGACGACTTTTCTAATTCAAATTTAGAGAGCTGGGACTTTTATTCATAGTGTTTAATTATTTTATATCTCGTATATTTTATAATTTATAATATACGTATTTCCAAACTATTAAGTTCTAAACAGAAGCTATAGCAACTATTTGGAAAATTAAATATGGAGACATTTTAATTTTATGAGATTTATTTCTCTGATAAAGAAAACAGAATTCACTAACGACTAGATACTTGTCAAGAATTCAAATTAGTTTAGAAAGTTCAGGGTCATGACCGTGGAATCAGTAAATTTGCATCTTTCAACTAGCGTTCGATAAACGATCAGAAAAAAATTTAGATAAAAATTGATCTAAAGATTGTCGTGTTCTTGTGAACAATTCAAATCTTTTTTGTACTTTTTCTACACCTACCTTCTATTTATAAATATTTATTGAAATTTTTAGAAGCAATTCAATTATTTTCAAAAATTGGATTAATTTTCTTCTCAAGAATTCAATTATTTTAAAAAATAATCAAAATCTGCAATGGAATTCAGTAAATTTAAAAAACAATGAATTACTATCGTGAATTTTAATAAATTCAATTATTTTAAAAAAAGTAATAAAATACTTCTATAAGAATTCAATTAGTTTTAAAAATTTGAATATTATTCTTTTATTATTTTAATTATTATTTTTTATTATTTTAAAATTTCTAATATAATTTTTAATTGAGAATTCCATTTAGGAATTTAATTATTTTCGAAAATTTTATTATAAATTCTTAGAACAATTTAATTATTTTTAAACATAATTAATAGTAGCAAGTTATGATTGTCGATTCATTAATTACAATTGTATTATGAATAATTGAATTTTTATTCAGAAATCTGCAAAAAAAGTTTCAACATAGATCAACTTCTGCGAATAATTTTACAATTCATAAAGATAATGAGAATTTAGGAAAAAAATGTATTACAATGTTCAAAAGTATTTAAAAACAGGCGAAAAATCATATTGCAATTTTAAAAAAATAAATTAATTCTTGCGAAGAAATTTATTGTAATTTAAAAAAAATTGAGTTACTAAAAAATGATATGAATTATTATTATTTATTAAAATAATTGAATTCTCGTAAAGAATTTTAATACTATTCTTAAAAATATTTGAATTCGTGAGAAAAAAATTTATTTTTTATTAAATAAATTGAATTTTTGTGAAGAATTCAAATATAATTTAAAAGAAATAACTTTTTGCATATAGAATTTTATTATAATTTTGAAAAATATTTTATTTTCTGCAAAGAATATTATTAAAGTTTTTGGAAATTAAATTCAGGCACCAAATTTTTTTATAATTTTTAAAAATAATTGAATTCTTAAGAAGAATTTTATTGGAATTTTTAAAAATACTTTAATTTCCGTGCATAATTTTATTATTTATATAAAAATAGTTGAATTCTTTTAAACAATTTCATTCTAGTTTTTAAAAGAAATTAAATTTCTATAGATTATTTTATGATTATTGAAAATTATTAAATTTTTGCGAAGAATTTTATTTTTTAAATTTTGAAAGTAATTGAATTTCTAACGAGATTTTTATTATTTCTGAAATTAATTCAATTCTTGCGAAGAATTTAATTGTTATTTTTAAAAATAATTTACTTTCTGTACAGTTTTTAAATCCTTCAGAACAATTTAATTTTTTTGAACTTAATTAATACTTAACAAATTATGATTGGCTTATTTATTATTCGAGAATTTTTTTTTGTCAAAATATTAATTAAAAACGGAATTTTAATTTCTGCAGGGAAGTATTATTAGCAGCGCTCAATTTTAAAAGTTTTCATAAAAATTTTTAGATACGTCGGTATTAATTTTTAAATTCCAGTAGTAATAGTACTCGTTTTAACTCAACGCGGAGAAATTTTTTAACAACACAACTTCAATAAAAAAAAGTCACTGACTAGATCTTATGCGTGGGTTTTGAAATGAAACCGGTCATAGTATATTAAAAAAAAGAATACAAGCCGCATTTATAAATTTTAGTAAGTTTTTTTCTCTTTCTCCTTTTGAAATTATCTTCAATTTAAAAAAGTCAACACAGCAATTCTCGTTGCTCGATTTTACAGTGTATTTTGAAATCCAGTTTTCACCTACACACAACTATCTCGAATCTAAGTTGGCCCCTGACATTTTCCTTGGTGTGGCGCCCACCACCCACGGTACTAAATGTCACTCCTCTGAAAAGGACGTGATCGATGCGACTCTTTCTCCCGTTTACCGATATCCTTATAAGATCCTATGTCTATATAGAAGGCTTTGCGTGGGTATGTGAATACCTGTCACTGATCTCTCGAGGACAAGTGAGTACCAGTATTCAAGAGAGCAACTGTTCAACCCAATGATTTTTCTAGTTATCTTGATCAATGATCAGAGATAAATTCCTCTTCTTATTTTTTAAAACTCTTCTTATTTTAAGAAAGAGTTATCCTTAACTCGCAAGCTGTTATTTCTCACTTGTTCTATTTTTTTTTCTTTTTTGCTTTTCCATTGATGGAAAAATTTATCTCTAACTTTACTTTACTTTACTTTCTTAGTTCACTTGGTTCTTTACTCTCTTGTTCGACTTTTGCTCTTTAAGTCCGAATGGGTAAAATTTTCACCGCATTACTATGCAATTACTGAATACTATTAGTAATTAACTTCTAATTGTCCTATTTATTTGAGGCTAAAGCAGTCAGCAATATATCGCTATTTTTTCCTGTAGGAATTAATTTTCTTTTTTGAATTACGCGCCATTAGTTCGTTAAATTCACGCCTAGATGGCGTGAAAGTTCTCTCACAAGCGCAGGTGGTGTATAAATCATAGTGGTGATATAAAATTATATCGTTTCAGTAAGAATATTTTTGAGACACACTATTTTCAGAAAAAATAACATAAACTGAGTTGCTACACTTTAGGAAAATCAGGTAATTAAAAAAAATCAGGAAAAGTCGAATTGTTCAGAGAAATCAGGGAATTTTATTAAAACTACTGGAAAAAATTTAATTTCAATAGAATTCGTAACAAAATTCTGAGTTTTAATATCTTTTTTGTTTGTCTTAAAACTTTGGAATTACCAAGAATTTTAAGAAAGAATCTTAAACGTTTTACTACTTTTTCACAATAATTTCTTTCAAATAATTTAATTCTTAACGAACTTTATCAAAAAATTATAACTTATAAATTATTTAACGAATAATTTTACTTAAAATTTAAAAAAAAAAATTAATTTTTATTTCATTTTATAAAAGTTGCATTTAAAACTTTTAATAACTGAGTTTTAAAAAGGGTTTCAATGAGAAATATTAGATAATTCGAACTTTGAATGATTAATTTTTGGAAAAAATTTATTTTCGAGTCAGATTTAAACTTTATTGAATTCCAGCACAGAATTTTATTATTTATGAAAATAATTTAATGCTTTTGAAAAAAATGAATTCTTGCAAAGAATTTTAAGGGGATGTTAAATTCGATGAGATTTTCCCGTTGAAGGTCAATGCAAGAATCCATTCGACTTTAACATCCTCTTAATATTTCCGAAAAAAATTTAATTCCTCATGATAATTTCATGATTTATGAAAATAATAATTGATATCGTGAAAAGAATTTTATTGTGATTTTCGAAAATAACTGAATTTCTGGGCAGATTTTTATTATTTAAAAAATAATTGAATTATTACGATAAATTCAATACATAATTTTTTAAAGTAATTGAATTTTTTTCAGAATTTTACTGCAATATATAAAAAAATAGATTTTTTGCTAAGAATTTTATTGAAATTATGTTAAATAATTGAATTTCTGCGAAGAATTTTATTAATTTTTGGAATAATTGAATTCTTCATAAGAACTGTATTACAATGCTTGAAAATAATTTTGTTGTTGTTAAGAAATTTATTGTAATATTTGAAAATAATTATGAATTATAAAAATAATTGAAATTGTGCAAAGGATTTTATTGTAATTTTTAAAAAGAATTAAATTCCTGGTCAGATTTTTATTATGTTTGAAAATAATTGACTTCCTGTGCAGATTTTCATTTTAGTAAATATAATTTAATACCTCTCAAGAGTTTTTTTTAAATGTAATAATTTTAAAAACAATTAAATTTCTTAGAACAATTGTATTACTTATCGAAATAAATTAAATTCGTGAAAAAACTTTATTACTTATAAAAGTAATTTTATTCTTGACAAGAATTTTATAAAATTTCTGAAAAATATTTATTTCTTGCAAAAAATTTAATTACACTGAAAAAATTTAGGGTGTTGACGAACTCAGGAGTTGGGAGTGAAGTTTTGCGAATTTAAAATCAACCCCTCAAGAGAGTTAATTTAAATACTTTTTATTTTTACTGTATAAATTTTAATTCCCTTCATTTAACTCCCTTTTGTTTAAAGTGTATATATACATTTTAAAAATACTTGAATTGCTAAAGAGATTTTTATTATATTTGAAAACAATTGAATTCCTGAGAAGAATTTTAATATATCTGTGAAATAATTGACTTCTTGTAAGGAATTGTATTGTAAATTTTGATAATAATTGAATTCTTGTAGTTTTTTTTAAGTTATTTTCGAAATTAATTGAATTCTTGAGCAGATTTTCATTATTTTTGAAAATAATTTAATTCCTTCGAAGAATTTTATTCTACTCTCTAAATTTTAATTTATAAAAATGTTTACTAGTTCGAGTTAGTGACTGACTTTTTTGCTTTCGAATTAATAAATTTTACTAATAAATAATATTTTCTCCTAATTTATTAGTAAAATTGACTGATTCAAAAGCAAAAAGTCGATCACTAATTCGAACTAGTAAACATTTTTACCAATTCACATTTAGAGAGTGTTTGTTGTGCCTAATAATTTTCAAAATAATTTAATTTCTTGGAAGAACTTTATTACTTTTTGAAAGCAATTTAATTTTTTCGAAAAGTTTTGTTATTTAAGAAAAGAATTGAATTCTTGAGAAGATATGAATTTCAACAGTTTTGAAATTTAGTGTCAAAAAATTAGAAAAAAATTGAAAAATTAACAGTGCGTGAAGAAAGTTAATAGCTAATGCTTTCAGTAGCAAAGCGAGTAAAAAACTAGTAAACCAGTGGACAAGTTTAGTGGACAAGTACAAAGTCAGTGAATAAATAAAGTTGGCAATATTAATTGAAAGCTCCGTAGCAGCATAAGGGTTCAGAATATAGCTTGAATTTTCATAAGGCCCATTCACTTTAAGAGTATTGGTTGTTGGCTCATGTATAATTATCCTCTCGAGGATCGAATGGGAATCGATTGTTACATTGATTTCTATGCATCGTGCAGCTTGTGCATACGAAGAGATCGAGTAACACGTCACGTTCGCTCGTTGTTAACGCAGAAGTTCGATCTCATACCGTGATCAGCGATACCGATTGGACAGTTAATATCTCACTCTTAGTCTAGAGTTTACATGTTCTATATCGAGAGATTGGAAAGGTTACTTTATGTATTCATTTCTTCGCGGGATGCATGGCTTCGCGGCATACGTGGGAGCAGAATTACGTCATATATACAAACTCTCTTTAAATCTCTTTACTATATACATACGTGCGCTAGCTGCTCTGCTCTCCTCTGAGATTCCATAGACTTATAAGAATCTCCACACGGAAAAACTAGATCTTATATAGTTACGTAAAATTACATTCCTATATGGAAAGCACACAATATCAAGTTGCGATTTAAATATTTATATCCAACAAACATATGCTACTGAATGTCGGAACATAAGCTGCGCTGCATCATAAAATAGAATGCTAGAGAATAGAATGAAATGTTACAACAAATATTAATGTCTGTAAACTTGGATATCGAATGAATTTATAGTCCTGGATAAATATATTTATTTATTTAATTTATGAGTACGAGTATTTGTATATATATGAGAAATGACAGAGTCACATTTTATTTGTCAGTTCAATTGAAACCTGAAATTCGATTCACAGCAGTGACACAAACAAAATATTTCACGTGGTGAAATTTGAATTTTGTTTACATTTTATTACTTTTTTCCTATAAAATTGGATATTCTAAATCTCTCTTCAAAATTTTCAACTGGAACTAAAAATTCAGTTATTTTATAAGACTTTTAGAAAAGTACTGCAAATAACTTTATCCCCCCCCCCTTGATGCAAAAAAACACTTTGCAATTTTAATAGAAATTTTCTAAACTTATTACATTTTCTCCAGGTAGATAATTACAATTGTATGAAGAATAATTGCATTTTTATTTAGAATTCTATTAAAATTGTTTAACATAAATTAATTTGTGCGAATAATTGAACAATTCATGAAGATATCTAATAAAACTTTTAGAAAGAATTTTAGAACAATTTTTAACAAAATATTTTAATTCATGTACCTTTTTTAAACAAAATATAATTCTTCCGAAAAAAATTTCTTGTAATTTCTAAAAATAATTTAAATTTCCATAAAATTCGTAGTGATATATCAATTATTTTTCAGTATTGCAATTAAATTTTGAGAAAGAATTTAATTACATTCATAAATCATAAAATTCTACTCAGGAATTAAATTGTTTTCAATTACTTTCCTACAAATAATAAAGTTCTTCGCAGGAATTCTATTATTTGCAAAAATTACATTAAAATTTTAAGTAAAAAAGCAATTATTTTTAATTATTGCAAAAAAATTCTGAGAAAAAATTCAATTATTTTTAAAAATTATAATATGTGGAGTTTTATTTTGCAATAAATCAATTATTTTTAAAAATAATAAAATCTGCCAGAAAGTCAATTATTTTCTATTATTGCAATAAAATTCTTTTCACGATATCAATTACTTTCATAAATCATGAAGTTTTGCGTATTTTTTTTCAAAAGAATTACATTATTTTCATAAATAATAAAATTCTTCGTAGTAATTTTATTATTTTTTAAAAATTTCAATAAAATTCACAGTAAAAAATCAATTATTGTTGAGTCATTTTATTAAAAAATCATACACAGCATTCAAATATTTTAAAGTTTAATAGAATTTTTCGCATAAATTTTATTTTCAAAATTTCAGTGAAATTCTTAGCAAGAAATCAAATATCTTCAAGTATTGCAATAAAATTCTAAGAAAGAAATCAAATATTTTAAAGGTTATTAAAATTCATTGTAGGAATTCAATTTTTTTGAAAAAGTGTAATATAATTTTTTGTCAAGAATTCAATTATGTTAAAAAATTACAATGCAATTTTTACAATATTTTAATTAGTTTTATAAATAGGTAATAATTTTGATTATAAAAATATGTTATTGTTGATCCAAATGATTAAATACTTACTAAGAATTTTAATTATTTTTTTTAAAAAGCAATTAAACTGTTAGAAAAAAAATTTTTTTTTTAAAATAATTTAATTTATGCAAATGATTTTAATGCACCTTACCTAAAAATAATTAATTTCTTACAAAGAATTTTATTATAATTTTTAAAAACAATTGATTTTGTGCAAAGAATTTTATTAAAATTTTTGAAAATTGAATTTAGGCGAAAATTTTTTTACAATTTTCAAAAAATAATTTATTTTCTACGAAGAATTTTATTATTTTTGAAATTTGTTGAATTCTTGCGAATAATTTTTTTTGCAATTTTTGCAAATATTTAAATTCCTATGCAGAACTTTATTATTTATGCAAATAATAGAATTTTTACAAACAATTTGATTATGGTTTTTAAAAATAATTAAATTTCTACTGAAAATTGTAATATTATTGAGAATAATTAAACTGTTTTGAAGAATTTTAATATTTCTGATAAAAATCTAATACTTCAGCAGAATTTTATGATTTTTGAAATAATTTTTATTGTAATTTTAAAAAATAATTGAATCCCTGGGCAGATTTGGATTATTTTATGAATAAAATGAAATAATTGAAATAATTGCACTCTTGCGAAGTGTTTATTGCAAATTTATGAAAATAATTGAATTTAAGCTTCAAAATCCAAGTCGGACTTTTTTACCCTGTTTTTTTCACACCACTCTACTCTACAGTATGGTAGAATTTTACTTTTTTTGTGCATAAAGAAAAAGGGGAAAAAACTTTGCGAGGTAAAGTCACGTTTGTCTTTCTCTTTATGTAACATTTGCGGTAATGCTGGTACCACACATATGTATATTCCTAAGAATCTTTCTTAGATTTTAGCCGCAGAATGTGAGAAGTTCGCGGTTATATTATGTGTCTAACCGGAAAGAATATTATTTGCTTTTCTCACCAACATATTATCCACGTGGAAATTTGTTTTGAATATTGCATTAGTCTTATTGTTCGGTTAAAATAAACAAAGTTCCCTGTCATTTTAAATTCAGTTGATTAAACCGAATAAATGCATTGCCATCAAACATTTTTTTGCTTCAACTAAAAATTTCCTTTAAATTTAATTTCCTTTCGTTTCCTTTAACTAAATTTTCCTTTCAAAATTTTTTTTTTTAAACGCAAAATTTATTAAACTTAAAGAAATGTTTATTTAAATCAAAGTTTGGTAAAATTATCCCCTAATCAAATTCTTTAGTAAAAATTATTTTGAATTCCATTTCATAAAATTTTTTATTAATTTGATAATTCTTTGGATTCTTTGGATTCTTTGGATTCTTTAGTAAAAATTTAAAAAATTTTCTATAGGTTTTTTTAAAAAGAATTTTTATTGTTAATTATAAATCAGAGATTTTTTTCTTTTTTTTACGATTATTTTTGTCTCGATGAATATTGGCGGAAATTGAAAAATAAATTTGGCAACACGAACAATATGTTTCCATAATGGATTGCATTGTTCGTTGGCTGTTGAGAATTTGTCATAAAAATAAAATTTATTTAATGATTTACATCGGCGCTGTGCCAATTTTCACTCGCGGACGCATTCAAGAAACTTAAACTCTTAAACATCAGTGCTGACACGACTGCATTTGCATTATACAAGCAGGCGGCTTGGCCTAGTGGTTTGCTGCTTGCGCGCAGATTTATCCAGGACGAAACTTTATTTAGCTGTGTGCAGTTATGGCAAAACACCGAACGAGTCGGCGCCGACCAATAACGTATGTTAATGGGCGACCGATTAACTTTCGTTCTTGCTCTTGCCTTTTTTCACTCTATCGCGATATCACTGAACCAAACGCACCTATGACCTTTTTTGCCCTCGCACACAAACTTTATTCTATTTAATATTGATTCAATCGTTTTAATTCTAGGGAAGCAATTTTCAAACTCCCCTTAAATTTTAATTAGTAAAAATAATTACTAACTTGATTTGATGACTGAATTTTTGCTTTTAAATTAGTAAACTTTACTAGTGTCGTAATGTCACAGTTTTTCTAAGGATATCAAATTGAGATGAAAAATATGCCATTGCAACTAGTTTGTGATTTATCTCAATTTCATAAGAAAAAATGTGTTAATTGGTAGAAATTTCTATTAGCTTCGAAATTATAAATTTTACCAATAAATTTGTAGATGGTTTAATAATAAATAATAATTTACACAATTTTTCTATGGCCAAAAAGAAATATAAAAATTTATTAGTAAATTATTGGTAAATTAATACTATTTTTAAAACAAAAAGTCAGTCTTCAATTCAAATTAGTAAACACTTTAGACAAAAAGTCTCACTCACGGTGAGTTACTGGCAAAATTATTGAAAAAATACCAAATTTCAATAGTTACTACAAAAATTCTGATTTTTGCTGTTAAAAAACATGTTTAAAAATTTTAAAAGACTTGAAATGTTCATAAATTTTTTTTTACTTTTTCGAAACTTTTGAACCACAATGAATTTTAAATTAATGCCTTATTTTTTCTAATTCCTTAAAATTGATTAATTTCATAAAAACAAATAAAAACAAAAATAATTTTTTTTAATGTCACCTTTAATTTTTATTAATTTAGAAACGATTTTATTTGGAAAAATTTAGAAATTGTTAGAAGTAATAATTAATGTTCAGTTTTGTTTTAAGTATCAACTTCAATTTTTTTAAGAATTTAAGTTGTAAAATTAATAAAAATTTACTTATTTTAAAGGTTAATAAAATTTTACGTAGAAATTCGATTATTTTCAAAAATTTCAATAAAATTCTGATTAAAGAATCTCTTATTTTTAAGTATTGCAATGAAATATGCTTTGAAAAGAATTCAACTATTTTTTAAAATCATAAAAATCTACACGGGAATTTAATTACTTTTAAAAATTACAATAAAAATATTTCCAAGATTTTAATTATTATGATAAATTCTTTGCAAGAATTTAATTATTTTTAGTTATATTAAAAACATTTGGAAAAATTCCATTATAGTTTATAAAAAAAAAATTTTCTAATAATTCAATTACTACTAATTTTTTTCTTCTTGTGAGGAATTTAATTATTTTGATAAATAATAACAGTCTTTGTAGGAAATCAATTATTTTCAAACATTTCTATAAAAATTCTTAGCCAAAAGTCAATTAT
Source organism: Leptopilina drosophilae (assembly GCA_032873175.1). NCBI lineage: Eukaryota > Metazoa > Arthropoda > Insecta > Hymenoptera > Figitidae > Leptopilina > Leptopilina drosophilae. The sequence goes on from CM065480.1 coordinate 10,082,217, forward strand.
TTTCAAGTATTGTAATAATATTCTTATCCATTACTTCAAAGATTAATAAAATTCTTATCCAGAATTCAATTATATTCATAAATCATAAAATTCTACTCAGGAATTAAATTATTTTCAATTTCTTTTCTACAAATAATAAAGTTCTTCGCAGGAATTATATTATTTGCAAAAATTACATTAAAATTTTAAGTAAAAAAGCAATTATTTTTAATTACTGTAAAAAATTTCTGAGAAAAAATTCAATTATTTTTAAAAATTATAATATGTTGGGTTTTTTTATGCAATAAATCAATTATTTTCAAAAATAATAAAATCTGACCAGAAAGTAAATTATTTTCTAAAACTGCAATCAAATTCTTTTCACGATATCAATTACTTTCATAAATCATAAAATTCTGCGTATGAAGTCATTTATGTTTAATAATAATCAAAATCTGTCCAGGGATTTCATTATTTCCAAAAAATTATAATAAAATTCTTTGTAGGATTTCAGTTCTTTTCATAAATTCTAAATTATCACCAGGAAATCAATTATTTTTAAAAATTACGATAAAAATCTTAACAAGATTTTAATTATTTTAATAAATAATAATTTAATCTGCCCAAGGTTTGAGTTATTTTCAAAAATTGCAATAAAATTCTTTGTAAGAATTGAATGATTTTCAAAAATAGCATTAAAATTCAATGCAAGATTTTAATATGTTTCTACTCTGATAAAATTTTTTGTACGAATTAAATTATTTTAAAAAATTTTCGCTTAAATTCAATTTTCAAAAATTTTAATAAAATTCTTAGCACAACATTAAATTTTTTTAAAAATTATAATACAATTTTTTATTTATTTATTTTATAATAAAATAAATAAATAAGCATGAAATTTTTTAAAAAATATTTAATTATTTTCTCTTGTGAGGAATTCAATTATTTTCATAAATAATAGAATTCTTCGTAGGAAATCAATTATTTTCAAACATTTCTATAAAATTCTTTGCCAAAAGTGAATTATTTTCAAGTATTGTAATAATATTCTTGTCTAGAATTAAAATTACTTCAAAGGTTAATAAAATTCTTATCAAGAATTCAATTACTTTAAAGGTTAATAAAATTCATCGTAGGAATTCAATGATATTAAAGGTTAATAAAATTCTTTATAAGAGAATTCAATTATTTTCAAAAATATCATTAAAATTTTTCGCAAGAATTAAATTTGTTTCAAGAATAATAATAAAATTTTTTGTAGGAATTCAGTTATTGTTAAAAATCATAACAAATTTTCTCGAAAGAATTCAATAATATTTTCGAAAAATATTAATTTTCAATATAAATTTTGCATTTGAAGAAAAGCATTAAGTCATCCGAAGCACTCGAATCAAAAAAATTAGTTAAACATTATGGTTAACTCTGCAGTGAAATATATTTATTTTCTTTTTTCAAAGAAAATTTGTTGTTTCAGACAAACTTTTATTGTTTAGTGTTTTTTAAGTATCATTCATAAAAATCACATGCTTTATGGATGACCCCTATGAAGTAAATTTCTTTGATAGTTTTACAGTTCTCGATAAAGGTAATAGATTAAAAAATGCAATTAAATAAATTTCTACTGAAATTCACGAAATTAAAAAAAATATCATGAAAGTGTAGTACATGATTTGCTGTCATCGAGCGTTACGAGATGTAATTTAATCTCTTTGATCGGTCAACTCGAGTAAGAGAACCCGTTGCCAACTTGTAATAGTCGAATATACTTCGTGGGACGAAATTTATGTGCCTCTTTGCGGCCTTATAATCCCGAGTATCTGTTTACACGCGAGCGGCATTGTAAATTCGATTTGAAATATTCGCCGGACACGTTTTTCTTCCAAATATATTTTTATGCCTTAGCAATCTTCTATAGATTGTTTGCCTGCAGTTAAAAAGAGAAAAATTTCGAGATAAAAAAGTAGCAGAAGTTCAAAAAATATACATCTATTAAAAGAAGAAGATACAAAGTTCTGAAGGGAATAAAAATCTCTAAATAGTCTAAATGAAACGAAAATCCCTAAAGTCAAATATATCTCTAAAGGAAATAAAAATTTGTAGAGTTAAATTTATCTCTAAAAAAACAAAAATTTGTAGAGTCAAATTTATCTCTAAAGTAAAGAAAAATTTATAGAGTCAAATTTATCTCTAAAGGAAACAAAAATCTGTAAAGGAAAGAAAATGAAAAAATTCCTAAAGAAAGAAAACAGAATAAAAATCTATAAAGAAGTGGAAATAAAATAAAATTGTGTAAAAAAAAGAGATGAACGATGAGTATTATTCCATGAAGGAAGTAGAGGAAAAAAAGGATAGATAATCAAAAGGGGGTGAAGGTTGAGAATCACTGGTGTGAATCGATGCGCTTCTGTGATCGCTAATTGAAGCGCCGCTATTGGGAATGTTGAAGCTATATTCACTCATTATCGTCGTTCTGGGAAGTGTCTTTCAAAGATCGGTCGTCTCGTTGATGAGAGGAACGATTTAGTGCAAGAGGCAAGAAGGGGTCACGCCTTGGCCCCTTCGAAGAATGCCCCTTCCCAGAATAGTATGATAATAATTCACCATTTAGTGGGTATTTTTAATCTGACACTAAACGGAAGAGTACATATTTGATATTCACGTAAAATGCAATCAACCTTTCGAAAAACTACTCAGAACACATTCAATTCACTAAAACAAAATTCAAAAAAACAAAAACAAATTCACGAAAACAAGTTCATTTTTTTTCATTCATTTTCAGCAATCCAAGTTCGTTTTTTGTAAGAATATGAAGAAAGGTTGCGTATCAAGACGAGGAGAAAAGAAAGAAAAAAACTCTGATTATTATAAACAAACAAATAAGAAATGAAACAAATTCCCGAGAGACTAGGAGGACTAGGACTAAGTTCCCTAGGAACTTCGATTATTGTAAATAAATAAACAACTAAAGAAGAGAGGAAAGAAATTCTTGAGGGCTTTATTTTAGCCCTAGGAGCTTTGGTTATTAGACAGAAATAAAGAAGAGAAGAAAGAAGTTCCCGAGGGCTTTAATTTAGCCATATAGGAACTTTAGTTATTTTTAAATTTAAATAAATGAAGAAGCAGAAAGAAAAGAAGAAAATACTTTTATGATATCATAGAAGACAGTTTGGTAGCAAACTTGTGCTAGCCATTTTGCATCAAGATCCGTAAATCGGCCGATAGATGCAGAGCAGAGCTCTTTGGACTGCCGTAAAAGAGAACGGGGTATCGTATAATCGAGATGCAACGTGTGTGGTCGACTTAAGGAGGTTAACTTCAGTTTGACCTATGAACAAAAATCAAACGTCCGATTGAAAAATACGTTAAAAAACCAAAGTTGAGGTCAGTTTCGCCTCGAACTTTAACAGTATAGGCATCATTTCTCTGAAAGAACTTACTTTCCATTTCAAAATTGACTACATTCATGCACAGAATCATCGCATTCTGCATAAGAATAGAGGAAAAATGCAAAAAAAAAAATTAACGGAAATGAATCAAGTCGATAGAAAGAGTACAGCTAGTGTACTTAACGTCCCCTCTTTAGCCTTTTGTTTCACAACGCATGCGCGCTGCTATAAATAACAAAGAAGGAGATGTAAATTTCATGCGCATGCGTCTCTAGAGAGAGAAAAAAGAGGGGACGTTAAAAACACTCTGACTCTTTTTATCTGCATCACGCTTACACTTATTTGTATACTGACTCGCCAATAATTCGATTAAAAAAATTTTTTTCATACATTTTAATAAAATTCATATAGAAACAATTTCCAAAAATTTTCATTAATTTCTTTTAAACAAGTCAATTACTCTCAATAAATTTCAAAAATTTTCCGAAATTCTACTATTTTCAATATAAATTTTAATTAAAACAATTTTAAGAATTCAATTATTTAAATTTTTTTTTATTAATTTGCATGCAAACATTTAATTATTTTTATAAATAATAAAACTTTCACAAGAATTGAATTATTTAAAACACAATTTTCATAAAATTTTGTTGATAAAAATCAATTACTTTAAAAGATGTTTTTACAAAATTCTCAGCAAGAATTCAATTTTTTAGTAAATTTTCCAAAAGAATTCAATTATTTAAAATAAATTTTTATAATATTCATTACAAACATTCAGTTATTTTCCCAAATAAAAGATTATTATTATTATTTATAAAAATAATTAAATTCAATTAAAAATTTCCGAATAATTAAATTCTTGCGAAAACATTCTCCGAACAATATGTTTGATAAAATTTCAATTTTATTTTAAAAAATTGTTATTAAATTCAATTATTTTCATAAATATAATAGTAATGACCGTCGCAGGATATCAATTACTTTTTAATATAATTTGAAATAAATTCCTCGAAAAATGCAATTATTTTGGAAAAAATGAATGAAAAGTTTTTAAATAAATTTAAATAAATTTAAATATTTTAAAACATTTTAATTTAATTTATAGATTAGTAATGAATTATTTTCAACACATTTGTAATTACATGTTTTGAAAGATTTAATTCTTTAGAAAATTTTAATCAAATTCTTCGATTTTGTTTTATACAAACCTTAATTTTTTAATTATTTTTATAAATAATAAAAGTTTACAATAAATTTAATAATTTTAGTGAATTAATTTAATTTCAATTAGTTTTTATTTTTTAATACAATTTTGAATGAATTCTTCCAAAAAATGCAATTATTATTAAAAGTTTGCTTAAAATTCTTCGAAAGAATTCAATTATTTAAAAACATTTTAATAAGAACAAAATTTTAAAAAATATTCAATAAATTATTTATTTTTGTATTTAAATTAATAATAATTGATTTGAAATTAAATTCCAATTAAAATTTTAAATAACAATTAAATTTTAGAAGTATTATAATGTAAAAATAGTTTTTAAAAGTTTTTTCTAGTTTTTTTTTTGTTTTTAAAATGATAATCCTTAAAAATTTTCATTATTGTGAAACTGTAAAAAAATTTGTATTTTGAAATAAAGTAGTTAAAGTTTTGAACAACTTTATTTACAAAATTTTACAGAAAACTGATTCAACTTTGGAAGAATTACAGTTGTAATTTTTAGAAATATTTAAATTTTAAAAAGGCTTCACATTGAAATCATCTAAAATATTCTAATTCCTGTGAAAAAATAAATAGGTATTAAAATATTTGAAATTAAAAACAATTATTCTGTTTTTGAAAGAATTTCATTTAGAAATTCTGAGTAAATTGAGTCGTCAAATTTCCTTCTTTTTATCTATTAAAAAAAAAATAATTCTCTACAAAACTACTTCTTTTATACTATATTCAATTCTTAATTTCAAAAACAAAATTTTAATAAGATGAGAATTCTATTCGCCAAATCGATAAAGAATTTACATAATCATGAAGATGTTGTTCTGCGTAAAAAAAATGGAGGAAAAATATTTCTTATAAATAACAAGAGTAACGAGAGCAGGTTTATTCAATTTCATTCCAGAGAGAGAGAATGTTAAGGATACCTCTTCGCTCCCCGTTTGAAAATGTGAATAAATAAGTAAATACGAAATAAAGTAGAAGTATTGGTCGTTGGTTAATTAACACGATTATAAAGTATTGTGAGAAAACGGATCGCCATAGTTTAATTTCATGTTTCTTGTGCCATATAAAGGAGGGGAAAAAAAAGAAGGAAATAGAATCGAAGGTGGAGTATAGAAGAGAGAGACACACTATAGTTCCGAACAATCGAATTAACGTTCCAGAATGTTAAATAATGCGACGATAGGATCGCCGATTCGATTTACTCGTGCCATGGTGCTCCATTTTACTGGCTTCCTTTTTTTCTCTTTTAACCCTCTCACCACCTATTTCACTAACAGACGATACTGTAATTGCTTTAATTACATATCTCTTACTCTATGTATGTATATTGTAAACTTTTACTACAACTGCATGTATTATTTATGAAGATAATTTTAATTTCATGATATCTTCAATTACAGGGAGAGAAAAAATTGTTTAACCAATTTGCGTGGTGTATTAACTTAGGTCATCATATCTCGCCGAAATTTTGTTGTTTTAAAATACAATTTTTTCTCCGAAGAAGAAATTTAAAAAATATAGTTCTAAAATTTTTTAACAATTTCATTGTTATAACGATTTATGCGAAAATTTGGGGAAAAATTAAAAATTATTGAACTAGTTTGAGCTTAAGAAAGAATCTGACAAACAATCGGAACAAAAGTTAGTCCAATGCTATAATTCCGTATTTTAGAAGAGAAGCTCACATTAAATTTTAAATTCCTTTTGATAGAAGCGTAAGGGATTTAATTTTCAAAATTTTGTACAATTTAAAGTTGTATTTGAATAAAAATAAAAATTTGTTGTCAATAATAAATGATTTAAGTAACATAATCTAAACCTTAATAAATGTTTCTTATGGTCAGAAAATTGTAATTTTTATTCAAATACAATTTTCAATCGTTTTAAATGTTTAAAATTAAATTCCTATCCTTTCCACCAAAACAAATTTAAAATTTAATTATTTAATTTGTTTTTTTCTTTTAATTTACGAAATTGTAATCTTGGATTAACTTTTGTCTTGATTGTTCTTCTGACCAAATTTAAAAATATGGAACAAAATTCGAAATACTTTAAATTGTCAAGTGCCAAATTAGAGTTAGAAAGTTAAAGGGTCAATAAAAATTATAATGTCAAATGATAAAGAGTTAAAACAAATGCAAATTTTAAAGGTTAATAAAAATAAAATTTCCAAAGGATTAATAAGGGTAAAATAATTAAAGGTTTAATAAGAATATAATTTAGAGCACTTAAAAGTAGTATATAATTTTTTCATCATTTTACAAAATATCTATTGGTTATATGCGTATAGGTATGTTTGACTTTACCGATGTAACCATTCGTTTACGGCTACTGCGCTAATTAACGACCGGTTCGACTTGTAAACGTTGACGGGCAGGTGGAGCAGAAAGTGTCGTCATGTGATATGCCATATAAATTGTCTTCTCTTTTTTTTATATATAAAAATACTCCTTGCTCTCGTTACTGCGTTCATTTATTCACATACATGTGACACAAGTATTTGCACATTTTTACCTTATTCGCTTGTCCATTGTTCAATTATTCCTCGGCAGTAATTAATAACGTAATTTAATTTATTCCTGATAATTGCACAACTACATTGCGAAAATGGTTAACTACTTGGATAATGAGTTTAATTTAATTAGACTTCTCAACAGTCGTTTTTATTCTATTATGACAAGCGAGTACCTTTTCGTTTGTATAAAAAAAAATATTTTTCTTTCACATTGAAACTATTTGTTTTTTTACTATATATTTATATAAATATTTATATGTAAATATTTTAGTAGAAAAAAAATACAGTACAACAATTCTTATAAGCAAACAATACTGCAAGTAAAAATTTGTATAGTAAAAAAATACTATAAGTAAAAATTCTCATAGTAAAAAAGTACTACGAGAAAAAAATTCTTTCAGTAGAAAAATATTACAAGTAATACTTTGTATAGTGAAAAGTCCGGAAAGAAAAAATTATTATAGTGAAAAATACACGAAAAAATACTAAAAGAAAGAATTTATAAAAATACTGTGAGCAGCAATTATAATTGTAAAAAATTATTAATAAAAAATTCTCATAGTTGAAAAATACTACACGAAAAATAAAATACTTTTGAGAAAAACTTGCATCAGAAAACTACAACGCGAAAGCTTACTTATAGGAAAAATACAATAAAAAAATTCTTGCAGTGAAAAATACTAAAAGAAATATTCTCATAGTGAAAAATGCTAGTTGAAAAATACTATAAGTTAAAATTCTTACAGTGGAAAAATACTAAGAGAGAAAAATTCCGATAGTAGAAAAACACTATAAGTAAACATTTTCATAGTTAAAAATACTATAAGGAAAAATTCTCACAGTTAAAAAACAAAACAATTGTAAGAAAAAATTCGATTAGTAAAAAATTCTTATAGTAAAAAATAATATAGCAGAAAAATACTACGAGAAAGATTTCTTATAGTAAAATATACTGTAAGAAATTCTTCCACTAAAAAGTATTGTAGGAAAAAAATTTTTGACTAAAAAATACTATCGTAAAAAAATACTACGAAAAAGATTTCTTACAGTAAAAATACCAAAAGAAGAAATTCTAAAATTAAAAAATATTGTAGGAAAAAATTCTTATAGTTAAAAATACTGAAAGTGAAAATTCTCAAATTGAAAAATACTATAAAAAAATTAGCTCATAGAAAAAAATGCTACCTGAAAAGATCCTAGAAACAAATTTTGACAATAGAAAAATACTAAAAGTAAAAATTTTCATAGTAAAAAATATAATATATAAATATAATAATATACATAAATAAAATATGTTTCGATCGGTAAAAAATCTCATAGTAAAAAAGAACCTTAAGACAAATTTCTAATATTAAAAGAAATAAATATTTTGTATCACTTCCTCAAAGAAAAAGTATACTTAGAAAATTGATGATTAATATTTCAATGAATTCGATTCCATTAATAAGCACATAAGAAGATGGATAATTATATTGTAATCTGTTCGACTACTTGTAGTTGTATTAATACATCAAATTTTAAATTGATTTATGTTTTATCATTAAATGCATACAACTGAATATGTGGAGAATTTTTTTTACTACTATCATTGATGTTTTTTGACGTACATTTTGATGTAGGAAAGGAAAAAGTAAGTATTGAAAAAGCTGAAACAGTTGGTGCATTAATGATATTAATTAGTGTAATTTTCTCCTAATGAATTCTACAAGATTGTTATATGAAAATCTCTATGTGATTAGTAATAAACAAGATTTTCAAGGATTAAAATTTATGAACGAATTACATTGATATATATATATATATATATATATATATATTAATGCATTCAACGGCTTTTCTACTATCAGCAGGGAGCAGAAAAGATGTAATATTCTTATTTATTATCGGTTTAAGGAGCTATCGGCTGATTTAAGTGCAACAGTAAGTTGTTCATTATGAAATTGAAATATAGAGATCGGGTTTTTATTATGAAATAAATTTTATAATATTTTTTTCAGGCATCAGAATTTTTTTTATAGTATTATTTACTGTAAGAATTTTTTCCTGCAGTATTTTGCTACTATAAGAAATTTTTAAAATTGTATTTTTTAACTAATTCTAAAGTAGTTTTTACTATAAAACTTGTTTCCTACAGTATTTTTCTACTATAAGAATTTTTGAAACAGTAGTTTTTACTTTATGAATTTTTTTATAGTATTTTTTTACTATATGATTTTCTTATAGTATTTTTTACTTTATGAATTTTTTTACTGTATTTTTTGACTGTAAAAATCTTTCTTGTCCGATTTTTTACTACAAGAATTTGTTCTTAATAAATTTTGTGGTACGAAAATTTTTCCCTAAAGCATTTTTTACTATAAGAATTTTTCTTGTAACATTTTTTCACAATGGGAATTTTTACTAATACTATTTTTTTCATCAAAGAATTTTTTCTTATAGTGTTTTTTCCCTGTAAGAATTTTTTAATGATTTTTAAGAATCATTTTAAAGTAAATGAATAGCAATACTTGTATTTTTTCACAAAAATAGTTTTTCGTATTGTATTTTTACTACAACAATATTTTTTTCTACAGTACTTTTCTACTATAAGAAATTTTTCAAATAATATTTTTCAACTATAATTCTTTCTTGTGGTTTTTAGTATAAATATTTTTTTTCTATGGTATTTTTTTACTGTACGAATCTTTCTTGTCCAATTTTTCACTGAAGGAATTTTTTCTTACAGAATTTTTTGTTAAGAGAATTTTTTCCTTCAGCATTTTTTACTATAAGAATTTTTCTTGTAACGTTTTTCACTGAAGGAATTTTTTCTTACATAATTTTTTGTTAAGAGAATTTTTTCCTTCAGCATTTTTTACTATAAGAATTTTTCTTGTAACGTTTTTCCCCTATGGGAATTTTACTAATAGTATTTTTTCTCCTACAAATTTTTTCTCGTAGTATTTTTCCTCTATGAGAAATTTTTTGTGTTTCATACAAATTTACTTCTCTTTATAAATAAATAGCAAAAAAAATAATTGAATTCGTTAAAGAAAGCAAAGAAACATATATGTTCTTTTTTAACGAATAAAAAAAATTTTTTCAAATTAAATTCTTTTTTTTCAGGGGTCCGTAAGGAATATGTAACAGTGCTTACTTATCGAGTAAAGTAAGGTAGCCGAGAAGATTTTTTTATTGTTTTAATTTCCTACCTCTCTCTTTCTCTGTCTCACTCTCTTTCCTTCTCTCTTTACACTCTTCTTTTATTGCAATCCAGCAAGTAATTACTTCTATAGTCGCGCAGACGCGATCTCATATCGATTGAGGACTTCGCCGACTGTTCGATAACCAAACTTATAATTTAATGGTTAATTATATAAGGAGACCCATGAATTTCGATGGAGCCACTGGGCGGACATAGTGACGTGGAGGAATGTTTTCATCAACATGTACACTGTATGCATGTGTACACACTTTATTTGTATGTAAAGGCTCCAAAAAGCGAGGTAGTAGTTATAATAGTCAGAAAAGGTATTTTTTCTTCTAAATTACAGACAACTATTTTTTTCAACTAATAGCACTCGATATTTTTTTTTACGGAGAGCATTAACTCTAAAAAGTTTAAAAATGCAAAGAAAAGTAAACTTTAAAGAAATTTTAAATTTAAAGAATAAGGTAAACATTCAGAAGAGGTGCAAATTGAAAAAAGGTAAACAAATAAGGTAGAAATTAAAAAAAAGTTAAAAATTTAAGGAAAGATTAACATTTAGAAAAGGTTTAAATTTCTTCTTTTTTCTCATTTCTTTCTCTTTACATTTTTACCTTTTTTTAAAAAAACTAAACATTTCAAAAGATGTAATTTGTTTTAGTAAATTTTCAAAGTTATTGTATAAGAAAAAAATTTCGTTTAGAGATTTAAACGTTGAGAACTACAGGTAGTGGAAAATTGGTCTTACTGAAAAGATCCAACAACATAAAAGTGGAACAATCATCCGAAAAAAAAAACGATTTGGAACTAAAGACAAATAAATTGATGGATTCACTATAAAGGAGAATCAATTTTCCTCGTTGTGAAATGAGCGTAACGAAAGAAATCGATAAGAAAATTTTTCCCAGAAATTTATATTCATTGTATTTGTTAAACAATGGGATGGTAAAAACCAGAAAAATTACTCAGTCAATTCCATGAAATTATCACGCCTCTTCAATAGATCTATATAATAATTCAACTCTCTTGCATTAATTATCTATTAGGTTTAATTAGTTTTCTGCAGCTAAAGAAAAAACTCTTTTGATAAAAAAAAGTAAACAACTTGTCACTGAATTTTAGTATATTTTTGTTAAAACTATTTTTTTTAATTTTTTCGCGCAAAGATAGAAGAAAAACAATTTTTTTAAATTGATTTTTGAATTTTTCGTAGGTATTACAAGAGAGAAGGAGGAGAAGATTCGAAGAGAAATTAATTGGATTTCAAAGGTAGAACGTAGGTCACTTGTATGTTTAATGATGATTCAATGTTTAATAAAGTGTATGATAAAAAATTAGGTGACTCGTAATATCAGTGCTGATACAATGATAATGATAATTGTAAAAGTGACTAACGATCGCCTCAAGCGTAACTTTACTGTAACTTTTTTTTATTTTTCTAAAAGACTGCTTTAATTGCTATTTCGGATTAAAATTCTCGACACAAAATCTGATATAATTGCATTGATTCTGTGTCACTGAGAACAAAAAAACTGAAGGGAAAATCAACTTTACACAATTAACTCTTGTAAAATTAACATTACACGTTCGAAAATAATGTAGCAATTTAAAAATTAAACAGTAACGAAATTTTAGAATTACAAACAAAAAAATATCAAAAATAACAGTAACAAAAATTTAAAAAGTAAAAACAAAATATAAAAAATAAAAACAATAAGAAAATATTTAAACGTAGAAACAAAAAAAATGTTTAAATTGAATCAATCAACTTAATATTTTCTTTTTCGTATTTAATAGAATGTATATAACTTTTTTCTCATTTATCTCGCAGTAAAAAGTATGTAATACAAATTTCGTCATCTAAAAAAATTGTTTGGTTGTTAAAGAAGTAAGCGAAATGCTCTAATTGTTGGTAAGGGGACCCCCTATTGGTTCGCGGTGTTTATAATTACAAGGGAGTGACTCGGCGTGACTGTTGAAGAACTCCTTTAATTCTTATCGTCTCTTCTTCGATGCCTCCTTTCGACCCCGGATCATTTAATTTCATGACACCGTCATCATGGTCATCTATCTAAATTTCCTTTTTTGCAATGCCTTCTACATTCGGAACACAAGAAAAATAAATTGGACGCCATACATAATAAAACTTGTTGTACTAGAGGAGACAGCTACTCTAAAAAAAGAAATCTATTCTATACCCGCACAAACTAATCACTAATCAACAAAAATACAAATAACACTTTGTTTCTATTGATCGAGAATTTCCTTTCACTCTAAATTCGAATTGTATTCCTTTCAACTTTATTTCACTCTCTATTTTCTGTATTCTCTCTAAATTTTAAGTATATTTTATTCAATTTTATTCTATTTATAGAAAATTGTTAATTATAATATCAATAAATTATTAATATTATAATTAACAATTTTTCCTTTTTTGAATTTCGCGCCAAAAGTTCAGTACATACCCGCCTAGATGGCATGAAAGTTCTCTCACAAAAGAAATGAAGTAACGCTGAAAATTAAAACGAAGAAAAAGAAATTGCAGTTTTAGATATATTAGCAATGGCAGTTTGTTTCGCAAAATGCTTAATTATTTTTGGAAGTGAAAAAAAGTTGAAAATTCAATTTTCTATTGAAATTCGTGAAAGTTTAATATTTTATGAACAATACAAAACCTTTAATTTGATCTTTTTTTTATAAATTTCTTTGTAATAACTAATTTATTTTCATAAATAATAAAATTTATAATAGAAATTCAATTATTTCCGTAAATAATAAAACTCATCGCAGAATTTCAAATATTTAAGAAAATTCAATTACTTGGAATATAATTGAATTGCGAATTTCGAGAAGGGCTCAACTCTAAAAACCGTAAGTGTCATTTTTATATAACAAAAGACAGTGAAAATGACTCTTACGATTTTCAGAGTTGAGCCCTTTTCAAAATTCGCAATTCAATTTTATTAACATTTCTCCAAAGAATTCAATTATTTTTAAAAAATAATAAAAATCTGTCAAGAAATTCAATTAATATAAAAAATAACAATAAAATTCTTTGCAAGAATTCAATTATATTGAAAAGTTTCAATAAAATTTTTAGCAAACAATAAATTATTTTTCAGCATTAACAATAAAATTCTAAGCAAAAATTGAATTATTTTTACAAATAGCAACAATTTTTCACAGAAATTCAATTATGTTGAATACAGTTTTCATTAAATTATTCAATTAAATTATATTTAGTAGGTACATTTTTATTTTTTTTATTCGAAATAATTCATTTTTTAAAAATTTTAATACAATTTGTTTTATTGAATTCAATTATTTTCAAAAGTCTTAACAAAATTCTTCTCCAGAATTTAATTATGTTCACAAATAATATAAAATATGACAACAAATTCATAATTAGAAATTTTTTTATAAAATTCATTGCAAGAATAAATAATTTAATTATTTTTATAAATAATAAAAATCTCACAAGAATTTAATTATTTACAAGTTTTTTAATTTCTTAACAATAATATAATTATTTTAGTAAATAATAAAATTTTGTACACTAATTGAATCATTTCCATCACCAATAAAATTTTCTTAGTTCAATTAAAGAATTTCTCGAATAATTAAAATTTCGTAAAATTGAATTGAAAATGGCTTTGAAAATTCTCAAAAAATTTTTAGAAGTATTTAATATAATAGTTTTGAAGAAGAATTTTAGTTAGAAATGTTAGAAAATGATAATTAAATTGAAATCATGAAAATAATTTTTGAAGAAATTCTAGTAACTAATTCTTAAACTTAATTACTATTGGAAAATTAATAATGATCAAATATTTATTTTAATTTAAACTATTGATGTTTTGGAATAATTTTATAATTAAAACAATTTAGTAAATAAATGTAATGAAATATTTTTTGAGTATCTATAATCATTTTTAAAGTGAATCAGAATATTCTTTAGTGTCAGGCAAAAAAGTGAAAATTTACTCTACGGTAAATCGTTAGGTATTAAAATAACACCAAAATGGATTAAAATAATACTAAATTGGATTATTTTAATCCTTTTTGGTGTTATTTTAATATCTAACGATTTACCGTGGAGTCATTTCCAATTGAATTATAACTTTTGCATAATAAAAATTTTTTTTCAATAAAAGTAACGTATGCAATTAATTAAATTTTTCTTCTTTTGAATTTCGCGCCAAAGGTTTATTAAATTGCCGCCTAGATAGCATGAAAGTTCTCTCACAAGCGAAGTGAAGCAACTTGACTGATATAAATAATGACGACGATAAAAAACTATTACAAAATGCGTAATATTATAAATTACAACATCAACAAAAATATTAAGTAAATCAGATTTAGAGAACGAGTGAAATTCTATTATAAAAAAAATGAAAAATTTTATTAAATCGAGATTACACGATGAGCGAAAATGTAATTAAATTACAAATTTTGTGCACCTACAAGTTGCTAAAGGAGAGAAAATTACTTGTACTATCGTAAGCACGAAGCAAAATCGGTTAAAAGGTTTATCAAGCCACGTGGCATGTGCGCTTCTGTGATTGCAGAGTTCGGTCCGTCATTACGTGACCCCAGCGTGATCTTTCGGGAGGCCTCTAGGTCGGCACGAACCTTACTTTGCACAGCGCATCCGCCCATAAACTATATATGGCTCGAGGTGGAGATGAAAAATTCGCAAAAAAATTTCTCAAAAAAAAACTTTAAAGATACAGAAAAAAGAATGTTAAAAAATATTCCAAATAATTTTCTACTCTCTGCTCTTTTTTATTCTAATCATAAGAATATGGAAAACGTCATTGAGAAAAAAATGATTACATTATTATATGTGCCGCGATCTTAAGAAAGGGACCTCAGAAGCAAATCACTTTAAGGTTATGTTAGTATTACCTTTTTAATGACTAAAAGTTTTTTTTATTCACTGCAAATTAAAATCAGTATTTATTAAATATTTAATATTAACGAAGACCTAAACATCAACGATTTATATTATCAGTTGATTCTCTTTTTGTATAACAAAACATAACATAACATCTCTTTTTGCAAACATAACCTATAATTTTTTGCTTTTAAGGACCCTTTCTTCAGATCGCATCACATATGCTTTCGAATCAATGGCATATTTGTTTGTGCCAATAAATAGCATTATCACAACCATTTAACATATTTCATTAGACGACATTATACTTCTAGCATTAAATTATGAATTATATTATTTTCTAAATCAATACAGAAATTATTGCTTTAAAGAAATTGAATTCAATAGCATTTGTCCGCAATAGTTTAATAAAAAAAAAAAAAAATCATCGCCCCTCGGTTTCCAAGTTGCTTCTCTTCGTTTGTGAGAGAACTTTCATGCCATCTAGGCGGGAATTTACTGAACTTTTGGCGCGAAATTCAAAAAAAGAAAAAAAGTTGAAAAACAGAAAACAATTGGATGAAAATCAATTAACGTATAAAGATGACTGGAGTAAAAAGACTGGGGTTTTAGTACAAGGAGTAGTTTCATATAATGTTATATCGTTGAGGGAATAACGAATCGTTGATTCGCAGAAAGATGAGTAGTTAGAGGATGATCCAACAGAGAAGAATTGATTCCGTTGGCCTCGGACAATGAGAAATCGAAGAGAGGTCGTCGCGAATGAAGAGAGGCAAAGAGAGTCATGAGCTCCCACAGGGGCTGACCTCTTGACCCTATCAGCCAGACGCCTCTCAGGCATTGTTTATAGCGTTGAACCGCCAGCACCATACCAAACTGTGCTGCGCTATTGTTTCTCGAAAGCCTCATTGTCTTTACAGGCACCACATCGATCAAGCGCATTGTCGCCACTGCGCCGCAATTCACATCATACTTAAATCAACGTTAGCTAATTATCACTCGTGTAATTTCTCCATTCCAATTAGAACATCTTCGAGACACTATCGAGCAATCCAATCACGAAACTTTAATTACGAACAATAAACTTTCAAACAATAAACCTCAAACTTCTATAATTTCTAAACAATCTCTATATAATATGTCTTTATAAAAAGAAATGATTAAATGTCAGAAAATCTTTTATACGATATTTTACCGATAATTCGAAATATTAATAATAATATCTATAGGCCTTCTCATTACTCAACAAATTAATTAACACGATCAAACAAAAATAATATTAACAATTGTCTACATAGAATTTCCACTAAATAATTTATAATAAATTTCCACCTGATGAGTTAGAAAAAAATATCAAAAAATCTTTTATTCAATTATGTAATTCACATCTCGAGGGGAAAATAAGAACAAAAACAATTTCCGCGTGATGCTTGTCTCTCACGCAACGAGAAATTCACGGAATGAGACCGCGTGATGGAATATATGAAATAATGGAATGACCAACAGGAACGAATGCGACAGTGCGTAAAATGGAGAACATAGAGAAAAAAGCAAAGCAAAAAAAAAAATAAATAAGTAAAAAATGAAAAAATACATGAACTGATGCATGAAGCGATGGCCATCGACAATCTAATGACAGTGTAGTCCGCACCTATCATCTTCCTTCTTTCACGTCTTTGGCAATTTCCATATTGGTCCTTCCCTCTCGTTATTCTTCGTATCCTCTTGCTTGCATTTTTTATCAAAATATTTCTTTTCTGCATTCTTTTTCTTCTCCATTTTATCTACTTCGTGCAGGCGCTTGCACGAAGGCATCGCAGTATCAGTAAATGTGCCGCGGCCCCTGCATCTAATGACAATGTAGATCCAGCACGATATTCACGGTTTGTAAGTGCATTCGTGCGTAAGTCCCCGAGGACGACGACACACTGAAGAAATTATATTGTCCCCTCAAATTAAAATGCGCCAGGAACGAGTGTCCGATTTATTATCTTTCGCGCAGATATCGTCTGGAATTATACTGTATACAGTCGAAAATATTTTAACAGTGATGTACTCTCAAGTTCTAAGCGACAAAAAATTATGTTATGTTTATAAGAGTTTTATCTTCATTAGATTTCTTTTCAATTTTCCTTTCTTAATTTTTATTTTTTCTGTTTTTATTTTGATTTTTTGCCTACAGAGCCAAACTGTTCATCCAAATGTTTCAGGATTAAAACTACTTTTTGATACTCTTTTTAGGGTTTCGTGGCTAAGAACGAAATCCTTATAGCGATTTAAATTCCTCACACTGAAGAAAAAATTTATTTGATTCAAATAACCGATTGTTTGACTATTATCAAATAAATATTTACTTGAATCAAATAATTTTTATTTGAATCAATTAAATAATATTTGCTTCAAATACTGAAATATTTTATTCAAATACAATTTATTTGATTCAAGTAAAAATTATTTGATTCAAGTAAATATTTATTTGATAACAATCAAATAATCGGTTATTTGAATCAAATAAATTTTTTTTCAGTGTAGAAATTAAATAGTTTATAAGAACTGCTATACTGCAAACTATCCAAAATTATTCTCAAGATTTTATTCAATTATGTTCTAAGAATTTTAACTAAAATTCCTCTCTAATTCAATTACTTTTAATATTTTTTTGAAAAAGTACCTTAAAAATACCTTGTTAAATTTAAATTATTTGAAAAAATACCAGATAAAACTAAAATATTTCTAAAATCCACTTGTTTACAAAAAACAATAATCACAAAAATTCAATAATTCGAAATTTTTTTAGTTAAATGTAGAATTAAAAAATATAACTAATTTAAAAAATTTGCTAACAAAAATGTTTTAAAATCTAATTTATTCAAAATTTTTAATTAAAATTTCTTAAAACTAAACTTTTCTGAAACTTTAATTTGAACATATTTTGTAATTCAATCAATATTAAAAATATTAGTAATATTAATTGAATATTCTAAAACATGAAAATAATTACATATTCATTATTGTAGAAAAACGAATTTTGCTATAAATGCAAAAATTTATTTTCTGAAAAAAACAGAATTTTATTGATCTTAATGTCTTCTTCTAAGTAGAATTAAGAAATTATTTCTTAGAAAATTTATATCCTTTTGTTCTAATTACATCAAATTTTTACTAATGAAAATAATTTAATTTTTGCATAAAAAATTTTATTACAATTTTTTATAATAATTTGAATGTTTTGGAAACTTTTAAAAAAATTCTGTAAAAATAATTGAATTTCTTCAAAGAATTTTACTAAAATTTCCGAAATTAATTGGATTTTTATAATAAACTGTTGTTTTGTTAAAATTATTGAATTCTTGTCAACAATATTTTATTATTTATGACAATAATTTAATTGTTTCGAGTAATTTTAATAAAATTTTTTGAAAATAATTGAATTCCTGCAATGAATTTTAATAAATTTTTCAGAAATAATTGATTTCTTTAATAAATTTTATTAAAATTTAAAAGAATAATTTAATTATTTTGAATAATTTAATGAAAAGAATATTAAAAATAATTGAATTTCTGAAGTTAAGTTATAAGTTATCAGTTGAGAGAGTTTTAATATTTATGAAAATAATTCAATTTTTAATTTTTTATAAATTAATTTTATCAAAATTTTAAAAAATAATTCATTTCTTTTAAAGAGTTAAATTCAAAAATTTTTGAATACTTGAATTTTTCCCAAGAATTTTACTAAACATTTTTTTAACTAACTGCATTCATTTTGACAAAAAATTGAAATATAATATGATATCACTTATCAAATATTGAAAATAATTGATTTTCAGAGATTATTTCTGCAAATCATTGAATTCTTGAACAAAATTTTCATAAAATTTTTGTAAATAATGGAATTATGATTATCATATATTTTCAGTGACATTTTGAAAACATTGAAAGCACAACTGTTGTAAAATTCAATTATTGTTTGAATTTTAAAATAAAATTAAAAATGATAACTAATTTTCTGGTGAATTCTATAGAAATTGAATATTTTTTTAGTACTTTTGATACAATTCCCTGACTTTTTCTTGACAAATTTACTTTTCCTGACTTTTGTTGAATAATCTTATTTTTTTACCAGTGGCAAAATTAAAATAGTTATCATATCAAATGTTTTTTTTGTAAGTGGTTACCAAAGTAACTGTTAATGTTGCAACGGTTCTTATAATGATACTAATTAGAAATTAATATAACTTAATAATTTGATAAAATTCCTGGAAAATTTTTTGACTTTTTCAAAAGGTAATCATTTATTTTACTTTTTTTTACCTAGAATTTTTCTAAGGATAACAAATTGAGACAAAAAAGTACCAAAATAGTTGCGAAGCAACTAGAACTTCGAAAGAAACTTTGTTTCTCTAGATTTGACATCTTTAGAAAAATTTTCGGCATAGAACCTTACTACAGTTTTCTTTAATGTATCAAATTGATGACAAAAATTTGGATTAATTTTTAATATGATATTTTTTTTGGTATCAATTCGTTGCAATTTGATACTTTTAAGTTAACAACACTTGCGCCTGATTTTCAGTTGTTACCAACGAGTTTCAAAGAAATTTTTATACAATTAAAAATATCGACGTGAAATCTCATATGTTGGCACATTTCCTTGATTATCAAACACCTCCATTGTTCGCATCCACACATTGGATGTGAGGGAAAATTTTGCAATTTGCCTCCAGAAGGTGTTGGTATACAAACAATGTGCAACTATTTTTCGATAAGGTGGAAATGACCGGGCCATAGAATGCAGACGAGACATCGCGCAGAAACGACGAACATTAAAGAACAAAAAGAAGAAAAAAAGTAGCAGCTTGTCTTGAATCAATGAGACAAGGAGAAAAATCGTGTCAACTTGAACGAGGAGACTCGAGAGCATGTAATTGTTGAATTCCAGAGGAGAGCGAACTATTGGCCGAGTTTCTCTTTTTTGCAAAGCAAAGCATCCTCTGGAGGCTCTTGATCGAGTTCTTGGAACGTGAAACTGGAAGGAACACGATGTGGTTGAAGCGGACGCACGCGCCGGAGGCAACCAGAGGCTCGCGCTCTATAATCACTCCACTCACTATTCGAGCCACACGCGCATACAACATACATGCAAAGCCTCACATCACACGCATATACACTGCATTTCCAGATGCAGTACTATACACTATACATACTAATATAATTCACGACGGGAGCACAGCTTTACATTACCCGCTGTACACCTTCAATATGCCAGAAAAATACTTGCACGCCAGACTACTCGCACGTCGTCTTTTTCGAAGCTATCCACATCTGCGTAATTGTCCCCGCCGGCAGCAGCAGCAGCATCTCACTGGAACCATACACGTACTTCTTCTTCTTCTTCATCTTCTTATTTTTCTCATTTTTCTTATTTTTATACTTTACATTACTTGTCTTCTTCTTTTATTATAGTGCACGGTTCGAAAAAATTCTTGGCATCGATCACGCTAAAACAGATCACTGTGATCACAGGATGTTCTGGATGATTGCATTTCCGCCTTGCTGTATCGCTGCTTCGGTTTTATTTCATATTTTCACTTTTGATTCTATAGTCTTGCTGCTGTAGTTCAACATTGCCTTTTTTCAAACTTTATATATGTAGATAATCTTCATCGCTTGGAACACATCAATCAACTGCGTCTTGTAAATATGATTAATGGAATATGGTGCAAACTCGAGTTTAAAAGGAACTGTATTAGATAAACTAAAGTTGAAAAAGTTTAACAAGTTCAACATGGATCGAAGGTATAAAACAATGACTGCTTGGTTACTAAAAAGCAAAGTAGTTTTAGATTGAAAAAAGTGTTAGAAAAATAATTGAACCCTAAGAACAAAGCAGCAAAACGTAACTTGAAAGATTCAATTATTTATAAAATTTGCAACTGCAATACGTTCAAAATTTAATTCCCCAGCGATATTTCAACAGCAATTCTTCATAAATAAATAAAAATAAAAAAGAAATATTCTTAAAAAAAAATAAATATTCATAAAAATTACAACCACTATTTTTAATATTTCGATTGTTTGTCAAAATTACGACTGTCTCTTCAAGAAATGAATTTTCTATTCAAAATTGCAAGTGAACTATTACAAAATTCAATTATTTCCAGAAATTGCAACTTCACTTCTTGAAAAATTAAATCATTAACTCCATTAAAATTGCAACTTTTCCAACATTCAATTAATTCTATAAATTGGAACTGAATATGGTCAAAAATTCAATTATTTTAGAGAAACTGTAACTGTAATTCTTGAGAAATTGAATTGTTTTCAAAAATTGCAAGTGATACTCTTACAAAATAAAATCCTTGTATAAATTGACACTACTGTTCAAAAATTCGAAGTTTCAACAGCAACTCTTCCAAAATTCAATTACTTGTAAGAATTACAACTGTGAATTTTGAGAAATGCAATTATTTCCAAAAATTGCAACTGCAACTCCTGCAGTATTAAATTTTTTATAAAAACTCCTACTAAAACTACATTTAAAAATTCAATTCGTTACAAAGTTTCAACTACAACCCTTCCAAAATTCAATTATTTTTAGGAATTGCAACTGTAAATTTTTAAAAATGCAATTGTTTACAAAAATTGCCATTTAAATTCGTTTAAAATTCAATTAACTTAAAAAACATTAAAATTGTAACTTTTACAAAATTCAATGAAATTTATAAATTCTCTCTCAAAGAAATTGCAACTGCAATTCTTCAAAAATTAAATTATTTTCAAAAATTTCAACTGCAAAACCTACAATATTAAATTTTTTATAAATTTACCATCAAAACTATTTGAAAATTCAATTCTTTACAAAATTTCGGTGGGGGGTCAATTTTCCCAAAATTTTTCTCCCAAAAAAAATTATTCCCAAAAAATGTTTTCCCAAAAAAAATTTTTCCCAATATCAAGTTTCCCAAAAAATTAATTTCCCAAGCAAATCATTTTTCCCAATATCAAATTTCCCAAAAAAAATAATCCAACGCGACATACATTTTCGTAAGGTGTCAATTCACGAAAATTATTTTTTACGGAATTTTTTTTCACGGAAAAACAAAAGACGGTTGAATCTTAATTTCAGGGAAATTGTGAAAAAACCTTAAAGACTATTCTTGTTAATTTATAATGGTTAATTATTTTTTAAATTATACATCTTTTTATTAATACGCGTTAAATTCTAATCAATAAAAATACAGAAAAATAAATGCGTACAACAAATTCAAGGTTAGTTAAAATTTTATTTTTATTAAATATTTTTATTTTGAATAATTACAATAATTATTTATTTAATATTCTTTTAAGATATTTTTTTTAAATCACTCTCATATATTAAAGAAAATTTAATATTCTTCAAGCAAAACATTTATCTCTTATTGTAATATATTTATTAAAATTGAAAAAATTGTGCAAGTATTCAATTATTATTTGAATTGTTCCTTTTAAATTGATTATTTTTAAAGATTAAAAATATAACAAAAATTATCTTCTTTGAAATTACTCAAAACTAAATTTTTTTTCAATGTCATTTTATTGAAAATATTTTTTTCAATCTACGAGAAATTATTGAAAAATTTGGTTGCGGTTTTGTTATTTTCTTCTAACTCAATAATCAATATCCATTTTGGAAAAAATCTAACATTGGGAAAATTTTTTGGGAAATTTGATATTGGGAGAATTTTTTGGGAAATTTATTTTTTGGGAAACTTTATATTGGGAAAAAGTTTTTTTGGGAAAACATTTTTTGGGAAAAGTTTTTTTCGGGAAACAGATTTTGGGAAAATTGTCCCCCAATCCAAAATTTCAACTACAACTCTTCCAAAATTCAATTATCTCAGGAATTGCAACTGTGACTTTTGAAAAATGCATTTGTTTACAAAAATTATTATTCAAATTCTTTCAAAAATCAATTTTCTACAAAAATTGAAACTGCATCTTTTCCAAAGTTTAATTAATTTTTATAAATTGCAGCTGAATCTCCTAAAAAATTCAATTTTTAGAGAAATCGCAATTAACATTTTTTAAAAATTACAAGTAATACTCTTACAAAATTAAATTAACAATTAAATTACATTTTTACTGCAACTGTTCAGAAATTTAAATCTTTACAAAATTCCCACTACAACTCGTTCGAAATTAAATTATTTACTAAAATTGAAACTGAAACTTATGGAGAATTTAATTGTTTACAAAATTGCAACTACAATTCTACCGAATTTAAATTATTTCTAGAAATTGAAACTATATCTCTTGAAAAATTCAATTATTTGCAAAATTGGAACTCGAACATTTCAAAAATTTAATTATTTATTAAAATGTCAATTGTATAATTTAAGAAACTTTCAATTATTTACAAAAAGTGAAAATGCAACTCCCACAAAATTAAATTTCTTATAAAATTTTTTTCTCTTAAAACTGTTCAATAATTCAATTCTTCACAAAATTTCAACTTCAAGTCATCAAACATTAAATTATTTTCAAGAATTGCAAAGCTGTAAATTTTTAAAAATACAATTGTTTATAAAAACTGCAATTAAAATTTTATCAAAATTGAATTATTTACAAAAAATTAAAACTGCAATTCCACAAAAATTTAATCACTTTTAAAAATTAAAGTTGTAACTCTTCCAAAATTCAATTATTTCTTTTAATTGCAACTGAATCTTTACAAAAATTCAAATTTTTTTAGAGAAATTGCAACTGTAATTCTTGAAAAATCTAATTATTTCCAAAAGTTGCAAGTGATACTCTCACAAAATTAATTGCTTTTATAAATTGTCACTGAAGCTGTTAAAAAATTTTAATTCTTTTCAAAATTTCAAATGCAACTCTTCTAAAATTCAATTATTTACAAAAATGACAACTACAATTCTTCCAAAATTCAATTCGCCATAAAAAATGCAAACAAAGTCTTTAAAAATTTAATTATTATCAAAAATTACAAGTGCACATATTTCAAGTTTAATTATTTCTAGAAATTGTAACTAAAACTCTGGAAAAATTCAATTATTTACAAAAATATAACTGCAACTCTTCCAAATTATATTATTTCTAAAAATTTCTAGAAAAATTAAATTATTTACAAAAATTAAAAATGTAATTCTTCTAAAATTCAGTTTCTAGAAATTACAACTGTAACTCTGGAAAAATTTAATTATTTACAAATATGAAAACTACAACTCTTCGAAAATTAAATTCTATAACTAAAAGTGTAATTAATTTTACTGCTTTCAATTCACCTAAAATTCTAAAACTTTCATCGTTTAGCCATCTTGACTCAAAAGTTTTGAAAACATTATTAATTTTTTTGGTGTTACATGTTGAAAAAGTTTCCACTTAACACTTGGCGTCGACGCTAACATCAGAGATCTATTTAGGCTCACGCTATTTAATGATCTCGTGTTTCAATATTCTATAAAAGAGCAGAACACGAGAGCATTGAATAACATGACCTTAAGGTAGTAAAAATTCTCGAAAAAATATCTTTTGGTATAGGAAAAAGAGATAAGGTCTTAAAAATCTTTTAGTATATCAAAAAGCGAAAAAATATCAAACATTTGATTTTATTTTTTGTCTCAATTTGGTATGCTGAGAAAAAAGTGTGGTAATAAATAGTGGTAAATAGTAGTTTTCAGTAGTTAATTGCGAAGCCTGCACTTGGAATATCATTTACCACTTGATTTCTAATTGCACCTTTAGAATCAGTATGTATCTCGATTCTGAATATTCCATCTCTCCTTTTTATTTCACTTGTAAAAAAATTTTTTCTCTCCTTCTTTTCTTTTCTTTTTTTTTGATGAAAACGTTTTAGGACCCTCGTCAAGCGCCACGCGCTATCGATGCACTAAACGAGTTTTGAATTTGCAAGTATATGTATGCATGCACAAATCGTGGGTTGGGTAACTACCAGCCTACCCGGTATTTCTTGAAGCTATGCGGAGCTGGCTTTTTGCGGCTGCCTCGCCCCAGGATGAAAGGGCCTTAATGATCGGCGTGGCGTGATTTATTTTTGGAAACGGTTGATCCGTCGAGTTGTGCTCCCTTTAGATAAGAACGCCGAAATTGCAGAACACAGAGAAATAGACGGGCAAAACTGTTGAAAATCTCGAAAGGAACGAAGGAAACGGGGCCTCATTTGTGCCCGGAAGGAACAACTAACTTCGAGCAGAGAGAGAGAGCATTTTGCACATTTTAGTTTCGGCCTGTGAGAACCAGACGCTCTTTATATTTCTATATACATTCTAGGTCTACTCCGTTGCTCCATAAACGGAGATTAGTTTGGGTAAATTAAACAACAAAATTCGTTTGAATAAATGATGGTGATTGCTATTAATTTAGTCATCAAAGATATACTAAATTGGTAGTAATCATCAACCATAATGCAAAGTTTGTTATGATTGTTGCAGGGCTCGAAGCAGTGAAAGCATTTAAAAATACGGACTTTATGGAAATTTAATAAAAATATTAAAAAGCCTCAAAACATGTTTACTATTTGTTTTATAGATAAAATATTTGTTTAGAGTAGTCGACGCTAACTTTAGAGCTAACAAAAAGGATAAGCCTTTAAGACCTGTCGTTTCAACTATTGGTTCTCCAGCGTCTTTTTTATCCAAACAATTGTTCGAAATACTTGATAAATCCATGATGCAACCAAAATCTTATGTGCGAAACGGTATTGATTTTATTGAAAAAATTAAAAATTTCATTATTCCTGATAACCATATTTTAATTAGTCTTGACGTTTCATCTTTGTTTACTAATATTAGTTGTGGACATGTACGTGATTCTATCATCAAACGTTATAGAACAATAGCTCAAAATTTTAATATCAATTTATATGAATTACTTGACATATGTCAATTTCTTTTTGATTATACATTTTTTAAATTTAATGATAAATACTACTAACAAATTTATGGTACACCCATGGGATCATCAATTTCTGGTCTTTTTGCTGATATTGTCATGGAAGACCTTGAGACCTATTGTAATGCTCAATTGTCTTTTAAACCACTTTTTTCTATAGATACGTTGATGATATAATTACTTGCATACAAAAAGATAAAATTGACGAAATGATTAATACTTTTAACAGCTATGACGAAAGATTACAGTTTACTTTTGAAATACAAAACAATAATACTATTAATTTTTTAGATGGTCTTATTATTATTAACGAAAAAAAATCAAATCATTACTGACTGGTATAAAAAATCTACATTTTCTGGATGAACCATTAATTACCATTCTAAACATCCTTTGGCTCCAAAAAATTGCTATAGTTTTTAACTTAATTGATAGAACTATAAAACTCTTTGACAAGCAATTCCACTCAAGAAATATAGAATTTGTCCAAAAAATTTTATTAAATAATAATTATCCATTAGAATTAATAAACAAGCACATAATGAAACGTTTAAAATCAGAAATGATCCATATTAATTTACAAAAAAATCCAGTTAATAAAAAGGAAGACCTACAAAGTCTTAATAATTGCTATAATCACTTTATAAATGAAATAAAATATTCTTAATCTATTTTCATTTACCCTGACATTTCCTCAATTTTATTTACTGATCATTCACCTCACGTCAGTTAATCATACTTTGAAAATTATATAAATTTTATTCACCAGTGTCCAATTGTAATCGCCACGACAAAGACGTTCCTTTGGAACCTTTTTCAAATTTTATTTATTTTTTCCGTAAAAAACTGTTTTTATAATTATTAATTTTGTTTTTTAAGAATTTAATTATTATTTTTTGTTAAATAAATTATTGTTTCTGAAGAGGGCAGCCGCGCTGTCGAAACGTTAAAAAACACCTGACTCGGAATGATCGTTAAATTCAGTGTTTAGTAAATATTTAGAGAGAACTGTTTGCATTTCCGATTATGAATAAGAAATTTGACGTCTATTTTAGGTCATCACCATTTATCCGTTTCACAATTGAAGATACATAAACGTTTCACGATTTTCATATCCCTTTCATCTTTTGCTTCTTTTTCTTCGATTCACGGCACTAAAAGGGATTTTTTTTCATCTCCATACGAAAGTGTAGCTCACATGCCATGAATAACGTGTTCCTGGCTAGTCGAATCACGGAGTGCACGACTTGAAAATCTCCGACACAGTCGCAGCATGAAACATGTGTCAGATATTTCGACATCAACTGCATTTCTAAATCATGTTCACGGTTCACGCCATATCCTCATATAGGAATCCACGGCTCACACACTTTATTACCTCATTACACTAAATTATTTTATGACGATTCTCCACAAAATGATAGCTTTCAAAAAAAATTAATTTTTTCCTAAAAAATTCCTATCGCATTCTTGCAAACATTGTCAAAATAGAGACAAGAGGCGAATCAAGTATTGCAAAGCAGAGTTTTGTTATTGGAAAAACTGATTCTAATAAAAAGTTTTTTCATTCTTGTATGTAGGGAAAAGCTATTGCTGTTGGGTATTCGATCTCTCACAGTAAGCGACGGGCAGGACCCGAAGACTGAAATAATAAATCTTTGGCACACTCACTGGCAGTGTCTACATCTATGGCTTATGACATCATGTTGAATATCGCGAACGTAACTTCCATTGTGATATATAACCGTGCAGAAGACATGAAAGCCACAAACGAATAAGCTACGTGTGTTTTACGATGCAATATGCAACTTCATTGAATGCTATTATTCTGAAATCGATAGTCGAGAACACTATCTTGTTTTAACCTTTTCAAATCACTGAACGTTAAATAGTTAATTCTCCTTTCGAACAATTCCACAGAATTGCAATTTGTCTCGAATTGCATTCAATTTGCATAAAAATTTCTCTAGCTTAAATAGATTTTAAAGCTGTACTCTTCAGTGTTGATAGCACTCGAGTGTAATTAAACAGAAGAGAAGAAACAGGAAAAGAAAATACAATCCTTCTTCTATGAGGATGCAAAAAACAGAGCTCGGATCGACTTTAAGACTAAAAACAAGTCGCTTTTGTCGAATATATTCACAACAAAAGTTGCATGAAATTGTAAAAATTGTAAAAAGGACAATATTATATAATTATAATAATTGAATAAAAATGATGAAAATAATAACTAAATATTTATTTAAAAAAGAAGTTACTGATTTTTCATACTTTCAGTACACAATTGTAATTATGCTATTTAAAATTTAAATCAAAAAGTAATTGAAAAATCTGAACAAAGTCGATTAGTTACATTTTACTCAAAAAAAAGAATCTGAAAAACGTCGATTAGTTGCATCTTTTCACAAAAAAGTCAAAAGTCCTGAAAAAAGAGGAAAAGTACTTTTTCCTCTTCTTTCTTTTTGAAGGGGACGGAAGAATAGAAAAAAAGAAAAAGAAGCTGGGAGTTTTAAATATTAAAAAAAAGATTTAGAGTACCGTTTCCAAGTTGTTAAGCATTTTTTGAAATTGAAAATACATGCATGTTGTAAAGAAGGTTAACGCTGAGACGATAAAAGAAATTGAAGTTTGCAAAGAAACAGTAGATTTACGATCCGACGTTTGCCAGGTGCTCGTCGTCGTACTACCTACTAGAACGGGTCTTGTCTTTGGTGACGTTGTAATTAATTGGTCAATAGAAGAATACCAGGAAATTCCGAGCTACCAAATCATTCGTTTGAAAAATTCAATTCTTTTCGGATTAAATGGTGACGATGACGATTTGTACCGAGGAAAGGTCAGGAAATTCTTCTATTAAAGATTTACTTTTCTTTGACGAATAATTACAAAACTTAGTTTTTTTTATTGTAACTTGGTACAAATCGTCATCGTCACCGTTTAATCCGAAAATTCATTTCAAATGAATAAATTATTTATAACGATGTATGTTTACTTATACAGACAAGACTGAAAAATAAACTATAACTACAAAAATTTACTCTATAAAAAATTTATTGTTATTCTAATTATGATAAATAAGGTAAATTGTTCAAGTTGTCTCAAAAAAGGAAAATTAGAATTTATTTTGTCCCAGGAAACCATGAAGACAACAAATTAAATTACATTAAGATAGTATAACAATTATGTTTGCATAATACCAAACATTAATAGAATAATCGAATGATAATTAATACAATGATACATAAAATACTAAAATTCAAAACAAAACATAATATAATTCCGAATATGGCAAAGAACAATACTATAACATAAAATTTAGATCATAAAGTAGACAAGACAGTAAATTGAAGTGTCTTGCATAAATAAATGTTTAAATAATGAAATGAAACGAGTGTCTCTGCATTTTGAATTGAGCTAGGAAGAGAGTTCTATAAAAATGTTCCTGTTACAATAAAAGAGTAAAAACTCTTTTCTTCTAACAGGAACATTTTTGTAACAAATAATTTAGATTAGAAAAAAATCTAATTAGTTTATTATTAATGTTGTGACTCTTACAACGTCGTTAAATTATTATAAGAATTGTTTTTTTTGTGTTGGTTGGAAGGGTGAATTCAGAAAGGTTAAACAAGTTCATTGTGCATTAAACTTATTTTAATTAATTGTGAAACATATCCATTTGTCTTAGGAGTAAGTTGAAATAGCTTTTGTTACTTGAAATCAACTGATTCTCGAACACCCTCGAAAATCATACTGAGGAATACAATTACCTACTTGCCCCACTCTTAGCAAGAGCAAAAACCAAAAAGGTGGGGGTTAGTTCAGGTAAAGATTTTCGCAGATTATCATTATCCTTCTCAGAAAGGTTCGTTTTCGTCATTTAGGGTAATATCTGAATTTTACTATATCCAGATGTTAGCAATAATGTAATAAAGTTAAGTCGTTGCATATTAGAAAAAAGTTGAAAGTTTCAAACATTGAATATAATTCTAAAAATAAGATTCTAAAGAATAATAAAGTAAAATCCTACATAAGTTTGGAAAGACACATTTCAAAGAATCTTAAGTCTTACACTAATAATAATAAAAAAATAGAATTTTAGTTGAGGGTCTCAATAATTAATAATAATCTAATCTAAATTTCCAATCTAATCTTTTTTCTTTCTTTTCTAAATTTTTTAGCAATATAAAAATATTGCTTAGTTTTGCATTTAGGAATTGGTAGTAAATTAGAACATCTAAGTTCTCTGGAAGTAATCTCTGATCTAAAAATGAGTTTATCAAATAAATATTTTGGTTTTATAGTATTTAGAATTACATACATTAAAGTTTTAATGAAAAACAAACGTCTATTTTTCACATTGAGCCACCCAAGTCTTTTCCGATAAGGAAAAGTATGTTCATCCCCCTTCAAATTAAAAATAAATCTTATGCATGAGTTGAGGAGCTTCTCAAGTTTATAATTCAATTCTTCTGTCAGATTATTGTACACAGCACAGCAGTAATCAAAGTGAGCCAATACAGGCGAAGAAACTAGTTGGATTTTTAAATGTACTGAAGTTTTATTGAACTTGAATTGTTTTAATGTCGCATAAAGACTTTTATAAATGGGACCAATATGTTAATCCCAGGAAAAAGGAGGCCTAAAATTAACTCCTAAATTATTAGAGGATTGAACATAAGGTATCCAGTGTTATTAATCTTAATTGGGTGACAAGTATTTAGATTTAAATTATTCAGAGTCCAAGTGGAACTATTATCTTTAGTTAAGGGATAAAGATTAGGAGTGTTAGAATGAAAAATTCCTCACGTCGAACAAGAATTTATTTTCTGAAATAATACTCGGTTCGTTCCTACCTATTTCGAGTTACGTAATATTTGCACGTGTTCACTCATCTATTTTCTTGGTGAAAAAAGAAAAAGGTTTTATATATGTCATATGTTTCTCTTTTGCTCTAATGATTCTCTTCTTACGTGAGATCTCCATATAGAGAGTAAATTTCTTGTGGTCCAATTTACGACACCAATATTTCCAAATTTGGTATCATGAGTCTGTTTAGTGACCCGCACCGGAAATCTCGCGCCGTCTATATGTAACCGCGAGAGTTCATACGGAAAGATTTCTGGCGAAACGAAGAGATATTACTGTTAGCAGTTTTCTCCGCGTTCCCATCATCGTCTCGTTAAGGCCGAGCTCAACTCGAAATAGGAAAGCTTCATGTCAGCTTGGAAATGTGGTAAACGAAGGCGCTACCTTAAAGGGTCCGCGCGCAGACGACCCCTTCTTGCGCTCGGCAATCGTCCTAGGAATCGAAGTGGGCCTTAAGAACCACCAAGCGTCATAGACAGCTGGTATCTTTATCGAATCGATTCGACTGACAAACTAGAGGATAGCGCAAGACGAATAGCCGATCTGCATGAAGTATGGAGTCGTGCGCGTTGCGATTAGTCAGGAAGACTCCAACTCTTGGTGCTCTAATGGGCATCGTTAGGCGTCCAGCTAAGGAAATATATGTGCGGTTACGTCTCCTCATTGCTTGCCAACTTGGTATGCCTACTATCCAAGCAAGGAACACCCATTTTCTTCCTTTGATAAAAGATGTTCCTAATTTATCTCGACTTTTGCATTCTTTTATACTTGCTTCTCCTTTTTTTATTTGCCTTTTAATGTCTATGCGCTGTTACGTATCCGAAGGACACCAGTACTTTTATTTTCATCTTTATTCCCCCTTTCAGTTCTTCGATAGTGATTTTTCTACTTTTTTCTACCGAGTTGCCACAAAAATTTAACTTTGTTTTTCCCTCATTTCCATACTTAATTCTCACTTTTTTCCCAACCCTTAATAAAAAATTATTCTTTTTTAAATAAATATTTAATCATAATTGTTTGTTTCCATACACTCACAGAAATGATCTATTACCCATAAAACTAATTTCCTTTTAAATGCTGTCCTTTAA
Organism: Leptopilina drosophilae; assembly: GCA_032873175.1. NCBI lineage: Eukaryota > Metazoa > Arthropoda > Insecta > Hymenoptera > Figitidae > Leptopilina > Leptopilina drosophilae. Next base: position 10,114,268 of record CM065480.1, read on the forward strand.
TCATTAGCAGAAATAGTTTTATTGTAAAATGAATCTTTTAAATACAAAAAGGTTAGAAGTTTATTGGAAAAAAGAAAATCGTTTGAATATCAGCTGATTTCTTTTGATTTTTAAATGAAATTCTTTTATGTCAAAAGGATAATTTCAAGTGATTAGACGTTTGTAAACATGTCAAAATAATAAACAAAATTTTAATTATTATTTAAATAATGCAAAAGTAATCTGCACAATTTTTACAATAATTATTTATTTATAAAAAAAGGATAAATTTAATAATTAATAATATGTAATAATAATAAAATTACATTATTTTAATAAAACAAACAATGTACAAAATTTAAATAAAATATTAACAATTTTGGATAATTATAATAATTATTTATATATTCGAAAAGTAAAATTTAATTTATTAAAAAATGTAGAATCTAAGTCACAACTTTTTAAAATTAAAAAAATTGTTGAAAGGAAATTGTTGAAGGATTATGGAAATTATGAAGAAGGAAATTTAGTTTTTATTTTTATACATTTTACCTGCCTATCAATATACATATATTATTATTTGCAAGCTTGGGCTATTATTATTTTATTTGAAATTTAATTAAGTTTTAAATATTTTATAAATTTGAGTCCAAAATAAATAAATTATTATCATAATTAATTAAATAAATTAATGTTTTACTGATAAAACGAATATATAAAACTACTGATAAAATTTTTCTTTTTAATAGTAAACAACGATCATTTAATAATTAAAGGATTTAATTTTAAGGAATTTCCTTTTAATAGAAAAGAAATTCCTCTTAGACAAATATTGAAAGGAAAATCCGCTTATAGTAAAAGGATTCCTTTTTACTTAAATAGACTGTTTTGTGAGTGTAGGAATAAAGTTTTTTTTTAAATTTCAAATTCAAATCTTTCAAAATTTAATAACTTATAATAATATTATTAACTGTTTTCATAAATAAAAAAAAATTCTTCACAAAAATTTAATTATTTTTATAAATAAAAAAATTTCTCGAAAAATTTCAATTATTTTATAAAATTTTTAAAACAATTATTCCAAAAAATACAATTGTTTTCAACATATTTTCAGAAAATTCTTTACAAAAATTCCATTCTTTTTTCAATATAATTCCAGTTAAATTAATTGATTAATTTTATTCAAAGAAACCTTTTAAATTTTTAAATCTCAATTTTTTAAATTCGATTTTTAATTATTTTGGGTTTTTTACCAGGACAAAAAATTCAAAAAATAAGTTCAAAGTGAAATTTTTTTGGATAAACTTTTTCTAAAATTTAATTTACTTTAGTTTTTTTGGTTCGGATTTTCTAAAATTTTGACCAAAATTAATTTTTAAATAAATTTAATTTAATTTTTTTTTTAATTTCTAATTTTCATTAGAAAATTCTACGAGAATTCAATATCATTTAATACAAAAATAAATAAATTGTTCTATAATTGAATGTTTTTTAAAACTTATTTTTTACGAAGAATTTTAGTTTTTAGAAACAAATAATTTCATTAAAGAAATTTTACTAAAATTTATTATATTAACAAATTTTATAACAATTTTTGACTTTATGAGAAGAATGTAAATAGTAATTTGAGAAAATAATTAAAATTTTGACAAAAATTTTCTTCAAATTTTTGAAAATAATTGAATACTTGAGAAGAATTTCGCTACCTATTTATAATGATAACTTAATTCGGATACCCCTTAATTCTTGATGAGAATTTTAAAAAGTTTTAAATAATTTAATTTCGGCAAAGTGTTTTATTACTATTTAAAGCAATTGAGTTCTTGTAATGAATATTTATATTAACAAAAATAATTAATTTTTGGAAAAAAATTTTGTTAAAATTCTTTAAAATAATTAATTTCATGGGAAGAATTTTATTGTTTATTAAGATAGTTAAATTCTGTTGCAGAAATACTTAAAAAAATTTTAAAATAAGTAATTTCTTGTACACGGAGAGAGACTATATATTAAATTTTGTAAAAATATTTTCAAATTGGGGAAAAAGTGCGACAAAGCGAAATTTTGATATAGAAAATACTTAACTTTAAAAATAGTTTTGTAAATTAAAATTATATTAGAATTTAATTAATATTCTTGATATTTGATATAATTATACTAAATTTCATATAAGTTTTTTTAAAGTTTAGTATTTTTTATATCAAAATTTCGCTTTGTCGCACTTTTTCCCCAATTTGAAAATATTTTTACAAATTTTAATATATATTTTCTCTCCGTGTAACGAAATAATAGCTACTTACGAAAATAACTGAATTGTTTCAACGAATTTTATTGAATAATTGAATATTTCTTAAAATTGAATTCTTTTGTCAAAATAAATATAATTTTTAAGAATAAATTGCATTTTTCAAGTAATTTATTTAAAATTATTTTTGAAATGTTTGAAATTCATTGATGAAAATAATTGAATTCCTAATTAAAATTTTATTATTCATGGAAATAATTGAACATTTTTGTATAAAAAAATTTTTTCTAATAATTAAATTTTTTGATAAATTTCATGAAAATAGTCAATAAGTGAAATTTTGCTAAGAATTTGGTTTAAATATTCGAAAATAATTGAATTTTGTCGAAAAATTTCGCTTTGTATAAAGATAATTGAATTCTTGTCAAGATATTCGTTAAATTTTTTTTAAATAATTGAATTTCTTCGAAGAATTTTATTAAAATTTCTAAAAATATTTGAATTACTGTGAAGGATTTTGTTACTTATCAATATCATTGCGTCAAAACTTTTGAAAGAATTAAATAACATTAAAAAATTCACTAAAGTTTTGCTTTTTGATTTAGAAAATTTTGGTTTGCATATGAAAAATTAAAGTAAAAATAAATTAAATTAAAGCAAGTTTAGTTAAATTAAATTTAATTAAAGTAAATAACTTCTCTTAAGAATATAACAAGAAAATTGATTAGCAAACACAACAAGAAAATAATTAAAACTAATAAATTTTGATTGAAAAGTTGAAAAACATTTCCAATAACGAAAAAGATTTAGACTTCATTAATTTCCAGGTAGCGTAAAAAATCGTATTTATAATTTAGATCGACAAATATAATATGATAGAGCGGATCTTTAGAAGTATAAGCATCATCTCCAACAGGTTGCGTACATTTAAGCTTGTAATTGTTTTTAAATGATAACGAGGCACGCATCGTAACTGAACTAGAAAAACGCGGATGTATTTCTCATTTATTTTACTAACGATATTTCTACTCTATATTCCGTGAAATTGCATTTACACTTAACAACGCTTAAGATTAAGATATCCGTGAATTAAATTTTTCAATTTTAAACTTCCACAATTACATTCTAATTGGATCTTTTTCACAAATACAAGCAGTTTTATTCGAGAAATAAATAAACATTTTATTGATATTAAATATAAAAGAAATAAAATAAATAAAACCATTTCCTTTCAAATAGAATCGTAACCAACATTCATTAAAATTTGAATTTCAAAACTTAAAATTCATTAAAGTTGAAAATAAAGAAAAAGTTTTTCTGTTTTTAAAAATAGATATTTAAAATGGAAAATATAAACTCAAAATTTTTAATTCCAAACAAAATTTTAAAGAGCATTAAATTTTGAGAAAATGTGTCTATACTTTTTTATAGAAATAGTAAAAAAAGCGAAATGATACAAATAACTGAAACACGAATTGTTAAGAAAAAAAAATTGTTGAAAATAACTAAGACACGAATTAGTTTCTTTCACTAAAAAAGAATTGTTAAAAATAACGAACACGAGGATTTTTTTCTTGATGCTGTATATATAAGAGTTTAGTGCTCGTATTTTGAAAACTAGAGGATGATTGTTATCAGAGTTGATCTGCGAAAAACCTAAGGAGGAACCTGTTGCTGCTAAGCAGATTATGAGTGTGATAAGACCAAAAGAGAGAAGAAGGAATGCCTCCCGCTGAGTAATTAAGCATCGACCCATAACGAGCCACAATTAGTCATAGCTTAACGAGCTGTGCAAGAATTAGTCGATCGAATGCCCGATATCCTAAAAGCACACGCGATTCTCCTTTCCAAGATGCATCTATTCTACTAAAGATACTCCAACTTTTTTATCTTATCAAGATGATTCATAAATTAAACATATTTCTGGAAACTTTTTTTAACACCAAAATTCTTATATTCAATTATGATTGTGAAATGAATATTTTTAACTGACTTTACAGTGGTTGATTGGTGAAAAAAAATTTTTGCTTTCAGTAGCAAAAAATTTGTTGGTCAGATATATCGTTCTTTGTTCCTGATATATAAAAGAAATAATAAAAATTTTTCAGTAGTTAAGGTATTCTTTAAGTCAGACATAATATTCTGTGGGTAAAAAATATTTTTGTATTTTTTTGTTTTTTTTATTTTTTTATTATTAATAACATTAGAAACATTGAAAGCGTCAGTAAAAAAGAATTTTTATGTAAGTAGTAAAACTTTTTTTTAGTCAGACAAAGAATTCTATGTTACATAATATTGTATGTTACTAATAAAAAAATCAAACTTAGAATCTTTTTTGGTAGCAAAAATATTTTCTAGTTAAAAATTAATTTATTCGTTATATTAATCCAAAAAAAATCAAAGCAAGAAATTTTTTTATTTTCGGTAGTAAAAAATGTTTGAGTTAGACGTGAATCTATGGTAATAATTAAAGAAGGTTTTAATAACAATGTCAAAATTTATGTCTGACTCTAATGTACTTTTACTAGTGAAAACAAACTTTTTTTTCAAAATTAATTGTCAACAAAAAGCAAATATTTTTTTAAAACTAATATCAACCAAATTAACGTCTGACTAAAATATACAGTTTTTACTAAAAATAAAATAACTCTTTTTAGATTTACAATTAAGAACATAAAACTTAACGCTTGACTAAAAAATAATGTTATCACAAAAAAATACTAAAAATTAATTCCATTTCATTCTTTAGTAAATCATAGAATTTTTATGTCTAAGTAAAAAATAACTTTTACCTACTATTTTTATATTTATAATTAACAACATAAGACTGAACGTTTAACTTAGAAATAATGTTATTACAAAAAAAATATGTTTGGCTTTTTATTTTTGCAATAAATAAAGTTACATGTTACGTTTGATTAAAAAATACTTTTACTACTAAAAATAAAACAATTGTTTTAATTGAATTTTTTAGTGGATAGCATAGAAATTTTTGTCTGGCTAAAAAATACGTTTGGTACTAAAAATAAAGCAATATTTTTTCTTTCTCTTTCTTAAAGAAAATGTTTTTTTGACAATCAATCAAACAATCAAACCGAAACAAATGAATATTTAAAAAATAAATCAGTAATAAAAAACCCGTAATTTTAGAAGTAAAAGTATTTTTAGTCAGACATAATGTTCTATGAAAATTAATAAAAACTTAAATCCAAGATGTTTTTTTAGTGCTAAATTTTTTTTTTACTTGAGACATTATATTTTATGTTATTACATTACAAATAAAAAAATGATTTTTTGTAGTAGTGACATTATTTACTAGTGAGACATATTGTATTGGAATATTATTTAAAAAAACGGAAAAAATTGTTTTATTTTCAGTAGTTGAAGTCGTTTTCAGTCTATTGATGGATTTAAATGTTTTTAATTAAAGTATTTAAGGAGAAAATCAATTTTTCAAATAATAAATGTAGTTTTTGGTCAAACACTAAATTTTATCTTATTAATTACGTACAAATTGTTAAATTATGATATTAATTAAATAATTAATATTATTTTTAATTCAGTATTATGAATTTGTAATCTTATGTTATCAATTACAAAACGAGAAAAATATTTTTTTTTAGTTGTAAAAGTAGTTTTTAGTCAGTCATAAATTTCCGTATTACTTATAAAAATTAATAATATAACTAATAATATATAATAATAATATAATAATAATATAAATAACAATAACTTTTATTTTGCAGTCTATTAAAAAAGTTTAATATTTTAATTAAAAAAGTTAAAGAAAAAAATTGAAGTTGAATTTATGAAGTTTAAACTGTTAAACAAAAACAATTGTTTTATTTTCAATAGTAAAAGTAGTTTTCAGGCGAAAAAAAATCTTTACCTGAAACAACTACAAATTTCACTATATTAACGAAATTTTTAGTTATTACATCGAATACTTTCGCTATTTTAGCGAAACTTCTCGTTGTTCCAGTTGAAGGTTTTTTTCCGTCCAGTCTATTAAAAAAGTTTAATATTTTAATTAAAAATGTTGAAGAAAAAAATTGTTTTATTTTCAATAGTAAAAGTATTTTTGAATCTATTGAAGAAGTTTAATGTTTTTAATTAAAACATTTAAAGAAAAAGTTAATTTTTTTAGTAGCAAATGTAGGTTTTGGTCAAACATAAAATGTTATCTTACTATTTACAAATTTTTAAATTAAAAAATAGTTGTATTTTCAGTAGTAAAAGAAGTATTTTGAGTCTGACAAAAATATACATTATTAAATAAATAAAGAAAACAAAAAAATTGTTGTTTTTAGTAGTAAAGGCATTTTTTAGTCAGACATTAATTTCTGTGTTGCTAATTAAAAAAAGATTTAAGAAATTAAATTTTTTTTTGAAATTAAAAAACTGTTTTCTTCAGTGGTAAAATTACTTTCTAGTCGGACGTGAACTTTTTGCTGATTATCAAAAAACTGCAATGAAAAAATTAGCGCATGACAGAAGGGCGCATATTTTACACGACAATTCGAAAAAAAAGAAAATTGAATACAAATGTTACGAGGAAGAAACTATTTTTTGTCCCCCCCAGCAGAATAATTCTCTATAACAAAGAAAATGATTTCTTTATGGTTGAAAAAAAGCGGACTCTATGCATATATGGATGAAATGACGAACAAGTATTTGTTTTTACTGGATGGATGAGTATTGAAAAATAATAAGAAAAGAAACTGCGTGGCGTCGCAGGTACTTTGTGCGGATAAACCGTATGGAGTAGGTTGTCGATTCGCTGGACTTGTGCAACGAGCTGTCAATATACGTGAGTGGCTCGTACACAAGAAACGATCTCTCGTTGTTAGCGACCAGCGAGAGAGATTACAATGTCTATATGTTATGTATGCGTTGGATGCGGGTTAGTCTTAACTAGTCGAGGAGATATGTGGTAATTGCAATGTTTCTACATGCTGCGTGTTTGAACCACATGTGGAAATAGTGAATGATGGCTTTAAAACTCGCGTGCTCCTTGATCAAGACGCAAGTAATGTCGCGATCATTGTCAAAGTAAATTAAAAAAAAAGGAAAAAAAGAGAAACAGAATTAAAAGAAATGGAGGAAAAGGGAATCTTCGATCACCCACATTGACTCAAGTTATCTATAGGAGAGGAGACACAATATTGTGAATGATTTCCTCGTCAGGTGCGGTAGCAATTTTTAGAGACAGAATTTATAAATCCAAGCTTTGCTCTCGTTAGTGACTTCAAAAAGTATCAGAATGTAGCTTTAATGCTAAAAAATATAGTTGTCGAAGAATTAGATTTTAACTTCATTGTTTTTATATCAAAATTAAGGTCTGATTAAAAAAACTTTTACTACTGAAAAATAAACAATTTACTTCTCCTTCTCTTTATTGATTATCAACATCGAATTTTGCGTCTGACTAAAAAAATACGTTTACTACTAAAACTGAAACATATTTTGTTTCTTTCTTTCATTATTAACAAGAATTTTTCGTCTGACTAAATAATTGTTTTTTACTTAAAAAATATCATTTTTAAAGACATTTTTAATTAATAATTATTATAAAACTATACATCGGATTAAAAAATAGTTTTACTACTGAAAATAAAACACCTTTTCTTCTTTTATACGAATAACATCGATCTTTAAATCTGAATAGAAATAATAATAATAATAATAATAATAATAATAATAATAATAATAATAATAATAATAATAATAATAATAATAATAATAATAATAATAATAATAATAATAATAATAATAATAATAATAATAATAATAATAATAATAATAATAATAATAATAATAATAATAATAATAATAATAATAATAATAATAATAATAATAATAATAATAATAACAATAACAATAATAATAATAATAATAATAATAATAATAATAGTAATAGTAATAATTAATAATAGTAATAGTAATAATTAATAATAATAATAATAATAATAATAATAATAATAATAATAATAATAATAATAATAATAATAATAATAATGTTACTACTTGCAAAATAATTGTTTACTTCTTTAAAAAATGAAGTACCGACGACTAAAAAATATTTCATTGCACATTGGGTCAGACTTAAAATAATTTTACTACTGCAAATATAACAATTTTTTGTTCTCATGTTTTAACTAGAATTTAAAGTCTGATAAAAAATTATATTTCCTACGAGAAAGACAACTTTTCTCTTATTTTATTTATTAAATTTAACTTTAAGTCTTACTAAAAATATTAAAAATATTTTTTTATTTCATGTTTTTGGTTGCATTTCTTTAAATAACAGTTTTGCTGGCAGTCGAAAAATATTGATTTTTAATAATAAAAAAATTTGTTAGTCAAACTAAAAATTAAAGAAAAAAATTTTTTTTTACAAAACTATTTTTTTATTGTTAGTAGTAAAAGAATTTTTTTCGTTAAAAAGAAAGTTCTACCTTACACTGTTTAAAACATTTTTAATTGGTAACATTGTATTACACGTCTGACTAAAAACTAAGATCACTATTAAAAATAAAAAAAAACTTCTGCTTGTCTTTTTCAATTCTAATGATAGATTCGGAAGTCTGACTAAAAATACTTTTACTACTAAAAATAAAGAAATTTTTAATGTTTTAATAAGAATTTAACGCCGAATTAAAAATTCTTTATTTACTACTGAAAATGAGAAAAAATTTCTTCTTTAATAAATAACACAACTTTGAGTCTGACTAGAAAATAATTTTACAACTAAATAAATATTTTTTTACTTTTTAAAATACGAATATGAAAATTCAAATTTGACAGAAAAAATATTACACTTGAAAAGAATTTATTTTATTCAAATAATCAATTGATTGTCTATTACCAAATAAATATTTACTTGAAAACAAAATTTTTTATTTAAATGAATTTAATGGTATTTTTTTCAAATTCTAAAATTATTGTTTTAATTTACATTTAATTGATGTAAGTAAAAAACTTTTGACTAAAGTAAATATTTCTTTAATAATAGAAAAGTAATTGGTAATTTGAATGAAATAAATTTTCTGAGTGTTTTTTTCCATTTCTTTTATTTCTCTGTTTTTTTGTTTCACTATTTCATTAATAATCAAAAAATCTTTATTTCTATAGTAGCTAAAAAATTATTTACTGAAACGTTAATTGTTATAATATTTATTAAAGAAGTAAATCAAAAGTATTGTTACCCTTAGCAATTAAAATATACTTTTTAGTCAAACATAAAGTCCTAACAATACATATACAATTGTTTTATCTGATTGTTTTAATTTATAATATAGAACTTTAGGTCTGACAAAAAATTACTTTTACAACTAAAAAAACAATTTCTTTTTAATTTTTCAATTAATAACATCACTTCAGGTCTGACTAGTGAGTAATATTAATAGTAAACAAAATTTTTTTTTACTTCTTTCATGAGTAAATTTCAGTAATATGTCTGACTACAAAGTGCCTTAACTACTGAGAAAATAATTTTTCTGTCAATTGTAAAACATAACTTAAAACTATGACGAACTATACTTTTACAACCAAACAATTTTTTCTTACACTTAGTTTTTTGTTTGTTCTTTTTTCGACTGACTTTTCAACTGGTTGTTAATAAAAGTTAATTTGCAGTTGTAAAGATTTGTTCAGTCAATTCTTGAAGTTTTGTTTCTTTTAGAAAATTCAATCAAAAAATGTTTTACTCTTAGTAGTAGAAATATTTTTCAGTCATACATAAAGTTGTCACTTAGTATTAAAATTATTATTAATAATACCAAATTGTTCGTCTGACTAAGACTGCTTCTACTACTATGAATAAAACAATTTTGGTTTGACTTTTATAAAAATCTGAACTGAATTTTACGTCTAATTAAAACATCCTTTTACTATTAAAAATTAAATAATTTTTTTAACTCCTCTAATAAATTATGATTAATCTGTTATTTAAATTTGTTCGTTAATAGTATTTATTAAGAAAAAAAATATTTAGTACTCTCTAAATTTGAACTAGTAAAAATGTTTGCTAATTTGAATTAGTGACTGATTTTTTGCTTTTGAATTAGTAAACTTTACTGATAAATAGTAATTTCTACTAATTTATTAGTAAAACTAATTTAAACTAATTAATAAAACTTATTACTAATTTAAAAGCAAAAAGTCTGTCACTAATTCAAATTAGTAAAAAATTTTACTAATTCACATTTAGAGAGTATTTTGTAAAATATAGAGAATGCAAGATTTGATTTATAATTTCGTTTTCCCTATTTTTTGGCCCAAATTTCAATTCGTTGTGCAGAATAGAGAAAACCCACGCGCTAAAGCTAATTAACACCGAGTTGAGATCCATTGCTGAACGATAGTGACCACGCGTCTCTCGATCTTCTATATATATATACTCTGTCGTACCGTTAAGTTTATACACGTTTTGCGTTACTGAGATTTCGCCGAGTTTCGAACCCTTGCGCCTTTACATTCAAGAGATCAAGACTTTCTCCGCGATTAGCACGAGTTGAGATGAAATTAATTTTGCCGAGCCTATGAGCAATTCGACAGGAAATTTGCGATAATGAAGGAACGTGAACTCGATTAATGAAATTTATTCCTTTAATTTTGTGACTAATCGAATGCAGCAATCTTTGTCTCTAATTGCCAACCAAGGGAGATATATTGCTTAAAATAATGAATATATCACTTTTCAAGGAAAGTTAAGAAGTCAAGAATTGATAATTTTCATTTTAAAAAGGAAAAATGTTCATTGCTGAAGAGATTTTACGCATTCTTTATACAATTGGTTAAAGAAAATATAAACAAAATTTATTTTCAGTAGTAACAGTATTTTTTATTATGTTGTAGATTTTTGTGTTTATAATTTAAAACGTAGTCGAAAATAATTGTACGTCTAAATTATACTTTTACTTTTGAAAACAATAATTTTGTTGTCCACCTCTTTTAAATAACCAACTCGATCTTATAGTCAGATTCAAAAATAGTGTTACTACTGAAATTAAAATAAGACATTTCAATTTTTTGATTCATATAATATTAATGAACGAAAAAAATGAAAAATAACGAAAAAATATTGTTACTACTAAAAATAAATGTTTTTGGCAGACATTCAAATAATTAATTAAAACAAAAAAAGAACAAAGAATTAAAACGGAAGTATTTTTTTAGTAAATGTGTTTTTTAGTCAGACGTAAATTTTTACAATTCGAATTAAAATGATTAAATGAAAAGCACTTATAATATTCAATTTTTTTTACTTTTACTACGTCAGGTAAAACAATTTTTTTATTTGATTATTTTAATTTTAATTATTTTAATTTAATTTTTTTAATTTAAAATTTAACTTTACATCTGTCTAAAAAAATTTTTACTACTGAAAATAAGCAGTTTTTACTAGTAAGCCAAACAGACAATAAAAAAAAGAAAAATCAAAAAACAAAACAAAAAATAAAACAAAGTATTTTAGTAATAAAAGTATTTTTATTTATGAATAACGTATTGTGTTATTCGTTGAAAATATCAAGTTAAAAATTGTTTAAAAAGTAAAAAAAAGTTAAAAATACTACAAAATAACCAAAAATGTGAAAACTGAAATTTAAAAAAATATTCGGCTTAGATATTTATGTTTCGATATCCAGGAGATAAAGGACTATAAAGAACCTTCTTTCGGATAAAGAATTATAAGCAAAGAAAGTGAGAATGCAAGTAGAGAGCGGGTATAAATAAGTATATTGTTTTTGAACCTAAAATGGAGGAGAGGTCATTAGAACACTTCTTTCGCGTTCATTTAAAATCTCCCTGACGTCTGTCTCACTGGGCTGATCACTGTCTGGTTATTGAATGCCTTCTTCCATCCATGTCTTTTTAGTTCACGCTTCGCGTACATTTGCTTTGTTATTAACTCACAACTACAGGATAACGATGCCCCATCAATCGCAAAAACTTTCTTGTTATCTTACAACTATTCTGCGCAGTGCTTTTTTTAAAACGATGCGGAATTTGATTTATTTAGACGCGCAACGATTTATTATGAATTATTTTTCATCTCTCTGAATATTACTTTTGTAATCAGTAAACTGACATGGCACAGCAACTAGAGTGACTTGCCATTGATGAGTAATGGAAAATGAAATCGTACATTGGAAAATGATTTTTCAAAAAAACAAAAAATTGTTTCGAGTTCTCTATTATGGATAGAGAAGTTTTATATAATACATAGTTTTTCTATCAGGATATTAAATTGAGACAAAAGAAGGAATCAAAATTGACAAACATTTTATTCGTCTTTTTGTCTCAAATTAATGTTTTTAGAAAAACTGTGCTTTTAAATCATATTATTGCTTCAGGTTGCCACAAAAATTTAACTTTGTTTTTTCCAGATTTTTTCCTGATTTCAAGACAGAATTTTGGCCTTTTTCCTGACCATAAGTAATTTTCAGATTCATTCCAAAAATGATTACATACTGAAAAAATGTTCTAATAATTATTTTTTAAATAAATATTTTATTACTATTATTTTTCCAAAAAAAGTAAGATTTTCGAAAATTTTAAATTTTAATATTTGAAATTTAATAACTGATAAGAATATTATTATAAACATTTATTATGCTTTTAATATTAAGATACCTACTATTTTAAATTTTAATCAAAATTCATTTTTTAAACAATTTTAATTAAAAATTTGTTACGTCGTCGTAACTTATTTTTCAATATTAATAATAATAATGAGAATAACAATAAATAATTGTTATTAACATATTATTAACAATTATAAACAATTATTAATTAGTGAAAATATTAATAATAAGAATAATAACTAATAATCAAATAATAATGTATAAAAACGATTAACAAATTATAATAACGAAATAGTAATAATTATTGTAACAATAATAACTAAATAATAATAATAAGTAATTGTAATAATAATAACAAGATAGTAATAAAAGTAACAACAATAATAATTAATAATAACAAGATAATAACAATTTGTAGCAATAAATAATAATAATTAATTATAACAATAATATCAACATAATAATAAATAATTGTAACATTAATAACAAATAATAATTAATTGTAACAAGATAGTAATAAAATGTAACAACAAAATAATAATTATTAATAACAAGTTAATAATAATTCGAAATAACAAAATAACAACAAAAATAGTTAATAATAACAAGATAACAATAAATTGTAACAAATTAATAATTAACAACAAGATATAATAATGTAAGCAATAATAACAAATTGTAATAACGAGTTAATAACAAATTGTTAATAGCAAATTGTAATAACTATAAATAATTAACAACATAAAATATAATATTAAATTGTAAAACATATGAGTAAGAAGATGTGAACACGTGCGATCTAAAAGCTGAGTCAACGCAAGTGTTTCTCTAACAATGGGCTACCTAAATGCATGGCAAAACGTAAGGTTGTCTCAAATACATGGTAAAACGTAGAGTTGTCTCAAATACATGGTAAAACGTATACTTTGTCCAAATGCACAGGAAAATTGGTGTATAAAAAGAGCCAGACTATCAAACGATCCACAGTCTAAAATTGGAAGTCATCAAAAGTAGTCACCCGGACTACAGCCTTAAAAATGTAATCGTCAATAGAAGTCACCGGTATATCAGTCTTAATTTTTTAATCATAACAAGTGGTTCTCTACGTGACAGTGCTCTCAATCCCAGTATAGTAGTTGTCCTGATCTTTACGTGAATTTCTTAATTCAGTGCATCTTGAAGTCAAATTTGGAATTCAGAAATATTGTTCGAGTTGTGACAAAAAGCTGAAAGAAACATAATACCTATTCAACTGCCTAATTTACGAGTGTCGTAAATCATCTACCTGCACCACTTAGTAACCCATTAACGCACAATTGCCATTGTATCTCATCGGCGCCAGCCAGGACCAAAAACTAGCTGTTCTAAGGTAAACAGAGAAACCACTTAAGACTCATTTTTAGAAAGCTAGTGCTCATTTCATCTTTCCATAATTTTGATCTTTTTAAATATACTGTGTTCAAATAAATTTATTCTTGTCATTTATCCAACCTCGTCCCAACTTTAATTTTTCTAAATTAAAGTTAAATCGAGAAAAAATAGGGAATATAATAATAAGGTAAGACATAACAAATTCTACGACAATTAAATTATTTAAATACAAAAATAAATAATTTTTCCAGTAATTGAATGTTTCTTAAAATTTAATTTTTACTAAGAATTTTATTAACAACTTTTAAAAATCTCATTTAAGGACTTTAATTAAAATTATACTAAAATTTATTACATTAAAGAATTTTATAACAATTAAAAAAAATTTGAAAACTTTTTAAAGAATTTTCATAAATTTTATCAAAATAATTGAATTTTTCAAAATAATTATATTATCATTTTTTAAAAAATTGATTTCATGGGGAGACTTTTGTTGTCTATCAAGATTTTTCGCAGAATTAATTTTATTAAAAGTACTAAAATTTTACTAAAATTTATTATATTAATAAAATTTATAAAAAATTTTCTTGGAAAATAATTAAAAACTATTGCAGAATTTTATTAAAATTCTTATAAATAATTGAATACTTGAGAAGAATTTCGCCACCTATTTAACAAGATAAATAAAAAAAATTTTTTAACTAATTTTTTTAAAATTTTGAAAATAATTTAATTTCTGTAAAGTATTTTCTTTTTATTGAAAGAAATTGATTTGTGATAAATTTAGATATTTACGAAAATAATTGAATTTTAGAAATAAATTTTGTTAAAATTCCTTAAAATAATTGATTTCATGGGGAGAATTTTGTTGTTTATTACAAAAATAATAGAATTCTTTTGCAGCATTACTTAAAAATTTTCGAAAATAACAAATAAGTAATTTCTTGGGACGAATTAATATATATTTCTAAAAATAATTGAATTATTGCAACAAATTTTATTATTTTATTGGATTACTGAATGTTTCTTAATATTGAATTCTTTTTTTTTATAAATTTTTATATATTTTATTAATTTAATAAAAGTTATGAATTTATTTTTAAGAATAAATTGCATTTTTCAAGTAATTTATTTAAAATTGTATTAAAATTATTTGAAATTCATCTATGAAAACAATTGAATTGCTAAATGAAATTTTATTATTTTTCGAAAATAATTTAATGTTTCAGTACAATTGTATCAAAAACTTTTTATATAATAAAATATTTTGACAAAGTTTATGAAAATAGTAAATATTGGAAATTCTTGAATAGCGGTACTCGTTTGAGAATAATGGAAATTTTGCCAATAATTTTATGTAAATGTTTTTAAAAACTTTATTTTTTTACAATAATTTTGCTATTTATAAAGATAATTGAATTCTTGACGAGATATTCGTTGAATTTTTTTTTTTAAAAGAATTAAATTTCTTCAAAGGATTTTATTATTTTTGAAAATAATTGAATACACATGATGAAGATTGTTATTTATGAAAATAATTGAATTGTGCGTTAAAACTTTTAAAATAATCAATAATCAATATTAAAAAATTAATTCTTGTCAGAAATAGAAAAAAATGTTGAAGGTTTCTTATTAGAATTCGTGGTAATGTAGTTTTATAGTTTACGAATCAAAAAACGGACAATTAAGTTTTAGAATTTTCCTATGAATTCTGAAAATTAAATTTTTTCCAGTACTTTTAGGTCTTAATAAAAATCCCTGACTTTTCTCAGAATTCCCTGACCTGTGGCAACCCTGTCTTTATATAAATTATTATTGGAGAAGATACATGTTTTTTTATTGTAAGATCGCAAACTGCAAAACGTAAATTAAAAAAAAATTTTAACGTAAATTAATTAAAAATAGTTGAATATCAAAAAATTGACAATGTGAAAATAGAGAAAAGCGAGCAGATTTTTCGAAAATTGCAAATAAAATTGGAAATAAAATGAAAATAGTAAATACCTGGGCGTATTCGGCGCAGATGTCTATTGATGAGACGTAGTTGACGACGTCTTCGATTGTCCAACGATTAACGGCTTGACCATCGCCACAGGGCATGTGACCGCACAAAGAGGGGCATCTCACCGGTGGTGGACTACTTGGTCCAGGGGTTGTTTTCGGTTTGGGAGAAACACTGCCAGATCTTCTCGATTCTGCTCTCTGTCGTTTTCGAGGTGCGAAACCTCCAGGACTAGACAAATCCAAAGGACTCGAAACTCCAGCGTCCCTTTTATTTGCACCTAATTTCAAAGCACAAGAAAAAAAGGAAGAATAAAATTAATCAGTTCTAACTTTCAAATTCAGAAATAGTTTCATAAAAATAGTAGTTTTATACCCTTTCATCTCAATTTTTAGATTCTTAGAAGTCTATTTGATTCTTAGAAGAACTGTGCATTTTCGAAAAATACTAAAATTGAAAAACAAAAATGATTGACATTGGTGTTATTGCTGTTGTAAGTTTCTGCGAAACTTGTCAATTGCAGATGGCAAGTTCCTCGAGACATTAAAATGTGTTCGTACGCGTGTGTTTGAAAACCGGTTCAGTTTATGTATATGAATCAATTGAGGTAAGTACCTTTGAGGTAAGTTTCGAGTTCCGCTGCATTTTGAGCGGCATTCGCTGTTCGCACCATATGCAGAAGAGCTTGAGTCGAAGACATGTCTAGCATTGGCGGGAAGACTGGATTACCAAAGAGATTATCCTGTTTTTGCTCTTTGGACTCTTTGTTAGACAGAGGTGATGTCGTTGGTACTGTAGGAGCTTGTGGTGCACCAAGGGGAGCCATTAGGCCAACAAATGGAGTCGCAGCAGTCTTGAAGGCCGGAAACCTTGGATCCAGACCAGGTGGATAACCGTTTCTCGGGGTACTAAAGTAACTGGGAGAATATTTCCATATTTTACTTCTCAAAGCAAAAAAAAATTCCAATAGAGAAACATTTTTTTGCTTCGAATTAAAGTTATTCAAGTTTTTTCATTAAAAATTCTGTTTAGTTACTACTTTTCTAGTCTTACTTTCCAGAAGGAGTATGGGCTTATTTTTGATTAATAAATTTTTGTTTGTGTAGAGGAAAAATAGAAACTCACTCGTTTGGATTGGCGTTATTATACTTTGCGGCAAGGCTTCTCATAAAGTCACTATAGTTGCGTCCCATCATCTGCTCCATATTTTTGAGATGATGAGGTGGTGCTGGACCTTCGGACCCACCCAAGGACGTGGCATTGGGTGGCGTTCCAGGATGACTTGAAGATGATGGAGTTACACTTCTCGATGACGTTGAATTATTGTCGGGTGTGAGACGCTCAGTTTTTACCTGAAACACAATTTTTAGGCATTTCTTTAAATCTCTTCTTCTATTCCTTGTAAATTCTTTATTAATTTCATTGAATTTTCATTTACATTTCGAATTCAGGCTCTCGATGAAAAAACTAATTTATAACTTTTCTACAAGCTTAAAATCGTCCAATAAATCAAAAATGAAAATTTTAAATAGCAATAAACTATTCTTTTCCTCCACTTTGTTTTCTCTAAATTTTTCCATTAATAAAAATTACTTGAATTTAATTACTATTGCAATTTATAATATTATTCACTTTATTTATACTTTATTTATACCTTGCTTCATTTTGGTTGTGAGAGAACTTTCAAGACATCTAGACGTCAATTTAATGAACTATTTACACGCGAAATTCAAAATAAGAAAAATTTAATTAATAATAAATTATATTTAATTAATATAAATAATATATATATATATATATATATATATATATATATATAATATAAAATAATATAGGATTGCAACAAAAATTTTATTATTTTTCTCTGACTTTTCCGTGATTTCTAGACAAACTTTAAGCTTTTTTTCTGACCCTAAAGAATATTATGATTAATTCTAAAAATAATTAAATACTGAAAAAAATATTCCAACACATTTATTTATAAATTATTTCTTTAATTGTAAAATTATTCGAAAATATCAGTAACTTCATTTTCAACTCTAAATCAACTATTTTTAAGGATATAACTATTTTTTTACGGACAGTCAATTTAAAAGTTAGTCCAATGTCATAGTTTTGTAATTCAAAAGAATAAAACAAATTAAATTTTAAATTCCTCTTGGTGGAAAAGCAAAGAATTTAATTTTGAATATTTAAAACGATTAAAAGTTGCAATTAAATAAAAAATTATAATTGTCTGTCAATAAAAAACATTAATTAAATTTTAGGTTATGTAGCATGAATCATTTATTATTGACAAAAAAATTAAAATATTTATTTAAATATAACTTTAAAATATTTAAAATGTAGAAAACTAAATTCCTTACTATTCTACCAAAAGGAATTTAAAATTTAACGTGACTTAAAAAAAAATATGACCTTGAACTAACTTTTGTTCCGATTTTTTGTCAGATTCACACTTCCTTAATAATTTTTGAAAAAATTCTTTGAGAATTTGCAAATATATTTGTTTAAAATTAAATTTTAGGAAATTTTTATTATTCGGAAAATCTTCAATTAAATACACTGTAAGAAAATTTTTGGAATTTTTGCCAAAAAAAAATTTAGAAAGCCAATTCCACTAGTTATTTAAAAAAATTTACTAACATTAATAAAGGAATTTAAAAAAAAACCAAAAAGTTTTTATTAATTTAAAAACATTCCCATGAAAGAATGTAGAAAAAATCTGAAAAGTTTAGAAAAATTCTCTTAAACGTTTATCAAAATTTCCATATGGAAATATAAAAAAATTTCTGAGAATTTTTAAAAATTCCCATATTTACAAAAACTACTTTTTAAAAATTACCAGTTAAAAGTATAGAAAATTTGAATTCTCCAAGATTTTAATTTGAAACCTTTTCAAAATTATTCAATTATTTCAATACAAAAGTAAATAATTTATTGAATAATTGAATGTTTTTTGAAATTTAATTCTTGTAAAGAATTTTATCCACAAATTTTTACATAATTGAATTCTTTTGATGAATTTTAATCAAGTTTTTAAGAATAATTACATTTTTCGAGGAATTAGATTAAAATTATACTAAAAATAAAAAAATTCTGCGATGAGCTTTATTATTTATGAAAATAAAGGGATTCCAAAAAAAAATTTATTATTTATAAGAATAATTAAATTAAAAAAAAATTATTGTTTATGAAATTTATTGAATTATGGAGAAGAAATTTGTAAAGAAAATTTTAATTATTAAATTTTACTGCAGTTCTTATATTATTTATGAAAATAATGAAATGTTTGAGTACAATTTTATTAAACGTTTTTGTAAAAGAATTGAATTTTTTACTGAATTTTATAAAAATAGTAGATATTAAAAATCATTGAAATAATGAAGATTTTGGAGAAGAATTTTAGTATTTAAGAAGAAAATTGTGATTTTTACGAGAATTTTTTATAAAATTTAGAACATAATTAAACTTTTGTAAAAATAAATTTTTACTTTTTAAAATAATTGAATATTTGTCACTCACTTGTAACTTCTCCGAAATTCATTTTTTAAAAATATTTATAAATAACATTTTTCTATAAATCTATTTTTTTATAATTATTTAAACATATATTAATTATAATTAGATGTAGTTTTTTAACAAATATAACTAATTTCAAGAATTTGAATTATTAACATTTTGCAAAAATCTATGTTTTTTAAATTTTCTGAATAAATTCATTAAAAATTGATATTTTATAAAATTTCAAATTAAAACCTTTTGAAGTTCGTTTATTTATGAATATTATAATTGCAACTCTTTCAAAATTGAGTTAATTTTGAAATATATTTAAGTAAAATTTAAATTAAATAATTTCTAAGTACCTATAATAATTTTACGATACTTGTTCAATGAACGTTATTTAAAATGAAGTTATTGTCAGAAATAGAAAAAATTGACAGTTTTGGATTAAAATTCTTGGTGATTTCATAGTTGTGACGCGATCTAAAGAAAGGGACCTTAGAAGCAAATCACTTTGAGGTTATGTTAGTGTTATTTTTTTGTTGATTAAAAGTTGCTTTTTGCTTTTTGCAAATTAAAATCAGTATTTATGAAATATTTCATTTATAAAGAAAACTTAGACATTAATGATTTATATTGTCAGTTGATTCTCTTTTTTATTTTCTATTTCTAAAATTGCAAACATAACCTATAATTTTTTGCTTCTAAGGTCCCTTTCTACAGATCGCGTCACAGTTTATGAGTCAAACAAAAAAGACACAAAAATTTAAAATATTTTCTTATGAATTCTAAACATTTATTTTTTCCCAGTACTTATTCTAAATTTTCCTTGAACCTCCTGTCTCAGAATTATAATTACTGTAGTTATAATTAATATTTATAATCTTTATTCCAATTCACATTTCCTATTTATGAAAAAAAGTTAAATTAAAAATGATCAAATTCTATTTTTTTTAAACTGATAATTTTATGTCTAAAAAAAGTATGTAAGAAGTTGGCTAGTAGAGTAAATATTTTCTGAATCCAGAAACATGAAACGATTGACCAAGATACGAGATTCTATACTATATATAATAAGTATTAGACGCTTCTTATTATTCTCCTGGAGTTTTTCGTGGAATAAAAGTAAAGAATTTGATGAAGGTGGTCAACGCAGTATTATTCGCCGCGGGACGCTGTGCGGTTTCACTTAGAAAGATTCTCAACTGAGCGTAGGAAATATCTCAGTGCATTAATCCCGGGAAACAGATTGCACCTGAGATATGTTAATGAAGGCAACGCGTGGCGTAAGAGTTGATTCCTCACGAGCTCAGCGTGACACTAAGAAGAACGAGAGCCGATTGGCGCAGAATAGAGTCTCCGGTGCCTGCAAAGATCTTGCGGTAAATCTCTTTCTCGCCTCCGGAATCCTAACATCGTTCTGTTAAGATAATCTTCCTCCAGCGCACACTCAAAGTTGAACTTCAATATAAACTCACTGCCATGCCGTTCAATTATTGAAAAAATATTCACACTTATTATTTTTGTCATCGTAATTTAAGAAAAAACGAAATTTACTTTTTTGTGAATTTCAATTACACTTCCAATAGCTTTGTGTCTATAGAATTTAGGATCTCTTGATATTTGTAGATTTTAAATTAAATATTTAAAGTAAACAATATTGACAAAATATGATAGAATTTTTTTAATTTATGGGTAAAGTATGAAAAATGAGATGAATGGGGTTTTTTTTTCATTCACTTTCAGGCATGCGTTTGCGGATGACAAGTGGATGTTAAGATGCTTGAAAGACGAATTCGAGCAGTTCTTTAGACAGTCGTACCGAAGGTAAATGAGTTTTGTCAGGTGGCAAAGTTTATTCTTGAATGCTCTTCAAACCCGCGCGTGTTCAGAAGTAGAGTTCGAAGCGAATATGAAATTAAGTTTCATAGACTATCTTTTTAAAACACTTGAAATCTGCTGTAAATGTTAGGACAACATGGTTCGACGAACCATGTCCTCAATCGTTACTCAAAAATCTACTTCCAAATTTTATTATTTCTCCTAAATGTAAAAAAATTTTCTTTTAGTTTGTTTTTATGCTTATATGAGTTTATAATATATATGTAACTTTAGAGAAACAGAAAAAAACCGAATTTATTTTTGTTGCCATGATTATTTTTCTAAAATCACAAATTTCTTCCATTAAATTCAAATTTCGCTCTATTATAATTCTGTGAGTTGTTGTCCAGATGGCATGAAAACTCTCCCATAAACGAGATTTTTTAAATAATAAACTGGCAATGTCTATTAAAACTTAAAATTTACTCCTTTCTTACGATTTGGAGATATTTTGAGAACTTGCACTACTTTATATTCGCTAATAGTTGAAATAACAAAAAATATTCTCAACATTTTTGAATAATTCTTAGAAACAATTTTAAAACTTTCAATAGTACTCTTTCACAGCGTGTGATTGTCAGAAATTCAGTGTTAATTATCTTTCGACCACTTTTCTCTTAAAAAATATTATTAGTAAATTGAGCTGTGTAAGAAAGTCTAAAATCTAAGAAAGAAGGAAAGTAAAGTGACAAAGTATTAATAATTCAAAAATAAATTATGATAAAACACAATAAAATCGGAAAAGACGAGAAATTGATTAAAAGTGACCGTGACAACTAACAGTTTTAAAGTAATTTGTAATAATTAATTTTTAAAATATTTAAACTCGTGCACATTACAGACATTCTTTATTACATTTGAGATCTTCTTACAAAATTTCAGCTTAATTTATTAAAATATTTAAAATATAAAAGTGGTCGAAAAAACTACCATTGACAACCTAACAATCACATGCTGTCAAAACGATTCAATTATATTAAAGAATTTTTCGAAATCCAATTATTTTCAACATTTACGATTTTAATAAAATTTTATAAAAGAAGAGCCTAATTATTTAAAAAAAAACATTGATAATTTCTTCGGAAAAATTCAAATATTCTCACAAATAATAAAATTTTACATTGGAATTCAATTATTTTCATAAATAATAAAATTTATTCTCAGAAATTCAATTATTTTTATAAATAATAAAATTTTTTGTAGAAATTGAAATATTGAAAGAGAAATTTTAATTATTTTTACAATTAATAAATTTTCCAGTAGAATCATTTTT
Source organism: Leptopilina drosophilae (assembly GCA_032873175.1). Classification (NCBI taxonomy): domain Eukaryota; kingdom Metazoa; phylum Arthropoda; class Insecta; order Hymenoptera; family Figitidae; genus Leptopilina; species Leptopilina drosophilae. Next base: position 10,137,112 of record CM065480.1, read on the forward strand.
ATAGATAATATAATTCTTCTAAAGAATTCAATTATTTTAATAAATTATACAATTTTTCGTAGAAATTCAATTATTTAAAAAAATTTTAATAAAAGAAGAAAGAATTCAATTATTTTCATAAAAAAAAGATTCATATCAAGATTTCACTTATTTTTCATACAATAACATACAATTAGTGCAAATAATGGTATTAAATTTTTTTGAAAGAATTCTGTTACTCTTAAAAGTTTCTATAATATTATTTGCAGCAACTGAATTTTAAGAAATATTTAATTATTCAATGAATTATTTATTTTTGCATTAAAGTATTTAAATTCTCACATAAGTTTTTAATAAGAATTGTTTTAAAAATATATCTAAGCTAAAATTTTCGATAATAATTGAATATTACAGAACACGAAAAAAACCTTTAACTGGAACAGCGATAATTCGCTGCAATAACTAAAAATTTCACAAATATAGTGAAACTTGTTGTCGTTCCAGGTGAAGATTTTTTTTCGTATAGTATGAATTTTTATAAATAATAAAATTTCTAAAGATTTTTAAATTGAAGAATTCATAAAATATTAATATTGTAAAACTAGAATAATATTAAAATTTATATTTAAAAAAACTATTAATTTATTTTGTTCCTAAGAAATGATTAAAGTTTTAAATAATTTTATTTAATAATTTCATCTACGAAATAATTGACTTTTGAAAAAATTATAGATATAATTTTTAAAAATTGTTAAATTTATTCAAAAATGTTTTACAAATAATAATTTTTTAATTTAAAAAATTGTTAAAAAATTAAATCTAATTTTTAAAGAAATTTAAATTAAAATTGAGAAAATAATTGAATTTGGAAAAAATTTAAAATTGAAGTTATTAGCAGCATAATAATAAAAATGCTACTTTTTAAGAATTAATTATCTCTTAATTATTTCCCCGCTATTTATTATTTTCCCGCTGACCCGAATTCGATGTAAAAATTGAGTAAATTGCTCAAAATTTAAAAATAAACTCAAAAAAAATTGATAAAAATGTGATTTGAAATGAAAAAAGGAAATTTTGCGCTGACACTATACTAGTGTATTTTCGTGTAGTTTTTCACTGCGATTTCAAAGTAATATTCTCAATGTAGCTCAAAATTATGAGTTCAATCAAATGTGCTCAATTACTCGAATATAAAAGAATATATTAGAATACGCTAATTTAGTGTACTAGCAAGAAAAAGTTGAGTCTTTTGACTTTAATTTGTTTTTGTTAGCAGATCTTCTCGAATATCTCAAAATTTTGAGCTAATTTGATAATTTTGACTTCGAATTCGTAATCCGATTAAAAAAAATATATATAAATACATGAGTGTAGTGCCATAGCAAAAAATTTGAATTTTTTTATTTTAAATCGCTCTTTTTATCAATTTTTTCAATTTATCTCAAAATTTTGAGCAATTTTCTCAATTTTGACATCGAATTTCAATTTAGCGGGGAGAAAATATACGATAACATACTAGTGTAATGTGATACAAAAAAATATTAATTTTTTTAATTTTAATTCCGTTTTTTAGTCGTTTTCGGAGTATATCTGAAAATTTTGAGCAAATCTGCCTGTGTAATCTTTATAAAAAATGTCTATAGTAGAAGTATAATGTATATTATTACTTGAGGTGTATCTAGACCGTTCTGATTTTGTCGCCTTCTTCCTCTGGGAGGCCTTGGAGTTGCTGCCCCCGAAAGGTGGGCACCCTGGGGGCTTCCACCCCGGGCGTCGACCGCTGTATTCGCGGCCAGGATTGCCCCGTCGTTAGTTTCAGTATGTGTCGCTAAATCAGCTGCTTCTCCCCGACCTCCACGTGCCCCTGTTCCTACGTTCTCACCGGACACCTCGCCTGTAAATAAAAAAAGAATATTTCAACTACAGACCAAAAATTTCCCTCTATAATACAAAACCGAAAAATTAATAATAAAACTAAATAAAATTTAGCTAATTTTCAACTACGTAGGAATAACTATAAATTAGTTATAAATATATAATTCTAAATTATAACAAGTAATAATTATAACAATATAATTATTATCAAAGCTTCCCTATTGTCAAACTGTCACAATTTTAATCTCTTTAATAATTAACAATATAAATTCATATTCAAATCATTAATGCTTCTTACTGTCACAATTATTTATTATTCCTAACCGGAGAAAGAATAGATTAAATTTGTTGTGATTTATGCGGTTGTAAAATTTTCAAATTGTACCCTACAAAATTTATTTTATTTTTCCCCCAACTCCAAAACTATTATAAAGAATTTATTCTCACAAGATTGCATAGTGTGTATATAGGTTCTTGGATGCTTCTCGATTACATTTAACAGAAGAAGAGTTAAGTGATTCTTTAATTCTTTTGAGAAATCTTTTTACGACACTCATAAAAACGCATAAGATCTTTGAGGAAAAGAGAATGGCAGTGTACAAATTTACGACTGCAACTGTAAGTGATGTGTGCAACTTTGGTCTAAATCTATATAATAGTTGGAGAGATTTTATGTGCAAACTTTGATGACATCACCTTTTCAGATATCGAGTTTTTACGGTTCAATTCTTGAATCCCATTTGGAATAACTGATTTACGAATAAGTGGCTCTTAAAAGTCTATAAACAGAAGTTGGGTGTGAAATTATTTTGATAAGGATTGAAAATAAATTCTGTCTTCGTTAAATGTGAGGCGTCTTTATAGATCTGTATTCGAAATTTCTTTCTCCTATACTTAAAGGGGAGAAAAATTTTTTTTTAATTCAGTGTTTTTTTTAATATCACTATCACAATATTCCAAAAGTCGATTCCCATCGTTGGGAATCATTCTGAATCAGTCCAAATATTATTAGGTACTCAAAAAAATGTTCTATTATATTTATTTACGAATTTCTTTAATTGTGAAATTCTTCGATAACATCAGTAATTTACCTTTTTAATAAATATTATTATTATTATTTTTCCAAAGGAATTATGATTTTAAAAATTTTAAATTCAAATCTTTCGAAATTCAATAACTAATAAAAATATTTTCATAAACATGATGAAGTCAATATTTATAAAATGATTTCTTCGTGTTTTTAAAATTATTAAAAATAACCACGTGCTAAAATTATTATTTTATATAATAATAAGAATGCGTAGGATACGTGTTATTCTAACTTCTTCTAAATTATTTTCATCATTTACATTTAAAAGTTATTATTTTCTAAAATTTTTAACTAAAAATTCTTCATTAATTCAATCATAAGTTAAAAATACGAAAAATTTAGATTTTAAAGAATTGAATGTGAAACCATTTTAAAATTCAAATTTTTCTTAAAATTCAGGCTATCTTGCTTTTAATATTAAATTATGATCTAAAATTTTAACCAAAATTGATTTTTAAATCAATTTTTAATTTTTATTGGTAAATTCTACAAAAATTCAACTACTTAAATATAAAAATAAATAATTTATTCAATATTTGAATGTTTCTTAGAATTTACTTTTTACGACAAACTCAAGTAACAATATTTGAAAATAATTATTTTTTAAAAATAATTTAATTAAAATTTTACTGAAATTTATAAATTATATTGAAGAATTTTATAACAATTTTTGAAAATAATTTAAAACCTTTTAAATATAAAAATAATTTAATTCTTGAGATGAATTTCCCTATCGATTTATAAAAATAAATTACATTCTTGATGAGAATTTTTTTAAAAATTTGAAAATAATTTAATTTTTGCAAAGTATTTTTATTAATTCTCAAAAGAATGCAATTCTTGTGATGAATTTTGTAATTTATGAAAATAATTGAATTTTTATAAAAAATTGTATTAAAATTTCTTAAAATATTTGATTTTATGGAAAAATAAATAAAATTTTTAAGAATAATTGTATTTTTTAAGCAATTTATTTAAAATTGTATAAAAAACATTTAAAATCTATCCATGAAAATAATTGAATTCCTGAATGAAATGTTATTAATTATGAAATAAATTTAATGTTTTTATAGAATTGTATCAAAAATGTTTTCAATAATTAAATTTTTTTGATAAATTTTATGAAAATAGTAAATATTGAAAATCATTGAATTGTAAAAAACTTTTGAAAATAATTGAAATTTGCAAAGAATTTTATTTAAATTTTTTAAAATAAATGAATTTTCGGTAAAAAATTATTGTCATTTATTAAAAGATAATTGAATTCTTGATTGTAGATGTTCGTTATAATTTTTAAAAATAATTAATATACAAATAGTTCAATTCTTTCAAAGAATTTTTTTGCTTTTAAAAATAATTAAACTCTTTGATGAATATTGTTATATTTATAAAAATAATTAAATTTGGAAGAAGAGTTTTATTGTTTATAAAGATAATTAAATTTTTAACAATTTTATTAAAATTTCTAACAATAATTGAATTTCTGTAAAAAATTTTGTTATTTATCAAAATAATTGTGTTAAAACTTTTGAAATAATTAAAGAATTAAAAAATTTTTTAGTCTTGTCAAAAATTGAAAAAAATTTTAAAGGTTTTGTAATAGAATTCGTTGTACTTTCATAGTTTATAAGAGAAACAAAAAAATACCAAAAATTTGGAAATTTTCTGATAAATTCTAAAAATTTAATTACTTCTAGAACTTTTTAAAAAAATCCCTGACATTTCTTGACCAATTTTACTTTTCCTGATTTTTTTCTGAATTCCCTTGCCTGAGTCAACCCTGTAAAGACTAAAACACTCCTAAATTGAATTAATAATAATTATATTATTATTAATATCTATAATTAATATCTAAAAGAAAATAATTGTAGGTATTGTATAAGAAAATATTTATCTAAAAATAGGGTGTTGAATTTTTTTTTAGATAATTTAGTTGTCTTCTGTTAAATTTTCGCGATAATAGCAATCTGCATAAATTATGTGAAATCTTTTCACATGTAAAATAAAATTTTTGTTTTTTTTTCATTGTTTGGTGGCAATACGCAGGTTCTAGCGTTCACACAAGTGTCATATCTGATGATTTTATTTGCTTATAGAACATGTTGATGCTTTAGGACAAAGACTTACGTGGTATGTCTCCAATTGTCAACTTCCTGGAATCGCGATTGGAAATGGCAGTAATTCTGCTCGCTTTAACTCGTGGCTTTATTTCCTCTGACAGGTACATAAAATTGGAAAACGGACGAGCTTCGGATAAGTATATATGTGCATAATACTTTTAAGAGAGAAAGAGAGAGAGAGAGGCGAGGCTTGATCCCTAGCCTTCGATTATTGACAACGCCCCTGCTACGTGAACACAAGTGCTTATTTAAATAACTCTTGGATCCATGGACGTGACCGTGTATTTGGCTTTTGTGCAGCGAAAAAAAAGTGCATTTTTAAATTGGACTTCGTTTCTTTTTTCAACTTCGACATTAAATTAAAATTCAATTTTTAATTTCATTTAATGAAATTTAGTTTCGTTTCAGTTAATTTCACTTTATTTTGATTCCATTTTAAATTTAAAGGCACTTTGACTGATAATAAGTTTCTCAAAAGCGAAACTAATTTTCCCAGGTGCAATTTTGCACATAGTTTATTGTTTAAAGTAGACGTAACAAGTTTCCGAAGACCAAGAAATTTAAAAATATCACAAGAATTTAAAATCTGAAAAGTATTGTTTAAAACTGAACGTAACAATTTTCTTTCCATCACGAAAGGATTTTAATTAAAAAACATTTGCTGAAGAAACGCAAGTTTCTCAAGAGCGAAATAGACTTCAGTTCCGAAAAAGGTTTCAAGAGAGAAACAGTTTCATAATAGAATGCAAAAGTTTTTAAAAGAGATCCCTAAAAATCACTGCTAATTTATATAACTCAAAAATGGACAGACATCAACAAATTGTTCAACTAATGGGTTCCCATTTTGTAACGCGTGCTCAATTTTCAACTGTATATTTTGAGGGTCGTATTAAGCAGCCCGTTAATCAATGCCGCTCGTTAGCTCCCGATAATTCCCGGTAAATATCCGCCAACCCGTTCAACTTCTTTTCCTTACCTCAAACTTATTTCAACCTCCCAACGAAACCACTCCGCCTTGCCACGCGCCAACTTGTTGCATCTTCTCACACACATCTCAAAAATTTTTCTCCCATCAAATCCCTAATCGTTTAAATTTATTCATCACCAAATCAATCACATCCAAATTCTCCGTATCCACTAATTTAATAATAAAACCCGTTTTATTATTAAAAAAATTCAAAAATGTGAATGAAATTATATTAAATCAATTAAAAACATGACTTATTTTGCACCAATTATTTTATTCATACGGTTATTCCCCCCAGAACCTATTGCAGACAATTTTTGTCCAGAAATCCTCGATCTAGAAACACAGGAATGTTACATTGTTATGCGAAAAATTAAAACAGTTACAAAATGAAAATCTCTATACACTAATCATCGATCACAAAAAAGTGCAAGGAAAAGAGCGATAGGATCGTAAAATTAATAAGCTTCAATGGCAGTCTTGTATTTATATATGACTTTACTAACATAAATTGTATATTGCAAGTAGCAATAAATAGCTATATGGCTCAGATGAAAGATAACTACCGACACAACGATAAGAACATTATTATTATTGTTGTTTTTAGAGAGAAAAAAGTAATTCAGTTATTATAGAACATCATACAGAGTATTTACGTACTTGAAATAAAAGAAATGAAGGAATAGAAGAATAATGGTGTCAATAGCTCATGCACCAAGTGTTTCAAGCATAAAATGAGATAAAGTTAGCCAGAAAATCATCGGTGACCACACTGGACGCTAAGAGAATTACGAGAAAATGGCAAAGAAAATTTGGCGTGAAATTGAAATAGCAGAGTTGATATTCCTAAAGTCTGTTGAAGAAAATTAATGGTCAGTAACAATGTACAGTGACACATTTACGGATGCCACTGGAATAAAAGTCGGTAATTTCACTTACATGCTAACTGTTGAAATGAGAGAATAATTTTAGATAATTTTCTTTGTACACTCAGGGAAAAAGTTTATTTTCACTTAAAGAGAACGATTTGAATTGACCTATTTTATCTTACAGTCAAAAATTTTATGGCATTTTACTAAAACGATTTTGCAGAATAATTCTGCATAAAATTTAGCGAATATTTTTATAATCTTTCGCTAGAACAATTCGAAAGAATTTTTACATGAATTTTAGAAAATGTTAGTAAAATATAATTGCACAATTATTATTTGGAAATATTAAGAAAATTATTTTACAGTTATTAGTGATTATGATTAATATTAATTAAAATAAACTTTTTCCTTTTTTGAATTTCGCGCTAACAATTCAGTAAATTCCCACCTAGATGGCATGAAAGTTCTCTCACAAACAAATTGCGATGCATCGCCCAAAATTATTCAAAATGAAGAAATTATAGTTACAAATATTTAATTGAAATTCATTTATTATTTTGTATAGATATATTAATTAACAACATATTGTTAATGTTAATATATTACAAATTAAATTTTTCTCTTTTTTAAATTTCCCGACAAAATTTCAGTGACTTCCCGCCTAGATGGCATAAAAGTTATTTTAAAAACGAAGTGAAGCATCGCCTAAAGTTTTTAAGAAAAAGAAGATTTAGTTAAAAAATTTAATTGAAATTTAAGAAATTATTTTTTATAAGCACTAGTTAATTATATGTTGTTATTATTATTATATTACAAATTAAATTTTTTCCTTTTTAAATTTTGCGCCAAAAGTTCAATAAATTCCCGCCTAGATGGCATGAAAGTTCTCTCACAAACGATGTGAAACATCGCCTAAAGTTATTTAAGAAGAAGAAGTTTCTATTATAAACATTATGTATCAATTAACAAAATTATTTTTTATAGAAAACAGTTTTAACATATTTTAACATAACCTAAAATTTTTTGCTTTTAAGGTCCCTTTCTTCAAATCGCGTAACATATTATTTATAAAAAATTTATTTTTAAATAATATTTTTTCTTTATTCAATTTTGTGTCAATAGTTTATTACATTTTTATTTATAGACAAAATTTATTCCTTTAATAAACAATTATGGTTTTACTTATATTTTGTCTAAGTGTTTTTATTTTCGTTTCTAAATTATTTGCCATTGCTTTTTCCACCAAATTTTTTAATACAATTCATGTAAAATTTTAATTTAATTATTATGTTAATTTATCGCTATTATTTTATTTCCGATTAATTCTTATTGTCTACATTAATTAGAATTATTAACAATTAATTTATTATTGCAATTTACTATTTATTTTATAAATGAAACGAAAGTATTTTACATCCTCGCTAAGATTTATGTACTAGATTTGCTTCTCTCCGCTTGTGAGAGAACTTTCATGCCATCTAAGCGACAATTCAAAGAACTAAATGGCGCGAAATTCAAAAGTAGAAAAAATTCATTATTAACATTTTTAATTAGTTTTAATCAGTTTTCTTATTATATTAGTATTTAAGTAGTATTCATTTAGTTAATGTTATTAATAACATATAATTAGTTAATATTTATAAAAAATATCATAATTTGCTATAATTTTACTATAATTCGCGTAGACACTCTACAGAATCATTCTAGTAAAATTCAATATAACTTTTTCGATTTTGGTAGTAATACTTTTTATTAATTCAGTCAAGATTTTACTAAAAGTTAGTTTTTCTTCACTGACTCAGATTATTAAAAAGCATTGGAAGTACTTCCACTTGTTGAAGTTATAAAATCAGGTGGTTTTATATTCTATTAATCCGAATGCGTTAGCATTAATAGGAACTCGATAGGAAACAAAACCAACGGATAATTTTGCATTAATAACAAAGAAAACCAACTGATGGAATATAACGAATAAAAATAAAGAAAAAGGCTGCCAGCAAGTGGAAAAACGCATTATAATAGAGAAGAAGAAAATGAACCGATAGAATAACATTTCAATAATAATGATCAATACATAGGTATGTATTGATAATAATTCCGCAGGTATATAACCTTGAAAGTTTATAGAGAATGGATAGAATCAGTTGCTTCATTGGTAGGGGAAGCATATTGAGAACACAATAGCGGTCACGTGACCTGCAAGCGTTTATTACTCGGTGTATGTACAGTTCACTGAGGAGATAGTAAAACGATTTGTAACGACCGCGCCTTTGCACTGGTCTTCTCTTGGCGAAGCGGAGGTCGTATCATATATACGTCTAGGCTGAGTTCGACATTGGCATTCTTTTACTTGTCTTATTACGTGATGGACTTAACCTCGGCATCTACGATGCGAAGTCACTTGCAACTAATTAAATTTCATTGTTAGCAATCTCAACATGTTGCTCGCATGTTGCCAAGTTTTGCATTCAACGAGACTTTTAAGATTGTCAAGAAAAAAATTTTTACTGCTCTCAATTTTGTAAACTATGTTTAAAAAAAAGGAATATTCTAACAATTAAACATATTCTATAAAAATCGCACATTTTTGGATTTGAAAGAAAAAGCTTTTGAAAAGTTGAAATTTTCTTCTATACTGTTTAAATTATTCGGAAAAATTCTATAGAATTTTACTAGAATCATTCTAAACTTCCATCGTTTTTAGTATTTTTTTTAATTCTTCTATTTTGCTCCACTTCGTTTGTGAGAGAACCTTTATGCCATCTAGGCGGTAACTTATTGAACTTTTGGCGCGAAATTCAAAATACAATTAACCCTGAAGACTAAAACACTCTTAAATTCAATTAATAATAATAATATATCAATAATCAATATTATCAATAATGTGTAATTAATTAATATCTATAAGAATAATACAAAAAAAATAAATATTAAAAAATAAATAAATAAATATTACAAAAATAACTATTAATAATTTTAACTATAATTTAAGGTGGGGAAAATATGTTTCTTTTTTTTCTTTGCATTTTTATGCCAACATTGACAATTAGCATCAGAATAGAAAAAATGGAGCATTGGAGTCAGTGTGGTAATCGGTATGAGACGTGTGTGCAATTTTTGCACGCAAGAAATAACAAAAAGTCGACATTTAATCGTCCTGTTACTTTAAATTTGTTCTGTACGTCGGTTGTTACAACCATTCTTGATTGTAATCTTTGAGATTCTGTCTCGTGTTACATGAAGAAAAACGGTAACCGCCCGTCAGTAGAAAATACTGTAAACACGGCAAGGCGTACAAGTAACTTTTGTAATCATTGTCGTAGCATGCTCACCGACATTATGTTTATGTAAAAGCGTAACTTATCACGAATTTTAACTATTATTTTATCATTTTAATATATTTTATTGTTCCAAATTTTACTTATGTAAATAGTAATTTGTATTAATTTATTGGTTAAATTTATTAATTTTAATTATATAAATAATAATTTTCAATAAATTATTACTGAAATTTACTAATTTTAATTATAATGACTGGCTTTTTGTTTTTAAATTAGTATATATTTTACTAATAAATTAGTGGAAATTATTATTAGTAAAATCTACTAATTTAAGTTATTGCTGATTTTTTTCTCTTGAATTTGTAATTTTTACTAATAAATAGCAATTTCCACTATTTTCTTCCTTAATTTATTTTTTATTAGTAAACTTTACTAATAAATATCAATTTCAACTATTTTTTTATTTAATTCATTTTTTATTAGTAAACTTTACTAATAAATAGTAATTTCCACTATTTTTTATTTAATTCATTTTTTATTAGTAAACTTTATTAATAAATATCAATTTAAACTATTTTTTTATTTAATTCATTTTTTATTAGTAAATTTCACAAATAAATATCTATTTAAACTAATTTTTCATTTGATTAATTTTTTATTAGTAAATTTTACTAATATATAGCAATTTACACTAACTTTTATTTAATTTATTTTTTATTACTAAATTTTACTAAATTACCGTGCCATATAGGCGTCAATTTAATAAACTTTTGGTAGATTTTACAGATTTAAATTTTGAGAGATAATTATTTAAAAATTTCTGAATGTTCGAGTAAAACGAAATTTCCTTATTTCTTTTTTGAATAAAAAATTTATTTTTATAATATAGGAACATTAAAAATAATTTATAAGGTTTAATAAAATATTTTTAAAATATATTTTATTTAATCTTGTATTGTAGTGAGTAATTTTTAGAAAAATTACGAAAAAATATTTTGTTTTCATTCAATGTTCGGAAATTTTTTAAACATAATTAGAAAATCTTTCATGAAAATTTGTCAGTTTTCTTAAGGTAAATTTTTGTAAAATAAAAATCGTGGACCTTAAGCAGCTAAAAAAAGAATTTCCTTTTAACTAATGGTAGAAAGCGGAAACAAAAATTTAAAAAAAATAAAAATAAGTAAAAAGAAAAATAGATTGAAAAAAATTCTGGTTAGAATAATCTTCAATCTTGGTTTTAATTAAGATTTCGTGTTAAATATGCTTTTACTAGAAGAAAAAAATAAAAAGAAGGAAAAAAAGTAAAAGGAAAAAACTAAAAAAAGAATAAAAGTAAAAAAGTAAAAGAAGTAAAAAAAATGAATTAAAAGAACAAAAAAAGAAGAAGTTAAAATCAAAAGAAGAATAAAAGAAAAAGAAGTAAAAAAGAAGAAAAAATTTCAAAGAAAAAAGAAAAAAAATCAAATGAAAAAGAACTAAACGGAAAAAACGGAAAAAAGAAGTAAAAAAAAGAACTGAAAGAAGTAAAAGAAAAAAAGAAGTAAAAAGAAGTAAAAGAAGTAAATAACAGACGAATAAAAAAGCATAAGTTGTAAAAGAATAATAGAAAAAAAGTTAAAGAAGTAAAAGAAGAAGAAGAAGAAGAAAAAGTAAAGGAAGTATAAAATAAAAGAAAAAAGAATTAAAAGAAGTAGAAGAAAAAAGAAGAGGAAGGTGAGAAGGATGAGACGTGACTTTTGCAGTCATCACATCACACAATAAGTGATGAGGAGAAGCTGTACATATACAATGCATATTATCTAAAGGATTAGTTTGAAGATTTCTACATCCTATTTCATTTCTCGCGCTTTTATCATTTTGCAGACCAGGCAGCACCATTGAAACGTCCTCAGTTCGCAGTGTCAAGGTCACATCGTGAGTCTTGTACTATATGTGTAGGCGGAGACTCGTCTGTCGAGTCATTGCTTTGATTTATGGACTCTATTATAATTAATCGCAAAATCCTTATTGAATGTTGAGAAGGGATATACATATATGTATAATAAAATCAAAGTATTATCAACTTTCCAAAAAAACATGCGGACATACATTCATACATACTACTGTCACTTGAATACAAAGTTTGCTTTTTTCTGTCGTACATAGTATATTTATAAATCAACAATAATTAATAATTATTCTCCAAATTTAATTCTTATTACTTATTATTTTTAGTTCGCAAACGTTAAAATTTACAATTTTCAAGAAATAGTTTTTCTTTTAAAAGTTTTATAAATATTTTTTATTTTTTTCCACTCAATGATTTAAAAAAGAAGAATATTTATCTTATTTCTTTTTTTAGAGTTTTTCAAAGGATATCAAATTGATACAAAAAATGCATATCAAAAATATTGTTTTTTGTGTAAAAATTAATCTTTCTCTCAAAATCGTTTCGATCAAAAACATTCTGAAGTTGGAAGAAGATAAAAATTACAGTGGCAGTAAAAATATGTAAAGTTAATTTTTTACTCACTTTGCTTCAAAATAGGTCTAAAGAATAAAATTGTAAAAATTGTTTCAAAATATTTTGGTTCTAAAAAATCGAATAGCAAGTACACTTTTGTAAAACAATTTAAAAAAGGAAAATTTAATCTCCAATGTAACGAGTGTTATAATTGATTTATTATAAAGAAGGTGGAGTTAATATAATTTATGAAAAGAATAAAGTCGACGAAGGGATTAGAACCTTTTGAGAGTATAGCATTATTCTTTATTTAAAATCAGATATTATACGAATAGTAAACAATGGCTACACAATCGATAAAAGTCAAAACGACGAGCAACCTTCGCGATCGTGTACATTTCACTATGGGTGCAGCCTTTTCGCCGACAAGGCTTGGCAGGTTGAAAATAATATACGTAAAAGAGCGACGGAACTCGCTGTTTTCCACATTTTGCGTCGCACCATCTGATATAGAAGAAGCTAAGAAAAAACTTTGACTTTAACTTCAATGTTCACTTTCATTTTTTTATAAAATATCTCGACTGTGACTTTTACTTTGATTCTGACTTTCATTTCCACTTTGCCTTTTACATTGACTTACAAAGTTAAAATCAAAGTCAAAGTCAGAGTGAAAATCAAATTTAAAATGAAAATCTAATCAAAATTCAAAAAACCGAAAGTCAAACCTTAACAGAAAATACAAAATAATAGAAAACAATGTTCTAATTTTACGAATTTCTTCAATTTCGAAATTATTCGAAAACATCAATAACTTTTTTTAAAAATAAATATTGAATTATTACTACTTTTTGATAATAAATTAAGGTTTTCAAAGATTTCCAATTAAAATCTTTTAAAATTTAAAATCTTACAAAAATATCATGATAAACATGAAAAAGTTTTATGTTTTTATAATAATTAAAGATTTTCGAGTGATAAAATTATTATTTAATATAAAAATATTGTTACACTAACTTTTTCGAAATTATTTTCTTTATTTAAATTTAATTATTATTTTCTAGAATTTTTAATAAACATTTTTTTAAAATTAATTATTTGTGAAAAGTACGAAAAAATTAGATTTTCAAAGATTTGAATATGAAACCTTTTCAAAATTCAATTATTTCTAAAAGTTCTTGCTATAATGCTGTTAATATTAAATTATTATTATCTAAAATTTTTAACGAAATTCATTTTTAAATCATTTTTTATTAGAATACAAGAATTCAATTATTTAAATACAAAAATAAATAGTTTATTCAATATAATTCAATAGACATTAACAAAAACTTTTAAAAATAAATAATAAATTTTTTTAAGGAATTTAATTGAAATTTTACTGAAAAAATTAAAATATTTAAAACTTTTTAAAGAATTTTATTTAAATTTATAAACATAATTTAATTCTTGAGAAGAATTGAAATTTATGAAAATACTTAAATTCATGCAAAGAATTTTTCAGAATTTCGTTTGGATAATTAATATTTTGCCAGGAATTTTATTAAATTTTTTGACAATTACTGAATTCTTGAGAAGAATTTATGAAGATGATTTAATTCTTGACGAGTATTTATTAAAAATTTTGAAAATAGTTTCACTTCTGCAAAGTGAGGATAATTGAATTCTTTTGCAGAATTACTTAAACATTTTTGTAAATAATTGATTTTCTGCGACATATTAAAAGTTATTCATGAAAACAATTGAATTATTTTAATGAATTTAATAATTTTATTGAATTTAATTATTTTATTGAATAATTGACTGTTTCTTAAAATTCAATTCTTTCGTCAAGTTTTAAAAAAATTTTCAAGAATAATTGCATTTTTCGTAGAATTTTCCTTTTCACAAGAATTTTATTAAAATTTTTAACAATAATTAAATTCTTGGGAAGAATTTCGCTATTGATTTATAAAAAAAAATTTATTCTTGATGAGAATTTTTAAAAATTTTGCAAAATATTTGATTATTTTTTGAAAGAATTGAATTTTTGTTATGAATTTTGATATTTATTAAAATAATTGAATTTTGGAAAATAATTTAATTAAAATTCCTTGAAATAATTGATTTTACAGTAAAAATTTGGTTGTTTATCAAGATAATTGAATTTGTTTGATGAATTACTTGAAATTTTTTTTTAAATAATTAATTTCCTGTGACTCATTAAAAGTTATTTATGAAAATAACTGAATGTTTTCGTAGAATTTTATTAAATATTTTTTGTTAATAATTAAATTTTTTGAAAATAGTACCTAAATATTGAAAATCGTTGAATTGTGAAAAACTTGAAAATAATTTAAATTTGCAAATTTTATTTAAATTTCTTAAAATAAATGAATTTTTGGTGAAAAATTTTGTTATTTATTAAAAGATAATTTAATTCTTAATTAGATAATGGTTAAAAAATTTTAAACTAATTGAATTTCTTCAATTAATTTTAATGCTTTTGAAAATAATTTAATTCTAGTGATAAATATTGTTATTTATGAAAATAATACAAATTAATTAATATCTATAAGAAAATAATCATATTTTATTTAAGAAAATATAAGATAATTTAATATCTGCAAAATATTTTATTACTTTTTAAAAGAATTGTATTTTTCTGACGAGTTATGATGTTATCAAAATCATTGAATTATGGAAAAGAATTTTATTTTTTTATTTCAATGAATTTTATTATTTAATCAAATAGTTGAATGTTTGTTAAAATTGATTTCTTTCATCAAGTTTTAATAAAATTTTCAATAATAATTGCATTTTTTGAAAGATTTATTTAAAATTGTATTCAAAATATTTAAAATTCTGCGATGAAAGTAATTGAATTCCTTGATTTCCCTAACCTATGGCAACCCTGAGAAAAATCTTTGACAATTAAAAACTTTGAATGGTTTGATAAAAACATCGTTCCGAGTGTTTATATATATAATAGTACAATAGTACTATTATAATGATTGGAAGAGGTCAAGAAATAAAAAGGTGGGTGGGTATATCTCTGCATGCCGAAAAAGCGTGACCGACTTCACCGGCATACGATTTCGTTCGATTCGATACGTATGTTTCAAGAGTGGTCTAATTAATCGCGTGCATGTTCCATACGTACTGTTAAACGTAGAGTACGTCGTATCCTGGCGCACGGACGAGTAGAGAGAACGACAGACCACCCACGACAGGACCCCATCTACTCAGTAACTCAGTCGAATTAGCGACTTATCGTGCCCTACCTCTCTTCTCCATGAAGATCAATTGATCATTAGAAGCAAATTATTCCACTGAAATAAACCTTCGTTTATCAGAAATTTTTAAAATTCATTATTTCAAAAATCAGAATCATTACTAATAATTCTTATTTTTAATTTACTTATTGTTGTAATTTATATAATTATATTCATTGTTTTATAAACTTAAACGAAACAATTTTATATCACCACCGTGATTCGTTAATTCGAATCGCTTTACATCGTTTGTGAGAGAACTTTCATGCCATCTAAGCGGGAATTCAATGAACTATTGGCGCGAAATTCAAAAAAAGAAAAACTTAAATTAACATTATATAAATAATTTATAATTAATAATATGTTATTAATAAATATGTGTAAAAAATAATTGTAAATTATAACTAATATATTTATCTGCAATTTTTTTTCGTTTTAAACAACATTAAGCGTGGCTTCATTTCTTTTACGACAATTAAATTTTATGCCGTCAAGGCGTCAATTGAAAAACGTTTGGCGCGTAATTTAAATATTAATTCATTTAAAAAATTATGTTCCGATCAAAATTTCAAATGAATATTATTTGGTCCAAAAAATTACACTTGGTACGGTTTACATATGCATTTTTGGAATAATTTCAAAGAGGATTTTATTTGAATGAAATAAATTGAATTTAGTTAAAAAAATTCTATTTGGTTTAAGTTAATATTTACTCTCTAAATCTGAATTAGTGCGGATTCGTTTACTAATTTGAATTAGTACCATTTTTTACTAATTTATAGTAGTTTTTTACTAATTGCTAGTAGAAAATTACTAATTCAATTAGTAGACCGTATTTTTTACTATTTCAAATTAGTAAATTTTCTACTAATAATTAGTAAAAAACTACTAAAAATTAGTAAAAACAGTTACTAATTCAATTGGTAAACGAATCCGCACTATTTCATTAGTAGAAAACTACTAATTCAGATTTAGGGTGTATGCATTTTGTTTTGAAAAATATGATTTGGTTTAAATTGAATTCTATTTGGATCAAAATAATTCTATTTAGTTCAAATAAATATTATTCTGATTAAATAGAATTCTATTTGTTTCGAATAAATATTATTTTATTCAAAAAATTGTATTTGTTTATTTTTTTTATTTTATTTTTTATTTTATTATTTTTATTTTTTTGACGAATACAATTGTATTCATTTTAAATAAATTTTATTAAGTTTAAAACATCTATTTTCTTCAAAAGGAATTATATTTCGTTAAAGTAAGTATTATTTGCTTCAAAAAGAATTCTATTTGTGAGAGAACTTCCATGCCACCTAGGCGGCAATTTAATGAACTTTTGGCGCGGAATTTAAAACAAGGAAAATTTAATTAATATATTAATAATAATTACGAATATTTGTAAACTAATTACTTCATTTCTTTAAAAAATCCGTAAATATCTACCTAATAATTACTAAATGTAATGTAGAAATTATATTGAATTTTTTGGGTAATATCATTTTTATTATTAAATGTACTATTATTAAATAGTTAATAATAGTATTTATATAATTGCTAAATTAAATATTTAATAATATTTACTATTTAATAGTTAACTTTTTTTCTATAAATTATCAGAACTTTAATTCTTTTGACTCTGTTCAAAAAAAAGTTGTTTAATGTCTAAAATTTTAAAAAGTTCCAAAGATTAGTCCTCGTCACTGACTTAAAGATTATTATTTTATTTTAGTTTTTTTTTGAAGAATTTTTTTGAAACACCCATTACTGAAAACATATACCTGAATCGGAGACCCGAAATCTCTCTAAGTGACCCCGAGGTGGTCTAACTAAGTAAAGGTCGACAGCTAAGGAATGTTTGGGTCTATATATAGGTATATGGGATTATACAGCGCTAATGAACCTTCGAGGTTACCTCTCCGGTTACCTCTCACATGTAAATATCTCTCTTAGTAAAACTCGAAAGTTAGGCGTAAGCAATTGAGTCAACTATTTCAGACTTTACAGAAAAAAATGGGCAAAAAAAATTCCTAGTGTCCCATTACAAAGGATAAAATATGCCTCAACTAAAAAAATCACTTCGAGAGAAAAAATTATCTCAAATGCAAAATAAACCTTAGGTCATTTTCAGCGTGTTGGAAATTTGTTGACGAATCTGCAACATTTCCCTAAAGATTTATAATTCAATAATATTACTCTGACATATTAAAAAATTAAATTATATAGATTTTAAATGTTTAATTTTGGCTTTTCTTTTAATATCCGGAGTTCGATTTTGTAATCTGATTTTCACTTTCGGTTTGATTTTAATTTTGACATTAACTTTTTGATTTTGTTTTTAACTTTTGCTTAGACTTTTAGTTTGGACTTTGACTTTCGATATGATTTTAACTTCGGCATTAATTTTTTCACTTTCTTTTTAGCTTTAATTTTGACTTTTACACTATTTTTCTGAATTTAACTTTAGCTTTGACTTTCGATTTGATTTTCACATTAACGTTTTGATTTTCACTTCTGCTTTTATTTTGACTTTGACGTTACCTTTAAATTTTACTTTGACTTTGACATTAACTTTCTGAATTTAACTTTAGCTTTGACTTTCATTTTGACTTTGACTTTCGATTTAATTTTGACATTACATTTTTGATTTTTACTTTAGCTTTAATTTTGATTTTGACTTTCGATTCGATTATGACATTAATTTTTTGACTTTTACACTACCTTTCTGAATTTAACTTCAGCTTTGACTTTGATTTTGACTTTATGAATTTAACATTAGCTTTAAATTTTACTTATTTGACTATAAAAAAAAATGTTTTTTTTATTTTACTTTTATTTGACTTTTGTATTAACTTTTGACTTTAACTTTAGCTTTGACTTTCGATATTATTTTAACATTGATATTATATTATTGACTTTAACATTTACTTTGATTTTGACTTTAGCTGTCACTTTTACTCCGACTGTGATTTTGACTTTCAATTTGATTTTGTCGTTAAATTTTTTGGCTTTAATTTTTTGACTTTAACTTTAACTTTGACTTTAGCTTTGACCTTCACTTCGACTTTTATTTTGACTTTCGATATAATTTTGACTTTGTTATTAACTTTCTTTTTACTTTAATTTTAGCCTTAACTTTTGATATGATTTTGACGTTATCTTTTTGACTTTTACATTGACTTTGAAATTATCTTTTTGACTTCAAGTTTGACTTCAAAATTAATTTGACATTAGCTTTTTGAATTTAACATCAACTTTACCTTTCCTTTGACTTAGAATTTTAGAGTAAAAATTAAAGTGGAAGTGAAAGTCAGAGTCTAAATGAAAGTCAAAATTAAAGTCAAAGTGAAATGTTAAAAAATTATACCTAAGTCATAAATTTTGGAAAATAAATGATAACATTTTTAAACATTAACCTTCATCTAACGAAATTGAGTATTTGATTCAAGCATAAGAATTTTTTTCTTTTCATCTGCGAGTGCAGTTGGAAAAGGAACGCGAATTCGATACGAATAAAGGAGGACATCCGTTGCTGGGTATATATTTGTGTTAGCGTTATATGGTCATGCTACTCTTCCGATGCAAATGAGACTTGAGCCCACAGGTATCTACAAGGAATGAAAGCTCGCTGCAATTAAATTCTCATTGCAAGTCAGACACGTGGTACACGCGTCAGCTCGACGGTCACGGTGATGCCGACCTCGAGATCATTGATATCGCGCATTACGCGGCAAATTGCGGTCTATCCGCGGTCTTCATTCACTTGTTTCTACACGTAACGAATCATTTCCGTGACGAATTGCAATTCCCTCTCTCCAACTTTCCATTTATACGTGAAATTAAAAGTCTTAATTCAAATTACAATTTGGGACAATAATACTTGAGATGTGAATCCATTATTATTCTCCTGGGGAAAATTTACATTACGATGGTCATCAATTTCTGCGATTCAATATAAAGTCATCATTTCTTGAATTAATAAGTGTAAACTTTTTATTGACTCATGAGGGAAATAAATGTCATTAAGATACTTTTAATAGACTTCAGGTAATATTACCTAGCTCACTTCTTATGGATTACTAATTACTATTAATTAGTAAATAAATACCTTTTTGAATAAATACATTTTCGAACCAAATTCAACTTATTTGAACTACATACAAAGTTTTAAACCAAATAAAATTAATATAAAACAAAAAGAATTCATTTTCAACCAAATGCAATTTATTTGAACCCAACAGAATCATTTTTGATACAAAAAGTGTTTATTGGAACCAATAATAATACTTATTTGAACCAAATAGAATTCTTTCTGAATTCAATACAATTTTTTTTATAGAATAATATTTATTCTTATCCAATATAGAATTCTTTTTAAACCAAATACAATTTTCTGAAAATAAATAATATTCACTTAAGCCAAACAGAATTCTTTAATAACCAAATTCAAACTTATTCGAACTGAATAGAATTCTTTTTCATCCAAATATTATTTCGACTAAATAGTATTATTTTGAAGATTAAACTAAAAAAAATCTTTCTAAACAAAATACAATTAGTAAACCAAATAACATTTATTTGAACCAAGTACAATTTTTTAAATAAAAAATATTAATTCTAACCAAATAGGATTATTTTTTAACAAAATTCAATTTCTTTCAACCAAATAGAATCTTTTTAATTAAAAAAAAATTTTAACTAAATAATATTTATTCGAACCAAAAACGATTCTTTTAAGAACAAATAAAACTTATTTGAACCGAATAGAATTCTTTCTGGACCAATACAATTTTTTAATTACATAATATTTATTCTAACTAAACAGAATTCTTTTCGAACCAAATACAATTTTTTAAATCAAATTTAATTCTTTTAAATGAAATAATATTTATTCTAATGAAATAAATTTTTTCCTGTGCCAAATATTTACTTTAATCAAATAGAATTCTTCTGTCCAAGATAATGCATATTTAAACATAATATTATTTTTTTTAACAAAAAACCATTTTTCGAACCAAATAAGATTTATTTGAACTAAATAGAATTTTTTTGAAGTAAAAAATATTTATTCAAACCAAATACAACTTTTTGAACCAAATAATATTTATTTAAACCAAAAAGAATTCTTTTTGAAACAAATTTTATTTTTTTGTACCAAATAGAATTCTTTTTCAATCAAATAGTATATCTTTGAATCAAATAAAGTTGTTTCTGAACAAAATATCATTTTTTAATTGAAATAATATTTTCTTTAACCAAATAGAATTCTTTGTCGAACAAATTCAATTTATTTGAACCAAATATCTAATCTAAATAATATTTACTTGTATAAAATAGAGGTCTTTCTGAACCAAAAAGTATTTTCGTGAAGTGAATACTATTTTTCGAATGAAGAAGTATTGACTCAAAGGAAATAGAATTCTTTTTGATCCAAATCCAATTTATTTTAACCAAATAGAATCATTTTTGTTACAAAAAATACTTATTTGAACCAAATGCACTTTTTGAACAAAATAATATATATTGGAACCAAATAGACCTCATTTGGAAGAAAATAATAATTATCTGAATAGAATAGAATTATTTCTAAAACAATTACAATTTTTTTAATGATATAATATTCATTATAACTGAATATAATTTTCTCTGATCCAAATTTAATTTATTTGGACAAAATTAAATTCATCTAATTTGAATAATATTTATTTCAACAAATTAGAATTTAATTTAAACAAAATAATTCTTATTTGAATTGAACAAGATTTTTTCTGAACCAAACCAAATTTGTTGAATCAAATAATATATTTTTGTAATAAATTCAATTTTTTTGAATGAAGAAGTATTGGCTCAAAGGAAATAAAATCCTTTTTGATCCAAATTCAATTGATTTTAACCAAATAGAATCCTTTTATTAAGAAAAATACTTATTTGAATCTATTACAATTTGTTATATCAAATGTTATTTAGTTGAATCTTAATCCAAATGATACTTTTTCAAAGAATAGAATTTTTCTGATTCTTGAACCATTTTTTGAAACAAATAATATTTATTTCAACTAAATTGAATTCTTTTTGAAACAAATAAGACTTATTTGAACTGAAAAAAATTCTTTCTTAATAAAATAAAATTTGTTTGAATGAAATGTTTATTCTAACTAAATGGTATTCCTTATGAACCGAACAGAATTATTTTGAACCAAATAGAATTCTTTCTGAAACAAAAACAATTTTAATGAAATGTTTGAGACGAAACAATATTGATTTAAACAAAATACAATTGTTTTGAATTAAATATTATTTATTTGAATGAAATAAATTGCCTTTTGAAGCAAAGAAAAATATTTTTGTTAACAAATAATATTTAATTGACCCAAATAAAATTGTTATGAAACAAATAAATAATTGAATTGAATTTTATTGGTTCTGAATGAAATAAATCATTTTTTCTGGGTGTGGACTAACCTTTATCTGAACATGTGAGAATTATTGTTATAAGCTGCAAAATAAGTCGACAAGTTTTGCTTTAATCACATTTTCTGCGCCGAGCTACTGCGTCTGTCTTTACAAACCACTTACTACTTATTACCCGTTATGTATCCAACATACAAAAAGACTATTGACTACGAAAACCGCTTGTCAGTTTTACAACACTTTATACGTCATTATTCACTTAAGCTGATTTTCAAATTAACTATCACGATTACCGTAAATGCAGGTGGAATTCCATTTTTTCCAAAATCACTCGCATGATCAAATTTCAATTTCTCTTTACTTATTTCGAGCTTGGAAAGAAAAGAAAGAAATGGAAATTTTTAATTGTTTTGATAGAAGGGTGAAAACTTTAATTATTATTTTTCTTACTGTTGATATTAAGGCCATGTTCAATGGTCACGTGTTTCATTAGTGAAGCAGACAGAACACGTGACTACTGAATAACATGACCTTAATCCAAAGAGGACTTTTTGTTTCTTATTTTCATATTTAACTTTGTCACTTACTTGGCAGATATTTATTTATTAAACAAAAAACACTTTTAGAAAACAATAACAGATTCCGCGGTGTATTATGTAAAGGGATTAAATTTCAACCGGATAAATTGTAATTATATTTTTCTTCTTTCGATTGGAACAAACGAAAGGTGTTTGTTGTGAGCCGAGTCATGAAAGTTTAACCTCACGCGTTTACGTTAACATATATACATGCATAGGCGATCAAATTCGAAATAGTACGTGACCGGGTTAAACGTAAAAGGTTACCGTTTCCATAAATCGATAAGATACGTTTTGAAGCGTTACACCTTATGAAACATTCAGATTTCCACATGATTGAATTGTGAAAGGGTGGGAATTGCTACAGGTACCTTTTCCTATTCTCTTTTAACCACAAGAGATTCGTGGCCGAGATTAAAATACGCTGGAATTGTCGAGCGGCAATCAAAAACAAGCGTATCCATCTCTCGACAAGAGTGCATCGACGCAACAAATTTTTACATCCATTACATTTATAACCACGTACAGCAATAATACATCTTCATTGAAGATTTACATATTAACATAATTTAAAACATATCAGAAATCTTTCATTTTGCGTTCAAATTTTAACGTATAAATGATTACTAAAATATTGTTAAGTTATTATCATAGTTTTTTTGGCATGCCAGTTATTTTGCAGATATCAATTTAAGATAAAAAGCAAATCAAGACGTTGGTTCGCAATACTTTTGATTTATTCTTTTACTCAATTTTTATATCTGCAGAAAAACTGTGAAAGAATTCCATTATTTGTAAAAGGAAAATTATTTAAAAAATTATTTCAAAAATTATTATATAAAAAAAATCCATTCTGGAATAAATACCTCTTAGTTCCCAAAAAATTGACTGTCTTGGTTTTAAAAAGTTACTTCTTGAATATCATTCGCTTACCTAAAACAGAAAAAGAAACACATTATAAATTTTTCGTAGAAGTTTCCAAATAGAGTAAAACAATTAATACGAAAACAATAAATTCTGTCTGTACATAATTAAGAAAAAAAAAATATCTTAATATAATTTAGATAAGATAATCTATTCTAGTTCTAGATAATCTATTCTACTTCCTCAGTTTATTTCCTCTACTTTTATCCATTAATGAGAATTATTAGCATTAATCATAATTTACAGCATTTTTTAATCAAATCCAAATTTTTGAACCAAATAATATTAATGCGAACCAAGTAGACTTAATTTTAAACCAAGTAATACTTATTTTAACCAAATAGAATTCTTTCTGAACAAAAGACAATTTTTTAAACTAAATAAAATATATTTCAACTACACAGAATTCTTTTTAGAGAAAAAATATTAATTCAAACCAAGAAGAATTTATCTTGTATACCAAAAAATTCTTTTCGAATCAAATTTAATTTATCTAAATAAAAGAGAAATCTATTCTATCTAAAATTCTAAATAATATTTTTTTGAACTAAATAGAATTCTTTTTGTACAAGAAAATATAAATTTGAAACAAACAGAATTTTTTTTCAACCAAAACAACATTCTTTACCGATCAAATTCAGTTTATTTAAATAAAATAGAATTATATTCAATTCAAATACTAATTATTTGAACCAAATAGAAATATTTTCAAACAAAAAATTCTAATATGACCCAAATTTAAACCAAAATTAAAAAAAAATTTTTTTTTTTTTATTTTAAATTTTATTGAATTATTTTGAACCAAAATAATTTTTTTTCATTAAATAAATTTTTCTGAACTTGTTTGAACAAAATAGAATTTTTTTTTATCAAAATACACTTTTTTTTAAAGAATTTAATATTTATTTTAACCCCTTAACTGCGGTGACGAAGATTTGACGGCCAAAATCTTCGTCATCCGCAGTTAAGGGGTTAACTAAATACAAATTTATTGAATGAAAAAAATATGAATGCAAGAAAATTAGAATTCATTTTGAACCAAATACAATTTATGTAAACAAAATAGAATTTTTTTATCTCAGTAATTTTTATTTAAAACAAATAGCATTGTTTTTGCCAAAAAAATATTAATTTAAGTTAAGTTGAACTATTGTGAACCAAATAGAATTTCTTCTGAACAAAAAATACTATTTTGAATCAATTAGAATTAGTTTATAAAACAAATAATTCTTTTTAAACCATAAAGGTTTATTTTTGAGTTATTTCAAACCATAAAGATTTATTTTGAACTAATTTCAAACCAAATAGAATTCGTTTTGAACCAATTAATGATTATTTGAACCAAGCAAAATTCTTTCTTAATAAAATACAATTTTTTTACGAAATAATATTTATAAAAAATAAATATTCTAAATTTATTTTCAATATTTTACCTAGTAATAAAGAATAAAATTTTGTTGAATCAAATAATATTAATTCAAACCAAATAGAATTCTTTTTGAACCAAATAATTTTTTTTAACTGAATAGAATTCTTTCTGAAAACAATTCCCCTTGAACAGAACACAACATTTTGAACAAAATTATATTTAGTTAAACCAAATACAATTATTTTTTTATTAAAAGAATATTTATTTTAGCCTAATAAAATTTTCATTTAATGAAATAATATTTACTTAAAACAAATACAATTTTTTTTAATGAATTAATATTTAATTGAACCTAATAAATAAATTGAACCTAATTAAATTTAATTTTGAACCAAATAATTATTTTTGAACCAGACAATGTTTATTGGAACTGAATAAAATGGTTCTGAATGAAAAAATATTTTTTTAAACAAAATAGATATCTCTTTAATTCAAATTAATATTCATTTAAATTAAATAATACTTCTTTGAACAGAAC
Organism: Leptopilina drosophilae; assembly: GCA_032873175.1. Lineage (NCBI taxonomy): Eukaryota > Metazoa > Arthropoda > Insecta > Hymenoptera > Figitidae > Leptopilina > Leptopilina drosophilae. The sequence continues at coordinate 10,162,810 of CM065480.1, forward strand.
AGAATTGTGTTTGTACGTAATGCAATTTTTTGAACTAAATAGTATTCTCTGAGAACCAAATTTAATTTATTTCAACTAAATAAAGCTATTTTTTTCTAAAATAATAAATAAGTAAAAGCTTTTTTAATCTAAAAATTATTTTTTTTATTTGAAACAAATTAAATTATTTTGAACCAATTAATATTTATTTAAACCTACCATATATTTTTGGACAAAATAAAACTTTTTGTAAACAGATAGTATTTTTGGAACTAAATAAAATTTTTTGAATTAAATAATATTTATTTGAACCAAATACAAGTTTTATTTTCGCGTCAATAGCTCATTAAATCGCCTTCTAAACGGTATTAAAATTATCTCACAAGCGAATCGAGTGCGTTCGGTTCGTGAACTCGATTCACCTCATTTCGTTTGTGAGAGAACTTTCATGCCATCTAGACGGAATGTTAAGGAACTAATGGCGCGAAATTTAAAAAAAGCTTATTTCATTACTAAAAACACTAAAAAGTTTTAACGCCGAACGATGACACCAACTTCAGGGACCCAATTCAACTAAAACTAAATGTCTTTAGGACATTCAATGATCGTAAATTTTAGAAACAGGGATACTGAAAAAATAAGCACACATTTTTTATGCCAAAGCACGAAAAAAAATTGTCTCGAAAATGTAATTTTTATCAACAGAAAGTTCTAAAAATTGAAGGAGAAATTCGTTTCCCAATAGACAGGCGAATAAAAAATTCAAGGATTAAGAGTATGTCTAGAAAGGTATGAGAGGGACAGGAAGGAATGAATACAGTGACATGAATGACGACGAAGCGTACGTTGGTCACGTGGGCAGGACACAATGCTGGGTGCGGCCTAACCTGTGACACCAAAGGGTCTCGACCTTTATCCACACACAAATACGTATGTAGATTTATTTTACAAAACACAGACAAACACATTCACGAGCGCTCGGTGTATCACAGTCAAGTCTCTCGATATAAGCCCAACCCACGTCTGCCGCCAACACACGTTAATCCTCTACTCGTGGAATTTCAAAGCTCAAGAAATACAACCCAGAGGTCAGGTTAGCACCTCGTACGTGATCTAAGAACAAACACGATATTCTGAACTTGAAACCGTATTCCTTCAACTCTTACAATACTTGAAGAGGCAATCTTTTCGGCGCGAAAATAAAAATTACTTCAAGCATAGATGGAAAAAAAATTAATTAGCAATGATAGGAGAAAATAGACGCAGAAAAAAGAATAGTCAGACTTGATTTTGTAGTTCTTTTGTATGCAATCTTCAGTGCGTTAGGCAACAGTTAGTGCATACAAACGAATTTCCATGTGAAGACATACATGTGCCCTTGAATGCTCAGACGTTTACGACAATCCTCACGTACACCCCACCTACTTATCTCCCACATAGAGTATAAAAATGCTTTTACCCTTTCACACAATCTAAACTTATAATTCTGTCCGTTTTATTCTCTCTATCCAAAAAGGAACGTCGACAAAAATGCATAATCGAAACTCGAGTTTTTTTTATTATAAAGTAATAATAAATAAATAATAATAAAAAAAATTTTGTTGAACCAAAAACAATTTTTCGAACCAAATAAGATTTATTTTAACTAAATACACTTTTTTTGAAGTAAAAATATTTATTCAGACCAAAGAACCAAAGAATTGATTATTGAACCAAATAATATTTATTTAGACAAAATATTCTTTTTAATAAAAATAATATTTATTTAAACAAAAAAGAATTCTTTTTAAAACAAATTTCACTTATTTGTACCAAATAGAATTCCTTTTGAATCAAATAGTACTCTTTCTTTTTTTTCTACTTATTTCAACTGAAGAAAATTCTTTCTGAACTAAATACAACTTTTTAAATGATATAATATTTTTTCTAAGCAAATAGAATCCTTTATAAAACAAATTCAACCTATTTGAACCAAATATCTAATTAAAATAATATTTATTTGAATTAAATAAAGATCTTTGTGAACCAAAAAATATTTTCGCAAACTGAATACTATTTTTTTAATTAAAAAATATAATCTTAAACCAAATAGAATCATTTTCAATACAAAAAAATGCTTATTTGAACCAAATGCACTTTTTAAACAAAATAATATTTATTGAAACTAAATAAAATACTTGTAGAAGAAAATAATAATTATTTGAATGAAATAGAATTCTTTCTGAAACAAATACCTTTTTTTGGTATTATTTCTTCTTTATACCAATTACCACATATTTTTCAAATTATTTAAATTAATAATAGTATTTTCTCGTTGAGAACGTTCGAAGTTTAAATAATAAAGTTTAAATAACTCGAATTTTTGAAGTTTAAATAAAAATTAAATATAAATAAACTGATTTAATAAAATTTTCCATGAACTAACCACAAAAAGTCACTAAAAAATGTAAACATTATAATTATTACAGAGGGATTTATAATTTCATTGGTTATTTACTTGAAAAAACATTATATTGCATTTTCGGTTCAATCAATATTTTTATAGCATACAACTTCAACGAGAATTTTATTTCACAAATAATTTCAATTAGATTTTTACTCCAAAAAATTTCCAATTAGAATCATACAGCACCCCCTTTTGAATTTTGTAAAATTGAATTAAAAATAATTAAATTTTTTCTATTTTCATTACAATTTTTGAAAATCAACTTCTGAAGAATATTAATTGAAAACTTTGAAAATAATTAAATTATCAAAAATGTTATTGAAACCTCTTTGAATGTAAATTTAAAAATTGAAAATTATTATAAAATTATTATTATTATTAGCTTCGAATGTTTTATAATATTCAATATAATTAAATTCTTGCAAAAAATGTTTTAATAATAATTAAATTTCTTCGAAAAATTTTGTTATTTATAAAAATAATTGAATTCTTGTCAAGAATGTTATTAAATTTTTTTTTAATAATTGAATCTTTCTGAAGAATTTTATTATTTAGAAAAATATTTAAATTCTTTTAAACAATTTTATTAGAGTTTTTTGTTAATCTAATAAAATCCTTTTCATGAATTAAAAAAAATTTTTTTCAAAGTAATGTATAGTTTTATTAATAATTTTAATATAATATTTTGAAAAGAATAAAATTGTCAAAAATGTTAATGAAAAATTTTTAAATTTTAATTAAAAAAATTAAAATTAATGCAAATAAACTTCTGATTTTTTAAAATTCAATTATTTTAAGTATTTTCAATTTACGTTTTTCGAAAATTCTAATACATACAAAGAATAATAACTTTTTAAAATTACTCATTTTAAATATTTTGGAAAAACTTTTGTTTAAAATATTTAATTAAAATTCATCAAAAAATTAATTACTTTTTTGAAAATATGTTCAAAAACTTATTTTATTCGAAAAATTACATGTTTTTAAAGTCTAATTCTTAGAATTATTTTATCATAATTTTGTATCATATCATAAGTTTTGTCCACTTTGTTCGAAGATAAATTATCTTCGAACAAAGTGGATAGAACATGATATAAAAAAAGTATGTGTAATTATGTGCAAAGTAAATAAAACTTCATAAAAATTTACTTTTTTTAAAGTTATTAATTTTTCGGGAAATTTTATTATTTATGAAAATAATTGAACTCTTATGAAAAATTAGATAAAAAATTTTTTTGAAAATAATTCGATTGCTGAGAAGAATTATTTTATAATTTTTGAAAATAATTGAATTTTTGTGAAGAATTGGATTTTACAGTTTTTGTTAAAATTAATTGCATTTCCATGAATATTTTTTTTATTTTGTGGATCTATAATTGAATTCATATGAAGAATTTTTTAAAACTTTATTGAAAATAATTCAATTCTCGTAATAAAATTTATTATTTGTGGAAATAATTGCATTTTTGCAAAGAATTTTAATAACATTTGTCGAAATTGATTGATTTTTTTTCGGAAAATATTGTGAATATTTTATTTTAAATAATAATTGAATTTCTGCAAAAGAATGTTACTATTTATGAAAATAATTGAAATTTTGGGTAGAATTTTATTCAACTTTTTTTTTAAATAATTGAATTCTTTCGGTGAATTTTATTAAAATCGTAAATATTGAAATTCGAAAAATCGAATCGTTTCATAGAATTCTACTTAAATATTTTCAATTGTTTTTGAGAATTTTTAAACAAATTTTTTAAAAAATTATTTTTTTCTTTCAACTGTATTAACGAATTTCAAGCTTTGTAAATTCTTAAATAAAAATAGCTTTTAGTGTTACAAATGTTAAAAGCAACCAAATATTAGCAAATTGTAAAAAAGTAGTAAATAGTAGTTTTTAGTAGATGAATGGGAATCCTAGGTTATGTTTGTGTTATTTTTCTTTTATTGGAAGTTTCTATTTATTTGTGTAAAACTAAAATTTGTTTTCATTACTTATTTTGGATGTAATGAATACTTAAATCATTGTTTTACAGTAAAAACTCAATTATCCCTTTGCGTATTTTCATTTCTAGAATTTCAAACATAACCTCAAATTTTTTTCTTTCTTAAATACCTTCTTAGCTTGTTACAATTAGTCATAAAATTTTACTTCAATATTATTTCCCAACTACTTTAAACTAAAATTTTGATTAAAAATAATTTTTAGCAACTTGAAATTTGCCAATTACTTGAATAAATAAAATGACGAATGTAAAGACTAAACCTAAAAGTGAATTTTAACCGTTGAGGCAAATCTGAAACGAAATTTATTTCTGAATTACAGACCGCAGAAGGGTTTTAAGATTTCAAGAATTTATTTATTATTTATGAATAATTCTGATGTCACGAGACCGGATGTCGAACAAGAATGTAGCGATTAACTAGGGATTTCATCCGTTTCGACGCACGTTCACGTCATACTTGGATGATGACAACACGAAGAGCACAGCAACACTTGTCACGCTTTCGCGCCTTTCGAAAGTTTATTTCGAATCTCCACCAAAGAAATGTCGTAAAATTTAATAATTGATTAGCAGATAATATTAAGGAAGAATCAAATTTGGTGATTTAGATATCATCCGTATTTGTGCTACTATAAAAAATTTAGACTCAGTAATTTTTATTTTTTATTATTATTTTTATTTATTATTTTATTATTTTATCTTTTCCAAAACATTTCAAGTTCGAATAGTTTTGAAAATCGATTTAGATTATTAGTTTAGATCGAATGAATTTTGAATCGACTGAAAATCTGATTTCTATCGGATTTGATAAAAATTCAACCTAGTAACAAAAAACTTGATATGGGTAAATATTTTAATGCGCAGGGACACATACTAACGGTGAATATCCGTTTTTCTCCGGTTAGAAGATTCTATTGTATTTGTCATTGGTGCCAAAGGGGAGGCCAAAGGTGATGTGTCATAAGGTGAGGATTTCAACATTGTGCTCAATGATCCCAAGACAACAACGAAGCAACATACAAATGATGGAATTATTTTCTCTCGCAGGTCAACGACAAACATTCGCCATGGTTCGAAGATCATTACCCATAAAGTGACTCTAACATAAAGAAAAGTCAATGATGCAGAGACACACAAGTCTAATTAGAAATTAACAAACATTAAATAATTAAACTGAAATTCAAATAATCCAAACTAAACTTCAAGTAATTCAACTAAAATGAAAATATTTCAACTAAAATAAAAATTCTCCAATAACTATACTTTGAAGAATGCAAAAAAATGTAGATATCTGCTTTTATCGTATTACTCGGATCAGATAAGATAAGTACCGCAATCAATTATTTCCTTTTTATTGAAATTCTATCAATACTGTGATCGATTTAACGAATACAATTGTATATGAATATTTGTGACGCGCTTCTAGAAAAGAAGAAGGCAAATAATTTGAATGTTGTCATTGTAATTTTTTGTATGAAAATGCACAATGTAATCAAATTTTCACTGGTTTAGTCTTTATTAGATACAAACTAGTTGATAAAAACTGATTTTAGTTTTATCTAAACAGAAAATTATAGTTTAAGGTATAAAGATACCACAAATGTAACCTTAAACAAACACAAATATTAACCTTTAGCTTCTTAGGTTCCTTTTTTCGGAGCGTGTCATTTACTTTAATTCACTGTTATGTTAAAAGTATTAAATTGCAACAAATTGGTACCAAAAATAAGGATTAAATCAAAAGTTGATACAAATTTTTAGTATCAATGTGATCAACATTGCAGGGTTGCCACAGGTCAGAGAAATCAGGAAAAAGTATAGAATTTTCATTAAAAGTACTGAAAAAATTAATTTTTTAGAATTTATAAGAAAATCCAGAGTTGTGGTGTAATTTTTCTTTGCCTCATAAACCATAAAAATCGTCACGAATTCCAATGAAAAACACTTCGATTTTTTTCTCTTTCTAATCGAAATGAATTTTTCAATATTATTTTATTATTTCACAAGTTTTAACGCAATTACCTTGATAAATAACAAAAGTCTTGACAAAAATTTAATTATTTTTAAGAATTAAAAAAAAATGCTTTGTAAAATTAAATTATTTTCAATAGTAATACAATTTTTAGGAGAAGTTTAATTATTTTCAAAAATTTTAACGAATGTCTTGTCAAGAGTTCAATTATCTTTATAGATAGAAAAATTACCTTCAAAAATTCAATTATTTTCAAAAATTAAAATAAAATTTTTTTCAATATTACAATTATTTTCAAAAGTTACTCGCAATTCAATGATTTTCAATATTCACTGTTTTTTATAAAATTTATCAAATAATTTAATTATTGAAAGAAATATTTCATACAATTCTATGAAAACATTAAATTAATTTCATAATTAATAACATTTCATTTAGGAATTCAATTATTTTCATCCCAGAATAACTCAAATATTTTTAATACAATTTTTAAAAAATTCCTCGAAAATTGCAATTATTTTTCAAAATTGTATTAAAACTTGACGAAAGAATTAATTTTTAAGAAACATTCAATATGATTCAAAAAAATACAACTCGTTGTGATATTTTAATTATTTACATAAAAAGCTTTTAATTCATTCCAGAAAATCAGTTATTTTCAAAACATTTTGGGTAATTCTGGAAAAGAATTTAATTATTATGATACACAACAAAATTATCGCCGTGAAATCAATTATTTTAGAAAATTTTAATAAGATTCGCTTCCAAAATTCCATTATTTTGACAAGTATCAAAATTTATTACAAGAATTCAATTTTTTTGAAGAGTAATAAAATTATTTGCAAAATTTCAATCATTAAAAATTTTTTTTTTAAATTCGCGTCAAGAATTAAATTACCTTTATAAGTTGGTAGCAAATGCTTCTTAAGGAATTGAATTATTATCAAAAATTTTAATAAAATCCTGGACAATATTTAAATTATTTAACCAAAATTTTAAAAAATTCATCGCATGAATTCAATTAATTTTTATAAATTATTACCTATTATTTAAATGTTTTTCAGGAATTTAATTATTCAAAATTTTTTTTTAATTCTCCAAAAGGTTTTCAATTTTATGTTTAAAAATTCTTATAAAATTATTATTATAATAAATTTCAGTAAAATTTTAATTAAATTCCTTAAAAGAAATTAATTATTTTCAAAAGATAAGAATCATTTTAAAAAATTTGTAAGATATAAATTTTAAATTATTGAAAAAATTATTTATTTTTGTATTTAGATAATACAATTTCAAAATGAATATCGGTTAAAATTTTAAATAATAATTTTATATTAAAAGTATTATAGCATGAATTTTTAGAAATAATTGAATTTCGAAACTGTTTCAAAATCAAATCTTTGAAAATTAAAATCTCTCATACTTATTTATTACCTAATAATTGATTTGAAGAAGAATTTTAGTTAAAAATTCTAGAAAATGATAATTGAATTTAAATTATGAAAATATTTTCGAAAAAGTTGGAGACACTAATATTCTTATACAAAATAATAATTTTATCACTGAATTATCTCGAATTATTATAAAAACAAAAAAAAATTGATTTTCGACTCGGAGTGATCGATTGCTTGATTGACTTTTTCATGACTATATTAATATTCTTTAAAGTTATTGAATTTCAAAAGACTTGAATTTGAAATTTTCGAAAATCTTAATTTCCTATGAAAAAATAATAATGATAAAATATTTATTTTAAAAAATAAAACTGAAACTAGCACCCAGTTATCAGAACCCACCTATTTTGAAAATTAAATTTTAACATTAAATATTTTTTATAAAGCTGTAGTTTGTACCCAGCTATCAGCAAGCACTTAATTTTTCAAAATTTGATATTGGTTTTAAGCAAAAAAATATTTAACTTCCAAAATTTATCATCTAAAAGTAAAAGAGTGCTGACAACTATAGGTATCAGTTTCAACTTCATTTTAAAAAAGAAGATTGATGTTTTCAAATAATTTCACAATTAAGAAAATTCTTAAATAAATGTATGAGAACGTTTTTCTCAGTATTTCTCAGATGTAAAAATTCTGTCTGGAAAAGTCAAGGAAAAACAAATTTAATTTTTTGTTCAAACCCCTACTTTGGTATTAATTTGATATAGTCTTAAGAAAACTGTGTTTAAATATTTATTATTTGTTGATATTTTCCTCCAACACCTGTTATGGAAAACCTATTATCAAATTAGAAAATAAAATCACTTATACTGAAATACTTTACTGAGATAAAATTATTGAAGCAGAGCACTCTTTTAGGTTTGAATGATTTATGCTAATTGATTGAGCGGTTAAGATTCGCCTGGATAATGTCAATTTAAGATTTCTGTTGATGACGATGATAATCCGGAAAGACTGGATTTGATACAGTCTCAGGAAGTTTTTATGTAGATCGCTTCGAAAGTGACATTATATTGACGGCGTGGAAAAAGAAAAATGGAAATGAAGGGGTCACTTTATCATTATCACTTTTAAGATCGAATATTAATAGCAAGATATTTTCATTAACTACAAAAATCTATTAGTTTCCCACTTCGGAATTGAAAAAAAAACAAAAAAAAATTAATTTTCGAATTTAAAAATATTGTTTCCCTCCAATCATTAGATGATAAAAGTTGTAATATTCACCCACGTGTAAAAATTGTTTCAACAAAAAAGTGGTAAATATTTTTTTCAACCATTAAGATTATAAGGGTTTTTTTGCAAGGAGACCTAATCTAGTATTTCTAGATGTACCTTTTTAGACGCTGACATTAAAACAGGTTAGCGGTGTTCACTTACTGGAGAGACAGTGTCGAACACGATCCCTTCGCCGAGACACTAATCCTTTAATATCGCTTTACAAGAAGAATCGTAATCCCTTGAGTGTCAGGACGAAGGTATAGATGACACAAGTTATCGGACTGTATCTGAAACTCCTCTATCTCTATACTAGCTATAGTTGGTAATTCGCTTCGCATGGTTCAAAATCTCTTCGTTTTTTGCTTTAAAAAAAAGCAAATAACGTATAAGCTCTTACGCTCAACGTCAATTTCAGAGCTGTCGAGTGAAAAGAAAACTATATAAAAAAAAGTCAAGGCATCCTTTTGTACAGAACTGACACACTTTTTTCCCAATATTTATTTTATACTTTGAATATCCGGTTATTGATAAATTATTACAAAGTGAATACAAAGTGTATTGTATTTGTATTCTTTCATCCACTACGTAATTTTTATGTTATTGTTTGGCATGTCAAATTTATTTTTAAATTCTTAGTTTGATTTATTTTGTATTTCTTTATGCAGAAAATATGATCATTGACACAACAAACTAATTTTGTTTATCTCTGACTGTTAACTTAAAAGTATCAAATTGTAACACGAATTGATACCAAAAATTTGCGGATCAAATCATAAACTGATCCAAATTTTTGCTAACAATTTGATTGATTACAGCAAACTGTGGCTAATTTTGACTGTTTCTCTGACTCTAAAGAATATTCCGAAAATGCCCCACTAAAAATTAATGTTTTCGTGAATACCTAAGTTTTGTAGAAAATTAAATAATTGCCAAAAAAAATGTGGAAAAAAATAATGCAGTCATGAAACACACTGCCGATTGTGAATGTTAATTACGTTCTTAAAACAAGTTGCATAGCCCTAGGCGCATAGGTTTAACAAACTAAAAGAAGTTTATCAATTAAAGTCTATAACGTGTGCGTTTATAGGATGCGTTAGCATATGCGATGTGTCACTCCATAAGGCGATGGAATGTACCCGTCCCGTCACTATATACACGGATGGATAGCTTTAACTTGACGATCTGACATTTTGGATTGGAGACATTCTTACTTTACACCATGAGTCACGACAACAAAACGTGCTTTTCTATTTTTATGAATTTTAAGAGACACCAGTTAAACGTGTGCGCGAGCGCGTTAATTGGCAGATTTAAAATAAATGATTTTATCTGGAGTTTGTTTAGAAAAATCGTTACATTCTTTTCAGACTCGCAGAAAAAAATTTTTTATTTTTTACGCTGGTTATTAAAAAATGAATTTTTTATTTCACTTTTTACTTTTACTTTGACTTTTTCTTTGACCTTCACTTTGACTTTGACATTTACTTTAATCTTCAATTTTAATTTAAATTCCACTTTCAAAGTCAATTTAGCGGTCGAAGTAAAAGTCAAAGTGAAACCCAAAGTCAATGTTAAAGTCAAACTTTGACCCTCACTTTGACTTTTACTTAAATCTTACCTTTTACTTTGACCTTCACTTTGACTTTTACTTAAATCTTAGCTTTTACTTTAACCTTCACTGTGACTTTGGCTTTTACTACAAACTTTAATTTTCACTTTGAAAGTTAATTAGAAGGTCAAAGTAAAAGTAAACGTCAAAGTCAAAGTTTGACCATCCATTGACTTTGGTTCTAACTTTAACCTTATCTTTAATTCTGCCTTTGGCTTTTAATTAAACCTTTAAATTGACTTTCATAATGTTAAAGTCAAAGTGAAACCCAGAGTCGAAGTTAAAATCAACCTTAACATTAGCCTTCAATTTAACCTTAGTTTTCACTTTGGCCATCATTTTCACTTTAACCTTCACTTTGGCTTTAACCAAAACTTTAGCGAGGCACATGCTTATTCCCGAAAAGTTTTTTGACAAAATAGTTATTTGATATAAAATTGTTTAACTTAAAGTTCACATCAAATAAATATTATTTATCATAAATTTCATTGCACACAAAAAACCATTTAACTTAAATAACATTTGTCATAAAATTATTCATTTAGCACAAATTTTATGTTACATAGAACTCATAACTTCCACTTGACATAAAAATTACGTAACGTAAATTTCTTTTAACACAAAAATCATTTAACATAAATTTCTTCTGTCAAAAAATTCATTTAACGTAAATTTTTGATTGTTGTGAAATTTTTTTCACATAAAATTCATTTGACAACAATTTCATTTGGCATGGAAGTCATTAAACGTAATTGTGATGTGACACATAATCAATTTGACATAAATATCATTTTACATAAAATTCACCTGACCTAAATTTCATTTGATGAAAATATTATTTAACATCATTCTCATTTAACATAAAATTCACCTGATATAAATTTCATTTGGCATGAATTTCAGTTAACATAAAATTCACTTGATATAAATTTCATTTGACATAAATATCATTTTACATAAAATTCACCTGACATAAATTTCATTTGATGTAAATATTACTAAACATAATTCTTATTTAACATAAAATTCACTTGATATAAATTTCATTTGGCATGAATTCCAGTTAACATAAAATTCACTTGATATAAATTTCATTTGTCATAAATTCCATTTAACATAAAATTTAAATTTACTTTACATAAATTTCATTTGGTATAAATTCCATTTAACGTAATTCTTATTTGACATAAAATTCACTTGACATATATTTTATTTAACGGATGAGTCATTTGACAAAATTCAGTTGACATAGATTACATTTTACATAAAGATAATTTGATATGAAAATATAGGCGCGAATTTCAAAATTAGCAAATCACAATGTTGTTTATAATATCTAATTGGTAATTATGTGTAAAATCAATTTTATGTCAAGTGAGAATTTCGTTGAATGACTTTTATGTCAAATGCAATTTATGTCAAATGGAAATCATGTAAAATGCCAATTATGCAATAAAAACTGTATGTTTAATGAAATGTGTGGCTAATAAATTTCAAATTAAATGTTTTCTATACCAAATAGATTTTATGACAAATTATATTTATGTTAAATGGTTTAATGCCAAAAGAGTATTATAAATAATATTTCGAGAGTAGTCATGCGTCTCACTTCAAGTTTCAATTTGATTTAATTTTCATTTTAAAAGTCAATTTAAAGGTAAAAGGGAAACCCAAAGTCAGAGTTTGACTTTAACAAAGTCAAAGTTAAAGTCAAAGTTAACGTCAAACTTTGTCTATGATTGACTTTGATTCTAATTTGAACCTTATCTTTCACTTTGACTTTTACTTTGACCTTTAATTTGACTTACCAAGTGAAGGTTAAAGTCAATTTGCTTATCATAATTTATTATGATAAGCAAAAATGATAAGCCAAAGTCAAAATGGAATTGAAAATCAAAATTAAAGTCGAAAAATCAAAGTGAAAACCAAATTAAAATTCGAATCGAATGTTAAAGTTAAAGAGTCAAAGTAAAATTACAAAAATTCGAAAAATGTCTAATAATAGGAAATAATTATTAATGACTAAACATAAAAAAATAAAATAACACTTTTATTGTGATTGTTACAGTACTGAAGGTCAGAAACTAAAGACATTAAATACAAGCGAATAAATGAACATAATTGAGCAAAGTTAAAACAATAAAAAAAAATGCAAACAATTGAATTGTTCTTGAAACTTGAAATAATATCGAAACCTGTCTCTTTCAAAGCTGTTTCTTTCTCTCTCTCTCTCTCTCTACACACATTATTAATGTATGTTTTCGTAACTGTTTTCAATAAAAATAGAGAAGCATAATGAGATCAATCGAATGCTGGAGCAAAAAAATAAACATTTGCTTGCACAGGTTCTTCTCATTGAATTTTCTTTCGTGAAAGGAATAAAAAAAGTAACAAAGAAAACAATACACTTCATGAAAGACGTCTACTCGACAAGAATCATATACCAGGGATGGAAGATCGATGGCATTACTAAAGTTGGTTATCTCTCTGTGCAAAGGTGGGCCAAGAAAGCAGCAGTTCAAAGAGAAAAATGAGGGGGGGGGGTGGAGAAGAGAAATGGTGGATAAGAGATGAGAAGAAGAAGAAGAAGAAAAGAGAAGAAGAAGATAAGCATTGACGAAGAAGAGGTTCACCGCCAAGGTGCACCTGTCGGGTCATTAGGTATAAACAGCAGGTAGAAATCCAGGGCTCGGTGGTCGACTCTGGATGAAAGACACGATTCTACAGAGACGAGTGAACGAAGAGGGGGGAGGAAGAAAGAGAGAGATGGACCGAAAGAAGAAGACAGAGAGAGAAAACGATAGATAAAGACAGAGAAGAAGAGGGAAGAAGAGAAAGAGAGTGAAGAACAGAAGAAGAAAGGGTAAAAGAGAGAGAAAGAGAAGAAAAAAGGGAGAGAGAGAGAAAAAAAAGAGAGACAGAGAGAGATAGTAACATGAAAGGAAGAAGAAATGTAAAAGAAGAAGCTCCTGTTGCTGCTGATGTCTGTCCGAGGTCTTCTTTCTGCTAAGAAGAAACATTGAATAAGGCGAATTGCTATATTTGAATTTACTTAATTCGATTGTGAAATGCGCTCTCGACCTCACGATGCTGATAGACGTATCGTGCTTTTCGTAATACTAAATCGGTTTCCAGGCATGAAATCCAGATGACGCGGTAGCACTGTTTTCACGACGAATATATGTTACCGCACCTTCTCACTCCTCACGGGAAACTCATCTTTCTTTATTATTTTTATTTACTTTTCCCCCTCTACAAGGCCCACAAGCTGTTTATGTTTGGAATATCAAACTTCCCCCTTCTAACATCGAAATTGTAACTCCTTAAATCTGAATCAGTCACTTTCGACTAAACCAATGACATAGCAACGATTCGTTTATGAATTTAGCAATTAGTAACACTAAAAATTTTACTGATCTAAATTAGGAAAATTTTTCCCCTTTTTATTTATAAAAAAAATTATAAATTACTGTAAAGCTTTTAAAAAATAAAGGAAGAAATGCTTATATATTCTATTTGTCAGTTACAAATTTTAACTAAAAATGTGAAAACCTTGTTGAAATTAAACAAATTATAAAAAATTGTTATAAAACAGAGAGAAATCGAGTCTTCGACTCGGAGCAATGAATAACTTCCTTTTTTATAATGATTAAAGATGACCGAGTGATAAAATCATTATTATACATTATAAGAAAATTATTACTGTAACTTCTTCAAAATTATTTTCATCATTTCTATTCAATTATTGTTTTTAGAATTTTTAATTATTTTTTACGAATGTAATTGAATTCCTTAGAACAAATTTTATTATAATTATGAAAATAATAATAGAAATTATTGCGAAGAAATTTATAAAAAAAAATTTAAATAATTGAATTCCTGTAAAATTTTTATTATTTTTTAAATTAATTAAATGTTTGCTTACAAATTTATTAAATGTATTTTTAAATAATAAAAGAATAATAAAAGAATAATAAAAAAAATAAATTTTTAAATAAATAAGTATAAAAATTGTATTCTGGTTTGTTTTCAATTAAAGTATGTGTGTGAACGAGAAATGTGATTATTTATACTGACAGTATTGAACCGATTATTCTATTCATTGAAGTATTTTCTTGTGACCTTGGTTGTGACTGAAAATAATTATTACGATTAAAAATAATTTTTGTGACTCATTACAAATAAGAAAAATTATAAATATAATATATATATAATAATATAATAATAATAATAATAATATATATATAATAATATAATAATAATAATAATATATATATATATAATATAATATAATATATATATAATAATATATATAATATATAATATATATTATAATAATAATATAATATAATTATCAAATGATTTAAAAATACGTAGATTTATGACTAGCGAATATTTCTGTAATTTCTTTACAATTATTTCGGTAAATTTTACTATACTGAATTAATTGTTCTCTACTTATGCAATAAATCTGAATTAGTAGTTTCCTACTAATGAAAAAGTGATGATTCGTTTACCAATTGAATTTTGATCAAATATTAACAATTTTAACTATTTAATTACTTTCTAAATTTCTTCTAAATCTAAATCTAAATTTTAGCTATGACAGCTACTAATTAGCTTTTACAATAAAAAGAATTTATTGTGAAAATTAATTATCAGCTACAGTAGCAAAAATTACATCTTTAACAGCAAAAACTAATTTGTGAAACGTAATTATTAGCTAAAGAAGCTAAAAATTAGTTGAAAATGTAAATATAAAATAGCAACTACCCTTTTATTACAAAAAATTAGTTATCGAAACCAACCATTTCTCTCAGCGCGTAGACACATTTTCGCAATTTTATATTTAAATAAACATCCTAAATATAGACACTCCACTTTTTTTAATTCTCAACACGACGTATATCAGCGTATATGAAGAAAAAAAAAGTATGTCAAGTTGTATTATGTAGTGACAAAACAGTTGCTAAATGCATCCCGTATACAATGTAATCATATTTTCACATCTGTATAATAAAATAAAATGTTATTTTGTAATCGTTGAATATATATATATATATAGATCAAAAGTACTCCACACTATATATTCTAAACGATATTTCGAGAAGTATTAATGCGATCAATGTAAGGAAACTATTTTGTAATAGGTACAATTCGTGAGAGTTGAAAATCGGCGAAAAAACAGATGTAGATATAGGATACAAATCAATGTATACATCCATAAAATAAATAAACAGAAATGTATCAATGCTTGAGACGGATATATTACAATATATCGCAAAAGTGCACTTGTAGAATATATGATCTATATCTTCTGATTTGCATTTGAAATTTCCATGATTTGTACATTATATATATTTATAGAAAAGGAAGAAAAACGAATTGGGAATTTTTTTTCAATATAAATTCTTTTGAAATTGTTGACTTAAGAAAATACTGTAGTAAATATTAGTAAAAAATACTATTTTTCAAAATAAAAATTTTTACACCACCAACGTTGTCACAAGTTTCAGTTCATCAACTTTCCTGGCATTTCAAAATTATTTTTACAGAAAAATATGAATGTTTATGAAAAATGAGTAAAACTAATGAAAATTAAATAATTTCTAAAAATTATAATTATAACGCTTCCTGAATTTAAAAATTTTCTACAATTTTTAACTGAACTTCATTTCTGAATTAATTATTTTAAATAATTTTCTAAAAGTTCTTCGAAAATTCAAATATATAAATACAAAAACTCAATTTTTTATCATAATTGTAATTGCTTGAAATTTAATTGTTCAATAATATAAATGTGACGCGCTCCCAAGAAAGGTACCTAAGAAGCAAACGAATTGTAGGTTAGTTTCGTGTTAGTTTTATTTTGAATAAAAGTTTATATTTTCATTTATTTGAATTTGAAACCAATTTTCAATGAATATTTTGAATATAATGAAGACTTAAAGATCAATAATTTTCAATTAATATTTGATTCTCTTTCTCTATTTTTACTTGAAAAATTAAAAACATAACCTCAAATTTTTTGCTTCTTAGGTACCTTTCTTTGAAGCGTGACACAAATAATAAAAATAATCAAATTTTTAAAGACTGATTTTATCGAAATTTTAATAAATCTAAAAAAATAAATTTTTATAAACTTTTAAGCACTTTTTTCTTAAAAATAATTAAATAATGATAATATTAATAATAATAATAATAATAATAATAATAATAATAATAATAATCTTAATAATTAATTAATTTTTGTATAATAAAGAAAATTAATTTTATTGATGAATTTTAAACAAAAATTTCAAACATGATTGTTTTTTCCAAAATGGAAATTTTTTGGAAATATGTAATTGAAAATACTACAGAATACTCAAAAATTTAAAAACAATTCGAGACTGATTTTCATTTTTAAATTTACATTTAAAGTTTTTTTTATTAAAATCGAAATTAAAATTTTAGATAATTTAATTATTTTCAAAAATTATTGCATTGAAAATTTTTCAAAAAATGTTTTTTAAAAATTGTAACAAAATACTTTTAAAAAATTATTATTTTGAATTAAATTTTAGAAACATTTCAACTATTTAAAATCTTTTTAATTCTATAGTATTTCGAAAATTTAATTAGAAAAATTATTCAAATATTTGTTTATTTCTTTCTCGCACTATAAAAATTGAAATATATTGCATATTATACTGAAAAACGTAATATTTCTTTGCAATATTTGAAAGAAAAGTCGAAAAATTGCAATTTTTGAAAATAATTCGAAAAATGTAAAAAAAACTCATTCGGGAAATGATACAGTTGATAATATAAGGAGTTTATTCTACTATTTGTTAAATTAGCCATAGTGATAAAATTTTATCATACATTTTGGACACGATATTTTGTAATTCCAAATTTTTCCTTAAGCGAGTTTCAATCGAAACTATAAATTTAATGATTAAAAAACCGAAAATGTTATGTTTTTTTTGTTTAAACAATCATAAATTTTTATTCTTAAGTCAAAAGTTCAATTTTTTTGCAAATTCTGAAAAAGGATGTTTCTAAAATTTGGAACGTTGAAATGAATGGAATTTTTTCTTTTCAATATTTTTCAATATTATTATCTTTAAATGACAATTTAGATACAATTAAACATAAATATTAAGAAAATAATTCATTTTTTAATATATAAATTATTATTTTCTATCAAAATCGAAACATCAAAAAGAGTAATAAAAATATTCGTTTATTTGAACGTTCTGAATTTTAGGGTCATGAAAAAGGACAAAAAATACATAAGAAAGACTAAATTTTTTTAAGCCCACCGTCTTTGAAAATAATGGTAAGTACAAATATCAAGGGAGAAAAACGGACTTTTTGGACAAAATGGGTTAAGTTTTCTTAAAAGTATCAAATAGATACCAAAGTGGATCAAATTTTGATACAAAAAATTAGGATCAATTTTTAATTTGATCCACATTCTTTTTATTAATTTTTTGCAATCTGATACTTTTAAATTAACAGTATGCTTTTTCATAAATGAGTCTGAATATTTTAAATTTACCTGACAATTTTGTTTTCCTGATATTTCCCTTACTTAACTGACACCATGGTAACTTTCGAGGAAAATTTTACAAATTCTTTTAAAAGTGTACTAAGAACACCCACAGTTCTTGTAAGCATATCAAATTAAGACAAAAAATACAGTAAGTGTTGTAAAGCAACATTTTAATTCGATTACGTTAAAAAAATATAATAAAAACTTAATAGAAATGCAAAGAACTTCCAGTTATGGGTTTTAATTTGAAAATCATAAATATTACTCTTTCTGAATATATATAGTAACATTTACTAATCTAGATAGTAAAATCCCGCAAAAATGAATAGCTTCTTGAGTTATGTGTGTCAAATGATAAAATATGCATATAAGTACAGAAAATTTCCTCCAACCGCAGAAAAAGACGAACAACAATTGGTCTAAAGCAAATCCCTCGAGTTTATATTTCCGTTTTATACATACAAAATATTATTGAGACAGTAGAGTTAAACTCAAAGAATATGCATAACAGTATAATTTCTCCTATACATACGCCATTAAATGGCACAAAGCGACAATAATTATACGTGGCGCGGTGAAATTCTAGCAAGAAAAATAGCTTTGAAACCGTAATTTACTGACCTTCCTTATTTCAGCGAGTAAATTCCAAAGTTTCAGTGAGAGAGAGAAAAGAAAAACTAAAAAAAAGAAGAAACAAAAAAAAGATGGTTTAAACCGAATAATCCTTCAGTGCCATGGACAACGAAAAGGAATAGGTACACAACACATGTGCGCGTATATATATGTATATTACACAATATACATACATGTAGTAGGATGTTGGGTGCAAATTCCTCGTCGGTAGTTGTACATTTTTCTAAGGCACGCCTCAGGACTCGTCTTGACCTTTCTCTATACGAATGGAGCATGGAACACGGAGCAATAACTTCACCTAGCGGCGCTACCGAAGAAAGATAAAGAGCAAGGGAGGAGCCCCACTGGTCGCTGCTGCAGAATCGGTGGCGGAATCGAGTGGTCAGGTTAATGGCATCGTGAGGAGAAACACCGGACACGCCCAGGAGTACCACTGTTCTGATTTCACAGTGAGTGTCATCAAAGAATAGAGAGTAAATCTACTGTTAAACTCCATGTTCGATATGTTGTTTACATTCAGTGCAAAAAAATATTCTTCACCATTTTATTGCAATTATTATTCTAGAAAATATTTTCTGAACATTCTGTAGAAATCTCCTGAAACATTTCAGTATAGAATTTCTACACGAATCTGATAAATATTAGGAAGAAATTTATATAATTATTTTTTAACAGAAATTATTTATGTATTAATAAAAATTAGGTACTTTAAAAATTACTCTATTACTTTAATATGTAGTTTCTTACTTTAATAATTACTTTAATATACTGTAAATTATATTTTTCCATTTTTGAATTTCGCGCCAATGTCGTTCGTAAAATTGCCACCTAGATGGCATGAAAGTTCTCTCACAAATGAAAAAATCACTCCAAGTCTTTGAGTGATCGATCATAAAATTATTACTAATGCTTAAAATTTTTAAAAATTCAGTGAGTTAAATTTTTTCTTAAATAAATATAAATATAAAAAATATATTATATAAATTATAAATATAAAAGAAGAACTTTTATTATTCGTTTAATTAATTTGTTTAAAAAATATAGGTAATAAATATAATAATGGATATAAAGAAGACAATATAAAAATTATGAATATAAATAAATAAAAATAATAATAATAATAATAATAGTAACAATAAGAATAATAAAGTAAGATTAAGTTAATGAATTAAATTTTTAAATTTATTTTTCCACCACTTCATTTTCTATAACTTCCTTAATTATTATTTATACAAATTATGAACAATTTATTTATTATTGCAGTTAATATTATAATATAGTTATTATTTATTGTATTACTCACTTTAAAAAAAACGAAAAAATGTTATACCCTGTGTTCAAATTTTGTTTACGAGCGAATTTTCTTGCCATCTAGACGGCAATTTTAAGAACAATAAATGTTGCAAAATTTAAAAAGATAAAAATATAATTTAAAATCAATTAATATTATTAATTTATAATTAACTTACTTTTTACTATAATTCTATCCATTGATAACAATTGTTAACAATTTATCTATTATTCTAGTTAATAATAATTTTCAATTTACAAATGGAAACTTCTTTTTCTTCGCTTTAAAGAACTTTAGGCGATGCTTCATTTCATTTGTGAGAGAACTTTCATGCCATCTAGGCGGCAATTTAGTGAACTATTGGCGCGAAATTTAAAAAATGAAACAGATAATTTAAAAATTTATTACTATCATTAATTTAGAATTAACACACTTTATTTTCTATAATTTTACACAAAACAATTATTTACAACAATTTATTTTATTATTTATTATTTATAACAATTATTTACTATTTATCAACATTTTTTCTACTTTAGAAGAGAATTAATTTTTAATATTGCTTAATTATTTCAAAAGTTTTACCGCAATTTTCTTGATAAATAACTAAATTCTTCAATTATGTTTAGAATGATTTTAGTATTTTAGAAATTTTGATGAAATTCATTGCAAAGTTCAATTATTTTCATAAAAAACAATATTTATTATGAAAATTAAACTATTTTTAAAAGTAATCAAATTCTTCGAAGAAATTCAATTACTTATTTAAAAAAATTTAACGAATATCTTATTAAAAATTCAATTATTATCAAAGAGTTTTAAGTAATTCGTCAAAAGAATTCAATTGTCTAGAAAAACTACAAAATTCTACCCGTAAAAGCAATTATTTTAAGAAATTTTAATAAGATTTTTCTCAAAAATATAATTATTTTGATAAATAACAAAATTCATCAAAAGAATTCAATTCGTTTGAAAATCAATAATTTCTTCGAAGAAAATCAATAATTTTTAAAAATGTTAACGAATTGTCAAGAATTCAATTATAATTTTAAAAATAGCAAAACTTTCCTCTAAAAATTCAATAATTTTTAGGAATTTCAATAAAATTCTTTGCAAAATTCAATTATTTTTATAAATAACAATATTTATTATAAGAATTAAATTATTTTTAAAAGTAATCAAATTCTTTAAAGAAATTCAATTGTTTTTTAAAAATTTTAACGAATATCTCGACAAAAATTTAATTATTTTCATAAATAACTTTTAATTACTCACAGAAAATCAATTTATTTCAAAATTTTTTAAGCAATTTGGCAAAACAATTCAACTATCTTAATAAAACACAAAATTCTCCTCATAAAACAATTATTTTAAGAAATTTAAATTTGTTTCTTTTTCAAAATTCAATTATTTTGATAATTATTAAAATTCATCTTCTCATAAATTTAATTATTTTTAAAAATTCTTATAAAATTCTTCAAAGTTTTCAATTATTTTCAAAAATTGTTATAAAATTCTTTAATATAATAAATTTTAGTGAAATTTTAATTAAATTCCTTAAAATAAATTAATTATTTTCAAAAATCGTTAATAAATATTTAATGTTTTAAAAGATTTTGCCTTTGAGCAGTTGAACGAAATGTTTTAGATTTCTAGTAAAATTAGTGCCATAATTTTATCACTAAAAACTTAGAAAATCGACACTAACTTTAGTGTCAGTCGACACCAACTTCAGAGACCTAAAGTTCAATAGAACTTTTCTGACTATACTTCTAGTAAAACTTGTAGTAAAATTTTTTTATTTACTACGTTAATGTAAATGTTTACTCTACTGAATATTTATAATATAATGAAATTATTAATCTTCATATTCCAGCTATTTTAAAGCAATTGAACTGACATTTGAGCAGAGAGGTTAATCTAATACAGTGTAGATCATATAAAATGAACTTTAGATTGCATTAAACAGTCAACTATATAAGCTAATGATGCATCACAGTTAAAAAAAAATGTTATTTAATTTCCAAGCTGTCAGACCTTTGTCACTGCATTTCTTTTACTAAAATAATGTTCTATTTAAAGAGCACAATATTCACAGAGATTTACAAAGTAAAAAAAGATCACATGACTACAGAATTATTTGTTTATAAACTAGTACTATATACATGTGTTCATTATAGAATTATGTAAAAATACATGTTAGATAATTTCCTGTCACATAATTATTGAATTTTTTGCATCAATACATTTCTTAATTAATTTATTTCTTGAATAAATAATCACTCATGTTTGTGTATGTGTTTGTGTATTTCGACACTTTGTCACAATTTTCACAGGAGTTTAAAATCAACTTCCTCGATTTATATTCCCATATTTGGATAAAAAAAGTAATAAAAATAAATATTTATTAACATATATAACTCTTTTTATTTCACTGTGAGGTTTTTAAGATAGCTCTTAAAATTTGTCTGTTTTACAAGAATCGGTTTTTTTTGTCTACGTGTATATACGAAAAATGACTGAATAACGATCGCGACAGTATTTATAAAAATGATCTTTGTTAACTTTCTTTTTTTGCAATTAATGCAAATCCGAGGTCACGTAGACGAGCTCAAAGGTGCTCAGAATAAAGGTGAACGAGTATCATGTTTTTCTCGCGTATCCAGATCGATCGATCGAGGAATTTAACGACCGTTGAGGTGCTTCAAGAGTGTCAGGACACGCGTTGAATATCTCGATCGACAGATCGACCTTTTGCTAGTGAGAATCTGTTTCTCTAAAATCCGATCCCAATCAATTTAATTCCTCCCATAAAATCTAAAAAAAAGTTCGTTTCAAACTTTCAATAAAATATTTTATAATATAGAGAATTTTGGATATAGTAATTCCTACAAAGATCGCTATTATAGAAATTTGGATTACAAATTTTGAACCGAATTTTGTATATGACTCGATAATTTGCTTTGTACTCGATAACTCTTTTTGAAAAAGAAGCAAAAAGAAGCTTTAAAACTGAAAAACTAGTAAGAATGTATAGTTATCGAAAAATAAAATATCACGACTCAATTTTTTCGATAATTTCTTTTTCTACATTTAAAAAATAGAATATTTTTTTTATATAAATATTTAAACACCTATAAAGATTTTCTACAGAAATTGAAATGTTTTAAATAATTTCAATGTAAAGCTTCTTTGAAGTTTAAATATTTCTAAAAATTACAACCAGTTTCCTTGAAAGAATCAAGTTTATTCTAAAGTAGATCAAATTGATACCAAATTTATGAATTGATACACATCTTTGGTATCAATTCGTTTCAATGTTATAATAGTTACTGTAATTCTTCTGAAATTCATTAATTACTTGGTTGAAATTTTTAAATAATTTTATTCAAAACTTTAATCATAAAAGTTTTCAAAGATAAAAATTTTTAAATCTATTAAATTTAAAATTTAACTATTTCTCAAAAATTCACACTTTAAAAAAAAATAAACTGTAAATAAAAAGCTTCTAATGTTCAATTATTATCTGAAATAGTTAATGAAATTCAACATTGAATCAATTCTTATATCAGAAAATTCTACAAGAATTCAATTACTTAAATAAAAAAATAAATAATTTATTAAGTAATTAAATGTTTCTTAAAACTTGATTCTATAAAGAATTTCATCAACATTTTTTACAATAATTGAATTCTTTTAAGGAAATTAAACAAAATTTTTAAGAATTATTGCATTCATGGAGGAATTCAATGATTACAATTATATATTAAAAATTGAAATTCTGCGATAAGCTTTATTATTTAGAAAAATATTTGTCGTAAAAGAATTTTATTATTTATGTAAATAATTAAATCCCTGAAAAGAATTTTAAAATTTAGGAAAACTATCGAAATATTATAATCCACAAGTTTTTAACGTTCAAATAAACGAATTGTTTTACTAATATAAAAATTTTCAAAAATTACTGCGCCTTATAAGAAGGAAAAACAAAATTAAACAGCTTAAATTGTTTTAATTTATTTTTCTATTACCAGACGCAATATTATTGTAATAAAAAATTAAATTTAAAAAAGAAATAAATAAATTTAGTCTATTTGAATGTTCAAAACTTTAGGAACATGAAATATTCAGACTAACTTTATAAAAACAATTTGAAATAAAGAAATTTTTTCGAAAAAATGTATACAAATTCTATTTTAAATAATTCAATTGCTGGGAAACTTTTATTATTTTTAAATATACTATATAAAAATAATTTAAAAAAAAATTTGTAAAAATAAAAATTTAATTCTATCGAAGAAAATTTAAGTTCCTAAGAGGAATTTAATTAAAATTCTACTGAAGACAGCTTAATTCATTCAAAGAATGTTGTACAAATTTTTACAAACAAGTGAATTCTATTAATAAATTTTATTTAAACGTTTCAAAAATAATTGAATTAAAAATTTAAAAATTGTGTTTTGAAGAATTCAACATTTTTAAGACATTTTTTATTAAAATTCAGTAGATATTGAAAATAATTGAAGTTCAAAAAATTTATGAAATAAATTAAATTTCTATGAAGAATTAATTTTATTTTATTAATGTTATTTTAATATAACTGAATTGTTACCAAGACCTTAATTGAAAATGTATTGAAAATAATTATTAAATTCTAATAAACAAATTATATCAGAAATTTGTTTAAATAATTGAAAAATGTTTTATTTTGAAAATTGAAAATGTTTTAAATATTCAAATATTTTATAAAAATTGTATTTTAAACAGGCTTGCTGTTTTTAAATAATTGATTTCTTTAGTCTCTCAAATTGAATTAGTAAAAATGTTTATTAATTTGAATTAGTGACTGACTTTTAGCTTTTGAATTAGTAAATTTTACTCAAAAATTAGTAGAAATCAGTAATTATTAGTAAAGTTTTCTAATTCAAAAGCTAAAAGTCAGTCACTAATTCAAATTAGTAAACTTTTTTACCAATTCAAATTTAAAGAGTAGAACATTTTTTATTAAAATAGTAAATATTGGAAATTATTTGATTTTTAAAAATTTTCGAAAATAATTTATAATAGTTTGAAAGAATTTTATTTAAATTTCCCAGCACAATTTGTTTATTTTCAACTATTAGCTGATTAACAGTACACTGAGAAAACATTATACTCGTTTCAAATAAAAAAATAATTTTAAGTGATTTTGTTTTATTGAAATTAATTTGTAAGCTTAATTCCAATATATAGAAAATATTTATTGCATTGATTCAAAAATAATTTTTGTTCGAATTATTATATATTTAATTCAAAACTATTTTCTGCTTCAGTTTAAACAAAAAATATGTTTAAAAATTTCATGTTTGATTCAATCTTAAAAGTTGATTATAAATAATTTAAAATCAACTATAAATTATGTTTGAATTAAGTATATAAATATAAATATTTTTCTATAAATGAACCAAAAAATATGTTTGAATTAAACTTAAATTTGTTTGACTGTATACACCCAGAGAAAAATATTCTTTAAACCAAATGTATTTTGTTTGACTTAAATAAACGTATATTTCTCTCAGAACCAACTAGACTTTTTATTTGTTTTAAATAAAATTTTTATTTGACATAAATAAAACATAATATTTGAGTGAAATAAAATTTTATTTAAACCAAATAAAATTTATTTAAAACAAATAAAAAGTCTAGTTGGTTCTGAGACAAATATACCATTTCTCTGGGTGTAGCAAAGATATTTTAAGTTTGATTTAAAGAAAATATGTTTAAATTAAATAAATCGTTTTCTCAGTGTATAGAGGAATGTCTCAATAGAAAGAAAACTTTTAATGTCACAAATCGAGAAAAAAACTACTCAAATAGTAGCAAATTGAAAAGAGTAGTAAATAGTAGATTTTAGTAGATTTGTAAGAAGCCAGCATCCATAAAAATTCCGAACTTCTGTAAGAGTGCCGATGAGTATACCAACTGAATTACGCAGAGTAGTTAAAAAGTAGTCAAATCAACAATTATATATTTCGCGAAGCAAAGATGAAATAAAATTTTTAATTTCTCCATTTTTTTCCCTCCTCTCTTTCTCTCCTCAAAAGAGGGACTTTTTTCGTAATTAAATAAAACAAGTGTGAAAGCTGAACGCACAGAAACAGAATACTCTGAAATAGGTATACACACAGGGTGACTTTAAGCATGGAATCATCCTGAAATATGACGAGATAAAAACAGCAGGCTACGACCCGCGGTCGGGTTGCGCATTGACTTTACAAACAACCTGACCTCCACGATCGTCTCTCTGGAATTGCTCGGACATGTTGGACAAAGAAAGAATATGAGAAAAATGTTGTTGCATGAACGGGTATTTATATACAGAATAAGGAAAGTCTGGTCGCGCAGGTTGGCAACCTTGTTTGGGCGCGAAGAAACGAGCTCCCTTTAGAGTTGTTTGCTTGCGCCATGCCATGCCATGCCATGCCATACCATACCATGCCACAAGGGAATTTTATCGCGAATGCTATATTAAATTACTTTCTTTCGATTCATAATGCTAACGCGAATAGTTTACTTTGAAGCAATTTACTTTTAGTGACCTCTTGCATCAACACGAGTCAAGTCATACAATGCATTTGAGAAGACTCCTTTATTATATGCTCCTTATACTCCTTTTTATTATATCTACTGATATCTTAGAATATAATAGATATATAATCTCGCTATACCTGCATATTATATCGCTGTAGTTATTGTATCGGTATAGTTACATCACTATAGTCATATCGCTATGGTTATTATATCGCTACAGTTTTTACTTTAAGATTCAAGATTAGAGAGAAGACTTCTTTAAACTTCTTCTTTTAACCCCAAGAGGAAATTCTTTAATTCAGATACCTTATCAGATTAGAATAACAAGCTACGCATATACTCAATCTAAAATGTATCACTCAATCTAAAAACAGGTGTCTCAACACGAAACAATTCAACACTTTCGTTTCCAAGTATTTTTTTATAATTTCTAAATTCTCTTCATTTCGCATCTATAATTTAAAAGTGTTCCATTTATACAAAAATGATAAATCATGATAGTAAGAATGTTATTAATGATAATAATGATACTAATAATAAATAATGAATACAAATGAATAAATAATAATAATAATAACAATAATAATAATAATAATAATAACAATAATAATAATAATAATAATAATAATAATAATAGTAAAAATAATAATAATAGTAAAAATGATAATAATATTAATATAAATAATAATGATAGTTATAATTTTAAATAAAACGCTAATAACTTTTTAACGCCATAAATTATGTTTACATATGTTTTATAGTTGACAGAATTGAGTTTATATTTTCAAAGTAGTTGAATGCGTCAGCAAGTGTCGCGCATGATTTTTTCCATTTTAAATGATTCGCAGTTAAGTGCTTTGAAAATAAAAATGAGACAAGTGGATTTTACCTCTGTCACAGGGATAGTTAATGGTTAGTAAAATTTCACGTTCCATTGGTCCAAAAAGGTGACAACCGCAGTCATTAAATCGGTTAAAAGATGTTTCCATAGCGAAAATCGCGTGAGTCATGTCGTTTAATTGCGACTTATCGCATTATTGCTCTATAGGTTTCACAGAGAAAATATGTTCTCTCTTCAAATCTCAAAAGTGGGATATACATGAAAAAAAACGTATCTCCTTTCCCTGTTTACTTACTATTATTATCCTTTTCCTTATTAACTTAGTATTATTGACCTTTCCCTTATTAACTTATTTTATTAACCAATTTCTTTATTAACTTATATTTATTTTCGAAGACTATCGCACTATTAACTAAAAATTATGAAATTGCAACGAACTGATACCAAAAATATCACATCAAATTATTCGCATTTGATCTAGTTTCACAGCTTTTCTAAGGATATCAAATTGAGACAAAAAGTGGTGTCAAAAAATTGCTTAGCAACACTTTTCATTCCTTGTTTTTCTCAATTTGACACTTTACAGAACGCTGTGATAAATAAATTTCAAATCCACAGTCAGGGTTGACATATGTTTGGGAAATCATATGGAATTCAAGAAAAATTAGGGAAAGTTGAATTGGTTAGGAAAAATTTAAGAATTTTGATTTAAAGTACTGTCTCATAAACTACAAAAACTACCACGGATTCTAATACAAAACATTCAAAAAATTTTTCTACTTCTGACCAGAATGAATTTTTTAACATTATTTAAATATTTACAAAGTTTTAATGCAATTATCTCGATAAATAACAAAATTCTTCACAGATATTTAACTACGTTTAGGAATTCAAAAAAAAAATTCTCTGCAAAATTCAATTATTTTTTACAAATAATAATATTTACTCATTAGAATTCAATTATTTTCAAAACTATAACTAATTTATGTTATTTATATATTTAGATAATAGATACTAATAAAATTCTACGAAGAAATTCAATTTTTTTCAAAAATTTCAACGAATATTACGTCTAGAAAACAACTACATTTACAAATAGCAAAATTTTTTTGACAAAAATTTAATGTTTTTCAAAAATTTTCATAAAATTCTTTGCAAACTTTCAATTATTTTCAAAAGAGTATCGCTATTCAATGATTTTCAATATTTACTATTTTCAGAAAATTTGTCAAATAATATAATTATTGGAAAAAATGTTTAATACAATTTTACAAAAACATTCAATTATTTTCATAAATAATAAAATTTTATTTAGAAATTCAATTATTTTCATCGCAGAATTTCTAATATTTTTAATACAATTTTAAATAAATTCTTCAAAAAATGCTATTATTCTTAAAAAATTTATTAAAACTTGACTATTCTGTTTTAAAAAACATTCGAAAATTTATTTTTTAATTAAACTTCGTTGCCATAATTAAATTATTTACATAAATAACTTTCGATTCGTCGCAGGGAATCACTAATTTTTAAAAAATCAATTGATGATCTCCAAGTATTGAACGTTCAAACGAACAAAATATATATTTTTTTCTTTTGAAGATATTTTTATAAACTAATAATAACGAAAAAATTCAAAAACTGAAATATATACGTTTAGAAACTCAGTAATGAATTATTGAATAGTAATGGAAAATAATATTGCAATACGATTTTAATTTGTAGAAGAAATAAATACATTTCGTTCAATTGAACGTTTAGAACTTAAGGATCTCAATCATTGAGAAAAAGTATAATAAAATTTGTTAAATTATTCTCAGAAAATCAATTATTTTTAAAAAAATTAATAAAACTCTTCAAAAGTTTTGAATTATTTTTGAAAATTGGTATAAATTGCTTTAATGTAATAAATTTTAATTAAATTTTAATTAAATTCCTTAAATAAGAAAAATTATTTTCAAAAATTGATAATAAATACATAAGAAAAAATAAATTTTAAGAATCTTGCAATTACTGAATAAATTATTTACGTTTGTATTGTAATTATTCAATTCTTGTAGAATTTTGTAATAGAAATTTATTTAAAAATGAATTCCGATTCAAATTTTTGATGCCTAATTTAATATTAAATTCTCAAAGAATTTTCTCAAAAATTATTAAAAAAAGAAGAAAAAGAATTTCAGTTGAAAATTCTATAAAATAATAATTTAATTTAACAGCATATGATTGTTAGGTTATCAATGGTAATTTCTTGAACCACTTTTTTTTAAAAATATTTAATGAATTGAGCTGAAAACTTTGCACGAAAATCTAAAATACAATAAAGAAGGGCGCAGTAATGTGCAAAAGTTTTAATATTTTAAAAATTTATTATTACAAATTACTTTAAAATTATCAGTTTTCATGGTCACTTCTAATCAATTTCTCGTCTTTACCGTTTTTAAAGTGTTTCATTATAATTTATTTTTGAATTATTAAAACTTTTGTACATAACTACCCTGTTTATTGTATTTTAGACTATCGTTCAAAATTTCAGTTCAATCTACGAAATATCTAAAGAAAAAAGTGGTAGAAAAAATTTCTATTAAATTTATAGGTCACATGCTGTTAAATGATGAAAATAATTTCGAAGAAGTTAGAGTAACAATATTCTTATTAGAAGAATAATTTTATCACTCGATCACGTTTAATCCAATCATTTTTAGAGTAAACTAGAATATTCTTTAGGGTCAGGAAAACAGTTAAATTTCTCTCTGAAAATCAGGAAAAATTTAAGGAAAACACGAAGCTGAAGCCCACAACGTTTTTAAAAACGAAAAATCGAAAAAGAATTTTTTTAAAATTAAATTCATCTCTAATTTAAAAACTTAACTTAAGAAATATATACAATTTTTAAGATATTAATTAAGACATTTCCTGTTTTTTTTCGAATTAACAAAAATGGTGCAACTATCAACAGAAATTATAACTAAGACACTATCATTAATTCGTTTATCACTCATTGTATTATCTACAGAAAATGTATTTTATTACAGCTGCAAAAACATTTGCAATTACAACTTCGAATTGAAGTGTCAATAAATATTTGATTGAATGAAAATGAATAAATTCTAGTGAGAATATAGATAAAGAGGAAAGTTTGCTTTGAAGGTTTTCCCGTGCGTTCGTCTCACTTTGTCGGGAATTGTCCTTTAGGTGCCTTTAGGGAGAAGGTGTGGAAAATTAATGGCAGCAAAATAGACAGGTCATCTATTGGCAAATAAAAACAGGCACGACCAATCAGTGTGCGAAAAACGGTAGAAAAAGATGTGAGACTGGCGCCTTTACTTAATTTAGCGCTCGCCATGTGAAAACGTTGAGCCGTTAACTATAACGAGTCGGGATAAAACCTCGTGTTTATGCGAAGGCGTTACCCGGGCGTGAAGAGAAGATCCACCTTGTGATAGAGACATGTTTTCAAGTATTACCTTGGCCCTTGGACATCTTACGATGGTGTTACGACCACATCGGAAATCATGGCCGCTTTTAATCGCGGATAACATCGCGCGGCGCTCGTATAATCGAAATCGTTTGCTAGCTTCTTCTTCGATTTTGTGTACACTTAGCTTTTGCGTACTGATAACGATGCGCACCTAAGTGAAATCCTTTCTTTTTTATCTTCTTCTTCTTCTACTTCTTCTCTTTCTCTTTCTTTCTCTTTCCTTCTCTGCCATTTCCGGCGCAAGTGTCATCATTTTAAAAGCGGAGTGACGTCTTTATTGCGTCTCTGCGGCCTGTGGACATTAGGATGCGCTTAAACCTTGATTTCTGCATG
This sequence comes from Leptopilina drosophilae, assembly GCA_032873175.1. Classification (NCBI taxonomy): domain Eukaryota; kingdom Metazoa; phylum Arthropoda; class Insecta; order Hymenoptera; family Figitidae; genus Leptopilina; species Leptopilina drosophilae. The sequence goes on from CM065480.1 coordinate 10,194,183, forward strand.
AATGGCACACCTCGTAAAAGTATCATCTCATTTTACAAAACTAACTCACTAAAAAGTTGGACATTACGCTTTTTATTTTGAGTCATATAAATGCGTGCCTTTCTCTCGTGGCATATAAAATAAAGGAGATGTGTTTATATTCGAGTTTGATGTTTTCGAATTATTTTACTGCCTTTCGAATAAAGTAAGTTACAGCTTAATTTTTTCAGAGAAATTTCGTTATCGAGGGTTGCCGATCTTTATAAAGATTACGAGAGGAGGATAAATGTTGGAATTTGTTGTTGTTTGTCAATTTTTCATTTTTTGTTTACTTTGGATCGAAAAACATTCCGTGCCAGGAGTTTAGTGGCGTGAAAATAAAAAAATGGCAGTGTGCTGAAAGTTTTAATAAAGAGATGATATATTTCTCAAGGGGGAATTATTTAATTAAAGTGTTGAAATTGAGGACAATGATTGATGTGTATTGATGCAGTTTGCAAAGCATTTGGCGCACATAAAAAACGTCTCGAAATGAGTCGTTTATTTTAACAGCGTTATAACCGAATTCTGATGAGTTTTTAATTTTAATTATAATGATTTAGATTAGAGTTTAAATTTTAATTGCACATTAAGTGTTTCTACTGGTCCCGGAAGTGCTATAGTTGAGAAGTCACGTCGTTAATAAAGGAACGAGAATGGGTCGGTGAGCGGGCGCCGCTGGACCGCTTCGTCGGAATGATTCTCTCTTTAGCCAAAGATACCGTAAAGGCATCTAACAGCCGTTTCGAGAGCCTAATGTGTCTCTTTCTTTTTCTACATCACTTTTAAGCTCGCTTTTAAATTTTTAATTCCTTCCTCTTTTCTTATTTCCTTTATTGGAATTTATCCCAACACTATTCTTTTTTTTCCATTTACAAAAGTTCCGAACATGTTTAATTTACTTTTTTTCAGTTTTACCAGACTGGGTAATTTTTAAAAATGCCGAACAAAATTTGTTTACCTTTCAGGATTTCTTGAGCAAATGTTAATCTGGTATTATGTGAATATAAGGACTAAACTATTGATGACATTTAAATATTTCAATTCATAGCGGATTTCCTTATTTCTTGTGGAAGGTGTCAGAAATACAGTATCAATCACATTTATATATCTCGACGATGTAAATTATTCAAATACATTGTTTATCTTACACATTCAGTATGTTAATTTTTATAGCCCAAGTGATGATAAATTAATGTTTGATCAATCGTCATTTGTATGACAAATGAATGAAAAATATTCTCGTAAATCTCTTTCTCTATAAAAATATCTCAATATAATCGCTTAAGTTATTTCATTTGGGACAATAAAAACAGTTATTTCAATATGGTAGTTAACTCAATTTTCAGCTGTCAAACCCCATCTTTAGCGGATCATTAAAGAACCGAAAAGGAATATTTTTTAGTCGAATCTTGGGGAAAAAACTTTTAGTCAACTTTTAGTCAACTTTGAGGCAACTTTGAGGCAACTTCTTGGAAAAGCGAAAAAAGAGATTTTGGAGTTGACTTTTTGGGAAGAGGACTTGGATAGGTAACATTGTCGAAGAGTGAAAAAAAAGAGGCCGAGAGTTGACTGCCAAATGGATGACTAGAGTTGTACAAGATTACTGAACTTTTGTCGTTGTACGTCGTGGTCTTGTCAGAAACAATGGATACAGAGCTGACTGGTTGTCCCATTCAATGAGGTTCTTGGTAGCACGAACAACGAGAAGAATCGGGAATCGATAGGCAGTAAGGTTTACTTTGTGGTCCATAAATAAGTCAATCGCGATGGTGTACCGTGAGATCGGTAAAAGATGGAGCCGCGGCTTGGTTTGAGCGACAGCCAATATTTAACTCCAAGAAAGTAATCGAACAACCCGAGGACAACGCGAGACATTGCAAGAGGCGAAGGTCGACGAGGAACGTGATCCTGTGTCGCCCTTCCAAGTACCAATGGAGATTTACATCCGGAAGGGTGGATACTCGGAAAAACACATCTTACAAAGAAACTACGTGATTCCAATCGTAAATATACCAACATACTATCTCGGTAGCTCTGCACTTCTATTTTATATTTCTCAATACATTCGAATAGCGATGAATGTAAATAGTATTTCTATTTATATATTTAAGCACATCCGAAAAATTTATGAAAACATCTGACAAACGTGCCTATCAACATCAGGGCCTGTATTTAAAAATACGGATCTTACGGAACAAAAGTTAAAAATTGACAAAAATACAACTACAATTTTAGTTATATTTTCATAAACCAAAAAACTGTTTCCACAATTTGAAATTTCATCTACAAATGTAAGAAAATGATATTAAAAATGACAAGTTTTGTTGGGTTCTTGTCAGCTTATAAAACTAAATATTATAAATCATGAGGAGAAATGGCATTTGTAAGAGGAACCGTAAACTCGATTTACGACTTTATTAAGAACAAGGGTCACATGCCATTTAGAAAGATGTTATTAATGTTTTTGCTAAGCTTCAACACACGAGCCACTCTGCAGATGGCTATTGATAATAGCCACGTGGTGCTGTTACATACCTAGAAGAAATTTTCAGTGTGCCTTTCATGCGTTACGTAAAACCGTTCCGACAGGTGAAATACGCGTTTGAATAGATGCTCAACTGTGAAATTAAGAAATCTCCAAACAAAAAAGGATGAAAACAACGTAAAAACTTCCGATAAGCTGTTTTTAATAACAATTATTATTATTATCATTATGGCGGAAATAAAAAGAAGTGGAAAAAGGAGCGTAAACAAAAAGTATATATATGGAAAGAAAATAAATTCCAGTGGGAATAATTTCCAATGAAAACAACTTCCAGTGAAAATAACTTCCAATAAAAATAATTTCTAACGAAAATAAGTTTCAATGAAAATACGTTTTAATGAAAATACGTTTCAATGAAAATAACTTTCAATAATAAAAATTTCAATGAAAATAACATTCAATGAAAATATCTTCTAGTGAGATTGACATCCAATAAAAAAAAAATTTCCACAAAAAATGTCTTCAAAAAAATAACTTCGAATGAAAATATTTTTCCATGAAAATAACTTCTAGTGAGAATTACATCCAATAAAAACACTTTTCCATCAAAATATCTTCAAAAAAATAACTTCTAATGAAAATACTTTTTCCATGAAAATAACTTCAATGAAAAAAATTTTCAATAAAAATATCTTGGAATTAAAAGAATTCTTCGTTCAATGAACTTTAGAATTTGAAAAATATTTTGAATACTTTAAACTTTAAAGTAGTGAAGATAAATAAATAATTTATCGTTTATAAACTTTCTTTATTTGTATCCACAAAAAAAATTACACATTTAAATTAAAATATTGACAGATTTAAGAAAAAAAGAATGTCTGGTGGTAGCAATATATGGTAATGAAAACAATTTACGTCTTGTTAGATTCAAAAAATTTTAATTTTTATATAATTTTACTTCTTTCTTAATTTTAAATGAAATTTCTTATTTTGATAAAGTTTCACTTTCAAGAAGTTTATAACCAACGATTTAGAAGGAAAACTATATTTCTATTCTAGTTTTTATATACTTTTGACTAAAACAATGTTTTAAATAATATTTTGTTCAGTTAATTTGATAACGAAATGTGAAAAATTTTATAACTAAAAAATTAGTTTTAACTAAATCAAATAAATTTTAAGTAAATAAAATGAATCGTAGTATTTTTCGTTTCAGTCAGGTAATTTTTAAAAATATTAGAGCACAAAAAAATATTTCATTCATTTGAATGTTGGAAAATTTCGAAAAATAAAAAGAAAAATTTCTAAACAATATATATTATTGTTTTCGTCAAGAAAATTTCTTTTTTAATCGCTAATTAACTTCACCGACGTAAGATTCGAAGATTTAAATGAAAGACGATATTTATTTATTTCTTTTAATTTGTACTTTCCTATTAAAAATTGATTTGAAACTAATAGTAACAGTTAAAATTTTTATTAACTTTCTGTTTTGTATAATAACTTTTAAAAAATTTCTTGAAAAAAACTTTTATTTTTATAAAAACATTTCGAACTTTAGGAAAATAATTCTCTGATTTTTTTGACAGTTGGACACTTAGTAAACATTTAGATTTTCTATTAGAATTAGTAAAAAATAAAAATATTTACTAATTTGAGTTAATGACTGACTTTATGCTTTTGAATTAGACAATTTTACTACCAAATAGTACTTTGTTATTAATTGAAAAGCTAAAAGTCAGTCAATAATTAGAATCAGTAAACATTTTTACTAATTCGAATTTAGATAGTACAGATGAACTTATTTTGAAAAATATTCTTTTTGATTTTCCACTTTTGAAAAACGTTCCAATTTCTCTAGAGCAATATAATAAAACCTGCATTTTTATTGCTCTAGAGAAATCAGTATAAAAATTTGGCAGTTAGATTGTATTTTAGATTCAATTTATATTGTTTCGTGCATCTATAAATGAACCGATTTGGAAATAAAAAAAAAAAGAATTTAAATCGAATAGTTGCGAAATTTAGCCGGGATTAGAAAATAGCTTCATGGCAAATGCCGTTGATCGTTCCTTAATTGGAAGAAACCGACAAATAACATAGGTCGATTAAGCGAGATAACTCGGTTCAAAGTCCTAACAGGTTAGTCCGATCCTTCCCTAACAACTATACAGTGGTCCCTTTCTTCGACTACAGTAATTGACAAAATGAACACCAAAAAAAAAAATCACCTGCAACATCTTCAAATTTCACTGTACAATGGAAAAATTGTTATTGCTTTCAGTTGCTGAATAGGAACCGGATATTCCAATATCAATTGATAGGTAATTTTTGGTCATTTTTATGATCTTCATTTCCTCCTGATGTACTAATTTTTCGTCATCTTTATGATTATTCAATATCTGAATTAATCCAGATATCGAAAGATCGTAAATATGACCAAAAATCAGTATTTCTGTAGGATGTCCTCAAAATATCTGCAAGGACGTTCCTTGGACTTTCGGACATCCTAATTTCCAGGTATGACTAAGACGTTGAGGGTACTTCCTGAAATAGTCCATACTTTCGGAATTTTAGAGAAATTTACCCCTTTTTTCGAAAAACATTTTCTGTAAAGTACTATCATATCGTATTTTTCGTTTCACTGGCAAAATAACATCTAAAATTCTAATTCTTGGCCAAGTTGTTATTGTAAGTAAAAATGTCCACTCGACGCAGTTGTCACTTGATAAGTAATCAAGATAACAATAACTTATCGCCTAGTTTCAGTGTTTGGTGAAAAGTTTCGAAAAATAATAGTTTCTTGAAAAAAAAGCTTCTACCGTTATTTTCGAGCAAAAACGTGAATTAATGAAATAAGGAAGTGTTTTGGTTAAAAAAGAAAAGAAACGAATCTGTCTGGACGTACCAGAGTAACACCAAGCCGGCCAGACGACGGGACTCTCGGTGTCCAGCTCCCTCATTCTTTCAGCGACCCTCGGACATCTCCACTCCGTTCGTCTTGCCGTTGCGGTTAAAATGTCCAGGTTGTCAAGTAAAGAAGTACCAGGAAAGCGAAGAAAATGTGCTTCGTCGACGTGAGAGTACAACTCTTTTTGAACCCCAGAGATATATATCACCACCGGGAATCTGAGATTCCTTCACAAAAGAAATCTGTCGCGCCTTTGTGCCACAGCTCTCAACTTTCGCACTATCTTTTACTTATCACACTTCCAGAGGTCATGTGACTCTTGGGCACAAGATAAGTCCGACCCGAGTGTCAGAAACTGATATCCAACTGATTACCGATTGATATTACTTTCATGATGATTGTCAGCAGATTTTCGTTTTGTTTTATTCTTTTCACCAATGTTCGAAAAATATTAAATTGTGTGTAAAGTTGTCTTTATCAATCTTTGTACATGCAACAATCTGCTTCCGCCGTGCCGTGGCAAGATACGATAAGGCAACAGTGTTTGCAAACTCTCCAAGCTGATAAGGCACGAGCATTAAAGTGTTGCTCTCATTTCTTTGACAGCTGATGTCTCTTTAATTTTTACACAGAAACTAACGGTTGCACCATAGTCACACGCACTTTTTTTTCTTTTCACTGACCATAGGAACCAAGTGGTACAAGGAAAGCAGGTATTCTAAGGGTACCAACTGGTCCCAAAAAGCAAGTACTCTAAGGTAATCAACTGGTCCCAAAAATCAAGTATTCTAAAGGAACCAAACGGTCCAAAGAGGTCGAGTATTCTAAGGGAACCAAGTGGTCCAAGAAAACCAGCTGATGAAAGAAAACTGACTGAACACAATTTACCACCAAAAAGTGCCAATGTGGAAAAAAGAGTCGCGGACAAAGTGAGTGTCTGATCGACAAGGCAGGTGTCTTCTTCGCAATGTCACGAGGTAATCACGCGAGACATACGTGCAGTGTCGCGGCGAACAGGTGCGTCACTTTGCTGACAAGGTCAAAATTATTGAGTTCACAAGTATAAGTCACCTTTGCACTATGGTTGCTGATAGTCACCTTCACAATAAAAAAAAAACTAAACGCGAACTGTTGGAACGAATACAAGTCGGAAACAGAGAATGTTTTACTTGCACAGGTAGGAGTACAGGTACAAGCAAGCGGAGTGGAACTTAGCTTGGTGCACCTGCCGCGAGAGTCCGCGTCGTAATGGGAGCGGGGCAGCGGGCGGCAGGTAGGCAGGCCCTCGACTCGTCAACCTGCGGAGAAGGGGAATCAGTCACATGGCCAGGTTCTACAGAGGAACTTGGAGAAGGTGATATAGAGTGGTAGTGGTTTGATTCCCGCTGCTGATGCTAATGGTACGCACGGTAGAAGAAGAAGAAGAAGAAGCGGAGGAGAAGAGATACAGAAGTACAAGTCAAAGATCGTCCCCTTACTACTTTCGGTTTGTCCAAACTATCAACAAATCTGACACGGGGGATATTGCCAGAAAATATTCTTTAGCCACAAAGGTCATTTGGCAAAACTTCGCGGCACTAAAATTTTGTAGAAGCTTATGCAATTCTATTTGAGACAAAATTGTCATTTGATGATTTTTTTATCCATCAACTAAAGTATTCTTTTTTGAATATGTACATTAGTTTGGATTTCTACTAAACGGAATTTGGCCCTTAAATTTTAAACGTTCTAAAGAGGAACTCTATTTTTTCTCTTATTAAAAACATACTATACAAGTAAATTTAACCATTATAAACAGTAGTATATGAATCGCTTGTGAGAGAACATTCATACCATCTAGACGACAATCTAATAAACTAAATGGCGCGAAATTAAAAAGAAACAAAAATTGAATCACTTACACTGTGAAAAGAAATGCACTAATTTAGTAGCAATTTTGATACTAAATCGTAATTTGGTTCTATTTTAATACCAAAATCAGTTCTAATTTAGAACCATTTTTTACAGTGCAGGATTACTAATATATAATTAATCAATATCTATAAAAAATTGTATAGCATAGTATATTGTATAATGTATAGTTTTTTATTCAATATTTTCTAGAATCCCTGTAGAAATCCGCTCAAATCCACAATGAGTTCAGAAACAAAAAAAAAATAATGAGACTATTATGGATTTAAAATTACGAGCTAAGTGTCAGTTTTCCAAAGCAAAACACATATACATCAATAATATACTCTAAGGGAAAATATTTAATTTTTATACGAGAACGAAGCTAACTAGTACTAAAAATATATTTAATTCGAAGCGATGGTATAGAAACATGCACCTGAGGTGTTGACCATGTAACCATTAGTTGTTTTAATAGCAACATTAGTTCAGTTCTGAGTATCAGTATTAAATAATTTTCCCCGCACATCTAAAGACCACTGACTTGTTAAAAGTATTTCAAAATGAGGCGTCTCATATATTTCAACATGTCATTCTGAAATATATGTGCTCTTAAAACGAGAATCAGTTTTTTCTTTCATTCTCCTGAACATATAATCACGAGACTCTAAATCCGATTTGTAGTGAAATTCTACTAACAAATTGAAATTCTATTTACTAGTAAAATTATTACTAAATCATTTAGTGAAATACTTTATGGAGTGTTCACAAAATATTTCAAGCAATTTTTTGAGATTTTTAAGCCACCCCCCCCCCCTTTCCCATGTCACGCAATTTTATGTGGACAATTAATTGTTTCACGTTTAGTAAAACTCCCCTTCCCCTACAAAAAAATTATAAAATCAGAGTTGTCACAAGTATTTAACTTTGTGTTTCCCTGACTTTTGCTTGATTTCCAGAAAGAATTTTGACTTCTTCCCTGACTCTACTCTCTAAATTTGAATCAGTTAAAAATAACTGATTTAAAAGCAAAAAGTCAGTCACTAATTCAAATAGTAATATTTCTACTAACGATTAGTTAAAAATAACTGATTGTCAGTTAAAAATAAATGATGTTTCAGTAAATTTTTTTTGACTGGTTCAATTAGTCAAGTTTAACTAATTTTTCAGTTATTTTTTACTGTAAATCAGTTATTTTTTAACTGAAAATCAGTTGTTTTTAACTAATTCAGAAGCAAAAAGTCAGTCACTGATTGTCAGTTAAAACCATGATTTTCAACTGCTTCAAATTAAGAGAGTAAAAAATATTCTGACTGACACTAAAAAAGATTAGAAACTAAGAAAAATGTTTTAATACATTTATTTAAGAATACCACCCATAATTGTAAAATTATTGGAAAACATTAATATCTTTATTTTTCAAAAGAAATTAAGATTTTAGAAATTTTCAAATTAAAATCTTTTGAAAGTCAATAATTTATAATAATTAAAAATATCTTAGTGAAAAAATACTATTTTAAATAAAAACATGGTTATTCTAACTTCTAAAAGAAGTATTTTCATAATTTAAAGTGAATTTTTATACCTATTCATGAATTTTTATATAAAATTCTTTTTTAAATCAAATATTAGTTAAGAATAATATGAAAATTTGAGATTTTCTAAGATTTGAACTCGAAAATAAATCATTTCTAAAATTTCATGCTATAATGCTTTTAATATTAAATTATTATCTAAAATGTTAACCGTAATTCATTTATTAATCAATTTTTATTTGAAAATTCTACAAAAATTTAATTTTTTGAATACAAAAACAAAATAATTTATTTAATAATTAAACGTTTCTTAAAATGTAATTTATGTGAAGAATTTTATTAACAATTTTTAAAAATAATTAATTTCTTTTAAGGAATTTAATTGGAATTTTACTAAAATTTATTACACTAAAAAATTTTATACACTGAAAAAAAAATTTATTTGATTCAAATAACCGATTATTTGACTATTATCAAATAAATATTTACTTGAATCAAATAATTTTTATTTGAATCAATTAAATAATATTTGCTTTAAATACTGAAATATTTGATTCAAATACAATTTATTTGATTCAAATAAAAATTATTTGTTTCAAGTAAATATTTATTTGATAATAGTCAAATAATCGGTTATTTGAATCAAATAAATTTTTTTTCAGTGTAACAATTGTTTAAAGTAATTGAAATCTTTTTACAGATTAAAAAAATGTTTACAGTAGTTAAATTCCTGAATAGAATTAAAATATTAATTTATAATAATAATTTTATCCATGAGAAGAATTTTAATTTGTTAATTTTAATTTTGTTTTAATAATCGAAATTTTGCAAAGAAATTTATTAAATTTCTTAAAAATAATTGAATATCTAAGGAGAATTTTGCTACACCTATTTATAAAGATAATTTATTTCTTGACAAGAATTTTGAAAATTTTGAAAATAACTTAATGTATGCAAACCATTTTATTACTTTTCAAAGAATTTCTTGTTATGAATTTTTACATTTAGAAAAATAATTAAATTTTGGAAAAGAATTTTATTAAAATTCTTTAAAATAATTGATTTTATAGGAAGAAACTTGTTTTTTTATCAAGATAATTGAATTCTTTAGAAGTAGTCAAAAAATTTTGAAATTAACTGATTTTCTGGAACGAATTAAAAATTCATTATGTAAACAATTAAAATATTGCAACTAATTGTATTTTTTTGTGTTTTTAGTAATATTGAATGTATCTTAAAATTCAATTCTTTCGTCAAGTTTTAATACAATTTTGAAAAATAATTGATTTCCTGCGACGAACTAAAAGTTATTTATGAAAATTATAGAATTATTTAAACGAATTTTATTATTTTTTTGAATAATTGAATTTTATTTAAAATTGTATTCTTTCGTCAAGTTTTAATAAATTTTTCAAAAATAATTGAATTTCTTCGAAGAATATTATTACTTTTGAAAATAATTGAATTCTTATGATGAGAATTGTTATTTATGAAAGTATTTGAATTTTGCAAAGAATTTTATTAAAATTCCCAAATTTTTATGAGTTATTTTGTTATTTATCAACATAATTACGTTAAAACTTTTGAAATAATTGATTAATATTCAGAAACCTTTCTGGTTAGAAATAGAAAACAGTTTTGAACGTTTTGTCTTAGAATTCGTAGTAGTTTCATAGTTTATGGCGTAGACAAAAAAGATACTAAAATATTTATTCTTAAAATAAAATACAATAATAGATAAATTGTAAACAATTGTCATTAAGTGATAAAATTGTATAAATTAAAGTGAGTTAATTATATATTAACAATATTAAATGGACCTAAAGTTCTGAACGTTCAAATGAACGAAATTTTTTTCATCCTAAGTGTTTTTGAAAATCGTAAAAAGAAAAATAATTGAAATTAAACATTCTTAGATTACAATTAATTTGTTTTAATTTAGAAAATATTTTTTTTGTAAATAAATAGAAATTAGAAGAAATAAGAAAAATATTGACGCTGATTTGAACGTTGGAGACTTTACAAACATTATATTAATAGATTATGGATTATATTTATCTTTTTCCTAATTTCACGACAATGAAGTTCATTAAATTACCGCCTAGATGGCATGAAAGTTCTCTCACAAATGAAATAATACGAATAGAAATTCTTAAATTTACTTTATTTGGAAGAAATCGAAACAATTATTCCAATGAAATTCTACAGAATGTTTACTAGTTTTCATGTAGAATAATTGAAAGGTTGGATGCTGTAAGGTGTTACGCGACATGTTAAGTAAATGGCGCGTAATCTCTTATAGAATCCAGGCCCACAATTCCTGGTAAAATTAAAAAATAAAATTTTAACTTGATTGGACTTTTTTGGATCCTAAAGTCTATCCGAGGCTTGATTTCGTATGGAAGTCTTCGTATTTCACGATATAAAAATTTATAACACCAGCCAATAATTATGATTTATTTTTCGATACCGTAAACACCGGCCGTGATGGTAAAATATTCTGAGCAAGTATAGGAATTAAGATTTATTATATGATTATAATTGAAGAAAAATTGGTTCTTAATGTTATTCATAACTATTTAGAATGCATGGATCGAAAGAGGGGTAATATTTTAATTAATTTAAGAGAAAAGGAAAGAGTACGAGCCGAATGAGGCAGACGCATGATCAGTGCACACAGATCCTTGTGAAGGACTAACTAAACGAGTTTGTTGCTACAAGAAGTTGTGTTGTTGAATGCAGTAGCCGGCGGGTCAGGTCGAATAATGCCGAGTCCGGTTAATCTTCGGGATACAAAGGGGCACCCCGTTATCAGTGATTCTCATCTTATCATGACGTTGTTGGAAAATAAATCATGCACGACGGAACGGTGGGGGCACCTTTAATTACCGGTCGCATGGAAAAATATGAAGACGTAATACCTTATCCACATTGCTTCTTCTTCTCCTCTCGACTGCCAACCGGTAGGCAGAGAAACTGGTCGATTCGTTGGAGAGGCTGGAGAGGCGTTGCTCATAAATAATAAACACATATCCATGAACGCCACCGGTTACCTCGACTCCGAGGATAAAGTGACCCTGATGAACCCTCAGGATATCGATATCGATTGAAAAACATCAAATTGAAAAGAAGTCTCGATAAAACGTTCATCGTAAAATCTTTTCATCTCTTAGAATTAAATGACCCCATCGACTTTGATGGAATCTTTCAAACATAAAGATTGTCTTATTGCAAATCACTCCCAATATTCAGGTATATATTAATTGGAAATATGGTTCTCGTCGAAATATCTTTTAGCGAAACATGATTCATCGAATTAATCAAGTAGCGGTATATTTCTAATCATGAGACTACTGTCCATTTTTATCGAAGGCAGGCTTTGCACTCATCTATCAAAAACTGCTATTTATTTTTTTCAGTTTTGTGATACTAAAGAACATATATTTATTTTCTTAAATCTTAATAATTACTTTTAAAATATTAGTAATTAAACTTTCCATGCTTTGAATTTCGCGCCAATAAAGTTCATTAAATTGTCGCCTAGAGGGCATAAAGTTCTCTCACAAGCTACAAGTCAGGAAAGTCAGTGAATTTCAAATTTTAAAGAAATGGCAAATTATGAGTAAGAAACTGATTTTGTCCTTTTTTACTCTCTAAAAATATTTGATATATAAGCAGTAATTAAAATTAACTATGTCTATTTAAATATTGAGCAATATAGATTTAATTAAGTTTCTTAGAATTAAGTTTGTTTAATTTACCTCAACTTTATGGTTAGAATGAATAAATAAATTTGATTATATAATTTCACTCCATTTTCACTTCACTTTCACTCCACTTTAACTTCACCTTCAGATTACTTCCACCTCCACAAAAATTTTATTTCATTATTCTTTCTCTCCAAAACGAAGTTAAAGTCCTCAACGTTGAGAAAAGAAAAAAATTTCTTAAATGTATTTACATGTTATTTTCAATTCCATATCAAATTGTACAACACAGAGATATAAGTGAAATAGGAAGTAAAATAAATAAAATTTGAGTGAAAATGAAGTGAATGTGAATGTGCCATCAAAATAAAATTTGTGTGGAAATGAAAGTAATCTGAAAGTAAAGTAAAAGTGGAGTCAACAAAATTTTGAGTAAAAGTGAAGATAAATTTTGAGTAAAAGTGAAATAAACTTGAAGTGAAAATAAATTTTTAGTCAAAGTGAATGTAAAGTGAAAGTGGAATAAAAAAAATTTTGAGTGACAGTGAAATAAAAATGGAGTAGAAAAAATTGAATGAAAATGAAGTTAAAAATATTTTGGGTTGTATGATAGAAATAACAGAATGGATATTTGATTACAATGTAATCAAATAATAATAGAATTAGAATTAGAAATAATAGAATTAGGTACATCCTTTTAATTTTTTTAAATTAAAAAAAAATTAAAAAAAAAATTAAAAGGATGTACCTAATTCTATTATTTCACAGTGGGTTTATTTAAATCAATAATACAAAATATGTATTCAAATTACACTAATTCTAACACGCTATTTGTTCCCGGTTCAATTTCAGCCCCCACAGTGTCTAAAATTTCATCATCATTGATAAAATTGTCTTATATTGTTGTGAAAACTTGCAGCAATGCTCAAATTCTGACCATTTCATTTTAAAAATACGATTGATTCTCGAAGTATAATTCTTTTTATCGCTAAATAATAATTAATTTATAATTATTACAATACATTTACATCATAGAGAAAAAAGGTGTTGTTTCAACCAGAAATCAATGTTAAAATAGTATCCACAACAAGTTTTAAATCGGAAGTGTTGTTTTAACTACGACAATAGGATAAATTTTTTATTATGAATATTTACTCTCAATGAGATTACCTAACCAAAATATTACCCTAAATAAAACGAAGTGAAAATAACACTCAGTTTTCTGTGTGATGAAAATTTTAATCTGAGCTATGTGAGGAACTGACAATGAGAAAATTAATTTTCCTATTAATACTGAACCAATAAGATCATTTCCACTTTTTAGATCCTCATTTAATTTATCATCGAAGTTTTCTCTAATTTACAAATGGAAATATGTGACGTGCCGCGACAAAAGGGACCTTAGCTGTTTTTGACAGAACTAAAATTAGAAGTATAAATAAATAAAAATGACCAATTTTCTTTACTAACTATTAATATTTAATTCATTATTATGTGCAATATTTTTAGAAAAATATGCTTTTGATGTTAAATAATCAATAATAAATTTGTAATGAAGTTAAAAGTACTCTAAACATAACCTAAAATTCTAAGCAGCTAAGGTCCCTTTTGTCGCGGCACGTTACATATTTGCATCTTTAAGTATTTATTTTTAAATTTTACTATTAGTATTTCAAGAACAAAAACAATAAATGCAAGAGAGTACCCAATTCCTAATATATGAACTAGAACATACATTATTTGTTCATTAGCAAGCATTTCTGGTTTTAAAATATTTATTTCTGGGGGCACACGAGGATCATAGAAATCTTTTAGTAATCCATATTCGATAGCTCTTATCGATTGGTATAAACTTTTCACAATTGACTTTTCCCAATGAGTATTTTTCCCAAAGTGACATTCCCAAGGAGTAGTAATTCCCAAAAAAAAAAATTTCCAAAATAATCACGTTCCCACGTTCCAAAATTTCAAAAATAATGTTTTATTTAACTAATTTAAAAGTTTTGTTTTATATTTGCTGATTTTCAATACTAGTACATTAAAATTGAATATTATAACCGATTGTCTGCAAATGACCCATAGCATCATTTCTGTGTCTTTATTCTCCGTATTCCGAAACAATGTTGTAAATTTGATCTTCTCTTCTTCTATCTTTGTTCCATCCTTTTCTTATTTTCTGTCCAAGCTCTATAACTGTCACTATCCGCTTTTCATTTTTTCATTTGTTCATTTGTTAATAATATTAATTTAATAAATTAAAAAACATTGTTTGGGAAAAAAGTTCTTTGGGAATATGATTTTTTGGGAAAAATGTCCATTGGGAAATGTTGATTGGGAAAAGTGTCGACCTACCCTCTTATCATTATTTTATTAAAGTCATCAACAAAAGGTGAAGTTAGATTGTATTTGAATGTAGTAGCAGAATATTCAAGGGTTTCTGGCAATATTGTAAAATTTAATTCACCATATTTAGTTTTGTACTCTTTAACAACGCGAACAACATCACGAATAATGCAAGTTATTTTCCTATGATCAGACAAGTATTTCAAACAGTCTATAGGATCTCTAAAATCCGGAATATTTGCATCAAATTTCAGTAACCAACTCGATCTATTCAAATTTTCGTAATATTCGCATAATTGAAAACTCACTGATATAGGCATTACTGGCATTAATGAAGAATTAATAAGTTCTTAAAAAATTAAAATTTCTTTAGCCGATTTAAAATTCAGATCAAGAATCACAGAAAAGAAATAATTAGTGTAGACAATGCATCTAAGTAGAAGAAAAGAAATCCAAAAACAACTCTTTCTAAACAATTGCCATGAATTCGAATTGAATTTTAACACATTTACTATGAAACGTATAATTGCAATTGTGCCAATTTTTGCCAGGATAATGTACCATAATTCTTTTGAAATTTCTACATCCTAAGTGAGTTTTTCCCTACGTTAAAAAACAGCTTTTGTACTTGTATATTTCAGAATTTGCGTCACTTGAGTTACTTGATTGACAATCTCTTTTTGATTTCTTTCAACAATAAAATTTAATTATTAATTTTTTGTATTAAAAAATACTGCATGTTTTTCTGTAGTAACGTAAAAGAACATTCTTTTGTTATTATTTTCTACTTGACTCGGCAATTATCAAGAATTAAATTTTTTGAATAAGTTTAATTTAAATTTTTTTAAAGTGATTTGAAGTTACATGGAAATTTTTTTAAATATGGGGATTTTTCTAAACTCTCAGAAATTTTACTATATTTTCGTAAGAACATTTTTCTAAACGTTTAACGCATGTGACTGCTAGAAATTCAATGGTTATTTTTTATTTTTTTTCGACCACTTTTCTCTTTAAAAATTTAATAAATTGAGCTGAAATTTTGTAAGAAAGTCTAAAATATAATAAAGAAGAACAGCGATGCGAAAAAGTTTTAATAATTCAAAAATAAATTATAATAAAACACTTTGAAATCGGCAAAGACGAGAAATTGATTAGAAGTGTGCGTGACAACTGATAATTTTAAAGAAATTTGCAATAATTAATTTTAAAAATATAAAAACTTTTGCACACTACTGCCTTTCTTAATTATACTTAAGACCTTCTTACAAAATTTAAGCTCGAATAATTAAATATTTAAAGAGAAAAGTAGTCGAAAAAATTGAGAAACTAACAATTATCTGTTAATTGTTAAAAAATTTTGATTAAGAAGTAAGAAATATACCTATTTTATGCATAACTTTTATTTTTAATAATAATACTCATACAAACTCACTTTTTTCTTTTGGAAAAAAATATTACATGCGGGTATTCTCGTTTTTTAATTTTTTGTAAAAAATTTTCATAAAAAAATAATTTGCACAAATTCTATTTTTTAATTTCCATTGCATTGTTAAAAAGTAAAGTATAAAAGTATTAAATGCTAAAGTATAAAATTCAAAGTTTTTTTAAAAATAAAGAAAAAATTTTTTATAAATTATATTTGTCAATTAGAAAATTTCATTGAAAATGGTATTAAAAAAATTTAAATTTTTGGAAAATAATGGAAAATGTTCTATTGAAAGAAATGTTCAGTTATACGTTTATTTATGAATTTCAATTAAATTGTTAAATTATTCGAAAACAATAATATCTTTTTAAATATTTTAAATATTAAATTATTATTATTTTTCTACGAGAATTAAGATTTTCAAAAAAATTAAATCTTTTTAAAATTAATTAACTTTAAAAATATTGTTATAAAACATAAAAATGACTTCAATCAATTAAAAATGAAATCAATCACTCCGAGTCTTAAAATCATTATTTTATATTCTAAAAACATTCTTACTATAACTACTTGAATATTATTTTCATATTCTATTATTAACTAAAATTCAAACAAAAATTCGTTTTCAAATCAATTTGTCTTAGAAAATTCTGCGAGAATTCAATTAATTAAATACAATTGTAAATTATTTATTGAATAATTGAATGTATCTTAAAATTAAATTCTTATTTCTTATAAAAGATTTTATTAACAAATTTTTAAATAATTAAATTCTTTAGACAATTTTTAAAAAAATTTAGAATAGTTACATTTTTCAAGGAATTTGACAAAAATTGTATTGAAAAATAATTGAAATTCTGCAATGAGTTTTGTTATTTCTGAATATAATTTAACTATTGAGAAGTTTATAAAAATAATTAAATGTTTGTGTACAATGTTATGAAAATTGTTTTTAAATGTTTGAATTCTTTCAGGTAATTTTATTAAAATAGATAAAAATTTTATTACTCTTACACTGAAAAAAATGATAATGTTAATTTTGACATACAAGTATGGTTAAGATGTATAGCTGAAACAGCAATACCGTATTGCTGTTCTTAAAATACAGTATTCGTGTTCTCCGCATACATATTATTGTCTCTCAAATACATATTGCTGTTCTACACTGCGTATGGCTAAAACAGCAATACTGTATGGCAGTATCATATCCACCAATATAATATGTCAGAATTGGCTATATTTATGGCAGTACCATAAATATATTTTTTTCAGTGTAAAAATACTTAAATTTCTGCAATCATTGAAACTTATTCATAATTAAATTTTTTTAGTGATATAACTAAAATTCTTCTATAAATTTACTATTTTGAATGATTATTTAAATATGTATTGATAAATTTAACTAATTTTAGAAGATTTTGAATTATTAGAATTTTTTTAAAATCTAAGTTCATTACAATTTCTAATTTTATAAAAATAAATTTTTTTAAATTTATTCAACATTAAATTTTATAAAATTTCAAATTGAAACCGTTTGAACTTGATTTATTTATGAAAATTGTCTTTTAAAATTGAATTAATTTTTAAATATTTAAGTAAAAATGAAGAAATTCAAGGTTTTGTATTAGAATTCGTTGTTTACGAGTCAAACAAAAAAGATCAAAAATTTCAGAATATTTTTCATTGAAATTACAAATTCAAATTCATATTTTATTTTTATAAAAAAATTTGAGTTAAAAGTATTTAGGTTCTATTATTTTTAAAATTGCTGATTGCATTAAAAAAAAGCGAGTGAGAAGTGAGATTGTTTTATTTAAAGTAGTGAAAAAATATTCAATCAGAGATCCGTCTGGCAATCAGGGAAAAAGAAAATAAAATTTTTCTGTCAACCCTGAAAGAGATTTTTAATGAAACATTAATTACCCAGTTGAATGAAAACTCGCGCCACAATTAGGTCGAAGCAGAGCAAGTTTTGTGAGCAAATTAAGACATCGAAGTCTTCTCTATCGACTAATAAACGTCAGTCGAGTGACAAGTAGTGTCCTTTTTTTCTGAGCTCATTATGGTGTATCATAATAAAAATTCCCGAGTTTTACGCCTACCGTGGATACCGGCGCTCTTCGAGGCAAATTAAATACAGCGCAACAAATTACACCGAAGCCCGAAGACCACCGTAAATCAAAGGCCCTGTAAAACCGGACGAGGTGAGCGCACTGGCCACAACTTTTAAATCCGAATGAAATCGAGTCCTTTACGAGAGAATTGGCTAGAGTGGCCTTCTTGCTTTAAAGCAAAAAGAACAAGAAGAAAAAGAGTGTCTCTTTCAGGTGAGAGATAGCGAATGAATAATCAACTATATATATCGGCCACCTCGAATTTTACTACCCGAGCCAACGTCTCAATTAAATTCCCAAATTTGGGGGACTCATAACATAAAAACTTTTAAGTTTTCATCATCAAACGGCACACACGCATATATTCAAACAATTTCACACAAAACTCGTCGTCTCACTCACACGCGGCTTTTGACTTTCGAATTGTCTTTAAATTAAGAATTTTCACACTTGTTGGCGTTGATATATTGCCAAAGAGACGATAAAAATTTCTAAGCTAAATTATTCAGAGATAAAATTTTAAAACACCAAGTTTCCATTTGCCATTAGAATATTAAGTGTGAAAGATGAATGAGCTATAGTTTTAATAAGAGAGCATAAAAGTTACAAATTGAAAATAAAACTCACTTTGTATACATTAGCAATAAACAAAGATGAAAATTATTAATGTCATATCTCTTTGAGAAAATATTTTCTTTTATTACATGTATCCAGACATCGGATGGTAATTATGTTTTCCAGACATTTGAATTCTCTGAATTATTTAATATTTGCCTAGTATTTATTTGAAAATATTGACAAAAATTTAATTTAAAAAGTGCAATGAAAATCATTTTAATTAGAGTTACTTTATATTCAATAATTATCAAATCTGTAAAAATATTGAAAAACTGATATTTTTTGTTGAATAAGAGAATCCGAATTTTTAGAATACAAAATCTTGGATATAAATATATTTTACTTAAATTAAGTAATTATACATAGATTTTAAAATATATTCACTTACAAAATAAAGTCGACAGTATGTTGTTCATGACTCACCTGAAACAAACGGAAAGAAAATTCCTTATATTAGAATTATAATAAAAAAATAAATAATCACAACAAATAAAAATCATTAAATAATTCTAACATTTTTCTTAAAATCAATTATTTTTAATAATTGTGACGCGATCTGAAAAAAGGAACCTTAGAAGTAAAAAGTTATTGGTTATGTTTACAATTTTTTGAATGAAAATACAAAAAAATCAAGTGTCAATATGGAATCATTAATGTTTATTTTATAATTTGTGATGATTTATTTATGATTTATGATTTTAATTTGCAATAAGTAAAACAAAAACTTTTAAAACTAGAGAAAAGTAACGCTAACATAACCATAAAGTGATTTGCTTAATTGCTTTTAAGGTCCTTTTCTTCAGTTTGCGTCACATTTTTGACAAATATCCTTGACAGTTTTCAAATTGATTTGTTTATAATTCAATTTCAAGAAATTTCGATTACCTTTTCAAAAATTCTTCGATGAAATATGTACTAGAAAATAAAAACTAGCCAAAATTAAAAAAAAAATTCAATGAAACTTTAAAAACAAAATTAATTCTAAAGAACTGTTAGTTAAAAGTATGAAAAATTCAAACTAAAATTGATACTAAATTAGTACCTTTCTTTTTAAAGATTTTTAATTTGAAAACTTTTCAAAATTTAATTTTTTGAAAAAAATCATGATATAATGCTTTAAATATTCAATTACTATTTAAAATTCTAACTAAAATTCATTTTTAAATCAACTTTTATTAAAAAATTTAACAAGAATTTAATTATTTAAATACAAAAATAAATTATTCTTTTGAATAATTGAATGTTGCTTAAAATCGAATTTCCATTAAGAATTACATCAACAAATTTTGAAATAATTGAATTCTTTTGACGAATTTTAATAAATTGTTTTGAGCAATTCGATTAAAATTGTAATCCAATATTTTGTTTCATACTTTAAATTATTATGTCAAAAAATTGAAAGTTAATTTGTAGCCTACAAATTAACTTGTGTAAAGCTTGTGTAAAAAATAATGTGTAGAAAATTATGTGTTAAATGTGTACTATTTTAGGAAACTGAAGTTGATAACGTTGATTCAACGAAAATATTTAAAAAAAATTTTTTTTCTATTGATAATTTTTTATTTTAATATTTGAAGTTATTTTTAAAAAATTACAAATGATTCCAAGTCAGAGAAAGCATTTATTTTTAATTGTTTATGTCTCGGATTTTCCAAAAATTTTGAAATTGAAAAACAAATTTTTGAAACGAAATTAATTTTTCCTCGTCTCGGTTGCAATTTTTTTTCTTTTGATAATTTGATATTTTAGTTTGACATTTCAGTTCTTAAAATTCAATCTTTGAAATTCCAATTGCTGTAACAGTATAATAATATTAAATATAAACAATTATTAATTTAGCTTTCCTAAAAATTAAGTTTTGAATAATATTATTAAAAAATTCTAGAAAATTAATTTAATTTTGGAAGACTTGTTGTTCAAATTTTTAAGTATTTCGGAATTTTAAGCAAATAAGGAACAATAAATATTTAAATATCTATTTTGCAAAAGTGTTTAAAATATGAAAAATTTTATTTGGAAATTTTGAAAAAATTAGGTTTTTGAAAGATATAGTAATTAAATTTTTTTTTAAAGAAAAAGGTACTTGAATTCTCGATAATAATTTTAACAAATTGAAACAATTTGAAATTATGTAAAATTTTATATTTCAAAGGATTTTCCTTTTTTTCTTTAAAAATTGTCTATAAATATTATTATACTTTTGAAAATATATCATTTTATAACTTAACAAAAATTATTGTATTTAAATAATTCAATTCTCATAGTTGAATTCTGATAGGAATTGATTCAACAAAAAGTTTAGAAAATAGTTGAATATTTAAACCGTTGTAACAGGAATTTTACGAATTAACTAAATTTAAAAGGGTTTTAAATTAAATTCCTTGAAAACACGGTAAATCGTTAGGTATTAAAGTAACACCAAAATGGATTAAAATAACACTAAATTGAATTATTTTAATCCTTTTTGGTGTTATTTTAATACCTAACGATTTACCGTGAATTTAAGGTCAGCAAAAATATATAAATATTTAAAGTTTTATTTAAAAAAAATTATTAATTAAATTATTTTTCTTTGAAAATTATTAAAGTTCTTCAATAATTTCATTCAAAAATATTAAATTCGAGTAAAATAATTGAATTTTGGATGAATTACAATTTGAAATTTTAGAAATAATTATATTTCAAAGAGGTTTATCATTGAAATCATTTGAAATTTTAATTCCTCAGGAAAAATAAATATGAATAAGTTTTTAAATTTTTTCCAAAATTTAATTTTTTTCCAAGGCCTTCGCATGATACGATCGTACAATATACGAACTTTTCGTAATTTTTTAAACAAATTACGGACTTTACGAACGTTTTTTTAAAAAAGACGGACTTTTACGGACTTAAGCAAATTTTTTTTCTTATTTTATTTATTTATTCTTTATTCAATAAATTCAACAGTCTCAAAGTCTAATTATAAACCTTTAGGGATTTTACGGACTAGTTTGAGCCCTTCTAATAATTGCTAAAAATTACCATTTCTGTAGAAAACCCCATTGACAAAAATGAAAAGCAAAATTTTCTCCCCCTCACGTAAACATATTTTTCCGCTCGTTGTCTATAATCATGTTTCAATATGTTTCTTCCTGTTACAAGGCTGTTCCAACTTATCTGGAAAGTATCCCCCTTCCCCTTTTTTCTTGAGAGCAACACTGACACTCTGTCGCGAGATAATGAATTTGTTACGGCAGCATGCAGTTGATCAAGTGCATGATAATGGCTTATTTCATTCGATAAAAAGAATTATTGCGAGTAAAGCCTAATTTTTTGGACAGGTAAATTAATACGTGGCATTCGCCATCATTATCGTCATATACACATACTTATCTACAATATTATGTAAGTCTTGCAATTTTAGAGTCGCATCTCATTCCTCCTTGTTCGAGTTGGTCGCGCGTTAATACGCCAGAATTTATATTCAATCGCTATTCACTTGAGGCAAAGAGTCATTGATAATATCGGTCGCCGTGCACGAACGAGCAGAGCCGGAACGATCGGTGTTAGGCAGATTTTATATGGTTGACTTTTAACTTCTCCAAGCGATGCGACTCGATGAAAGGAGACGATATACCGAAATAAAAGGAATTCTTTTTTTTCTTTTTCATTCTGTATACATCAAGTTGAATCAATCAGTTGAATTAATTATAAAATAAACGTAATTGCCATAAAAATTTAACTTTGTTTTTCCCTGACTTTTCCCTGTTTTCTAGGCAGAATTTTGACTTTTTCCCTGACCCTAAATATATTCTGATTTACCCTAAAAATGATTAGAAATTGAGAAAAATGTTCTAATACACTTATTTAAAAATATATCCTTAATTGTAAATTATTGAAAAACATTAATAACTTATTTTTTAAATAAATATTTTATCATTCACTGTTTTTCTAAAAATGTCAAAATAATCCTCAAATGGATCAAAACGATCCAAAAAGTAAGATCAAATGATGATTTGATCTACTTTTTGAGATCAATTCGTTGCAATTTGACACTTTTTAAGAAACAGTGTTATTGTTCTATAAGAATTTAGATTTTCAAAAATTTCAAATTCAGATCTTTTAAAATTCAATAACTTACAAGACTATTATTTTTAAAAACATTGAATAATAATAATAACTACTATTTCAATTATTTGAAAATTCTTCACTTAAATATATATTAGAAAATAAAACTTCAAATATTTAAAAAAAAATTCAATTAAACGTTTTCAAAAATAAATATATAAAGAAAAATATGAAAATATTCATAAAAATATGAAAAAATTCAGATTTGCAAAGATTTAGATTTGAAGCTTTTTCAAAATTCAATTATTTCTAAAAATCCATGCAATAATGCCTTTAATTTTAATATTAAATTACTATCTAAAATTTTAAACGACATTAATTTTTAAAACAATTTTTATTTAAAAATTCTACTAAAATCAAATCAAATTTATTATATAAATACATAAATAAATAATTTACACACTAATTGAATGTTTTATAAAATTTTATTTTTTTTTAAATTTTTACCTCTAATTTAAAAAAAAATTTAATTGAAGGGGCTATTTTGTTTTCATAATTTATTAAATAGAAGTAAATTAAAGATTACATTTACGTTGAAAAATTTTCTATTTATAAAAATAATTGAATTCTTGTCAAGTTATTCGTTAAGATTTTTATAAATAATTGAATTTGTTAAAAAAAAATTGTATTATTTTTGCAAATAATTGACTTTCTGTAAAGAATTTTATGATTTACGTGTTTTGAAATAATTGAATTGTGATGAACATTGTTATTTATAAAAATAGTTGAATTTTTGGTAAGAATTTTTAAAGCAAATTTTTTAAACATTGATTTATTTCAAAAAATGTAGCAAATTTTTTTTTTCAATACTTGAATTTCTAAGAAATTTTTAATGTATATAAAAGAAGAATTATATTAAAATTTTGGAGAATAATTTAATTCTTAAAATGAATTTCGATATCAGTTTATAATGATAATTGAATTCTTGAAGAGAATTTTATAAAAATGTTGAAAATATTTTTATTTCTGCAAAATATTTTAATGTTTCTTAAAATTAAATTCGTTCGTCAAGTTTTAATAACATTTTTAAGAATAATTGAATTTTTTAATAAATTTATTAAATGTTTTATTAAAAATATTTGAAATTCTGCGAAGAAATTTCATTCTTAAGTGAAATTTTATCATTTTTGACAATAATTGAATGTTTTCGTAGAATTGTATAGAATTTTTTTTAATAATTAAATTTTTAAAACAATTGAATTTTTGTGAAGAATTTTGTTATTTATCAAAATAATTGAATTCTTTTGCAGAACTACTTTAAAATTTCAGAAAATAATTTATTTCCTGCAACGAATCAAAAGTTATTCTGAAAATAATTGAATTATTGAAACGAATTATTTTCTATTATTTTTCGATGAATTTATTTAAAATTATATTAAACATTTTTGAAATTCATTTATGAAAATAATTAAATTTCTAAATAAAATTTTATTATTTATGAAAATAATTTAATGTTATCATAGAATTATATCAAAAAATTTTAAATACATTTTTTAAAAATGGTAATCATTATAAATTATTGAATTGGGAAAAGCTTATTTGAAATTAATTGAAATTTTGCAAAGAATTTTACTTAAATCGTTTAAAAATAATTGAATTTTTGTCGAAATATTTCATTATTTTTGAAAAGATTTATCAAGTTAATTGCTTTAAAACTTTTGAGGTGATTAAATAATCTTCAAAAATGTATTCTTGTAAGAAAAAAAAATTTTAGAAGATTTTGAATTAGAATTTCTAATAATTTCATAGTTTATGAAGCAAACAAAAGAGACACAAAAAAATTCAAAATTTTCGTCAGAGTTCTAAAAATTTAATTTTTTTAGTACTTTTAATAAAAATCCCTGAGTTTTACCTGATGTCCCAAACCTGTGGTTTCCCTGTATTAATAATCAATGTTAATGTTATTAATTATGGGCATTTTGGGTAAATGTAAACAGTATATCATAATTCTCAATTATGAATAGAATCCATTGTTTATTCAAAAGAAAAGTGAAAAAATATATTTAATTCAAATAATAAATAATAAAATAAAAATAAAAAAAATAATAAAAAAAATAATAAAAAAAAAAAAAAATAATAATATAATGATGATGCAAATAATTTTTTTCTGTGTATTTCTTCCAAAGAAACCATATATAGCTATTCTGAAAACACGTTTATTCATTAATTGAAAAATCTTTTTCTTTAAACTGAATGAACGGTTTTTATTGTGTATCTGAAATATTGTAACTGTAATTGTAGGCGAAGATTTTCCATTCGGTAAGAAATATTGACAAAACTGTTAAAAATTTTTATAACGTTCTGGCAGTAAATATTTTTAAATTCTAGTTATCTATTTTTACAGCTATCTTTTTATTCTTCTTTTGTAGCCATTAATTCAGTTACACTGATATTATGTCAATTTGACAAATGCTAAAATCGCTAAAATAATAATATTTTTCTCTCCTTCAAACATGCGTAATCATTATACTTTTGTATCGTCAAACATTTATAATCATTTTACAAAAAGCGAATAGTTTTCATAAAGACAAGTGCTTAAAATTTTATTCCCAAAATTCCTACCAAGTTTTATCAATTTTTTTCTTCTTTTTGAGATAAGAAACGTATTTTTCCAATTTTAATTAAGGATTAATTTATGTAAATATACTTCTTTCACTGGCTGTTTATAATCTTAAATGAAAAATGTATACATGTCAAAATTATGTTTGTTATTTTCGAAAAAGTTTATCTTAATACCCGAATGTTTATATGAATTGAAAAATTTATTTGTACCAAACTGATGAATGAAGTACGAATTATTTGATTGTATATAGAAATGACTATATTATTTTATGGAAATATAGTCGTATTCTTTTGAATTCAAAATAAGGCAAAATTTTAATAAAGAAACCTTTCAAATTCTTTTGAGAATTTTACGTCGTTAGATTATGAATTAAATTATCGCTTTAATACCTTTACAATGTGGCACATTTAACGAGTATGAAATTTGGAATCGTTTTAATATTTTTATCTTTTAGTGTTAAGATATTTTAATTGACCGGTTCACGTATTAATTTTACTTATTATGTTATTTCTGTTCTTTGTATCTTTTTTTAATCTTTGACGTTTAAATTTTTATAAAAATAAAAACCCGAGGAAATGTTTCTCTTGAACTTTTAATCGTTTAGAGGTAAAAAAAGTAAAAAAACAAATTTTTTTCATTGAGCGTTGTCACAAAAATTTCACTTTGTATTTCCTTGAACTTTCACTGATTTCAAAATTCCATTATTCAAAACTTCAATAATTAAAAAAAAAATGATATATTTCTGATTTATTTCTCTACATAAATTGAAATTTTTTAAATTTTAATTTCACATTCTCTGAAATTCAATTGTTTCTAAAAATAACAAGTAAACCTTCTAAAATTTTATTATTTTTTAGAATTTAGAACTATATTCTTTCTCTAAATCAATTATTAATTTATATTCAAAAATTAAATTAAAAATCATATACCAAAATTCAAATTTAAAAAAAACTGTTCACGTTTTTTTAACTAGTTATTAAGGTAAATTATTGAGAATAATAACTAACCAAAAACATTGACAATAATTAAATTTATAAAGCTTATAAATAAAAGAATTCTAGAAATTAGTTTTTTATTCGTATTTTTAAATAAATTGTTAAAAAATCATTTATTTTCGAATTATGTAATTAAATTGAAAAAAGTTTCAACTCATTAAAATTTAAGTAAAAAAATGTATAAAAAATAAATTAATTTTAATCAAATTTTTCGAAAATAATTGAAGGTTTATAAATGAATTTTTAAAAAATATTGAAAGAATAATAGAGTGTTTGAAGAATTATTTTAATTAGAAAATTAAAATTATAAAGAATACATGATTTCTTCACAATTTTATTAATAGGTATTAATACTAAGAATTACTTTTTAAAAAATATTTGAATATCATTTTTGGCAGTTAATTTTCATTAATTTTCACTTTGAAATTCTTATTTGAATATATTTTCGTTTGAAAATTTTAGAGAATTCCATTACTTTTGTAATTTACAATTCAAGTTATTAAAAATTTTAACTATCTAAAAACTTTTTAACCCATTAAGTCCCATGAAGAAACCAGCCATTGTATTAAAAAACTAACAATTGGATTCATAGGCAAATGGAAAAAAAAGATATACCTGTTTTTTTGTTTTTAATTTCCATTTGTTTAACAACAATTGCTTAAACAAATTAACAAAAATTTAAAATTTTTTTGAATTTTGTTAACGCTTATCGATTCTACGTGAAAAAATAAAAATATCTTGCATGGATCATTTTTCTCTCCAAGTCGTATTTTTTTAATAAAATTGTTATAAAAAAATTAAGCTGACAAAGGGTGTTTCATCCCAAGCATAAACAAATGGATTTTAGGTAAAACTAAAAATTTGAAAATAGGCAAATGGAAAAAAAGATATACCTGTTTTTTTGTTTTTAATTTCAAATTGTTTAACAACAATTATTTACCCAGCTTAATTTGTTTATAACAATTTTATAAACAAAATACGAGTTGGAGAGAAAAATGATCCATGCAAAATAATCTTATTTTTTCGCGTAGAATCGGTTAGCGGTAACAAATTTCAAAAAATTTTAAATTTTTATTAATTTGTTTAAACAATTGTTAATAAATAATTATAAATTAAAAACAAAAAAACAGCTATATCTTTTTTTCCATTTGCCTATGAATCCAATTTTTAGTTTTACTTAAAATCCATTTGTTTATGCTTGGGATAAAACACCCTTTACGCAGCTTAATTTGTTTATAACAATTTTATAAACAAAATACGACTTGGAGAGAAAAATTACCTATCCAAAATATTCTTATTTTTTTACGTAGAATCGATTGGCGTTAAGAAATGTCAAAACATTTTAAATTTTTTGTTAATTTGTTTAAACAATTGTTGTTAAACAAATGGAAATTAAAAATAAAAAAACAGGTATATCTTTTTTCCATTTGTCTGTGAATCCAATTGTTAGTTTTTTAATACAATGGCTGGTTTCTTCATGGGACTTAATGGGTTAATTATACACATTTCCAAAATTTCAGTTTTCCTAAAAAAATGTATGAAAATCATTTTTGAATGATTTGACTATATAATTATATTAATATTAGCTAGATTAATTATATTTCATTTTATTAAAATTGACAACGCTTATTACCATAAGATTAGAAGTAAATAATAAACTTCCATTTAAATTTTTATAAAACTGTCTAATAAAAAAATTTTTCGAAGTTTCGGAAAGAA
This sequence comes from Leptopilina drosophilae, assembly GCA_032873175.1. Lineage (NCBI taxonomy): Eukaryota > Metazoa > Arthropoda > Insecta > Hymenoptera > Figitidae > Leptopilina > Leptopilina drosophilae. Next base: position 10,222,617 of record CM065480.1, read on the forward strand.
AAAATTTGTTATTTATAAAATATTTAAAGCTCTTCAAATGAAAAATACATTTATTTTTTTATCTTTGATCATAAATGTTATATATTATTATTAGACACCTAAATTTAGCGTCGACGCTAACTGTAGGGACATTTTCAGGGATCGGATCGACTTTAAGACTCAAAAAATTTGCTTTAGTTGCACATATAGATTTACAACAAAAGATGCGAAAAGTCACATGAAATTTTCAAAAAAACGACAAAAAGGGACCAAGTTGAAATCCACAACGTTTATCAATGAAAAAAATTTTTTTACTTAATAGATTGATTATAAACAACGCAGAGGAATTGTCACAAAAATATTTAGAAAAATAAATAGATGTTTATGTTTTGATAATAATTGTTTTACAATTAAATATTGAATTATAAATAATATTTGAGTGTTTTAAATAAATTTTATTCGTTGATCAACGTTGTGGACTTCAAGTTCATATCACTGTTAACTTAAAAGTATCAAATTGCAACGAATTGACACCAAAAATGTGGATCAAATAAAAAATTGATTCACATTTTTGGCATCAATTTGATCCACTTTAGTATCAATTTGATACTTTCGGGAAAACTGTGATAAAAAGAGACATAAAATTGTAAAAATTGTTTTAAAAATGGCAAAATTTTAATGGGGTATTATTATAGGATTGAGTATAGAATTTCTTTGGCAGAAAAGTCGAAAAAGTATTGAAAGTAAGTCAAAAAGGGTGTTTTTTGGAAAATGGTAGGAAGAAATAAAGAAAAGACCGGCTGAATCAGTCAAACTTAGGACCAATCTTTAGGCGTCAACCGCTAATATGCCTCTTCATCAAATTTAGTAATAATAATTAATGATTCAAAAATTATTGAGTAAAATATTATCTGAGAATAAATAGCCACAAAAGACAAATTTATTAAGTTTTTATTTATTAATTGCGTTAATTACTGGTTGAAGCCTGAAGATCGGTGCTGAGTAAGCAACTGCTAGCTTCAGCCGGCTAAAAAAAGTCATACATCTAACGCTTGAATAAGTAATGTGTTAGCCTCAGAGAGAAATAAATTTTTATTCTGGGTGTTGAAGTCTGAAGAAAAGATGAATACCTTAGTTTCTAAACTGCGGGAAGAGTTTTTCAGAAATAAGTTTGAAATTGAGAATTGACTGCGGAATCTTGAGAAATTTAAGGTCGACCTATGGAGAAGTTGAGAGAGTAAGCGTAGTGCGCAAGAAGCAAAGTGCACACGGTACACAAAGTACAATTTCACAATTTTTGCCTCGTAAAATCCAAGCAATGAGCGATGTAAAAATGAATAACTGGAGGGGCGTTAACCCGCAGACAAACGCAAGTCTCTGGAACACCTTATTCTTAAGAGTTCACCATAGCGCGTCTTATTCTTCACAACCTTTAGCCAAGCGAGCGAACCATGCCAATGGCGCGGCGCACTATTTTCTATATGGTACGAAGGGAGCCCAGCAGCTTTGATCTTCTTCTTTCTTCTACACTTCATATTGTATCGACTTGTTTTGTCTCTCCCACTCTCCCCTCCGCATTGTGTCATCCTCTTCCACCTTCAGGAGATGAGAGCTTGCCAACTTGTTGCCGTTGTTCCACTCTTGTTCCACTGTTGTTCCGAGTCTCTCTCCGAAGAGGTTCCGCCTGAAGACGATTTTTATCTTCCGGGTAGAATAGATTATCTTTATTTACGAGCAATCTGTGGTATCGGCAAATTGTTTGGGAACGAGGGCCGCTTATTTAAAAGCCGTAAACTATTCAATAGGCGACGAGAAGTGAAATTCAACGAGCCATGCTTTTTTAAACTAATGATGGGGGAGAGGGGTATATAATGCTTCTAAAAAGGAAAAGAGAGAGAGAGAGACGTAAATGGTCTCGAGATGAACGAGTTTTATAAAACCCAAGATGAAACTATTAATTATCAAGAGGAGCGTGAGTATTTCTTGTTGGGGATCATGTACATATGAGCGCAGAATGTTCAACTTCTAACTGCATTTCCTCACTAATTAGCTGCACTTACTTATGGGTAATTTTGCGAGGTGTCAGAGAAACGAGCCACGCGCGATTCCTACAAGAAACAAGCAGTCTCTTTAATCTATCCAAGTCTTACAACTCATCCTTTACTTCTCCTTTTGCCAAAGACTTTTTACAAAGTTATTTTCAAGGTCGCGACTATAACAGCGAAAATGAATTAAAATAAATTAAAATAAATTAAAATAAACAAAAACCAATAAACAAAACAATAAATCTAAACAATTATTTAAATAATAAAGATCTTAAACTTAATAAATATAAATACTATCACAAATTGAGACGAAAAAAATCAAGATATCAAAATGGTTGCAACAATTTTAATATTTTGATAATATTTTCCCAATTTGACATCCTTTAGAAAAACTTGTGTATAAACTAATTGAAAAGCAGTCACTAAATTTAAAACCTAAAAAAGAAACAACATCTACTAACTCGAATGAGTTGGAAAATTAAACTGTCGAGAACGTAATTTTTATACAAAAGGAGGAATTTAAAAAATGTTCTCCTCCTGGCGAAATGCAATAGGTATGCGAGTTTTTCTAGCACCGTAGCGGAAGAAAAGTACTTGACAGACTCCAGATTAGGTCTCAAGTTCTTTGACTATGAAATTTTTATGAGCTCAATGAACCATGAATAGTAGAAATTAAATAGCTCTTAACCACAAAACGAACGGAACATTATGTTCTTGAAGGTTGTTTGGAAAACTCAGCTGACTGTATACCAATAAATGAAAGGAAAGCGACTATCTACTCAGAAAGTTATTACTTTAGGTAGTTATTGCTCTAAGAAGTGTCTTTTTTCATATCCCTTTGAGAGAAAAAATTCCCCCCCTTTCATGTATAGAAGAAAATTTTTTTATTTAAATCAAATGAAATTTATTTGAGATAAGTAGAAGAATACATTTTTCTCGGAGGTTGCTTAGGTATTTTTGTTTAAAACAAATATTTAACACAAGTATGAATTTTATTCGGCACAAAAAAGCTTTATTTGAACAAAATAAAATTGAGATACCAAGTAAAATATGAAACAAGAAACAAAACTCCCAAAACTCCAATCATAAAAAAACAACATAAAGTAAAACTAAAAAATAAATAAAATTCCAAAAAGAAATGAGAATTTAAAACAAATAAAAAGTTTATAGTTACTGGGTTGCCGTAGGACAAGGAAATCAGGGAAAAGTCAGGGATTTTGAGTGCTAAAAAAATTAATTTTTAAAATACATAAACAAAATTATAAATTTTTGTGTCTTTTTGTTTGTCTTAAATACTATAAAACTAACGCGAATTCTAATCCAAAATATACAAAAAAAGATTTTTTATTTATCACAGGAATAATTTTTTTAATATTATTTAATCATGTCAAAAGTTATAAAACAATCATCTTTAAAAATAACACAATTCTTAATGTAAATTCAATTATTTTCAGGAATTTTGATAAAATTCTTTTCAAAAATTCGATTTTTTTCATAAATAACAATATTCATCAAATGAATTTAATTATTTTCAAAACTAAAAATTAAAATTCTTCGTTTAAATTCAATTGTTTTTAGAAAGTTTTTAAAAGCTTTCATCAACTTATATCTAAACTATCTTTATAAATATCAAAGTTTTTCGCCAAAAAATCCACTAATTTGCAAAAATTAAAACAAAATTCTTTGCGAAATTTCAATTCTTTTCAAAAGTATTTCACAGTTCAATGATTTTCAATATTTACTATTTTCATAAAATTTAACAAAAAAATTAATTATTGAAAAAAATTTTTATTCAATTCTACAAAATCATTCAAATATTTTCGTTGAAAATGTTTAAATATTTTTATCGCAATTTTGGAAAATTCTTCGAAGGAGGCAATGACTATTCTTAAAAATGTTATTAAATCTTAACAAAATAGTTCGTTTTTAATCAACATTCAACTATTCAATAAAATGATAAAATTCTTTGGAATAATTCAATTATTTTCACATATAATTTTGAAATCGTCGCAGAATATTAATAATTTTCAAAACTTTTTAAGCAATTCTGCAAAAGAATTCATTTATCTTGAAAAATAAGAAAATTTATCACTTAAAATTAATTACTTTATGGAATTTCCATAAAATTCTTATCCAAAATTTAATTATTTTGTTAAATACAAAAATTCATGACAAGAATTTAATTCATCTGAAAAGAAATAAAAATACTTTGCAGAAATTAAATTAATTTAAAAATTTTTTCACTAAAAAATTCTTTTCCAGAATTAAATAACAAAAAATTTGTATAATAATCTTGTCGAGATTTTAAATCTTTAAACAAAATTTAATAAAATTATTTGCAATGATTCTATTATTTTCAATTTTTTTATACGGGCACTGAGAAATCCTATTTGTACAAATGTGTATTATAATTATAAAATATTTTTTAGTTTCTTCTGTGAAATTCAATTATTTTTATAAATTTTAATAAAATTCACTGAAAAGTTTTCAATTACTTGCAAAAGTTGTTATAAAATTCTTTAATGTAATAAATTTCAGTAAAATTTTAATGAAATTGCTTAAAAGAAATTAATTATTTAAAAAAATTGTTAATAAAATTTTACGTAAAAATTAAATTATTGAATAAATTATTTTTTTGTATTTAAATAATTGAATTCTCGTGTAATTTTCTAATCAAAAGTGATTTAAAAATGAAAACGTTAAAATTTTAAATAATAATTTAATATTAAAAGCATTAAAGCATGAAATTTTAGAAATAATTGGATTTTAAAAGGGTTTTAAATCCAAATTTATTAAAATCTGAATTTTTCGTACTTTTAAGTCAGGGATGGCTTCTAAACATTAGTTTTGTTTTAGATCTGAATAGCACAATAAAACTTTAAATTAACAATTCTGGAGAATTAATTTTTTTTTTAAAGTTTAATTAGTACTAAGTTTAATTGAATTTATTTTTAAAATTATTTGATGTTTTATTTTCTAATATATATTTAAATGAAAAACAGATGGATTTGAAAACTATTCTGGAAGAACTTTTTCTTCGGGATTCCTTTAAATGTGTTAAAAATTTCAAAACCCTTTGTGATGTAAAAAAACAAAACATTGTGATTAATATTTTATATTTTTAACATAATCGCATGTAAAAGTGAAAGTACGATCTTGAATAACTCAAAATTTAATATCGTAAATAGTTTTTAAATATTTTACACATTTAAAGGCCATCAGAGGAAACATTTTCTCAAAATTTGAAGAAAATCTATAGAAAATCAATTTTTTCAAGAGTAGCAGGCGGAGAATTACCTTAAAGAAGAATTTTAGTTAAGAATTTTAGTTGAAAATTCTTAAAAATAATGATTAAATGAAAATAATAAAAATAATTTTGAAGAAGTTACAGTAACAATATTCTTATAGAATATAAAGTAATTAGAAAATTTATTTGGTTCAATTGAAAATTTTTATTCGTCAAACATCTTTTTCTGGGTGTAGGTAAAATAGAGATTTATTCGAGCGATTCATTCAGCTCGGAAGAAATCGAAAAAACGAGGAATTCATTGAAAAATACATGCGGAAAACAAATAAATATCTAAATTCTGCATGTTTTCTCTTATGAAAAGAGAGATTCTGGAATGCAACAGTAAGTAAAAAGCGTAAACAAAAATAAATAAAATATACAATTTAACAGTTTAGTTCAGTGAAACAAACCACGCACCCACGTGAAAAAGTTCCCTGGAAAGCACTTCTAGGAAATTCCAACAGGAAATTCCGGCAAAAATGTTGACAAATTAGTTTCCAATTTATCGCAAATAATCAGATTTTCTTCATAAAATATCATTGTTCTGTCAATTACAATTGATAAAATCGATATTTAATAGAGGAGGAAAGTCTAAATTTAAAATTCGAGATAAATTAGTTAAATTAACCTAATTTATCGTAAATTGTCAGATTTTCTACATAAAATTTGAGAGTCTTGACAACTACAATTGATAAAATCGATATACTAGAAAAAACTCTAAGTTTTGAAATCGATATATAGATTTTGTAACATTTTTGTAAAGTTAACCTAATTTTTCAAAAGTCAGCTATTTTGAATACTTAATGTATTGCTGATTGCTCAGATTTTTGTAAGGATAAGAAAAATAATCAAGATGATAATGATATTTTCAAGACAAGAAAAATGATTATATTTTAAGGAAGACTTTTTAAACACTTACTGAATATAAAAAGAGAAAACTGTTTTTTCGATATCAAGACAATTAATTTTCATTTCAATAACACTTAATAGCAAATAGATGATAATTTTTTCATTTCATTTGATTTTATGTAAACAATAATACATTTTTGATCATGTAGATTTAATTATTGCTTGAGAATTCAAATTTTTTAATTTTCCACAAAACTTCACTTTCAGCTACTAGGGAAGTGATAAGTTTATTCATGACGATTTAATAATTTTTGTCATCAGACGTTAAAAATTCATTATTTATTATTTGGTAAAGGACACAACTATATGTTCCGATGACATCTTATACATTCGAACACTTTTTCTAAATAAATTTCACAGAGTGATTTTAAATATATGGGTGATTCTCCATGAAACCGACAATTTGGTTATTGTTATTTTTATTATTTTTTTTCAATACAAAAAAATTTCATAATGTAAATTTTAAGTATGATGATAGTCAAGAATGAAATATCTGTTACGGGCCGGACAAATTGTTTGTAATTTTTGTATTTTTTAAACAAAGTAACTGTTCACGCATCCATGTAGCATAATTAGTTGCCATAGTTTTGATATGTTAACAAAATTGATAGTCGAAGTGATAGAAATTGTTTTTCGTTTAATTTAGGATTTAAAAATCTACTTCAGAAAATTTATGCAGTAATTTATGGTAATTTATAGAAATTTATGACAATTTATAGAAATTTATGGTAATTTATACAGTCATTTATAAAAATTGTGAGGTAATTCATAATATTATTACAAAACATAATTCAAGATTAGAAAGACAAATGCAGGAAATTTATAGTAATTTATAAATTTTTGAGGTACCTAAGTAAATTTTTTTGAGTAAATAAAAGAAAATTTTAAAAACTATTTTTTAAAATTTATGGAAATTTATAGGCTAATTTATGGAAATTTATGTTGTAATTTATGAAAATTTATGGAAATATATGTTGTAATTTTATAAATTATTTTAAATCATTTATCGTAATTTATTAACATAATTTAAATGAAAATAAATTCTTGTCAACTTTCAGAAATTAGTACGTTAATTTATGAAAATTTATAAAGTAATTAATGTCACAACTTACTAAAATTATAGTTGTAACAAGGTAACTTTTGTTTGTTTAATTTTCTTTGGAAAAAATTACAAAAATTGTTGTAATTATACACTTGTTTAAACCACAAGTCCAATGAAAGACAAAAAAGGCTTCACCATGAAGCAAAATAAATACTGTTTTTTAAAATAAATTATTAACAATTTTCAATCGGTTTCATATTCCTATCTTTTATATTCACTGAAATAATACGACTATACATTATTTGCTAAAAAAATTATTATTTTTTTTATTTTTTATGAAAAATGTGAAGGCTTCACCATGACGATTCTGTGATTCCCTGTACAAACTTGACGCTTAAAACGTAAAAAAAATGAAAAAAAGTACAACAATTTTTTTCTTTCGTAGTAAAACACTATTGAGGGAACTAAATTGTTGCTTGTACTAAAGAATACCGAAATTCTGATTTTATTTTTATGAAATATTTCAATTTCTTAAAAGGGCTTCACCATGACGCACAAAACTGGGGACAAGAAATAACATCAGAAAAAAAATTAAAAAATAATTTTTTTTACAACCAATTTAATTTTCTGAATTTTACACACTTAGACATTAAAAAAATGTTATCAATCATTATTTTTATTTGAGAATTTGACGTAAAATATTTATTTTTGTTTTGTAACTGATCCTTGGGACAGGCTTCACCATGACGATTTGGTTCTTAAATTTGCATTTAAAAAAACACTTAATCTTAGAAATTAAAGTGGCTATAGGTTTTTCTTTGTAATCACCAGAGTTACTTTTTGGATTCATTATTATATGTGCAATCTGTTTCTTAAAAAACACTAGGGACATGAAATTGTCGGTTTCGTAGAGAATCACCCATATGCGTATAAGAGTATTGTCTAAAGCGATAAATCTTCAAGTACTCCTAAAAACCTTCCATGTAATTACAAAAACATTAATCTAAATTATGATTAAAAATGAAAAATCGAGGTTTCCTGTTGGAATTTCCTAGGAGTGCTTTCCCAGGAACGTTTTTACGTGGGCAGAAAAGGAAAATATATTTAACTGAAGGAAAGAAAATTTATGTTTTTGGAGGAAAAGAAGAGGAAATTTTTTTGTCCAATAAGCAAATGAGTACAACTTGATATTGGGGAATAAGTCCCTCAAGCGTAGGTGGAGGCCGCTCGCCATTGCCTTCCCCAATAACGAACAAGACTTTAAAAGAGGAACAGGAAGACGCGGCGCGACGCAACGGCTCGGTGGAAGGGAGCTCAAAGAGCATTGCCAGAGGAAGATTAAGAGCGCAGAGTTCCAGTGAGAGCATCGACTATCATGATTAGATCTCTATCTCGACCGTATTGTTCTGAATAAAATCAGCAATCGACCTCGCGCACAGGACTACGCTACGCAGGAATTGCTAATTTTTCATTTACTTTATCGACAATATTTTTTATTAGACGTAAGCTGCCTAATTGAAAAAAATTTACACACAGAGAAAGAGAGAGGCAGGGAGGGTGGACTTACAAGTAGAACATCCGGTTCTTTATTACTAAAAACACGGTCAAATTAAGAGACGTATCACTTTATAAAAAAAAGTGAAAACAGTATAAGAAAAAAAATTTGCATTTGACTCATGGTCTGATAAATTGTTTATTTGGATCAAATTTTATTTGGTTCACAACTAAGATTATCAAATAGAGGCAAAAAAACCTATCAAAACAATGCTTCACGACACTTTTAATACAATTTGTATCTCAATTAGGTATCGCCAAAAATCTGTGTTCAGCAAAATTTTAATTGGTCCAAAGTATTTTTGACTTAAATTGTATTTGCTTCAATGTTTTATTAAACTTAAACTATTTAGTCCAAATTTTTTTTAAATCAAATTCTATTTGATTCAAAGTTGTTTTGGTTTCAAGTTTTTTGTTTATAAATTTTATTCAGTTCAAAGTATTTTTGACTCAAATTTTATTTATGGTTAAACGTTTTTTTTTTTTTTTTACTAAATTTCAATTTAGATCAGAGTTTATTTACTTGTTTTAAATTTTATTTGATTCAATGTTCATTTGGTTTAAATTTTATTTAAATCGAAGTTCTTTGAGTGAATTATTTGGTTCGCAGTTATATTCGTATTCCAGATGTCGCATTTTTGAGGAATAGACGCATTATTCTGGTTCTACAAGTAGTAGCGGACAGTTAGAGTGAGACTTTGCTCGTGTCTTACTTGACTGCTGCTACTACTTGCCAGTAGCTAGTATTTTATCTATCATTAAAGTGATTTTCTACATAGTAAAAAATAACAACCAATAATAAAAAACATTTTTTTTCTACTCAAAAAATTTCATAATCGGAATTAAAATTGTAGTTGTAAAAAATGTAATTGTCATTAAAATTGAAATTAACTGTAATTCACTTCGTATTTCATTCTTTCATTAATTCTGTCTAACTACACTTAGAAGTTAGTTTTTTCTATGCTTTTGTTTCTTTTTTTTTTTGCTTTAAAAAATATTGATTGACAAATCGAAAATTACGTTTTTTACGAAAAAGTTTTTTATCTATTGTTTAATACTTTTTATAAGGATTTTCAAGTATACATGTAGACTTTTTTTACATACTTTACACAATTTTTTGAACAAAATAATTAATTTGGCTAAAGTTTCGAACGTTCAAATGAACAAAATTTTTTTTCACCTAAGTGTTTTTGAAAATTACTTTCCAAAAAAAGAAAAAATAATTGAAATTAAATAATATTTAGTTAAGAATGAATTTGTTAAAATTTAAAAAATATTTTTTTTGAAAAGAAACAGAAAATAAGATGAAGTAAAAAACATATTACACTGAAAAAATTACATTCTAATTTTAAGAAAAACTTCTTATATATGCGCCTAGAATATTTCCCACTTAAATTAAGTGGGGAATATTCTTACAATAAGAAGAACATTATTATTTTAAGAATATTTTCCACTTAATTTAAGTGGGGAATATTCTTGGCGCATATATAAGAAGTTTTTCTTAAAATTAGAATGTAATTTTTTCAGTGTATGGATCATTTGAATGTTCGAAACTTTAGAAACATATTTAAATGTTTTATTTAAAAATTTCATTTCGTATAATTTCCGCACTAATATTATCTGCAGTTACTTAATTAATGCTGTTGCAATAAACAAATAAAACTTACAAATGGGTGAAAATTAGAAATAAAACGATTTAATCATATTACAATGAAATTATAATTAATTAATATAATTTTTTGATTTTGTTAAATAAGTTAATTTACTATTTTTCACATAACATAAATTAAAGTACATCACTCGTTTAACAAACAAAAGTAACTTTAACCCCTTAACTGCGGTGACGAAGATTTGATGGCCGAAATCTTCGTCATCCGCAGTTAAGGGGTTAAACAAGTCACTTCACAACAACAAAATTTTTAATTAAAAATATTCATTTCCCCATTTATTTCATTTCAGAACGATAGCCTACAAAAAAATTAATTCACAGCGAAATATTAACTGTAATATAATTTTATAATTTTGGCACGCGAAACTCTTTTGAAAGAAGATTTTACATTCAATATTTAAAACTTACAAATACAATCTTTGGCAACTATATACTTTAAACAAAGATTAACTAATAATTAATAATTATAATTAATAATAAATTAATTAATTTAATTAATAATTTTAATACTTTAAACATATTTTATAACTTTGCAAGCAGGAAAATTTTTTTTAGTTTTAACAATAAGTAAAACTATATATTTTAATTGTTTGCAAAAAAAAGTAATTGTTTATGAATGTACTAAAATTTATGTAAAATAAAAACTGTTCGACTATACTTATAAAAATATATCTGAATTTTTAATAGTCAACTTTTAAAATAATATTCATGATGAAAATGATTTGTTTTTAATAAAAAAAATAGTTTGTTTAACAAAAACTTAATAACAAGAGAGTACTTAAGTTAAAAAATATCTAAAAGTTTTTTAAGATTGTAATATGTAATAAAATTAGCAAATTTTTCAAAACATTTTGCAATGTTTTATAAGTGGTAAAGAAAAAATTCAAAATCAGTAGGAAAAGTTTCTAACTTTTTATGAAATTTATTTAATCTTACTCACTTTTCGAAAAATTTCGAACTTATTCTACACTTTTAGAAAAATGTCTAATTTTGTGTAGAAAAATCATTTTCTCAATGTTTTTCGAAATATTTCTAACTGTTTGGTAAGGAAAATTTCTAAAAAATTTTGACAGTGCAGAGTTTTAACTGTATTTTTAAAAAATCCTTACGTTGATGAGGTTTAAAATTGGTTGAACATTGAAAAATGACCTTAAAAACAGGTGTGTTCTCCGAAAATAGTAGATAGTAAATATCATTAAAATGAGAGCATTTTTTAAAGCAATTAATTATAATAGAACAAGAATTTTATTGATATTTTTAAAAATAATTGAATTTTGGAAAAGAATTTTGTTATTTATAAAGAGAATTATGATTTGGACGGGAATCTTTTTAAAAGTTTCAACGTGATTGAATTTTGTGAGAAGATTTTTATTTACTTTTTGCAAATAATTGAATTTCTGTAATTATTTGTAACTTTTACAAAATTCAATTTATTTAGTGTTCCCAACAAAGATTTGAATTGAAAAATTTTGAATTCTATTTTTTTATTAATTTTATGATAACTTAATTTATAAAAGGTTAATAAGTTAGCAGCGAGCATTGTTGCTAGTTGTAAATACAATTGTAATTATTATTGTAAATACAATTTAACTTAAATTGTAATTGCAATTATAATTATAATTGCAGTTTTAATCGAAATTATAATTATAAATATAATTGTAAGTGTATAATTGAAATTTAATTGAAATTTAATTGAAATTTAATTGAAATTTAATTCAAATTGTAATTGCAATTGTAAATATAATTGTAAGTAAAAAAATTGCAATCTTGCGATTAAAATTGTAATTTTGATTATAAGTGAAAATTGTAAATATTATTAAAAGTATAATTGCAATTGTAATTGTGAATATAATTGTAATTTCAATTGTAAACAAAATAATCGTAATAATAATAAACAAAATAATTGAAATTGTAATTGTAATCGTAATTGGTATTTCAATAGCAAATGTAACTGTAATCGTAACTGTTAATATTATTGTAACTGTAATTAAAATTGGAATTGTAAATATAATAGTAATTGTAATTTCAACTGTAATTGTAAATGTAATTACAATTACAATCGTAACTATAAAATAATCCAACTCATTTCGATCATAAATCTTGAAAAAACATTTGCGTATAAATTCAAATAAAAAAAATAATATCTTCATTATCATGTCCGCAAGAGAATAATATAATTGATAACTTCCGGTCTAGCAGCTCGAATATAAGAAACAGAAGGTGTCAGAAGCAATACAGTAACGATCAACTGCAGAATAAAGAAAGGGAAGCAATAGAAAAGAAAAGAAGAAAAAAAAGAGAGAGAGAAGAAGGAAAAAAGCAGAAAAAAAACAAAGGATGCTGAGAAAAGAAGACAACGACGAAAAGGACGATAATGATGAAGAGGGAAAGGAAGAGGAAGAGGAGCAACAAGAGAAGCTGCCTCGGGTGCCGGGCGGGGCTCAGATGTTTATCCCGGTCGACCTCACTTCTTTCTCCTCCACCTCTCTTCAATACCCCCCTTCGCCATCAGTTCTTGCGTGGTTCTTTGCAGGGAGTGAAGTGCGCCTTTGGCAATATACACAGCGTAGCAACCTCACTCTGTGCACGTATGCGTGCTCTTATTGGGTGCAACCAGGGGCGTCGCTACTCCGGATTGGAAAAATTGTCTTCTCAATTGACCCAGCATTCGCAAACCGCATATGCGCATATGTTTTCACAATTATTCACCTTTCTAGAATCTGCACAATATTGCCAAAATCTCTTTTCTTCATATCAAACCGAACTTATATTTGAAAACAAAAAAGTTTTTTCCTATTCAAAAATTAAAAATTCAATAAATTTGTCCACGTTTCTATGGTTTGTGTCCATCGCATTCCTCAATGTGCACATTTACAGACTTCACACTAAATTTATTTTTAAAAAGTGGGCTTTAAAACTCAAACAAGTAGTAGAAAACTAGCATTAAATTTACGACGATTGAAACAATTTTATATGAATAACAAAATTCGCGGAAATTTCATTCTATATTTGTTTCCTGAAATTTTTCTGATTTTCATAAAAAATATTTTTTCTCTGGGTAATAACTTCCATTCTAAATTCTTCTAAACATCTTCTTCTAAACATTTTTCTGAACATTTAGCATTTTTAGAATTCTTAAAAAATTCGATAATTTCAAAATAATTTTTTAAAAGTAAGAAAATTCATTTTATTAAAATATAAAACGTAATGTTATTAAATTTGCACCGAAAAAATAAAATCTCAGAGTGAGAAGAAAATTCCGCTCAACAATTATTTTTACATATTTTTTTCAATTTACGAATATTCATCTAAAAGAAAGAGGAATTTTTGTTCATATTTAAAAATGTTTTAATTAAAAGATTAATTTTAATATTTCTTCTTTGATTGAAATTATTCCTCTAAAAATGAAACAAATTTATACTAGAAAGAAGATTTTTAAGTTACTTTTTGTTTTTCTGAATGCAGCTTTAACCTTTCTAAAAAGTGACATTTAATAACAAATATAATAAAGGAAAATCCTCTCAATTAGAAAAGAAAACTTTAGTGCCCGCCCATAAGAGGAAAAAATGCTGCAAAAGAAGAGGAATTTTCTAAATTTGAAAATACTTTTTTACGGTGTGATAAAATTTTCCATTAATTGGAAATTTAAATATGGGTTTTCATGTTTTACGAGACTTTAACTACATTGAAAAAAAATGTAATTAAAATTTTTCAAAAGACAAATTTTTCTTTTTGACAATTATTAAATAAATTATTTGAATTTTTAAATTTCTTTTCAATATGAATAAAAATAGTTATTTATTTTTCCACGGGAATTGAAATTTGAAACAATTTTAATGTAAGACCATTTTTTATCTTTAAATTAATTCTTATTCAAAACTTCTACAAAAATTCAGTTATTTGAATAGAAAAAAATTGATAGAAGAACTGATTGTTTCTTAAAAATGAATATTTAAAAAAGATTTTATCTAAATTTTTAAAAATATTTCATTTCCTTAGAAGAAGAGTAATAATAACTTGAGAAAATAATTACATTTTTCAAAGAATTCATTTCATACTGCATTAAAAATAATTAAAATCTTGTAAAGAATTTAATTATTTATAAAAATAATTGAACTCTTGTAATGAATTTTATGATTTTTAAAAAATATTTCAATTTCTGCAATTAATTTTATTACATTTTTTAAAATGATTGATTTTTTTTATTTATAAAATTTAAAAAGTAATTGCATTATTTCAAACAACTTATTTAAAATTGCATTTAAAATAATTTAATTCCTATGATGAATTTTATTATTTGTGAAAATAATAATTTCATTCAATTATAAAGAAAATTTTATCAACATTTCAGAAGATAGTAATTTTTTGTTTGTTTGACCGTATTAAATATTCATTTCTAAGATAATGAAAAGGCCTATTTTTGAAGATAATCAATTTCCTTCAAAGAATTTTAAACAAATATCTAAATAATTGATTTCTTTGGAATAAATTTCTTAAAAATTCTTTAAAATTTTTTTGAAAATAATTGAATTCCTCTGAAGAATTTTATTATTCATGAAAATTGTTGATTTCTTAGAAAGATTTCAATTATTTTCAATACAAATTTAATTCAATTCTTTAAAAATATTCAACTCTGTTTAGCAATTTTAATTTTTAATTATTTGAATTAATTTAATGAATTCAAATTTTATTGAAAATGATTGAATTTCTATAAAAAAATTTATTTTTTATTATTGGAAATATTTTAATGAATATTGCCACAAAAAAATTTTGTTTTTCCTTAATTTGCAGACAATATTTTGATTTGCTGCCTGATCGTCAACAATATTTTTGCACTAAAAGGAAAGATATATTTGACTCAGAACCAACTGGACTTTTTATTTATTTGAAAAAAATGTTTATTTGCTTAAATAAAATTATAATTAACTTTGTTGGTTCTAAGACTAATATATAAGTTTATTTAACTTAAATAAAATATATTTGGGTTAAATAAAATTTTATTCTTTGGGTTTGATTCATTATAAAAATGATTAGATAAACAAAAAAATTTTCTATTAGATTCATTTACGAATTTCTTTTATTGTAAAATTATTCCAAAACATCAACAATTTTATTTTTAAATAAATATTTAATCATTATTATTTTTCCACTGGAATTCAAATTTCCAAAGAGTTTAATTTGCAACATTTTCAGAATAAAATTATTTCTAACATTTCATCCTGTATAATGCTTCTAATATTCAATTATTAACTAAAACTTTAATTAAATTCATTTTTAAATCAATTTCTATTAGAAAACTCTATGACAATTGATTTCTCTAAATTCAAAAATAAATAATTTGTTAAATAATTGAATGTTTCTTAAAATCTTAATTCGTATAAAGAATTATATTAACAAATTTTTTAATATTTCATTTGATTAAAAAAATTCTTCTATAAATCTATTATTTTTTAAATAATTAATTAAATAATGTATAAAAAAAATTCAACTTATTTCAGAAGAATTTGAATTATTAACATTTTTTAAAAATCTAAGTTCTTTCAAATTTCTAATTAAATTCATTTAAAATTGAAATTTTATAAAATTTTAAATTAAAACCGTTTGATGTTCATCTAGTCATGAAAATTGTAAACACAACTCTTAAAAAATTAAATTAATTTTTTAATTTTTAAGTAAAATTATTTATTAAATAATTTGTTAGTAATAAATTTTATGATAGTTCTTCAATAATTAAGTTATTTATGAAGAAATTATTGTCAGGAGTAAAAAAATTTTGTTGGAGATTTTGTAATAGAAGTCATTGATGTTTCATAGTTTAGGAAGCAAACAAAATAGACACCGAAATTTATAATTTTTTTATTCATTCTAAAAAATTTTTTTGTTATAAAATTTTTTAATTTTTAATATTTTATATTATTATATTATTATATAATAATTTTTTAATAAAAATCCCTCACTTTTCCCTTATTTCCCTCATCAATTCTTTTTTTCCTAACTTATCTCTGAATTTCTTGACTTCCCTGACCTATGACAACCCTGACCAATGAGATGTTAAAATTCCAATTGATTCCAATTTAAAGAATACTAGTTTTTAGTCACATAGTCAGTTTTCAGTAAAGAAGTGCGAAGTCTGAAATATTTTCAAAAAACATAAAAATAAATTTGAGATTTTTGTCAAAAAAAAAAGAATGAAAAAGAAAAACTCAGCAGAGTTGAGTGAGTGAGTGATTACGATATACAGAAGAATAATAAGAACTGGTTCGTGCTCTGATAAACACAGAGTGATAAGCATTTATGGCCAACAAAGTCAAAGGGTTCGATAGTGCCTTTTTCCGCTTATCTTATGCCATTAACATGAATGAAAGCATTGAATCCTTAACGGTTTGAGTTCGGATCGCGCGGCTTATCGTTCAACTCACCAGGCAGCCTTATTCTGCCTCCTTCTTGAATTTTGCGCAATCCGGATACAAATTATTCAGCATTGCGATTTCCATCCTGTTTAGTCTAAAGACCCCAAGAGGTTTTTTCAAAGATTTATATCACAAGTGGAAAAAAAATATCCAACAATATTATTCTTGCACATAAGCAATCATATTTCCTGCACGATCAATTTTTTTACATCTTTAGATTTTGAAATTTTCTTTTCCAAATCTAGAATTAATTATCAAATGAAATACTGTTTCCAAATACGATTCTTTTTTCGAAATTCGATTCTTGTAAATGATAATTAAAATATGATAATGATAAAAGTAATATTCGATAACAGGGTTGCCACAAAAATTTAACTTTGTTTTTCCCGGACTTTTCCCTGATTTCAAGGCAGAGTTTTGACATTTTCCCTGGCCTAAAAAAATATTCTGATTTACACTAAAAATTATTATGTTCTAATAAAGAAAATTATACGA
Organism: Leptopilina drosophilae; assembly: GCA_032873175.1. Taxonomy (NCBI): domain Eukaryota; kingdom Metazoa; phylum Arthropoda; class Insecta; order Hymenoptera; family Figitidae; genus Leptopilina; species Leptopilina drosophilae. The sequence continues at coordinate 10,240,009 of CM065480.1, forward strand.
TAATATAATACGTTTATTTAAGCATTTCTTTAATTGTAAAATTATTAGAAAACATCAATAACTTCATTTTTAAACAAATATTTAATCATTACTATTTTTACATAGAAATTAAGATTTTCAAAAATTTCAAATTCAAATTTTTTAAAATTAATAACTTATAAGGATATTATTATAAACATAAAGAAGTCAATCATTCCAAATTTTCGACTTGGGATGATCGATTTCTTCGTATCTTTATAATAATTAAATATAACACAGTGAAAAAATTATTAATGTATATAAGAACTTTGTTAATCTGACTTCTTCAAAATAACTTTCATGATTTAAACTCAGTTATTATTTTCTAGAATTTTTAAATAAAATTTTTCTTTAAATCAATTTTTTAAAATAATTTTTCAAAAAGTTCTTTAAAAATTTTCAAATACCTACATCTGTTGACAATTCAATTTTACAACATTTCGATTATTTGAAAATTCCTAATTTAAATACATATATATATTAGAAAATAAAAACTTTAAATGATTTCAAAACAAAATTTAATTTAACTTTTCCAAAAAAAATAGTTATACTTTAATAATTAAAAATTTGAAAGTATGAAAGATTCTGATTTTTAATCTGAAACTTTTTCAAAATTCAATTGTTTCTAAAAATCCATGTAATAATGCTTTGAATTTTAATATTAAAGTAGTATCTTTTCTAATATTTAACTTTGATTTAAAAAATTAAAAATTGAAGAGTTTATTTTGTTTTCATAATTTATTAAATAGAAATAAATTTAAGATTACATTTATGTTGAAAAATTTTTTATATGTAAAAATAATTGAATTCTTGACAAGATATTACTTAAAATTTTCATAAATACCTAATTGAATTTCTTCCAAAAATTTTATTACTTTTCAAAATAATTAAACTTCTGTGAAGAATTTTATTTATTTTAAAAAATGTAGCAAATTATTTTTTAAATAGGGTCATTTGGGGTAAATGTAAACGGAATATCTATGTTTCACTAAAAACATTAGTTTTTTTTGTTAACCCTTTGAGGCCCAGCAGTTTCAATCGAAACCACTTTTGACTTTTAATCTTCATAACTTCAACAAAAATAAATATATTTTTAATTTCTAAACAACCAACACCCGCAAATTTATTCTACTTTGTAAAAACGATTTAAATTGCAATAAAGAATTACCAATTTTTTAAATACAACAATAATAAAAAATAATGTTTATTTCACGATTTACAAAAAAACTAGAAAATCGAAAATTAAATAAAGCTTAGCTAATGAAAATGACTTTTTGGGGGTTGTTAAGGTCGTATATAACAAAAACGATGTTAGTTTTTCAAAATTCAAAATCTCGGACTCTTAAATGATGACAAAAATTACATTTTTATAAAAAAGTTGAGCGTTAAAGGGTTAAAACGTAAAATGGACGGATTTTTTTGCATGAACTTGTTACTTTACATCCCTAGAAAAATTTTATGAAGTACAAAAAAATATTTATGCACCTGAATCGCCTAAAATTGACTGTTTACATTTACCCCGAGATTTTGAAATTTTTCTAAAATTCGGGGTAAATGTAAACACCACTGTAGTTAAGCGAGGTTTAAGAAACAAGTTATTTCAAGTATACTACTATTTTAAGGGATGGAAAAACTGAAAAAAAGTTCTTCGTAGATGTATAGAAAAATCAAACAGTTGACTGATAATGTATCATATAAATAAACAATCAACCATTACAAAATTAGTAATGTAAAACTTGAATAACTTGAACAAATTTTAATAGATTTTCATTCAATTTGGTAAAAAAAAGTTTTTAAGCTTGCTGAATAAGAATCTAAAATATCGAATTTAAAAATTTCAAAATGGCAGATCCAATAATTTATTAAATTGTTTTTTTAATGTAGTTGAAGTTCTGTTTACATTTACCCCAAGTTTTCGAATTCTCGGGATAAATGTAAACACTTAATTATTTATTAACTAAATTGACGAAAATCAAAAATCAAAGTCAATTTTTGTTGGGGCATGAATAAGGAAGAATTACATATTTTTGTTTGATTTTTAAATTTATTTTTATGCAATTGCGAGACAAAATACTGAAACAGAAAAATTTTCAATTTCAAACTTTTTTGCATTAAAAGATAACTTACACTAGGGCATTGCCAATTGTCAAAATAAAATATTGGCAATACTCAGAACATCTTGTAGGTGAGCTGAGGTAAAAATATTCCCGTTGAACTTATTTTTAAATTTGTAAATTTATCAGAAACATTTAATGTTTACATTTACCCCTTGTTTACATTTATCCCAAATGACCTTACTTGAATTACTGTGAAATTTTTATTGTTTATAAAAATAATTCAATGTTTGCGTAGAATTTTATCGAAATTTTTTTAAATAATTGAATTCTTTTGGGAATTTTTTTCCTATTTATAAAGTTAATTAAAATCATGTCAAGGATTTAAAAAAATTTGTTTAATACATAATTCAATTTATTCGAAGAATTTTATTATTTTTGAAAATAATCGAAATCTTGCACGATTAATATTGTTAGTTATAAAAATTTTATTAAAATTTTGTAAAATAATTGAATTTTTGGGAAGAATTTCGAAAACTATCAAGATGATTGAACTCCCGTGAAATAATATTTTGACATTTTTAAAATATAATCAAATGTTTATTAAAAGGTTTTAATTAATTACATTTTTTCATAGAATTGTATCAAAAATGTTTTTTAATAAATAAATTTTGTGATAAATTTTATGGAAATAGTAAATGTTAAAAATCATTTAATTGAGAAAAACATTTGAAAAGAATTGAAATTTTGCAAAGAATTTTATTTAAGTTTTTAAATAATTGAATTTTTGGCGAATAATTTTGGTATTTATAAAAATAATCGTTGATGAAGATTTTTGAAAAATTTCTAAATAGGTAATTGAATTTTAAGGAAGAACTTTATTCTTTTTTAGTTTGGAAAATAATTGAAATCATATGATGAATAGAGTCATTTATAAAAATAATTGAATTTTACAAGGAATTTTATTAAAATTCTTATAAGTAATAACATTTCTATGAAGAATTTTGTTATTTATCAAGATGACTAAATTACAACTTTTGAAATAATTAAATAATATTAAGAAATTTTCTTTCTTTCAGAAATAGACAAATATTTAGATTATTTTATATTAGAACAAAAAAGACCCAAAAATTCAGAATTTTAAGAATTCTAAAAAAATTTTTTTTTACTACTTTTAATAAGAATTCCTGGCTTTTCACTGATTTTCCTGACCTGCGGCAATTATGGATAATTATGGTTTTAATGTGATAATTATGGTTTTAATAAAATACTGATAAATAATGAAAGAATTAACAAAATTGAAAAATAATATAAAAAGATAATGAGTGGTAGTTGTTACTAATTCTTTTTTGTGATTTATGTAGGATACCGAAAGGTTCCTATAAAAGATACTGTCGTGCACATTTCGAGAAGATTGGCAGACGAATTTTTTTTCCTAGACAGGTTGAGTGAAAGAAATCGACAGAAAGGATGAACAACAAGGTCAGATGGTTCCGCGACGAATGCGTCGACATTTTGTTGTAAAAAATGCGACGTTAACCAGACAACTCGGTAGCTTTTATTCAGCGCAGAGCTAATCAGAAGCAGCGTTGGCGGCTGTAGCAGATTCTCGGGGCAAAAAATCGATGAATGAAACTTCGCAGGAACTAACGTATTACGCGCGCAAGACGTCCAGCTAACTTTCCAAGTTTCACGTGACCGCCTGCCACGAGATACACTTAAGCTTTGATCATAACTCTACCAGTTGGAAATATAAGAGCAACAAAAATTATTTTAACAAAAATCAAATTCCATCTTCTGATATATACAAAGTATTATTGCACAAAATATTATCATTGTTGCCTCAGATCAGGGAATTTTATTAAAAGTACTCTCTAAATTCTCAATCAATTAAAAATTATAGTTCCAACTGGTATTTTTAATTAATACATTTCGTCAGTTGGTTGCTGAAAGGTGCCAATTCGTACAAATGTTAAAAATTTTTTCCTTCCTAATTAGAGTAAAGAGAAATTAATGATTAACTTAATTAAGTATTTAGTTAATGATTAAACAGGAAAAGCATATATATGTGAAATGAGACTATTAGAAGAGCAGGTTTTTTTATTGGAAAATGTTAATCGATAATGATACATTTCCGGTCTCGAGTATAAACCTACATATGATGGTGTTGGTAGCGACTCTGCAGTAATTCTGGGGGATCGGAACGTAAGATTCATCCCGTGGCCCGTGACGACCCAATGTTTGCTCTTGTTGCAAGAAGAAGTGGAAAAAACAAGACGAAGAGGAATAAAAAAAGAGTCAAATGAAAAAAGAAAAGGAGAGGCAAACCAAAAGGAAAGATTGCGATCCAACGCCTAGCTATCAGGGCCGTAGTATATACATTGATCGGCAGAGAATTTAATCCGTAAGATGTAACTAATAGTGAATATTTTACTGACTAAAATCAATTATTACCATTCAGTTGCAAACATGGACAAAAAAAGGATTTTTAATTTAACGAACAGTCCGAATGAGAGAAATCATGATTTGCAAGTAGTTCTCCAACTTTAACAAAAAACACAAAAAAAGATTCTTTTTGCCCCGAATTTGGAGTAAAAACTGCCTGCAACAAATTGAATGCTAGATGAGAGAGCCATCGTCTACGTGAATTAGCATCTGTTAATGAAATCAACAACAGAATAATAATTACACAGACACACAAAAAAATTTTTTTTGGCCGAAAATCCGAAGTCAGAATAGTCAAATTGGTTCTTTATTTCAGTTATTCTTAAAAAACGACTCAAAAACCGAATCCGAATTCGATATAAAAACTGAGAGGATTGCTCAAAATTTTGAGATAAACTAAAAAAATTATTGGAAAATTGATTTAAAATGAAAAAAGGAAATTATCTTAAAATTTTGAGCAATTCGGTCAATTCTGACTTCAAATTCGGATTCAGCGGAAAAAAGTAAATAGACATACACTACTGTAGTGTTACAAAAATTTGTTTGATTTTAATTTGGCCTTTTTGAGTCGTTTTTTGAGTTCATCTGAAAATTTTAAGCAATTCTGTCAACTCTGACTTTGAATTCGGATTGAGCGTGAAAAAATGCATCAAAATATACTAATATACTAATTATTCCATTGTAATTTAATCATAAGTACTATTCAGGCTTAGGCGAAAATTTTGTATAGAATTTTACTATAAAAATTCTATAGAATCTGTACAAATAATACTATAATAAATATAACAATATAATAAATATAATCTAGTGAACATTATTCATTTTATACTTCAAATAAAACAATTCAATAACACCAGCATTACTTATGCACTCTATTCGCTTCATTTCATTTGTGAGAGAACTTTCATGACACTTAGGTGTCAATTTAATGAACTTTATTGGCACGAAATTTAAAAAAAGAAAAATTTAATTAATAATATAATTAATAATTATATAAAATATTTGTTTAAATTTCTACCTAATATTTATCAGATCTTTTAATTTTAATAACGTATTTACTTCATTATTTTATAACACGTGTTATAAAATAATGAAATAAATACTCGCAATTATTGTTAGCCGATATTGATAAATCAGCACCGATTTTTTAATATAAAATTGCACATTTTGCAAAAATTATAAAAAAATTTCCCTTTTAAATAGAAAACTAGGTAAAAAGAATATTTTCTGATATCTTATCTTAATTACGACCCTTTGGTAAAATTTTAAATATTAAATTACATTACATACATATAATGATACAAAAGTTTTTAACGTTCAAATAAACAAAATATTTCTTATTAAACATTTATTAAAATTTATTAAAAATAAAATGCCTAATTGTAATTAAAATTAAAAAATTTATTTTCATTACGAAACTTTCTAATTAACTTTTTTCATAGTAACTTTAAATTATTATAAAAATTTAATTTAAAGAAAAAAAATTCATTCACTAAAACGTTCAGAAATTTAAAATAAAAAAATTATTTTTTCTCTATAATTTTAGGACAATACGTATAATTTATTTATATTAGTAAAACAGTTTTTTTAATTAAAAAAATAATATATATATAATTTAAACATAAGTTATAGCTACAGAAAATGTTTAAACGTATTTTTTGTATCGACAGTAAAACCGCCCTTCTACTGTAAACAAAATGCTTTTTGGAAAATATTTCCAAATTAATCACTAGTATGTAAATAATCTGAAATCTCATTTAAATATCTTAAAAGTTTTAATTGTATTTTTTCAAAAGACTAATTTCTTTCATAATTTTCAAATCAAACTGCATTCGAAACTCTAAAAATATTTTGGAAAAAGAATAATATTCAACAAAAATTTAATTATAGAAATACAAAAATAAATAAATTACTGATAGAATATTTCTAACAATTGTAATTCTGTCAATAATTTTATCGAAATTTAAGAAACCAATTTAAATTCTTGAAAAGTATTTTATTATTTAAATAACTAAATTCATACAAATAATTTTATTCAAATTTTTTTAATTATTTGAATTCCTGCAAACAATTTTATTCAAATTTTTTTTTAATTATTCAATACTCGTGACCAATTTTATTCTTTGAAAAAATAATTGAATTTTTGTAAAATTTTTAAAAATAATTCAATTTTCTGAGGAATTGTATCATATCTTAAAATAATTGAATTCTAACAAATTATTTTATTCAAAATTTATTAAATAAATTCTTGTGAAAATTTAATTCTTTGGGAAAATAATTGAATGTTTTCGAAAGATCTTATTAAAATTTTTAAAAGTAATTGAATTCCTGAGAAATATTTTATTATACATGAAAATAATTGAATTAATGCAAATAATTTTATTAGAATTTTCTTTTATTTCAATTCTAGCGAGGAATTTAATTAAATTTTTTTTTAATAATTCAAAAATCAAAACTCGTGAAAATTTTTTTTCCGGTGGGAAAATAATTGATTTTTTGTGAAGAATTTGATTAACATTTTTGAAAGTTATTAAATTTTCTGAAAAGAATTTTATTATTTATGAAAATAATGGGATTTTTTACCTGTTTGGTTATATCTCATTGAAAAAAAGTCTAATGATAATCAATCCCTAAAAAATACTTTTATTAATAATTTTTTAATACTGTATTTTTAATACTTTTCATTAAAATTTTTTTAATTATAGTCCATAATCTGATTATCAAAGGTGTCATTAAATTTTCGTAATAGTTGCAAATAGTCACAAATTATTTATTTACAAATAATGAGTATTCATTTAGTGTTTGAATAAAGAGAGTTACAATTGTACATGAAAAACACTGTTTAAATTATACTCGCAATTTATATTTTTTTCAATCGTAAAAAGGTTTCAGAATCATAATAAGGTGTTTCTCCACTTGAGAACGCCAAGCGCACCACCAGATGTCAGTAAAAATTCCGAGAAAGACCTCAACAGCCATCTAGCGGTGACCTTGGCGTTCGCAGGTGGAGAGAAGCGTCTCCTTATTGAATCTCTAGATATTCGTCACTATTCGCAGTTCTACAATTATTTTTAATCAAATTTAGAGAGTTTGACAATTGATATAAATGGATTACAGTTTTTAATTTACTTTCCTTGTCGATATTTTTATCGTTTCCAATTGTTTAGTCTTAGAATTATTTCCATCACTAAAATTGATAATTAAAATCTCGTTTTTAAAAACAGTACCATTCGTGGCTTTTTTAAGAAAATAACTGTCATTAGTATGTATATTTAAAAACTGTCTGCTAAATAAATTAGGTGTTGAAGTTATCGATCATTCCGAGTCAAGTAACTTGACTCGGAGTGATCGATAACTTCAACACATAATTAATTTGGAAACCGAGTGATAGAATCGTTATTATATCATTGTCTGCTAAATAGTTGTATGTGGTGAAAAAATAATCCAAAAGGTACAAATAGTATCATGAGACTGAGGCCTAAAGTCTGCTCAAAGTGGAAAAAAGTCTAACAATTTTAGAAAAAAAGAATTGCAATAGTTTTTCCAGTTTAAGGAGACGCAATTTACTACCACTTCGAAATTGTAATATTTTTGACATGAACTGCGCTTTAACTGTTATATAATACAACAACTAATTTTAATTGATCCACCTTTGATCCCGAAATACATGAAAACAACAATTTTGCATTCGACATATTTATAGAAGGAAATTATCAACTATGATTTGATAGTTTTAATCACGTATCCATACATAGTTACGATATAAATTAATGGTTACGTCCCTGATGCTTCGAAGCCTCCAAGGGAGCCAGAGTGCTTGCCCCTTGGTAGTAGCGGTTTGCTCATCATTGTAATTACTTCGCAAGGATGTTTCATTATATTGGATTATTATCGACCGCTCGATATCTACCACCTATCCCATAAGTATAGTCTTACGGTCCATACAAACTCTCTTCTTCTTCTTCTTGCACCCAAATGCTGCTCTCTCTCTTTTTCTCTCCACCATCACCAACACACCAACATACCAAGCAAGCGCAAAAACCCTGTAGCCGCGATAGTATTTATTTAATCTAATACCAATCCAAAATCCACATACCCTTTCAAGTTATCTTCCAAGCTGCTGGTCTCTAAAAGTAAACATAAACCCCATATAAACCGGTTTTGCGTCATTGCTGATCTCGTCTAATGCGTATCTGTACGGTTGATGATCGCGTCACCAATGTTAATTCCAAAAACGTATATAAACTTGGAAAAGGCAATTTATTTTTATGCTTCTCTCTCGACTATAACGTCTTAGCGTATACATCCAATATCAGTAAATAACTTGGAATTCTTTCATCAAAAAAAAAAAAAAAATGCAATTATATGTAAAAATGAGATATTAAGGAACGTTTGTTTCTTATCCGTAAGTACTTTTGAATTATTGATTAATTAAGACTAATTGAGACGTGATCGAGTCATTATCGTCTTACAGCGAACGTCTATATGCGCCGTAACTTGTCTACACTTGTCTTGTACACATTTATGTTATATAATAGAATAACATGCATATAAAATAAGCGTAGACAAGTATATATCTGTGTGACTGATTAAGTGGACTCTATTCTCTGCAATACTCTCCAAATCTGAAATAGTATGTCCCTATTGTCCAACTCTAAATTAAAATCTATTCATATGACATTTTCTTTCAGCAATTAGATCAGTATAGTAGACAGTTCTAAGCTCACGGTTGCCTTTTGTTTCTCCACCCCTCCAAAAACCTTAAAAAATCGCCACAAAACAATGTACTTTAGACAACAATATTCTCTTGGATTTTCAAACCAGGAAACTTGAGTATGAAATTTATGATTACCAAAAAGAAAAAAAGTACAGTCTCCATTTCTACTACAGACCATTTAATATCGCGTACATTTATTATACGATAGAATCGAGCTTATCTCTAGAACGGATCAGAAAGTTTTCTCAATGAATGTTTCTTCTATCAACGAACAACGCGGGCACCGCCTTTGAGCCGCGATTCGCAGCACCTCAGGGTCAAACATCAAGACCTATATGTATAGGAGGGGCTCCAAGAGATTGCTCTTTGCAGATCGTAAAGCGCTTTAACTTTTATGAATCGTTTCGAGAGAAGGTGAAGATCATGCCCGCATGAAAGCAATATAGAAAGTTTGCGAGTGTGGACAATAAATTCAAATTTGGGTAAAAGTTTTTTTTTCCTCACTGCTTTAAAAAACTAATGAGTATATAGCGAATTTTTAATCAAATGAGAAGCGAATTGTTAATAATCAGTGAATAATGAATTATTTTTCAAATAAATAACGAATATATATGTAACAATAGGGTAACAATAGGTAACAATAGGGTTGTAAGAAAAATTAATTTTTCCCCGACTTTTCACTGATTTTCAAACAAAATTTTGACTCTTTCTTCACCCAAAAGAATCCTGATTCACTCTATGATTAAATACTCCAAAAAATGTTCGATTACATTTATTTAATAATTTTTTTAATTGTAAAATTATTCGAAAATAACAATAATTTCTTTTTTAAATAAACTATATGGGTGAATTTTCTGAAAGTGACACTTTTAAATTTCAGTTTTTCAATTAATTTTTTTCTTCAATTATATGGTTTTTTCCATTAAAACTACTTAATTTCATACTCAAGAGTAAGATTTTTAGGTTGCGCAAAATTAATTCTTAAAAATATTAAAGTTTTTTTCATTTGAAAAATATTATTATTGCTCCATTAAATTAATTTTATTTAATTGGCGAGCTTTTCTATTAAAAATTCACGCTAATATCGCGTTCACGAAATCGAAAATAAAATTACACTGCTTCAAAATTAATAATTTGTATATTTTAATACCAAATATATTCAATTAGATGAAAATATAAATGTATTTAAAGTATTTGATTTAATGGTAATTTGGGTTAATTTTTTCAAAGCAATGCAGGTAAATACTAAAAACAAAAGAAAAACTAGCATATTTCAAGGAAAAGGCTTTGGAGATGAAAAGCTTCGGAGATGAAAAATAAATTTTCTTTCATATTTGTATACATTAGGGCGCAATTAAAATATGTTTTTTAGTAAAACATACAAATCTCACACCCTCATTTTATATTACCATCGAAATATTCTGTTAAATTTACTTCTACATTCAGTTATTTATTAAAAAGGAAGGCTTCGGAGATGAAATTAATTTTTACTCGGAAAAAAATGTAAATTTCAATTATTTATAACAGCAATAATTTTTCTTCTTTTTGTAGATAAAATATAGGAAAATTTAACGTCAGATTCTCAGCTTTATTTTAATGTGCATTAAAATTTTGTTTAAGATATTTTTAAAGTATAAAATGTCAGTAATCATAGTAAAGTAATTTTAACCTAAAACTGAAGACAAAGATTAAACATTTTTATCAACAATAAAAGTGAGGTCTACAAATTTTTAAAAAACACGTAATGATAGAAAAAACATTGTACTTTCTGACAATATTTTAAAAAAATTTCTGAGAATTTGAAAAAAACCATGAAAATTTAATTTTATTGTAGAAGTCCTATTGGAGACATGTTGAAAAGGCTTCGGAGATGAAAGTAATTTAGTTATTACGTAAATTAAGTTGAATGAAATTATTTAATTTTTTTTTTTAAATGATAAATAAGTACTAAATTTTTACAATGGAAATTCATAATAATTATTAAAGAGTAGATTTTGTAAAATTAATCCAGACATAAAAAATGTCACTTTCAGAAAATTCACCCATATTAATCTCCGTATTTGTTCATTCATTCTGCCTGCAGTTTGAAGTTAGTTTCTGTGCGCATGCTTTTGTGTTTTTTTCTTAAAAACATTGTTTGACAAATCGAAAATATGCAGGTATTTTTCATGTTTTATAGTATAGTAAAATAACATAAATTAGAAAATTAAAAAAAATATGATTAACAAATAAAAAATATACCTGTTTTCTTTGTTATTTTTTTCTATAACAAATTTCTTTTGACTGATCTAAATTATTATGCAATTTATTCTCTTTTCATTTATAAAATTACTAGAAAATTGTAATTATTAAAAATTTTAATTAAGAAGCAAAAAATATATCCATTTTATGCATAGTTTTTATTACTTAATAACAATATTGTTTACAAACTTATTTTTTTGGAAAGACAAATATCAGATATTCCCATTTCTTAATATTTTTGTAGAACTTTCTCAATTTTTAATTGTTGTAATAAAATTCGAAGATTTTTAAAAATAAAGGAAAAAATGTTTATAAATTCTAATAGTCAATTAGAAAATTTAATTAAAAATGAAATTAAAAATTTTTGAATTTTTTGAAAATAAAGGAATACATTTTATTGAAAAAAGTGTTCCACTAAATTTATTTTCAAATTTCTTTAATTGCAAAATTCTTTGAAAACAATTGAGAACAACTTATTAGTTGTTTTTTATGTATTTAATTATTACTATTTTTCCATAGAAATTGAGATTTTTAAAAATTTCAAAATCAAACCGTTTTGAAATTAATCAACTTTAAAAATATTGTTGTACAACATAAAGAGAACAACGATTACTCCGAGTCGAAGACTTAGAAAGATCGGTTTTTTCATGTTTAATAATAATTAAAGTAGATCGAGTATTAAAATCATTAGTTTGAATTAAAAAAATATATTTACTAAAAATTTTATTAATTAAATTGAGAGTTCAATTTTTTAATTTTTTTTAAATAATTGAATTATTTTATGGAATTTATTAAAATAGCATATATTCCAAATGAAATCAGCAAAATTTTAGAAAATAATTGAATTTTGGAGAAAAATTTTGTTATTTATAAAGATAGTTGTGATTTCGACTGGAATTTTTCTTAAAATTTTGAACAGAATTGAAGTTTTGTAAGAAAAATTTTATTATGATTGAAAATAATTGAATTTTTACAATAATTTGTAACTTCTCAAAAATTCAATTTTTTAAAATGTTTTTAATTAAAATTTTTCTGTAAAGTCATTATTTTTAATAACTAATTAAATATATATTTATAAAATAACAAAATTTCAAGAAGAATTTGAATTATTTTCATTTTTTTAATAATTTAAGTTTTTTTAAAATTTCTAATTATTCCATTTAATAATAAAATTTTTTTCCAAAATAGAAACGTTTTTCGCAGAAATTCAATTATTGTTATATTTAATACAATTCCTTTTAAGAAATCAATTATTTTTGAAAAGTTTAATATAATTCTTTTCAAGTTATTTAATTATTTCAGTTATTCAATTCAACAATAAAATTCTTGTTAGTAATTTATTTACTTTTTAAAAATTTTAAATATTTTTCAATAGAACAATTATTTTCATAAATAGCAAATTTTTCTCATAAATTCATTAATTTTTAAAAATTAAAAAAAAGATTTTTTTCGAAAAATCAATTCTTTTTTTAACCAGCAATCTTTTTCGCAGAAATTGAATTATTTTCATGAATAATAAAATTCATCTCAGGAATTCAATTATTTTTTATTTAATTTTACTATTTTTTCTAAAATTCCATTATTTTCATAAATAGCAAAACTTTCGCAGACATTCAATTATTTTTACAAATTTTATAATTTATTTAGTTTTAAAAAATGTAGCAAATTATTTTTCAAATACTTGAATTCCTGTAAAATTTGCAGTTTGTAATTTATAATGTTATAATGTTTAATAATGTTAATTAAAAAGTTGACAAGAATTAAAAAAATTTTTTTATATATGCAATTGAATGTTGCAAAAAATTTAATGAGAGTCTAAAAAAAGAATTAAAGAATTGGATTTTTACTATTTTTGAGTATTAAAAATAATTTAATTCTTATGATGAATTTTGTTTTTAATGAAAATAATTGGATTTTGTAAAGCATTTGTGACGCGATATGAAGAAAGGGACCTTAGAAGCAAAAAATTAGAGGTTATGTTTGAAATTTTTTAAATGAAAATACAAAAAAAGAATCAACTATCAATGTAAATCATTAATGTTTAAGTCTTCATTAAAACCAAAATATTCAATTAAAACTGCTTTTAAATTGCAATAAGTAAAAAGAAACTTTCAAAACAGAAAAAAAGCAACGCTACATAACCTTAAAGTGATTTGCTTCTAAGGTCCCTTTCTTCAGATCGCGTCACATTTTATTAAAATGTTGTAAAATAATTGAATTTTTGGTACAAATTTCAATAATTAAATCTTTTGATAAATTTTAGGAGAAATATTAAATATTGAAAATCATTGAATTGTGTAAAACTTTTGAAAATAATTGCAATTTTACAAAGAATTTATTACAGTTTTTTTAAATAACTTATTTTTTGGAGAAAAATTTTACTATTTATGAAGGTAATGAACTTCTTGACAAGATATTCGTTAAAATTTTTAAAAATAATAGAATTTCTTTGAGGAATTTTATTACTTTTAAAAATAATTTGTTTCTTGTTATTTTTTAAAATAATTAAATTAAAAAAAAATTTTAATTCCTAAAAATAATACAATTTTTGCGAAAAATTGTGTTATTTATCAAGGTAATTAGGTCAGAAGAAATTAAACACGAAAAAGACACCAAAAATTTAGAATTTTCTTATAAATTTAAAAAATTTAATTTTCTCCAGTACTTTTAATAAAAGTTCCTTACTTTTCTTTGATTTCCCTGGCCAATTCTACTATCTCTAATTTTTTGCTAAATTCCCTGATTCCTCTGACCTGTGGCAACCCTGATATTAATGAATAAAGAAGTAACGAACTATAATAACTAAGCAATGAGTAACGAATTATTAACCAAAGACTAATACGAGTTGTTAGTGAATGAAATGAGTTGCTAATTAATTTCCCATTGTCACAGAGTGAAATTAATTGCGAGCTGGAAAATGAATCTTGAAATATGAGAAATATGTTGCCAGTTTATATACGCGTGGTTGAAATATAATAAACATAATCGCGGTAGCTCGATGAGGCCTTGGCCGTCTCCCTTCGTGCTTGACACGCCCACAGCTACCATCGGTGAAAGAGAAAATGCTGCAGCAGCAATCAACGGTTTTACACCTGAGCTCCACGGCGAGTCGTGCCACGTAGGTGGAAATTTGCTCTCTTTCTATCGCACATTCCACTTCGTCTTCAGTGTACTCTATCTAAGCGATATCTAAGTCTCAATACTCACTCGAGCAACCAACCTCTACCTATCTTCCCTGGTATTATATATGTACAGCTCTCGGATTTGCTCCCCCCGCTCTGTACTGTCCTCCTCAGCTTCCGTTCATTCAGAAAAAAGAAAAAAGAGTTTAAAAAAAGATTCGAAAAGATAAAAAAGAAAATTTCTTCTCCTTTTCCCTCTTTAATTTAGAATCATTAAAACTGTCATTCCACTCGCAATTTTATTTCAACTAGCGATTCCTCGTTTTATTTTTATTGTAAATTCGAATAATAAACTTAAATATTTATATTCATTGAATCAAAGGGCAATTTTTATTGGACTGATGCTAATATCTAATACTTTTTTTCTGAGCAAAATTAAGACAAAAAAAAGAAACTATCAACATTTGTTGATTTTTTTGTTTGCATCGAATAGAGAATCGTGTAACTAATTGATCCAACTATCAACCGTCTATCTGATGAATGATCAGTATGCATGCTCTTACATTCGAATCACTCGATCTACATTATGCACGATTTGCAAAATCAGATGTATAGATCATACGAGCAAAATAGTAGTCATTTGCTAATTAAAAATCATTGTTTTATTTATTTTTTTTTTTTAATTTATTCCAGATTATCTATTGGTGAATAATATACTTTATAGGTCTCATTTATATGTTAAATAATAATTTCCGTATAGAATTATTGTCATAGAGATAATGAAAATTAAGCAATAAATTCTTTTTACACAATTCATTTTATTTTTATTTTTTTATAATTTACTGAAAGGAGAAATGACTTCTAAATTACGACTGCTCTTTAAATATGAATAAATTTAAAATAATTATTTTTAGTAAAATCTTGTCTGACTTTCTGTTTCAGAAAATCATAAATTAGTAAAAAAATAACTAATTGCTAGCAGCATGTAACTAAATATTAATATCCAATTATTAATAGCAAGTATCTAACTATTAACTAATTGATAACTAATTATTATTGTAGAAAATAACACATTATTATCTAGTTAGTAACTAACAATTTGTAGAAAATATATAATTATTAATAAAATCTTAATAACAAATTACTCATAAAAAATATTAATTATTAACCAATTAACCGCTAGTTATTAGTGGGAAATAACTAATTATTATCTAATTAACAAGTAATTATTAATAGAAAAATAATTAATAAAAACCTCAAATTATTAATAACAAATTACTAATAAAAAATAAATAATTATCAATTAATTCTCAAATTAAATTTTTTTAAACACATTAACGCTCATGATTAGACAAATGAAAGTTTCAGCAAATGATGACTTTTGAAGTAAAAATTGTTAATAAAATTTTTTTTTTAAATTGTTATAAACAAATTAATTTTTAAAAAGTCTTACACTTTTCTTAAGTAATTTTTCGCGTAGAATCTAATAGCGTCATTAGTTTTTAAAATTTTATCAATTTTCTCCATTTTGTTTATAACAATTTTTATAAACAAATTATTTTTAAAACAATTTTTGACGTCAAAAACTACTATCAAAATCTCTACTATCAGTAGAGAAAAATAACAATTAATAAATAAATGATTAGTAGATATTAGTAAGAAAGTATCTGAGACATTAGTAAAATTCGAATAACTGATCCAATAATAATTAGTGAAACCTTACTAACTATTATTATTAGTATAAAAAATAATTAGTTAAAAAAAAGTTAAGTAATTTGAATTAGTGACTGACTCTGTGCTTTTAAATCAGAAAATTTTACTAATAAATAGTAGTAATTCCTATTTATTACTTAAATTTACTAATTCGAAAACAAAAATTCAGGCACTAATTCAAATTTAAAGAGAATTTACTTTTAAGACTGCATACTAATTTAGTAAAACATATTTAATCGAAATAGTAATATTATTAGTTGAATTAGTAGTTTTCTACTAACAGTTAGTAGTTTTTAACTGGAATAGTAAAAAATTCTGAATAAGAATTAGTCAAAATACTTACTATTCGCTTTAACAGCATTTAATTGTTAGGTTCTCAATGGTAAGTTTTTCGAGTACTGTTGTCTTTAAATATTTAACAAATTAAGCTGAAATTTTGTACGATAGCATAAAATATAATAAAAAATAATATAAAAGAAATATAATAAAAAGTCAAACGTTATAATATTTTTAAAATTAATCATTACAAATTACTTTAAAATTATTAGTCATCAAGACCACTGCTAATCATTTTCTTGTCTTTACAAGATTTAAAGAGATTAAAAAAGATTTAAAAATTGAAAAAGTGTTTTACTACAATTTATTTTTGAATTTTTAACACTTTTGCAGATCATTGCCCTTCTTTATTATATTTTAGACTTTTTTTACAAAATTTCAGCTTAACCTATTAAATATTTGAAAAGAAAAGTGATCGAAAAAATTACTATTGAGTTTCTAACAGATACATGCTATTAAATTCAAACCAATGTTTTTTTTCGTTCAATTAAAGAAGAAATTTAAATTTTTGTTTCAAATTTCAATAATGAGAATGAAATTCACGAAAAATTCCTTAATAACACCTTAAGAATGTTTATAAATCTCGAGAAGTTTTTCCAAAATAAAAATAATTCATTCATTTTGTTACGGTCTAATCTATTAAAAAGACACACTTTAGTTTTAATCACTTCAGAGAGTGACAATTTATTAATAAAATTAATAATACACTTCAAAGACAGAAATAAGACTGAGTTGCAATTACGTTTCGCAGCTCATGTCGAATATGAAACAATACAGGTAGGGATATATATTTTCGCTGACTATAACAATTTGAATGTTGAGAATTTTTTCACTTTTATTTAATGAAGAGAATAAAAAAAATTTTAAAAAAACGTCGCAAAAACAGACACCTGTTTTTACAGGTTCTAAACACAAATGTCGTTTGCTTGTGAAAAAAGTAAAAAATGAATTTAATTACTTTAAAAGTAAAAGTTTGTTACTATCACAAAGAAATTTATCCACCCTTGCGAAGGCAAAGGGGTGCGAAAGAAAAAGTTGTATGATACTCGAGTCTCGAGCTTGTTACATTTGCATAAACACGCACTCACTGATTACCCAACTAGATTACCCAGGTTTATTATTTCTACCAGAACTTAAATTCACGCGAGATTTTTCAAATAAATAAATTTCGTACTATTTTTTTTACCTCTTTTTTTTAATCTCTAAATTTTTTACTGTAAAAAAATAACGTCTTCTAAATATCTCAAAAGGAAACAATGAGATATTAGATTGAAATATAACTTTACCTTACAAACATTTTTAACATTAAAAATATCACGGTAAATCGTTAGGTATTAAAATAATACCAAAAAGGATTAAAATAATCCAATTTAGTGTTATTTTAATCCATTTTGGTGTTATTTTAATACCTAACGATTTACCGTGATAGGCATTTTGTGAAACAAACAAAATACCAAAATAAAAAAAGTCAAATTTCAGAAACTCACTGAAAAAATGTCTGGAATGGAATAACCTTTATAGCTTGCGTTCAAAAATATAAATCAAAGGCGAAGACAAAAAAGAGCCTAAATAATCTTGTTTTGTTCAACTTTTAAGGAACAAAAAGAATGTGGACATTCCCTTACAGGAGGGTCTACTAACTGATGTATAATTTTGTCTTTATCGAAATGAAATTAAGAACCAAACATTGATTAGAAAAGGTAAATTATACGATGTTTTCCAATTAGAAAATAAGATTGGGAAATTATGTGTGCGATGCAGTAGGTCCATATATATGCTATATAGAGATTCATTTGAGGAACTCGAGTCGAAGACGACTTTACAATTTCCAACTGCAGCGGTAATAATTATGCACTGACTTCTCTCCCGTGATGCAGTCCATGTGGTACGTGTAAACGGAAATTCGCAGTGTGTGGCAACTTGGCTTGCTTATAAAACACCACCGCGACCAATGTTATTGCTGGACAAAGGACCCAATTCCATTACTGGTTTCCCATCCTGCCCCCCTTCTCTCTCTCTCTCTCCACTTTTTTCCCCTTTCAATCCAAGAAGAGATGATCAAAAATGGCAGGCGGTGTGCGGGTATGTATTTACTCTCGATACAAATAGAATTTTCGTTTATTTCAATTCAGAGTTGATGTCTAGAGGTTATGAAATCTTAATCAATATTTATGATTCTAATTCTATGTTAGATGCAAGTGGATTGTGAGTTGTGTTTGGGAAATATTTATTTAGAATAAAAGTTTTGGGATCCTAAGTGGCCTAAGTAGCTGTAGAAACCTAAGGAATCTATGGACCACAAGTTGCCTAAGTACCTTAAATAGTTCGTATCTTTAGTAGCCTAAGTACCCAAAGTAGGCTAAGCAGCCTCAGGACCTTAAGTACCCTAAGTTATTTAAGTAGCCTAAGTACCTAAAGTAATCTAAAAACCCTAAGTTGCCAAAGTTGCTTAAAAAGTCTAAGTAGCCTTATTAGCCAAAGAACCACAAGTTACCTAAGCAGCTGAAAAAGCCTTTGAACCGTAATTGAACGTAAGGACATCAAGTTGACCCCTAAGATCCTTAATTGCTAAAGCTTAAGATGCCTAAGTACTGTAATAATTTAATAGTTTAAAATTTTTCGAATTTCATATTTTTAAAATTAAATGCGAAATAATAATTTTTAAGAATTAACAATAATTCAATTAATATTAAACTAATTTCTTTTTATAAATTAAATTGCGAATAAAATATTATAAATGTAAATAATCGTATCGACATCGTTTAAATTTTAATCATGATTTGGATTGGGAAAATACAAAAATATTGGATAATGAACTTAATTTTAAAAAAGACGAATATCTGAAATGATCCATATAAAAACAAATCATTCCACTATCAACAGAAAGAAAGATATCTTCGCCTTAAACAAAACATTCTTTCCTTAACTTAGACGTATGGTCTCGTGTTCATAGAGAAAATAATAAAATCAATATAACTTGTACCTCATTTAAGAATGTGTTGATGTTTTGGTTCATTGACTTCTCTTACGTGTTTCCTGGTTTGACTTTGTAAAATAATTAAATTTCTTTTTAGTTGACAGTGAATCGCTGTGTGAGAATGTTGTCCCTCTACTTTAAATTTTATTCTTATAAGTGTGGAGTTGATTTTTTATTATATTTTGACAGAATTTTAATTTTTGACGTGTTAGAATGTGTTCGATGTTCTAACGAAATTTAGGTATATCATTATTGTTAATTTATAGAAATAGTGCTTTTAGACCTTTCCAAAGAAATACTGATGTGTAACCTATCTATTTAATAAAATTTTAGCCTGATGAGGTTGGCAAACCCTAGCCAACGAAACGTCGCTCTTTTAACGACATTTTTGAATTTTTTATTCAGATCTTACCTTCTCAAGATCATATATAATTTCAACATTAATTAGTGTCCTTCTCTATGTTACCTAAGTAGCACAACCTAAAACTTGTACTTCATTTCTTTATAGATTAGCTCTTCTATATTACTTCTTTCTATCAGAAAATTATACAGCTCTAGGTCCTACTACTAATATATATATATATATATATATATATATATAGTTTTGTAACAAAAATCTTTAAGTCACTCACCAAAGAGATACGAGAAGGAAAGACCCTGATCTGCGAATCCATGTTTCTGATCGGAGTCTGAAACCGAAAAACAGAAACAAATTAAAACAAGTTGTTCTTTTTATGACCATTTAGCTTCCTCAATATATATTATTATATATAATTTTAAAAGTTAAAAATAATTATAATAGTTTATTAAATATAAAAAATAAATCTTCTTTTTAATAAATCAAAAAAAAAATTATTGTTATAGAGTTTATCATTAATTTTACTAATTTTCAAAATTATCTTAATATTTAAAATAACGAAATTTAAAACACAAAATTTTAAAATTCTTATATTTATATTAATTTTAAAATCAGATACATTTTATCTATATTAAAACATATGTTATGATAAAATGTCAAAAAATACAAAATTTTAATTTTTTGTGAAAAATTAAAATATTTATTAATTCTATAAATTTTGATAAAATATACACTTTTTATACATGAATCGATTCGTTTTTATGTCAGGAATGCAATTTTGACAAGAATTAATAAAAATTTTAATATTGAAAAAAGTTATTGCAAAAAATCAAAAATTAATTTTTTCAAAAACCGTAATACATCTACAAAATTTTATCAAAATCCATCAAGATGTGTAAGAGAAAATTTGTCCACAAGAATCGGTGACATACACACATACATCCGGACATTTGTTCCTCTCGACGAATTATATATACTACACTTGAAAATTTGTAAAAATAATTGATTCTAAAAAATTCGGAAATCGACATCACTATAAGGTTTCCTTTATGAGGAAGCAAAATATGAAAGTCTGTTATGCCTTCTAAAAGATCACAAAATTAATAAGACTGAAACGAAAATATTAAAACCATAATGATGAAAAAGCAAACTTAAAATAAAAAATAAAACATTAGGCTTAAAAGATAATTAATAATTTTAATTTATAGGCTTAAATCCTTAATCTATAACCTAGAGAACATTAAATCCCAAAAACTTAATCTTCTCTAGACTAAAAATCAGTTAAATCTAATTTAAAAAGTTTCAATCAAAGGTGTACTGAGACGAAGGTTTTTTATTTTCCAGTGTTGGAAAAAAATCCATCGATTTTGTGTAAGAGTACATCCTGTTGCGCATTTAAACGTGCATCTGCCTATAAAGGTTTCGCCGTAAACTGAACTCTCGTCTCTTAAGAAATTTACATTGTAGATAAGACAGATGCTTGACAGAGTCTTGGGGGTCCATCGACGAATTAACGAATCTTTTGAGGATTCTCTTTGAGACGAACCAAGACGGTGGTCACATGTGAACGCAACTGGCACCCACCCACGATGTATCTATTTAACATGCAAGCCTTGAATTCAGACTATTTATCTGACGAGTTTAACTAATGCCATGCATCTACTTACGCGGCTTCTCGATTAGAATTACACGAGCGGAAACATACACAAAGAAATTTGCCTTTTTTTCTTTGTGATGATTGTCATCTGTTGTATTGGTCCAATACTTATCTCTTATGAAAATCATTAGAGTATTTGGGCAACATGTCCGACATATTGGATCCACCATTTTGGATTTTTTAAAACTGATACCAGATTCGTAATCAGCGATTCCAAAAAACCACGAGTAACAAGTTTCAAGTGATTTCAGTAAAAAGAGAAATGCCTGACTCAAAGGGTTAATTTATTGTTACTCTAACTTTTTCAAAATTATTTTTATCATTTTAAAAATATCATATAATTTTTTTTTAAATTAATCAAACTGTTTAAAGAAATTAGTTATACGAACTGTTAGTTAAAAATAAGAACACCCTAAAAAGTTATCTTGATTTGATGCGGAATCCTTTAAACTAATTTCATATGTAGTTCTACAAAAGAGGTAATATATAATGTTTAAGGTTATTTTTTACAATAATTTTGGGAAAAAATGAAATCATTTTTAATGGGAACTATAGTGCTTAATGGTTTCTATTATGCCATAAAGCATTACCCGGTTTCAAAAAATAAGCATTTAAAACCTAAATTATGAGATCACTTTATTTAGGGTGAAAAATTCAGACTCTTAAAGATTTTAATTTGAAAACTTTTAAAAATTATTTAATCATTCCTCAAAATTAATGCTATAAAGTTATAAATATTCAATATTATTATCTAAAATTTTAACTAAAATTTATATTTAAAAAAATTATTATTCAAAAATTCTACTAAAATTTAATTATTTAAATACAAAAATAAATTTTTCTTTAATAGAAATTTTTTTTATATTCTTTATATTATATTATATTCTTTAATATTGAAATTCAATTCTTATATGCAATTTTATTAACAAATTTTTAAATAATTAAATTCTTTTGACGAATTTTAGTAACAAATAGGATAATTAAATTTTGGAATAATTTGATTAAAATTGTATTCAAAATAATAAACATTTTTCCATGCAATTTTTATTTATGGAAATAATTCAATGTTTGCTTAGAATTTTATAACCAAAATATTTTAATATTTCAATTCTTTTGGAAAATTTAACTTTAAATAGTAAATATTGAAAACCACTTAATTAAGAATAACACAGGTCTACAAAATACGACTTTTTTTAAGATACGAGAGTGGTTTCCCATGTAATTTTGTGCGCTGAATACGATCCTGGTGTCCAAAATTGCGTATCACGTCAGGATTTTGAGAAAAGTGGGGATAAGCACCTCAAAAAACCTGTTTTTGACGGTTTTCAGTTTTTTTCTTATAAACCTGATGTGGGGTCTTAAAGTGTATTATTTAATCTTTAATTAAAGACTATAATAAAGATTTCAGCACGTCAGGTTAAGAAGAAAAAAATACTCAAAAATCCCTCAAAAGTACCGTCAAAACCAGGTTTTTCTGTGTCTGTACCCCCCCTTTTTCTTAAAATCTTTTATGTTTTTTTCATTTTTCGAATTTGGGTCTTAAAGTACACGAATAAAGCTTTAATTTAAGACGATATAGAAGTTTTTAGCACATCAGGTTTAGGAAAAAAATTAAAGAAATAATTAAGTATTGCGAAAATTTTTGTTATTTGTAAAGATAATTAAAATCTTAACAACGATTTTTTAAAATTTTTCTGAAATTAATTTCTATTTCTAAGAATTTAATTACTTTTGACTTTTAAAAAATAATTGAATTTTTGTGTTAAATATTGTTATTTACGAAAATAATTGAATTTCACAAAGAATTTTATTAATATCACTAAAAATAATTGAATCCTTTAATATTTATAAAAATAATTCAATTATTGTTAAGAATTTTATAAATAAATTTTTTAATAATTAATTTCTTTGAAAAAATGTATGCGAATTATATTTTAAATAATTCAATTCCTGCGAAATTTTTATCATAAATACAAAAATAATTATATGATTGCGTAGAACTTTAATAAAATTTTTAAAAAATATTTCTACCCTTTTGAAAAATTTGTTAAAACAATTGAAATTTTGCCAAAAATTTTATTTAAATATTTGAAAATAATTGAATATCGGAGGAGAATTTTACTATTTATAATTTTATAAAGATTGATAAAGTAGGAATTGATGAAAATTAATTATTTTATAAAAAGTTGTTATTTTTGTCTTTAACCAATGTGTCCTTCGGACGAAAAACGTAAAAGGTAGTGAATCCCCTCTCTACTTAACTATTATTTAGTTAATAGGGGAGACCGAGGAAGAAAGTAACAGAGGAGAAAAGTAACAACGCTAATATCTTTTAAACAAATTAGCGAAAATACAGAGTCTAAATTTTTTTTTAGTCAGTAGTACCCCCTACAACTTCTTCATAGTGTTCAAGAGCATTTCCGGTTAGGTGAAGTCCGCTACTGACGTGACGTTACAAAAATTCGTCAAAAGTAAGTTTTAGTTTCAACTTTCAAAACCTCATATTTTAGTAATTACACAGTTTTATAAAATGTTCTTTTCGAGGTTTTGTAGCTTAATTATCTATCTTTAAATTGCAATAGTGTATTTCTAAAATACGTGTAATACTTTTGTGTAATTTTAACTTTTTTGTTGAGAAGGAGAGTTAGGAGGAAAGTAACACGTTGTTACTTTCCTCCTCGTTTCAATATATTGTGGATACTTTATGAAATGAGTCAAGGAAATCATATTTATAGTTACAGGTTAACTTTTGTTCTTTAAATGTAATAAATTATAAGTAAATTGACTTTCGTTTTTGACATATTAACATAACCTAAAAATGGGTTTATTGAACCAGGCAAGTTTTAATTCTGTGTTCTTATTTTTGTTTTATTCCAATGTTTGCCATAATTGTTCATTTTTGCTTTTAAACTTTAGATAAAGTTATTTTCATGTTTTAAAAGATTAATGTCTTATTTTTAATTTTTTAAATGCCAAAATATGAAGCATTTGAAAAAATTTGGCAATTTTTCTTAAGTGGAGAAAGTTATTACTTTATTATTAATTATTAATTTACCTTAAAATATAGAATCAGTACTTTTGTTTCACATTTTATTAATTTAATATTACATATACGATAAGTTTTAAAATTAAATGCTACATCTGCAATATAGATAAGAAGATAATATTGATGAGACATTAATGTACCAAAATGTGTTGAATATGTAGGGGAAAGTCTCTACGATCGGGACACCTTTACGGTTGGGTCACCTCAGGTTTCTTAGTTGTAACAAACTGGTGCCATTTACCATTGCATGTAAATACTTGTTAGTAATGTTAGAAAACTTTTTATGTCACTTTCATTAAGTTCCAATGAAGTACGCGAGCAGTACAAACGTAAAACGTAAATGTGTGGTGAATTTTTTAAGCAAAACTTTTACTTAGTGTCGAAAAAGATTAATTAAACAAAATGGAAGATGCAAACAATAAATATCGTGCGTTTATGTCTGTGTGCTAAAAAAAATAAAAACGACGCGAAACTTACGGTCGGGTCACTTTATATCGTGCCTGTTGGGACGCATTATTTTACAATTATGGTGCGTTTTCTGACATCGAAATTCATTTGCTTAAGGTAGAGATGTGTGAAGAACGTCCATTTTACAGTGAAAAAAATATATTCATGTTCGAAAAACGTTCGTAAAACATTTTAAAAAGTCTCATTTCACATCTCCTTCGATAACGTATTGTAAACGTTTCGTGTACTGAGAACGTTTCTCTCTAAATCTGAATCAGCGAAATTTCACTGATTCTCAGCGATAAGTATGCCACTAATTTCAATCAGCGTATATGCGCTAATTAATCAGTGAAATTTCACTGATTATTCAGTGAAATTTTGCTAATTCACAGTGCATATACGCTAATTGAAATAGTGGCATACTTATCGCTGATTCAGATTTAGAGAGTTTTAGGTTAATTTTTATATGAATTTTATATTTCCTTTTTTCCATTTTCAAGTGTATTTCAGCATTCTTGTGTAATTTACGGCTAATTTTAGTAAAAATATTCTTTCATATCACATTGATTTTTCTATGGTGAACCGACCGTAAAGACCTGATCCGACCGTAACGACATTTTATTTTTAAATGTTTATAACTTTTTCCAATTTTTGTCCAAACATTTTCTGATGTACAGAAGAAACATTCCACTTTAGAAGATCTTTTCAACCATTTGTCAGAAAACGTGAAATTCGGCCTAAAACGGAAATTATGAGCACAAGTCCAAAAGTGTCCCGACCGTAGTGACTCTCCCCTATTAAATAAAGTATCAAATATGAATAATTTGTACATTGAGTATTTTTGTATTTCTCTAAGTTGATAATAAAAATATTTTAAATTAATAATAGTCTTAAAATGATATAATATTAACCATATTCTATAATGTTACTTTTCTCCTAGCTGCTGTTACTTTCCTCCTCGGGGGTTAGGAGGAAAGTAACAAATACAGAGGTCGTGAAAAATTCATGCTGTGAACTGGTTATTTAATCTAAATGTCTAATTCAAATTTTATTTAAGAGGTGAAAGTCCAAGCTTTCAATTAACGTATTAACAAAAATTATTCGTTAAATAGTTTGAACGCTATAATAAAAAAACTGAATTTTGTTACTTTCCTCCTCGGTCTCCCCTAGATTGAGATTTTTATTCTTAAAAAATGGAAAAAAAAGATAATTTCTAGGTTGTAAAAATTATGAACAAATTAAGATAAAAATAACGATAATTATATTTTACCCAAGAAATTAACTAATACAAATAACTTCTAATTTTTATGTGTGCAAGAAAATAAAATGAAGGTGTATATGTAAAAAAGGAGTACTTATACATATATGTGTGAATGAAAAGTGTAATATGTGTAAATCGTAGCGTAGAAATATAATACTTACAACTCAGTATTTCCTTTGATTCGTCACTTTAATCCAATGTTGTCGTTTCTTTTCACGACAAAATTAGGAACGATTTTATTTATTTTACGGATTCTTTATTTTTAAAATTATTTCTTTTTAACTCTTTTATTTTCTAATTATTTCACAGATTTTTTATATTCAATTTTATTTACTTTATTTTCAATATTATCTTTTACTTTTCTTTAATTTTTTTTATTATAACACTTTATTTATTCTTTATATTTTAATCAAATATTTTTTAATTCAATCCTGTTTTTACTATTATTTATTCACATTTTTCTCAATTAAATTCACTTTTCTTAACAAACTTCTTATTAAATTTTTTAAACTTCTGAGATTAATTTTCATATTAACACGGCTAAATTGCCGGACTTAGATTTGTTTGTGCAAAAACTGCCGGCTATAACTACAGGCTACAACGGCCTGGACTAAACTTCAGGCTTCTATTGCCTAGACAGAAAACTACAGACTCAATTACCTGGGCCAGCTGCCGGCTACACGGCCTAAACTCAACTGCCCAGATTTCCTTGTGTCAATCAATTTTATTGAAAGACGATTTTGTGGGTAAAATACTTGACTGTTGTCAAGTCAATTTCTGCAAGTTTGCAGATTTAGGCAGTGGCGTGATCCAAGTTCAGTGACTTGGATGCACCACTCCTTATATTGAGCAATTTACTTAACTTTAATATTTTCTAACTATTTCTCAAAAAGGTTAATAAACTGTTTGTCAAATAAAAGGAAATTACTAAGAAATATGGTATTATTTTCTTTAAGTTTTTCACCCCGAAAATTGCAAAACTCGAAGAAATGTTAAATTCAATTAAATCTCCTATTTAAAATAGAATTAGATTTTTGTCTAATTGAAATGGATTGGATTAAAATATTCAAAATGAAGAATGTTCCTTTTGTGAAATTACAATGGGTTGTTTTCGTGTAAAATGTTTATGATATGTTTACAAACTCTCATGTTGTGTGTGATTTTAGTTTGTTAGTCTTATAAATTAATTGTTTACGATTAAGAAAGTTACAAGATAATTTAAATTTGGAAAAGAATTTTTTAAAAAAATTTTAACAGAATTTTCTTATGAATCTAAAAATTTAACGTCTTTTAATTCTTTTAATAAACATTCCTAACTTTTCCCGGAATTTCGTGCCTTCCCTGACCTGTAGCAACCTATCTATATAGAATAAAATAAAAAATCAAAGTATCCGTAAGAGATTTATATCAACAATTTTTCATTAAGTGAAAATTATTTTATTTGATAGTTTGTATAAATTTGTATAAATTTAATTAAATTTACTTTAAATTAGTCTACAGTGTAACACTGTTCGAAGTTTATACATTTTTAATTCCCTTTGTTTACCACTCAATTAACCTGGAGATTAAATTTAGCTTCCGTAGGTATACATATTGATTCCTTAATTGAGTCTTCGTATTACTATGTAGGATAGAAAAAATGTAATATTGAAGGGTTACTTTTTTTATAGAGGAACAGTTATAATTTATACAAATTATACGCTCACTTTGCATAAATTATGATAATAAACTTCCTCGCTAATTACTAAAGCGTTCGTCATGACTTTATATACATTGATGTGCTAATAGCATATCTCTATTGGATATCAAAGTAATAAAGATTTCCTTTAAGAAAATTGACAAGTTCATTTTGAATGAACTGTGCCTACAAAGTACAACTTACTCTCTAAATTTGAATTAGTAAAAATGTTTACTAATCTGGATTAGTGACTGACTTTTTGCTTTTGAATTAGTAAACATTACTAATATATTTACATAGAAGTTACTATTTATTAATAAAATTTACTAATTCAAAAACAAAAAGTCAGTTACTAATTCAAATTTAGAGAATAGGTAACAAAAATTACGTGATATATTTATTTCTTCGAAATAATTCTAATTGTAAACAAGTGTTAATAATTAATTTCATTTAACACTTATTGTTTAAAATGATTTGGCAAAAAGAAACAAGTGTCTTCTAAAGTGAAATTATTTTCATCATTTTGCTTCCTCATACTGAGGAAGTATTGTAATACCAAAATTTGTCGACTTTGATTTTTTGACATATCTTTATGTTATTTGATCTCAGAGTTCAAAAATAACATTTTTAAAAAATGTTATTCCGTGTGTGTGTGTGTGTAAACATCACGTTTTCATAAATATCTCCAAACTATGAAGAGCTTTTGGACTGAATTTTTTTTAAATTGTAGGTCTCATCTGCAGACATAAAATGAGAGTACTTTGAAACAGATTAATAAAGTTTAACTATATATTTTTTTGATTTTTAATTTTTCAAAAAAACGTTTTTTGCCCATAACTTTAAAAAAATGTTAGGACACCTATGAATGTTTTTCTGTAATTTTGTAGTTTTTTTAGACGCATCTTTTGAGCCTTCAATGAAAATTTTTCGTCCATATTCACCAGAGATATTAAACTTTTAAAAATCAAAAATTTTGGAAAATAAGACTTTTTTGAATATTTTGTTGAAAAATATAGAAATAACTTTAAAACTATCATTATCATCTTGTAGAGCATTAAAAAACGCTTCGATTGACCTATTTTTAAAGCTAATTCGATTAGAAATAAAGAAGTTATTCATATTTTAATAAACAGAAATTGTGATGGAAATTAAAAAAAAATTTTTTTAATGTGGAACTTGAATTTTTATTCAAATAAAGAGAAAAAATTATTACAGCAATTGAGAATAATTGTTCAAAATTTATATTTTATTATTATTAACATCTCTATGAGGAAGCAAAGTGTTCATGAAATGATCACCAAAATTATAACAAAAATATATAACTTGGGAGCGGTTTTTTTTTATTTTATACTAATACCTTTTTTGATTTTATTTTAATGATTTATTTGACATTATTCCAATAATAATTTTTTCGTTTGACTCTTATTCATTTGAATCACTTAAATATTGTACATAATGTGAGATTTCGCAGTAAAAGGGCAACTATCGCATACTTTAAGAGAAAGAGGGAGAGAGAGAGATTGCCCAGAACAAGGAGAAAAAGTCAGTGACTGTCACTCAGCGATAAGTAGATGAAATCGGGCGTCTGCAAGCGTGGGAGTATGCAAGAAGGATAAAGCAAGAGAATGCATGAGCACGCGTTGTGGGCGGACCACTAAGACGTGGTGGAGGCTAAGGAGGAGGCAACCACTTGATAGGGGCCACCTTGTTACAAGTTACAAGTTACAGATTCTTATTCACTTGTATTCATTAAACCGTAATTAAATGTCGACCAAACGTTTCGTCATTTTTCAACCTGAAGGAATCGTTTTCTTAAACACAAAGCAATAAATATTATATTTCGCCAAAAGAAGAACCCACCTCTAAATCGAAATCAGATAAACTCCTGCCAAACTGATTTCAATCAATGATTAAATTTCTACTTTCAAATCATTTTTATTCAAAATTTATACTGATATAATATTATACTATATTTATACTGATTTAGTTTAAATTAAACTTACACAATAGTAAACAAACATTTTTCTAAATCATTTAAAGTATCAAACTGACAATAAAAATTAAGATCAATTTACGATTTGCTTTCTGGGCTCGAATTGACTTTAACACTCGAAAAAACGAGTTTTTCTCAACTTTAGTCGCATAAATTCACTACAAAAGTTGTGAAAAGTCGAATGGAGTTTAAAAAAAACGACAAAAAGAGACATAAAATTCTAAAAACATGGCAAAATTTTAAAGGGGTATTATTATGGAACTGAGTGTAGAATGTAACAAAATATTTTTATGAAAATCATTTTATTTACAATTTTTCTTATTTGCAATGAGCTACAAAAATGATTTATAATCGTAATAATCAAAACAACATCAAAACAAAATACTTGAATGAATAGAATAATCGGTTTAATATTGGCAGTATAAATAATCACATTTCTCGATAACACACATATTTCAATTAAGAAACAAACCGGAATAGATTTTTTATAAAAGAACAGTTGTAGTCATTTATTTTGTTTTTTTTAACTTCTCTGTCAACATAAGTAAAAATACTACCTACATCTGAGTGAATAATTGACGATAGAATGCAGTTTTTTTATTTACGATGAGACAGTAAAATAATTTTTTTAATCGTTATAATTATTTTTGAGCACAAAAATAGGATTTCAATGTTAATCTTTTCGACCACTATTCTCTATAAATATTTAATAAATTCAGCTGAAATTTTGTGAGAAAGTCTAAAATATAATAAAGAAAGGCAGTGTGTGCAAAAGTTTTAATTTATTTAAAATTAATTGCTACAAATTACTTTAAAATTATTAGTTGTCACGCTCACTTCTAATAAATTTCTCGTCTTTACCGATTTCAAAGTGTTTTAGTATAATTTATTTTTGAATTATTAAAACTTTTGCACGTCCCTGCCCTTGTTTATTAAATTTTAGACTTTCTTACAAAATTTTAGCTCAATTTATTAAATATATTTAAAGAAAAAAAGAGGTCAAAAAAATTACAATCAAATTTCTAACAGTCACATGTTGCGTTAAATGAATAGAAGAATCGGTTTGATTATTATTTATTTAAGAATTTTTTTTATTATTTAACAAAAATATTAATAAAATTGAACACAAACATTTAATTATTTTCATAAATAATAGAAATTTCACATGAATCAAATTATTTGAAAACTTTTTCATAAATTTCTTCACAATAATTTCTATTATTTTCATAAATAAAAACATTTATTTTTAGGAATCCAATTATTTAAAAAGATAATTAAAATTTTCAGAAAATAATAATTAAATAAAAATGATGAAAATAATTTTGAAGAAGTTATATAGTCACAATTATTTTCTTATAATGTAAAATAATTATTTTATCACTCGGTCATTTTTAATTGTTATAAAACATAAAGATACCAATGGGTTCCAGTCAAAGACTCGGAGTGATCGATTTCTTCATGCTTTGTAACAATTTTTTCTAAGTTATTGAATTTCAAAAAGATTTGAATTTGGAATTTTTGAAAATCTTAATTCCTTTAGAAACGTAATAATAATAATAATAATAATAATTAAATATTTACTTAAAAAAGAAGTTATTAATGTTTTCGAATAATTTTGCAATTAAAGAAATTCGTAAATAAATGAAACAGAAGATTTTTTTGAGTAAAATTTTTCCCTTTAGTTTTTAAAGAATTAAAAAGTTTCACTTTGATATTTTCACTTTAAATTTGTAATTGACAAATAGAATATATAAACATTTTCTCTTTATTTTAAAAAAAAACTTTAAATTTATTTAAAGCAATTGTTAAAAAAGAGAAATGATGCAAATTATTTCCTTATGAAAATTAAGAATTTAGTATAAAACTATTCAGAAACGAGAATATCAAATGTTTCTTTTTCAAAAAAAGTGAATAAGTTTGTGAACAATATAGTTTTTAAAAAATAAAAATTATGCATATTTCCTTTTTCTTAATCATAATTTTTGAACAATTAACAATTTCATTAAATACTTTTATTAATAAAAAGGAGAAAGATTTTGATAATTTAGATCAGTCAAAAGAAGTTTTTTTTTATAGAAAAAAGCATGTAATAAACATAAGCATTTGTTAATCATATTTTTTTCAAATTTTCTAATTTCAAATATTATTTTATCATAAAATCATAAAAAAATACGTTACATATTTTCGACTTGTTAGACTATTTTTTAAAGTAGAAGAAAAACAAAAGCATACACAAAAACATAAATTCAAAGTGTGGACGGGCACAAATAATAAAGGAATAAAATACGAAGTATTTCTCGTATTAAAAACTTAAGTCAAAAAATAATTGAAAAATGTAAAAAAGTCATCTAGTTGCACTTTTTCACAAAAAAAATCGAAAACGTCATATTTGCTTAAAAAAATCGAAAAAGTCGCACAATTCGAACCCAGATTTGTCCCGATTTTTTTACTCAATTGGATGCAATTCGATCTTAATTTTTTGTATCAATACATTACAAATTGATACTCTTTTGACATAACAGTGATAATAAATCAGTAAATCTTGTTTGATTAAAAAGCAAAAATTCTTATGCATTAAATTGAAAAATATTGAATTTTTCTTTAAATTAATTTAAAAATCAGCAATGTACAGAAACGTCAGTGAAATACTGTAGATCAAGTATTTATACAGTAAATTATGTACAAATATTTTTTTGTGCAGAAAAAAAATGGCGAACGTATATCAAGTCTTTTCATACTTGAGGTTAATTTGAGGTAATAACGAAAGCATTAGTCTTCTAATTTCACGTGAATTCTTTCTTAATTCAATGCAAATTCATGCTAGGTATATAATATGTATACTGATCAACGGAATTCTTGATCATGTGCAACTAATTTTTGATTTACGCCACATCTCCTTTTATGCATACTTGACCTACGTAAGACCTGCGCTAAATTTTATATAGTGAAAAAGATGGAGCAAATAAATAACAAACTGAAGTAAGAAAGTTACATTAATTAACATTAATAGTAACAACCAAGGAGGGTTTTTTTTATTTTATAATATCAACACTTTTTCGCGCTTTTCAAAACAAATAAAAATTAGAAAAAAAACTTAGAAAAAAATCGGATGTTAAGAAAGTTTTAGAAAAAAATTTGAAATAAAATTAAACAAGAAAAAAATTTCAGAGAATAGAAAAGAAAATTTTGAAGAATATGAAAATTTTTACAAATTTGTTTAAAAATTGGCACAAAATTCTATATTTATTCGATTCGATGGTTTTGTTCTTTAATTTTTTTGAAACAAAACAAATTATTTTCTTTTTGTAACAATATAATTGAAATATTTTCGAATCAAAAATCAATATTGACGATTAAGAAAAAGACAGTTTTAGACGATTTACAAAAAGCAGAAAAATTTGATTCTGTATTTTATTTCTTCAAATTTGTTCTAATTTTCATAAAAAATATTTATTACATTCTTATTCTGCTAATAAAATTCAAACCTTTTTTTAAAAATTTAAATACTACTTAAATATTTTCTCTAATAGTTCATTTTAGTAACAAATTCTTTTAAATAATAAAATAAAAAACAAAATCTTTTGGGAAGGAAAATATGTACTGGCTCAGTGCAAAGTACAAACTACTCGTAAGTAGTAGTGTCATTCAAGTGAGACATGCTCAGAGCCGTTCCAAGACTAGCCACTTCTACTCACAATCAGAAATATATACCAGTATGTCAATCATTTCTTTCAGACTTGTCTGAAATAATTTTATGCTATTTTTTACATATGAATTATGAAAATTAAATTAATTAATTTTAATTAAAATTGATTGATGAATTTAGAATTAAATTAAAATATTAAAAATGAAAAAAATGAAAAAATATGAAAAAATATGAAAAAAAAGATTTCCCTGACCTAAGACAACATGCAAAAGACTGTAGTAGTTGCCCTTTTGAAAGTGAACTAAAATGCCAAAGTCTTCTTGATTGCTCGTAATTAGTGACGCGTGGCCTGCGCCTACATTAGGTCAGACTTGAAAACTAAAAGAAGATTTCTAATAATTATTATAAATGCCTGGTAAAATAAATTTTCTTCAGTAGACAATTATAGTTTTTATTGAACAAATATAGATTCTCTCTTTTGAATTATACTCAATAATTATTTGCTCAAGACATTTTTACCAAATTGGAATTTTTTGGTTTACAAGTCTGACAGAAATAGTTTTTTTTTTTTGGAAAAAGATTAAAGTTGTGGGCGTTTCAGAAAATTGAAACTACTTATTCCTATGCTACATCACTACAGAAATAATGTATTAATACATTATTTTTTAATTTAGCGTGGTCTTCACTAAAATTTTTAGTCATAAAATTTGTCAATAAAACTTTTGCAAAAAATTAATTCTCCAAAATTGTTAGCTTAAAGTATTAACATTACAATTTTTAAAGATTTTAATTCAAAAAAAAATTTTAAATTCAATTATTTTAAAACATAAACATAATTTATGTTATAATGCTGGTAATATTCAATTATTATCTAAAATTTTAACTACATTTCATTCTTAAATCAATTCTAATTAGAAAATCCTACGAGAATTCAATTATTTAAATACAAAAATATATAATTTGTTCAATAGTTGAATGTTTAATTTCTATTAAAGAATTTATTAAAAATTTTACAGAAATTCATTCTATCAAAGAATTTTTTAACAATTTTTAAAAATAATTAAAAACTTTTTGAAAAATTATATAAAAACTTTCAAAAATAAATGAATTCATGCAGATTCCCTACCAATTGTCCTAATTTGAAATTCCCAATTTCAGAAATTCCTAAAACTCTTTTTCCTAAAGTTAAAATTCCTAATCAAATTTTCCTAATCTGTTTTTCCTAATTCTATTTATTTTCCTAATTTTCCAAAAAAAATTATGCATTCAAAAATTAAAAATTTTACATTTGATTTTAAAAAAATTCTATTAAAATTGTCGAAAATAATTGAATTTATATTAAAATTCTTGAAAATAATTAAATTTAATTTATATAAATGAAATTGTGTGAAGAAATTCATAAAAAAATCTGTAAATAATTGAATTTCTGTGAAATGTTTATTATTGTATAAAAATAATTAAAGATTTGCGTAGAATTTTATTAACTTTTGTTTTAATAATTAACTTCTTTTGGAAAATTTTATTAAAATAGTAAATATTAAAAATCATTGAATTAAGGAAATTTTTTGAAAATAATTGAAATTTTGCCAATAATTTTATTAAAATTTTAAAAATAATTGAACTTTGCAAAAGAAATTATTTAGAAATTGAATTTATTAAACAGGTTAAATTGTTAATACAAATTTTGAAAGATGTACGTCAAACTCAACGGTTATTTAAATATAAACATTTACGAATAGAAAGCAATTGAAAATCGAACATCGTGACAGACGAATATCTATTTTCATAATTCAAAAAAATTTGTCTTTTAGGAAAAATTAACCATTAGGAAAATGTATATATTAGGAATTTCCAATTAGGAAAATTGGATTAGGAAAACGAAATTAGGAAAAAAAATTAGGAAAAATGATTTTTAGGAAAATAGATTATTAGGAAAATGCAATTAGGAAAATTAAATTAGGACAATCGTCCGGAAACGATTCATGCAAAGATATTTATCAAATGATGTTTAAATAATTTAAATTTTGATAAGAATTTTATAAAAATCTTTGACAACAATATTTAATTCTTGACGAGAATTTTAAAATAATTTAATTTCTGCAAAGTATTTTATTACTTTTTAAAAGTATTGAATTCTTATGATGAATTTTGATGTTTTTTCAAAATAATTTAATTTTGATATTTATCAAAATAATTGAATTTTGCAGTTTATCAAAATAATTGAATTTTTGAAAAAAAATTTATTAACATTCCTTAAAATAATCGATTTTATGAGAAGAATTTTTTGTTGTTTATCAAGATAAATAAATTCTTCTGAATAATCACTTAAAAACTTTTTAAAATAATTGATTTCCTGTGACGAATTAAAAGTTATTTATAAAAATAATTGAATTATTTCAACAAATTTTATTATTTTATTAAAGAAAATTATATAAATCTTAAAATTGAATTATTGCATCAAGTCTTGATAAAATTTTTAAGAATATCTGCATTTTTTGAGGAATATAATATGAAAAACTCTATTAAAAAAATTTGAAATTCTGCGATGAAAATAATTGAATTCTTAAATGAAATTTTATTATTTATGAAAAGAATTTAATGTCTTCGTAGAAATGTGTAAAACATTATTTTCTGTAATTATATATTTAGATTTTTGTAAAAATTTAATGAAAATAGAAAATACTTAAAATCATCAAATTGCGATAAACTTTCAAAAATAATTGAAATTTTGCAAAGAATTTTATTTATATTTTCGAAAGTAATTGAATTTATAACGACAAATTTTGCTATTTATAAGGATAAATGAATTCTTGACAAGATATTCGTTAAATTTTTTAAAAATAATTAAATTGTGATAAATATTGATATTTATGAAAATAATTGGATTTTATAAAAACTCCTAAAAGTAATTGAATTTCTGTGAAGAATTTTGTTATTTATCAAGATAATAGCGTTAAAACTTTTGAAGTAATTGAATAATTATAAAAAAATTCATTTTGATCAGAAATAGAAATTAAATTTAAAGAAATTGTATTATAATTGCTTGCAGTTTCGTAATAGTTTGTCAAACCAAAAAGAAAAAAAAATCCAAATTTCCTTTTCAATTCTAAAAATTAAATTTTTTTCAATACGTTTTATAAAAATCCCAGACTTTTCCCTGAATTCCTTGACCTGTCGCAAACCTGTTTCATAACAAATTTTTTTAGTGTAATACATTTTTATCATGGTTTTTTAATTTTATTTTTTATGCAAGATTTTTCGTGCATCAAAAGTTCGGATCTTAAAGTACACCATATATTTACCACAAGATTCAATACCATTGTGAAAAAAGAGAAAGAAGAAAAAAATTCTTATTTATCAAAAAAGAAAATTCATTTTTCGAAAAAAGCACAACTATATTGATTCTCCATCTTACGGCAGATCAGAAATCGTGAGTAGTATTTTAAAAAATATGATAAATAAATATTGCGGAGGAGAGCGTGCTCGTGAATATATCTCAGGTAGAATGTACAAAATGTCAACTAAGAAGCTAGTATAAAGGGTGTATAAGTGATATAGAATGGCTATTGTTCCTGTGAACTCGGGATGAAGTTTTATGTCATGCATTGTCTTTATCTCAATACCTATAAAACATATAAGAGTGTAAATTGTTACTTTACTTAAGGTAATCTATTGTTGTTGAGTGACATTTAGACATAATTATTACTTCTTCATATGTATATCTATAATAATATAATATAATATATTAATAATATTGTTTACAAAACTTTTTCCCTCATATATAAAATAACACAAGACACTGATATTATAATAATAATAATAATAGTATGCAAGGACGCTGCACATAAATTAACTTATATACATACATATACCATGCATGACATGCGCCAGAAGAATGAACAAAGTCTGTCACTAAACCACGTGTGAAGAACATTTTTCACACATCACTTGCCTTGCATCTCACACAAGCAACACAAACACTTGACGAAGGTCAATTTTCACACTTGAACAGGTCGAAAAGTTGATTTTAAAGTTTACCAAAGAAAAAAAAAGTTTATTCTTTCGTTTTGCTTTTAAAGGCAAAACTTTTTTTCGATGTAAAAAAAACTCTTTGAATAATTTTAAATGTTTTTAAAACTCTACTAGGCAAAAGTAAAAGTTTTAATACTTAAGAAGTTTTTAAAATGTTTTCAAATGTTTCGAAATGATTGTAAAATATTTTTTTAGATGTTTTTCAGATGTTTTGAAAAGTGCGGTTTTATAAATGTAACGTTTCTCTGAGATAAATATAAGAGATGGAGAAATTCCGTTAGTAAATAGTTTTCAGTTGGAAGTGTGAAATTTGAAAAAGGAATTCATCGCGGATACATTCGTATTTTTATCGTATGCGCATCGTTCTGCCGTGAAACTCAAACCGGTGGCAAACCAAGCACACACAGTATAGTCGGGTCGAGTTCTAGATAGAGAGGGGTAGGGGCCAAGAGAAGCTGGAAGGAGTAGGTCGAGGGTCAGGGCTATGCCGTACGACCCGTGACCTCCGACCCTCTTCAAGCCCCCCGACCTCTGACCATACCACGATTCTTTCGTTTTCTCTATCTCTTCCTCTTCTTCTTCCTCTACTACTACAACTACTACTACTTCTTCTTCTTCTTCTTCTTCTTCGTCTTCTTTCAGCCACACGTCTCTTCTTTAATTCTATTTTTAGTTCCTTGTTTTTCTCTCATTTTCTGTCCTCAGAAAATCTCTCTATTTTTAAACTCTCTTTTAAAACAGACAATTCAAGTAACATCCTGCATATGTATGTGTGCATTATGTTTCGAAAAAAATTCCAAATATTTGCAATATTTTCAAAATATTGTGACATTGATATAATACGACTTTTCTTAAAATGTGAATTAGTAAAAATGTTTACTACACTGAGAAAACAATATATTTGAATCAAACATTATTTCTGTTATACAGTCATATACAGTCAACCAAAAATTATATTTGATTTACAAATAATAATTTTGATTCAATACATCACTGAAAAAATTACAATCTAATTTTAAGAAAAACTTCTTATATGGGTGGATTTTCTGAAAGTGACATTTTTATGTCTCGATTAATTTTACAAAATCTACTCTTTAATAATTATTATCAATTTCCATAGTGAAAATTTAGCACTTATTTATCATTCTTAAAAGAAAATTAAATAACTTTATTCAACTTAATTTACGTAATAACTAAATTACTTTCATCTCCGAAGCCTTTTCAACATGTCTCCAATAGGACTTCTACAATAAAATTAAATTTTCATGGTTTTTTTCAAATTCTCAGAAATTTTTTTAAAATATTGTCAGAAAGTACAATACATAAAAAACAACTAATAAGTTGTTCTCAATTGTTTTCAAAGAATTTTGCAATTAAAGAAATTTGAAAATAAATTTAGTGGAACACTTTTTTGAATAAAATGTTTTCCTTTATTTTCAAAAAATTTTCAATTTCTTTTTTAATTAAATTTTCTAATTGACCAATAGAATTTATAAACATTTTTTCCTTTATTTTTAAAAATCTTCGAATTTTATTAAAACAATTAAAAATTGAGAATGTTCTACAAAAATATTAAGAAACGGGAATATCTGATATTTGTCTTTCCAAAAAAATAAGTTTGTAAACAATATTGTTATTAAGTAATAAAAACTATGCATAAAATGGATATATTTTTTGCTTCTTAATTAAAATTTTTAATAATTACAATTTTCTAGTAATTTTATAAATAAAAAGAGATTAAGTTGCATAATAATTTAGATCAGTCAAAAGAAATTTGTTATAGAAAAAAATAACAAAGAAAACAGGTATATTTTTTATTTGTTAATCATATTTTTTTTAATTTTCTAATTTATGTTATTTTACTATACTATAAAACATGAAAAATACCTGCATATTTTCGATTTGTCAAACAATTTTTTTAAGAAAAAAACTCAAAAGCATGCGCACAGAAACTAACTTCAAACTGCAGGCAGAATGAATGAACGAATACGGAGATTAATATGGGTGAATTTTCTGAAAGTGACATTTTTTATGTCTGGATTAATTTTACAAAATCTACTCTTTAATAATTATCATCAATTTCTATAGTGAAAATTTAGCACTTATTTATCATTTTTAAAAGAAAATTAAATAATTTTATTCAACTTAATTTACGTAATAACTAAATTACTTTCATCTCCGAAGCCTTTTCAACATGTCTCCAATAGGACTTCTACAATAAAATTAAATTTTAATGGTTTTTTTCAAATTCTCAGAAATTTTTTTAAAATATTGTCAGAAAGTACAATGTTTTTTCTATCATTATGTGCATTTTAAAAATTTGTAGACCTCACTTTTATTGTTGATAAAAATGTTTAAACTTTGTCTTCAGTTTTAGGTTAAAATTACTTTACAATGATTACTGACGCATTTTATACTTTAAAAATATCTTAAACAAAATTTTTCATGCACATTAAAATAAAGCTGAGAATCTGACGTTAAATTTTCCTATAGTTTATCTATAAAAAGGAGAAAAATTATTGCTGTTGTAAATAATTGAAATTCACATTTTTCTCCGAGTAAAAATTAATTTCATCTCCGAAGCCTTCTTTTTTAATAAATAACTGAATGTAGAAGTAAATTTAACAGAATATTTCGATGGTAATATAAAATGAGGGTGTGAGATTTGTATGTTTTACTAAAAGACATATTTTAATTGCGCCCTAATGTATACAAATATGAAAGAAAATTTATTTTTCATCTCCGAAGCTTTTCATCTCCGAAGCCTTTTCCTTGAAATATGCTAGTTTTTCTTTTGTTTTTAGTATTTACCTGCATTGCTTTGAAAAAATTAACCCAAATTACCATTAAATCAAATACTTTAAATACATTTATATTTTCATCTAATTGAATATATTTGGTATTAAAATATACAAATTATTAATTTTTATGCAGTGTAATTTTATTTTTGATTTCGTGAACGCGATATTTGCGTAAATTTTTCATAGAAAAACTTGCGAAACAAATAAAATTAATTTAATGGAGCAACAATAGTATTTTTTAAATGAAAAAAACTTTAATATTTTTAAGAATTAATTTTGCGCAACCTAAAAATCTTACTCTTGAGTATGAAATTAAGTAGTTTTAATAGAAAAAACCATATAATTGAAGAAAAAAATTAATTGAAAACTGAAATTTAAAAGTGTCACTTTCAGAAAATTCACCCATTTCTGCGCCTAGAATATTTCCCACTTAACATAAGTGGGGAATATTCTTACAATAAGAAGAACATTATTATTTTAAGAATATTTTCCACTTAATTTAAGAGGGGAATATTCTTGGCGCATATATAAGAAGTTTTTCTAGTCGGCTGAAGCTAGCAGTCGTACTCAGCACCGATCTTTAAGCTTCAACTACTAATTTATGAAATTAATGACTAAAATCTTACTAAATTTGCTATTTAGTGGTTATTGACTCTTAAATAACAATATTCGATAATTTTGTTAACATAAGGTATTATTAAATTTGATAAAGATGCATATTAGTAGTTGAAGCTTAAAGATCGGTGCTGAGTACGACTGCTAGCTTCAGCCGGCTAGTTTTTCTTAAAATTAGAATGTAATTTTTTCAGTGATAGTAAGTTTAGTTCAATAAAAATTACGTTTAATTCAATAATAAAATATGTTTAAATTAAACTCTTTTTTTGGTTGACTGTTTATCTTTGGTTTAAACAAAATTTTTTCTCAGTGTAATTTTAATTAGACTGACTTTTTGCTTTCAAATTAGTAAAATTCACTAATAAATGAGTAGAAATTATTATTTATTTCTAAAGTTTACTAATTCAAAAACAAAAAGTCAGTCACTAATTCAAATTAGTAAACATTTTTATTAATTCAAATTTGTAGAAAGTAGTTGTACAGGGTGTGTTTTTCCGATTTAAATAAAAGAAATTTCTATTTCAAAATTTCTTGCAGATTACATTACATTTTTATAGAAATTTTTACATATTTCTGTAAAGTGAATTAAAATTTTGAATAATGATTCACAAAAAAAATTTTTGTAAACAAAAAATAATTATTTTTTGGTAGAAAAATAAATTTTTTTTGTCGTTGATTATAAACGTTGCAAACTTTACCAACGTGGTATGGGACGAAGATTCACGGCAGAGATTTGCCGCCAAGTAAAAAAAATAATAAAATCGAATAACTCGTGTATAACTTAACAGATTTTACTCAATTTTTTTATTGGATAAAGAATGATAAAAGAAAGAATTATGATAAGGTTATTCAATATTTAGGATACTTTTATAGAATTTAATAGCAAAGAAAACTAAAAAAATAATGTCTTTCTGAGATTTAGATAAACCGATAGAGCCTAAAATCCTATACGCGTTTGTAAAATATTCTGGAATATCATTAATTAGGTTAAAATCTCGATGTGTTGCAGGAATTTTCAATAAATTTTTTATTCTTTGAAATATTTTGATTTTATTGCAAAAAAAATGTAAAAAAGTGAATTGTCTATAAACAATTTCCCTTTTAATTAGTTCTTGCATTCATTAAAAAGTTAAGATGACGCAAAAAGTTTTAAAATATCGAAAAATTTCATTTTTAATTGTAACAAATATGGAATTATATTTCATGATTAACATGAGCGTATTTTCAAAATGTAGGGGGGGGATTTAAAATATTTTATATCAATGTGATCCAATTCAGTATGAATTTGATAATTTCAGAAACCTGAAAATATATATATATAAAACATGGAGCATGATATTTTATGAACCCCCTCCCCTACCCCCTAAATATTACATACTTGATGGACGACCCCTAGTAAGTTTCTAATTTTTCTATTATAACTACTTTTTGCATTTTAATCATATTCAAAAAATTTTCATTAAAATTTTTCAAAATAAAAAAAAAATAATTGAATTTCAGAAAAGCTACATACAAGGAATCTCTAGAAAGAATTAAGTTTTAGAAGGAATAAAAGTTAAAAGTTTAAAAAAAATGTAATCAGAATTGAAATAGAATTGATCCAAAATTCAATTTTTTTTTTGAATTCTTAACAAAAATTATTGAAATATTTAAAATTATTTGGAAATAAATATAGAAATATTGAATTTTTACATAAACTAGATTTTTTTCTTAATTTTTAAATGAAAACCTTTTAAGATTTGAATTCTTTCTAGAAATTGTTTTTGTGACTCCTCCAAAATTCAATTATATTTCAAATATAATGTATACTAAAAAAATGTTCTTGCAATCAGCAAGGAAATTTGTATCATAATTTTTTATTACACAAAATTTAAAAAAATTTCATATTACTATATTGTTAAAAATTTTAATTGTCAAGTTTAAATTTTAAATTTAATTGTTTCTTAAAATTTTTACTATATTACTCTTTTGAAATTCAATTCTTTTCAATTATTTCTTAATTCCACTCTAAACCAATATTTTGAATAACTTCCAGAAAGTTTTTTCTAAACTTAATTATTTAAATGTAAGAAATAATTTTTTTATAAAAATTGCACCTCTGTAACTTGTAACCCTTTTTCTTACAGCTTCTAACGTAAAACTAAAATCCAGTTTAAGATTTTTAACATTTTCAAAGTTCATAAAATACGAGCATTTTTGAAGCATTTCTATAGAATTTTAATATTTGTTAACAAGTTTCGTTAAAATTCCCCAATTTTTATTTAATTATTATTATTAAATTTTCCCCGATTTTTGTGGAGAAAATCCGTTGTTGTATAAATTTAAAAAAATGTAAAACTAACTCAAAATAAACATTTGAAAAATATTTTTAAAATCAAATTTTTTTTTTATTTTCTTCAATTATAATTTTTTTATTATTAACTTTTATTAAAAGAAATAACACTTGAAGTTTGGGACTTTTAAATGAACGAAAATTAATAAAAAAATGTTATTTAAACATTTGCTTAGTTTAAAAAAATTACTTTTTGTAATTTAAAAACTAATTTTTTTTATCAAAATAAAAGTTAAAAACTAATAAGAAAAAAGTTGTTTTGCTCTTGAACGTTCTAAATTTTACGAACATAAAAGAGAGTCGAAATATTTGCATTTTTCGATAATAAGCCGAAAATCCCATGTTTGTGAGGATTGAATAAATGTCTTAAAAATTAAATTTGAAAAAAAATAATTTATTT
The DNA here is from genome assembly GCA_032873175.1 of Leptopilina drosophilae. Classification (NCBI taxonomy): domain Eukaryota; kingdom Metazoa; phylum Arthropoda; class Insecta; order Hymenoptera; family Figitidae; genus Leptopilina; species Leptopilina drosophilae. Next base: position 10,283,898 of record CM065480.1, read on the forward strand.
CATAGATAGTACTGATATAATTATTTTTTTTAATAGAGTAGGGATACAAAATCAGTTCTAGTAAAATTGTACAAAAATTTTTTTCGACTATGCATAGAAAAATTCTTTTACATGACAATTTTTTTATTTTTCATACCATGTAAAAGAGGAAAATGTGATTAAAAAATAGAAGAATTCGCCAAAATGCAGATTATTTTTTTTAGGATGTAACCTAATTGAGCAGAAATACAATATAATGTATGCTAAAAATATCTTTTGTTACTTTTACATTTGCAAAAATTTATCCGAAAACAAAAAAATATATATGTACGTAAATGTTTCATCCCCGCATTTAAATATATTGAAGAATTCTGTATAATTTTATCATGGATAAAATTTTTTTACCGCGCGTAAAAGTAGAACGGTAGTAAATCGTATAAATCATATGTCAAAGTCGGACAAGGCAATTAAGGGTCAGAATTTGTTTAATGCCTTATCTTACGTAAAAGCTCCCTACCAGAAATTCCTTGGTATCTTTCGACAGAGAGAATTTATTACGGAATTCGGACTAATTTATTCCCCATATTTTGCGACCTGAGGCTGGCAAAAACCATCATGAGTTTGCTCTCCCGTTGCACCGCCTTTCGTTTTCGTCGTAAAAATTTCACAGTCGTTAGGACAGTAACATTGAAAATAAAGGATGAAAAAGAAGAAAAAAATATAAAGAGACAGAGGAAGAAAGAGAAATACAAGACATGCGTGAACAAATAGAAAACGGTAAAGCACAATAAATGAAACATCTGTTTTAAAGAGTGTTTTCTTTTGCTTATTTTAAAATTCATGTTTTTAAAATTAAAAAAAAACACTCAACGATTTAAAAAAAATTAATTTTACCCAATTGTTAGTTAAAAGTATAAAAAAACTTTGAAATTTCAAACATTTTTAGTTTGCAACCTTTTCAAAATTCAATTTTTTCTTAAAAATTTATGCTATTTAAAGAAACATTCAATTTTTATCTAAAATTTTAACTGAAATTCATTTCAGAAAATTCGTAGAAATTCGTAGAAAATTCTACAAGGAATCAATTATTTAAATATAAAAATAAATAATTTATACGAAAATACATAATTACTTTAAAAATAATTAATTTCTTTCAAAAGGAATATAATTACGATTTTAGAGAAATTTATTATGCTAAAGAAGATTCTAATAATCTAATAATTTTTAAAAATAATTGAAAGCTTTTTGAAGAATTTAAATAAGATTTTTAAAAATAAATGAATTCATGCGAAAAATTTAAATAAGAATTTATGAAAATAATTTACTTCATGCAAAGAAATTTATTCAATTTTATTTAAATAATTCAATTTCTGCTAAGAATTTTATATAAAATTTTTAATACTTAATTCTTGACGAGAATTTCAAAATAATGTTGAATATAATTTTTTTTCTGCAAAGTATTTTATTACTTTTCAAAAGAACTGAATTTTCGAAAAGAATTTTATTAAAATTCCTTAAAATAATTGATTTTATGGGAAGAATATTTTGTTCTTTATCAAGATAAAAGAATTCTTTTGAAGAATTACTGTTTTTTAAAAATAATTGATTTCCTACAACGAATTAAAAGTTATTTACAAAAATAAATGAATTATTAGATCGATTTTTTTTAATAATTGTGTGTTTCTTAAAATTGAATTCTTTTGTCAAAGATTATCAAACTTTTTTGAATTAATTCAATTTTTAGAGGAATTTATTAAACATTTTTCATTGATTTGCCAATTAATAAATTACTGAAAATATCTATCACTGATGTGTATTGAAAATTTCAGTTCTTTTTAATTGCCCAATCAGGGAAATTTCACTGATTCGAATTGCAATAATAGAGTCACTGATTCTCAGTCAAAATTCGCTGATTCATTTTTAGTCAATTTAATAGAAAATTCCACGAAAATTTTATTATTTAAATTTTAAATACGAAAATAAATTATTTATTCAATAATTGAATATTTCTTAAAATTTCATTTTTACGATGAATTATATTAACAACTTTTGAAAATAATCAGTTTTTTTTCAAGAAACTTGTTTACAATTTTGCTGAAAATTATTCAATTAAAGAATATTATCACCATTTTTTGAAGTAATTGAAAACTTTTGCAGAAATTTAATAATAATTTTAAAAAATAATTTTACTGTATGAGAATTTAAGTAATTGAAATTTTGTCAAGAATTCAAGTAAAATTTTTGACAAATAATGGAATTTTTTATTTTATGGGAAGAATTTTGTTGTTTATCAAGATAGTTAAATTTTCTTGCAGAATAACTTCAAAAATTTTCAAAATAATTGATTTTTGCGACGAACTAAAAGTTATTCGTAAATATAATTGAATTCTTCCAAAAGATATCATTATTTTATTAAATAATTGAATGTTTTTTTTTAAATTAAATTGTTTTGTTAAGTTTTAATAAAACTTTTAAGAATAATTGCATTCTTCGAGAATTTTTTAAAAAATGTTTACTGAAACATATTTGAAATTCTGCAATAAAAATAATTGAATTTCTAAATGACATTTTATTGTTTATGAAAATATTTAAATGTTTTCGTAGAATTATGTATCAAACATTTTATTCAATAATTAAATTTTTTGATAAATTTGAAGAAAATAGGGAATTTTAAGAATCATTAAATTGCGAAAAACTTTTAAAAATAATTGAAATTTTACAAAGAATTTTATTCAAACTTTTGAGAATAATTGCATCTTTGTCGAAAAATTTTTCTATTTATAAAAGTAGTTTTATTCATGACGAGATATTCGTTAAAATTTTATTAAAATTCCTAATAAATACCTAACTGAATTTCACTGGAAAATTTTGTTATTTACCAAGATAACTGCGTTAAAATTTTTGAAATAATTAAATAATATTAAAAGAAATTAATTTTTGGCAGAAATAGAAAAAAAATTTAGAAGGTTTTATATCTGAATTCGTGTCAGTTTCATAGTTTATGAGTCAAGCAAAAATACACCAAAACACCTGGCTTTTACCTAAATTCACTGACCTATGGCAACCCTGAAAATATTCTATTTATTTTATATAAACATTGTTTTTTTAAATTAAAATATTTCTTTCTGTTTTTTTAACCTTCGCGCTACCGGCTGGCCACACGGTGTGGCCAAGTGATACATAATGTTTTATATCTGCTCGAATTTTGTATCAATCGAATCGCCATTTTAACTCACTGAACCAAATTTTATCTACTTTCGAAAAAAACAAAAATAAATTTTTTTCTTACATTTCTTCTTGTTTATTTATAACAATTCAAAAAGTATGTACAAGAATACTGAAAATTGACCGGGTGTTTTTTTTCGTATACTGCAAAAAAATAAAAATAAATCCATTAAACTTGAACAGTAAAATTGTTTTATATCAATAAATACAATATATTTTGATATTACAATACATTTTTTATTTGTTTAAACAAATTATTGTTGTTATTTTCCAACTTTTTCCAGAATGCACCTAGAAAGTTCGGGGTTTTTCCTAATTTTGCAATTTATTAAATCTTATATGATTGTAGATAAAGAATAAAAGTTAAATAAAAATTGAACTATTGTTTAAACAATTTTTAAACAAATTATTGTTGTTACTTAGCAACTTTTTCCAGAATGCACCTAGAAAGTTCGGGTTTTTTCCTAATTTTGCAATTTACTAAATCTTATATGACTACAAATAAGGAATAAAAATTTTATTATTATTTAAACAATTTTTAAACAAATTATTGTTGTTATTTACCAACTTTTCGCAGAATGCACCTAGAAAGTTCGGGGTTTTTCCTAATTTTGCAATTTACTAAATCTTATATGACTACAAATAAAGAATAAAAATTTGATTATTATTTAAACAATTTTTAAACAAATTGTTATTTACAATGTTTTCACTGTAATTTAATAAATTAATACAGTGTTTTCAAATTTTTGAAAAGTATTACACATGATCAAGTTGCGCATAATACAACTGTGCAAATGAACATTTAATGTTATAGATAGGAAAATTTATAAAAATTGTTAACAATATTTATTTGTATAACAATAAATTTTATCATTTTGGCTTATAATTGATGGTTACGTCATATTCATTACAAAACAATTGCAAGTAGTATCGTGAACACTCCTAGTCTATATCATTGAACTCGAAAGAAGTTACTATACAGTATCGTGATCGTTATAAGTGGCGGTAGATAGCAACGCGATTTTTAATTAGGAAAAACCCCGAACTTTCTAGGTGCATTCTGCGAAAAGTTGGTAAATAACAACAATAATTTGTTTAAAAATTGTTTAAATAATAATAAAATTTTTATTCCTTATTTGTAGTCATATAAGATTTAGTAAATTGCAAAATTAGGAAAAAACCCGAACTTTCTAGGTGCATTCTGGAAAAAGTTGCTAAGTAACAACAATAATTTGTTTAAAAATTGTTTAAACAATAGTTCAATTTTTATTTAACTTTTATTCTTTATCTACAATCATATAAGATTTAATAAATTGCAAAATTAGGAAAAACCCCGAACTTTCTAGGTGCATTCTGGAAAAAGTTGGTAAATAACAACAATAATTTGTTTAAATAATTTTTTAATAATACTTATGACTCGTTTCAGTAAATATTGCAATATTCATAAAACATTATTAAAATACAGTATTTGTATTAGCACATAATTATATACAAAAAGTTTGATGAATTTTAATCGTTTTGGGAACATAAAAGTAAAATAGCGTTTGGCCACACCGTGTGGCCAGCCGGTAGCCCGCGTATACAAAAATCTTTGGTAGCGCGAAGGTTAACTGCAAATACAAAAATTAAGTTATTAATAGTAACGAACAAAAAACTAGAAACGAGTAGAAAATTTTATTTTTTTCCATAACTTGTGGTTCAAGAAGTTTACTCAAAGAACGTTAAATTTTTGCGGTTTAAATAACCAGTCGACTAGCCACAAATGCTGATCCCGATGCGAGGGTCATGGTTCAAAGGTCTGACTCAGGTCTTCTCCACACACATTCATATTAAGTGGCTCAGCGCTTTCACGTATTCGTTCAATACATACACAACTACACGCATACATTCCGTTTGACGGGGCCCTGATCTCTGATCGCAGAAAAAATGTTTCGTGACAAAAAGTTCATGTGTCAGAATTGAAACAATTGTTTTTCAAAATATCACGCATATTTATAGTTGACACTAATTTATGAGGAATAATAGAACAAAAATACAAAAAAAATGTTGTTAAAAAACTTTTCTTAATACCTCTGTATTAAGAAAAAGTATCGACAAACTTTGTTTTACTATTAAAGTTACAAAATTGTTTTCTATGTGGAAATTAAAAAGCTTTGATTCAATATAAAAATAATTTCAATGGGTATTACAAATTATGGATAGATTTTGTTTTGTCAATGTTCTAAAGTCAGTGTCCAAGTCGACTTCGATTTCGACTTTGACGCGTAATTTTTACTAGAGTGAAAGTAAATTTTAAAGTCAAATCTCTTCCTTAAAAAATTGCTATTATGAAATTAAAAATATTAAAATAAAATAAGTAAAAAAATAAATAAGTAAAATAGGCCTTTTCATTATCTTACAAACGAAAAAATATTAAAATCAAACCTAAAATGAACTGGGTATAAAATCCCAATATTTATGTTTTTCTTCGCTAGTATTTTGATAGAAATCTAGCTTATAATTCAGAAGTCAATTTTTTCCCCCTCCTCGACTAAGTCATAGGGGAGAGGAAATGGAAAATTTCTGCATTTGCGGAGGCACTAACTCAGGGCAATAAAAATTTAAAAATTCTGCATTAAAGGTGTAGCCATACTATAAAATTGAATTGAGAAATTTCTATCTTATATATTTATATGTATAAGTTGGCAAAATTAATAACTCATACGAAGATTACGTACAGTAGCACGAAACATTCATTCGGTGATACTGAGGCCCGCTTATTGATTACTGCAATTAAAAGGGCGCGCACCATTAATTGTACCGTGAAGTTTTAATTAGAAATCATCAATTTACAGAGTCGGTAGTCCACCAAGTTTCTTAGATGATTAACTCTTGTCGGCGCTTTTAACTCCAAACAAATCCACTTTATACATACATATACATACAAACATACTGTAAATTTATCCCCAAGTATATTTATCATTGTATCAGTTTCCTTTTTCAGAGGCTACCGAAAATTTCCTCCATTAAGTAAATAATTATAGTGAATATAATTGCAAAAAGCCTCTTATCACTTTCATTTTTCATAAGTTCGAAATATTCTTAACGTAAATGAAATTCAAGATTTTTTCCGATATATGAATATTTTCGAAAAATTATCATTTGTTTTTTAACCTTCCGTTGACACTCGAGGGAGTCATTTTAGCTACGGGTGCGAGTTTGTAATTTGACTTTGACTTTCGACTCGATTTTTGACATTAATTTCAAAGATTTTGACTTTCATTTTATTTTTAACTTTTATTTTAGAAATGTTCTTGACGCTGACATTCATTTTACTTTGACTTTGAAAGTCAAACTCTAATTTAAAATTAGAGTAGGAACACAATTTTTCCAAGGATGTAAAATTAAAACAAGCAACGTATCATGCAACAATTTTCATGTTTCTTGTCTCAATTTGATATCCTTATAAAACTGGTTTTAATACTATGAAACGATAATAATTACAAAGGAAAAAATATTTTTTTATCAAATAACGGATTACTTGTAAATTATCAAATAAACATTTATTTAGAATTAAATAATTTTTATTTAAAATATGTTTCTACTATTTGTTCAAATTAAAAGAAGAAAATTTAGAGAGCAGTTGTTTAAATCAAAGAAATCTTATAAAAAATAAAAAATATTAGAAGATTTCAATAAATTAAAAAAGAATTGTCCTAACTTTTTTCGAAAAAATTGATTTAAATTTTTTTATAAATTTCTTTTCAATAATTCAATTATTTTTATAAATAATAAATACTAGCAACAATTCGCGCTCTAAAGAGCGCGTCTAACTTTTACATCATTTTTTAAATAAAATTATCAATTTTAAAAAGAATATAATTTAAAAATTTAAAAAGCAAATTTTTGTTGAAAACACTGAAATAATTCAATTTTGGAAAAATTGCAAATAATTTATTGCAGAAATTCAATTACTTTCAAAAGTAATAACATTTTTTTCGTAAAATTCAATTATGTTTAAAATTAAAAAAAAATTCTCGTCAAAATCCCAATTATCTTTGTAAATAACAAAATTTTTTCCCAAAGTTCAATTATTTTAAAAAATGACAATCAAATTCTTATCCTAATTTCAATTATTTTCCATATCTATTTTAATAAAATTTGCGAGAAAAATTCAATTATTTAAAAAAAATTTAATCAAATCGTAGGTACACAAATATTTAATTATTGTCAAAAATATTAAAAATTTTACAGGAATTTAATTATTTTCAATTTTTTATAAGTTTCTTCGCATTAATTCAATTATTTTAAAAAATTTTTAATTATTATAAATTATTATAAAACGTGAAGAAATCGACCACTCCGAGTCTTCGACTCGGAGCAATCGATGTCCTTATGTTTTATAGCAAAATACTTTTACAAGTTGTTTAATTTCAAAAAGTTTTGAATTTGAAATTCTTAAATGTGAAATAAATAAAAAAAAATAAATAAATAAATTCTTGTGAAAAAATAATAATAATTAAATACGTATTTATAAAAAAGAAATTATTAATGTTTTTAAATAATTTTACAGTTAATGAAATTCGTAAAAATGTAACGGAACATTTTTTTTGAGTAAAATTTTTTCCATTATTTTGTAAAAAGTTCAAAAATTAAAAAATACGAATAGCAGACAAATAGAATTTATAAACATTTGTTTCGTATACTTTTAAAAAGAAACTTTGAACTTTATGAAAACAATTGTAATTAAAAAATTAAAATAATGTAAATTATTCCCTTATAAAAATTGAAAATTTTTTACAAAAATTTTAAGAAACGGGAATATGTAATGTTTTTTCCCAAAAAAAGAGAATGAATTTGTGAACAATATTTTTATTAAGAAACAAAAATTATGCATAAAATGGGTATTTGTTTACTATGTCTTAATCATAATTGTTAAAAAAATTTCTATTTTTTAAAAATAAGCAAGAGAAAAATTAGCTATAATTTAGATCAGTCAAAGGAAACTTGTTATTATATTTGTAAATAATACAATTCTTTTTAGAAATTCAATTATTTGAAAAAATTATAAAATTCATCACAAAATTACAATTATTTTTAAATTAATAGATTTTAAATTGAATTCCTCGAAAAATGTAAAAAAGTCCAATTTTAAAAATCATTAAATTATTTAATTTATTTATTTTTGAATTTAACCAATTGAATGCTCGTAGAATTTTGTAATAAAAATTTATTTAAAAAGTTAATTTCAGTTTAAATATTAAAATATTAAAAGCATTATAGCGTGAATTTTTAGAATGAATTCAATTTTCAAAAGGTTTCAAATTAAAAGCTTTGAAAATCTGAATTATTTATACACTTTTAAATAACAATTATGTAGAATTAATTTTTTTAAAATTTTAATTGAAATTTTTTTTAATTATTTAAAATTTTTATTTTTAAATATATATTCAATTATTGAAAAATTTCCGTATAGTGGGATTTCGTAACTTTGTCAAAAATTATTAAAAAGATTTGATTTAAAGAAACGTTTTAGATAAAAATTTTCGAAAATAGTAATTGAATTGAAACGATGATTGAGTGTGTAACTATTTTTAAAGTGAATCAAAATATTTTTTTAGGTCAGGGAGAAAGTCAAAATTTTGTCTAGAAGTCATAGAAAAACAAAATTTAATTTTTGTGACAACCCCCAAAAAAAATAATAATAATACTAATAATAAATAATTAATTCTTATAAATTAATGTCGATAAAAAATAATTGTGTAAATTAATTACATTATATTACATTAATATTTATGTATAATTAAGTTTTTTAAATTTCGCGCCAATATAGTTCACTAAATTGCCATCTAGAGGACAAAAACAATTCTCTCATAAACGAAATTAAACAAACAATGCATGAATCATAGTGTTGATATAAAAATGTTTCGTTTTATTGAAAAAATGATTAGAATTAATCTAGAAAAGTTCTATAGAATGTTTACTAGAATTAATTAATTATATTATACTTTTTTTGAATATACATTGAAAATATTAAACTATTTTTTAAATTTGTCCCGCTCTAAAGAAAGGTAACTAATTAATAAAAAAATTTTAGGTTAGGTTTTTAATTTTTTTGAGTAAAAGTGCAGGAAGAAATAATGTATTATTATATTTAAAAAAAGAGATTCAAGTCTTTATTACATCAAAGAAAAAAATTGGACTCATTTTTGTTGCAACTTCTAGTGAGTCTATGTTCAATAACATAGAACGTGGACATAGAACCATCTATGAGGTTCATTTTTGTTGAAACTTAGAAAGAGTCACTTTTCTGGCTCATTTTGAATTCAGTTTTTTTCAGTGATCTAAAATATTCAACGAAAATCGGTTTCAAATTCAAATAATTATAAAAATAAAAAACTTATAATCAAGATAAATTTAACACAAACATAACCTATAATTCGTTCGCTTGTTAGGTACTTTTCTAGGGAGCGGGTCACAAATATACATTGAAAATATTAAAAATTAAAATACTGAAAGAAATGCAATGATTTACACTAATTAAAAGAAGAATTTCCCGAAAAAGCCGGAGGCATTTTGAAAAATGATAAGTCTCCGACTCAAAGTCAAGTGGGGTGCTGGCTTCTTTTCTAAGGTGGAAGGGGCTTCCCCCAGGACATTGTAGGGCTTATAAGGTAATCCGGCATAAATCAAAGGGCTAATATACTACGTCTGAGCGGGTAATGCAGCCGACTCGGTGGAGGTCTTTTTATCGGCAAAGTAAGACAATAAGGCCCATATGCTAGCCGACTCGCGGCCACTGGACCTTGCAGCAGCAGTAGCAGCAGATTGCAGCGTGTATGTAAATGTGTATTGTCTTACATGTAGGGCTTGAAAGGGACGTTTGTTAAAAGCAATGTTTCCAAAAAGTGAGTAAAAACAAAACCCGCCAAGCACTTTGAAAGTGAAAATTTAGAAAAATTAAAAAATATAGGTGCATTATATAGATCTATTTTGGAAAGTCGTTTACTATTGTAATCTCTCTTATGCGCCTCGATACGATTGTGCCTCATTATCCCAGTAGCTATACAATGTATTTACAACTATCTCTAGACTTGGGAATCTAAATTAGTTACAAGTATTTATGGAGTTTAATTGTAAATGGTCTAATTTAATAAAGGTCGTTTTTATACTAGATAATTTATTCTCTGAAATTTGAGTCAGTAAAAATGTTCATTAATTGGAACTAATGACAGACTTTTCTTTCAATTAGTAAATTTCACTAACATATTCGTGGAAATTACTATCTATTAGTAATTTTTAATAATAATTAATAAATTCGCAGAAATTACTATTTATTAGTAAAATTTACTAATTTAAAAGCGAAAAAGTCAATCACTAATTCAAATTGGTAAACATTTTAAGTAATTCAAATTTATTAATTATTTACTAATAAATTACTAGAAATTATTGTTTATAAGTAAAATTTCAACCATATAAGTAAAATTTACCATATAAGTTATATTATATATTATATATTTACCATATAAATTAACCATATAAGTAAAAGTTTAAGTAAAATTTATTAATTCAAAAGCAAAACGTCAATGACTAATTCAAATATGTAAATATTTTTACTAATTCAAATTTAGGAAGTAACTTTAAATCGTTTGACTAATTTTTAACTAATTTAATAAAGAGTTATTTTTTAGTATTTTACTAATTTTTTAGTACACACAAAACTAGAATCTAAACTAATCAGTTAGTAGAAATTACTATGTATTAGTAAATTTTATTAGTAAATGAGAAGAAAATACTATATATTAGTAAAATATAAAAATAAATTAGTAGACTATAATATTTATTAGTAAAATATAAAAATAAATTAGTAGACTATAATATTTATTAGTAAAATTTAAAAATAAATTAGTAGACATTACTATTTATTAGTAAAATTTACTAATTCCAAGCAAACAGTCAACCAGTTAGTTACTATTAAATTAGTATTTCTCTAAATTTGAATTAGTTAAAAATAACTAATTTCATAGCAAAAAAGTCAGTCACTGATTCAAATAGATTACTATTTAAAATACAATATTTATTAGTTAACTTTTTTTAAAAAATTGTATAAGTTACTATTTATTAGTAAAATTTACTAAATTAAAAGCAAACAGTCAATTACTAATTCAAATCAGTAAACATTTTAACTAATTAAAATTCATTTAAAAATATTAATTTTACTAATTAAATATGTAATAATGACTATAATTAGTAATTAAATTTACTTTTAGGTTATATAAAAATGATTGACATTTTTAACTATTTTTATATAATATTTTATTTATATATAGTATAAGCACTTAGTAATTAACTACAAATAATTAGTTATTTTTTAATAATTATTGAAGCAAAATGCAATCCACGAGTTTACTAATAATTTGTTATTTTTAACTAACTCAGATTTAGGGAGTAGAAATTAGCATTCATTAATAAAAAATGTATTAGTAAAATAAATCAATTGTCGTAAAATTCATCAATAATTAGGAAGAAATTTTTAATTTTAATTCCAACTTTAAAAATTTCATTTTCGAAATAAAAATTTTTTCTTAAAGATTATTATAATACTTTTTAAAATTTGAATTAATAAAAATGTTTAGGTAGTAATTTGAGACTTTTTCTATTGAATTAGTAAACTTTACTAACATATTAATAGAAATTACTACACCCAGAGAAATGGTATATTTGTCTCAGAACCAACTAGACTTTTTACTTGTTTCAAATAAATTTTATTTAGTTTAAATAAAATTTTATTAAACTCAAATATATGTTTTATTTATGTCAAATATAAATTTTATTTAAAACAAATAAAAAGTCTAGTTGGTTCTGAGACAAATATACGTTTATTTAAGTCAAATAAAATATATTTGGTTTAAATAATAACTATCTCTGTGTGTACTTATTAATAAAATTTACTAATTTATTTATAAATTTCACTAATAAAATACAATATTTATTAGTTAACTTTTTAAAAAAAAATTGTATAAGTTACTATTTATTAGTAAAAATTACTAATTTAAAAGCAAGCAGTCAATTGCTTATTCAAATCAGTAAAAATTTTAACTAATTAAAATTCATTTATTATTTATCAATAAATTAGTAGAAATTGATATTTATAAGTAAAATTTATTAATTAAAAAGCAAAATGTCAGCGACTAATTCAAATTATTAAACATTTTTACTAATTTAAATTTAAGGAGTAACTTTTATTTATTTGACTAATTTATTAAATAGTTATTTTTGAATATTTTACTAAGTTTTTAGTACGCACGAAACTAGAATTAGTAAATTTTTCTAGCAATTTATAAATTCAATAAAATTATGTCAAAATCATTTAGGGGACGACTTTTTGTTATTATATTAGTATAACTTTGATAAAAGTTTATACTGAGATTGTATTAATTTGTCTAGTTAAACATTTTCACAAATTACTTCGCTAAATTTTTACTAATATATAATAGCTCACTTTTCTAGAATTTAGTTAGTATAGTTAAATTTAATATCTAACTTAATGAATCAAATTTCACTGTTTTCTCAATTATTTATTATTACTAATAATTAATTTTTTCTATTAATAATTAGTCGTTTCTGCTTAAAATTAGTTATTTTCTACTAATGATTAGTCGTTTGCTACTAGTAATTAATATTTACTTGCTACTATACCAATTAGTCATTCTTTACTAAAAATTAGTTTTTTGCCTATTTTTCATTTATTTTCCACTAGTAATTAGTTACTCTCTTCTAATAATTAATTTTTTATTACTAAATTACTAAAGCAAAAAGTCAGCCGAAAATCTACGAACAGTTAGTGATTTTCAACTTATTCGGATTTAGAGATTACATAAAGAATTCAAGAAAATAAAGTCAACTTCATTTGAAATGTGCCTTGAACTAGTTGACATTTGACATATTCGCTGCGAGTAATAAATTGTATTTTTTAACGAAATCAACATTTACACCGGATAGTATGTTTCAGTCAACATTTTATATCTCACTTTCGCATACAAAAACTAGACAGGAAAAATAATTTTTTTAACAGAAATTTTTTTTCAATTTCTTTCATAAAATGTTCTCTGCAATCTGTGTCATCAAAAACCTTATGAACTTTATTAAGTCTTCCTCGGTGTACAGACAAAGAAAGAAAGCCTTCTCGCAGTAGTTTTAGTCAATGAGGCGGTCAGACTGTTGGGCCGCACAGGAACCGAGTGGAAATTAATTTACACAAAAGTCGATTAATATCACTCTCTTAATTTAAATTAGTAGAATTCTATACTAACAAGTAGTAGAATTTCACTCATTTTTTGTAATGATATTAGCAATTCTATGTCCCTGAAGTTATCCACGGTAAATCGTTAGGTATTAAAATACCACCAAAAAGGATTAAAATAATCCAATTTAGTGTTATTTTAATTCATTTTGGTGTTATTTTAATACCTAACGATTTACCGTGTCGTCAAGGACCTGAAATTAACTACAATTAAAGATCTATAAAAAAAGAATAATTATCATATTTGTTAAATAAACTTTTTTAATAAAGAATAAACAAAGGAGAAAAGCAAATAATAAGAAATTGAAAAAATACTTCTTAATTAAAATTTTGGAGAAAATTAACCAAGAACTTCTAGGTACTTAAATATTAGAAAAAATTTGTATTTTCATATTTTCTTTACTATATCTAAACTAACTTTATAGTCCATTACTATCTACTAAAATTTATTTACTATCTAATGTTTTATTCAACATTCAAATATTTGGAAATAATACAGGAAAAAATAAGTATTATTTTAACACTAAAAGTAGTGTTAAAACTATACGCAACATTTTTAACCGACGCTGTGTGGTTTTAACACTACATTGGTGTTAAAATAACAATAGAGACCGTTAAATTAACATTAGAGAGTGTTAAATTAATATACATTTTAAATGGGGTTAAAATAACACTAAAATTGTGTTAAAAATCGTTAGGTATTAAAATAACACCAAAAAGGATTAAAATAATCCAATTTAGTGTTATTTTAATCCATTTTGGTGTTATTTTAATACCTAACGATTTACCGTGACATAATCTGAAAACTACACGCAACACATTTAACACTTACTTTTTCTGTGTAATTATACTGTGAACAATATTTATTTGATTCAAATAAACGAATTACTTGTGGTATTATCAAATAAATATTTTCTCAGAATAAAATAATTTTTATCCCCAAAGTTTTTCAAAACAAAAAATTCAAAGCAAACAGTCGCTTACCAATCCAAATTAGTAAAGATTTATAATGCAATGGTTTGATTTTATTCTAAAACGCATTTTCTACAAATTTTCTTGCTAATAAAGGTGAATTAAAAAAAAAAAATGTTTCTAATGAAGGTGATATTCTAATTTTCTCTCTTCTAATAAAATTCATTTTCCAATAAAGGTACTTTTCAAAATTTTATTTTTCATACATTATTCAATTTGCGAAAAATATTTTTGTTTCTTAAAAAATGTATTCGAAATTTTGTATTAAAAAATTAAATAAAAAGAAATTTTGCAAATTTTCTAACAAAATTTTTAAATAATCTAGTTAAAAATCGCAATAAACGAATCGCAATTATAGGTATTTTTTCCTATAATTATATATTAAAAATTTTCTAAAGAAATGGTTTATAAATAAATTAATTTTGGAAAATTTTGTATAAAAATGATACAATTTATTATTCTTTAAAAAAAACAAAATTCTTAATAATTTTCTAACTTTTATTAAAATTATAGAATTTAAGAAATTTTAGAAAAATAAATATTAGAAATCAAACTTAAAATTTTGTCTGAAAATGAGGGAAAAATGAAGAATTTAGGACAAGCTTAATATAGAGTGTTAAGTCTGGGAATTAAATAAAATATTGTCAAAAATAGTCCATACTTCGCACTAAATAATTAATTTTAAAAAAGTAACTTTCAAAATAAAAAAAGTAGCCAATAAGTACTTAGCTATTAAAAGTTTTAAATAATTTATTTCTGTTTGGAAATTTGATGAAAATAGTAAATATAAAAAATCATTTAATTACAAAAAGTTTTTAAAAATAATTAAATATTACAAAGAATTCAATTAAAATTTTTGACAATAATAGAATGTCTGTGTGGTATTTTATTAAATTTTTTTTAAATAATTGACTTCTCGGGAATAAGTTTGCTCTTTATCGGCATAATTGAATTCTTTCCAAAATTATTTATGTTAATAATTGAATTCTCTGAAAAAATTTTATATAATTTTATAAAATTTTATATAAAAAATAATTGAATTATTTCAAAGAAATTTAATTAAAATTGTTTTCTTTTGAACAATTTTATTACAATATTTGAAGATAATTGAACTCCTGTAAAAATTTCAATTGTTTTGTAAATAATTAAATTCTTCTAACAATTTAAAAAAAACATTTTTCAAAAAATTTTGATTTTTTCTAGAAGTCGTAATTAAATTTTTAAGTGGTTACACCACTGTAAATGGATAAAAAATAACGTTTTTCCAAAAACAATTTTTTTTAATTGATAGAAAGGACATGCAGTTGTAATGTTTTAAGAAGTTTTTAACTGTATATTTAAGTTAAAAAAAATTACAAATTTTTATTAATATATTCCAAAATGTCGGCACTGGAGCCATTTTTGAAATGCATGTTTTATGCAAGGTATAATTCTTTTTTGGTAAAGAGCTTGAAATTTCAATGAAATAGATTCGTTCCTTATTCTAGAAAGTTTAAAAATTTTTTTATGATAATAAAATTTTTTTTAATGTGTACAGTTGTGTAACATCTTAAAAATAATTACATTTTTCGAGCAATTCCTGTAAAATTGTATTGAAAATAATTGAAATCCTTCAACTAATTTTACTATTTATCAAAATAATTGAATAGTTGCAAAGAATTTTATTAAAATTTTCAAAAAAAAATTAAATTCCTGAGAAGAATTTTATTATTTACGAGAATAATTACAAATGCGAAGAATTTTATTAAAATGTTTAAAAACAATTGAATTTTTGTGAAAAAATTTGTTAATTTTCCCAGTCAAAATAGTTCTATAAAATGATTCTATAGAATAACTCTATAGAGCATTCTATAGAGTATTCTATAGCGAATTCTATAAAACATTCTATAGAAATTTTGTAGAATTTATGTAAAAATATATTTTTTAATTTCTACATGAATTCTGTAAAATATTTCTAGTCAAAGTCTATAGAATTCGTGCAGATATTCACAAAAAATATTTCTTTTTGCAAATTCTATAAAATATTCTATAGAATACTCTATAGAATTCGCTATAGAATTCTCTATAGAATGGTTCTATAGAACTTTTTTGACTGGGTTAAAAATAATCGAATTCGTTCTATAAGAATTTTATAAAGATAATTAAATAATTATTTTTTTGAATATAATATATATTATGGAAATTTTATTCTAAATAATTAAATTCTTATGGAAAATTCTATTTGTGAAAATAATTAAGTTTTTCGATTAATTTTTATTTCTAGTATTAGTGAATTTAGAGTAGTGTGAATTCTCCAAAAAACAGTAGTGGCTGAAATTAAAAAAAAAGTACAAAGTAAAAGCAGAAAGTAAGAGAAGTAGTAAATAATAGGTTGTAGCAGATGAGTGCGAAGCCTGAATGTCAGCAAACAGTGACATTGGAAGAAGAGCGAGAGGAAGAGTTGCGCAATTGAATATAAATAATAACCATAAATATCAATAGTTACAACAATGAAGTGAATAAATTATTAGCCGACTGCATCCAGAATCTATGGATGGTTGCAAAAATTGGAAAAAAGATATATATTTATGTCCCGATTTCTGGGAGTGAGGGTTAACGAACGTCCCTTCAGGCTTTAATAATACATAAAAGCGAGTGAGAAGGAGAGAACGAAACGATCAGAAGAAATAGGGAAGGGCACTGGGTATGGATTTGCAGCTTTACGGAGAGTCCGCGTACGAAGAGCGTTGACATAGAAGAATTTAGGAGCGACGGCGAAAGCAAAGGTCCAGTTTGTGAGAGCCAGTGAGAGCGGATAGGGTCCTTTGAAGTCTAAAAACAATGGCATTGTCTCTTCAGTCTAGCGAGAGTGGCCTCCTCAGTCCTTCGAGGACTCTCGATCCTCTCTTGATCCCTCCACCTCTTTTACTCTTCGACTCCTGTTCACCGACTACTGTATTCGCTGTTCGGGTGCTACTGTGCCACTGCTACTGTTTCGAATACTACCAAGAGAGAGCAAGAGGGAAAGAAGAATTATATCCTTTTTTTACATACGAAGAAATTCGGTGGATTCGCCGGATCGGTAAGGGCCGTCACTCTGCCAATTTACATTTTCCTGCCGGTACGAGAACAAAGTCTCGCTCGCGTTCGCCAAAACTTCTAGAGCCCCGCTAGAATTCTATTTCGTCCTGCAGATTGAAGGACGTCTCATTCTTTTCAAGAAATCGCTCTCAAGGACCATTCTCATTATTTTTCTTTCTTCAAAAGAGTTTGTGAATTATGTCTATTCGGAAACAGTTTGCGCAATTATTTTTCGGCTCTCTCCTTGTCTCCTTTCTGAGCTGGACAATCGACTTTAAGACTCAAAAAAAGTCTCTTCAGTCGCCTAAATTCACAAGAAAAGTTGCGAAAAGTCAAATAGAATTTTGTAAATTGTAAAAAATATAGCAAAATTTTAACGAGGTATTACTAGAATTGAGTAAATAGAGTGTAACAAAATATTTTCATGCAAATTATTCTATTTGTCATTTTTCTTATTTACAATGAGAAACAAAAATAATTTATAATCGTAATAATTATTTTGTATCACAACAAAATACTTCAATGAATAGAATAATCGGTTTTATACTGTCAGTAAAAATAATTACATTTCTCGATAACACAAATACTTTAATTAAAAAATAAACCGGAATACAATTTTTATAAAAGAACAGATGTAGTTATTTCTATTGTTTTACTCTTTTATTTAACTGCTTTTTCTACATATGTAAAAATACTACATCTGAGCGATTAACTGCCGATAGACGTCAGGTATTTTTCAGTATAGGTGGTCACTTTTTCTAAAAAATATTTTTAAATTCTTTTAAAAAACCGATTTTTGCTTTTAAATTAGTAAAGTTTACTAATACACTGAAAAAAAAATTTATTTGATTCAAATAACCGATTATTTGTCTATAATGAAATAAATATTTACTTGAATCAAATAATTTTTATTTGAATCAAATAAATTGTATTTGAATCAAATATTTCAGTATTTGAAGCAAATACTAATTAATTGATTCAAATAAAACTTATTTGATTCAAGTAAATATTTATTTGATTATAGACAAATAATCGGTTATTTGAATCAAATAAATTTTTTTTTCAGTGTAAATAGTCATTCCTACTAATTTATTAGTAAAATTTACTCATTCAAAAGCAAAAAGTCAGTCACTAATTCAAATTAGTAAACATTTTTACAAATTCAAATATAGAGAGTAGAAAATAGAAACATTATGCTTCACAATCACAATCTTATTCACTAAATTATGAGATTCTTTTTGAAAAATTTTTTTTTTTAAAATTCCTATTTCTAATTACAATTTGCATCAGTTTTATAAAAAACTTCTCAAATTAATATACTTATTAGAAACATTTTTTTAGAAAATTTTAAACATATTTTGGAAAAAATTGCTATAATTTCTATTTGATATTTACGTTTTTTATCCAAGTTATTTAAACATTTTGTTAAAAAAATTGCATAATTCCTTTTTTACCATTTTTTAACAAAGTTTCAAGTTTTTTTTAAGAATTAACATTTTGTTAACATATACCTATTGACAGTCATTACAAAAATTGAATATTGTTAAATTAGAGAAACAAATTTGAAAATCACTTTTATTAGAAAAAAAAATTTATAGAATAACCATTATTAGAAGAGAGAAAATTAGAAAATCATCTTCATTAGAAAAAAGTTTTTTTAAAAATTCATAAAAATTTCACAGTAATTCTATTATTTACAAATTTTTTTTATAAATTTCTTTGCTATAATACCATAGTTGTCATAAATAATACAATTTGTTATAAGAAATTCAATTATTGTTATAAACAATAATTAAAAATTCTAGAAAATAATAATGGAATAGAAATGATAAAAATAATTTTTAAGAAGTTACAGTAACAATTTTCTTATAATAAAATAATGATTTTATCAGTCCGTCACGTTTTATAACAATTTTTTAGAAGTAGTTTAATTTCAAAAAGAATCGAATTTGAAATTTTTGAAAATCCTAATTTTTAAAGAAAAATAATAAGAATTAATTGTTTATTTAAAAAGAAGTTATTAGTGATTTCGAATAATTTTATAATTAAAGAAATTCGTAAATTAATGTAACAGAACATTTTTTTGAGTAAAGTTTTTTCCTTTATTCTTTAAAATTAAAAAGTTTCACTTTGATATGTTCAATTAAAATTTGCAATTGACAAATAGAATTTATAAAAAAAATTTTTCTTTGTTTTTAAAAAAAATTTTAAATTTTATAAAACAATTGTAGTCAAAAAATAGAAATTATACATATAATTTCCTTATAAAAATTAAGAATTTTCTACAAAAATATTAACAATTAATATTTTTTTAACAATGAACAATGTTATTTTATATTTTTATAAATAAAAAGAAGAAAAATTTTTATAATTTAGATCTGCCAAAAGAAATTTTTTTCAGAAAAAAACATACATAATAAACAACTTGTATATTTATTAATCAAAATTGTTTTTTTTAATTTTCTAATTTAAAATATTATTTTATTGTAAATCATGAAAAAATACCTACATACTTTTGATTTTTCAAACTGTGGACAAACAGAATTAATCAAAGAATAAAATACGAAGATTACTATTTAATAGATAAATGCAATGGGGTTAATTTCTAAAAAGTTTTTTTTTGCTTTATGAAAATTTATTGCAAATACAATATAAGAACAATTATTTTGCTAGAATATTTGAGCGCGCCTGAAAAAAGGACCTTACGATCAAAATTAATTTCTCTTGTTAAATACGTTTCAAATTTTTCTTCCATCTTAATGTGTGAAAAACCCTCAAAATCCAAAAATCAATTTTTTTGGTCATAAGTAGAATTTTCGTAATAATTTCAGAAATTAAATATTTTTTAGTATACTTTTGATAAAATTCCCTGGCATTTTTCTGATTTCCCTGACTAGTTTCATTTTTTCAAACGCATTTCTCCAGGAGGTGCGTGCATTATGTAATTTCATTTTTACTTTGACTTTTAATTTCACTTTGACTTTGATAGCTTTTTATTTTAACATTCATTTTCCCTTTTACTTTGATAATTTTTTTTCACCCTTATTTTTACTTTGTTACATTTTTAATTTGACTTTTACTTTCACTTTCACTTTGATAGACAATAAAACTAAAAATCTAACAAAGTAAAAATAAAAGTGAAAATAAAAATCTGTGGTAGGAAAAGTAAAATTAAAAGTTAAAATGGAAATTTGAAAAACTGATAATGAAAGTGAAAAAAATAAGCAATAAAAATAAATATTTTAACGATTATCAGATTAAAACTAGTGCAAAATTCTTTAAAGAAAAAAGTAGCTTTCAGTAGATGCGTCAAAAGACTAAATTCTTCCAAACCAGGGATCAAATGATTCACTATAATGATATATAATCTTTTGGACAAACGTAATTCGAACTATATATAAATTATCCTAATGCAACAGGCACACGATAGGTAGTGCAGTTTATGATCTGGAAGGTTAAGCCACCTTTACAAAAACAACATAATTTAATGTAAATTTTAAACTTTTTAATTGAGCAGATAACGACAGGTCTTTCCATGTTTAAAATATATGTATAATGAACTAAAGTTCAACTAAAGGTCGACTAGAAAGGTAAACTGTAATCTTGGAAAAATCAGGAACTGGTATGTAAGCAAACAAGTTATATTATTATTTAAATAGAACACTAACAGATTGCTTTCAAATAACAGAGTTCTGCAAATTAATAACTTGCATTTTCGTAAAATAGGAAACTTATTTTTTTCAAAATCAGTCGCAAAAATGCTGTATACAAGATCGCAAAATAAAACGCAATGAACAAATTTTCATTGGTTAAGGTTACCATTTTAATTAGAAGCATTTACTAAAATTATTAATAGCATTAAGAAATGAATTAGTACTTTCCTACTAACAGTAAATAGTCTTCTATTCAAAATTAGTAGTTTTGGACTAAAAAATTAGTAGAAGCGTTTATTTAATCGAATCGACTATTTCATTAGTCAAAAAAGTTTAGTTTTTTCAGTGATAAAAGTTTTTTAGTTGCTTTAACTAACTTTTAGAACAAATTTGTTTACATAGTGTAGGTACCGAATTCAGTTTTAGAAAATTCATTCTGATAAGCAGAGTAAAAAGTTTCTTCAGAGCATTGTGAAAGCAAAAAAATTATTTTTCTCCTCATGTTTCGAGATACAAGTGCAAAATCGAAATTTATTTCATTTTCTTAGGGAGCGTGCCTTTTTTGTTTGTCTTGTTCTTTTCTCTCTCGACATGAAGAGACCGAATAAAGAATGGCGGCTTGTCTCAACAAGTGTGAGACTAGAGGACAGTAGAGGGCCGGGCGGTCGGTTCGAACAATGGACTGAATCCAGACTTGAACTGCAGACTGCATATAACAAGGACCGCGACCTGCTAATGCACGCCATTTATCAACACCAGCCCGATAACGAGACCCGAGAGACCGGTCGATGACGACAACCGGATTTAAAACTTTTGCAAAATTTGTTTCAAGAGAAACAGTTTCTTGAAAAACATGGCACCGAGAAAAAATAAGTAATTTCAATACTATAAGGGGAAAATAAATGGAAAATCCTCTTCCTTATTTATTATTCACTCAATACAAAATTAATTGACTTCATATTGTAGTTTTTTTTGCCAAAAAATTCTTATTCCTTTCATCACCCAGAGAAAAATTTTATTTAAACCAAATATATTTTTAGTTAAATAAACGAATATTTTTCTTAGAACCATCTGAGTTATTTATTTGTTTTAAATAAAAATTTTATTCAACATAAATAAAACATATATTTGAGGTAAATAAAATTGTATTTAACAGGGTTGCCACAAAAATTTAACTTTGCTTTTCCTTAAAATTACCCTGATTTCCAGACAGAATTTTGACTTTTATCATGACCTTAAAAAATATTTCGATTCACTCTAAAAATGATTAGATACTGAGAAATATGTTCAAAATATTTAAGAATTTCTTTAAATGTAAAATAATTCGAAAACATCAGTAACTACTTTTCTAAATAAATATTAAAACATTATTACTTTTCTATGGAAGTTAAGATTTTCAAAAATTTTAAATTCAATACTTACAAGAGTATTAGGTATTATAAACACGAAAAGTCAATCATTCCGAGTAGAACACTGGGAGAAATCGATTTCTCCATGTTTTTTATAATAATTATAAGGAAGCCCCAATGATAAAATTAATATTTTATATATAAGAATATCTTTCTCTAAGTTCTTCGAAATTATTTTTATCATTTATTTAAATAATAAAAGCTTCAAATTAATTTTTTTAAAAATTACAATTAAACTTACCTACTTAAAAAAAATTAATTCTACAGAATTGTTCGTTAAAAGTACGGAAAATTCATATTTTCAAAGATTTAAATCTGAAACGTTTTCAAAATTTAATTTAATTATTTAAATACAAATGGGTCAGAAAAGAATTCGTAAAATTTTCACAAGAAATAAAAAGTATTTTTTTAAAAATCGAAATATTGAAAAAACATTTCTATTTGGCCTTAGGAATTTAAATGAATCTAGCGGAAATATAAAGGGGTTAAAATATACTTTCGTTTAAGGTTAGAGACTTTTAAGAGTTTATTTTTTCATAATTGTTTAATAAATTTTTTCAAAACAAATTATTTTTTTTAATGTTTTGCGCCTTTTAAAAATTTGAAAAAAATTTCAACATATAGAATGAAAACTATAAGAAACACTGTCGAATTAACATTTATATAACTATAAAATTGATTCATTATAACTTTTTAAATAATTGTCGCTTATAAATTTTCTCAATGGATTTGGATTTCTTCTAGCTTTAATTCTATGTTGAAATTTTTTTTTCAAATTTTTATACGGCGCAGAACAGTAACAAAAATAATTTGTTTATAAAAAATTTATTAAATAGTTATTAAAAAATAAACTCTTTAAACAGTCTCTAATTCTAAACGAAAGTATATTTCATCCCCTTTATATTCCTGCTTAATTCATTTAAATCGGTTCATTCATTAAGGAGAAATAAAATTTTGTTTAAAAAGTTGCAAAAAAATCATGATGCAATAACTTTTATAAGAAAATATTTTTATTTCTGTTTTTTGGCAAACACGAATGTGTTAAGGCCAAAAGGAAATGTTTTTTCCACATTTCGATTTAAAAAAATACTTTTTATTTTTCGTGAAAATTTCACAAATTCTGACTCAAATATAAATAATACATTCAGTAATTAGGTGTTTCTTAAAATTTAATTTTTACGAAGAATTTTATTAAGTTTTTTAAAATAATGATTTTTTAAAGAAATTTAATTAAATGGTACTGAAATCTATTATATTAAAGAATTGTAAAACAATTTCTAAAAATAATTTAAAACTTTTTGAAGAATTTTATGAAAATTTTAAAAAATAATTGAATTCCTAAAAAGAGTTTAAATAATAATTTATGAATATAATTGAATTCATGCGAAGAATTGTATTAAATTTTATTTAAAAAATTTTTAATGTGCTAGCAAAATTTTGAAAATAATTGATTTTCTGTGACGAATTAAAAGTTAATTATGAAACTAATTGAATTTTTGCAAAGGATTTTATTATTTTATTGAAAAATTTAATGATTCTTACACAGTGAAAAGAAAGCCTTAATTTAAAGCAAGAAGGGCAGTCTTAGATAAAAAATAACATTTTTAAGGCAGTTCTGAATTTATGATTGGTATTAAATTAAGATTTGCTTTTTACTGTGTAAAAGTGAATTCTTTAGTCAGATTTTAATACAATTTTTAAGAAGAATTTATTTAAAAATAACAAATGTACGAACATTTTTTGATAAATTTTATGAAAATAGTAAAAATGTTGAAAATTATTGAATTGTGAATAACTTTTAAAAATACTTTAAATTTTGCAAAGAATTTTATTAAAATTTTTTAAAGTACTTTAATTTTTGGCGAAATTTTTTTTTATTAAAGATAATTAAATTTTTAACGAGATATTCGCTAACATTTTTTGAAATAATTGAATTTCTCCCAAGAAATTTATTACTTTTAAAAATAATTGAATTTCTGTGAAGTATTTTGTTATTTATCAAAAGCATTGCCTTAAAATTTTTGGAATAATTAAATAAATTTAAAAATTCATTCTTGTCAGAAATAGAAATTTTTTTGAAAGTTTTTGTATTAGAATTCGTGGTAACATAATAATTTATGAATGAAACAAAAAAACACCAAAAATTTAGAATTTTTTTATGAACTGTAAAAGTTTAATTGCTTCAGCATTTTTAATCAAAATCCCTGACTTTTCTCTGGTTTGAATTCCCTGAGTGACAACCCTGATTAAAATAGAATAAAATTTATTTGAAACAAATAAAATAGTCTAGTTATAGTTCTAGTTCAAATATGTATATCTTTTCTCTGGGTGTTTTAAAAGAAGAAAATTTTTTAAGTTACAAAAAACTATGAATTGAAGATGACCTATTGAATTATTTCGAGTTGAAGAAAAGTAGAAACTATTTCGACGGTAAATGAAAAAAGGAGAATGCTAATTAAAAAAAAAGTAGACGCACATTTTTTGAAGAATTGAAGAATGCCACATTTGCGCTGAATAATACAGATGGAAAATGACGACAGGTGTAGAGGAGAAAGCATTAAGTCATTGTCAGGTTGGCACGAGTGAATTCAGTCCGATCGGGATGACTTCTGAATCACTACTTCTTGATGTCAGGCGCCCATTCGCTGGCCAAGACATCTGACGCAAAAAGTGGCCGTGTTGGTTTAAGAGACTCGCGGGTTATGATGAGAAATGTAATTTAAATTATCCACGCTTTTTGCTCAGCGCCTTTTTTCTTGACGTAACAATTATCATGGTACGATGACGACGTCAGGTCGTCTCAACAATACAGCCCGCAACTTATCTCATTCTGATCTTCAATACTCTGCATCCTCTTCTTTTTTTTGTCCTTCTCTAGTAGTCCCTAGTGGACTTTGGCTATTTTTAATAGACTAGTAGACTCTAGTAGTCTCTAGTAGTCTCTAGTAGACTCTAGTAGACTCTAGTAGTCTCTAGTAGATTCTAGTAGTCTCTAGTAGTCTCTAGTAGTCTCTAGTAGTCTCTAGTAGTCTCTAGTAGTCTCTAGTAGTTAAATTGTGATGAACAGTTCTCTATTGAGAAATAGGCGAGGCATTTTTATGCGCATTAGCGTAAAAAAGCGCATCCTCTGCACAAGTGACCATTAAAGCCTAATATAACGTTCTTATTTTGATTGCAGAATAAGAAATATTTCTCTCTCTTTCTCTCTCTCACTGTCTATTAGCGTTTATATGTAGATGGAAAAGCTTGTGAATGAGTTGCGTGCACATATGGAAAGGTTCGTAATGCCTCCATGCGAAGATCCGCGCAACTTTCGTTCGTAGAGGGATTTAGACTTCCTGTCCGCGTTCATATGTCCGTTCTCCCAAGCATTATAATATCATCTCCTCACCGCTTTGTCGTTGTGGGAGAGTAAACATTGCACATATCACGTTATGTGACCACTCGAATCATGTGCCACTCTTCTTTCCTTTTCTCTTTCTGCTTTCATTGAAAGCACCTTTTCATTCATAAACATAACTGCAGCATTGCATTTTGTGTGGAGGAGTACGACACTGCAAAAGCCTCTCTACATCTCATTATAGTGTGACATAATTTCGAATGGTAACTGCTCAATGATTCAAACAAAAAAATGTTTCAAAAAAGTGATCAGAAAAATCAGTAGTTATCTCATAATATCCCTGGCGGATTGTGTTAACTGAACTCCAGACCTCGGACTCAATTTAAAAAAGTATGTTAGTGATACGAAGTGTTCGTAATTGTTGCAGATAATCGCACGTTGTGTAGCATTACCAGAGTGGTCGCGAAATTTCATTTTCAAAATTCCTGTCTTTACCCTGACTATTTTTTTTTCATTTTTCCCGACTAACTTATAACGCTTTTTAAGTAACAATTTTATTTATAAATAGAGTCTAAACACAAAAACTAAATATTCATTTTAGAAAGGTTTTTTAATTTGTGAGTTCTTTCAATTAAAATTTCCTGACTTGCGGCCCTCCTGATTATTTTTTTAAAAATATCGAGTATGCTTTGTCCTTGAATTGAAAGCATTATAAATATGCAGATAGTTTAAATTATTTTCAGGAATAACATTCGTTTAATTATATAAGCGTATTTGAGGAATACAATGGTGGTTTAATTTCTCCACTTGAGAACGCCAAAGTTACCACCAGATGTCAGTTAAAATTCCAAGAAGGAACCGAACTGCCATTTAGCGGTGACCTTGGCGTTCGCAGGTGGAGAGAAGCGTCTCCTTATTGAATCTCTAGATATTCGTCACTATTCGTAGTTCTACAATTATTTTTTATCAAATTTAAAGACTTTGATAATTTAGTTTGATAGTTTGATACTCTAATTTGCGATATTTTCACGTTGGTGAAGTTCGCAACATTTATGATCAATGATTGAAAAAAATGAAATTATTTTCCTGACAAAAAGAATACAAATTTTTATTCACAAATATTTTTTTTTTATAAATCATCATTAAAAAAATTAAACGTACTATTTTCTGTACAAAAATTTATAAAAATTTTCCCTTTTAAATACTCAAAAAAAAGTTACATACAATATCCAATACTATCCTTCAATTTAATTTATTACCAATTTTATAAAAATAGTACGGAGCTGATATTTATCGTTAAATAAGGGACTTGGAATTTAGAAATTAATCTTTTCAATCATATTTTTTTATAATAATTATAATTATTTTACTTACAGAAGAAAATCGATAAGAAAGATATGTTGTTTAACTCACCTGAAACAGAAAGAAAAGAAAATTATTTCTTAATGAAATAAATAATAAAGTAATGAAAACAAATAATAATTTTCGTTAAATAATTCTATTAATTTACTTCTAATAAACCAATATTTAATAATTATATAATAATTTATGAATCTTTACATTTACAAGATATAATTTATGAATTATTGGTTAGAAATAGTTCTATAACTTAATGCGAAAAATTGTATGTAACTCCTGACAATATAACTGTCACGCATTATTGATAGAACGTCCAAGCGCCCGTCCTGCCGGAAGGATGTTCCGAAAAAAAGGCTTTTAAAAAAAGAGAATTTAATTTTTCTTTTTCGAAACTTCTTGGGATTAAAGTAGAGAAAAAGACGAAAAAATCCATATATTTGACTTTTTAAAATAATAATATTAAACCATTTTTCAAAGCCCTCAAACTTGCTGCTAATAAAAAGTAAAAAAAGAACATTTTTTCGTAAATTTAATGTAAAACCCACAAAAATCAATATATTTTGGCCGGTCTAGTCTCTTTTTATTCAGAAACGTTCAAAGAATGAAACCTATTTGTTTAATTTAAAAAAATTTCATTTTTAATGTTAATCAGCAAAATTGCGGCCAATTGAATAAAAACTCTCTTCAAATTTTCTTTATAAAATGAATATGAAAGCAGATAAAAACAAAAACAAATATATCGTTGGAAAGGTAATGAAACAAGCTTTCCAATGATGTAAATATCAAGTTTCTAAATTTATATGCCTAGGCTTGGTAGCCTTTTAAACAAAGCGAAAAGCGTCCTGCCGGCAGGACCGGGTTCCATCATTTTGTGACTAAAAATTATATGAATTTTTGGAAAATTCAACTTCCTTAAGCTACCCTGCTCTTCGGTTTGAACTTACAAGCTCGACATTTACATGCGCTGAAAGCTTGTTTCATCACCTTTCCAACGATATATTTTACTTTTTGTTTATGTCAATCCATGTTAGTTTTATTTAGCGATTTCGGACGGACTCACCTGAGTCTTTTTGGTCCTGCCGGAAGGACGTTGGACGTTCTATCATTATACACACTTAGAAACCAAATTTTGACTTTTTCTATTCAATATATTTAATTTTGTGTTTTATCTAATCATAGCCAATTTTTAATTTTGCCTTTTGTACAATATAATCAATTTCCAACTTTGTCTTTTATCCAGTAAGTAACAAATGTCAGGTAAGTCAAATCGATTTTTGAAAATTTTGCAAATCTGATCTCAGAATCGTAAACGCAGCGACCCTAAAAACCCATAGATATGTATCATAGACCCTATTCTTTAGAATATCTTTATAGAAATTTTTGAGTTTTTGTTTTGGACTCAAAATTGCGTAATGTAAAATACCCACCCCATCATATTCCCTATTTTATATTTTTTATATTTTTATTTTCATGATATTAATTTTGAAAGCAGTAAATGTCGAAGATTTTCGACGCAAAGTGACGAAACTTCTCATCATGTGTTAATTATTTATTTTAACAATTAACAAAAATTATAATGTAATTTTACTTTCATCGGGCTGTTTTTAAATTTTATTAAATATTTTTAATAAAATTTGCTATTTTTATAACAATTTTAGACTAATTTATGATGATGAGGAATTTGTTTATCTGCAATAATTGCGTTAACAAATTTTATGCATCTGACAGAGTTTAAAAACTATATTTCAATTTAGATATAAATTACTGCATTTTATTGGAAACATAACTTCTGTCTTCGTTAATATTTTAAGCAAAATATTATTGTGGCCAGCATTAACATTACTACGATTATTTAGTATATCTTAACTATGTTTTAATCATTTATGGTGATGTAAGGATTAACTTCAACATTTGTCAATTCGTAAATTTTGACACTAACATAAATATTAAAAAGATGATCAAAATTTACGATCTTTTGAGAATCTCGATGTTATGAGATGAGATGAGACGAGATTTAAAACAAAACAATAGGATATTTTCTCATTCTTTCACATTGCTCGTATATCTCGCTCAAATGCATCACTAGAATGTATCTTTATTTAGAAGAAAACTCTTCCTTAAATTTGAAATAGTAAAAATGCTTACTAAATTGAATTAGTGACTGACTTTTTGCTTTAGGATCAGTAAATTTTATTAATAAATTAGTAGTAATTACTATTTGTTAGTAAATCTTACTAATTCAAAAGCAAAAAGTCAGTCACTAAATCAAATTAATAAATATGTTTACTAATTCATAAACTTAGAGAGTACATCGTTAAGTTATAATCGTTCCCCGTAAAAAATTATCAAAGTTTGTGTTGATTTTGGCCTCCGCAATGAGAACCTCCCATTAAAGCGTTAGGCGGTAACTTTATCTAATCATAAACAAAATTTATCCCAATCCTAATTGATTAGGGTTAAAGTCTGTTAACACACTCCGCCAGGGATGTTATTAAACTGCTACTATAATGTTCTCTTGAATGTTTTCCAGCCAGGTTTGTTCATTTCCTAGATAATTACCTGTATGTTTAAAAGCAACAATAATTGTGTAGTGGAAGACAAGACAGTAAGTACGTCCTCGTTACTTTCAATCAAGTCACTCGACTCTCTCAACGTCAGAGTATAGAAGTCTTGTGTGAATGTCAGTTCGACCTGAATGCAATAATGTTCGGTGGCGAGTAGCTCACGCGTCCGATAGTCGCACACAATTCCGTTAATATTGTAATTAGTTTACAAACTCGCTGCTTTATCCTCTCATCCATTCACAGTTGCTACTGAATAAATTCTCCTTTACATAACATATATAAAAGTCTAATAAAAGTTATTGGGTCCTAGGTTTTTTAAGGATGCAACCATTTTTATTTATTTTTTGTCTCAATTTGATATTCTTAGAAAAATTGTGTTCTTACTATTACAAAAAATGGTTATATTTTGTCATAATTTGATATTCTTAGAAAAATTGTGTCGTTAAATCAATCAATGCAATGATGTAGTATAGTGCTAAAGCACTATTTGTTTGAATGTATCAAATAGATACCCAAAAGTTAGAATCAATTTATGATTTAATTACACATTTTTGGTATCAATTCAGTGTATCAATCAATACACTGAGGTAGTGATAGTGATGATAGTATTGATGGTAGTGATAATGATGTAGCAGTAGTACTTATGCCATTTCCAACCATTCACAACAGATCCAAATATATAGAATAAAAATCCTATCTTTATAACAATTGAATTTTTCCTCCTTTTCTGTTTTTCGTCCCCTTTCCTTAGAGATCACAATTAAGAATGCAGGGAGGAAGCGAATTTCTAAAAAGCAATCAAGTAACTGCAAATTGTGGGACTAAAACATATTTATGAGATGTTCAACTCAATTTTATATATAGCTTACAGTTAATACATAATTTATCGCGTGGCATTGAGAAAGCAAGATTCACGCGTACGTGCGTGCATTTAGATGAGTGCATCGTTGATGATAGAAAATTTGTGCGGTCAGCTTCCGTGACGTACATTGACCGAGAGACTGACCATCTTAATTAATACACACGCCGTCGCGTCGGTTGTCTTCTTACCTCCGACTCGGACCTGCCCCAAGCTAACCGTCACGCTAGCGATCCTAATTAAATTACCGCTAATTAAAATCAACCTTAATACGCGCTCTTTTACCATGGTACATATACATTTCAGATAGGAGTACCCGTACACTGTCCGAGACCATGTGTTCGAAACAGTATAATAATAAATTGCAGCAATAGATACCGAATTGTTCTATTTAGAAGATTGTAGTTTGCAACAAAGAGATGAATTTTGGAACAAGTTTTCTTGTTGTCTCTGGTAATAACGGATTTTTTTGGATACCCTACGGAAGTACTGATCACAGACAGTATGAAGTATCCTCAAGGTGTCCATGAATATCCATTCATAGACACCTTGAGGATCTTTTACAGAAAGATAGTTTTTGGATATGATTCGTACTTCATCGTAAACATTCGGATGATGTTAGGGATCTAGTTTTGTAAATGCGACACTTTAGGGTAAAAGGGATCTTAAGTTAGCAGTGCACGAGAACCGAGCCTAATGTTTTTGTCGCGATCCCTTTCACCGTGAAGCATGTCACAAATGGATTATTAGAATAAAAAAAGTGCAGACGGTAATTTCGATTCTATTTGGAAATAAAGGAAAAATATTGTATTAACATGTTTTCTAATGATTATTGTTATTAAGTTAAGAAATTCATGTAAGGAAGGTACCCCACACGAGCCATTATAGTCTAGTAGGGGAAGTAACAACTCGGATGGACTGTAATGGTCATTATGAGCACGCTTTGCTGTGTGCATCGACACGAGACCAGCACAGCACGGACAGTGCGGCATACGCTACATGAATATATCCTTTTATTAACCTAAACGCCTCGCTTCGATGACTTTCGTTAGCTAATTTAATCCTGGTCACTGCACACAGCACTAACTATATACCAAGATAATTTTGCTAAATTAAACCTTATACTCTTTATTCTACTTTTTTTTCTCTTTTTTCTCTCTTATGATCTTTATATTTTTCTTTTATTAATGGAAAAAAATGAATTCAATATCAAGTAGAAATCACTAGGAATACACTCAGACAAGAGTGCACTTGATAACTGCATATTGTTTGGGACGTCGACTAAATTTTTTCTATCGTTTCACTCAAATAAAAAAGCAGCTGTTGGTATTTAGCGAAAGCTGTACAATAGCAAAATTTTATTAAAACAAAAAGTTTTTACCAACCAGACCAAATTTCTAAATACCGCAACCAAACGTTTAGCTCTAAATTCGAATAAGATAAAATTTTAATTTATAGCTAATCAAAAAGCAAAAGTTAATTAATTTAAACGAATCACTTTCAAATGATCCAAAAGCAAAACGTCAGTCAAAAATTCTGAATTGATTCGGATTTAAAAAGCAGGATACATGGTGAACTTTCGAAAATGATAAGAATTTTCAAGATGCTCTCGTCAATTAGCCTATATTTAATCTTGTAAACTGCATAAGACTTAGTTACAATGTTTTTGAGAGATACAAAACAAAGGATGTAATTAGTAACGCCTCTGTGACGTAAATATATATAAAACGATTAATAGGAAGGAAACACGGAGGAAGTAATTATTTAGAATAGAATTTTTTTATTGCGAATTGGAACAGTAAAGGTTGAAAATATCAAAAACTTGATCACAGGAAACAGGATGATAATTCTAGACAGAGGAAAAAGGAAAGAGTGTTATTTAAAGAATGAGAATGAAACAAATATGAATATAAAGAAGAAGGAAACTATTTACAAAAGAATATTAAGTTGCCAAAAACGGAAAAAATTATTCAAGGTTTTTAAAACCAAAAACGAGAATTCTTGTATAGCAATTCTTGAAATTTGATATTCTTCCAGTATTTTTTATAAAATAGTCCGTTTTACTGACTTTTCACTATTTTACATAAAAAAATGTCCTTTTATACTGATTGCCTTGACCTGTGACAACGGTGAATAATTAATAATTTGATGAGACAAATTTTATGCCTGCTATCAAAATATCATAATTGTATTCGAATTGACTATACTATTATCATTATTTTCTTCGTCTTCAAACTACTTTCTTTATCAGAATATGTCTATACGACAAAACCTGCTTCCTGATAACCGCTATCAGATATAAGCGTCAATAGAATTTTCAACTTACAAACGATCCATTCGTGGAGATAAGTGAGCGATTAATCAAATAGACACGATTGAGAAAGATACAAACTCTAAGTTGGAGAATCATTCCAAAAATAAATGAAATAGAAAAAAAGATTAATAACGTAACATTGGTAAAGATGTTAATGTAGAACTAACAAACTTTGTTGTTTCGAATCAAAAAATTTTTTTTTAATTTTATTAGAATGATTTTACATTGAGTTTAGAGAACACCACGATTCGCTTCATTTCGTTTGTGAGAGAACTTTCATGACATCTAGGCGACAATTCAAAGAACTAAATGGCGCGAAATTCAAAAAAAGAAAAATCTAATTAACCGTTTATAATTCTATGATATAAAAAAACTCGACTATCAAAAGCAAAATAGATCATTTGAATTTCCGTATTTGTATTTTCACATTTTTGAATATGGAAATCTTTACGCTAATTCGAGAAAACAATGCAAAATTTGAAAGAATCAACATTGTCGAATGTATAAGTTATACAACAATGAATGTATAATTAAGTAAACGATTCTCCTCTTTTTTTCATATAGGAATTCAAAATTAACGGAGAACAAAGCTATTGAAAGATCTCGTACATCACGATCATTAAATTCTCGCAGATATTCTCTACTTTGACTTTTTACGATCTTTCAGTGGTGCAGTAAAAAGTCTCCATGAGTAACAAATCCTGAAAGCATTTATTGGTCGTCATGGACTTCACCTCCGGGTAAAATTTCGTGAGAACCTGCTTTTAACCGGCTGAGTTACTTTATTAGTAAATTTGCTAAACGAAACGAAAATACTGAAATTTTCTCTTTTTTTTCCTCTTATTAATTCTTAAATTTCTATATTATTAACTAAAATGCCTTCTTTAACAAAAGGCAAAAGTCATTATTTCAGTGAAAGTATATGTATATAGAATAATAACGCTTTTATGATCTTCCTTTGCGCGTGTGCTTTTTTTTGTGCAATTAAACCCAAAAATTAAATTGAAAGTAAAGAAAGGGAAAAAAATTCTGAAAAAATAACAATCATGTACTTTATGCATGGATGAAGAAATATTTCTTTTTAAAGGGCATTAGGTTGTAGCCGTATTCTGCGATGTCCAGCAACTTTTTATATGCTGCTCGTTCCTTGAAGGAAACGTGATGCGGACAACACTCTATACCTCCGTGAACGCATTGATATCCCTCTCTTGAAACTCTTCCGACGAAAAGGGATTCCACAACAGGAATCTGAAAGGGACATCTTTCAGACTCTTCCGATCCGATACGCTATCAAATGATCTCGCATAGATCAAAGAAACGCTTTAAATCAGCTAAAGACAAAATACGCAAGAATGGCATTGGTGCGAATCTCGAGAATTTTTACGCATTTATTATGCAATTAGTATAACTATTAGTTCAGTGAAAAATATGTTCAGGGTTGCCACAAAAATTTCATTTTCTTTTTCTCTGACTTTTCCCTGATTTGCAGATATGGTTTTGATTTTTTTCCTTAATTCTAGAGAATATTCTGCTTCACTCTAAAAAGTATTGGATACTCTAAAAAATGTTTGATACTTTTGATTTTTAAATAAATATTTAATCATTATTATTTTTCCATAATAATTAATATTCTTTAAAATTTCAAAATCAAACCTTTCAGATTAATTTCTGTTTTATAATAATTAAAAACGACTGAGTGTTAAGTCAATTTTATATTATAAAAATATTTACTGTCGTTCTTTAAAATTATTGTCATCATTTTAATTCAATCATTATTTTCTACTATGTTTAACTAAAATTCTGCTTTAAATCAATTCTTTTTTAATAATTTTTGAACAAATTCTTTGAGAATTTTCAAATCCAATTCATTACAATTCAATTTTACAAAAATTATTAGTAAAAAGAATGAAAAATTTGTATTTTCCCAAATTTTAATTTGAATTGAATTTTTCTCAAATTCATATAAAAAATTTTACTTTTTACGAAAATAATGGAAGAATTTCGAAGAAATTTATAAAAAATTTATAAATAATTAAATTCCAGTAAAAATTTTATTATTTATGATAATAATTGTATGTTTGTGTAAATTTTAATAAAAAATTTTTCAATCGAATATATTCTTTTGTGAAATTTTATTAAAATAGTAAATAATAATCAAGAAATTGAAGAAATTTTTTTTTAAATAATTAAATTTTCTAAAAGAATTTTATTATTTATAAAAATAATTTAAATTTTGACGGGAATCTGAACAAGTGTTTGAACACAAATGAATTTAATTATTTTTTTTAATCAATTATTTTTGATAATTTTTGAACAACTTCTTTGATAATTTTCACATCCTTTTGTTTACATTTCAATATAATTAAATTGTTATTTTTTGGAAATTTTTTAATTAAATACCGCTATAGGTTAGAAAATAAATACTTATTAAATATTGTAAAAGAATTCAGTTAAACTTTATCAAAAACAATTAATTGTACACAATTATTAACTTTATTCCCACAAATTATTAGTTAATTAGAAGTGTCTAAAAATTATGATTTCAAATTTTTTAATTTCAGTCCTTTTTAAAATCAATAATTTTTAAAAACTGACGCTGTAGGTAATGCTTTTAATATTTAATTATTTATCTAAAAAATGTTAATTGAAATTAATGTTTCTTAAAATTGAAATTTCTTAAAGAATTTTATCAACAAATTTTTAAGTAATTGAATTTTGACGAATTTCAATAAAGCTTTTAAGAATAATTATATTTTTTGAGAACAATTCGACTAAAGTTGTATTAATAATTTAATAATAATTGAAATTCTTCCAAAAGTTTAATTACTTATAAAAATAATTAAATTCCTAAAAAGAATTTTATGATTTATGAAAATAATTGAATTCTTACGGAGAAATGTATAAAAAATATAATTTTATTTGTCACTTTTGTTTGACAAAAATAAATTGATTAAAGACACTTAAATTATGAAGTTTAAATATTTAGTATGTTTTTTAGATTAAAACAGTGTTTTTAATTAAATCTTTAGAATTTTGATTTCTTTTGGTAAATTCAGTCTCCTATAAAATTATTATTAGGGAAAAAATCCCTATAAAAATCCCTATAAAATCCCTATAATTTGTTAATTAAGATTTTTAACTAGATTATTTAAAAATGTTGTTAAGTAATTTGCATAATTTCTATTTTTTATTATAATTTTTTAA
This sequence comes from Leptopilina drosophilae, assembly GCA_032873175.1. Taxonomy (NCBI): domain Eukaryota; kingdom Metazoa; phylum Arthropoda; class Insecta; order Hymenoptera; family Figitidae; genus Leptopilina; species Leptopilina drosophilae. The sequence goes on from CM065480.1 coordinate 10,320,118, forward strand.
CGAAATATCAAGTATTTTTTTAAAGAATTAACAAATTTTCGTAAATTTTTTTTTTTAATCATATGTACTGATTGGTCGTGATTACAAAAATAGAATATTGTTAGAAAAAAGAAAAATTTTGAAAATTATCTTTATTAGAAAAATAAATTTTTAGAAAATTAGCTTTATTAGAAAACAGAAAATTTTAAAATCACCTTTATTAGAAAAAAGTTTTTTAGAAATTCACCTTTATTAGAAAAAAATTTTTTAGAAAATATGATTTAGAAAAACTGTATCCCAACTATTATTAGAAACATAAGAATGAAAATTAAAATATTTGCAGAAATTATAATTGAAATCTTTTGAGTTTGAATTTTATGACATTTACATGAGCTTAAAAAATGTTTGAGGGATTTCATGAGAAAATTACATGTATAAACATTTCATTTGAAACTTGAACTGAGTAGAGGCATGTTTTTTCACTTAGTAATTATATTTATTTTAATAACAGAAGCCATTAAAAAATCGCAAAAGGATCCAAGGCAAGAAAAGTAGTAATTTTGATTTTTCGAGGATTTTCTAAAAATCTCGGTATTTAAACTAAATTATAATTTCCACCCCTTGAAAGCAATTTTTTTCGTTTGCTTATTATTTATTTTAATGTTAGAAGTTATTAAAAATTTTTTCAAAAATATCAAAGGCGGGGAAAGCAGTGATTTTTATTTTTTTTCGATAATGATTTATTTTATATTTTAGGATTTTTGAAAAATTCGTGACAAAGAATAAAAATTACTGCTTTCCCCGCCTTCGATCTTCTTGCAATTTTTTAAATGGCTTTTGAAGCCTGGAAATGATAATATAGTTGAAATACCGAGATTTTAAAAAAAATCATAACTATTGCAAACATGCAAGAATATGAATTGAAATTATTAAATTTTTTCTGTGGAAAGCAGGTATAGGCAAATTGCTACCGTGATAATTCTTTAAATCATTCACGCGCGTAGGACTTTGCTAGTTTGTAAATAATTGAATTCCTGTGAAGAATATTATTATATATTATTATTTTATTAAAATAATAATTATTGTTATTATTTTTATTCTTGTATTGTTATTATTTTTATTGAATATTTATTATTATTGAATTTCTGCAATTATTTGTTACTTCTCCAAAATTCAATTTTTTTAGTGTTTTCAACTAAAATTCTTTAATAAATTCAAAAATATTTGAGCGTTCCGGTAGTTTTTACCGTAAAGTGTTCTATATCTAAAAAATGTATTTGAGGCAAATAACTGATCAATTGTCTATTATAATATAAATTTTTGTTTGATTCAAATAAATTTTATTTAATTCAAATAAATTACATTTGAACCAATAATTTCGGAAATAGAAGTAAGTTTCAGAAGTAATTATACAATTTAACTTATTCATGTCAAGTTTTTTTACATAAATAAGTATTTACTTGAATGAATTAAATTGTTTTTTAACAAGAAAAATATTGTATTCGAATCAATAATTTCTGTATTTTAAACAAATACAATTAAATTGATTCAAATCAAGGTACAAGAAAATATTTATTTAATAATAGATAAGTGATCTTTTATTTTAATCAAATAAATTTTTTTCAATGCATAATCTTTATCTTCACAATCCAAAAAGCACAATATTTGAGAGCAATATTAATATTACATTTCAATAATGCCTATATTGTTCGGTATTACCAAGCAATATTGAAACATTGTTGGCCACAATTGTTTATTTTTCTTGCAGTCTGTTTATTCATAACATATCTTTTTTTTCTATTATAATTATTACTGTATTAAAAAATCTATTTAAAAATCTATTTAAAAAATTGTCAACTTAACGAGACCCGTAAACAAGTAAGTTTATAATGCCAATTGAAAATCATCCAATTTGAAGATAAATTTAAGCTCGATTGGACTCTCATTTTCTCGGCTTGTTAAAGATTGTGTAAAGACTTAATAAAACCCCTCGCCAAAAAAGGAAAATCATGTTTCGAGTGTAGATGTGGAAGAACAACAAGAGAATATCACCGTGGTATCAAAGAAGGGTCGCGCTGACATTAATTACTTTAAGGTGACGACATGCGTGGGCAGAAGGCTGCGATTTAATAAAATGCAGTCCTCTTGCATACGAATTATTTCATAAAACCGGAGGCACGTGTTCAATACTAATTTACTTTTGGTTTCATACAAAACTATTATTATTTTTATCAAAATAGATTGGCGTCAACTCTTCTTGAAATTCAACTTTGACTTTCAATTTGATTCTGACTTTGACATTAAGATTTTAACTTCAACTTAGATTTGCAATTCGATTTTGATATTGAGATTGACTTTCTGTCTATAACTTTAACTTTTGATTTAATTTTGACTTTAAAATTAATTTTTTACTTTTACTTTGACATTCACTTTTGCGTTCGCTTTAAAAGTCAAAGTCAAGATCTAAGTGAAAATCAAAGTAAAATTTGACTTTGATTTTCCATCCGATTTTACCTTTCACTTTTCACTTTGCCTGTCACTCTGGAAGCATAATTGAAAGTCAAAGTGATGGTTGAAGTGAAAGTAAAACTAGAAGTTAAACTGAAAGTCAAAGTCAAGGTTAAAGTTAACATCAAAGTTAAAGAGAAAAGAAAATGTCAAAGTTAATGTTAAAATTAATGTGAAAGAGAAAAGTAAATGTCAAAGCTAATGTTAAAATCAATGTGAAAGAGAAAAGTAAATGTCAAAGATAAAGTTAAAATCAAAGTTAAAGAGAAAAGTAAATGTCAAAGTAAATGTCAAAGTTGAAGTTTAAATTAATATGAAAGTGAACAGTAAATGTCAATGTTAAAGTTAAAATCAATGTTGAAGTAAAAAGTGAATGTGAAAATTTAAGTTAGAATCAATGTTAATGCGAAAAGTAAATGTCAAAGTTAAAGTTAGAATCAATGTAAAAGAGAAAAATAAATGTCAAAGATAATGTTAAAATCAAAGTTGAAGTTAAAATTAATATGAAAGTGAAAAGTAAATATCAGTGTTAAAGTTAAAATCAATGTTAAAGTAAAAAGTAAATGTGAAAGTTAAAGTTAGAATCAATGTTAAAGCGAAAAGTAAATGTGAAAGTTAAAGTTAGAATCAACGTAAAAGAGAAAAATAAATGTCAAAGATAATGTTAAAATCAAAGTTGAAGTTAAAATTAATATGAAAGTGAAAAGTAAATGTCAATGTTAAAGTTAAAATCAATGTTAAAGTAAAAAGTAAATGTGAAAATTTAAGTTAGAATCAATGTTAAAGCTAAAAGTAAATGTCAAAATTAAAGTTAGAATCAACGTGAAAGAGAAAAATAAATGTCAAAGTAAATGTCAAAGTTGAAGTTAAAATTAATATGAAAGTGAAAAGTAAATGTCAGTGTTAAAGTTAAAATCAATGTTAAAGTAAAAAGTAAATGTGAAAGTTTAAGTTAGAATCAATGTTAAAGCGAAAAGTAAATGTCAAAGTTAAAGTTAGAATCAACGTAAAAGAGAAAAATAAATGTCAAAGATAATGTTAAAATCAAAGTTGAAGTTAAAATTAATATGAAAGTGAAAAGTAAATATCAGTGTTAAAGTTAAAATCAATGTTAAAGTAAAAAGTAAATGTGAAAGTTAAAGTTAGAATCAATGTTAAAGCTAAAAGTAAATGTCAAAGTTAAAGTTAGAATCAACGTGAAAGAGAAAAATAAATGACAAAGTAAATGTCAAAGTTGAAGTTAAAATTAATATGAAAGTGAAAAGTAAATGTCAATGTTAAAGTTAAAATCAATGTTAAAGTAAAAAGTAAATGTGAAAATTTAAGTTAGAATCAATGTTAAAGCGAAAAGTAAATGTCAAAGTTAAAGTTAGAATCAACGTGAAAGAGAAAAATAAATGACAAAGTAAAAATCAAAGTCAAGTTACAAAATCGCACTAAAATAAAAATTTTGTCAGAACAAAAAAAAAATAAAGCACATCTTCACGTATTAAATTCCCCACAACGAAGGCAACAATTACTGCTCACTGCTTTTCTATCATGATTCGCTGCCGCGCATTTGAAACGCAGGTGTGTTCTCAACGCGCACTAAACCGGATGTAGTAAATTGAACTCTCGATGGAAATTTAAGCCTTTATCTTGAGCAGCCCAAAAAGGATTGTCACTTTCATACACCATATATATAATTGCCATAAAAATATCCAAAGCACTCGTTTATTTTACTTTAGCTTTTATTATTTATTTTATACTTTGAAACACGTCGTGCATTCGAAACAATACGAAACTAGAAAGCAGGCAATTAAAAATTAATTAAAATCGTTAAGTACATTAGACTTGTAAATAATCATTAGTTAAGGAGTAAAATCCTATATATGATAATACATGGAAATTGTTGAATATTTTTTTGTTTTTCTTTTTTTTCAAATGAAGACTGCTGAAGATGTAATTCGAGGTGCTATAAGAAGTGCTCGTTCTCGGGAGGTCTGGCATTATTCGTGATCCCAACTTGGTGAGGATTCTTAGAAATTTTGTGTCTCAGTGAAAGAATGTGCTCTCGCGGTAAGCCTTTCTCTTCTTCCTCAGAGACTTTCCTCTATGGTCAAGACTCGGTTAACTAAAATACGCAGTTTTGAGATGTATGTTTCAGTACTGTCTCACCCTCATCGAGAAAGTAATATTTGAAAATGTCACGATATTGACATTCATCTTAAACAATGCATTTGACCTTCACTTAGATTTGACTTTCACTTTAACTTACACCATTACTTTAACTTTAACTTTAGCTTTCGATTCGATGTGACTTTAACTTTGGCGTTTACTTTCACTTTGAATTAAATTATTTTGAAAGTCACTTTGAAATTCACTTTAACTTTCATCTTTAGTTTCACTTCACAGAAAAAAAGGTGGTATAAATTTTGTTGCGGGTAATTTTAACCAATGCTAAGTCACATAGACAGTGGCGCCCTCACCTAGGAGAAATTTTGTTGCAGCGAATTTTTACCCCAAAATCAGGTTAAAATTTAACTTTTTTTTCTTGTGTTCAACTTTAAATTTCGATTCGATGTTGACTTAAATATCGGCTTTTACTTTTACTTTCACTTTGTATTAAATTATTTCGAATGTCAAAGTGATGGTGGAAGTAAACTTCATAGTCAAAGTTAAAGTCAAAATCGAATCCAAAACTAAAATTAAAGTAAATGTTAAAAACGAAATCGAATCGAAAGTCAAAGTTAAATCATTTTAAAAATCAATGTTAAATGTGTCCATGTTAAAGTTTGAATTCAAATGAAAGTGAAAGTTAAAGTAAAAAAATTTAAGGTTGAAATCCACTCAAGAGTAGAAGTTTAAGTCAAAAGTGAAAATCAAATCAACAGACAAAGTTGAAATGAAAAAATCAGTGTCAAAGTCAAAATTAAATCAAAACTCTAACCCAAAAGAATATAATTTTGCCTTTCACCTGAACTTTTATTTAGACTTATACATCAACTGTAACTTTAGATTTGACTCTCTTTTTCACTCCGCTTTGACTTTTAAAATTATTTAAGTAAAAGTGAAAGTAAAATCGTAACTGAATGTCAAAATAGTATCGATAGCTAAAGTAAAATTTAATGTTAAACATGAAATAAAACCGAAATTCAAAGTTAAAGAAAATGTTAAAATCTAAATCCAATTGAAAGTAAAAGTTGAAGTAAAAAATGTAATTTATTGAAAACTCAAAATTAAAGCGAAAGTCAAAGCCAAATATTAAAACTTTGCCTTTGATTTTGATTTATACCTTAACCTTGACCTTTAGGTTCGCTTTGATTTTTAAAATGATTTAAGTCAAAGTGAAAGTAAAATACAAAGTAAAAGTCAAAATCGAATCAAAAGCTAAATTCAAAGTCAGTTTTAAAAATGAAAACGAGTTGAAAGTGAAACTTAAAGTCAATTTCAGTGTCTAAAGTCAAACGAAAATCAAAGTTAAAGTAAAAAATTTAATGTCTAAATCGATTCGAAAGTCAAAGTTCAAGTCAAAAGTCAATATCAAAGTCGCAATCGAATCGACAGTGAAAATTAAAACCAAAAAGTTAGTGTCAAAGGCAGAAGATTATGACTTTGATTTTTATCCTAGACTTTTATTTGAACTTATGCCTTAACCCTAACTTTCACTTCGCATTGATTTTCAAAATCATTTAAGTCAAAGTGAAAGTAAAATACAAAGTAAAAGTCAAAACCGAATCAAAAGCTAAAGTCAAAGTCAATCTTAAAGACCAAATCGGATTGAAAGTCTATGTTATAGTCAATTTCAGTGTCTAAATTTAATCGAAAGTCAAAGTTAAAGTAAAAAATTTAATGTTGAACAGTGAAAATCAGAATGACATAGTCAAAGTTAAAATCAAAATGTAAGTGTCAAAGTCGAAATTAAATCGAAAGTCAAAACCAAAAAATTATATCTTTCATTCTCACTTAGACTTTCATTTTGACTTGACCTTCACTTTCACTATCACTTTGACTTATAAAATTATGTAAATATTCTTAAAAATTATGAAATCTGATCAGAGTTTATTTTCTAAAGAAACCAATTAATCTGAAAATTTACTTTTTACAATATTGTATGTTCTTTTATAACACCCACCCAAATTTGCCATAGGTAAAGAGTAAGAAAAAAAATGTTTTCTTAAAGATCGCATGCCACGCTATCAAACGTCATGTCATATAGTCCAAATTAAATATTTTACGACTTTATGACACTGAATTTTGTCGAGAAGAAACTGCAGAGACCGGTTTTCTTTTCCAAATGTATTTTTTTCACTCGTACTATCCCAATCAAAAAATACTTCTGATTAATAATTAATTCCCTTTTTTTCTAAAATAAAATCCACCTATATAATCTGATGAAAATATAAACAAAAATTGATCTTGATGAAAATAATTCACCTATATATTGTGATTGCAACACATAAAACTAACAATCCTCTTTCCTTCTTCTTCTTTTTTTTCTTCTAATAATTTAATAATAATAACAATAATTTAACAAGAAGTGAAATAACAGTTGAAATGTAGAATGTGATAAGTAGAACGGCAAGATTTTTTACCTGCTTCAATGGAATAATAGGAAATCGTATAGAGTTATAAAAATATGGATCAAAAAAAGGAGAATGTAACGAGATTAAAACGACGAAAGAAAAGCGAGATTTTAAAGGTCAACTACACTTTTAAGAATGAGAACGATATAATGAATCGAATGTGTAAAAATATTTTGACAGAAAGTGAGTGTTTTAAGAATGACTTTATAAAAGTGTGGCTCGATAATTATCGAGCCGGAAATAAATAAATCGGATGAGATCATTATTTATAATGTCAAAGTTAAGTGTAATGGTTTCTCTGAAGATGGTTTTTTTATGAACTAATTTTTTTTGCTAAAGATAAAGGAATCTTACAGTATAGTTAAATACTCCTCTTTCAGGTGAACTTAATTGATTAATTAATTTATGTACAGTAGAACCTCGATTATTCGAACTAATTCGAAAAGGGCAGCGATTTTGTAAATTCACTTTTACTTTTGATTCGATTTTGACTTTGACATTGACATTTTAACTTTGACTTTAACTTTGACTTTATTTACATTTTACACTTTAACTTTTCCTTTGACTTTCACCTAACACTTTGACATATACTTTAACTTATCTTTGACTTTTACTTTCTCTTAGACTCATATTTAATTTTGTCTTTCACTTTGAGTTTCAAAGTCGAAATGATTGTCACAATCGAGGTCAAAGTGTAAGTAAAATTTAAAGACCTTTTTATTCATCTAACGCAGTCTTTCAAAAGATATCAAATTCAGACAAAAAATGAATCAAAAGTGTTGCAAAGCAAACATTTTAAATCGTTTTTTGTCTCAATTTGATTTTCTTAAAAAAACTAAATTACCTAAATTAATTTTTTAAAAAAAGTTGTAAACATAGTACAGAAAATGGTCCAACATTAGCTGTATATACGAATAAAGGTAAAGAATGTAATGTTCCTAAAGTTTTGAACGCTCAAATAAACGACAATATTGTTTTACTTCTTCTAATTTGTATTTCAAAAAAAAAAAATATTATTTTTTAGATTAAAACAAAATAATTCTAAAATAAATATTGTTTAATTTTAATTATTTCTCTTTTTTGGATAGTAATTTTCAAAAACACTTACGGTGAAAAAAAATTTCGTTCATTTGAACGTTCGAAACTTTAGCCACATAAAATGTATATGTGTCACGCTCCGAAGAAAGGTACCTAAGAAGCAAAAAATTTGAGGTTATGTTTTTAATTTTTTATGTAAAAATACTGAAAGAAAATCAATTATTAATTAAAACTTATTGATCTTTAAGTCTTCATTATACTCAAAATATTCAATAAGAGTTAGCTTCAAATTCAAATAATTATAAATAAACTTTTAATCAAGATAAATCTAACATGACCCTAACCTATAATTCGTTTGATTCTTAGGTATCTTTCTTCGGAGCGCGTCACATATTTTGAGTTTAAATTCGAAGAAATGAAAAAAGAACAAATAAAAGAAGTTCAGTAAAGAAAGTAGAAGGGTCAGACTAAGAAATTAAATAAGAACTTTGCGTGACCTGCCACTGGACAAGTCAAGATACAGATGATACTGCCTCGCAAGATACAATTGACACATTGATCAGTAAAACTGTGAGGTGCATTTGATTTGCGATCGCAGAAACTCTAATTGCAAGTATACCAATAAGCTATGCGCGCGCACACTTATTTCCACTGTCGTTATTCATTTCTGAATTTTTTTTCCTCTTATTCTTTAATTCTTTTTTTGTGACTTATTTTTTTTAATTCCGTGCGCCTTGGGTCCTATATTCCTTTTGCGAATGCGCGTGCGCAACGGCTGCAAATGAAGATTTATAGAAGATCCTGCCGAGCAACTGCAAGTTTGCCTGCCTTGCCTTGCCTTGCTGGCTGGCACGCGATGTGTAAAAAGAATTGAAAGAAAAATGATTTGATTTTATTGAGCGACTTGTAAAAACGAATGATTTACGGTGACTTATTTAAATCTCATAAGCTCTGAATTTATACGTCGTCAGTTTTATATGAAAGGATTTAGGCTTTCTGCAATTGCTGTATTTTAAGTTTTGTAATTAATGGAATATATGTATGCGTGCAAAAGAAGACGTATAAATTTATAAACAATTATTAATTAATAATATTTCAAATAATAATTTATCTCTTCAGCATAATTATAAATTCAGTGGAAAATATTTCCGGTTGATTAATAAATTCTCAGGATCATAAAAATCTACTGTTAAAATAAGAAAATTAACGAATTTTATTTTTAAGCGGATGATGTAAAAATAACATAGTTTTTCTGGTGATATGAAATTGAGGCAAAAAACGAATCGAAACGTTGCTTCGCAACACTTTTGTTTCGTTTTTTGTCTGCACTTTGATATCCGCAAAAAAACTGTAAATGATTAGATACTGAGAAAAAATATTCAAATACATTTAATTGAGAATTTGTTTAATTGTAAAATTTTTCAAACACGTCAATAACTTGTGTTTAAATAAATAATAAATTAAATCATCATTGTTTTTGTGTTTTTAAAATAATAAAAGATAACTCAATGATAAAATTATTAGTTTTTGTAAGAATATTGTTACTTCAACTTCTTCGAAATTATTTTCATCGTATCAATTCAAATATTATTTTCTAGAATTTTTAACTTTTAACTAAAAATTAAAAGCAAGATGTCAGTCACTGATTGTCTAAAACCATGTTTTTTTACTGATTCAAATTGAATATTGTTACTTCAACTTATTCGAAATTATTTTTATCTTAAATTGAAATATTGTTTTCTAGAATTTTGAACTTTTAACTAAAACTCAGAAGCCAGAAATCAGTCACTGATTGTCTAAAACTATGGTTCTGAACTGATTTAGTTCTACAATGCTTTTTTTAATTGAAAATAATTGAATAAGTGGAAAGAATTGTATTAAATTTGGTTTAAATAAATTAAATTTTGTCAAGAATTTTATTAAAATTTTTGAGAAGAATTTAATTTTTAGAAGAATTTTGCTGTCTATGTATTTACAAAGATGATTTAATTCTTGACGAGATTTTTTACAAAATTTTGAAAATAATTTAATTTAATGAAAGCATTTTAATTCTTTTTAAAAGAATTGAATTCTTATCATAAATTTTGATATTTGTCAAAATAAGTTAATTTTGAAAAAGAATTTTATTAAAATCATTAAAATAATAATTGATTTCATGAGAAAAATTTTGTTTTTACTAATATAATTGCGAATTCTTTTGCAGAATTACTTAAAAATTTCAAAAGATTTTCTGCGACAAATTAAAAGTTGCACATAAAACTAATTGAATTATTGCAAAGAATTTTATTGTTTTATTGAATAATTTAATGTTTCATAAAATTGAATTCTTTCGTGAAGTTTTAATAAAAAACTTTTAAAAAATTACATTTTTCGAGAGATTTATTTAAAATTGTATTAAAAATATTTGAAATTTAGCGATGAAAATAATTGAATTCCTGAATGAAATTTTATTATTTATAGAAATAATTGAAAATTTTTGTAGAATTGTATTAAATATTTTTTTCAATCATTAAATTATTTGATAAATTTTACGAAAATAGAAAATATTTAAAAAGTATTGAATTGTGATAGACTTTTGAAAATAATTGAAATTTTGTAAAGAAATGTAATTTAAATTTTTGAAAATAATTGGATTTTTGGAGAAAAATTTTGCTATTTTTAAAGTTAATTGAATTATTGATGAAATATTCGTTAAATTTTTTTTAAATAATTGAATTTTTTCGAAGAATTTTATTACTTTTGAGAATAATTTTATTTCTCTAAAGAATTCTGTTATTTATGAAAATAATTTAATTTCTTTGAAGAATTTTGTATTTTATGAAAATAATTGAATTTCTTTGAAGAATTCTGTTAATTATAAAAAGAATTGAATTTTCTTGAAGAATTTTGTATTTTATCAAAATATTTTGAATTTTGCAAAGAATGTTATTAAAATTCCTAAAAATACTTGAATTTCTTTAATGAAATTTTGTTATTTATCAAAATAATTACGTTAAAATTTGTAAAATAATTAAATAATATTAAAACATTCATTCCTGTTAGGAACAGAAAAAATTTTAGAAGGTTTTGTATTAGAATTAGTTGTAGTAGTTTCATAGTCTATAAGACAAGCAAAAAAGACAAAAAATTCAGAATTTTCTTATGAATTTTATAAATTTAATTTTTTAGTACTTTTAATAATAATTTCTGACTTTTCCCTGATTTCCCTGACCGGTGGCATCTCTGCTATTGTAAACTTCTTATTTTTAGTGGTACGATTTTGTAATTTGACTGACTTTTATTTTCACTCTAATGACTTTGATTTTGACTTTAACTTTTACTATTATCCTGCCATAAATTTTGACTATAAAGATCAAAGTGAAAATCAATCTTAAAATCATCGTCAAAATTGGTATCAGAGTCAAACTCAATTGTCGATTCTTTCCCTTTTTTAATTAATAATACACTGAGATTCGAAAACAATTTTTTTTGCACGAAATCGAAAAAAACAGTTTAATTAATCAATTTAATTTACATTCTTAATTGTACAATTTTTCCCAAAATATGTTTTATCGCAAATTTGAAAAGGTTGCACACCCAAGGTATTATTGCATTCGTATAGCATGCATTGATTTTAAAGAGAATGAAGCCAATTAAATTTCTGTGTTGAAATAGCCATAACGATGATAAGAAAAAAGGTGAAAGACTTCTCTCGAATAGAGATTGATCATTAGCAGGTTATCTATACAAAAGGTGTGAAATCGGTAAATTTAATGCCACTCATTATTATCTAACTTAAGACATTCTTATCCACCATAAGATCTTCAATTGGAATCGGCAATTATAAAGTCAAGTGAAGAGTTTTTAGAATAATTGCCTCCTTTAAACGAATATAGTGATGAAAACATTGTCTACTGATCAGGTTGCGAGTAATTAATCAGAGCTGACGGAAATCGAGAACAAAAGTGAGATTTGCCTTTAGGATGGATTTTTTTCGAACAGTCATTGCCCCAATCAGGCACTTATAATCATGCAATAATTAAATTGAATTAGAACGAAAAAGTAATTTTTTAAAATATTAAGTCAATCTTTAAGTTCAATTATTGATTTGAAATTTAATTGATTCAATTTTTTTATTATTATTATTATAATTATTATAATTTGAAATGTGTATATTGTATAATCTACAATGTATACTGAATCCGTTTATTAAAATTAATAAACTACTGCACGAAAGTCGTGGTCAAAACTGCGACTTTTTTGCCATTCCCACGAGTTTGAATAAAATAAAATGATACGATGAATTTTCAGCAGAAACGATGATCCTTAAGAAGAAACACTTTCGTTCTTATAAACACACCGATAAATGATGTTCATGGAAAATATTATTATATAGCCAATAAGGACCGCAATTCTTTGAACAGATTGAGTTATAACAACTGGGAGACCGTAATTGGTAAATATACCTGAGTCCAATTATATTTTAGATATTTCTTATACAATGTAGAGAGTTAGAATTGACGAAATTTGAATTTAATTATTAAATTGGAACATGAAAAATTCCAATTTTCGACACGCTTCTTACTGTTACATTTTGACAAATTTCAAAGAAAATGATAATAAACTAATTAGAAATGCCACAATTTTGAGAGAGAGAGAATTTAAAATTTAAATACCTACAGTCCTACACTATACAATTTGAAGTACTGCCCTATTTTGGATGATCAATTTTGTATTTAAACTATTTACATTTTAGAAAATTCAAAAAGATGATGAATCAAAATTGAGAACTTAGCTTTGTGGGTAAATTAATTTTTTTTCGTTTTGTTTATTTTTGTGTCTATATTCGTCAGACCTGTATTTTTGAATACTTTTTTAGGAAAGACTCTTTTTTCTCTTTGTGTCTGTCTCGATAAATAGAAATCATAAATACAATAGTCACTACCAAATAAATTTACTAAAAATTAGTAATTCATTAAGGAATTAGTGTAGCTCAATTTTTATACTAATTCTGATTTAGAAAAACCAAACAATTTTATATCGTCCAGTGAAAACTGTTGAATTAAAAAAAATTGTTGCATTTAACAAATATATATATATATATATATATATATATATATACAATTTTTTTCTGTTGAAAATTTAATAAAATTTCAAGCAGATTGAAGCAGATTAATTAACTGGTATTTTCAGAATTTTTATCGACGCATCTGATCAGAGTGTTATCAATTTCAGCAATCATTAAAGAGCTCTCTTTCTATTTTTCTTATACTTCCTCTTCTGCATGCACGTGGGCGAACTTCGTGCCAAGGCTTCGAGGGAAACTGGATTAAGGAACGCAAGACTCGGACCAATTTTACATACACACAAGCAAAACTTGATCACAAACACATGTATATAAAATTTCTGAATTTCAAAGGAATATTCCACTATCAAAATTTTGAAACATTTGACTCAAATTAATTATAGCACCTTTATTTATTAATTTTATTTATTAGGTCTCTGAAGTTGGCGCTAAATTGATTTTGAATTTTCGATTTTTTGAACTTTTGAGAACTTTAACATTCGAGGTTTTAAATACTCGAAGAGTTGAATTTTCGATGTTTTTAACATTCGAAGTTTTGAATTTGTAATGTTTTGAACTTCCGAGGTTTTGAACATTCGAAGAAGTGCACTTTCGAGGTTTAGAATTTTTAATGTTTTGAATTTTCGTAGAGTAGAATTTTCAAGGTTTTAAACATTTAAGGACTTCAAAACCTCGAAAGTTTATCTTCTCGAAGATTAAAAACTTCGAATGCTTAACTCTTCGAGTGTTCAAAAAATCGAATTTTCAAAACCATAAAAATTAAAAACCTCAATAATCCAAGTCTTCAAATATTCAAAACAACAAAAAAATTCATAACCTCAGAAAATCAACTCCGCAAATATTCAAACAAAACAAAAATTCCAAATCTCCCTAAAACTCCAAAACATTGAAAACATTCAAAACCACAAAAATTAAGCTACTCGAATATTCAAACCAAAAATTCAAAATTTCCAAAATTTAACTCCTTAAATGTTCAAACATCGAAAATTCAAGACATTGAAAGTTTAACTCTTTGAATGTTCAAATCTTCGAAAATTCGATTCCTCTAAAGTCCAAAACACCAAAAATTCAAAACCTAAAAAGTTTAACTCCTTGAGAGTTCAAAACTACAAAAATTAAAAACCTCAAAAATCAAACTCCTCGAATATTGAAAACAATTTAAAAAATTCAAAATCTCGAAAATTCAACTTCTCGAATGTTCAAAATATCGAAAATCCCAAACCTCAAAAGTTCAACTACTTGAATGTTCAAAACCTTGAATGTTTAAATTTTAAAAAATTCAAAACCACATACAAGAATTCAATTCCTCGAATGTTTAAAACATTCAAAATTTAACTCCTTCAAACTTTCAAGAATGTTTTGAACATTCGAGGAATTGAATTTTTGAGATTTTAACCATTCGAGGACATGAACTTTCGAAGTTTTGAATTTTCTATGTTTTGAACTTTCGACGAGTTGAATTTACAAGGTTTTGAACATTCGAGAAGATAGACTGTTGAGGTTTTGAACATTCGTGGAGTTGGTTTTTCAATTTTTTGAACATTCGAGAAAATTAACTTTAGAGAGTTTGAATTTTTAATGTTTTGGACTTTCAGGGAGTTGACCTTTCGAGAATTGGAATTTTTGTTTTGATTTTTCGAGGAGTTGAATTATTGAAATTTTTAATTTTCGTAGTTTTGAACATTCGAGGAATTGAATTTTTGAGGTTTTGAACTTTTCATATTTTATCATTCGAAAAATCGAATTTTAGAGATTTTGAATATTTGTTGTTTAGAATTATTCGAGGAGTTGAATTTTTGTAGTTTTGAACATTCAAGGAATTAAACACTTAAGAAGTTAGACTTTCGAGGTTTTGAATTTTTCTAGTTTTGAACATTCGAGGTTTTTAATTTTTGAGATTATAAACTTTTGAGGTTTGGAGCATTAAAGTATTTTGAACTTTGGAGGTTTTGAATATTCGATGTTGTGAACATTCTAAAAGTGCAACTTTCGGGGTATTGAAAAATAGGCTTCAGGAAGTTAGTTTTATTTATTTATTTACATACTGATCCCTGTAGTCTTTACGCTTAACACTGTAAAATATTTAGGCAGTTAACGGACTTTAGAGTTAAATTTTTCGAATTTAAAATCAACTCCTAAAGAGAGTTAATTTACAACACCCCTTCATCAACACCCGCGCGAGTTATTTTTTCCATGAGGAGTTAGCATTTGGGTGTAAAACTTCAGTTTCTCGAATCTTTAAAACATTCAAAATTCAATTCCTTAATACTTACGAGAATGTTTTGAACATTTAAGGAAATTAACTTTTGAATTTTTTATGTTTTGAACTTTCGAGGAGTTTATTGTTTGAGGTTCTGAACATTTATAAAGTTAAACTTTCAAGATATTAAATTTTCGAGCTTTTAATTTTGAAGAGTTGAATTTTTGAGGTTTGGAATTTTCAATGTTTTGAACTTTCATGATGTTGAATTTTCGAGGTATTGAACATTCGAGAAGTTATACTTTCGAGGTTTGGAACATTTAAGTATTTGAATTTTAGATGTTTTGAATATTCAATGTTTTAAACTTTCGTGTAATTGAACCTCCGAAGTTTTGAACATTTGAGGAATTGAACTTTCGAAGTTTTGAATTTTCGTTATTTTGAAAGTTCGAGGATTTGTCTTTGAAGGTTTTTTGAATTTTCAATGTTTAAAATAACAATCGAGGAGTTAAAGTTTTGAGATGAAAAATACTTTTCGACTTCATCGTCGACGCCAACTTCAGGGATGTCATTAATTTTATACATTTTCTTTTTTAATTTAATTTATTTATTTAAAGACTAAACTCCTTACATTGAAATGGCAACCTATTGAAAAACACTTGTTTAATAATAACACAGAAATTTTGCAATAGTTTTAGTGCACAATATATCGTAATCTATTGACTCGAAAGTGCACATTAATCTATCTTGTTGTGAGAAATCACTCGGAAGAGATGTTCGAGGATAGATTTCACTAGAGAAAAAAAATACTAAAGCGAAAGATGAAGATCACTTGCTTAGCTCCAGTTGTTCACGAAACATTAGATCATGCAACTATGCTTGTGGTGCAACAGATGTAACTACCGTGAGGCTCTGCATGCAATTAAATAGTGATTATCGTCTTAAATACGTTTAAATTAACGCCCTTGGATACTTTCTAATATATCTCATCTATCCAAAAAACTCTGCTCAGAATCCTAGTGCACACGAAATCCAACAATAAATTATTTTGTTAATAAATTATTTCTCTTATAATTCTACATATGCACAATTTGTATACCTATTAGCATTCGTGTAAATTGCATGTCGTTCTTTCTTCTCTTTTATTATTTATATAGAACTCTAAATAAATAACAAACTTTTTCTCTAACTTTTCCTCTTTTACATATATATGAAATTAATTATTGATAATGTATGAATACTATTGAAAAAATATGCCAATATTCTGCAATAAAATTTTAATTAAAAATATAATTCTACGAGAATAGTAGAGACAGTGAAACGTTTATCAAAACGTCTTTAAGGCAAATATAATTATGTATACGAAGAGGTGCACGCGAGAGGAATAATTGTCAGGGAGTAAAATCGGTGGCATCGTTTTGTCACATTGCAATTAATTGCGACCGTCGCCGAATTAACAACTTTAATTACGCCTCCGGACTTGTCTCTTTCTTGTGTCCAGCACTAATGTGTCCTTATATATACGTCAATGTGAGTTATTCTCTCTTTTCCATATGCAAATGAAACCTTTGATTCCAATTCGAATGTTGTAAAATATATACGAAATAAATTCATTTTTATCATGTATACTTTATATTTTTAATGTATTTTCAAAACAATCATACAATAAATTGCAATGTGCACGAGGAGCATTACTTTAAATTAAAGAGGAAATAAAATAAAGGAAACATTATAAAGCTAATTATTTCTTATATTCTATTTTTTATTATTTTTTAAAAATATTTATTAGAGTTTTGTTTATAAAAAAAATGTAAATATATTTAGAATTTTACACTGTGAAAAAGGGCTAAAATGGAGTCAACTTCAAAGGATTTAATATGTAACCTAATTTCTACTTTGACTTTCATTTTCACTTTCGCTTTGAAAGTTTTATTTTCACTTTCACTTTCAGTTTCATAAATTTTTATTTTTATATTTATTTTTATAAACTTTCATTTGTACTTTTATTCTCATTTTCACTTCGACAGATTTTTGTTTTTACTTTGACAAATTTTTATTTTCCTCTCCATTTTCACTTTGATAGATTTTTACTTTCGCTTTTATTTTCACTTTTAGCTTAAAAAATTGTAATTTACACTTTTACTTCGATAGACTTTTCTTTTCACTTTCTGTCAAAGTGAAAGTGAAAATATAAATTTATTAAACTAAAATTGAAAATAAAAGTTAAAGTGAAAAATCAATCAAAATGACTTAGAAAATGAAAATCAATCGAAGTGAAAATAAAGGTGAAAGAAAATCTATCAAACTGAAAGTGAAAAGAAAAATCTTTCCAAGTGGAAGTTAATGGAAAAATGAAAGTCGAAGTAAAAATAAAATTACATAATCGACCCCCTGAGATGCGATTTTGTAATTTGACTTTGACTTTCGATTCGATTATGACTGTAACAATGACTTTGACTTTCATTTTCACTCTAACTTTGACTTTGACGCTGAATTCGACTTTTGATTTAATTTTAACTTTGACTTTTGCTTTGATTTTTGATTCGACTTCGGCTTTCAAAATCAAAATACTTTTTGTTTTACCTTAAACTTTAAAAGCTAGAGTGAAAGTTAAAGGCAAACTTAAATTATGATTTTAAGTTTGACCTTTGATTCTAATTTAACTTTGACTTTAACTTTGATTTTCGATTTGTATAAGTCAGTTTATGATTTTGACTTCGACTTTCGATTCTATTTCAACTTTGACTTTCACTTTGACCTTCATTTTCGATTCGATCTTGACTTTGGTTTTAGCTTCCAAATCGATTTTAAGTTTGACTTTCAAAGCCAAAGTCAAAGTCAAAACCAGAGTCAAAATGGAATCGAAAATCAAAATCAATGTGAAAGTCAAGAGTTAAAATTGAGTTAAAAGTAAAACTTAAAATCATAATTGTCAAAGTCAAAGATAGAGTGGAAATGAAAATCAAATTTAACTTTCATTTTTGATTCGATTTCGACTTCAACATTGACTTTAAAGATTTTGATTTAGAGTTTGACTTAAATTTTTACTCTGTCTTTAATGTTGACTTTTATTACCACTTAAATTTTCTATTTGACTTTGACTTTCATTTTTAAAATCAAAGTCAAAATCAAAGTGAAAATGAAAGTCAAAGTCATAGTCAGAGTGAAAATGTAAGTCATAGTGAAAGTCAAATTGCAATATCAAGAAAGAGATCGAAAATTTTATTCATTTTAGAACAGAAAAAAGAAAGACGAATTCTCTGATTTAAAGCACTTTCCATCTCAGCGAATTCAACGAGTACCAATGGGAACCAATAAGAATCTCAATTTATCAAACGACATGCTGTAATTACATGTGCTTGGATGTTGAATGCAAACATTGCTAATACTCACACAAGCACCAAACTGATGGCTGAACAGCATCGTGCATTAGGTACTGCACCTGGCTTCAACAATCGCTCTTATTCAAAAAGAAATCAACGTTAATGACACGATAATGTATCTCACTGTATCATCACGTTTCAAACTAACCAGTAAAATACCCTCACTTTGCATTCAAATTATGCAAATTTCTTGATTAAATATTTACATATTTTTAAATATAATCAACATTTCTGTGAATCTTTTTTTAAATGTACATGCAATTTTTTTTCTTTATATAATGATGCCCTTAAAGTTTCGCTCGTTCAAATAATCAACGATTTTTTATTACTTCTTTTAATTTATATTTTATTAAAATTATTTTATGTATTAAAAATATTAATTGTTATAACTGATATATATTTAATTCACATTATTTTCCATTTTAGTTGCAGTAATTTTTGAAAATATTAAAATAGAAAATTAATTTTGTTTACTTGACTGTTCAAATTTTTAGAGACATAAATAGTGACCATAAAGTACTGAACTTTCGAACGACAGAAATTTTGTTTGTTTTATTTATTATTTACATACTTTCTGAATTGGAATTTTATAATAAACTAAAATATTATTGAGTCGTGTTTTATAAAATAATTCATAAAACTTCAAATTGTATAATTTACGCTTTTTAATAATTGCGTAGTCAGTAATTTTTCTGTTTAACTTTAAAAATTAAATTTACTTTTTTTAATTTCATAAAATTACCAGGATTAAAAATAGAGTAATTGTTACATTCACTAAGTTAATAATATGTGCGTACATATATTTTTAAATATATACAAATATTTTTCATCAAAAAATTTCAAACAGATAATAAGATACCACATACATATGAATAAAATTATTACTGTAGTCTGGGCAGGAATATTATAGCCATGAATCTTGACTTTGCATCTCTGCTTTGGCGTTATCGAAAATGATAAGATCTCTTTCCAATCGTTCTATAAATCGTACGAAGAAGACAACCAAAATTTTTGTTGAATAGATAATATAATTATAGACGTGAACTTTACAGAATTATCTTCAATGCCGCTGTTCTCTATAAAAAGATTTCTCTCCACTACACTAACAAAATGAAATATTCAAAAATGAACATTAAAAAAAATATATTACTGCTTACAATATGAACATATTAATATATATAGCATTATAGGAAATAATGATAAATCTGAATAATTTAAATCTAAATTTGAATTTTTTCTACTAATTAGAAAGTGCAGATTCGTTTGTTAATTGAAGTGTAAATACTACAGGCATCAGTGTGTAAATAAATAAATAAATAATTAAAACTAACTTCCGGAAGCATATTTCTAAAAATTAGGAAAGTTCCACTTTTAGGATGTTAACAACATCGAATATTCAAAACCTCCAAAGTTCAAAATACTTTAATGTTCCAAACCTCAAAAGTTTATAATCTCAAAAATTAAAAACCTCGAATGTTCAAAACTAGGAAAATTCAAAACCTCGAAAGTCTAACTTCTTAAGTGTTTAATTCCTTGAATGTTCAAAACTACAAAAATTTAACTCCTCGAATAATTCTAAACAACAAATATTCAAAATCTCGAAAATTCAATTTTTCGAATGATAAAATATGAAAAGTTCAAAACCTCAAAAATTCAATTCCTCAAATGTTCAAAACTACGAAAATTAAAAATTTCAAAAATTTAACTACTCAAATATTGAAAATAAAAATTCCAATTCTCGAAAGGTCAACTCCCTGAAAGTCCAAAACATTAAAAATTCAAACTCTCTAAAGTTAATTTTCTCGAATGTTCAAAACCTTGTAAATTCAACTCGTCGAAAGTTCAAAACATAGAAAATATAAAGCTTCGAAAGTTCATGTCCTTGAATGGTTAAAACCTCAAAAATTCAATTCCTCGAATGTTCAAAACATTCTTGAAAGTTTGAAGGAGTTGAATTTTGAATGTTTTAAACTTTCGATGAATTGAACTTTTTTGGTTTTGGATTTTTTAAAATTTAAACATTCAAGTAGTTGAACTTTTGAGGTTTGGAATTTTCGATATTTTAATCATTTAAGGAGTTGAATTTTCGAGGTTTTGAATTTTTTAAATTGTTTTCAATATTCGAGGAGTTTGATTTTTGAGGTCTTTAATTTTAATGGTTTTGAACATTCGAGATTTTGAACAGTTTAAGGATTTAAACTTTTAGGTTTTGAATTTTTTATGTTTTGAACAATCGAGAAGTTGAATTTTCGAGGTTTTTTAATTTTTTAAATTGTTTTTAATTATCGAGGAGTTGAATATTTGAGGTTTTTAATTTTAATGGTTTTGAACATTCGAGATTTTGAACAGTTTAAGGATTTAAATTTTTGAAGTTTTGGATTTTTTGTTTTGAACGTTTGAGAAGTTGAATTTTCGAGGTTTTAAATGCTTGTTGTTTTGAATATTTCAGGAGTTGGATTTTTGATGTTTTTAATTTTCATGAGTTTAACCCATTTAGTCCCAAATGTCTTTTTTTTAGTACAAGTTCGAGCTTCCCGTTCTACGAGTTCCGGTTTTAAAAAAAATCGGGACAAAGTTTTTCTTATGGATTTGAGTGTCCTCTTTCAGAATCTGGAAAAAAATTTCAATTTCGACTTCATGATAAAAAGTTATAATTGTTTAAACAAAAAAAAACCGATTTTTTAGTGTTTTTTTTCTTTAAATGCAGATTACTTAATTAAAATCGGCTTAGGAAAAATCTGGAACATCAAAATATCGCGTCCAAAATGTTAGGACTATCAAATAGACATACTGCCAAAAACAATTTTTTACAAATTTCAAAATGGCGCCTCAATAATGGCCGCCAAAATATGCAAATTTGGAAAAATAATTTTAAAAAATTTTAACTCTACATTTTTTTTACTTTTATGATTCAATTAAAAAAAATAATGCTGCTACAATAAAAAATATTGTTTTTTGATTTTATTTAACAATGTTATAAACAATTATTATAAACAATTTGAAAACTAAGAGCCAAAGTGGATGTAAAAAATTTATTTTCATCAATTCTATTTTTTGGGAAAGGTAAAAATTGATATTGAAAGTAAATAATTTAATTCAAAATTATTTTGCAATGTTTAAGAATGTTATAAACATATTTTATAAACAATTTTGCAAAAAAATGAAATAGAATGGTAGAAATTTTATTTTTTCAATTTTATTATGCTCTCTGGTTATCAAAATGTTGCATAAGGATTAAACTTTCATTTAACATTATTTAGCAATATTTAAAAATGTTATAAACAATTTTTATAAACAATTTTCATAGAAAAAGAAGTTTAGAGTGAAAAGAAATATTTTTTTTTCACTATTCACTTGGTTTGTCATTAGAATAGATATTTAAAAGACAAATCTTTGTCTGTAATTATTTAAGATTTTTTACAATGTTATAAACAATTTTTATAAAAAAAGATGTTCGACAAAAATATTCTAACATGAAAATGAAAACTGATGATTCAACCGTTTATCCAAAATTTATAAACAATTTTTAAAATTGTTTATAAAAATTGTTTAAAACATTGTTAACAATTGCTGAATAATGTTAAATGAAAGATTATATCTGTAACAAAGAATTTGGTTACAAGATGATATTATATAATAAAAAAATGCTTTTTTTCCATGATGGTACCTCATATTTATCAAATTGTTTATAAGAATTGTTTACAACATTTTTATACATCGTTTACAAATTTTTTATAAACAATAGATACTTTAGTTTCCACTCTTAATGACAAAAGAAAATTAGTAGTGAAGAAAAGAATATTTTTGTCCATTCTGAACATCTTTTTTTATAAAAATTGTTTATAACATTGTAAAAAATCTTAAATAATTACAGACAAAGATTTGTCTTTTAAATATCTATTCTAAAGACAAACCAAGTGAATAGTGAAAAAAAATATTTCTTTTCACTTTAAACTTCTTTTTCTATGAAAATTGTTTATAAAAATTGTTTATAACATTTTTAAATATTGCTAAATAATGTTAAATGAAAGTTTAATCCTTATGCAACATTTTGATAACCAGAGAGCATAATAAAATTGAAAAAATAAAATTTCTACCATTCTATTTCATTTTTTTGCAAAATTGTTTATAAAAATTGTTTATAACATTCTTAAACATTGCAAAATAATTTTGAATTAAATTATTTACTTTCAATATCAATTTTTACCTTTCCCAAAAAAAAGAATTGATGAAAATAAATTTTTTACATCCACTTTGGCTCTTAGTTTTCAAATTGTTTATAATAATTGTTTATAACATTGTTAAATAACATCAAAAAACAATATTTTTTATTGTAGCAGCATTATTTTTTTTAATTGAAGCATAAAAGTAAAAAAAATGTAGAGTTAAAATTTTTTAAAATTATTTTTCCAAATTTGCATATTTTGGCGGCCATTATTGAGGCGCCATTTTGAAATTTGTAAAAAATTGTTTTTGGCAGTATGTCTATTTGATAGTCCTAACATTTTGGACGCGATATTTTGATGTTCCAGATTTTTCCCAAGCCGATTTTAATTTAGTAATCTGCATTTAAAGAAAAAAAAAACACTAAAAAAATCGGTTTTTTTTAGTTTAAACAATTATAACTTTTTATCATGAAGTCGAAATTGAAATTTTTTTCCAGATTCTGAAAGAGGACACTCAAATCCATAAGAAAAACTTTGTCCCGATTTTTTTTAAAACCGGAATTCGTAGAACGGGAAGCTCGAACTTGTACTAAAAAAAACGGACATTTGGGACTAAATGGGTTAAACATCTGAAGAATTGAACATTCGAAGAGTTGAAAACTTTAAAAATTTTGAATTTCTGATGTTTTAAAAGTTTAACTTCTTAAAAGTTCAAAACTTTAAAAAATATTTTGAACATTCGAGTAGTAATACTTTTGATATTTCTAACATGACAACTGACAAGTTGAACATTCAAGCTTTTGGAAGTTAAACTCTTCAAATAGTAAAAAATAAAAATAATATTTCATTTAAATATTTATTTTTTTTCTTTAGAAATATTGCTGCAATATTCTTTTGGAATATTCGAATGAAAAATTTCTACATTATTCAAGAGAAACATTACAAAAATTGGACGTTTTAATATTTTTAAAATGTGTCGAAGGTGAAATATTTATTCGGAATGTTTTCAATTTTCAAAGGGAATATTCTGTGCTATAAGGGCAATGCCGTAACGAATAAGTAAATAATTAAGAAATTTCCTCTTCTACTAAGAAGATCACGCATCTATAAAAGAAGGAAGAAAGAAGAAGAGTAGAATTTGCAAGAGAAGACTTTTTCTTTTTGTTGATTTTCGCCTCTGTCCTTGTCAGACATAAAAATGAGTCATAAGCAAAGTGTTCTTCACGTCAATCATGATTATGCGACTTTTCAACATACTATTTACCGGAGTTCTCTTCAAGGTTCGCGCTTATAGTCCCTCGGGGCCTATGCGAAGCCATAACAATAATCCTTATCCCCATATAATTGTGCCCGCGGAGGATTTATAGAGCGGGTTCGAGCCAACCACAGAACGCGTTTTCTGATGCTATCTAACGATCTCCCATTGAGAAAGAGCCTAGAACTACGGGACTGGTCTTGCGAAGGCAGCCACCAAGATGGGATTCATTCACTTGAGTGCACATGCTTACCAGGAAGCAACTAATGCGACCGAGTGCAATGTCCATTAAATCCGATTAGTCTTATAAATATTGTTTGTTAATATAAATAACAATAATCTTCATTAGATCATTTTAAAGAAATGCTTTTTCTTATCTCAAAAATGCGCACCAACTAATTGGCAAAAGAAAAAAATTGTCAAAAAAAAGAAAACGAAAACAATAATAAACTCGCTTACCTTGGTGTCTGCATTTTGAGGAACGCAAGTGCTCAATGATGGAATAAAGTGGTTTCCTACTGCAACCCCCATAGCTCCCAGGGGAGTCATGTTCTAATCCGTCCGCCAGGATGTCACAAATCTGTGAAAGAAATTTTATGTTTTTTAATTCGTGGATTTTTAATTTTACTTTCACTGAATTAATAACGCAGGCCTCGTGTCAACTTTAAGACTAAAAACAGTCGCCTTTAGTCGCATAAATTCACAACAAAAGTTGCGAAAAGTCGCATGAAATTTTAAAATTGTAAGAACGAGGTATTATTGGAATTCAGTGTAGAGTGTAACAAAATATTTTATGAAAATTATTTCATTTGTAATTTTTCCTATTTGCAATGAGACACAAAAATAATTTATAATTTATTGTAATAATTATTTTTTATCACGACAAAACACTTAAATGTATAGAATAATCGGTTTAACACCGGAAGTTCAATTTAAATAAAAATCACATTCCACGATAACACAAACTTTAATTAAAAACAAACCAGAATACAATTTTTATAAAAGAAAAGATGTAATTAGATATTTCTTTCCTTTTTTTAAATTTTTATGTCAATGTAAGTAAAATATTACATGTGAGCAAATAACTGACGATAAAAAGTAGTTTTCATTATTTATGATGAGTCACAAAAATAATCGTAATAATTTTTTTAGCTTACAACAGAATAAACGGTTAGATTATTACTTATTTATTTGAAATTTTTTTTATTGTTTAAAAAACTTGTAATAAAATTGTCGCAAACATTTGATTAAATAATAAAATTTGTTTTAAGGGATTCAATTATTTTTATAAAAAATTATTAAAATTTCTAGAAAGTAATTGAATTAAAGATGCAAATAATGTTGAAGAATAGTTACAGTGACAATTTTCTTATAATGCAAAATATTTATTTTATCACTCAGCCATCTTTAATTATTATAAAACAAGAAGATAACAATTGCACCGAGTCAAAGACTCGGAGTGATCGATTTCTTCTTGTTTTATAACAATTTTTTATTAGTTGTTTAATTTCAAAAAGGTACGAAATGAAATTTTTTTAAATCTTGATTCTTACGGAAAAATAATACTAATTAATTTAAGAAAGAAGTTATTGATGTTTTTGAATAATTTTCGGAATAAAGAAATTCGTAAATAAATGTAACAGAACATTTTTTTCTGAGTAAAAGTTTTTCCTTTATTTTTCAAATAATTAAAAAGTTTCACTTTGATATTTTCAATTACAATTTTTAATCGACAAGTAGAATTTTTAAACAGTTTTTTCCTTTATATTTAAAAAAAACTTTGAATTTTATTAAAGCAATTGTAGTTAAAGAATAAAATGATGCAAATTGTTTCCTTATGAAAACTGAGAATTTTCTACAAAAATATTAATGAAATGGGAATATGTAATGTTTCTTTTTCAAAAGAAAAAAATGATTTTGTAAACAATATTGTTCTTGAGAAATAAAAATTATTTTTAAAATAGATATATTTCCTATTTCTCAATCATCATTTTTTAACAATGAACAATTTTATTTAATATTTCTATAAATAAAAAGGAGAAAAATTTTCATAATTTAGATTAGTTAAAAGAAATTTGTTATAGGAAAAACATATAATAAACAAATTGTATTTATTAATCATAAATACTTTTTAAATTTTCTAATTTAAAATATTATTATATTGTAAATCATGAAAAAAAACCTGAATATTCTCAAATTGTCTAACAATATTTTTTAAAGAAAAAAGACGAAAGCATACAAAAAAATTACAATTTGAAACTGTGGACAAAACTTCGGTGAAGTTCGCAACGTATATGATCAACGATTGAAAGAATAAAAATTATTTTCCTACAAAAAAGGATACAATTTTTTTCACAAATATTTTTTTTCTAAATCATTATTCAAAAAAATGAACGTACTATTTTCTTTACAAAAATTTATAAAAATTTGATTTTAAAAATATTTTTTATCAGAAATCGTTATCTATAAACGTTGTGAACTTCACCAACGTTGGACAAACAGAATTAATTAAAGAATGAAATGTGAAGATTATTATATTTAGTAGTAATTAAAAAAAAGAGAAAGATCGAAAAATCCCACAAAACTACTAATTCATAATTATTCAGACAACTATTTAATATAGTAATCATTACTAACTGATCGGTTTTTGTTTCATAACTTTTTGAATGTTTCAAATTATTAAAATTTATTGAATTCTTATAAAGAATTTTGGTAATAAATTTTTTTAAAATTTGAATATTGAATTTTATTAACTACAATTACAATGTTTAAAAATAATTGAATTTCTTTTCTTCTTTAAAACATTTTTAATGTTTTGAATATAATAGAAATAGATTTTGTTAATAATTTAAATTAACCTGTAATTATTTTAATATTAAATTTTATTAAAATTTATTACAATGAGAGTTAATCATTGCAATACAAATTTTTATTATTGAAGATTATTAATATTTTTGCGAAATAATTGAATTCTTCACAGAATTTTATTATAATTTTTGAAAATAATTGAAAACTTTCAAAAAATTTTTCCGAAAAATAATTGAATTCATGCAAAGAAATTTGTAATTAGGGAATAAATAATTAATTGAATTCTTCTGAGAATTTCATTACAATTTTTGAAAATAATTTAATTCTGCCCAGAAATCTTTTGAATTTTTTTTGAATTTAAAATCTGATATTCTTTAAAAATTTAGTTAATATTTAAAAATGAAAATACGTGTGATGTAGATGGGTGAATTTTTTTAAAGTGACACTTTTAAATTTCAGTTTTTCAATTAATTTTTTTCTTCAATTATATGGTTTTTTCTATTAAAACTACTTAATTTCATACTCAAGAGTAAGATTTTTAGGTTGCGCAAAATTAATTCTTAAAAATATTAAAGTTATTTCATTTGAAAAATATTATTGTTGCTCCATTAAATTAATTTTTATTTAATTGGCGAGCTTTTCTATTAAAAATTCACGCCAATATCGCGTTCACGAAATCGAAAATAATATTACACTGCTTAAAAATTAATAATTTGTATATTTTAATACCAAATATACTCAATTAGATGAAAATATAAATGTATTTAAAGTATTTGATTTAATGGTAATTTGGGTTAATTTTTTCAAAGCAATGCAGGTAAATACTAAAAACAAAAGAAAAACTAGCATATTTCAAGAAAAAGGCTTCGGAGATGAAAAAATATGTTTTTAGTAAAACATACAAATCTCACACCCTCATTTTATATTACCATCGAAATATTCTGCTAAATTTACTTCTACATTCAGTTATTTATTAAAAAGGAAGGCTTCGGAGATGAAATTAATTTTTACTCGGAGAAAAATGTAAATTTCGATTATTTATAACAGCAATAATTTTTCTCCTTTTTGTAGATAAAATATAGGAAAATTTAACGTCAGATTCTCAGCTTTATTTTAATGTGCATTAAAATTTTGTTTAAGATATTTTTAAAGTATAAAATGTCAGTAATCATTGTAAAGTAATTTTAACCGAAAACTGAAGACAAAGATTAAACATTTTTATCAAAAATAAAAGTGAGGTCTACAAATTTTTAAAATGCACATAATAATAGAAAAAACATTGTACTTTCTGACAATATTTTTAAAAAATTTCTGAGAATTTGAAAAAAAACCATGAAAATTTAATTTTATTGTAGAAGTCCTATTGGAGACATGTTGAAAAGGCTTCGGAGATGAAAGTAATTTAGTTATTACGTAAATTAAGTTGAATAAAATTATTTAATTTTCTTTTAAAAATGATAAATAAGTGCTAAATTTCCACTATGGAAATTGATAATAATTATTAAAGAATAGATTTGTAAAATTAATTGAGGCATCAAAAATGTCACTTTCAGAAAATTCACCTAGATAATAATAATAAGTAGCTCTTTCATTAATTATTTGTTTCTCATTCATAGTTATTTAATTTCTACCAATAATTATTTTTTACTCATTTTTGAAGCAAACAGTCGTGAGTTTTATTTTTTGTTTATGACTAATTTTTTACTGTAATTCAGATTTAGGGAGCACGTTTCACATTGAGAATGAGGCAAATCGGTGACTTAAAGCCGAACTGCAGATGCTTCGTCTGTTTATTTAAAACGACAAGCTTTATTGTCTATTTTTGTTTCGCAGTGTTGTCTTTTTTTGGTTGAAGAGCAAATTCCCGTAAAATTCTTAGTTAATGGAAGGTAAGAGGTAAGCGTGAAACAGTGAAAAAATAACGGTCGTAAACTGTTCCGCTCGTAGATGAGTATGTAAGTGCTCCTTGTGCATAAAGGAGACTGACGACATTAGTGTCACATTAGCGTGTACCACTAGCCGTCGACCAGCTGTCCTGATCTGACTTCCGTGCATCTGATGATATTCCGATCGTACTTTCAAAGAAACGTACAATAAAATTATAAATCTAGCATATTTTTATACAATTACTAAAATGGAAATTTGTTAAGATAAAAAAAAACAATTTTTAAACTTCTTATCAAATATTTCCAGTGTGCTAAAGTGGAAAACTTTTTGCTACTGTCTTTTTTATGTCCGTGTCATTATCCTTGACAAGAGGTCGATCCTTACCATCCTTAGCTCAACAGGTGGTAGCCGTCTTCTATCGTTCCTTTATACTAATAATATCTTTACTGTATTTTTATTAATATAATGATAAAAATACGAGTTTAAGAATATTATTTTTTTTATGTCATATTACTTTTAATTTTGTATGTAATTGAAATTTACACTCACACTACTGAAAGAATGCGAAATATTTTTTTCGAGAAATTTTTGGTGTTATTTTTGTGAAAGGTTGGCAAAATAAAATTCCAAGATGCTTCATGTAACATGAATAAGATGTTAACCAGTCTCATGATGAAATGAATCTGGTCTCATGTTGTAAGATGATCTTAAATCTTATAGTGATTCTCATAACATTATTACGCGCTACGTGTCCATTGCATTACAATGGGAATTAAAATTAAAAAATTTTATCGCAGACTTTTCGTTTAAATAGCTTACGGATTTAGATATTAAATTAAAATTTTATAATTTTATAAAAAATAATTCCAATTATTTCTATACTACTGAGGAATAAATATCAATATAAAGGTGTCAGGATATTATTTTTCCTTTCTCCCTGAAATTATTCTTTTTTTACTCTCGCACAAAAAAATAAATGTAAAATCGAATTAATTTTTTTAATTTCAGCAATTTTTACTAAATATTAATAACTTGCGGAGATGGAAAATTCCTTAGCGCTAATGAGATGATTGGTTGCAACTTCAACTGCATTATTCCGATCTACTGCCTCTCATCGCCCTCATAATGTGTACACATGTAACATCGCGTTACTTAGAGTTTGAAGAGCATGCGAGAGAGGCATATTGGTGTGGGTGCTAATTGCGAAGAACGAAACTCGTGCCAGAAAGAAGAAATAATAGAGAGAGAGAAAGAAGAGAGTAAAGAAGTTCTAGAAAATACACCATTTTTGCCCTACTTGATAAAACACGGTAGTTTACCTCGATTCGAATTTCATTATAGAAATACCTTCCACATTTTTAATCGTTCATTTTATCGCATAAGTGTTACATTATTATTAGCCACAAGTTCTGAACGTTCAAATGAAGGACATTTTTTTCCACTATAAATATTTTCAAAAATTACTGACCGATTTGAAAGGTAAAACAGGATTGCCACAAAAATTTAACTCTATTTTTTCCAGAGAGGAAAAAACTAAACTCTCCAAAAATTTACAACCTATGTACACTGAAAAAAAAATTTATTTGATTCAAATAACCGATTATTTGACTATTATCAAATAAATATTTACTTGAATCAAATAATTTTTATTTGAATCAATTAAATAGTATTTGCTTCAAATACTGAAATATTTGATTCAAATACAATTTATTTGATTCAAACAAAAATTATTTGATTCAAATAAATATTTATTTGATAATAATCAAATAATCGGTTATTTGAATAAAATAAATTTTTTTTCAGTGTACATAGGTTGTAAATTTTTGGAGAGTTTAGTTTTTTCCTCTCTGTACTTTTTTCGTTTTGCTTCAAAATTTCTAATTCTGCCTTTTGTTATAAATAAAAGTTTGTAACCTATGTTTGACGTTTAATAAATAATAATAATAATAATAATAAACAAATACTTGACCATCGACAAATGGTGCATTAGCGAAAAAACTAAATACACCAATTTTCGAGCCATTACCTCGAAAAATGGAACTGACAAAAAAAAGTAACCAAATACCGATGATTTGCTTTTTAAGAATATTAAATATTTTTTTTAACAAAAATACATACATACAAAATAAATTTAGTTTTTGTACAATATTATAATAATAATTCTGTAAACAGAAAGTAATTAGAAATACGTTTAATTTTTATTTCTAAAACTTTGTTTCAATCAACCTGAAGTATTAAGAAAATGTCGATTCGAGTAAATTTGACAGCAGCGAATTATAATTTTAATTAAATAATTATTTTAGTAGTATTGCTATAAAATTTGAATATGTAAATATACAATTGGAAATATAAAGGTTATTTAAAATCTTTTTTTGCTTTTAAATATTCTATATTGTACTATTTATTTGAAAAGAAAAATTATAAACCTCGACAATTGGTGTACCCTCGGCAATTGGTGCAATTACCCTACTTCTAATACATTTACTTAAGAATTTTCTAAATCGTAAAATTATTCAAAATCATCAATAAGCTTCTTTTTTTCTTATTTTTAGTGATAAGATTTTAACTAATTTAACTTTATTGAATCACCTACGAAGTAAAAACTGTTTAAAAGTGCTTTTTTAATTATATAAAGCTTGGAAAAAAAACAATGATTTTTTTCTGTTTCGTACAAAAAATATTTTTCGATGCTGAGCATCGATGGAAATAGGGACTTTTTTTCATAGGAGTTAAAATTTTCAAACATTTATTCAATTTCAAATCTTTTGAAATTCAACTTATAAGAATAATATTATAAGACATAAATTTATAATTATAATTTATTTATTTATTTTTTTTTATTTTTTATTTATTTTATTTATTTATAATTTATTTATTTATTTATTTTTTTTTTATTTATTAAAAATAATCTAGTGTTAAAATTATTATTTTTTATAAAAATATTACTACTCTAACTTCTTCCAAATTATGTTCATCATTTGAAATCAATTATTATTTTCCAGAATTTTTAACTAGAATTCTTCTTTAAGTCGAGTATTTTTAATAATTACTGAAAAAATTCTTTGACAATATTTTAAAATCTATCCGTTCAGAATTCAATATTACGAGGTTTTGATTATTCGAAAATTTTCAATTAAACATAAAATAAAAATAGAAAATAATAGCTTTAAATAATTTAAAAAAATATTCAATTAAATTTTTTCAAAAAAATTAATTCTACAGAATTGTTAGTTAAAAGTACGAAAAATTCAGTTTTCCAAAGATTTTGATTTTCATATCCAAATCTTTTGAATAATCTTAATAATAATCTTTCCTATAATGCTTTTAATATTAAAATTAAATTATTATCTAAAATTTTAACCAAGTTTATTTTTATAACAATTTTTATTATCAAATATAAATTATAAGAATAATTCAATTAAATAACTATAAAAATAAATTTTTATTTAAAATTATAGTAAACCTATTTAAAATTCTGCGATGAAAATAATTGAATTCAGAAATTAAATTTTATTATTTATGAAAATATTTAAGTGATTTCGTAGAATTGACTCAACAATTTTTTTTAATAGTTAAATTATTTGATAAATTTTATGGAAATGGAAAATATTAAAAATCATTGTATGTGACGTGCTCCGAAGAAAGGTACCTAAGAAGCAAAAAATTTGAGGTTATGTTTTTAATTTATTAAGTAAAAATACGGAAAGAAAATCAATTATTAATTTAAAATTATTGATCTTGAAGTCTTCATTACATCCAAAATATTCATTAAAAAATAATTTCAAATTCTAATAATTAAAAATAAACTTTTAATCAAGAGAAATCTAACACGACCCTAACCTACAACTCGTTTCCTTCTTAGGTACCTTTCTTCGGAGCGCGTCACATATTGCGAAAAAGTTTTGAAATTAATTTTGAAATTTTTGCAAAGAATTTTATTTTAATTTTGGAAAACAATTGAATTTTTGGCGAAAAATTTGATTATTTATAAAGTTAATCGAATTCTTGACGAAATATTCGTTAAAATTTTTTAAAATAATTGAAATTATTCAAAAAAATTTACTTCTTTTGAAAATAATTGTATTCTTTTAATGAATATTGTTGTTTAGGGAAATAATTGAATTTTTCAAAGAATTTTATTAAAATTTCTTAAAATAACTGAATTTCTTTGAAGAATTTTGTTATTTATCAAAATAATTGTGTTAAAACTTTTGTAATAATGTAGCAATTTAAAAAAATCATTCTAGTCAGAATAGAAGAAAATTTTAAAGGTTTTGTATTAGAATTCGTAGTAATTTCATAGCTTAAGAGGCAAACAAAAATGATTCCAAAAATTCAGAATTTTCTTATGAATTCTAAAAATTTAATTTTTATCATTTTTTTAATAATTATTTTATTTTGTAATAATACATTACTCACTGTAAAAAGAAAGGTACTAATTTAGAACCAATTTTGGTACTAAGTCGTCATTTTGTTCTATTTTAATACCGAAATCAGCTCTAATTTAGAACATTTTTTTACAGTGTTTCTTTCTGACAACTTGCATCTCTGCAAAAATAAAATTAAATCAAATCTACTAGGAATTATTCATTAACTAATTTGAAAGTAATAATTTTATCCGCTTTATGACACTTCCTCAAGAATTAAGTTATTTAGAAAGAAATTATTGTCAAAAATAGGAAAATATAGAGCTTTTGTATTAGTATTCGTGGTAATTTTATAGTTTATGAGGTAATAAAAAAATAAACCAAATTTCTGAAATTTCTGAATTTTCTTATGACCTAATGGACATTCAATAAAAATTCGAATTTGATAGGAAAATAAAAAAGAACTGCATTCATTTGAACGTTTAGAATTTTAGAGCATTATTGTTAAATATAAAATATCTATTTATGAACTTACTCAAAAGTGGTTCAATAAATTTATACCGTTTATAAAAAAAAATAAAAATTTTTTATTTAGCACTAAAAGTATAAAAAAGAGAAATGCCTAATTGGAATACTTCTTCTTCAATTATATATAGATATAATTATTTAATTTCAGATAATAAAATTACAATCTAAGATCAACTTGTTACACATTTATTGGGTTGAAATAAAAAAACGCAATTTTAAAAGAGTGAATAAGTCATAGTACCTATAAATTCTTGTAACGGCACTACTTTTTATATATCGAGATCACAACAAACTACACCGATGGAGAATCTGTTGGACCATAAAACCGCGAAACTCGTAGACTTGGCAATATAACTCAAGAGGAAATGCAAAAAATAAAAGCATTTTTATAACAAGCCAAACCTACATGAAACTTTTCTTGACATCAAACTGTTTTCTTCCTCCACATAATCTGTATACATACCTAATTTATAATTGTCAATAAAATTATTCCTTGATAAGTACTTTCTTCGTTACCTTTTTGTATTAATAGCTTATTCGTAATTTTTTTTAATTTGAAATATTATTTTACTATTAAATTTGCAATAAATTAATAATGTTTCTACAGTTTTAAACGTTCAAATTTGTATTTTTTAAAGAAGAAAATGTTTTAATTATTTTATATTATTAATTTTAGGTTATGTTTGTAATTTTTTTAATAAAAAAGAATACAAAAAGGCGATCGAGTGTTTATTATAAAATTCACATCACTGTGAACTTGAAAGTATCAATTTGCGACGAAAAGCAAAAATGTGGATGAAATTATAATTCTATCAACAATTTTTATATCAATTTAAACCGATTTGATACTTTAAAAAAACGGTGATAGAGAAATTTTTTTTCTTCCAAATTGTAGATCACAAACGTCGTAAACTTTACTCAAGTTTAAAAAAAAATATAAAATTCTTGAAACAAATATCAAATGACAATAACAAAGTTTAAAGGTTGAAAAATGTTCTTTTGAGAAATATTACGTGACAAGAGAAAAATGTTTTTGTTGTTCGCTGGGGGAAATAAGAGTAGTGACCGGAACACAACTTTCTTGTGATATAATAATACAACTGGGGCTATAATGTTGTTTATAAATTCGCGCAAGCTGGCAAGCTCGTGAATAAATGCTCCAAGAACTCATCTTTCGCGGATTCATCATCACTGAAGTCCTGACTAACGGCGCACATTTAACTACCCAGAAACGCAAATTAAACGCCGCTAGTGTTTAATGACTGGCGTGGGGTCACTTTTTCCGTTATTCCAATCTTACCATAAAAGAAGGTTTTTCAAACGGTGAATAATGGCTAAATACTTTTTGATTTCAAAAAAGTGCGGACGCGCTGAAATTGCTAACGTTTATCCTTTCATTTCATGTGTATTATATAATAATTTCAAGCTTTTTCATATATATCAGCGAGGTTAATAGCAAAAATTCATTTTAAAAAGGAGAATCTTAATAAAAATCTCAAAACACAATATGGAGAAAAATTGATTTTTATTTCTAAAACTTTGACAAATTTTATAATGAATTTTTCTTTATTTTTTTTGAGATGTTTTCTAATATCTTCTCTGCAATTGACTTTGAAAATAACTTTCACTTTCAAATTCAAACGATGATTTTGACTTTAACATTGAAAGTCAAAGTGAAAATGACTTTAAAGACTCTCATTTTCAGTCTGACTCTAATTTATAGACTTAAATTTTGAAGGTCAGAGTGAAAGTGACTTTAAGAATTTAGACTTTGACATTGACTTTGAAAATCAACGTCGACATCAGACTGTCTAAATTTGATTTTGTAAAAACATTTACTAATTTGAATTACTAATTGACATTTTAATTCGAATTAGTAAATTTTTCTAATAAATCCAATAAAATATTTTAATTTGATAAAAAATCAAAGTTAGAGTGAAAATGCTGAAGCAAAAACTCAACTAGGATGTCAGAGTTGCCATAAAAATTTAACTTTGTTTATCCTAGAAATTTTCCCCCATTTGCAGACAGAATTTTGACTTTAGCCCTGACATTAAAGAATATTCTGATTCACTTTAAAAATAATTCTACAAAATTGTTAGTTACATTTATAAAATATTAAATTTTCAAAGATCTTAAATTGAAACATTTTCAAAATTCAATTATAAAAATGCTTGCTATAATGTTTTTAATATCCAATTATTATCTAAAATTTTAAATAGAATTCATTATTATATTAATTTTTCTTAAAAAATTATACGAGAATGCAATTATTTAAATACGAAAATAAATAATTTATTCAATAATTCAACGTTTCTTAAAATTGAATTTTTACGAAGAATTTTATTTACAACTTTTAAAAATAATTAATTTCTTTTTTAAGGAATTTAACTACAATTTTACTGAAATTTGCTATATTAAAGAATTTTATACCAATTTTTGAAAAAGACTAAAAAATATTTGAAGAAATATATTAAAATTTTTTAAAATAATTGAACTCTTGAGAAGAATTAAAATAATAATTTATAAATATAATTGAATTCACGCGAAGAATATTATTAAATTACATGTTTAAATAATTGAAATTTTGCAAAGAATTTTATGAAACTTTTTAATAATAATTGCATTCTTGAGAAGAATTTTGCTACTTATTTAGAAAGAAAATTTAATTCTTGACGAGAGTTTTTAAAGTCTTTTGAAAATAATTTAGTTTTTGCAAAGTATTTTATTACTTATCAAAAAAATTGAGTTATTTTTTAAATAAATTTTAATATTTATCAAAATAATTGAATTTTGTAAAAGAATTTTATTAAAACGCCTTAAAATAATGAGTTTGTGGGAAGAAATTCGTTGTTTATCAAGATAATTGAATTGTTTTGCAGAATTTCTTAAAAAATTTTGAAAATAATTAATTTTCCGCAACGAATTAAAAGCTATTTATGAAAGTAATTGAATTATTCCAACGAATTATAATATTTTATTGAATAATTGTATGTTTCTTAAAATTGAATTATTTCGGCAACTTTTAATAAACTTTTTAAGAATAATTCCAGTTTTTGGAAGAACTTATATTTGAAATTGAATTAAGTATATTTGAAATTCTTTGATAAAAATAATTGAAATCATAAATGGAATTTAATTATAATGAAAATAATAATTGAATGTTTTCATAGAATTGTATCAAAAACTGTCATCAACAATTAAATTATTTGCTAAATTTCATGCAAATAGTAAATATTTAAAATCATTGAATTACGAAAAACTTTTAAAAATAGTTTTGAAATTTTGCAAACTATTTTATTTAAATGTTTGAAAATAGTTGAATTTTTAACGACAAGTTTTGCTATTTATAAAAATAACTGAATTCTTGACGAAATAATCATTGGGATTTTTAAAAGTAATTAAATTTCTTTGAAGAACTTTTTTAGTTTTAAAAACAATGTAATTCTTGAGATAAATATTGTTTTCCTTATGAAAATTGATTTAACTGTTTTGAAGAATTTGAAAAAATTAAAAATACAATTTAAATTAAATTTTGAATTTAAAAAAATTATTTTTATCTGAAGTACAACAAAATTTTGAAGGTTCTTTATCAGAATCCATCGTAATTTTGTAGATTAAGAGGCAAATAAAATAGACACAAAAAATTAAAAATTTTCTTAGGAATTCTAAAAATTTAATTTTTTTCTGTCAACCCTGCAAAAATAAAATTAAATCAATTCTACTAGGAATTATTCATTAACTAATATTTAAGTAATACTTTTATGATGATTTTTTAAAAATTAAATTTATTAGATAGAAATTATTGTAAAAAAATAGGAAAATATGGATTTTTTGTATTTAACTCGTGGCAAATTAACAGTTTATTAGGCAATCAAATACACCAAATTTCTGAATTTTCTTATGATCTAATTGAGATTCAATAAAAATTCGAATTTAATAGAAAAACAAAAAAAACTACATTCATTTAAACATTCAGAATTTCAGAGAATTATTGTTAAATATAAAATAACTATTTCTATTATTACTTTTAAAATATTATTATTATATTATTATTAATATTATTATTATTATTATTATTATTATTATTATTATTATTATTATTATTATATATCAAGATAACTGTTATTCATCAAGATAACTTTTAAAACTTTTGAAATAATTAAATAATATGAAAGAATTCATTTTTGTCAGAAAAAGAAAAAAATTTAAGTTTTTTATGAGAACTCCTAATACCAAAAGTATAGAATTTTCTTATAAATTCATTAAGATTTAAATATAATTCTGGCCGTATAGCAATTAATAAAATTCTACAGAAAATGAGTTAAATTTCAGTAATTAAAATTTAGAAAGTGATAAATAAAGGAAATTTCAATACAAATTGGGTCAAAACAAGTGAGTTTGATTCGACCCAAGTGCGTATACAAAGGTAAATACCTTTCAGGCATAGGTCGAGCGAGAAATTAGATACCCCTGGAAATAAGTCAGGTGTGGGCTGGTCCTGGTCGCTGCGAAAGAGCACGTCGGTATCAGAGACCATTCTTCTTAAATTTACTTGAATGAAATCGGATCGTTTTACCACAATCTTTACCCACTGTTACAAAACTTCGAAAAAACACACACATACACCTACAGTTATGATGAATTCTCTAATTACGAGTCGAATATGCAAATGAGTATATGAGTATAAAAGTAAATAAATAAATATACTCTTTTAAATATGAATTAGTTGAAAATAATTCATTATTAGACGAAATGTTTGCTTCAGCAATTAGTAAAAAGAAGTAAAAGTTATTCTCTCTAAATTTCAAGTTACTAATTAAATAGTTTACTAACTAAATTAGTGTCGGTTTTGACTAACTTTCAGTTATAAACTACTAATTTTTAGTAGAATTAGTTATTGTTTTTTTGCTTTTGAATTAGTAAATTTTACTAATAAATAGTAATTTCTACTAATCTGTTAGAAAAATTACTAATTCTTTAGAGATTTAAAGGATAAGCATTTATTTATAAAAAAATTAGTATTCAATTTTAAAGGTTTAATTCAATTTTATTTATAAATAATAAGTATTATTAGAAGCATAAGTATTAGAAGAAAAAAGATACACGTCCAGGGCGGGTATAATTATTAACGGATTTGCATTTTAATAGAACCTCCCGGAGAAGGTAAAGCCAAAAAAATGCTCTTCCGTTCTCTCAAAATAGCTGATGACAGACTATCTGTTTACAAAGTAGACTTGAAAATTCTTTCATCGTGGGACAATTTTTTTTAAGAATAAGGGTAAGAATTCAATTCGAAATTTCCTAATTACAGGAACTATGCTTTAGTGCAACTCTTACATATCACAGACAAATTTTAACACCAAAACAGACTCCAAAGCTTTAAGGATTAAAAAAAACCGAACGAAAGATTATTTTTCCCAATAATAATTGGTCACATAATTAATACATAAGTGAATTACAAAATGTTTATAAAAGTAGTAAACGATTGAAGGAAACATCCAATAGAAAACGGTATAAATTTTATAAAATTAATTAAAATATCGAAATACAAAAGAATTGCACTTTGAACAATAAAATAACCCCCTCACTAAAAGAAACGTACTTGCATAATGTATAAACTTTATCTAAACTGGATTGTTCAAACATTTTCTAAAATCGGTTTCTAGGTAATTCTAGATATAGGGGAATTTGGAAAATTTATTAAATTGGAAACGTGTGGGTGGAGAAATTTTCGTAAGAGAGACCCGAGAGTCTGTTTAGTGAATATAACGTGTAACGTGGAATAACACTGAAATAGAAGCCAGGCAACGTTAGTATTCACCGAAAAGAAGATGTAGAGAAAGAGAGGTTATTTTTGGTGAGGTCAGAGGCTGAGGTCAGTCTATCATGCCTGGTCAACCTCCCACAAGTCCTGGAACTGCGCCAGCATCTCGTTTTGCACCCACGCAATTTGACATTCAAGAGTATAGAGGAGCGTATAAAATCACGATATGATGCAAAAAATTTCCTGCGATTCAAAATCTAACCAGGAAGCAAAGTAAATGCCTGTTATTTATTTTACAATTTTTTTTCTCAACTGCGTATAGAAATACAAATCTTAGATTTTGCTATAAAATCTCAAATGCTTTCAAATTCGTTATAAAATTCAAATTATACATCATGTGCTAAAATTCAATATCCATAATTAATATATTGTAGGTAATAAAAATTAGATTTTTGTTCATTCATCACACTATAGAAAATTAAAGAATAAACAGCATCGGAAGTTGAAGTTAGCAAATTTTTTTCAAATTTAAAATTTACTCCACAAAAGAGTTAACTTCGAAAAGAAGTAAAGTATAAGGATTATTGACTGAGTTGCCACAAAACTCAAACATTGTTTCTTCCTGATTTGCAGACAAAATTTTGACTTTTTCCCTGAAATTAAAGAATATTCTAATTCACTCTAAAAATTATTAGATACTAAAAAAATAAACATCAGTAACTTCTTTTGTAAATAAATATTCAATCATTATTATTTTTCCATAGGAATTAAGAGTCTCAAAAATTCCAAATTCAAAAATTTATTCAATAACTTATACAAATAAAAGATGACCCAGTCATTATTAACTTCTGTAAAATTATTTTTTTCCAGAATTTATTCGAAGAATTGTATTAATAATAACTGGAATTCTATGATGAATTTGAATATTTAATTTATGAAAATAATGGAATTATTGCGAAGAAATTTATAAAAAATTAGCAAATAATTGAATTCCGGTGAAATTTTTATTGTTTATGAAAGGTTTGCACAATATTTTTAAAAGTATTTGAATTCTTTTTAGAAAATTTTATTAACATTTTTTAAAGTATTTGAATTATTTTAAAAAGATTTTATAAAAATAGTAAATATTGAAAATTATCGAATTCAGGAAAATTTTTGAAAACAATTGAAACTTTGACAAGGATTTTATTTAAATTCAGTAAATAATTAAATTTCGGAAGAAGAATTTCATTATTTATTAAGATAATTAAAATTTTATCTTGAATTTTAAAATTAATGTATTTTCTTCTAAATTATGTTAATTATTTTCATTAAATTATTACTTTTTAGAATTTTTAACAAAAATTCGGCTAGAAATCAATTATTTTTATTAATTTTCGAAAAATTTCTTTGAGAATTTTCAACTCCATTTGTTTACAATTCAATTTTACAAAATTTCGATTATTCGAAAATTATTCAATTAAATATAAAATAAATAACAAAAGCTTTAAATAATTGCAAAAAATATTTAATTAAACTTTTTCAAAAACATTAATTTTACAGAAATAATTGTTAAAAGTATAAAAGATTCAAATTTTCGTAGATATTACTTTGAAACTTTTTCAAAATTCAATTATTTTTATAATTTCACGCTATAATGCTTTTAGTATTCAATTCTTGGTCCCAATTATTTAAATAACAAAAATATTTTATTCAGTAGTTGAATGTTGTTTAAAGTTGAATTCTTATAATGAAATCTCGAGGAATTCGATCAAAATTATAATAAAATTAATGGAATTCTCAATTCAGCAATGAGTTGGTTATTACTTAAGAAAATAGTTGAGTTCCTAAAAATTATTCTATTATTTATATCGAAAAAATTTGGATTTTTATAATCATTTGTAATTTTTTCCAAATTTAATTTTTTTATTGATTTTAACAAAAATTCTTTTTAAATCAATTATGTTTAATAATATTATAAATACATAAATAATGAAAATTAAAGGTTTTTTAAACTTATAATAATAATTAAAGATGACTGATACATAATTAACATCAGCAAAATTATTTTCATTATTTTAATTCAATTATTATCAATTTTCTAGAATTTATTTAAAGAGTTTTAATAAATTTTTAAGAATAATTAAATTTTTGGAGGAACTTTATTAAAATTGTATTAAAAATAAATGAAATTTTTTGATGAATTTGTGTAGTTATGAAAATAATAGAATCATTGCCAAGAAATTTATCAAATATTTGCAAATAATTGAATTCTGGTGAAATTTTTATTATTTATGAAATATTTGAGTAAAATTTTATTAATATTTTCTAAAAAATTTGAATTCTTTTTAGAAAATTTAATTAAAATAGTCAATATGGAAAATCATTGAATTGAGGAAAATTTTTGAAAATAATTTAATTTCGATGAAGAATTTTATTATTTATAAAGATTATTGGAAGTTTTAGGATAAATCTTTTAAAATTTTAGAGCAAAATTAATTTGAAAATCGTGAAAATGGGTAAAGTGGCGTTTTTATTTTCGATATTATTTCTATTTAAGTAGAGAATTGAAGAAAACGTTAAACAGAAACTAAAAGTTCATCGAAAATTCGTCACATTCCGTAAGTTTTTATTTAATTTTATAATCCCATTTCCCATTACCCAAAATTATTTGTTAATAGAAAATTTTTGTTACTTTTGAATTGAATTTATCTATAAATCTGCAATATTTTTAATAATGAATTAAAAATATAATAAAATTAAAATTAATTTCAGAAAAATTTGAATTATTAAAATTTTTCATAAATCTGAGTTCTTTAAAATTTCTAATTAAATTCATTCGAAATTGAGACTTCATAAAATATCAAATTTAGGGGGTTAACGGACTCGGGAGTTGTGAATGAAATTTTTTGAGTTAAAAATCAACTCCAAAAGAGAGTTAATTTACCAATTCCTTTCACGGTAAATCGTTAGGTATTAAAATAACACCAAAAAGGATTAAAATAACCCAATTTAGTGTTATTTTAATCCATTTTGGTGTTATTTTAATACCTAACGATTTACCGTGTTCATATTTATTCCTTGGGGAGTCAACATAGGGGTGTAAAGTTTTAACTCTCTTTATCCAACTCCCTCAGTGCGACTTTTATAGAATTAAGAGTCAAACAAAAAAGTCACAAAAATTCAGTATTTTTTTAAGGTCTAAAAATTTAATTCTTTGCAGTGATTTCAATGAAAAATCCTGACTCTTCCCTGATTTCCTCGGCCAATTCAATTTCTCTGACTTTCTCTGAATTCTCTGATCTACGTTAATGCAAAAAAAGAAGTAAAATTTAAAAATTCTAAATTTTATTCCATTTCTCTTAATTTTTATGAATTTAACGACTTATGGAATCCTAATAAGAATTTAAATTTTACTCCTTCCAAAGTGAAGCAACTTAAGAAGATGACTTTTTCCGCACATAAGGAAGCAAATAAGGGGGAATATAATTTTTGTTGTGATTGTGTACGTATTATGTTGGCTTAAAGCCAAAATAGGGTGGCGTAGGTGATTTCAGGAGATGACCCGAACTCAGTTTTGGAAAGCTCGACCTCGCCCCTCTTTCTTCCTTTAATCTTAAAATAACGCGACCGTCTTGTTTCTCCGATTTCACGATCCGTGATTGCCCATTTTCCGCACTAGAGCCAAGCGCAATCTTGATCTCATAAAATTTTGCGATTGCAATTTTCTCGAAAGCAATCGTACAAACTATCACAGTGGAAAAATAATAATTCTTACTTTCAACACACTTTCGACTAAAACCATTTTCATACATCACAATCATCTTGTTTGACTGAACATTTGAGTTATTATCTCTCCAAATTTGAATTAGTAGAAGGTTATTAATAAAAATACGAAAAGCTGTCCATCAAATAATTTAGTAATAGTTTTACCAACAATTATTAAAAGTATTTTAGGTATTGATAGTCGATTTTAACTAATCCCTTCAGTCACGTAAGTGATTAGCAATTAGTGAAATTCTGCTAAAAAAATAGTAAAGTTTTACTGACAATTAGTAATCTTCTACTAATTAAAATGGGGAAAAGTCGTTCATGAAAACTACTAATAATTGATAAAATTTTACCATTTTTTAATAGAATTCTACTTATTTAGTTTTAGAAAGTATTGTAAGCCCTAGTTTAAATCTCTAAATTTCCTTCCCCAAATTGTAAAACTGTTATTTTTAATTTAATACTGATTTTCTTTCCTTGTATTATTTCATTTACAAATAAGAAATAAAAAAAATTCACACTGAAACGTGTTAAATTATAAATATCGAATTAGAAACGATAGAGAACAATATAAGGATCCAATGTAAGGCAGAATCAATACAAATTGATTTGCTGATGTATAGAAGCGATCGACACATTGCCCATAATGTTGAGGTTAAACGGCGATCTGATAAACTGATACTGGTAGAAGGGATAAACATGATTCAATTTTCAATATTTTCTCTGCTACAGTTTGATATCAATTTATTGTAACACGCGCCTATACGGAGAGGTTCAGCTCTTCATGGAACAGATTAGAAAATATTGAAAACAATCTTATTCAATTTTACCTTCTTCAAGTTCACAACGTTTCTAATCAACGATTTTAGAAGATAAAATACTTTTCCTGTTAACATTTTTTAGAAAATTT
The DNA here is from genome assembly GCA_032873175.1 of Leptopilina drosophilae. Taxonomy (NCBI): domain Eukaryota; kingdom Metazoa; phylum Arthropoda; class Insecta; order Hymenoptera; family Figitidae; genus Leptopilina; species Leptopilina drosophilae. The sequence goes on from CM065480.1 coordinate 10,364,294, forward strand.
TATTTTTAGAATTTCTTACATATACTTTCTAGTTCAATAATTTAAAAGATAAAAAAGTAAAATAAATACACGGTCTAAGTCTGAATTAGTCAATGGTACTGATTAAATTTTAGTCAAAAATTCAAATATAAGATAGGAATATATAAGAATATTATTACTCCGAATTTCTTCTAAATTATTTTCATTATTCCCATTTAATTATTTTTCCCCGAATTTTTAATTAGAATTCTTCTTTAAATCAAGTATTTTTAATAATTATTGAAATTTTTATTTTTTAATTTACAATCTATCTGTTCAAAATTTAAAAATTCTTTAGTTAAATATAAATTCAGATTTTTAAAGGTTTGAATTTAAAAACTTTTCAAAATTCAATTCTTTCTAAAAATCCATGCTATAATGCATTTAATAATATTAAATTATGATGTAAAATTTTAACCGAAATTCGTTTTTAAATCAATTTTTTTTTAGAAAATTCTACAAGAATTGATTTACTTAAATACAAAAATAAATAATATATTCATCTTTAAAACTGAATCAGTGAAATTTGACTGGTGACTTTATTGTCGCAATTTGAATTAGTAAAAATGTACTGAAGATCAATTAAAATTAAAAATGATTGAAATTTCAGACAGTTATTTTATTGTTTCAGTTATTGTTTAATTGATCAATCAGTAAAAAATGACATTTTACTGATTGGACAATTAAGAAATAACGGAAATTTTCAATATAAGTAACAGAATTGTTCAGTAAATTTTTAATTATAAAATCAGTGAAAAATGACTGATATTTTAGTAATTTTTAACTGATTTTCAGTGAAATACCACTGATTCAAATCGCGAGAATAGAGTCACTGATTTACAGTCAAATTTTACTGATCATCAATGGAAATTCACTGATTCAGATTTAGGGAGCAATAATAGAATGTTTCTTAAAATTTAATTTTTACGAAGAATTTTATTAACAACTTTTGAAGAAAATTAATTTCTTTTGAAAAATCAAATTAAAATTTTGCTGAAATTTATAATATTTAAGAATTTTATACCAATTTTTGATAATAATATTGAAAACTTTTTGAAGAATTTTATTTCAATTTTATTAAATAATTGAATAATTTCATTTTTTAAAGAATTTATTTAAAATTGTATTAAAACTTTTTGAAATTCTGCGATGAAAATAATTGAATTACTAAATAAAATTTTATTAATAATAAAAATAATTTAACGTTTTCATAGAATTATATCAACAATTTTTTAATTAATTAATTTTTGTAATAAATTTTATAAAAATATTAAATATTAAAACTAGCAAATGATACGCGCGCTAGCGCGCGGAACGTAGTATTTAATTTGATACTGTTATACAAATTACAAAATTTTTTATTAACAAACATAAATTTTTTAAATAATTTCATAATCAAAATTTTAAAAAAATCACTTTTTAAATACAAAATGATTTATTACTGTTCATATTGTCAAAAATTTTATTGAAATTTCACGAAAGAATTTCAATATTTCCTAAAATTTTAAAAAAACTTTCTAAATAAAAATAATTAAATTATTTTAAATAGTAAAATTTTTCGCAAGAATTCAATTATTTTTAATACAATTTTAAAAAATTCTTCTCCATAAAATTTTAATTATTTTTAAAATGTTTAATTAAAATTATTAAAGGAACTCCATTATTTGACAAAAAAATCAAAGAAATTCTGCAAAAAGAATTTAATTAGAATTTTTAAAAATTTAAACCAAATTCTCCGCGAGATTTAAGTTATTTTCCTAAATAATGGAATTTTGTGAAGGAATTCTATTATTATTAAATTTTTTGATAAAATTTTTTGCAATAATTCGATGATTTTCAATACATTAATTAAAAAAATTTAAATATTTGAAAAGAAAAATTACAAAAAAGTTAAGAAACAAAAATCAAACAGCAACTATAACAATTATGATTACGAATTAAAATTACAATTTATATTCTCATTCATTATAAATTAAACAATAATCTTTGTCAACTATTAAAAGAATACAATTGATAGTTAATTAAAGATATACAATTTTTATTCTTAATTATTTTCAGTATCAAATTTAAAAAAGAAATTACAGAAAAAAAGTTAATTTAGCCAAAACATTTATCATCTATCTTTAAAAAAATTAAATTTTTATTAAAGATTATGTTTAAAAAATTAAGAAATTATTCCAGTTTTTTCATCTTTTTTTAATAACATTTAACATTTTGTTAAATAATTTTCAAATTTTGTTAGAAATAAATAAAAGAAATTATAGAAATTCGATTTGTCCGACAAAATGTTTTTGACAACACTTTATATTGTTTAATAGAAAAGAATGAAAGAAATGTTCATGATTTTGATTTGCTACCAGCACCTGCTTGATTTTAGAAATTAAATTTAAATGTTAAATATTTTTTGTTTTAAATCCAATATCGAATTTTCAAAAATTAAGTAGGACTGGTAACTGGATGCAAGTTTCAGTTTCATAAAAATACTTAACTTTTAAAATTCTATTTCTAAAGTTAATTTATTATTAAAAAATACTAAATAATTAATTCTTATTATCTATTAATCAATACTGATTAAAAATATAATATTTTGATTTTGTTAAAAAAATTTTGATAATAAATTGAAATTATGCAAAAAAATACTACAAATTTTGTAAAAACAATATGATTTTCAAAATTAATTACAAAATGAAAGTTTAAAAAAATGGTGATGGAGAAATATAAATAGTTTAAATTACTTTATTTTTTCTTCGTTTTTAAATACAGAAAAAGAAATTATGCAAATTTTTTCATTAATTTCTAGATTAAACTTAAAATAAATTGATTTTTAGAAAGTTAAAAAATTAAATCTTATTAAAGAAATTCTTCAAATGAAATTAAATATTTTGTTCTTTAATAAAAAAATGTGAATTGTGAATAGACATGATTATTATATGAGAAAGTACACAAGCATTTTTTTAGCTAATACATAAAAAAAGAAAAATTGTAATTATTAAATACACAAATTCTTCCTACACATTTTTTGTTATTAATTTAAAATAGAAAAAACATTATTGTTAAAAATTGTAATTAAAAACGAAAATTTCATAACTTTTTATTTCAAAAGAAACTAATAATTTTTAAAATATAAACAAAAAATAATTATAAAATTTCTAAATCAACATTATGAAAATTTCTTACCTTATTTTATAAAAGCAATATCTATTAACCTTTTCTCTAAATAAACAATAAAAATTGATATTGACAAATCGAAAAACCAAAGTGTTTTGAAAAAGAAAAAAAAACAAAAGCATATACAAAAACTAACTTCATACTGCGAACAGAATGAATGAAAACCCACAGACTTTAATATAGTTAATAACTGAATTGCAAAAAACTTTTGAAAATAATTGAAATTTTGCAAAGAATTTTATTCAAATTTTTGAAAATAATTGAATTTTTGGCAAAAAAATTTGCTATTTATAAAGATAATTTATAATTCTTGACACGAGATATTAAAAATGATTGGATTATTTTGCAGAATTATTAAAAATTTTTTTTTAATTATTGATTTTTTGCAACTAATTAAAAGTTATTTGTGGAAATAATTGAATTGTTGCAACGAATTTTACTGAATAATTTAAAGATTTTTAAAATTGAATATTATAGAATTGCGAAAAACTTTTGAAAATAATTCAAATTTTGCAAAGAATTTTATTTAAAAGTTTGAAAACAATTGAATTTTTGGAGAAAATTTTTGCTATTTAAAAAGGATAATTGGATTCTTGACGTATTATTGGTTAAAATCTTGGAAAATAATTGAATTTGAACGAAGAAATTTATTATTTTCGAAAATAATTAAATTTTTCGATGAATATTGTTATTTATGAAAATAATTGAATTTTGCAAAGAATTTTATTAAAATTCCTGAAAGTAATAGAATTTTTGAGAAGAATTTTGTTATTTATCAAAATAATTGCGTTAAAACTTTTGAAATATTTAATTATTGTTAAAAAATTCATGCTTGTCAGAAATAGAAAAAAATTTAGATTTTATATTATAACTCGTTGTGACTAAGTGTCAAACAGAAAAAACACCAAAAATTTAGAATTTTGATATGAATTCTAAAAATTGAATTTTTTCTAATATTGTCTGACCTGTGGCAACCCTGAAATTCAAATTTGAAATTCTGAAATTCAAAAGTCTCAGAACTCCAGGTGACTAAAAATGGAAAAGTGTCATTTTCAAAACTTAATACCCAAAAAAATAGTTTATGACGCTACTTTTTAGTAATATTTATTAATCTTTAGCCACAAGATGTCAGATTTAAAGAGGTGAACTCAGTTTCAGACTTGGTTTTTTCCGCATAATTTTTTTCCGTTGATCTCCCCCCTCCGAGTAAGCCCTGTCTCCCACTCTTTCAGATTGACTCCAAGTCATAAAACCCACGCGCACTCTACGAGAGGTAAAAAGGGAAGAAATCTGATGGTTACAGTTTTAAGAAAAAAAGTTGCTGCTGTTGCAGCTACTGCAAGTATTTTCTCTCTGATATCATGCGTTTATGTCGCGGTTAAAATACCAAACGACAGGAAACGTATATCATCATTTTTGCCGTAATGGCGCATATACATATACATATATGTATAAAACATTAAGGAGGTGTTCCTAACCTTACCCTTGTTTCAAAATTCTATAAATTTTTTCCAAGCAACATGTAAAACTAGTCAGAAAATTTCAGCTATTTTTATTCACTTATTTCGTCTAGACGTAAACATTGGTAACTTTAGATTTCATATTTTCTTTTTTTGTGAGAATAAAAATTTGAGAAAAATTTTGATAATTTCTTTACTTTTGGAGTAATAAAAATTTGAGAAAAAAGTTATATTTTTTCTTTTTGGGGGGAAAAAAATTTGAGAAAAGTAAATAAGGTTCTTTAAATTCTGTCGATAGTGAACGGATTCGCAGAGGTAATAGAGAGTACCCTTTCGATTCTTTAGTACATTCCTTTTATTCTGGTGCCGTTAATTGCGGTGAACTTCTTTGAACCTAGCCGAAGTATATACAAAACCTCGCCGCCGCCACCACCACTATAACTCTACATACAAGTTGCAAATATGCGTTCACATTGAGATCGCGCAGCTCTATTAAATAAATGTACAGCAAAGAAATAAGAGAAACAAAATTGCACAACAACATCCACTCCTTAATACCGCACAAGAAATTTTAATATCTATTTATCCACCAAACATACATGTCCCTGAAGTTAGCATCGACCTTCAGCGTCAAAAATTATTTTTCCCAAATTTTAGTAATGAAAATGCCACTAATTTTACTTCACTTAGATTTCTGAAAGTTTACAGTCAACTATTTGAATATCATGGGGCTAAAGTTTTGAACGTTCAAATGAACGAAATTTTTTTCACTGTAAATGTTTTTGAAAATTACTATCGCAAAAAGTAAAATAATTAAAATTGAACAATATTTAGTTTAGCAAATTTAATTTGTTTCAATCTAAAAAATAATTTTTTTGTGAATTAAATATAAATTAGAAGTAAAAAAATATTGTCATTCATTAGAATGTTGAAAACTTTAAGAACACTGGATATCAGATATTTTTTTATGTTTAATGTCGACACTAACTTTAGAGATCTTCTGCATCTTGAACAAAACAATTCATATTAAATGTAAATTAACCCTCCTACAGTTTTACCATTTTTCAATTTTGCAGGAAATAAATTTATAATTTTGTTAAAATTAATTTCGACTATTTCATTTTTACTTTGATATTAAATACAACTATTTAGCTTCAAGTTACACTGACAATTTATTTATATGACTCGCGAATTAAATTTTTTTAAATAAATAAATAAAAGATACACTCCGAGTATACTCTGGTTAAACCGTAGGAAGGTTAATGTCTAAAATCTGAACGAATTTGTGACGCACCGCGAAGAAAGGTATACCTAAGGAGCAAGAAATTAATTTAAATTATTATCTAAAGTTAGCGCTGACGCTGAGCGTCAAACTAAATTTTCTCTCTTTACGAAACTGAAAAAAACCATTTTTTTATGGTCTCTGGGTTCATGCTAGTGAAAGTAATAAAAAATACAGACTTTACGGATTAAAAATTATACACCATTTACAAACCAATGATAAAAAAAATAACCATTCCGAGTCAAATAAAAGAACATTTTACTTGAAACTATAAATAAAACTTTTGTTTTTCTCTGATTGCAAACAAAATTTTGATTTTTTCCCTGACATTAAAGAATATTCTGATTCTCTCTAAAAATGATTAGATATTAAAAAAAGAAAACAGCAATAACTTCTTGTTGAGATAAATATTGTTTCATTATATTATTTATCCATAGGAATTACGATTTTCAAAAATTTCAAGTTAAAAACTTTTAAATTCAATAACTTATAAAAATTAAAGATGATCGAGTCATTACTAACATTTACAAAATTAGTTTTTTTATCATTTCAATTCAATTCTTATTTTCTAGAATTCTTTCGAAGAATTTTAATAAAATTTTTAATAATAATTACATATTTAAATTAATGTAATCTAATCTTCATATTTAAAGGATTTTCATTAAAATTATATTAAATAATAATTGAATAATAATTTAATTACTGTGGAATTTTTATTAATTTCGAAATGTTTGCGTAAAATTTTATTAACAATTTTGAAAGTATTTATATTATTATTAGAAAATTTTATTAAAATACTAAAGACTGAAAATTGAGGAAAATTTTTGAAAATAATTGGAATTTTGCCAAAAATTTTATTAAAATTTCTGTAAATAATTAAATTTTGGGAGAAGAATTTCATTATTTGTAAAGATAATAATCAAAATTTTATCTCGAATTTTTAAAATTACTGTAATTTTTTCTAAATTATTTTCATTACTTTAATTCAATTATTATTTTCTAGAATATTTAACTAAAATTCTTCTATAAATGAATTATTTTTATTAATTTTCGAAAAATCTCTTTGAAATTTTTCAACTCCATTTGTTAAAAATTAAATTTTACGAAATATCGATTATTCGGAAATTATTCAATTAAATACAAAATAGAAAATAAAAGCTTTAAATAATTGCGAAAAATATTCAATTAAACTTTTTCAAAAACATTTATTTTTCAGAATTAATAGTTAAAAGTATGAAAGATTCCAATTTTCGTAGATTTTAATTAAAAACCTTTTCAAATTTCAATTATTTAAAAAAAATTACTCTATAATTCTTTTGATGATCAATTATTAGCTACAATTTTAACTAAAGTTTTTTTTTAAATAAATTTTTATTAAAAAATTCTACGACGATTCAATTATTTAAATAAAAAAAATTTATTCAGTAATTAAATGTTCTTTAAAAATGAATTCTTATAAAAAAATCTGAAAAGTATGAATTAGATTAAAATTGTATTAAAATTAATTAAATTCTGCAATGAGTTTTATAATTATTTAAAAATATGATTGAGTTCCTAAAAATTATACTATTATTTATAAATTTAATTCAATTGAAGTTTTATAATCACTTGTAATTTCGTAAAAATGTTATTCTTGTATTGATTTCAAGAAAAATTTTTCTTTAAATTAATTATGTTTAATAATACTATAAATACATAAATAATGAAATTTGAAGGTTTCTTAAAATTATATTCTCTTAAACAATTTTACCAACAAATTTTTAAATAATTGAATTTCTTCGCCGAAATTAAATAAAGTTTTTAAGAATAATTACATTTTTCATGAAATTCGATTAAAATTGCATTAAAAATAATTTAAATTCCCAGATAAATTGTATTTTTTATCAAAATATTTGAATTCCTTAAAAGTTATATTATTTATGAAAATAATTGAATTATTGTGAAGAAATTTATAAAAAAGTTTGTGATTTCCTGTGAAATTATTATTGCATTTATGAGAATAATAAAATGCTTGCGTAGAGAAAAAGTTTTGAAAACAATCGTTTTCACTAGAATTTTTTTTTATTTGAACATAATTGTATTTTGCGAACAATTTTTAACTTTTGAAAATAATTTAATCTCTACAATCAATTGTAACTTTTCCAAAATTCAATTTTTTTCAATAACCAAGAAAAATTTTAGGTCATGTTTGTTATGTTTGAAATAAAAATACAAAAAAACCTACTTTTAGAATATAATTCACTCATATTTAAGACATTATTGAATCTAAAATAATTAAAAAAAACTGACTTCAGTGGGATCTGTTAATTTAGAGATTTATCTGTTGTTTTAGGGATCTGTTGATCCCTAAAGTTCAAAAAGTGCTCTAAATTTATTTTCAACTCGAAAGGTGAATGAAAGAACTAAAATTAATGCCATTTTCATGTCTAAAAACACAAAAAAGCAGTTCTAGACACTAACCTCCTCAGAGTGGTAATTAAAGAGAAACTATTAATTAAGATAAAAATAACAGAAACATAACCTTAAAAGAGATTTGCATCTTAGGTACCTCTATAATCGGAGCGCGTCACATATGAATGAATATCGAGACATATATATAAGAGCAAAATATCCCCCTTATACGAACGCCCTAACAAATTTTATATGCCTTACAAGAAATTCAGATCAGTGGAAGCAAAAAGCATCATCGGGACCTGAGCTATTTTCTTAAACGTCTTAAATTCCAACTAATAATTGAGCAGCTGAATGGATGGGCGGGGAAGCAGGAATTATGCAAATCGCGTTAAATCGAGATCGTATCCTGAGGCCGCGACAAGGAAGGAAAAGGATGATGAAGAAAACGAAGGAACAACCAAAAGACGAAAAAAAAGAGCAGAAGTGGAGCCAGGAAAAAGGAGACGAATGATCAAGTAAAAAAGAAGGAGAGACAAGAAGTGAAGTTAAGTGCAACCATAGAGACGAGAAACTTGCCCCTGCATTGTGATTGCTGTTGCTGCAGTACTTATACTCAGTGAAGCAGTCTGACCACGAAACAACCGAGCCAAAGCCTCGTCTTAAAACCCCTCTCATACCTGTCCCGAAGAATCAACAGGTTGCTCGACCTCCACCTGCCTCTCTCATTTGCGGGCCACTGCATGAAGCACCACACCTCCTTTCGTATGCTTTTGTAATGTCGTTAGTTCAGACTACCGAGATGAACTGTTTGGCTTCGAAGCCAACCAAAAAAAAACAACAACAAAAAATAATAAAATACTCGAAAAAAAAATTGTCGATGAATGCCATGCACGCACTTGCTCCTGTCGCCTCGAACTCTGTCTCGATATATCCAGAGAGTTAAGATAAATAGGCGCGCACAGCCTCACCAAAGATCTTGGTTTCGAAATGGTTTTCGTGGCTGGTTGCATTTAGGCTTTTTTTGTATCACATTTCACGCAATCTTGGCACACGGTTTTAAATCGATAATATTTGTTCTGCAGTGACAAACATTAGAAGATTATTTTCAACAAACTTTGCTTAACCCTCCGTCACACACGTTGGAAAAAATTACGACTTTACACAGATTTAGAGGGAATCCCTCACTACATTGTAAAATAAGCGACATTACAACATAAACAAAGGAATCAACAAAAATTTAATTTTAACACAAACTTACAAATATGTAGTAAATTATTCTAAATTATAAAATTAATAAAATTATTTTTCGGTCTCAAAAATAATAATTAATTACACCAATGCACATCTTCGAAGAAATTACACTTTACATGTAAAAATAATGTTACATTAACAAATAAGCAAAAAAATCATAAAATAGTTTATTTTAATTATATTTATAATATAATTTTGCCATTAACCAACAGTGGAACAAAAAATATTTTGAAAACTTGATTTTTTTATTCAACATAACCTCACTTTTTCGAGTTTTCTCTAGCTTTGAGGCTTCATAATTAAATATTAATTATGTTTAAACTAAATGTTTTTTTACAAAAGTGTTGAGGAGTAAATTGTCGAAAGGTATAGAAACTGATTTTATTTTGCAATGAGGAAAACAAAAGTTATTTTAAAAATACTGAAACCGTAGAGGGAATCCCTCCCTAGGTGTGTGACGGAGGGTTAAAAACTGTCTCTGAATTTCACAAGAAAAAACTTAGTCTCAAAATCAGTAGTGTACGGTACTCAAAATGAGTTGCAACAAAAATGACAATCCTTGTCTCATTTTGAGCTTACATAAAAATTACTCATAATGAGACCAATCATATTCATTATGAGTATAAAAGATACCTGTAAATTTTCACCAAATAGTGAATAACCCAATAAAAAAAAAAGAAAGTATATTAATTACCTGTGTTTAAATGACATATCAGATGTTATGTAATAATGATTTCACATATGTTTTGCTACAGTTCTTCAATAAAGGCAATCAAATTTTTAGGTTATAAATGTTTGTTGACATACCAGTAGTGCCAAACTGATTTCACACAACTTATTGCAATTAATAGCGCCACTGTCAAGTGGCTATAATATGGCGCTAAAATGTTTTTTCTGTGTTAGCGTCGACGCTAAACGTTACATAAAGTTTTTCTTTAACAAAAATCAAAAACTGACACTTAATAAACTTTTATAACCATCTTTTCAAAGATTTTGAGATCAAATCATTAAATGGAGAGTTTAATAAATCCTGGTGAATGGAAATTGTAAAATTAGTGCTATTTTTGTCACTGAAAAACAAAGATGGCTACGAAACTAGATAAAAACGAAAAAATAATTTAGTTTTAGTGCAGGAATCAAAATTAAAAGGTCCCTGAATTAAGTTTCCGTGCTAACAACAAAACTAAAAATGTGTTATTCAAAACTAAAACGAAACTAAAGTCGCGGAGCCATCCTTGCTTAAAACACGAAAAACAATGTTTGACACTAGCTTTGACGAAGCTAAAAGTTGATAAAACGCAAACTTCACATTCGATAATTAATTTTAAAAAAGTAGTTTTTAAACTAAAAAAAGTAAAAAAGTAGTAATCGAAAAATTAAACTTGACGACCAAAAAACTCATTTTAGAAACTTTACAAAACTGACAAAAATTCATTTCTATATTTTTTATATTCAAGACTTTTTTCTAATTTTTAATAAAAATATTTACTTCTCTCTTATCTTGCTAATGAATTGATTTTTTGCAACGAATTCCATTATTCATGAAAGAATTTAAATATTTATAAAAATAATTTAATTCTTGTGAAGAATTTTATAAAAAATTTTAAATAATTGATTTCTTTCGACTAATTTTTTGCAGATTCTAATTTAAATAATTCCCGAGAAATGTTGATTAATCATAAAAAGAATTCAATTTTGACGAAGATTTTTATAAATAATTTGTTAAATAATTGAATTCTGTTTGGAAATTTTATGACAATAGTAGATATTAAAAATTATATAATTGCGAAAAATTTTTTAAAATAATTAAGTTTTACAAAGAATCCTATTAAAATTTTTGACAATAATTGATTGAAAAGGTAATAAATTTTTTTTGTACTTTATTAATTTTTTTTTTTTTTAAATTGAGATTCTAAAAAATGTTACATTATTTACAAATGTAATTGAATTCTTGTAAACGATTTTATTAGAATTTTTAAAAATAATTTAATTTCTAAGAACAAATATATTAATTTTAAAAATAATTAAATTCTTGTGACGAAAATTGTTATTTATGAAAATAATTATTGAATTTGGTAATGAATTATATTAAAATGTGGCAAAATAATTGAATTTTTGGCAATCATTCTGTTATTTATCGACATATAATTGAATTCTTTCCAAGAATTATTTATGTTAATAATTAAATTTTTTCAAAGAATTTTTGGTTGTAAATAATTGAATTCTTTGAAAAATTTTTATTAAAATCTAAATGAATAATAATTGAATTACTTCAAAAGAAATTCCATTAGAATTATATTATTTAAAATAATTGATTTATTTCGAACAATTTTATTCAAATATTTGAAAATAATTGAATTCCCGTTAAAATATTTTTTGTAAATTTTAGTATTTTTGAAAATACATCCAGATAATTTTTAAAAAATATTTTTTAAATAAATGTTTTTTTCGAGGAATTGAAATTAAATTTTTAGAATAATTACATTTTTCGAGCAATTTCTGCAAAATTGTATTAAATATAATTATTTTTAATTATAAATGAATTTTCAATTAGAATTGAAATCATACGATAAATTTTATTATTTATGAAAATAATGGAATTATTGTTAAAAATTTTATAAAAAAGTTTGAAAAGAATTGAATTTCTTTGAAAAATTATGTTATTTTTGAAAATAATTGTATTCTTCATAAGAACATTATTGACATTACTTCAAAGATTTAATTTTTTTGAAACATAATAATAGATATTTTGGTGATTTTATTTTAAATAAAATTTTACGATTAATTGATTTAAATTATTGATTTTTCCCAATTTTTTTAAATGCTATTTTAAATTACTTGAATTCCTGTCAAAGTTGATTATTTATGAAAACAATTGAATTTCGGATGAATTTTATCAATTGTTTTCTTTTTAAATAATTGAATTCTTTTACGAAATTTTATGAATATGCTAAATATTGAAAATAATTGAATTTCGAATATTTTTTGAAAATAATTGAATGTGTTTAAAGAATTTGATTATAATTTTTGAGAATATTTGACTGATTTCTACAATTTAATTTAGTGGAAATTGTCAAAAAATAGTAACAGAATTAGTAGCTTTTAGTGGCTGCAATCTAAAAAAAACCAAAAAGTAGCATAACATTAAAAAAAAGTAGTAAATAGCAAGTTTTAGCAGATGAGTGCGAAGCCTTAATTTAATTCTAGTGATATCTCTGAAGTTAGCGTCGACGCTGACTATTCAAAATAATTTTTTTTTTTGCTAAATCGAACAATTTTAATAACGTCATAACTGTTTCATAGGTTTCAAGTTAGAAAAAATTCCCTAAACATATTTTTAGTTACAAAAATTTTTGAAAAAAGTAAAATTAGTGACATTTACATCTTCAAAAAATTCAAATATAAATTTTGCGACTTTGAGCGTCGATTCTACCTTCTGGGACATATAGACGCTAGACATCAAAGAAAGTCCTTTCTCCAAAAATACGAGAAATCTAAATTTTACCTCAAGCCTGTTTTCAAAGATTTAGAATTCAAATCATTAAATGGAATGTTTCAAAAATTGAGGGGAACAATAAGAAAATTGGAAAAGTTACTTTTTTATCACTAGAAACTAGAAAAAAAAATTTTTTTGAATCTTTGCGTCGAAGAGACCTTTCAACAGGGTCATAAACTTTTTCTAGTTTTGAGATCGAAATAGCACTAATTTTACTATCTAACAATCTCTTCCTTTTAGTATTTAGGGAGCGTTCACAAATGATGTCACGCTTTTGGGGGTAGGGGGGGGGTCTCTCCTAAACATGACACAATGTATTTTTCTTATGTGAAATTGCAAAAATTACGTGACAGGGGGGGGGGGTCGAAAATCTCCTAAAATTGCGTGACATCATTTGTGAACGCTCCCTTAAACCCCAAAAATGGATTTTGACACTTAGCGTCGACGCCAACTTCAGGGATCTTTCAACAGGTCCCCGAGGCTGGTTTCGACGCTTAGCGTCGATAAATGTCACTAATTCCACCTCTTTCAATCGATTAGTCATTTAAAAAAATGTTAAGAATAAAAAAGTTCTTTCATTCTTTTCAGTTTCAAGAAAAAATGTTTTTCGACGCTAATACCTTCAGAGACCCAATTATTGTTTAAGAAAATAAGCAAATCTGAAATAGTGCAATGTTGTCCGCGAATTAAATTTAAAACCACTAAATAGATAGTAAAATAATACTAAAATTTTACTAAAAATTAGTTAAAATATTTACTGATTTAAATTAACGTGTGTGAGATTTTACAAATTCAGATTTAATAAGAGCGTTTTTTATGCAAAATATAAAAAATAAAAATAGTTTCTCTTCTAAATCGTGGAGTATAAACGTGAACTTCACCAACATTGACAAACAGTACAGAAACGTGCGCAAAGCACAAGACAAAATACGACAGGAAATACCCACGGAGTTTTATTTTACTTCCTGTGAAACCACTATTTTAATTATATACTATTTTTACGAAAATGTCACTTACTTGAATGCTACTTCGTTACAAGGCAATCTTCGTCCTCTCACATCACAACAATTTAATAACAACACCACAACATTAATTCAAACAAAACGAACCAAAATACACTATTTTTAAAGAAACAATCAACTTCTTCACATCACTAACGACGAGAATTTATTTTTATACACAAATCGAATGTAATAGAAATAGTAGAATAAACACGAATCACAAACTTTTTGATTTGTAAATTATATCCACGAATGTAAATTTCACAAATTTCACAAATTTCACGAATTTCACGAATGGAAAAAAAATGAAAAATTTTCCTGGAAAACGTATCGTTGATACGCTTCAACGATTAAAACTGTCTTAGTTCAAGTCGTGGGTGAAAACGAGCAACATCGAGGTGTTTATTCCTCGATAGTGTCACTATATTTAAGTGGATCCACGTGCTTCGTGCGCACGCATATTCCTATACTAGAGTAAATCTGTCTGCTACAATTTCGAAAATTATTCAACTATGAAGTATTAGAATTTTCAATTTTCGTTTGAAATCGAGCTCTCTAAATCTGAATTAGTAGAATTCTATAACTAACAAATAGAAAAACTTTACTAATTGTTGTTAGTTTTTTTGGACAACTTTTCCTCTTTTGAATTAGTAGAATATTACTGCGTATTAGTAAAATTTTACCAATTGTTTAGTATAATCTCACTACTTGCTAGTTTTCTAATAATTCATAATCGAGTGATAAAACCATTATTCTAAATAAAATTATTCTATAAAACCATTACAAGAATATTTTTACTGTAACTTATATTCAAAATTACTTTCATCATTTCAATTATATTATTATTTTCTATAATTTTTAACTAATATTCTACTTATTAATCAATATTTTTAATAATTTCTGAAAAAATTCTTTAAGAATTGTCAAATCTATTTGTTTACGATTCAATTTTTCCGAAATTTCGATTATTCATGAGCCACAATAAGTGATAACGGCCATTTGAAAAATCTTTGTCTCCAATTTTCAAGAGCTTTTTAGAAGATAAAAGAGTACACTTTTCTCCGGGAAAAAATTTTGGAAGTGATCAGATGATAAAGTTTTTGAACATTTTATTTTCGTTTTCCTATTATTTTAAAACGAATAAAGATAATCAATTGAAATTTTTTTTATTTAAAGCCTAAAATTTACACTTTGAAAACAAAATAAAGCGATTGATAAACAATGAAAGTTTATAATTATTGTTAACAATTCTTTTAAACAATTGCAAATTGAAGTATGTTTCAATAAATACATAGTAATTTAATCTTTGTAAAATATTGAGAACATTCTTTAATTTGCAAATTTAAAAAAATTGTTAATTAATAAATAACTTGAAAATTGTAGACAAAAGTTTTTCAAGTGGCCGGTTTTACTTATTTTGGCTCTCGTGAATTCTTCAATTAAATATCTAATAAAAAAAACTTTAAGAAATTTAAGAAAAAATTCAATGGGAACGTTCGCAAATGTATTTTTAACATGCGAAATTTTATGAAATTGCATGACAGTAGGAAAGGGGGGAGAGGGTATGAAAATCTCAAAAAATTAAATTACATCATTTTTAATCGCTCCAAATTAAACTTTTCAAAGATGTTAATACATTAAGATTTTAATTTGAAACCTATTCAAAATTTAATTATTTCTAGAAATTTTCGCTATATACTGCATTTTAATATTCAATTATTATCTAAAATTGTAACTAAAATTCAATTTTTATTAGAAAATTATACGAGAATTCAAATAGTATTTAAGTACAAGAATAAATGGTTCATTGAATAATTGAATATTCCTTAAAATTTAATTATCACAAAGAATTTTATAACCAAATTTTTAAATAATTTAATATTCTTCCAACGAATTTTAATAAAATTAATTATGAAAGCAATTAAATTTTTGCGAAGATATTTGTAAAAAGTTTGTACATATATAACTCAATTTCATGTGAATTTTTTATTATTTATGAAAATAATTAATTGCTTAAGTATAATTTAATTAAATTTTTTGTTTTAATTCTTCTTTTGAAAAATTGTACTAAAATAATAAGTATTAAAAATGATTGAAATGTTGAAAAGTTTTGAACATAATTGTGATTTTTCAGCTGATTCAAATTAAAAAAAATATAATTAAATTTCTGCAAAGAATTTGATTACATTGGAAATAATTGAATGTCTGCAATCATTTGAAACTTCTTCAAAATTCAATTTTTTTTAGTTTTTTAAATTAAGTTTATAATTGCTTTTTATAAATAAAAGAATCAAAAAAAGAATTGTTTTTCAGTTAAAATTCATGTAGTATTTTCATATGCGTTAATTGAGCTCCCGGATCAAAAAACTCGATTTGCGTTCGGACAGAGAATTTTCACTTCAGTCAAGCCGCCATGAAAAAATAAAAGAAAATAAAATATAAAAATTTTCAAAAACATACCTTTGTAGATAATGAAAATGCACAACTCTTTTTTTCAAATTATTTTTTTGAATCTGAATATTTTAGATAATTTAAGCCATCCCAAACGTCAAATCGAGTTTTTGGATCCGTGAGCTCAATTTTTAAGAATTTCTTTTGGAAACTTTTATTAAAATAGTTAGATATTAAAAATCATTAAAAATGAGGAAACTTTTTGAAAATAATTAAAATTTTGACAAGAATTATTGTTTTTATTATTATTTTTATTTGTAATGACAATAATTGGGATTTCGTCGAGTTTTTTTGTAAATTTTGAATATAATTGATTTTTGAGATAAAAATTTTATTACTTTTGAAAATAATTGAATTTCTGCAATCATTTGTAAGTTCGTCAAAATTCAATTCTTTTAGTGTTTTTAACTGAAATTCTTTAATAAATCCATTACTTTTGAATATTTTATTAAATGTATTTTGACAAATTTAACTAATTTTATAGAAGATTTTGAATTATTAAAATTTTCAGTAAAATTCATCAAAAATGGAAATTTTTAGTAAATTTAATTTGTTTTAATACAAATTCCTGACTCTTTACTGAATTTCTTATGTCAGAATATAATTATTATAGTTATAACAATATTAAAAATATATATTCTGATTCACATATTATTTTCATAAACAAAATTTTGAATTACAAATTTTTTCGATCAATTGTTTTTAAAATTGCTAATTGCATTTAAAAAACTAAAAAGTGAGTGAGAAATCAACTGCGAGCAAATGCAAACAATTTGCAAGTAATAATTTTATGATTGTTCTTTAAGAGTTAAATTATATCAAAAGAAATTATTAAAAATTAAAAAAGTTTGCGGTTTTAAATTGGTGTAATTTCATAGTTTTTGAGGCAAACAAAAAAGACACAAAAATTCAGAATTTTCTTATGAATTGAAAGAATTTAATTTTTATTCCAGTACTTTTAATAAAAATTCCTGATTTTTTGACTAATAATTCTACCTTCCCTGACTCTCTTGACCTGTAGCATCCCTAACTGTTTACATCTATTGGTAGAAAAATCTCATAAAAATAAAAAAATGTCATTGACCAATTATTGATTTTTAAAGTAAATACCTAAAGGAAGACAGATTTATAGTAGTGGATAATAATTTTAAAACAATCGCTTCTTCATAAATATAAATAAAAATAATTTCTTTTTCTATTATCCAAACCAGGTCCTGCCGGAAGTAGTTCGGATAATCGAGGTTCCACTGCAATACAGGAATAATGAGTCTCAAAAAAACATGGATGAACGATAAATCGTTATAGATAAATCTCGATTAGTGTTACAGAATAGTTTAGACTTGGTTCGTCTTGAATAATTTAAATATGCAATCGGTAGTTTTTCAGTATTTTCTTGATGGTGTATATAGTAAATATGGTGTATATAAGAAAAAAATGCATGAACTGGATCTGTAAAAGCACTCCACATCATCCTTGCTTTACAGTAAACAGCAACCAGTGGAAATGAAGAACATGAACTGAAGAAAAAACTAAAATTTACGCATACTCGTAATTAGCGGCTACACCGAAGAACTGAATCGTGGTCTCGATAATCGTGGTAATTTATGCATGCGTTGAGATAGCCACGCGCGGCATAATATAAAGAGCGCCGCGAAATGTCGTCCAATTAACGGCGAATGAGAGCGTCGAGGGTCGCGAATAAGACGACGTCTTTGGAGACATTAACGACTCGTTTATGCATCCGCTTCGGACATGTAGACGCCAAGTATTAAATACCGATCAAACTCTCTCCTAACTTTGCAACAAGAACTTTAAAAAATTTTTATCTCTCAATGTCATAATATCTAATAATCCACTCATTTCCATTCAACTTTTCCTCTTGGCGAATTCAATGATTTGATTTCCATTAGGCATATATATTATATATACAATTATTAAATACTTTAGAGAAGCAGCAGCAGCAACAGCACTATTTTAAGCCCGATTTCGCGGCATTCATTTTATGATTTTCTTATTGATCCATAACCTTTCAGGACAAAATGTATTTATGCTTCACTTGGACTTTATTAACGTTCCTCTTAAGATGTCTTCTCACTAAAGTATGCCATTAAATATGTTTAAGAATATAGGACTTAATTAGAAGACTTGAAGACGAGAATCGATGGATATCGTAAAATTTAGTCGATTCAAGGTAAAAAGTCGGTTACGTTAATTTCGCCCTGCTTTGTCTTTTCTGATTGTATTTCATCATTAAAATATGCATTTCACTTCAGCGAATAGTGGAATTAAAAAACAACTTTCGAACTGTGCAAACAACAGAAATGATTTTTTTGATTTCAAGAACAATTGAATTTTCTGATGGATTGTGAAGGATTCTGGCTCCCACGCCTATCGAATGTTAATGACCCTAATGAATGTAACAAGTTAGAGCATTGACATTGAAGATAAGCCGATATCTTCCCATCTCTATCGGTCGCTCCGGTTATTATTTATTTATGCGTGCAGCCTCGAAACCCGTTTGACGACACAGGACCTTCACCACGTCCCTGTCCTCGTCTAGGAAAAATCCCGATGATCGCGATCAGCCATATATGCATATACACACGCACACTAATAAAATTGCACTCAAGACCCCGAAGATCAGTGAGCGCCAAAAATGGCAGTCGATAAAGATGCTTTTCGTTTAAAAATTAATGATTCAGGGCTTTGGCTTTAACAGCCTTCTTCAATCTTGAAGGTAGTCTTGAACTGTGTGTAACTTGAAACTGATAGAATTTAATTAAGGAAGGCAATAGAATTTTCATTTCTTATTTTTTCTATGATTTTTTTTAATTGCATTCCATAAGATGTTATCAAAGAGTATTCAATTTCTAAACTGGTTCACTATTTCATATGCGCACTATAATTATTATATGTATATATGACCCTTATGATATGAAGCTCAAGTTTTTTAAAAACAAAAATTAATGAGGCGATATTTATTGTCTTGGGTTCAAATTTTAATTATTTGTATAAAGGTTGTGATGCTGAGTGAATTCTTGTAATGTTTTTTCATTTTTCGACTTTTTTCGTAAAAGATAAGTACTTCACTATTTATTTGTTTTAATATGCTCTTTCTCTGTTCCTAAAGTTCTGAATGTTCAATTGAAGACTATTTATTTCCTCATAAAAAATAATCAACAAGTTCTGAATGCTCAACTAGACAATTTATCGTCGCCTTCTGAAATAACTTTTACTCCGATTGTTTGTCGAAATCTTCCTTGAGATGAAAAAAGAGATTCAGCAGAATCAGGGTTGTTACAAAAAAACTTTGGTCTTCCCTAATTTTAAAGACAGAATTTTGACTTTTTCAAGTAAAATGATTAGATACCGAGAAAAATGTTCCAATACATTTATTTAAGAACTTTTTTAATTATTGAAACAATATTCACTCTAAATCTGAATCAGTGAAAATTCCACTGATTTCAAATCAGTGGCCCAGTTTTCTTTAATTCATCAGTAGAATTTCACTGAGAATCAGTAAAAACCACTGATTTTCAGTAAAATGTCACTGAAGAATTAAAGAAAACTGGACCAATGATTGAAATCAGTCGAAATTTTCACTGATTCAGATTTAGAGTGTTCAAAAACATCAATAACTTCTTTTTTAAATAAATATTGAATCATTATTATTTTTTCATAGCAGTTAAAATTTTAGTTCTTATTTTCAAGAATTTTAAAGTTTTAACTAAAATTATTCTTTAAATCAATTATTAGTTAAAAACGTAAGAAAAATTTAGATTTCCAAATATTTGAAATTTAAACCTTTATAAATTCAATTATTTCTCTAAAAAATTCATGATGTGATGCTTTTAATATTATACCTAAATTATTATCACTGTTACCTAAAAAGTATCAAATTGCAACGAATTGATTTCAAAAAGTGTATCAAATCATCATTTGACTTCAATTTTTGGATTATTTTGATCCATTTAGGGATTATTTTGACATTTTTAGGAAAACAGTGGTCTGAAATTTTAACCGAAATTTATTTTTTAATAAATTTTTATTATTTCTTAGAAAATTAAATTATTTAAATAAAAAATGAATAACTTGTTCAATAACTGAATGTTTCTTAAAATTTAATTTTTTCGAAGAATTTTATTAACAACTTTGGAAAATACTTAATTTCTTTTAAGGAAAGTAATTAAAATTATTGACTAAAATCTATTATATTAAAGAATTTTATAACATTTTTTGAAAATAATTGAAATTTTTTTGAAGAATATTATTAAGATTTAAAACAAGTGAATTTCCGAGAGGAATTTAAATAATAATTTATGAAAATAATTTAATCATGTATAGAATTTTACTAAATTTCATTAAAATAATTGAAATTTTCGTCAAGAATTTTATTAAATTTTTTACAATAATTAAATGCTCGAGATGAATTTATAATTTCTCTATTTATTTATTTATAAAAATAAATTAATTTTTGACGAAAATTAAAAAAAAAGTTTTAATAATTTACTTACTGCAAAGTATTTTATTACTCTTAAAAAAAATTAAATTCTTCACTGAAAGAAATTCATTCTGAAATTAAGGAGGAATTCGACGTCAGATTAAAAGTTAGTCTAATGTCATAATTTTCGTAATTTAAAACAGAAACTAAAATGAAATTTTAAATTCCTCTTGGTGGAAAAGTGAAGAATTTTATTTTAAATATGCAGGTGATAAAAATTTTAATTTTCTGTCAATAAGAAACATTTGTTAAATTTTAGCTTTATGTTATACTTAATTCATTTATTATTGACAAAAAATTAGAATTTTTATTAAAATATAACTTTAAAATGTTCAAATTGCAGAAAATTAAATTTCTTACAATTCTTCCAAAAAATATAATTAATTTAATTTTACTTTTAAAAAAAACAGAATATTGCGAAAAACTTTTGAGAATAATTGAATTTTTGACGAAAAATTTTACAATTTGTAAAAATAATTCAACTCTTGACGAGTATTTGTTAAAATTTTTGAAAATAATTAAATTCTTGTGGTGAATATTAAAAAAAAAATTTTTGAGCGAATAATTGAATTTTTGACGAAAAATTTTACAATTTGTAAAAACAATTCAACTCATCTTGACGAGTATTTGTTAAAATTTTTGAAAATAATTAAATTCTTGTGGTGAATATTATTATTTATAAAAGTAATTAAATTTTACAGAGAATTTTGTCTTAACTTCTCAGCATAATTGTTAAATTTTGTTGAAGAATTTTTTTATTTATCATGATAATTGCGTTAAAACTGAGAAAATAATTAAATAATGTTAAAAAATTAATTCTGTCCAGAATGAGGTTGAAGTCTACAACGTTGACCATCAAAAAATTTTATTTAATACATTGAAATATTATTTATAATTTTATATTTAATTGTAAAACAATTATCATCAAAACATAAACATCAATTTATTTTTCTAACTATTTTTATGGCAATATTGTTGCGTTGTTATCTATAATTAATTTACTTAGTGAACAGTTTTTTTTATTAACGTTATGGACTTCAACTTGGTCTATCCAGAAATATAAAAAAAATTTTAAGGTTTTGTATTAGAATTCGTTTTACAGTTTCATAGGTTTTGAGTCAAACAAAAATGACACCAAAAATTCAGAATTTTCTTCTGAATTCTAAAAATTTAATTTTTTCCAGTACATTTAATAAAAATTCCGGACTTTTCCCTGATTTCCCTGAACATTTCTACACTAAGAAAACTGTATATTTATGGTAAATATCTATGATGTTAAAATTTAATATTTTTATTCTGTAATACTACCTATATATTAAAAGTAAATATCTAGATATTAAGCTTTAATATTTGTAGCATCTGATTTATATAGCGAGACACCGAAAAAAATAAAATCTCAAAGAGAGATGAAAATTCTTCTTAACAATTATTTTTACATTTTCCTTTCAATATACGAATATTCATCTACAAAAAAGAGGAATTTTTGTTTATATTTGACAGTTTTTTAACTAAAAGATAAACTTTAATCTTTTTTTTTTAATTGAAATTATTCCTCTCAAATTGAAACAAATCTATACTAGAAAGAAGATTTTTAAGTTACTTTTTGTTTATGTTTTGGTATGTTTTGTTTATAATGTCATTAGTTGTACTTCTAGAGAATATAACAACAAAAATTCTGGTTTTTGGTGGTATAATGGTATACTTATCCCTATCTTAGATTTAGAGAGTACATTTGATCTTTTTATAAAAAAAATGCCCTCAGTGTATTCATTATATTTACTGTTAGCAAGAAAAGAAATGAAAGAAGATTGCAATTATTTTGTTTCCGCTAAAATTTTTTTAAAACAATTTTGACTACAAGTGCGGAAAAACGTGAATGGTTTGAAATCTAGCAGTAATTTGTGCAATTGCAATAGAAAGATCATCTCTATATAAAAGCATTCTGAACCCTTCATCGTATATACGTGGGCTCGTGCTATGCCAATTATTATGAACTGACTTTGCCTTATTCAACATCTATTTTCTTCCTCACGTACACTATTCACCAGCTGTTTGCAAAATGTGTATAATTTCCAACTCTTCATTTCCTCTATATGCTTGACCATGACTCTTAAATATTCTGAAATTTACCATTTTTGCTACTAGAAAGATTCTCAATATTCTCAAGCTTCGAATTTCAAGACGATTTTCGCATTTACCGAAAATGTAAACGATGCAAAATTTAAACTAAATAATGATGAATCATTAAAATTTAAGGTCTCTAAAGGTAGTGTCAACAATGACTCGCACTGTGAGCACTAAATAGCTCAAAAATAGTTTTTGCACGCTGATCGTCGTTTTTCTGTTCAAAGTGCACAGTATAGGACTTTTCAATATGTATTGTTACATATATTATAAAATAAAGGGTGGGTCAAGATTGAGAATTGAAGCAAACCAGGACTTGGCCGACTACCGGTCGGTTGGGTCGCTATATTCTCTCCTCTCTCTTTTTCCCTCCTACTCTTCCTTTTCCACTGTCGCCTTCTTATCTCCTATCCCTTCTCCGCACTTGTTTCATCCTCCTCTTTCTTATTTTCAGTCACTACCTCTTTCTTCCCTACCCATTCTACAAGAATTGTTCGATTGTTTTATTGCTTTTATAAACGCCGCCACCGCGGGCACTTCCTTTGTTGCAAGATTCATTGTTGCACCGCAGAAAGATGCGAATTTTAATTTGATATTGTCTAATATTATTTATGCATGTGCAGTTGAGCTAAAGTCTCATCCCAATGAACTGTTTATAGAAAAAAATTCTTCTAAAGTAATAATTTCACAGAAGGCTATGAACACACTCTACCTTTAATTAGAATTTAAAGCACACTTCGAAAAAATTATGTTTGAATCAAATACTCCGCACTTTGTTGTATAATCACAGAAAAAGGGTGGTAATATTACGAAGCGTAATGGGTAAAAATGACTCGGGTAAAGAGTAAAAATCACGAAGGGTAAAA
Organism: Leptopilina drosophilae; assembly: GCA_032873175.1. Taxonomy (NCBI): domain Eukaryota; kingdom Metazoa; phylum Arthropoda; class Insecta; order Hymenoptera; family Figitidae; genus Leptopilina; species Leptopilina drosophilae. The sequence continues at coordinate 10,388,306 of CM065480.1, forward strand.
TTACAGAGGATAAAACACTTACCTGAATATGGCACTAAAACAAATTAAAAGTTTTTTTCTTCTAATTATATCAGAAAGGTTAAATATTAAATTATTTTGATTAGAACTAGTTTGAATTAATCATAACTTAATAATTTTTTTACCTAAATTAATAAACAATTATATTTTCCAATTTGCCTTGTTAAATTAATCATTTTTAAACATAAAACATAATTGATAAATAAATTTTATGTCTTTCAAAATCATAATTTATAAATAATTATAATGAAAAAGCAAATATTTATCTCAATGTTTTATTTGCTTGTTCAAGTGTTAAAGTAACTAATGTTAAGAAATTTATTTAAAACCCAAAAACTGAAACATCTTTAATTTAGAAAATTTATTTAAATTATCTAATGCTGTAACTTAAAAAAATATGTTTCTAAATTGAAAACAAGAATTGTTTTAAAGAAATGTGATTAATAATTACGCATTAACCAAAATTGTCTTCCTTATTAAAAAAAATTTTTAAGGAAATAATTTGATATTCTATTATTACAGAAATATTTTTATTATAGTTTAAAACCAAATATTTTTTAGAAACAAACATTTATAACACCGTTTTCTTTTCTTTGAATATAAATGAAATATTTATAGAAATGTATAATTCGAAAATTTCCTATAAGCAAATTTACTCTTTTTTAAAAAAAATTATAATTTTTACAAAAAAATGCGACTCGAACATAAATATTATATTTTTTCAATCTTTACTTAGAAAAAATTAGAATTCTTTAACAAGCTTATGATTAAAAATAAAATATTTAACAATCTTTTCTTTGCTTGAAAAAACATTAGAAATTGGTATAAAAAATCATAATTTTTACAATTCATTATGACTGAAATACAAATATTCTGCTTATAATTTTCTTAATAAGAATTAAATTAAAAAAACATTCTATCATTTAATAAATTAATTACTTTTTTATTTAAATAATTTTGAAAAGGTTTTAGATTAAAATATTGTTGAAAAATTTAAATTTTCTATACTTTTAACTGGTAATTTTGAAGAATTATTGTTTTGAAAAAGTTTAATTTAATTTTTTTTAATAATTTGAAGTTACGTGCAGTTACGTGGAAATTTTTTCAAATTATATTTTTCCTGTATTCCTGTTTGTTTTCTTGTATTTTCATGAAGAAATTTTCCTGAACGTTTAAGAGAATTTTTTCAAACTTTTCGTAATTCATAGAAAGTTTTCGACAATTTTTTAGAAAAACTCTCTTATCTATATTAATAAATTTTAAAACAATTGTATGTGAAAATTCTTAAAGAACTTTTTAAAAAATTATTGGAAATATTTATTCAAATAATAAAAATAATGTTTTGAATTTGACATTTTTAAACCTTTTAATTCCTGTGGAAAAAAATAAAAATTAAATATGTAATTAAAAAGGAAGTTATTTATATTTATATTTTTGAGTAAAATTGTTTCCTTTTTTAAAAATATTCAATTTCTTTATAAATAAAAATTTGCAATTAACAAATAATGTTTATTCATATTTCTTTTCTTTATTTATAAAAAACTTTGAATTTTATTAGAGCAATTATAAGTAATAATAACATTTGTGTGAAAAAATCTCTTTTTCATAAAAAAAATAAAAAAAATGCAATTAGTATTTGCTTCATCATAATTATAAATTAGGATTAAAAAAAAGTAAAATTTGTTTATCATAATTATGTATTATTTATTTAAATTATAAAATTTTTAAATAAAGGAAAAAACTCGTTAACTAAAATAATAATTTATATTAAAAATTTTCTGCTTTTCGTGTCTTTTTGTTATATTATTTCCCAACTCTTGTTTGTTTACATAGTCATAACCATAAAATGGTGAGTTTGAAAGTGACTCAATCAACAAATTTAATTGAAAATAAAATTATTTATTAATTTAAGTAGTAAAATTATTTAATTTTTATTAATTCGAACTAGTTCTAATAAGAATAATTCAATATTTAACCTTTTTAATATAATTAGTAAAAAACAGCAAGGTTGTTTTACTGACACATTCAAGTAAGTGTTTTACCCTCTGTAATATTACCAGTCGTAATTTTTACCCTTTACCCAAGTCATTTTTACCCATTACCATTCGTAATATTACTATCCTTTTTTCTGTGAAACCTTACTTTCTCGTTAATTATAAAGTTAAAATAATTATAAACTTGCTAGAACAATTTAATTTATATACATTTATTCGGTTAATTCTACCAAAATTTGGTTGTTTCAAAAAAAATTTTTTTGTAGTGTGAAATGTTCATAAAAATAATTTATGTTATGATATATAGATATTACTTGCGTGATTTGTAAATTTAGTTTAAAAACTAAAGAAATTAATTATTTTTCCAATCTAATGAACTATCGAACCTTGAAATTTTTGATAATTAAATATAATAAAGAAAACATCAGGCCAAATGACTTGCGCACTTGTGGCTTTGAATCAATATTCTCGTTTCAGCGCTAGTGCCCTGAGATGAAGGCAACAGTTATCAGCAGAATTTTTTCTTGTAAACAACAAAGCTGGAGAATAAATAATCCGACTAAATCTAAGGATACAAATTAACAGTACCGAGAAATTTGTAAAATTCAATCTAAAATACATTTTTCATTTATTAGTGATGTAGTGCAATTATTCCAATGGATGTCAGTCATAGTGATTCTAAATCCTCTGATTTAGAAGAAAAAATGAAGTAAGGGAAAATGTAGAAGAATAAAATCCAGTAAATCATAAATGAAATAAAATCCAGAACTTTAGTTATCGACAAAATGGATAAACGCCTTTCTCTTGGAATCAATGCCAGCATCCTTCTCATTTTAATAATATTCTGTGCCCTTCTATCTCTTCCCTTAAAATACCTATTCAACACCAATTACAAAGGCACTGAACCAACAGAAATTAATACTCAAACTACCCAACAAATTGTCCAAAAAGAAGAAGTTCCTCCGGAAGTGAAAAATTTCAAAAAAATGAATGTTTGTCCCTTCAACTACGAGCTCTGGATGAAATCACTATTTATTACCAATTACGACAAGAACTGCACGGAAAAAGCGGCAATTAAAGAAAATCCTCAAGTTTCCCTTGAGGTGAAAACGGAAGAAATTCAAACAGTCGATTTAAACACTAACAGTCAAAAACCAAATGAAATTCTCTCCACTCTATCCGCGACAAAGAAAAAGGATGTAAATAACACACAAATGAATAAATCAATTCCCGTTGCTGTACATATTCTCGCAATAATGCTTGTCGTCTCTGTCATTGTGGCTTTGGCTGAGGTTGTGAGGATTCGTTTCGCCAGGGACAAGGTACACCTTCATCCAACAACATCCCTTAAATCAAAATAATATGACTGGGGATTAATCAGTTTCTGTAAAAAAAATTAAGGACTTGTCAACCACTGGCAACGTCACAATTAGGCGAGGATCGGTTATCAACTTAATGGCTCAAAAGAAGGAAATGCTCAAAAGTCAACGCTCCCTAGACCTTCAAGCTATGCATCGATCGACACGACTCCTTGGTAGGTTATCAATTAATTTCCCGCCCCACCTAAAAAGTCTGCTGTACAGAGTAAAAAAAGTCCATAAATTTCATAGGTCCATGAAAGCATCGAAAACAATTTTTTCGCAAAATCGAAAAAACTAAAACAATCGTTTAAGTTTTCAACCTTCGTTTTAAAGAGCAGGGTTGACACAAAAATTTAACTCTGTTTTTCCCGAATTTTAAAGACAGAATTTTGACTTTTTCCCTGACCCTAAAGAATATTTTGCTTTACTGTAAAAATGATTAGATATCGAAAAAAATTTTTAAATACATTTATTTACTCATTGTTTTAATTGTAAAATTATTCGCAAACATCAACAACTTCTTTTTTAAATGAATATTTAATCATTCATATTTTTTCGTAGGAATTAACATTTCCAAAATTTTTAAATTCAAACTCTTTAAATTTACAAACTTATAAGAATATTATTATAAATAATATAAGAATATCTAACTAGTAAGAATACTCTAACTTTTTCAAAATTATATTCATCATTTATGTGCGCCCAAAGGTTTCGAACATTGAAATGAACGATAAAACTTTTTTTACTTCTTATAATTTGTATTTCTTTACAAAAAAATAGCTACTTAGATTAAAACAAATTAATTCTAAACTAAATATTGTTTAATTTCATTTATTTTTCTTTTTTTGGTTATCTATTTTCTATAACACTTAAGGTGAACAAAATTTCGTTTTTTTCACGTTAGTGAAGTTTACAACGTTTATAGTCAACGATTTTAGGAAACAAATATTTTTTTGAGGAAATTGTTATAAATTTTTGTAAAGAAAATTGTACGATTAATTTTTTTAATAATGATTCACAAAAGAAAATATTTCTGAACAATAAATATTATTTTTTTTCTTTCAATCGTTGATTATAAACGTTGCGAACTTCACTGACGTTTTTTTTCAACATTCGAAACTTTAGCCACATCATCATTTCAATTCATTTATTGTTTTCTAGAATTTTTAACAAAAATTCTTCTTTAAATAAATTATTTTTAATAACTTTTGAAAAAGAAATTCTTCAATTAAATATATATTAGAAAATAAAAACTTCAAATTTCAAAAAAAAAATTAATAAAATTTTTTTAATTTAATTTATACAAATAAAGGGAGTAAATAACTGGATGCCAGTTTCAGGTTCATAAATTTTTTTAAACAAAAATTAATTCTACAAAATCGTTTGTTAAAATTAAGAAAAATTCAGATTTTCAAAGATTTGGATTTGAAACCCTTTTAAAATTCAATTATTTCTAAACATTCATGTTTTAATGCTTTTAATATTAAATAATTATCTAAAATGTTTACCAAAATTCATTTCTAAAACAATTTTTATGAAAAAATTCAAAAAGAATTTAATTATTTAAATACGAAAATAAATAATTTATACAACGATTGGAATTTTGACAAGAATTTTATTAAAATTTTTGATAATAATTTAATTTTTGAGAAAAATTTGGTTATCTAATTATAAAGATAATTTATTTTCTGACGAGAATTTTAATAAAATTTTTAAATAATTAAATTTTTGCCAAGTAATTTTTTTCTTTTTAAAATATTAAATTCTTATGATAAATTTTGATGTTTATCAAAATTATTGAATTTTAAAAAAGAATTTTATTAAAATTCCTCAAAATAATTAATTTCTTGTGCAGAATTACTTAGTAATTTTTGAAAATAATTGAATTATTTTCACGAATTTTATTATTTTATTGAATGATTGAATGTTTTTTAAAATTCAATTCTTTGGTCAAGTTTTAATATAATTTATAAGAATAATTGCATTTTTAGAATTTATTTAAAATTTTGACAAGAATGATCGATAACTTATCAACAAATAATGAATTTATTTAAAGTTGTATCAAAAATATTTGAAATTCTGCAATGAAAATAATTGAATTTCTAAATCGAATTTTATTATTAATGAAAATAATTTAATGTTTTCATAGAATTGTATCAAAAATTGTTTTCAATAATTAAATTTTTTTTTATAAATTTTATGAAAATAGTAAATATTAAAAATTATTGAAACCCAGAACATTGCTCAACATAAAAAATAATTATAACTAAGTAAATTAATTATAGATGACGCAGCAATATTGCCTCAAAAATATGTAGAAAAATAAATGGATGTTTATGTTTTGATGATAATTGTTTAACAATTAAATATTAAATTATAAATAATATTTGTACGTATTAAATAATTTTTTTTATTTTATAAATTTTTTTTCGTTAATCAACGTTTTCGACTTCAACTTCATATACGAGATATTCGTTAAAATTTTTAAAAATAATTTAATTTCTGCTAAGTAGGTATTTTATTACTTTTCAAAAGAATTCTCATGTAAATTAATTTTATCAAAGTAATTGAATTTTGTTAAAGAATATTTTTTTAAATTCTTAAAAATAGTTGAATTTCTAGATGAAGATTTTTGTTATTTTTCAAGATAACTGCGTTAAAACTTGTGACATAATTAAATAATATTAAAAAATTCATTCTTTTCTGAAATGGAAAAATATTTGGAAATTTTTATATTAAAATTTTTTGTAATTTCGTAGTTTATATAAGGCAAAGAAAAATTCACCAATAATTGAGAATTTTCTTATGAATTCTAAAAATTTATTTTTTTTCAGTAATTTAATAAAAATCTCTGACTTTTCCTAAACTTTCTGATTTACCTGACCTGTGGCAACCCTGAAGAGGTTTGAAAATAAGTGGTTTTTTAATTCCGAAATTGAATGAAAGAAATTAAATTAGTGCATTTTTATAGTCAAAAATCCCAAATAATAGTTTTCGACGCTTTCATTTGTTTTTATGTGAATTATAGACTTTTTTACTCAGCAAGGCAGAAATCACAAATAGAATTTTAATGATACAAAAAATATTCCAACTATAATACACTGCTATTTCAATCAATAAACAAAGTTAGAAAAATACATAAACTTATTAGAGAATTGTATTTCAAATTCATCCTGTAATATTGATACAGTCACACGAGATGAAGAATTCGAAGATGAAGGAAATTTCAATTTTTAATATAAATTAATAATATAATTGAATGCCTCTAGGAATGAAATCAGTATCATTGCAGGGGCGAAGAGGTCACGTGCCCCGTGGGCCTCGTGCCTAGGGATTATTTAAACGTAATATAATTTCACAAACTTCTGCTACTACTTATTCTGTTGTTAAATACCTTTTTAAAAAAATCATTTTTTCAAAATGTCGCCCCTTTATAATTCAATTACATATTTTGTCATTACTATTCCTATGTATAATCTGTTTCATTTCAGGTACATACATGTCTGAAAAAAATATATTTGTCCAAAACTTGTTTAATTTTATATTATAATAATTCACTGAAAAAAAATTTATTCTGAAATTAAGAATATATACTGGGCACCAAATTTTAGAATATTTTATATTTAAATTTAGTATATACCATTCTTAGAATAAGAATATATTCTTAATTTCAAAATAAATTTTTTTCAGTGTTCTAACATTTTTAATGTATTATAATTATAAATTATAATTTTGTCATTTATTTATTATCCCAAAATTTTGAACGTCCAAACAAAGAAAATTTGACAATTTATTTTAAAAATTTAAATTCTTGTGTTTATTTAAAAAATACATACTATCAGCAGAAAGTATTGAAATGTTTAGAATGTTTGGAAATAAAATAATTTACTAAGTTCCAAAATTTTTTATTTTCGTTGTGAATCGTAATCGCAAAAATAGCAAGTTTGAATTAAATATTTATATTGCAAAAAACCATCGTTCATTATTGAACATCTAAAATTTTTGGAACTTTTTTATATTCACTGTATATAAACAAATACCAATATTTAAATATGATTTTCTACTTTTTAAATAATATTGTAAATAACAATAACAATATTATAAACTGGAAATCCATTTGAAGAAATCTATTTAGAATATTTCTTGCTATTTAAATATTTTCTTATTTTTTGGAATGTGTTTCAACATTTGGCACTCACTATAAATGTCCCAAACAGCACCGAAACTTTCCTAAAAATTTATTAAAGATTTACTTACAAAGTTTAGTAAAAATTGTGTAAAGATTTACTTACAAAGTTTAGAAAAAATTGTGTAAAGATTTAAATGTCCCACTCCAATAAATGTTTATAATTAAATTTACTTTAAAATAAAGTTTAAAACTTTCCTAACATTTAAATTAAATTTTCGATTTTCCTCTTAGAAGCGAAAATGTAGCGCAAAACTTTCCTGAAAATTGACTGAAATGGGACATTAAATAATAAAATTTCATTTAGGAATACAATTATTTTCATCGCAAAGTTAAAAATATTTTTAATACAATTTTAAATAAATTCATTTAAAAATGCAATTATTCTTAAAAACTGTATTAAAACTTGACAAAAGAATTCAATTTTAAGAAACATTAAATTATTCAGTAAAATAATAAAATTCCTCGAAATAATTCAATTATTTTCATAAATAACTTTAAATTCATTGCAGAAAATCAATTATTTTCAAAAATTAGTGAGTAATTCTGCATAAGAAATTAATTATCACTATAAATTGTCCCAAACAGCACCGAAACTTTCCTAGAAATTTATTAAAGATTTACTTCTAAAGTTTAGTAAAAATTGTGTAAAGATTTAAATGTTCCACTTCAATAAATGTTTATAGTTAATTTTTCTTAAAAATATAGTTTAAAAACTTTCCTAAACATTTAAATTAAATTTTCGATTTTCCTCTTAGAAGCGAAAATGTAGCGTAAAACTTTCCAGAAAATTTATTTAAGTAGGACATTTAAATATTTACAAAAATTTTTACTCAACTTTACAAGTAAATATTTTTATATAAACAGCCTTCACTCAATTTTTCGAGATATATATTTGTAAATACACAAATAATTTGTTATATTTACCCATATTGAACACAAAAAATAATTTAAAAAGTAGAAAATTATTTACATTTCTAAATGTATATTTTTTTCATCACACGTTAATGTTTAATTGATATGCACTTATTTCCCTCTAAATTTACAATTCACTTTAAAATAAAATCTTATTTTAAACATCTATAAAGGAAACGAAAAATTTTTCTAGGTAAGACATCTTTCTTCCGCCGTTCGTCTTTTCCAATTCAAGATATCTCGAAAATCATTCACAGCAGCAGGGAATTATCAAAGTGGTCGTCCACTGATTCAGAAGATATGATAATTAGCAGTCATCGTGCACATTTAATTCGACGCCAATAAGGTAAATAATTACTTTCGCAAACTAAGTTAATTACCACAAAATAAATAAATTGCATTTTAATTTTTACAGATGATTTCGAGATTTGGAAACTATGCACATTGGTCATAATTACATCGAAATAATAATTGTGTCATTAAATGAGAGAATGGTAAACAAAATTCATCTTATAGTAACAATAATAAGCTTTATAATGATTTTCATTTATTTACAATTCACATAGAAAAAAATAAATAAATAAAATGCACATAGAAAAAGATATGTTTGTCTCAAGGTCTATTAAACTTTTTGTTTGGGTTCAGGAAAATCTTATTTGTTTCAAATAAATTTTATTTGTGCTTGAGAAATTTTTTGTTAAATTTTTAAATAAATAATTTAGCAGTCTCTGAGACAAGTATAATTTTATTTAACTCAAATAAATTATGTTTGGTTTAAGTAAACTTTTTCTCTGTGACCAAGTTGAAGATCACAATGTTGATCAACGAAAAAACATTATAACTAAGTAAATTAACTATCGATAGCGCAGCAATATTGTCACAAAAATATCTAGAAAAATAAACTGATGATTATTTTTTCTTGATAATTGTTTTACAATGAAATATTATCTTATAAATAATATTTTAATGTATTAAATAACAATTTTTGTTGATCAACGTTGTGGATTTTCAACTTCATTCTCTGTGTGTATAAGTTTTAGAAAAAAAAATGAAATGTTCTTTTTTCTTTTATTTTCAGTGGAATATTCTTCATTTTCTACTTGTTAACAGTTTCTCTCTGACGCTAATCAAAATTCGTGTCATGGCAACTCAAAAAAAATGCTCAAACTATCGTAAATATTCTCCAACTCAAGTATAAAATTATGAATTAACTAACTCACATTTAATTAAAGATATGAAATCTAATCAAAGAAAGTACAAAAATTGAATTATTTAAAAAAAATAATTTTAGAATACTTTTAAAATTGTTCGTATGTTTTTATCATCGACAATTTTAATAAAAGAATAATAACAATTTATACTATACGAATAAAATGACTATTTATTAGGAACAAATTTTAGGAACTCAATATTTGTAAAAAAGCAGTAAATATTGAGTTTTTGTGTTTTTATTTTTATATTAAAACTATCAAATCTCTCAGGCGATGCCGGAAAAGATTTTTAGACGGGGCCAGACATAAAACTATAATTAAAATCGTAATTTTATCACTTACTCTTTCGTAAATCTAAGACTTTCTGAAGGTGAAAAGTGCCAGCGCATTCTTCTGAATCGACTCCTGTAATCATACAATAAAAAGAGAAACTTTAAAAACTTTTATCTGATATTTGTCAAATAAAATATGCTATTAAATCATCCATAAGCATCAAAATTAAAGAATCAAAAACATGCTACAAAATTTACTATGTTTTAGCAGGGTTGCCACTGGTCAGAAAAAAGTCAGGAAAAGTAGAATTGATCGGGGAAAATTCAGGAATTTTTATTCAAAGTACTGGAAAAAAATTAAATTTTTAGTATTCAGAAGAAAATTCTGAATTTCTTGTGCCTTTTTTGTTTATTTTATTTTATCTTGTCAAGAATTCAATTATCTTTGTAAATAGCAACATTTTTCGCCAAAAAGTAAATTATTTTCCAAAAGTTTTAATAAAAAATTGCAATTATTTTCAAAAGTTTTCCGCAATTCATTGATTTTTAATGTTTAATATTTTTATAAAATTTATCAAATAATTAAGCCTTGAAAAAATTTATGATTCAATTCTACGAAAAAATTTAATTTTTTTATAAATAATAAACGTTTACTTAAGAATTCAATAAAATTATTTTCATAGTGGAATTTCAAATATTTTTAATACAATTTTAAATAAATTCCTTTAAAAATGCAATTATTCTTAAAAATTGTATCAAAACCTGACAAACGAATTCAATTTTAAGAAACATACAATCATTCAATAAAATAATGAAATTTGTCGAAATAATTCAATTATTTTCATAAATAACTTTTAATTCGTCAGAGAAAATTAATGATTTTCAAAAATTAATTAGTAATTCTGCATAAGAAATTAATTATCTTGATAAACAAAAAAATTCTTCCCATAAAATCAATTATTTCCAGGAATTGTAATAAAATTCTATTTTAAATTTTAATTATTTTAAAAAACATCAAAATTCGTCGCAAGAATTCAATTATTTTGGAAAGTAATAAAATACTTTGCAAAAATTAAATTATTTTAATATTTTATTTTTTAATAAAATATTTTTTAAAAATTAAATTTTAAAAAACATTTAAATATTCAATAAATTATTAATTTTTTTATTTAAAAAAATGAATTCTAGAATTTTTTAATAAAAATTGATTTAGAAATAAATTTTAGTTAAAATTGTAGATAATAATTGAACTTCATAAGTATTAGTATAGCGTAAATTTTTTAGGTATAATTTGAAATAAAAAGATTTGAATTTGAAATTTTTTAAACTTTTAACTCCTGTGAAAAATTATAATAATTAAATATTTATTTAAAAAAGAAGTTTTTGAATTGATGTTTTCGAATATTTTACAATTAAAGAAATTCTTAAATAAACGTATTAGAACATTTTTTGCAGTTTCTAATGCGATAATTTTTAAAGAATCGGAATATTTTTTAGGGTGAAGGAAAAAGTCAAAATTCTGTCTGGAAATCAGGGAAAACAAAGTTAAATTTGTGGCAACCCTCTTTATAATTACACTGTAAAAAATGTTAGGTGAAATTTACACCGACGCACGAGGGCAATAAAAGGACCCTCGTCGCACGATGTGAAATCACCCTGAGCCTCGAATGAAATTTACATCGACGCATGATGTATATTTTTTTTGTACATCGTGCGTCGATGTAAATTTCATTCGAGGCTCAGGGTGATTTCACATCGTGCGACGAGGGTCCTTTTATTGCCCTCGTGCGTCGGTGTAAATTTCACCTAACATTTTTTACAGTGTATAGTTTAAAAGTATATTTGTGACGTTTGTGACAAAAAGTTACTTTACTTCCAAGTAATTTCAGGTTATGTTGATGATTGTTTTTGTTTATTAATGATTCGATTTTTATTTTCTAAAATCAAAAGCACTTTTTAATGAACACTTGACTTTCAGCAATCACTTGAATATTAATTATTCGTACTGAGAAGTAATCACACTTTTTATTGTCAATACAAAAGTTAAACCTCTGTCAAATTATGATAAGGCACTTACCTTTTGCCCTTTTGTCACGAAGTGTCACATTTATGTTATTAAAACAAAAGATGTATTGTATTTTTTATAATGGAAATAGTTATTACAATAATCATCTACATTCTCCGAACTAATCTGTTGAATATACGAAAAACTGTAAATCTCTGTTTTACTCTGTGAATAAATGTTTCTTTTCCAAATCATTCTATACACTAATTCTGTGAATAAATGTATATAATAAACAAGAATCTTAATAAAAATAGAGACTCTTATTTTCCTTTACTGTAATTTATGCTATATATGCAAAATTTGCTAAAAGTCTAAAAATTGCTAAAAATTTAAAAAGTAGTCCGAAAACATTAGAGTGAAATTATATTGTTATAAAAAAATACTAAGTATATTTGGCAAAAAAGCAAAAGTGGTAATAAAAAAATTCCAATTTACCGCGTTTTATATAAACTTCAATCACTGGTCACGGGAAAACAGAATCGTGGCGCTGAAATCAGTAACAATCAACAGTGAGTTCCATTCCCACCATATTATTTTACGTATTTTATGATTTCTATTATTGAAACGCCGATATGAATTAAATTTATTATGTTCATACCACTAAGAAATTTGTCATTTAATATTTAAACGGCGTCGATACTGTTATTATTAATTAGTGGTAATTTAGTCTACAAGCTCTGCCAGTGATAGAAATTTGAATAGTAAAATCATATTTTTTATTAAACGCTTTATCTCAAGGTGACTGATGGTGTTCTCAACGGTCAATTTATGACAAATAAAACAAAAAGAAGAATAAAATGGACTTTTCAGTCTTAGGCCACTATGATCCATCCTTAGACGCCAATGCTGCTGTTGTTGAACAGGATTTATTGTGTAAGGACTAATTTCATTGTTTTTGTATTAAAATTAAGACTTATGGAATTTTGCTGAATTCTAAAAATTGATTCAACCTTTTCTTAATTGTTATTTAGAAAGACAACAATATTAGGTAGTGACAATTGTTAACAGATTGCTTGATTTTTTTACTTGAAAAATTTAAACAAAACGAACCTAACCCTTCTGGACAGCAAATTGTCAAAGTGCTGTCAAGTGGGGTTATGTTGTTTTATTTCTCCGTTGAATATCTCACAATAAACTCGTACTTGATTTGAACAAACTAAATACAGTAAGATTAGTATTTGCAATACATTTTATAAAACTAGCGGTTTATTTTTATATGTTTTTTTTCATTTTTCTTTGAATTAAACAGTTTAAGTATTTTTCTTTTCAATTTTTCTCTTTTTATTTTATTATCCATTTTATTAACACTGTCAATATATTTGATTCACTGTTTATGATAACAGGGCAGGATCCAAATTACGAATTACCTGCAGATGGATTCGTGCCTACATCGGAGCAATTTGGGGAAGAATTTTCAGGAGCTGAATATCAGGAAACGCGAACATTTTTGGCCGATGGAGGAGATAGATTTGGTGTTTCCACTGTGTCTTTTGACTCAGTGGAAGAACTTTTATGGATGGGAAACCAGGGGGTACTTTAATTATAAAAAAATCTAAGAATTAAATATCTTTTTTCTTAATTTATTGAAGAATTATACTTTTAATTTATTAAGAATTGTAATTTTTAATTTATTAAGAATTATAAGAAAACATATGTTTTTATTTAATAATCAAAAGTATTAATTTGTGCAAATTAAAAATATTATAGGGTCACGTAACGTCATATTATGGCTCCAGTTTGCAAAAATATACCTCATTTCAAGTGCACGCAACGCAAGAAATTCGGCAAATACATCCTGTCGACGAGGGAATTTTAGCATTGACACAAAGTATGTTGCGATGTCAGCTGCGACGTGGTATTCCAATATTTACACACACGTATGTTTGACCTAAATAATTTATCGTTTAAAGATAATATTAAATGTGTTTAATTATGTAATGAAATGATTATGTAATTTTGTTAATTATAGATCAGCAAATATGATCGATATGCAGTGTATACTTCAAATATCTCCAACAAGATTATTAATGGGTGGCCATCAGGATAAACTTATTGATTTCGACCTCACCAGAGGCAAAGAAACTGGATTAGTAAGTTCATTAAGCAATTAGACTTTAAGAGCATTCGATTTTATAAAAAATGCAAATATTTTCCAATTGCAGAAACACAAAACCATTTTTCCTAATGAATCTAAGTATGCCTATTTTTAGGTACAAAATCTCCGCTCCAAATGATTATTTTTCATCAAACTTTTTTCTGATGATTTTATTTACAAAAAACTTACAATAAGATCTGATCGTTCCATAAAGTCAAATTTTTATTTTTGAATTTTCTTTGCCATTTTGAAAAATGGCACCCGTTTTCTAGGTTTTCTTCGTAAATAAGCAAATAACTTTAAATAAACTAATTTATTTGTAAAACCGAACGATCAGATAACAGTCGATTTATGTACAAGTATTTTAAGAAAAGAAGAACCATATCGATTAATTTGTTTTTGAGAAAATGGTTCCTAAGCGTGGAAAAATTGTCTTTTTCAGGAGAGCTGTGATTATTTTTTCAAAATAGTACAAAAAATTCAAAAATAAAAATTTTTGGCTTTCCCGAATGATCAGATTTTAGTCCTTTGTATATAAAATAAGCAGAAAAAAAATTTGATAAATAATCATTTGAAATACACTGTTAAAAATCGGTCACCAACTTTACACTGAAAGATTGAAAATTTCATACTTAGATAGGATTTTACAACTACTCTTTCCCTTTTAAGAGAAAGTAGAATTCGTCAGAGAAATCAGAAAAAAAATCAAAGACTTTTATTACAATTTCTTGAAAAAATTAAATTTTTAGATTTCATAAGAAAATTTTGAATTTTTAGTGTCCTTTTTGTTTGACAAAAAAACTATGAAACTACCACAAACTCTAACACAAAATTTTCAAAATTTGTTTCTACTTTTGACAAAAATAAATTTTTTTTTCATATTAAATTATTCCATATTGAATATTTATTTAAATTACTTAAAGTTTTAACGTAATTATCTTAATAAATAACAAAATTCTTCACAGAAATTCAATTATTTTTAAGAATTTAAATAAAATTCTTTGCAAAATTTAATTATTTTCATAAATAAGAATATTTATCAGAAGATTTCAAAAGTTTTAATAAAATTCTGTGGGAAATTGCAATTATTTTCAAAGGTTCTTCGTAATTCAATGATTCTCATAATTTATTATTAAATTAAGAAAAACTATTAAATTAAAAAAAATTTTCATACGATTTTACGAAAAAATTTCATTATTTTCATAACTAATACAATTTCATTTTGGATTTCAATTATTTTCATCGCAGAATTTTAAATATGTTCTTAAAAATTGTATTAAAACTATAAAAGAGAATTCAATTTTAAGAAACGTACAATTATTCAATAAAATAATAAAATCCGTTGCAATAATTCAATTATTTTCATTTATAACTTTTAATTCCTTGCAGAAAATCAATTTTTTTAAAAAATTAATCAGCATTTCTGCATAAGAAATAATTATATTGATAAACAAAAAAATTATTCCCATAAAATCAATTATTCATCACAAAAATTCAATTTTTTTGTAAATTAATAAAATACTTTGCAGAAATTAAAATGTTTTAAAAATGTATTAAAATTCTTGTCAGGAATTAAATTATCTTTATAAATGGATAGCGAAATTTTTCCTAAGAATTAAATTATTGTCAAAAATTTTAATAAAATGTTTAGCAAAATTTCCATTATTTTAACAAAAATTAATAAAATTCTTCGCATAAATTTAATTATTTTCAGAAATTATTATTCAAATTCTTCTCAAGAATACAATTATTTTTAAAAATTTTAATAAAATTTTTAAAAAAGTTTTCAATTATTTTCAAACGTTGTTATAGAATCTTTTAACATTACAAATTTCATTAAAACTCTAATTAAATTTCTTAAAATGGATTCATTATTGAATAAATTATTTTTTTTGTATTTTAATATATGAATTCTCATAGAATTTTCTAATAAAAATTGATTTAAAAATGAATTTTACTTTTAAAGCTCAATTGTTGAACTTTAAAAGAATTATTACTGCGTGAATTTATAGAATTAATTGAATTTTGAAAAGGTTTCAAATTAAAATATTTGAAAATATTAATTTTTCCTACTTTTAACGAACATACTTCTTTCATACTTTTTTTATTCTATAAAAGTAATTTTTTGAAATTTTAGTTTAATTGATTTGTTTTATAAAGTTATTAAAAAATTTTATTTTCTAATATAATTTTATTACTTAATTCAAAATTTCTGAATAATCGCAATTTTGTAAAATTGAATTGTAAACAAATGAATTTGAAAATTATCAAAAAAACTTTTTGAAAAATTATTAAAAATAATTCATTTAAAGAAGAATTTTAGTTACAAATTCTACATAGTAATAATTGAATTGAAGTGATTATTTTATCTCTCGGTCATCTGTAATTATTATAAAAAAAAGAAATCGATCGACTTCTTCATATTTATAATAAAAATTTTAATTTTCTTAGAAGTTGTTGAATTTCAAAACGATTAGAATTCGAAATTTTTGAATATCTTAATTTTGATGGAAAAGTAATAATATGAATCAGAATTTATTTTAAATAAAACTATTGATGTTTTCAAATATTTTTACAATTAAAGAAATTTATTAATAAGTGTATAGAAAATTTTGTTAGTATTTAATAATATTTAGAAAAAGTCATGAGATTCTTCTGGGTTAGGGAAAAAGTCAAAATTTTGTCTGTGAAACAGGGAAAAACAAAGTTTTGTTTTTGTTGCAACCATACACTAATAATGTTTAATAATGATATAATAGTTTAATAAATGTTGTAAATTCTAAATTGTAACAATTTCTTTTAGGTGAACGTGGGTGAAAGCGGTTGTGCTATACTGAGGCAACACAACAGACTTATTTGCGCGGGTAATCCTGCAGGCAGGATTGATCTCAGGGATCCAAATACGTTGTCTGTTGAGCACACACTCGATACTCATAGTGGCTCATTAAGTGATTTTGATGTTCAAGGGAATTATCTGGTCACATGTGGTTTCAGCAACAGGTGAGAAAATTCTAAATTCTATTCGTTTCAGATTTCAATTGTCTCATTTCAAAAACACGCACAAGAAATAATAATAATGTAAATCAAGAGTTTTCATTCATTTAATAAAATATGAATTTATAGTCTTCAGGGAATGTCGGTAGATCGATTTTTGATGGCATATGACTTGAGACAAATGAGAGCACTCAGTCCAGTTCAAACGATGGTTTTTCCATTCTTACTCAAATTTCTACCGAGTTATTCCAGTCGTATTGCTGTTGTGTCTCCTCTTGGACAAATGCAGCTGCTTGACACTATTTACGCCAATGTTCAACCATCAGTCACTTGTTTATATCAGGTTATAATAATAATTTTTCACTTTCGTATAATTTTTAACTTTTTATTTAGCAATATCGTATTAAATTATTATTCTCCACCGTTATTAATTACAGGTTGCCACTGGAGGTGCAATGATATTATCTTTCGACGTTTCTCCTACGTCGCAATGTCTGTCTTTCGGAGATGCAGTTGGTTCTATTCATCTTATGTCTACAAACAATCCAGAACCACAATTTAACACCTTTTCCAGGTCAGTAAATTTTATTTCATTTTGTAACAAGAAATAATTTCATTGAAACTTGTATTATTGTATTCGATCAGTAAAAAACAGCTTTTTAAATTTTTTCCTAATTTTCTTTGTCCTTAGGCCTACCGAATTTGCAGATCCAGTGGAAACACTGCAACCTTTTCCATTTGATGATAATGAGACTTCATTAAGTTCTATTCCAATGGTATACACTGGGCATCCACTTTTTAGCGACTGGCCTGAGGAGTACATTAAACAAGTGTACAGGTGAATTTTGCATTTTAATTTGCATTCAAACTAAAATATTTAAGCATATTCGTATAAGTTTTGCATCGATTCTTAATCGTCTATTTTTCTTTACAGAAAGTCGCCGCAAATTGATCCGGAAATCCTGAAAACAATGAAAATGCAAGGTCCTATTGGTTACGCGCCGAACCCTCAGTCATTTCGCAGAAATCAAGTGAGGAAACAATATTCTCCCACACTACTACAATATTCTCCACCTCTTCTTTAATATTCGTAAAAACCCAATTTTAATTTTTCTTAAAATTACGTTTCATTTTTTTTCCTTTATTTTTCTTCCATCTCTCAATTTGAAGACTGGAACCAAATTTAGTTAATTTCTATTTATGGTTAAATTGTGTGAGAAAACACGTAAATACTAAATCGATTTTTGAAATCAAATACTCTATATAGCTGCATATTTTCGTAATTTATGAATCAAATGTTTGCGGTGATAAAAAAAAAGAATCTACTTTTGCAATTATAGTGAGATAATTTAATTAGTATTGAAAAATAGTGCCATTTCTATTATAGAGACAAGACTGATGTAAAGTATTATGATAATTGAAATTGAGAACGTGATAATATTTTTGTAAAGAAAGAATTATTTGCAGTATTTCTCTAGTAATTATTATCAGTGAAAAGAAACTCTCGCGTGAATTGTTAAAATTAGAAAAGGTAGTCATACAGTCAAAATTACGTATTTAATATTGCATTCGCTAGAATTAAAAAAATATTTTCAAATATATTTTCAATTTAGTTATTTAAAAATGAAAAACAATCCAAATATCTCTTGCTAAATGAAAAAAAAATAATTACAAGAGACTAAAACATTTACACTATACAAAATGAAAAAGTTTTTAATGAAATAAATTATCGCTGTTATTAATTTTTACAATTTAGTTTTTGATTATTATAAATTATATTTAGGAATATCGCCTAAGTAAAATGTATAAATAAAGTGTATAACGAGTGAAATAAAGGTTATATGAGATCGTCATAAACCTGACTTGATTAATTTGGTTCTTATTTATTTAAAAAAATGTCGAATTCCCAGGTACTGTGAATAGGTATTATTTATTTATACTCTTTAATTTTAAATGTATATAAATAAAATTTGATAATTTTGATTTGTATGAAAATAAATAATACCTTTTTTACAGATTCCGTACAATTTGGAAAAGAGGCGCGGTATAGTCACAAAATTATTTGGCAATGATTCACGAATTAAAACGGATGATGGGACCTTTGTGGCTATACCAAAACGATATCGTAAGACAGAAGTTAAATATTCGATGAAATATTATTACGATGAATTTGATTTCGATCAATATAATCGATCAAACTTTTGCGGCTTGGAATCTACACTGCCAAACAGTTATTGTAATTCCATGCTTCAAGTAAGTAAAACAATAAACTTTCGAACTTTTCCACTATTAAGTGAAATAATATTTTAATTTTTGGATAATAGAAAATTATCTGAAAATTCAATTTTTCCAACAGATGCTTTATTATTGTGAACCGGTAAGAATATCGTTGCTTTCGCATTTATGTCAGAGAGAATTTTGTCTCTCATGTGAAATGGGTTTTCTCTTTCACATGTTGGACACTTCGAAAGGAGTTCCCTGTCAAGCGGCGAATTTTTTGAGAGCTTTCAGAACTGTTCCAGAAGCATCAGCATTAGGTCTGATACTAAATGATCTTCATCCCGAAGCAAAAAGAAAAGTCAGCTTGATAAGATTGATTCAGGTAATTTAATTAATTTTGTCGACAGATTTTTGAATTGAATTTATTTATTATTCAAGTAGGAATAATAGTACAAAGAGAAATAATAATTTTAATATTATACAGAGTTGGAACAGGTTCATTTTACATCAAATGCACTATGAAATATTGGAAACGAAGAAACGCCAACAGGAGAAGGAGGAGGAAACTATGCGATTAAAAATGGAACCCAAGCATAATGCATTTGTTTACAATGAACATGATTTTCCGAGTATTTTGCAAGACCTTGGCTCACGATACATAAACAATGAGGATGATAGAAGAAGAAGACGAAAACAAGAGGAGGATGGTAAATATATGTGGATCACATCGAAAGGTAAACACAATTCACGTGTAACCTTTGCATTGGGCACTATTTTGTGTTTATTTTTCAATTTTTCTGCTAATTTTTTAATTTTCTACCCTTAGCAGTCTGTGTTTGTAGTGACATTATAGTGATGTCTCTAGAAAAAATAGAGTAATGTATTCCCTCTACTTATTAAACTATTTTTTGTACCGTAAAAAAATTTAGCTAGTGTTTCTTCATGCTTTTTTTCTTTTTTTCATGAAAAAATAAGAACAGAGTGGCCACATGTTAGTAAAGTCGGGGAAATGTCAGGGAAGCAAAATTTTTGCCAGTAATGTCAGGGAAACAAATTTTTTGTCAGTGAAATCAAAAAAATGTCAGGAAAAAAAATTTTGGTCAGGAAAATTAAAAAGATTCAGATTTTTGTTCGTTTTTGCTTCCAAACATTGCATTAAAATACAAAAATTTCTAGTAAAAATAAGTCTAACTTATTTGAATTTTTATTTTGTAGTGCAAAAAATAACTATAAACAAAATTTTCAAAAATTATTTTTGAATCATTTTTTAATATAATTAAATTTTTCGAATATATTTATAATAAAAATATTTTTCAATTTTTAAAAATTTTATTCAAAATAAATAATTTGTTTTAAGTATTTTTTTACAATTTTTGAAGAATTATAATTGAAAATTTTGAAAACAATTGAAATACCAAAAATTTTAAATGAAAAATCTTTGAAAGTAAATTTAAAAATGAAAATTAGCTTCTAATTTTTAAAAATTCAATATTTTTAATATTTTGAAGGAAACAATCAAATTCAAAATTTGTAATTAAAATTAATCAAAAAAATTAATTAGTTTTTTTAAGTCAAAAATTCTTTTAAGAAATTCAATCACTTTCGAAAAATTACATTAAAATATTTTTGAAAATTAATTATTAGAATTGTTTCATAATAATTTTTTATAAGATTAAATAATCTTGGACAAGTGTGAACAAAGATTTTTGAAAACTTACTTTTTGTTCTTTAAACATTTTTCAGAAATCATGATTCTATATATATAATTAAAATTCTTCAATAATTTGATCATTTTTATTTTACCAAATTTTAATTGTTTGGAAATTTTTTAAAATTCAAAAATTTTTATTTAAATAATTGAATTCTGGAAGAACTTTTGGAAAATTATTTACATTAATTGATTCAGAAATGTAGTTTATATAAAAATTGTAGAATATAATTGAATTCAGGAAGGGTTATAATTGTTATTTTTAGAAATTATTGAAATTAAAAAATTTTACTCATATTCCGTAAACATTCAGTAAAAAAAAATTTTTGTTGGGGAAAGTATTTTTAATGTTAGTAAATTGTCAGGTAAATTAATAAATTGAAACTTGTGACCACCCTGAATAAGTAAAAGAATCTATTTTATTGGCTATTGTAGATGCTTTTAAAAAGCTTATTTTTAATTATTGCTTTGTTTTGAAAAGTATGATAAAATTTTCTATATTTTACATAATAATATTCATGTAATTTTTATATTAATTCTACGTAATAAGTACTTACATCTTATTTCTTTACGAAAAACAAAAAAAAAATTAGACGATAGTGGCAAGAAATCAGCAGATGAGAATGAAATCCGAGAGGAGGAATCAGAGATTAGTCGGGTTTTCGGTTCGGAGCAGATTCATATACATCGATGTTTAAAATGTGGGCAAGAAGCTTCGAAACGTTCCATAATGTTACTGTGCAACTTGACGTATCCCGAAACGACAAATCCTTGTAAGAGTCATAATCACGTTTTAAAAAAAATCAATAATTAGTTAAATTAATGAATTGAAATTTAACGAATTGTTTAATTTCAAACATTTAAATTTCTTTAAACATTTCATTTCATAAACTTTTTATTTAAAAATATTTCATAAATTAAAAATTTAAATATTTCCTATCAAATTTAAATAAGTGGAAAAAAAATTTTTTAATGAAATATTTAATTCAATAGCGGAAGAAGTGCCATTTTCGAAAGTTTTGGCTCGGAGTTTGAAACCTGAAAAAGTCACTCCGGCCTGGTGTGATAAGTGTCAAAAATTCAACCCCACATTACAATTGCGACATCTAACAAAATTGCCGCAAGTATTGGCGCTAAATTGCGGATTGGATAGTCAGCAGGATAAAAAGTTTTGGCAGAATCAAATGGATATTGTCGTTAAGAAAGTCCTGAATGGAGTTGAAGGAAACAGTCCACTTTCCAGTCCTATTCCATCAATCGCCAAACCTTGTCGATATGGAATAAATTGTTCTCGCACTGGTTGCCGATTCAGGCATGTCGGTCGACCGCCCGGTATGAAAAACACTTCTTTTCCAAAAAATTTAGATAACTTCTTTTTCAAATAAATATTTAATCATTTTTTTGAAGTTCTACATATGTAAATTTTCTTTCACTAGAAACATCCTCACCATCGTCTTCTACTTCTGTCTCAAGCCATCTTTACTGTTCACATTCCTGGATACCGCAAAACTTAGAAATAACATTAGATGAGAAACGAAATTTGCACGTTACAAAGCTAGACAATAAATTAAATAGTGATTTTGAAGATAAGTCGAAAGCATCTGAAGAAGTCGATAGAAATCATATGAAAATTCAATTAGCAGCTGGCGAAGCAAACGACAAAGAAGTACAAAAAGTTAATTATGAATTAAGTGCAGTAATTTGCCACATTAATGATAAAAACAACGAAGATAGACGAAATCTTGTTGCACTGATTCGTGTCGGTGAAAATTATCACGAAAGATCAAATGGAAATTCCACATCACAGTGGTATATTTTTAATGATTTTTGGTAAGAATTTTTGCATTTTTTTATTAAATATTTATTATTTCATAAAACCATTCAATAATGGTTTTAATTTAATTTCAATTTTCGGCAGTGAAAATTTTACTGTTTATCGATAGTATTGAATTCATTTGTAGAATGAAAAAAAATGTTTAAAAACAATTTAATTTTCTCAGAAATTCAATTAAAATGTTATTTAAAATAATTTAATTCCAACAAAAATTTCATTATTAAATTATTTTCAATGTAATTTTAATTACATTTTCTCGAAAGAATTCAATTATTAAAAAAATGTCGATAAATTTTTTGAAATGAAGTCAATTTTTTTCTAATTTTTTTATAAATACTTTACAAGAATTCAATGATTTTCAATACATTAATTTAAAAACTTTAAACATTTAAAAAGAAACATTATTATTACTAAAAATTTAGGAAACAAAACAGCAACTTACTTCAAAACTGCGAACAGATCACCGGAATACAATGATTATAAATGTAGAAGATTAAGTTTAAAATGAAATATTTGAATTTTTAAATAGAAATACAGGTAATTTGAATTTGACAGCATATCAGCTGTTTCTCCTCAAGAAGCCGTGTGGTTTAATCTCGACTGGAAGGTGCCATGCGTTCTTCAATATACAGCCAAATCATCTACTGAATCTGCTCCCTTTGTAAGTCCACTTTGTAAATGGACATTTGATGTTTTTGGAGAGGACAAGTGCATTGCTCGAAGTGGAGGAACAAGAGGAATTACATTTACACCCCTTTCTGCCGATGAAACGCCCAAAAAAGGTGAGAAGCAAAATGAAGATCCAAAAATTTAAAATATTAAAACAAACGAATTATTTTTCCCATAATACCTAGAAATATTTCCAAGAAACGTTAGTAAATTTCACAACTACATATTCTAAAAAATGATTTCAGGTGACTTAGTGGGAATCGACGCAGAATTCGTTACTTTAAACCAAGAAGAAGCTGAACTTCGTAGTGATGGTAAAATTTCTCAAATAAAACCAAGCCACATGTCGGTGGCTCGAGTCACATGCATTCGAGGGTAAGTTATTGTTTAATTTCTAAAATTAAAAATATACTAGTAACAATTCTGACTTCTCACTTACTTTTTCAATGAAAATTAGCAATTTTAAAAATTAATAGAACGTAAAAAGTTTTAATTAAAATTTTTTTATAAATTAAAATATAAATTGGTATATATTGTTTTAATATTATTATTATAATTATCATATAATAATCATATTCCGATACAAGAAATTCGGGCAAAAGACTGTCATTTTAATTAAAAGTACTGAAAAAATTAACTTTTGAGAATTCATAAAAAAATTATGGTATAATTTTTGTTTGACTCATAAACTAAAATTACCACGAATTCAAATGCAAAATCTGAAATTTTTTCAATTTATCACAAAAATTTCTTTTTAAATAAAATAAATCTTGAATAACTATCATAAAATAAATAAATTATTTAATGAATAATTTTACTTGAATATTTTCAAATTAATTCAATTATAAAATAGTTGCGTTTACAATTTTCATAACTAGATGAACTTTAAATGATTTCAATTTGAAATTTTAAAAAATTTCAATTTTGGATGAATTTATTTAGATATTTTAATAAACTTATATTTGTAAATATACATATTTAATTAATTATATTAAAAATAAAGAATTTATAAATGAATTTTAGTTAAAAACACTGAAAAATTAAATTTTGAAGAAGTTACAAATGATTGCAGAAATTCGATTATTTTCAAAAGTAATGAAATTCTTATCACAAAATATATGTAATTATTCAAAATTTACAAAAAAAATCTCGACAATATTTCAGCTATTTTCAAAAATTTTCCTCAATTTAATATCTACTATTTTAATAAAATTATTTTCATATATAATAAAAATTTCACTGGAATTCAAATATATACAAATTTTTTATAAATGTCTTGTCAATAATTCAATTATTTTTAGAAATAATGAAACCTATTGCAAAATTTTAATTATTTTTAATACAATTGAAATCAAATTCCTTGAAAAATGTAACTATTCTAAAAATTTTTATTAAAATTAGTCAAAAGAATTCAATTATTTTAAATTTCGTTAATAAAATTCTTAATAAGGATTAAATTTTCAGAAAGATTTAATTCTTCAATAAATAAATTTCTTTTGTATTTAAATAATTGAATTCTCGTAGAATTTGCTAATGAAAATTGATTTGAAAATGAATTTTAATTTTAATTTTAGACAATAATAGAATATGAAAATAATTTTTAAGAAGTTACAGAAGCAATGTTTTAATAACAGAATTGATACAAATTATTTTATTAAAAAAATTTTCCACAAAATATTAAGGAACGGGAATATCTAATATTTGTCTTCCTAAAAAAAAATGAGTTTGTAAACAATGTTATTGAAACATAAAAATTGTGCACAAAGTAGGTATATTTCCTACTTCTTAATAAAAAATTTTAACAATTAATAACTTTCTAATATTTTTTAATAAATAAAAAGGAGACTAATTTGCATAATAACTTGGATCAGTCAAACGAAATTTTCTATATAGAAAAAACTTTATTTTATTTTTATAAAAAAAAATTTCTTTTGCTTCTACTATATTTAAAAAACTATATTTTATTTTATTATAATATATTTTATTTTTATGAATAAAACATTTTGTTCTGCTTCTACTGAGTTTCATATAATAAAAAATATTCTATTCTAGACAAGGTCCACTTGAATACACTCCATTCATTGATGATTATATAAGTACCCAAGAACAAGTAGTGGATTATTTAACCAAATTCAGTGGAATCCAACCTGGTGATTTAGATGCGAACTTTAGCAGCAAGCATCTAACTACCTTAAAGTCGACTTATCAAAAGTTGCGATTTCTTGTTGATAATGGTATTATATTTGTAGGACACGGGCTCAAAAACGACTTTAGGTAATTAAATTTATTCTGACCTGAAATTTATTTCTCTTTCAAATTAATACACTTTTAGTCTTTGACTATAAACATTAATTAATATTTTTCAGAGTTATCAATTTGGTAGTTCCACCTGAGCAAGTTATAGATACTGTTCTACTATTTCATTTACCGCATCACAGAATGGTATCTCTTCGATTTTTGACATGGCATTTTTTAGGTAAAAAAATACAGTCTGAAACACACGATTCAGTAGAAGATGCTCGAGCTGCACTTGAACTTTATCATAAATATAAACAACTTGAAGTACAAGGAAATTTATCGGAATCTCTTAAAGAGCTTTACAGTGTCGGTGCACAATTACAATGGAAGGTGAGTTATTAAATGGTATTTTTAATTTCCCCAAAAGTTTCGAACGTTTGCATGAACATTCACTACAATTTTTACTTTCTTTTTGAATAATTACAGATTTAAAATTTAAAACATTCACTTATTGAATTGAATTATTTTCAATACAATTTTAAAGAAATTTTTCACAACAATTCTATTATTATTATAAATAGTACAATGCCTCGGAAGAATTTAATTATTTTTTTATAAATAATGAAATTCTTCTTAGGAATTTAATTATTTTCAATACTTTTAATAAAATTTTCTAAAAGAATTCAATTACTTAAACAAAAATTCGATAACATTTTCCTAAGAATTCAATTATTTTCTGTAGAATTTTTGTATTTCTCCAAAGAATTTAAATATTTTCATAAATATTCAGTGCGTTAGCATAAATTTAATTATTTTCCATGAAATTATCTCGAAAGAATTCATTAATTTTCAAAAATTGTAATAAAATTCTGAGAAGAATTCAGTTATTGAAAAAATTCAATTATTTCTATAAAAGTATAATAAAATCCACGAATAAAAATTTTTATTTATCTACAATTGATAATAAACACGATTTCCAACCAAAAAATTGAATGAAAAATAATAATAAAATTATTAAGAGATTCCATTATGTTTAAAAAAGTACAGAAATATTTCGAAAGAATTCAATTATTTTTCAATATTTTACTAAATTTTTATTGAATGAATTCAATTATTTAAAAAAAATTTATTTAATAAAATTCAAAAACATACACGATTAGTTTTTAAAATTTCAAAAACTAATAACATTTAAAAAACAAACACATTTTTTTTGAAATTTAAAATATTTTAATACGATTTCAATTAAATATTCTTAAAAAAATTTTATAAAACTCTTCGCAAAAATTTTAACGTTTTTCAATACATTAATTTTAGTATTTATTTATGTATTTATTTAAGTCAGAGCCCTTATCACAAGGATGGGCAATACAATAGAAATCTATAAGATATAAAATTTAACCAAATAATATACTAAGAAGAAAAATAAACAAAAACAATAATATACTAAAAAAAAGAAATTACACATTTGTTCATTTATGTTACCATTACATTATAGTGTCGAAAAGAAAATTTAATAAAAATAAATATAATAAAAATTGCTAAAAAAATTATGAAACAAAATTGCAAACACACGAAAACAATGAAATTCTTTGTTTACAAATTTTTCCTGTTTAAAGAAAGAGAAACACTTTTCTATTGAAAAATAACAAACAATTGAAGTAAAAAATATTTTTACTTTAAAAACGTTGATTATTATAAATATTGTGAACTTCACCAAAGTAAATTCAATCCAGTAATTTTTCAAAATAGAGGAACACAAAAATATTTCCTACATTTGAACGTTCTTAAATTTAGAAAAATTGTTTTTATTTAGATTTACATTAATAAAGTTTGATAAAACTTTTCTTATATAGAGTTTAATATTTATATAAGAAATAATAATGTATTTACACTATTTTTCATTTTTAGGTTCCAGACAGCTGATGTAGTAAAAGAGTTACTGAAAAGAATTCAGTAACAATCGATGAGTGTCGATTACAAGAGAAATCCGTCTTATTGTTAAATATTTAACAAAAACAATGAAAAAAAGAATGTAAGAAACATTTCTTATGGCTTTATTATATACATATAGCCACGAATTTTTTCATATTCAAAAGAAATTCACATATAGTCTCAGGCACTATATTTCTCACTTCGAGTATATTTGGATTTTCTAATCCAGTGTCTGATTCTTTGGAGATTTTCTAAACAAGTGTGTGCTGTGTATGTATCAAATAAGTGTAAACTTAATTTTTTTATATTTTTTATAAGTTCAGATAAAAATAGAATTGAATGATAGTGATAATTGTTCGTCAAGTGGGTATAATTATTTACGGTCTTCGTTTTTTTAAGGAAATTTTTAATTTGTATTTTTTTATATACATATATAATTGTGAAATCGCTAATGATAATTTCTTATAAAGGAAAAACACAAAACTTTATTAAAGAAATTATTGCTGTATTCTACAAATTCAAAAAAAAAAAATCAGAATCAGTATTGAACTTTGTGAATTGCTAAGAAGTTGTAGAGAAACTTTTTAACGAATGTGAACTCATGTGTATTTATGATAGATGAATTTTACAGTAATTTTCTTGTACATATATATTATTCGCATTAGATTTTAAATTGTTCTTAATGTAATTTCTTGTTTTAAAGATAATTACTTTATTTATATATTTAATTAAAAATGTCCAGGAGAGCATAATTGAGAATGAAAATGAAGAGTCTTTATCTGAGTGACTCAATTTATCAATTTATTTTCATTTTCACCAAATTACATTGTTAATATTCTTGTAATCAATTTTACCAACTTCGATTAAAATGTTTAAAAATTCGATTCAGATAATATCAGGAATTGAATTTTTAATCGGTGGTTGGTAGAACCAAGCTTAGTTTTTTTTACTATTTTTACAACGTATTTACAATTTATATATTAATTTTCATTGAAATTAAGATGCAGTCAATACTTAATTATTAATTTTACTATATACATTCTTAATTAATGTTTGTTACGTAATAATTTATGTACTTTAACTTATGAAAAAATATTATTTTCTTAAAACTTATACATCAAAAAAGTAATATTTAGTTTATAAAATCAAGAGAATATCTTGAGAAACTTAATTTTCTTTTTAGTATTTCTAAGTATAACTAAATATTTGTGATATTTTTCGTTTTGTCTTATTTAATATTTCCTTTTTTTATATAAACGAAGAATTATATATAATGTACACTGAAAATTCATACGTTGTCTATATTGTGGTAAATGTAATTATTTTTTATAAGAATTTTATGAAAATAGAACACTGTTCATTCAATAGTCATTTCCTAAATTAGAATAATCGATTTATTTTTTAAAGAAAAAAGGTAAATAAAATGTTTTGGTGTTTTAAAAAAATATATGTTGTTTATTGTAAATCTAAAAAGCATAATAAAGGAAATCTATCCTTAATAATATTATTTATTTCTAATTATTAGATTTATAATTAAATTTGCAATGGAATTTTTTAAATTAAAAATACACCAAATCATTGAATTGATTACTTTTTTCTAAAAAACACGAATGAAAATTTGGGAAATGGCTATTCATCAAAATGTGACTGTAATCGATATATTTTTTAATACGTCAATAAAATAAATTATCCTTTAGAACACCGTCTATGTTGAATATAAATTATAATGTCGACAGTAAACATTTTTGTATTTCATTGAATTTTATCATTGCGATTTCTTTTAATAAATAGTTATGAATTTAAAATTATGTTTTACTTTCTACCTATTTAAAAATTAAGTTTAATCATTAGAAAAGTTGCAACAAAAAACCCACCTACAAAATATTAAACTTCTATGAATGATGTGTAAGTTCTGAACGTTTAAAAGAACAAAATATGTTATTTATTTCTCTTTCAAATTACAATTTTATTACAATAATTTTGTGTCACTGTAAAGTGAAATAACTATGTTTTTAAATGTAAAATTAAAGTTTTGAATTTTTATTGAGTACATTTATTTTTGAAAATATATTTTTATAATAAAAATAACAGGGTTGCCACAAAAATTTTATTTTATTTTTCCCTGATTTCCAGACAAAATTTTGACTTTTTCACTCACCCCTAAAGCATATTCATCACTTTAATGCAATTATTATTTTCTACAATTTTTAAATAAAATTCTTATTTAAATCCATTATTTTTAATAATTTTTAAAAAAGTTAATTCAAAAATTTTCAAATTAATTAATTTTTTATTAAGAATTTTATTAACAACTTTTGAAAATAATAATTTTTTTTAAGAAATGTAATTAAAATTTTAAAGAGTCAAGATTAAATAAATTTAATTTTTCGAGGAATTTATTTTAAATTGTATTAAAAATATTTAGAATTTTGTGATAAAAATAATTGAATTTCAAAATGAAATTTTATCATCTATGAAAATAATTGAATGTTGCCGTAGGATCGTATCAAAAATTTTTCACTAATTACATTTTTTGACAAATTTTATGAGAATAGTAAATATTGAGAATTAATGAATTGTAAAAAACTTTTGAAAATAAATGAAATTTTGCAAGAAATTTTATTAAAATTAATTGAAATTAATTTATAAAAATAATTAAAAAATAATAATTAAAGAATATTAAAAATTCCATTCTTGTCAGATAAAGTAAACAAAAAAGACACCAAAAATTCAGAATTTTCTTATGAATTATAAAAATTTAATTTCTTCGTTGTACTTTTTTTATAATTCTATGGACTTTTCCGATTTCCTGACCTGTGGCAAACGTGAATAAGATATACATAATAATAATTTGCTATTCTATGACTACATCTATAATATAAAAATTTATTAATAAAAAATTTATAAATAAATAATAACTTTAAATAAAATAATTTAATTTATTTGAACTTTCAAAACTTGTAAATCATTTCTGTGATAATTAATTAATATTTGATATTAATTAATAAACTAATCAAATTTATTTAAATAAATGTAATTTTAGTCTTTATTTATTAAGAGTTTTATTTTTTTAATAAAAAAAGTGAAATGCTTTAAAAAAATAGATAACGTACATTATAAACACTATTCCTTTGATATTTCAAATGATTATAAAAAAAAGAAGATCATTGAATTAATATTTATTTATTATTTTAATATTAAAACTTAACTCAGTATATATACATGTCTGTTAGGAAGAGACCGAAATTCTTTACTTAGTATTGCAAATAATTTTTAGAAATGATATAATAATTTACAGATTATACACACATTCACATAGGGAAAACGAAATATACAAAAATATATATTCGAATACCCTACATACTAGGCGTTTATACACATAATTTTTCTAATAAATAATACAATTCTCGTCTGAAACTTATGCTTGATATCAAGTTAAGTAAAAATGCACTAACAAGAAAATTATAATTATTTGTTTTCGATTAAAAAAAAAAGTAATTATTTTTTAAGCCAAAATTTACTAAAATGGCATTAAGTTTTAACCATTAATTATAAATTTGATTTTAATCCCATGCATTTCATGCGCTTTTCGAAAAAAAATTATATTAGTTTGTTATTAAAATTTCTTTTCATAAATATTATTTCTTTCTCTATTACAGTATTGAAGAAAATGAGAATAAACAAAAATTCATCTATAAGTACATTTTTAAAAAACTTTCTGTCATTATTATATTATTATCATCATCGTCTTTAAATTAAAGATTAGTAAATGCCATAAAAAATATGTTGACATCACTTGTTCGATTAAAAAAAAACAACACTTATTTTGTGTGGTGTTTTTCTTTATATTAATCTCTTAAATATATCACTACATTATAATAGATTTCCACCTCATTGTCAATTTCGTCTGATATAACGTCACGCATTCCTGCAACTGACAGTACAAAAATATATTTACATAACAACGTCGATAAGGACTTGTCATCGTCTCGACAAAGATTCAGGACTTAAAAATAAGTAAGTTAAAAAACTGTTTCTGACTAGAAACTTGTAAAATCAAGCTGCAGGAATCGAGAAGAGTATTCATTGGCAGTTTAGCAAGATTTGTTTAAAGAAAAAAGAATTAACGATTAACATTGTGTAACAAGTGTACAGAAATAAGATATTTTCCAGAGAGTTTGAAAAATGGAACGAAAAGAACAGAAATCGAAATTTTCGGGGGGGGGGGGGGGACTACTTCTTTCATACAAGATACACGTGTACGAACTTTGTGTAACACCTGTTTGAAATAACAATATTTTTGTTCTATTCGAAAAACAATTGAAATTACCTTTGTTGTGATTAAGATTTATTGGTTATGTAGCCTGACTGTGAATTTAGAATGTTTCAAGTTTATATGGCACGCATTATCACTTACTCGATTCACTTCATTAATCTCAATTAATAATTTAATTCGATTAGAAACTGTAAAACTTTCATTAGATAATATATGAAAACGTAATTAAAAAAATACATACGCAACCTGTGACAGTCACATTGTTGGCGTCTGAAATCAAGACTATATAATTTTGACAAGTAACAGTAATACTGAACTGTACAGAATAGTAGATTCGTTTTTCATGCAGGTGTTACACAATATTTTAAAAAGTTTTTTTCCTTGTTAATTATATTTGTATAAATATATATTAACAATATTATTGGAAAACAAATTGATTGCCAATTAAATTTCTACTTGGCAACGATACCTTCAGATTTACATTTTTGCGAATTATTCAAACTGTTTTTGAAACAATATAGAAAATAAGAAGGTATAGAATGATAATTTGTGCTTGTTATAAAGAGAAAATGATTTAGTAATTGTGTAAAAAGTGCCAATTAATTACTCTTCGTTATGAGTAACATTTAAAGGCACTGTTTCGGTTCTCTAAATCAAAGAACTTAGTGATCTTCCGCTTGGTAATGGCCATTTCGATTTAGTGGTTGTCTTTCTGGAGCGTCTGTGGGTCTATTTCTCTTGAAGAATCCGCACTGAAAGAAGGAAAAGTTAATTAATTTTTAATTCAATAATTTATAATATTTATAAATATATATTACGCTATCTGGTGAAATACCGATTTTATGCGGCAAAAAACTATAGGTTATATTTTTATATAGGAGTATTTACTTGAATAGAGATTTAATCATTTAATTTCCTGAAGTCGAAAACATTTTTTATTAATTATATTTAAGAATTAAAATCGTATTAATGTTTCATACAATTTTATTAAAATTTTCCAGCAAAGAGTTTTATTAAGTTTTTAAAAATAATTAAAATTCCTGCCGAAAATTTCTTACTTATGAAAAGAGTTGAATTCTTTCGACGAATTATTTATTAAAATAATTAAATTTTTGGGGAGAATTTTATTCAAATTTTTATAAATAATTTAATTCTATCTAGAAATTTGACATAAGTTGTATTAAAAATAATTAAAATCATACAAAACGTTAATTTTTTCTGAATATATAAAAGTATATTCTTTCGATGAATTTTACTACTTATTAAAATAATTAAACATTTTGGAAGAATTATATTAAAATTGTTTTAAGAGTAATTCAATTTCGGCGAAGAATTTTATTACTTATAAGAATAATTCAATTTCTGCGAAAAATGTTATTATTTAGAAAAATAATAGTATCCATGTTAAGAAAATGAAATTTTTTAAAATAGCTGAATTTTATTAAACTTCTTAGATTAATTCAATTTTTTTGGATGTTAATTAAATTTTTTTGAAATTTTCAGAATTCTAATAATTAATTTCGAAATGAATTTTATCAAAATGGTCGAAAATAATGGAATTATTTCTGAAAGTTGATTAACATTGTAATTTAAAAATAAATCACTTTATGTATAAATTTTATTATTTATGAAAGTAATCGAAGTCTTGCTAAGAAGTTTTCTAAATATTAAAATAATTGAATAAGAATTTTATTATAGTTTATTTAAAATAATCAGAGCTGAGCAAAGTGAATTTAAAATTTTTATTTTAAAACCATTTTGCTCAGCTCTGAAAACAATTAATAATTAAATGATTTCGAAAATTTTTATTATTTTTGAATATAATAAAATACTTTCGAAGATTTTTATTATTTAAATGATAAGACTTGAATTTTTTGGAAAATTTTTTTTTTAAATGTTTAAAAATAATTAAATTTTTTTCCAGAAATTTTGTTAAAATTATATTAAAAGTAATTAAATACCTGACAAGAATCTTAATATTTTTATGAAAATAATTGAATTTTACTTAGAATTTTGATTAACATTGTTTTGTAAATAATTGAATTCCTGAAAAGAATTTTATTATTTTTGATTTAATTTAGTTTAATATATTATTTATGGTAATTGATTTTTTCATTAAAGTTTGAATTTCATTAATCTGAATTTCATTAAAGTTCTTAGTATTAATAAATAATACCTAATTAATGAATGAATTAGTTAATAATTGAATTTTTTTAAATTTTGAATCTGAAATTACTGAAAAATAGCTTTTGGACATTCGAAAAAATTCTATAATTTGCATAATGATAAATTGAATACCGCGTTTCGCGAGCTAAAGTGCCTAACATTCGCTAGTATAATAATAAAAGATGAATAGTAAATTGAATATTGTACCTTATGAAGTAAATAAATTAACAGCAATAAAATGACGACACCAGCACAGGCAGACAAAACAACAACCCAAAGTGGCACGACATCTGCTACTGGAGGCGGTGCTGTAGGTTCAACATTCGTAAATACTTCCTGACTCTTAACATTCTGTTCAGCAACATTATTAAGTGCAGCGAATCTTGTTATTCTCGTCAAGACTTGAGTTGAAACTTGAATAGGTTCCCTGTACGCAACTTTCTTCAAAGTAGCCGCTTTGATTCTGAACTTCAAGCTCAAATGAGCCTCCTCTCCTTTCTTCAATGGACCTAATTCACACTTTATTTGGAAGCAACTGGCTCGCTTGCAGGGATTTTTGGTAATATCGTGAGTAACTGGATCCAATTCGCTCGTCGTCGACAAACCATGGGAATTATCATCCATACCAGTCACGTCTGCCTCACGTCTATGTCTAATGTTTCTCTCATGTGATTCGTAATGAGGATTCACCCAACTATCTCTAGCAGGAGTTTCACTATTCCTCGTATAGACCTTGGACTGAATTCTCTTCTCATTGGTGCGCGTTTCCTCGTGACTCCGAGAACTGTGCATTTGAAATTCTTCGCCAACGTCTCTGTTGGAAGTAGAAGACTCTGTACGCCAAGAGCTGCCCGACGAGTGGCCGTAAACTTGTCCGTTTTGATACGGATTGCTGTCGAACGAGGAATGAGTTTCCTGAGGGGAACTAGTGTAACTATAAGTCCTAATACTGGAGTAAGTGGAAAATCCTTCGAGAGCGAATCGATTGCCATTGCTCAGCTGGATGTAGGCTCTGTTTCCAGGTCCAGCGATAAGTTCACCCTCGACGGGACCGAACCTGTGACTCACTGGACTGCCAGGATCGGACAATATTCTCTGTCCAAAACTATCCTCCAGAGGGAATTGACTGCCGTCTTGGAATACCATACACTTTTGTCCAGTTTTCGTCGTGCCCATTCTTCCTCTGAAGTTAATAAAATTCTTTCCATGTCGTCTGTACGCTGACACCTTGTACGTTCCTCTCGATATATCAGAGAAGAACTGCTCAAGATCCTGTGTCGAACTAATATTCCGCATTCGTAAATTAATATCAGAAGTTCCTATCACTTCCTCTCGATCGCCACTTATTTCGTCATCATAACGAGAATTGGTCATAACTCCATATCCCTGATGTTTTCGAGTTTCTCTATCCTCACCAAAATGACGCTCCGTTCCATAAACCGTTGCCGTACTTCCCCTTGAATTGTAATCATAATCCTCCTCATCGTCTCTCTCCTGCTGTCTAATTCTCTCCTCCTCTGCTAATTTCTTCTCATTGATCCTCTTCAATTCATCAAATCTCTTCTTCTCTTCATACAACTTTCTTTTCTCCTCTTCCAATTCCGCCCTTTGTTTCTCAATCTCCTGTTGTTTCAATAAATCAAAACTCGACATACTGGTAGAAGAGGTCATCTTCTTCTGACCATAGGAATAATCCCGAAATTGTTTCGAATCATTATGATTGTCCTTTCGCAAAGTCGAATGATAATTTCCACCAAAACCTGCAGAATTAAGATCGAAATTGTTTCTTGAACTCTCGGAAGTTACGAATATTTTCTTCTCCTCATCGCTACCGAGCGGCAGTCCCAATTTATCCTGATAATTATCATTACGGTTGTTATTTACAGAGTGTCTTATTTGATTGAATTCAGAACTATCGCCAGTATTGACCTCTATTCTTCGTCTATCGTCAGAGGAATCGTAACCCTTTTGAACGGCAATACCACCGGATTGATAAGTTTCCTGATAATGTTGGTGATTGTATCCTGAAGTACCGTATAAAGAAGAATAACGTGTTCTCGTCGCGTCAGTGTACTTGAGATGATGATAATTGTAATCCGCATTGACGCACTTGATCGTTCCTTGCGGCTCTTCCATTAGATAGAGTAAATCATCGCCTCCGAGTGTTTTACCTGGCCATGTAACAAAAACGTCTGCACTCAAGAAATTCGAAGGGCCATTATTTCTAACCGTATAATTGTGAACAATCGCCGGTCCAAATTCAATGTCCGTGGTAATATTCTCCGAAGTGTAATTTTCCGGATTGTAGAACAACTCTTTCGGTCGACTTTCTCCCTCGACGACCAGTTCAAGATCAACCCAGACGGGTATTTTAATTGCCTCATAATTATCGCGCATTGTGCCAGAATTTTCCGAATTTGTCGTATTTACTTCCATTTTAAAGTCGAATGTTGCATTCATATTTTCCGCGACAATTGGTTCGAGTATGGTTTTGAATTTGACCATTTTCCCTCTTGGCATTGGATTACCGATGTCACAACGTAGAACATTGTTTTGATTCGGAGCTAAACATTGCACCAATACGCCGGTGTTGTTAAATTGCTCGAAATTGATGTACTGCACGTGTGGTGGGAGTTGAAGGTAGAACATTGCTTCGTAAGCATCTTCGCCTAAATTCTTCACTGTGACAGTTATGTGGAAGTCTTGACCAGATCCCAGGAGATATTTCTCGACACTTGCACTTGTCGACAATTGAAGATCGGGAATGCAAATGTTGTCTTCGCCACAATTTTTCCTTATGTAAATTGAGTCTTTCAAGGAAGTTGTTTCTGCCAAGACTGGACGCAAAGGCATGTCGGGACTCCGACGTCGTAGATCTGGTTCTCGATTTTCGGAGAGAGTCAAACGAGCCTCTGCATCAATGCCTGTTAATTTGTCCCGTATGTGAGGAGTTACGTAAACCTGCAAAGAAAATATTTAAGTAAATACGACGAAAAAATAATTAAGCCATCAAGTCTTAATTTTTTATTTTTCCACAAGGAAAATATTAAAACTTTTTTTATGTTATAATAATGATTCTATCACTCGGTTTTCAAATTAATTATCTGTTGAATTTATCGATCACTCCGAGTAGTGATAAAAAAATAAATAAATAAATAAAAAATAAAATAAAAATAAAAAAATAATGTAGTGATCCTACTTGACTCGGAGTGATCGATAAATTCAAAACATAATTAAAACTTTTTGTTTAAAATTTTTTTCTTAAGAAATAATGGATCAAGAAAGTAGATCAGTGTTGACACAAACATTTAATTTTGTTTTCCCCTGATTGTTCTCTGATTTTCAGATAAAATTGTAACTTTTTCACAAACCCGAAAGAATATTTATTAGGAAATTTTCTTCATTTATGGAAATTTATAATTTTTTCATCATCTTCCAAAAGTCAAAAAAATTTCCCTATAAATATTATAATGGAAGGAAAAACTATTTCAAATAAACCTAAAGAATATTATTCGGTTCACTTTTAAAAAATAGATACAAGTTACTAAAAAATCATTCTGTTGCATTTATTTACGAATTTCTTTAATATTATATTTACTAGTAAACATCAATAATTTTATTTAAAATAAATAAAATATGGAATATTATTATAAGACAAGAAGAAATCGATCATTCCAAGTTTTCAATTTTACAAGATTTTGAATAATATTCGGAAAGCATCAATTACATACATATATTGATAAGAAAATAGAAACTTAAAAAAAATTCAAAAGAAATTAATTTTACAAAATTGTTAGTTAAAAGAATGAAAAATTAAGTTTCTCAAATATTTTAATTTAAATCTTTTTCGAAAATCAATTATTTCTAAAATACATGCTATAATTCTTTTCATGTTTAACTATTATCAAAAATTTTAACCGAAATTCATTTTTAAATAAATTTTTTATTAGCAAATTCTACGAGAATTCAATTATTTACATACCAAAATAAATGATTTATTAAATAATTGAATGCTTCATGAAATCTAATTTTCACCATAAATTTTTAAACAGTCTTTTCAAAAATTGAATTCTTCAGACGAATTTTAATGAAATTTTTAAGAATAATTACATTATTGAAGAAATTGGATTAAAATGGTATTAAAAATAATTGAAATTCTACAATGAGACTTATTATTTATAAAAAAATAAGATTCATAAAAAAATTTTTATATTTTAAGAAAATAATTGAATTATTGCGAAAAAATTCATAAAAAATTTGCAAATAATGAAATTTTTGTGATAAATGTTATTATTTATGAGAATAATTCAATGTTTGCATACCTATTTAAAATAATTTTTTTAAAACAACAGGTTTTTGAAATTTAAATATTATCAAAAATTGCAATTGTAATTATTTTGAAATTCATATGTTATAAATTTTTAAATAAAATTACTCAAAACCCAAATAACTTTTTAGGAAAAATCATAAATTAATATTTCTTTAAAATCAATATTTAAATATTTTAAATATTTTATAGTTTTATAACAATAAGAATTTACAAAGAATTCCTTTTTAAAATTATTTTAAAATTTAATTATTACTAAAAGTTCATTCAAGAATGCTTCTAACATTCATTTTATCAAAAATATTAAGTGAAATTCGTTTTTCATTTTTTTAATGAAAAGTTCAAGAATTCAAATATAAAAATACAAAAATTAATAATTAATTAAATAATTTAATATATTTCTTTAAAATTAATTCTTATAAAGAATATTACCGAAATTTTTCAAAATAATTGATTTACTTCGAAGAATAACATTCTTTATCAAATATATTAAAAATTTTATTAAAAATAATAATGTAAATCCTTCCAAGTTTTTATGAAAAGAATTTGATTCTTGTATCGAATGTTATAAAATATTTTATAAATAATTTATTATTATTTTTAAAAATAATATTGTTTTCAAGGATTTCTTTGAATTTTTTTAATAATGACAAAATTTTTATAAGGAATTTCAAACATAACTGAATTTTGAAAAGAATTTCTTTAAAGTTTTGAACGCAATGAAGTTTGTTTTAATAATATTTTCATTGAGAATTTCTAAAGTAATTGATTTCTGTGAAAATTTTTTTATACAATTTTATATAATAAATAAAATTCTTTGCAGAATTTTATTATAATTTTTTTTAAATAACGAAAATTAATTGAATTCTTATGAAACATTTTAGCAAATCTTTTGAAAATAATTCAATGCTTTTAAAAATTCTATACAATTTTTAAAAATAATTGAAATCTTTGGAGAAGTTTTATTATAATTGTATTGTAATTGTAAATAATTAAATTTCTATGGAATATTTTATTATTTTTAAAAATAATTGAATTCTTATTGAAAAATTGAATGAAAACCTTTGAAAATAATCTTGCTTTTTTTAAATAATTTTATAACAATATTTTAAATAATTTGATTTGTTTTTAAAATAGTAGGTAGATATTGAAAATAATTGAATTTCGGAGAAGAATTTTATTACTTGTGAAATTAATTGCATTCTGGCCCAAAAAATTTCCGAAAGTTTTTTAAGATTAATTTTTGTACTTCTTTTACTTGTGAATTTAGAGTAGTACACATTTAAAAAAAAACTAAAGTTAATTAAGAACTAAATAATTTTTTGTCTAAGAAAATATTTATATTGAATTTACTTTTTTCACTCTGAACTCACCCGGAAAATTCTAGTCCACTGTACTCGGCGTTCGAGAGTGACATTCTTGATAGTCATCACGTTCCTTCCTTCCTGCTCAATAAAGAACATTCTCGGATTTTTCGTCTTGACTGGATCAAGAATCAGTTCAATATCAAATGTCTGATGGGCATAATCGGCATCGTACTTCAAGAAGACCTTTAAAAAGAGACACGATACTCTTTCACTGCCTCTTCTAATTGCACAGTCCTTATTGTCGAGATTTATTCCCGATAATTTGGAATGACGCTCGAAAAAGTATTCAACTTTACAGTCAGCTCGAATTACAGGTCGAGATCTGAAAAATATCGCGGCATCTGAATCGTACGCTCCAACAACAAGATCGGGATAAGTATTTTGATCCAGATCCTGGCCGCCGGCAATTGAAAAGCCAAAAGTTGCGAGTGATTCATCAAGATCCGTTGAGAAAATCACTTGGGAGTATTTCTCTTGAAGG
Organism: Leptopilina drosophilae; assembly: GCA_032873175.1. Lineage (NCBI taxonomy): Eukaryota > Metazoa > Arthropoda > Insecta > Hymenoptera > Figitidae > Leptopilina > Leptopilina drosophilae. Next base: position 10,428,635 of record CM065480.1, read on the forward strand.
CCTTCTTTTGAACCGCGATAAATGTAAACTGCTCCTCGACCCTCTGGGCCAGCATATGGTGCACCGATGGCAATATCTCCATAACCATCATGGTCAGTGTCACCCAAGAAGGCTAAGGAGAGACCAAATCGACCCCTATTGAATTCTCCGTCCCTGTGAAGAAAAATAACAATATTATTCATTCTCATCTGCAACTTATTTTCATTTTAGATTCTCAGGCTTTGCAATCGATAGTAAAAGGAAACAACAACAATCCAAGAAAGTGGTTTTGCTAATAACCTTAATACTATTTACTAAAATATTAGTAAAATGAACTATAATTAAAAATAAATAAATACAAATAATAAAAGACTACTTGAATAATTAAAAGAAATTAGATAAGACAAATTAATTTGTAAATAATTGAAACATATTACAGATTTTCTTTTAAATTTTTAAATATTATTAAATAAACTATTTTGAATTACAAGTTTCATAATTTTTAGAAGTTTCAAAAATAATTCAGTTTTTTCAAAGTATATAAGGTAGAGAAAAAGCTTTTTTCAAATATTTTTATTAAATCTATCAACTTTTAATAATATTAAATTTTTATTTTTGTAATATAAAACCCTAAAAAAAATTTCATTCAACGAAAAAATCGAAAGAGTGAGAAAAAAATACTTGTAATACATAATTTTCTGGATAAATTTAATTATAAAAACCAAATCACAGAATTCAATTTTGCAAATTAACAATTAAAATTCTTTAAAAAATTAATAATTTTCGAAAATTTTAATACAATTTTTTAACAATTAATAATTAATACAATTATTTAGCATATAAATTTAAAAAATTTGAAGTGTATACCTATATTTTTTAATTCATTATTTTTAAAAATTTTATTATCTTAAAGAAATAGAATTAAAATTCTTAACAAACCAAAATTTTTCAGAATTTTAATGAAATACAACATTTTTATTTTTTTTAATTTAATTCTTAACTTAAAAAATAGATTTAAAAAATTCTTAAAAACCTGATTTATCACAGCTGTAAAGAAAAATTTTTTTAAAAATTTAATTATTTTAAAAATTTTTTTACATTTGTTTAGATCTTTAAAAGATTCAATTACTTTTAATATAACTTAACAAAATTTTTCCATTAATATTTTTAAAAATTTAATAATAAAAGAAATTATTAATAATAAGTAGAAATTTAATAATTTAATTATCTTAAGAAATAAAATTAATGTTCTTCTTAATTTTAATACAATTCTTTTAAAAAATTCAGTTATATTCAATATAAATTTAGAAAATTTTAATTTAACAATTTTTTAATTAATACTTTGAAGAATTTGATCATCTTAAAAAAATAGAATTAAAATTCCTAAAAAGTATAATTTTGTCATAATTTTAATTAAATTCTTTGATATATTTTAAAAATAAAAATTTTCTAGTTAATTTTTTTCAATAATTTAAATAGCTTAACAAAATTACTTAAATGCATCATGATATCAATTATTTAAAAAGATTTTAATTTCCAACCCTTTTGAATTTAACAAAAAATGTTAGTTTTATTCTTCCAAAATTCAATTATTTTAGATACATTTTGAATTTTATGAAATTGTTTCTTATATTAAAAAATTTGTATAAACACCTTCATCTCTTAGTAAAATTGAATAATTTAATAAAAGCTGCAAAGAAATATTCTCTAAAATTAAATTATTAATATTAAAATAAGAAGTTTTATTTTTAAAATCATATAATTAACGACAGAAAAATAATTCAAGAAGAATAATGAAGAATGTTTTAAAGAATTTAAAATGTTTTTGGAAATTTTCGTAAAAAATTATAGAAATTTGATATTTTTTCAGTACTTTTGATAAAATTTCTCTGACGGTTTTTACTTTCTCTGAATTTTTCATGATTTTTCTGATTTGTAGAATCTCTGAATTATCAGTATTATAATTTTAGTAAATTAAATTTTTTTTAACAATTAAAATTTTATTAGATTAGATTAATTTTGATTGAGTAATTTAGTAACACGACTTTTATACTAGAGAAACAAGCAGAATAGTCAATTTACAAAAATAAAAAAGTAACAAACTACACTGAACAAAATTTATTTGATTCATACAATCGATTACTTGTCTAGTTTTAAATAAATATTTTCTTGAATCAAATAACTTTTCCTCGCATCAAATAATTTAAATGAATGAAATTGTATTTGCTTTAATTACTGAAACTATTGAATCAAATACAATTGAATTGATAAAAAAATAAAATATTTAAATAAAAATTATTATTTGTGCGTCAAGGAAATATTTATTTGATAATAGACAAGTAATTGACTGTTATTTCAAACAATTAATTTTTTTCTAGTGTATAAAAAAATTCTAAACAGTGGCTTCCAGTCGATAAGTCTGAATATTTTATTTTCTACTGAATAATAATTTACCGAAAATCTTTCTTGTCGAATATGGCGTTCGGTTTAACAGCTCGATAAGCAATATAAACTCTTCCTGTTTCGATGACTTCTAAATTGCCAGGTAATGTAAACATTGGCGCACTAATTATTAGGTCATCAAATCCATCTCCATTAAGATCACCGGAAGCTAAAGCGTAGCCAAAATATCCTCCCATTTGTTCACCAGTGATATTTCTGTAGTTTTTCATTTGAGAATCAAATAAAGCTACCTATAATCGACAAACAAAAGTTCAACAAAATTAGTTACCAATATTTTTAAGAAGATTTTTTTTCCTATTTAAAATAAAATCTTCAACTTCTATTCTTATTCTTATTCGAGAATAAAATTTTTGTTACCAGTAAAATTTTATTTGAAAATAAAATTTTCTTGCCAGTAAAATTTTATTTTACAACAAAATTTTCTCAATTTAAATGAATTTTTCTACATAATACTTGATATACCTACTTGTCCCATTAAATTGTTCCCACGTGGAATTCCTACAGCAACATCACTTTTTCCATTTCCTTGATAATCTCCGGAAGTTACTGAATATCCCATATAGCTGTCATCGTCTTGTGGGCTTCCTTCTTTCGTCATTAAAACTTTTGTGCGATTGTCCAATCCATTATATGAATACAATTGTCCTGTGAATCAATTGCAAATACATTAAATTACACAACTACACATTATTAATAATTATTCATCTCTAAATGAAAACAAGGAAAAAATATTGTTAGAATATTTTATTTCTTTCTCTAATCGCAGAACTTCAATTTAAACCATGACAAAAAAATCACACATTATTTCACATTATACACTGAGAAAACTGTATAGGTCCACCAAAAGTTATTGTTATATATGAAACATAATAATTTTTACTAAATAAATAATAAGTTTAATTGCCACAAAAATTTAACTTTGTTTTTTTCTCATTTTTCTCTGATTCCCAGATACAGAATTTTGACTTTTTTCCTGACCATAAAGAATATTCTGATTCACTCTAAAAATGATTAGATACAGAGAAAATTTTATTAAAATTTAATAAAAAATTCTGATACATTTATTTAAGAGTTTCTTTAATTGTAAAATTATTAAAATTTCAAAAAATTCCAAATTCAAACCGTTTTGGAATTCAACAATTTACAAGAATATATTATTAAAAAACATGAAGATATCAATTTCTTCATGTTTAAAAATATTAATTAAATATAACCCAGTGATAAAATAATTATTTTATTGAAGAATATTATTACTATAACTTCTTAAAAATTATTGTCATAATTTTAATTTAATTATTATTTTATATTTTTTTTAACTGCAATTCTTTTCTAAATCAACTATTTTAAAAATTAATTAAGTGTAAAAGTTGAAACCGAGTGATGAAATAATAATTAGAATTTAAAAATTTTTTTATAAGGTTTAATTGAGAATTTTCAAATACTTTTGTTTACAATTCAATTTTACGAAATTTCAATTATTTGAAAATGGTTCAATATATTTATTAAAAAAAAGAACTTTTAATAATTTTAAAAAACAAATTCATTAAAGTATTAGAAAAAAATTAATTCTACAGAATTGTTAGTTTAAAAACTTGTTTGAAAAATTCAGATGTTTAATGACTTGAATTTACCTTTTTAAAAACAATCGAATTTTTTCGATTTAATTAATTAAAAAAATTTATATTATTATTTAAAATTGTACCTAAATTCATTTTTAAATTAATTTTTTATTAACAAATTCTACGAGAATTAAATTATTTAAATACAAAAACAAATAATTTATTAAATAATTGAATGTTTATTAAAATTTAATTTTCACGAAGAAATTTATTAACAAATTTTAAAAATAATTCATTTCTTTCAAGGAATTTAATTAAAATATCACTAAAATTTATTATATTAAAGAATTTTATCACAATTTTGATAAATTATTGAAAAAATTGTGAAAAATTTTATTGAAATTTTTAAAAATAATTGAATTCGTAATGAGAATTTAAATAATAATTTCGTTACACCTATTTAAGAAAATTATTTTAATTCTTGGTAAGAATTAAAAAAAATTCTAAATACTTTAATTTTTGTAACGTATTTTATTACTTTTTAAAAGAATTAAATTCTTGTGATGAATTTTGATATCTATAAAAATAATTGCATTTTTGAAGAGAATTTTATTAAAATTCCATAAAATAATTGATTTTATGGAAAGCATTCTGTTGTCTATAAAAGCAATTGAATTATTTGCAGGATTACTTAAAATTTGTGAAAGTAATAAATTTTCTGTGACGAATTAAAAGTTATTTATAAAAATAATTGATTTTTTGTAACGAATTTTATTAATTTATTAAATAAATGAATGTTTCTTAAAAATTAATTCTTTCGTCCAATTTTAATAAAATTTTTAAGAACAATTGCCTTTATTTAAGAATTTATTTACAATTGTATTAAAAAGATTAAAAATTCTGCGATGATAATAATTGAATTCTTAAATGAAATTTCATTATTTATGAAAATAATTGAAGTTTTTTGTAGAAATTTACATATCAAAATTTTTTTCCAATAATTAAATTATTAGATAAATTTTATGACAATAAGTACCTAAATTGTAAAAACCATTAAATTGCGCGAAAAATTTTAAAAATAATTAAATTTCTTTGAAGAATATTATTACATTCGAAAATAATTGAATTCTCGTGATAAATATTGTTATTAATTAAAATAATTGAATTTGCAAAGAATTTTATTAAAATTTCTAAAAATAATTGAATTTCTGTGGGGAATTTTATTATTTCTCAATATAATTGTTTTAAAACTTTTGACATAGTTAAATAATATTAAAAAATTCATTATGGACAGAAGTAGAAAAATTTTTGGAAGGTTTTGTATTTGAATTATTCGTAGTAGTTTCATAGTTTATGAGTCAAACAAAAAAGACACCAAAACTTCAGAATTTTGTTATGAATTCTGAAAATTTTAATTTTTTCCAGTACATTTAATAAAAATCCCTAACTTTTCTCTGATCTGTGGCAACTCTGAAGAAAAATTACGTTTAAATCAGTTACATAATTTATTTCAAACATTAATTAAATATTTAGTAAATTCTTCCACAGTTAAAAAATTAATATTTTCGATTTTTGAAAGACATATAAAAGGTAAAAGAAAAACACTCCTTTTCTTTTTTTTATAAAAAATTGACAAAAATCGAAAAAGTAATTTATTAATTCAAACATTTTTTTTTTGTATTCTTCTTATTTTTATAACAATAAAGAAATTTTTTCTCAGTGTAAATTCAAATCGAAAAAAACTAAAAGCATTATAACTCTTTAGTTTTTACGTATTATAAAATTAATAATAAAATATTTGCGAAAAGCAAATTTACTGAAATCAATCGTATACATATAATTTTGTTAAAAACTAAATAGCACCAGGAGCATTAAATATGTTAATTTATATGCACTTGAAATATACTTTTCTTCACTATAGGCATTAATCTAATTAAATAAAATTAATACTAAATATAGCCTCCGATGTTGGTCTCGACATCGTAATGGAATTTTTTTTAATGTGTATTATTAATGACAACACTATTATGATATTATAATTATTAAAGTATTATTGGTGGTGACGAGAAGGATCATCTCTTGCTCTCCTCTTGTTAATCAGCACTGCTTTTGACGCACGAAGCTGTAATAAGCACGCCAACACCTGTTAGATATTGCCACCCTTTGGCTCACCTGGCAGTCATTTCATTAAATATTCAATTATTACAAACTCACTAAACAAAAGAAAATAAAGAAAATAAAATACAATAAATAATTTATTTACTTTTATTATTATATATTTTTTATTGTACATAAAAAACAAAATAAATCAACAAAAAGGCTATTAACTTAAAGTAAAAAAAATAAGTTAGAATAGTTATAAAATTCATATAATATTAAAAATTGTAAATAAAAAATAAAAGTAATAATTAAAATAATAATTAGTCGTAAAAAATAAAAAATATAATAATTTCCATTAGTTTCAGATCTAGTTAATGAAAAAAACAGCATAAACACTCAACAGTTACTGATAAATAAAAAACACAAACTCTACAAAAACAGAGAAAATATTTTTAAAAAATTGCTGTTAATTACATTGAATTTTCTTTCAATTCTTCAAAATGAAAACTAAATAAAAATTATAAATAAATTATTAATATATAATTATAGATTATTAAAAAAAGAACAAAAAAATAAACAAAGTTAATATATAATTAATTAATTAATAAGCATCACTGCCAAGCAAGTAACAAGGGTAGAAAATGGGAACTTGTTTTTGTAATAGTCGACATATCAGCATGCTTGTAAAAATCGTCAACATTTTCACTGACATGTATCAAATATCGAAAATTACGTGTTAATATGAAAATGATTTTTAATTATCATGAAGAAAAAATCAAAAATTAAATTAGGGTTGGGAATTTAAAAAAAGCAATAATAACTCAGGGGAGGACCTGAAAACTCATGGTACCTTGAAAAGCACCTAATCGGGTATCGTCAGGGCAAAATTCGAACTTGGTTTGACTGTCCATCGAGTACAGCTGACCTGAAAAGTGTTTAAGAAAAATATTTCTAATACTTTCATATTATTATTATTTACAAATCATTTTTATCAGTTCTCCCTTTTTTGTCTAATTGAACATAAATACCTGAATCTAGTAGATTATAGATTTATTTTTTACAAACTTAACGCTATTTTCATCTTATGATGAGATTAATTGTTTCTATGGAAAAATAAACGAAATTATTTAAATTCTTACTAATAGAAATTATAATTATTACCTGTATTCGAATTTGTTTTAATTATTAATAATTGCATAATATTATATTTAATATAATTTATATTTATTACATTACTGTTATAATTCTTCTTGTTGAAAATTTTGAAATTTACATTACTGTTGTATCGTATATTATAGCAGTTGTAATGAAAAAATGTTATTAATAATAATTATTTACGATTATTACGCAGTCGAGTTCGGGATTAAAGTATTATACTTTATTTATACATCTAAAATAAAACATTAATTTAAAAAAATAATTCAAAATGGAAATAGAAATTACCTTGCCAGTACCAACTTCCTGGAGCTCCGATGAAAAGCCTTTTGCCATCCTGAAAAGAAAAAAATTATCCTTATTATTTACTATAAATAGAGATAGTAATTATTTCTAAATCCAATCAGAAAAAAATTGTTTGAAACAACCAAATTTTTGTTTAATTATTTGTGACGCGATCTAAAGAAAGGGACCTTAGAAGCAAAAAATTATAGGTTATGTTTGCAATTTTTAAAATAAAAATATACAAAAAGAGAATCAACTGTCAATATAAATCAGTAATGTTTAGATCTTCATTACAATTAAAATATTTAATAAATACTGATTTTAATTAACAGTAAGTAAAAAGAAACTTTCAATCAACAAAAATGTAACACTAACATAACCTTAAAGTGACTTGCTTTTAAGGTCCCTTTCTTCAGATCGCGTCACATTTATCCAAATAAATGTATTATTATACAGTTAACCAAACATTTGTTTGGTTCAACTAAAAATTTGCTCCAGAGAACTAAATTCTTTCTTCAAACACCAAATTTATTTAACTGTACTAAATGCATTTAAATGAAAAAAAATTTACATGATTCAAACAAACTTTATTTACAATAACCTAAAAATAAGATTTACCAAAAACAAATATTTGATTCACATAAATTTTTTTCGGAGTTTTAATTGAATTAAAACCTGAATAAAATTGAAATTCTGATTTATTGCTATAGAATAAAATTTGATTAAATTAAAATTTGGATAAAATAAGTTTTGTATTAACTGTAATTTTTATAGATGTATAGATCAATTTCAAAAAGTTTTAATTTGAAATTTTTATAAAATTTTAATTTTGAATCAATTTTATTATAAAATTTAAAGAACTTATAGATTTTCGAAAAATTTTAATAAATCAAATTCTTCTCAAATTGGCTAAATTATTTTTTTAAAGTAATTAAACTCTTCTCCGAAATTTAATTATTTTCCAAAAATTTTAATAGAATTCTTATCAAAATTTCAATTATTTTCAAAAATTTACCTTAAATAAATGATTTTCAATAGGTATTTAAAATTCTAAGATGTTAATAAAGTTTCCCAAAAGAAAATTTTATTCAAATTTATCAAAAGGATTGAATTATACTTAAAAATTTGTTGATAAAATTTCCGTTTTTGAGAATCATTCAATTTCTTAATAACTTATTTATTTTTGTATTTAAATAACTGAATTTTTATAAATTTTTTGAATAGAAATGTATTCAAAAATTAATTTTAGTGAATATTTTAGATATAATTGAATATTAAAAACAATATATTAGCTTGTGTTTTTGAAATAATTGAATTTTGAAAAGGCTTTAAATCCAAATCTTTGAAAGCCTGAATTCTTCGTATTTTTAAATTAATTAAAAAAATAAATTTTTAATAATTTTTTTAAAAAAGTTTAATTGAATTTTTCTTTTAAAATTATTTTGCTTTTAAATTAAGGCAGTGAAGTCTTTATTTTCTACTTAATATTCAATTAAAGAATTTATTCCGAATAGTGAAAATTTCGTAAAATTGATTTGTAAATTTTCATCATTTCAAGTCAATTATTATTTTCTAGAATTTTTCACTAAAATTTTTCTTGAAGTCAATTATTTTTAATAATTTTTGAAAAAAGTTCTTTGAATATTTTTAAATCCAATTGTTTATAAAAATATAATATGTAATTAAAATAAATAATTGACTGAAAGAAGTATTTTAGTGAAAAATTCTATAGAAAATAATAATTGAATTGAAATGATAAAAATAATTTTGAAGAAGTTATAGTAACAATATTCTTAAAATATAAAATAATGTTTTAAGTAATAATATTTTTAAAAGTTGTTGAATATAAAAAAGGTTTAAATTTGAAATTTAAAAAAATTTTCATCCCTATGGAAATATAATAATAATTAAATATTTATTTAAAAAAGAATTTGTTTATGTTTTTTTTAATAATTTTACAACTACATTAAATAAATGTAATGAGACACTTTTTTGAGAATTTAATCATTTTCAGAATGATTCAGAATATTCTTTAGTCAGGGAGAAACACCAAATTTTGTTTCGAAATCAGTTAAAACTTAAAAGTGAGGGAAAAACAAAATTAAATTTTTATGGAAACTCTGAAAAAGTTGTGATTTAATATTAACAGAAATTCAGCTAGATATTTTTAACCAGAATTTCTAATACATTCAACCAGAGAACGCAGTATGGGTGTACCATTGAGAAATCGTCAATCAAAATGATGTCATTTTGACGTCAATTTCTATTATTATTGTCAATGGTCAAACTTTAAAAAATTTTGACGAAATTGTGACTATTGAAAATTTTAGTAACTACTAACTAATAATACTGTTTGCTGCTAGCATTTGCTAAATATTTACAAATGTTTGTGACCTGTGTTAAAAATCAGATATAGAAGGCAAAATAATATTAAACTGACATTGATATCAAGATGTGTACTTTAGAAATAAGCAAATAAAAAAATTAACATTTTGGATAAACTATAATCATAAAAAATGTAACAAAGGCGAAGTTGCAATCAAGATAACTTTTTGTTAGAAAATATAATATTTATTTTGAAAAAATGAACTTTTGTAAGTGTAATACTTATATTTTTAGTTTCAAATTTTCCCAGAATTTTTCTCATAGTTTTACATTTATTTTTTAATTCTATTTTTATGTTATAACAATGGTAAAATAATGGATATAATATTTTGGAACGTTTTTCCATCACAAACCATGAGTTGGATATAAATTAGAATTATAAGAATTAATACAATTTTACTATAACAGTAAATTGTAAAATCGTGAAAATTCAGTCAGTTTTAAAAATGATTAAAAACTGTCCTAAATCTATAAATCGTCAAAGTTTCGCCAATTTTAAAAACTATCAAAATTAATAAATCGTCCAAATTTCGTCAATTTTAAAAATTATCAAAATTAGTAAATCATCAATTTGATGAGTCATTTCTTATTGGGGTGTGTATTAAATATTTTAATCTGGTTAGAATAAGGAGAATTCTATCTATTTTAACTCGACTTGTTTCAAACAGTTTGGAGGAGATCAGTTCCAAAGTTTGGAATTAGACTTTTTTAAACTAGTTTTCTTTTACTGTACGCGCAGTTTCGAGAGGATTACTTTAGAAAGTTTTGTGTTAGTTTATAGTTTTGTATCAAATGAGAAACTAAAGTTTGAAATTGAAACTTTCACGATGATGGTCCCAGAAAATGAAGAATTATATTTTGATGTAGAAAAACTGAAACGGTGTAGGTACATGAAATTTAAATGTACAATGTAGCAATGCTTTATATAGTTGAAAGTATACGCATGATGTGCGTGAACAAGAACAGAGAGGATCTTTTGCGCAATGCTGTATTATATGTATAGAGACAAAGTTTCAAACTGCCATTTAAGGATGGGACATTTCGTTCTGTCACTGTGTTCCGTGTTCCCTACTTGCAGGGACCACCTACGCGCCCGGTGGTCCCGTTCTTCTCCCGTTCTTTGCATCGTTTTATAAACGGCTGGCATTTCTCATGATAAGCAGAGTAAAACAATCTTTTTGAATGTTCACTCGATCTTAAGAGTTACAAAATAGTCTTTATTTCTTTCCATTCTTCGCTCATTTTGTTTCCTGCTTTTCTTTTATGTTACTTCTCCCTCGCTGCAATGCTCTCCTTGCACCTTCCTCATTTATCTTTTGTATATCCTTTTTGTACTCTAAATCATTTGCAATATTTTTGAGCATTAAACATTTTGTTATTTTTTTTAAGGATAATTAGTATTTAGTGACTATTCTTCTTCACCGCATATTCTTCTCGCATCTGCATTATGAATTAATACTGCATTAAGATGAAATATATTATTTATTAAGCGCTTAAACGGCGATCCTATTAGTAGTAAAATATTCTTTTTTTTTTGAAAAAAAAAATTCATGAATGCTCGACGTAGAAGGGAAGATAAAAATTAATTGTTTACAGTATAAAAAGAAGAAGTAGAATGTTGAAAAGGCATGAAAGGCACCTGCGTTCTTTCAAGTGGCGCCAAGCCAGTCGTGGGTCGCTTATTTCGACCCTCATATTATTTATCGCCAGGCACGAATATTATTTGTGCATCTTGCTGCCGTTCGCACGGGCCCAAACAATGGTCGTCACTGGCAAAACATGAATGCAGCAAACCGTGACTTCTGTTCCGGCGCAAACTTACTACTCGCGATAATAAAAAAAAAAGGGGAGAGAGAAAGAGACCGAATCCGAAAAGGCGTTGTCACTCATCAGAAATAACATTTTTCGCTCTATCACACAAACTAATGAATTATTATAAACTATTCGAGTTTGTTCTTTCATTCTTCAGGAAGTCTGTCTGTATTCGATAAAAGTAATTGAAATCTCTAGACATTTCACTTTTTATACGCGACTATTATATATTTCTATAAACTTGACTTTTTTGCGACTATTAAAGACAATTCGTTCAAAAAGTTCTGAAATAATTTCTTTAATAATTAGAAAAATAACTCCAACTACGAAAATCATGTTACGTTAATAATATTTGCAAATGTGTGCAAAAAGAAAAAACCTAATTAAAGTATTTTGAAACTTTATAAATTAATTTCTAATTTCAAATACACTAATATTATTGTAATCCAATTCAATTATTCAAGAGGAAATAAATTTAGGGACATAGAAAAATATCTCCTTCCACGATACGACTATTATTATTATTCCAAACGAAGAAAATACTTCTACATATATTTCTAAACGAAGGGGTTTATGATTCAAAGTATTAAATGCGGCGAGTTAAAAATGTTGCATAACATTTGAAATTATTAATAGTGGATTAAATAAACGTGAACGAGCGACAAGAGTCAGGTCTTTAGGCGATGCATTCGTTTCATATACGACACACGAGTTGCGAGATACCCCCTACTGAGAAGTAGTCTCTTGCTTACATGAAAAAAATTTGCAACCGGAACAATAGCAAGAATAAGGGACTCTCAAGTCTGTCTGCCAGGAAACACGATCAGCACGAGTTGTCTTCTGGCGCCGATCGACTGAGAAAAAGAAGCTATGGAGGTGCGTATGCCAAACGACCTGATACCCCTGGCAGAAACACTGTACCAATTGTCGCAATGATAAACTTACATAAAACTGTCACTCCCAATCAAGATCCTTTATATGCAATAATTATCATTTCTTTTTTCCTCTTTCATTTATTCACTGCTCTCGAAATCTGAACCAGATAAAAGTCACTGTTCGACTCACAAAATCAGTGACTAATTTTTTGCATCTATTCTCTAAATCTCAATTAGTGGGGATTCGTTTACCAATTTGAATTAGTAACATTTTTTACTAATTTTTAGTAGTTTTTTTCTAATTGCTAGTAGAAAATTACTAATTCAATTAGGAGAACGTATTTTTTACTATTTCAAATTAGAAAATTTTTCTACTAATAATAAGTAAAAAAACTACTAATAATTAGTAAAAAAAACTACTAAAAATTAATAAAAACAGTTACTAATTCAATTGGTAAACGAATCCGCACTATTTCATTAGTAGAAAACTACTAATTCAGATTTAGAGAGATACAATTTTTTCCAGAATTTGTAAGAAAATTTTGAATTTTTATGACTTTTTTTGTTTGACTCACAAACTATGAAATTACCGCAAATTCTAATACAGAACTTTTAAACTTTATTTCTATTTCGAACAAGAATGAACTTTTTAATTATTTAAATAGAAAGATTATCTTGATAAATAACAACATTCTTCACACAGAAATTTCATTATTTCTAGGAATTTTAAGCAAATTCTTTGCAAAATTTAATTATTTTAATAAATAGCAATATTCATTACAATAAAAATTCAATTATTTTTAAAATTAATCAAATTCATCGAAGAAATTCCATTTTTTCAAATTTTAACAAATATCTTGTCAAGAATTAAATTATCTTTATAAAAATAGCAAAATGTTTCGACAAAAATTCAAATATTTCCATGAAGAACTTTTAATTCGTCGCAGGAAATTAATTGTTTTAATGTAATTCTGCAAATGAATTTAATTTCCTTAATAAACAATAAAATTCTCCTTATGAAATCAGTAATTTTTATGAATTTTAGTAAAATTCTTTTTCAAAATTCAATTATTTTGGCAAATATTAAAATTTATAACAAGAATTCAATTTTTTTGAAAAGTCATAAAATGTTTTGCAGAAATTAAAATTATTTTTAAATTTTTTAAAAAATTCTCACCAAGAATTAAATTATCTATATTATACATATTCAGCGAAATTCTTCTTAAGAATTCAATTTTTTAATTCAATTTAAAAATTTTAATAAAATTCTTGACCAAATTTCAATTATTTAAACTTATTACAAAATTTAATAAAATCCTTTTTCTCAGGAATTATAATTATTTTTAAAAAATGTAATAAAACTCTTCAAAAAGAAATTAATTTTTTTGAAAAGTTGTTAATAAAATTCTTTATAAAAATTAAATTTTAAGAAACATTAAATTTTAAGAAATATTAAATTATTATTGAATAAATTATTTTTGTTAATTTAAATAATTCAATTCTTATATAGAAATTTCTAATGAAAACTGAAAATACGATTTAAAAATAAATTTCGGTTAAAAAAATGTTAATATTAAAAACATTGTGACATGAATTTTTAAAAATAATTGAATTTTGAAGAGATTTTGAATTAAAATCTTGTAAAAGAACTGAATTTTTTACACTTTTAACTAACAATTCTGTAGAATTAATTTTTTTGAAAAATGTAATTGTATTTTTTTAAATCATCTCAAGTTTTTATTTTTTACATAATATATATTTAATTGAAGAATTTCTGAGAGTAACAATATTTTTATATAAAATAATGACTATGATTTGGTCCTCATCTGAAGCGATTCTGCGGAAACTCCGTATGAAATTCCATACAAAATTTCCAAACGGAATTTTTGAACATATTTCACACTGTATATTTTTGAAGAATTTTTTGATAACTTTTAAAAAACTGCTAAACTGTTACCAACTCTAATTGTAGTTGGTAACATTTTTTAAAACTTTTTAATAATCTTATTATTATATTTTTAAATTTTTTTACACAGAAAAAATCCTTAACTGGTAAAAAATTTGTTAAACTGTTACCAAATTCAATTGCAGTTGGTAACAGTTTAACAGTTTTTCAAAGTTATCGAAAACTCTACAAAAATATACAATGTGGAATATTTGCATAAGTTATTGAATTAAATTTTTTTTTTCGAAAAATAACAAATAATAATGATTAAATATATTTATTTAAATAAACAAAATGCTATACATCGAACGCATAGCAATTTTTACTCTGAAAATAGTAAAAGTAGCAAAGCAGAAATGCGCCAAAGTTCCTAACAGTTTATTGGTTTTACTATAAAAGTATATAGTAAAAATTACTTTATTCGTTTTCTCCGTATGGAAATGCATAACCATAGTCTTATTAATGAAAAAATATACCGCAAGTCTCGTTAACTATTTCATATACATACGAAAATCGTATAAACACGTGTTGGCCCATACGTATACATGTATAATTGTGAGTACGTAAAAGTAGAGAGAAAGAGAGTAAGAGAGAGAGAGAGAGGGGTATTAACATTGAATGCTGTGAGCCAGTTTAGCTTCGCCGGACATGCATTAAACATCCCAGACAATTCTGAATTATACATCCGTGAGATAGCTGCCTGAGTGTCTGTGGATTGTCCCACTATTTCTTTGGCGGCGATCGAGCCAATCGGAAGCTGAATTGAGAAAGAGAGAGAAAGAGATTTGAAAAAACCTATAGATAATTATACACGTATTCTGCAAAAAAACAAAAATTTTTCTTGAAAAATTCTTATTTTTAATAATCTACGATTATTATATATATTATATATATTTCTCCTGAAAAGGGACCACTTCACGTGTCTCCAACGTGAAACTCAATATTTGCATTAACTTTTTATTGATATTTTGTTGAGTATAAATTATATATATATATATATATATATATATATATATATTAAGTATAAACATTATTTATCTTTACATAATCTTGTAATGTTAAAATTTCAAGTTTTTCTTAGTAAAAAAATTTACTTCATTTTGTCTTTTGGTTTTGGTTAAATATGATACATATTTTCAATTACTTTTTAAGATAATTAAAAATTTTGTAATATAGTCTTAATATATAGGGTCAGAATTCGTGAAATTTTCACAGAAAACAAAAAGTATTTTTTTTTAAATCAAAATGGTGAAAAAATATTTCTATTTGGTCTTAGGAATGTGTCCACCAAAGAACAGAAAAAAATATTATTTTTTATAAAAGTTATTGGAAAATTAATTTTTTTGCAACTTTTTAAACAAAACCATATTTCTCCTAAATGAATGAACCGATTTAAGAAATGAATGAACCAAGCGGGAATATAAAAGGAATCTAAAATACTTTCGTTTAGAATTAGAAAATTTTAAAAAAGTTTATATTTTAATATTTATTTAATAAATTTTTTATAAACAATTAATTTTTTTAAATGTTCTACGCCTTTAAAAAATTTTTTTAAAATATCTACATACACTTAAAACTATAAGAAATCAAAATCCGTAGAGAAAATTTTGGAGCGACAATTATTTTAAAAGTTATAATGGAAATTATATTGGTGCGGTGTAGTAAATAAACACTGAAGTTAGTTTTTAATCATTTTTATGATTATATAACTGAATAAAAATGTTAATTCGACAGTGTTTTGTTCATTTCATAGTTAAAAATAATGTTTTAATTCTGAAAATCATCAAAATCGCATCTCCGTTCGATATAATTTCCATTATAACTTTCAAAATAATTGTTGCTCCAAAATTTTCTCAACGGATTTTGATTTCTTATAGTTTTAAGTGTATGTAGATATTTTTTTAAAAATTTTTTAAGGCGGAGAACATTAAAAAAAATTAATTGTTTATAAGAAATTTATTAAATAATTATTAAAATATAAACTTTTTAAAAATTTTCTAATTCTGAACGAAAATATTTTTCATTCCCTCTATATTCCTGCTTGGTTCACTTAAATCGGTTCATTCATTTAGGAGAAATGACATTTTGTTTAAAAAGTTGCAAAAAAATTAATTTTGCAATAACTTTTATAAAAAATAATTTTTTTTCTGTTTTTTGGTGGACACATTCCTAAGATCAAATAGAAATGTTTTTTCACCATTTTAAATTAAAAAAAAATACTTTTTGTTTTCTGTGAAAATTTCACGAATTCTGACCCTATATCAAATTGAAGCTTAGATTCTACCGTTTATTTTTCACTTATATTTAGTTCAAAGAAAACAAAAGGAATTTTTTAAATAATTAATTAAAAATTACTGGCAATGGGAGTAAAAATTCAAATTAATCTCCGAAGCCTCGTTTTTCAGTTAAAACATCATATTTTGAAACTGTTTTTTAATTATACGTAATCTATGGATCATTCCAGCGAAAATCGTCTAGAGCTGGTTGCTCGACGATTTTAAAAAATGCTGTAATTAATATATAATATTCTTCAATACAATAAGATTATCCTTTGGTTGTTTATAGCTCCAAATATATTTTACATTCATTTAAATAATTGTTTTAAATTTTTAACTGGTTATGAAGTCTAACATAACCCACTTTTCGAAAACTCTGTATAAATAACTAAAAATAGAATAAAAATAATGCTTTTTATTTTAAATATATATGTTTTTGCTAAATTCATCTAAATAAACGAAAATTATTTGAAAATAACTCACCAAAACATTTAGATCAGTATTTTTTTGTACTTGCACAGTACAATAAGCATCATTTTCTTTTTCTTATATCTTCTGTGGAGAAAAAGGAATCTTCGCGAAACCTTTTAAACTGGATTTGTTTCAAAATTATAAATTTATTTTAATTGAAATTTCTTTGGGACCTCTACTCATTAATTATTTAATAAATATAAAAAATTATATAAATTTAACCTGATTTTCATTGAATTTTAGTTTTCATGACTAGACTGAAGTTTGTTTTCTTTAAACGAACGATAAGTTGATAAACTTCAGTATGGTAATTAAAACTAAAATTCAATGAAAATCAGGTTAAATTTATATAATTTTTCATATTTATTAAATAATTAATTAGTCGAGGTCCCAAGGAAATTTCAATTAAAATAAATTTATAATTTTAAAACAAATCCAGTCTAAAAGGTTTTGTGAAAATTCCTTTTTCTCCACAGAAGATATAAGAATAAGAAAATGATGTTTATTATACTGTGCAAGTACAAAAAAATACTGATCTAAATGTTCTGGTGAGTTATTTTCAAATAATTTTCGTTTATTTAGATGAATTTAACAAAAGTATATATATTTAAAATAAAAAGCAGTATTTTTATTCTGTTTTTAGTTATTTATACTGAGTTTTCGAAAAGTGGGTTATGTTAGACTTTATAACCAGTTAAAAATTTAAAACAATTATTTAAATGAATGTAAAATATATTTGAAGCTATAAACCACCAAAGGATAATCTAATTGTATTGAAGAATATTATATATTAATTACAGCATTTTTTAAAATCATCGAGCAACCAGCTCTAGACGATTTTCGCTGGAATGACCCCTATATATAAATATTTAAAGTTGTAGCCCAAAAAAATTGTTAAATTATGTTTGAATATTTTTAATTTTAATAAAAACGTGAATTTTTTATTAGACAAACTATTCATCTCCGAAGCCTTTTTCATATTTAGTAAGCGATATTGTTTTGTTTTTAATAATTATTTTCAATTACCTAACCCTTAAATTATAAAAAAATTTTCCGTTTTATTTAAAATGAAATATTTTTAATTTTTTAAAATAGAATATATTAAGTAGAAAGTTAGATAAATAACAAAATTATAATTAAAAATAAAATTTTTTACAGAAAATATCAATTTTAAACTTAAAATGATAAATTAAAAAATCCATTACAATTTTTTTTCGTTCAATATAAAAAAATATATATTAGTTATTTTTGAAAAGATAAAATAGTTATAAATAAATTATTAAATGCACAATTTATTAAATTATAAATGAATAATGTTAAAAGTTTAATAAATTAAAGAAATTAAATTTTAAAAGAATTTTGTTTACAAAATCCCCAATATTGATTACAGTATATTTAACCTTCAAAACACAATTAAGAAAATGTAAAAATTAATTTTTTTAGTTTTTGGAAAAAATAGCTGCCTTTCAGGAGAATCATCACCCATATATTAAGAAAATTACAATTTTCTGTCAATAAGAAGCATTTGTTAAATTTTATGTTGTTACTTAATTCATTTATTATTGACAAAAAATTATTATTTTTATTCAAATATAACTTTAAAATGTTCAAAGTGCAGAAAATTAAATTCCATGCGCTTCTACCAAAATACCAATTTATATGTTAAAATTTTTAAATATACTTATTTTGAATGAAAGTGCAAGTTTTTAAAAAATTAATCTTTTTGAAACATTAATTAATATTGCTATTTCATCTTTTCCTTTTGTATAATTTAAAAACATTTATTACATATTCGACCATCAATCTGTTGAAAATAATGAATTAATTGAATTTTAATTGAATTAATAACAAAATAATGATTAATTAAGTATAAATAAGTTGAAAAAATCAACTATTAATGTTAAAGTTTTTCTTTTGACTACAGGGCACTTGAATAAGTATTTTAATTCTGAAAACTAACACTTTTGGCAAGTCAAAGAAGTTTTACCGAACAATTTCTGAAACGTTACTGCCGTTCAAGGAGGTATTCAAAATAAAGGTTAAAATTTGTATTAAATTCACATTAAATGTTGAATTTAAATTGTTTTTCAACTTTTACAGTACTAACTTGTACAGTGGCGGATCCAGGGGGGGTCATTTATAGATTCGGCGAGCAACGACCATAATTAGCTGACCTTTTTTTTATGTAAATTTTTCGCCCCAGGGGGGGTCATGACCCCCATGACCCCCCCTGGATCTGCCACTGAACTTGTAAGAAATATTGATATGACATTAAATTTTAAACATTATTACTGAAAAATTATTTAAAAATTATAAAAAATGACGATTATGACACTATATCCCAACTTTATTGAAAAATTCGGTAAAATATAAGGAAGAAATTTTCTCCGTGCAGGAATAATGGTTTATTTTAATTTTATTCCTATTAAATTCGCAAAATACTTTGAACCTCCTCCACTACCGCGAATCCGACCTTGCTAAATGAATTATAGAATACATAAATTTCACACTTGAAGAAAAAGGACAAAATGAAAGTGTACTCAGTGATTACTTTTCACTGTTTCAAATTACATTTCGAAGGAGAGGTTTCGTAATGCAAAATCCGCCTGCCAAGTTAAGGGTTAAGTAAGAATACTTATATAGGAAGAATTCGCATTCCTGGCCATATTCGGTACGCACTGTATTCATGGATATACAACCGCTTGTCCGGAAAGGTACTATATACCACCTCTATCAGTGAAAGAGTGGTATTCCGATAAAGAACAATTTTTTCTTTCCTCTTATACTCTACTTTATGTATGTGACCGCTTTTAAGAAAGGGGTATTAGCAATCTTACTTTCAAACCACTTCAGGGTTGCCACGCTTTTGCTCTTTTCAAATTCCCTGACTTTTCCCGGTTTTTCAGGTTAAAAAATGGAATTTTTCCATGTTTTTAAAACTACATTTCTGTTGTACAAAATTAAATAATTCCAATAAATTTTTACAAACACATGTCCAACTTTCATATAATACTGTATTCCGCATTATGATATGTTTATCTATTACTCAATCAGGGTGGCCACAAAAATTTAATTTTCTTTTTCCCTGACTTTCCCTTGATTCCCAGAAAAAATTCTTACTTTTCCTTGAATCTGAGGAATATTCTGATTCAGGTTAAAAAATATTTCTCAGAAAAATGTTCAATTACTTCTTTTTTAAATAAATATTGAATAGTTATTATTTTTCCATAAGAATTAAGATTCTAAAAAATTTCAAATTCAAACCTTTTTAAAAATAATAAACAACTTATAAAAATTGTTATAAAACATGAAGAAATCGATCACTCCGAGTCATTCATTGAAGATGACCGAATGGTAAAGTCATTTTATTTTACACTATAAGAATATTCAGGGTGGCCACATTATCAGTTAAGTCAGTAAAATGTCAGGAAAAAAATTTTTTTCAGTAAAATGAAGAAAATGTCAGGAAAAAATTTTCTTTTAGGAAAATTAAGCAAATTGGGACTTTTTTCGGCTTATTTTGAAAAATTACAACTTTTTCGGCTGTTCTCCAAACTTTAAAATAAAATATAACAATTTTTTAGTTAATTTTTTTATTTTTTCCTATAAAAAGAATTTTGTCAGGGAAAATAATTTTAATGGCAATTAACTGTCAGGGAAATATCAGGGAAATTGATAAACTGAAAGTTGTGGCCATCCTGATATTGTTACTGTAACTTCTTCAAAATTATATTCATCTCTTGAATTCAATTACTGTTTTCTAGAATTTTTAACTAAAATTATTCTTTAAATTAATTGCATTTAATAATTTTCGAAAAATGTCTTTGAAAATTTTTAAATCCTTTTAAATGATTTTATTTGGAAATTTTTCAATCAAATATATATTAGAAAATAAAAACTTTAAATAATTTTAAAAAAAGGTTTTGTCACTTGTACATGACTTTTGTACATCACTTCCCTTCTTTCTTGTATTTTAGACTTTCGTAAAAAATTTCAGCTCAATTTATTGAATATTTAAGGAGAAAAGTGGTTGAAAAAATTATCATTGAATTTCTAACAGTCACATGCGGTTAATATATTTAAAATTGAAATTTTACAAAATTTCAAATTAAAATGTTTTAAAGTTCATCTATTTATGAAAATTGCAAAAACAACTCTTTCAAAATTGAATTAATTTTGAAATATTTATGTATAATTAGATTTCAAGAATAATCAGAATAATTTTAGAAAACAATAATTTTTCAGGATTCGGATCAAAAGTTCATTGTCAAAATTTTAAATTGTGGGCAAAGTATGACCAACCATAGAAGAAAAAATTATTTTTATGCCTTTATGATGTCAAACCATGGGCAAAGTATGGTCATCTAATAATTATAAACACCCCAAAAAATCTAATAATGTTCGAAGGAAATACTAAAATTAAAACATCATGATACTAAAATTGACGCAGTTAAAAAAGTCATTTTAGAAAATAATTGCCGATGGGAAATGAAAATAACAAAATTTAGATCTCACCTTGGATACGGAGGCTCCCAGTCCTGCTTGACATGAACCCTGCAGATTGTAGCCCTGTTTTCCTGAAACGGAAATGCGTAATTATTGTATATATTGTCCGCCTATTCAGACGAATAAAAACATCACTCGTCATATCTAGTCTATTGTATTCATGATGACAATAATACTAAATAAGTACTGGCTAAATTCAACATCTGACCTTTCGTTTAACTTTATTGCTTCCATATACACATGTATTTAATCATTCATATATGTTTCATTTCACATTCTTTTTTAAATACATAGGTGATTTATTAGCTACCTTCTATTCAAATGGAAGTCATTGTGTTAAAATCAAAAACTTTTTCTGTATTTGAGATTTCAATTTGTGAAATAATACTTTTTATATAAATAAGAATAAAAATAAAAAAAATAATAAAACAATATTTATAATACTTTTTATATAAATTTTAAAACAAGGACTTACATATTTTCGGCTTTAAAGAAATTATAAGCATCACATTAGTAATTTTTTTTCAATTTTTACGTTTCTTTCAAACAGGAAGAACAACTTTACGCTTTATAAATTCGCCGCAATGATATGATATGCCCTTTACGGAAATGTTATAATGTTTTGAGTACTGCGCGATGATATTTCAGAAGAAAAATATGAGAATCTCTATAAAGGACTTTTAAACGCATATATAATAAACTACGTTATTCAAACAGGCAGCATAGAAACTTTAATATCAATTTTGGTGGTTTATTATAATTCTAAAATTCACGTCCTGTCCAAAAATCTAAAAAATACTATTTAAAAATAGAAAAAAATTTTCTCAAGTACTCGTCTTGCTTAAATTAATAGTTTTTAGTTGCTAGAAATACTCTGAAAAAATTTGTTTAAAAAATTAGTGTAAAAATTCCTTAAAAAAAGCCTCGAATGGTACTACTTCTTAAACCAAGATTTTAAATATCAATTTATTTAGTAAAGATATTAATTCTAAGACTCTAGAAGAATTGAAGGCGATGAAAAGATCGTTAAGAAACGGAAATTAAAAATTGAATTCCTTTTGTATAAATTGTCAAACATTCTAGAATCTGATCGGAAATAATTATAAAGTTACGAACAAATTGAGATTCAATATGGAGACGCTACTCGCCAGTTGAGAACGCCAAGGTCACCGCTAGATGTCAATTTACTTGACGTTCTCAAGTGGAGAAATTCATTTTATCCCTCACAAACTTTTTTATAACTAAAAAAATGTTATTGTGAGAATATAATTTAAATTCTATTTTAGCGCAAATTTACAATTTCTTTTATTATTTAAACACAAAATATACTCTTTATTTGTAAGAAAATAATGTGCGACTATTTGCTAAATTGATGACCATTTCTCTCGCTTTTGACACAATTTTTTATTTCTAAATTCAGACCGAGGATTGTTATTATTATTAAATTAAAATACGCAGTCTTTAAAGTACTGCATTACAGTATTGCTTTTGCATTTCAACATATACTCGTTTGCTTTTGTATTATAAATTTATAATACTCATTATGTACGAGAAATGCAAATTTATTTTATATTTAATGAAATAAAATGTTATTCACATCAGTCGATTATGTAATTGATTCATTGTAAATAATTACAATGTCCGTGAAATTATATAGTGATTCGTGGTACTACTTAATTAAGTTAATTACGTGACCCTTGGATTAATCAAAAGCGAGTAGGGTATATGCAGTCATCAGAGGTAGCAAATTAATTAGAAAGGAGTGTTTAAAAATAACCCGGCCCGACCCGATATATTTAAGCTCATTAGCAGGTTAGATCTGATAATACAATAAAGAGTTGCGACCATAGGTACATATAACCATTTCAATTCATACAACTCAACATCTAAACAACTAAACTAATTTACAAATAGATAAAAGTTCCTTACTAATAATAATAATAATAATAATAATAATAATAATAATAATAATACAACTAAAAAAAAGATGTACAGGTTTAACACAAAAATTTAACTTTGTTTTTTCCTGACTTTTCCCTGATTTCAAGACAGAATTTTGACTTTTTCTCTAACTCTAAAGAATATTCTGATTTACAGTAAAAATTATTAGATACTGTGAAAAATGTTCTAATATATATATTTAAAAATTTCTTTAGTTGTAAAATTATTCGAAACATTAATAACTTCTTTTTCAAATAAATATTTAATGATTATAAATTTTTTCATAGAAATTAGGATTTTCAAAAATTTCAAATTCAAATCTTTTGAAATTCAATGACTTATAAGAATCTATATTAATAAATATTATTATAATCATGAAGAAGCTAATTACTTCGAGTCTTCGACTCTTCTTGTTTTTATAATAATATTAAAGATAACCAAGTGATAAAATTATTATATTATTTGATATATATATATATATATATATATATATATATATAATACTAACAATATAATAACTAATAATAAATAATTATTATCGAATAATTTTTATAGAGTCAATTAAATGGTATTTCAATAAATAATTTCAATATTTGTAGTAAATTTACCATTTAATTAAATCAAATAAAAATGATTTGATTCAAGTAAATATTTAAATAATTTTCTTCGTTTAAATATACAGTTATTATTTTATGGAATGTTTAACTAAAGTTCTCCTTAAAAGCAAATCAACTCTTAGTTAAAAGTACGAAAAATCAAGGTTTCTAAAGATTTGAATTTGAAACTTTTTCAAAATATATTCCATTATTTCTAAAGATTTATGCTTTAATGCCTTTAATATTCATTTATTATATAAATTTTAAACCAAAATTCATGTTAAATCAATTTTTATCAGAAAATTCTACGCGAATTCAATAATTTAAAGACAAAAATAAATCATTTATTCAATAATTGAATGTTTCTTAAAATTTAATTTTTACAAAGTATTTTATTAACAACTTTAAAACATAATTAATTTTTTAAAGGAATTTAATTAAAATATTATTGAAATTCATTATACAGTATGTGATTGCTAGGTTATTAATGGTAATTTTTTCAATCACTTTTCTCTTAAAGTATTTAACAAATTAAGCTGAAATTTTGTAGGGAAGTCTAAAATACAATGAAGAAGGGCAGTGATGTACAAAAGTCTCTTTTAATCAATTTCTCGTCTTTACCGATTTCAAAGTGTTTTATTATAATTTATTTTTGAATTATTAAAACTTTTGCACATTATTCTTCTTCATATTATTTTAGACTTTCTTACAAAATTTCAGCTCAATTTATTAAATAATTGTGACACGCTCTGAAGAAAAGTACCTAAGAAGCAAAAAATTTGAGGTTATGTTTTTAATTTTTCAAGTAAAAATGCAGAAAGAAAATCAATTATTAATTTAAAATTATTGATCTTCAGGTCTTCAATACGTCTAAAATATTCAATAAAAATTACTTTCAAGTTCAAACAATTAAAAATAAACTTTTAATCAAGAGAAATCTAACACGACCCTAACCTATAATTTGTTTGCTTCTTAGGTACCTTTCTTCGGAGCGCGTCACAATTATAAAGAGAAAAGTAAAGAATTTTATTAAAATCCCTTAAATAATTAATTTTATGGGGAAAATTTTGTTCTTTCTTCAGATAATTGAATTCATTTGCAGAATTACTTAAAATGTTTTTTAAATAATTGATTTCTTGAGATTTTATATAATAAATTTATGGAAATAATTGAATTTAAGTGAAAAATTTTATTAAATTTTGTTTAAATAATTGAAATGTTGCCAAGAATTTTATTAAAATCACTGACAATAAAATAATTATAATTCATAAAGATAATTTAATTGTTAACGAAATTTTGTTAAAGAATTTAAAAATAATTTACTTTTTGCCAAACATTTTATTACATTTGAAAAGAATTTTTTTAAAAAATTGATTTTACGGGGAGAATTTTGTTATTTATTAAGATACTTACATTTTTTTGCAGAACTACTTAATATTTTCTGAAAATAATTGATTTCTTGCGACGAATTAAAAATTATTTATGGAAATAATTAAAAGCTTTCGTAGAATTGTTTTCAAAATTTTTTTGAATAATTAAATTATTTGATAAATTTTATGAAAATAGTAAATATTGAAAATTATTGAATTGCGAAAAACATTTGAAAATAATTGAAATTTTACAAAGGATTTTATTTACATTTTTGAAAATAATTGAATGATTGACGAGATATTCGTTAAAAATTTTAAATAATTGAATTTTGCAAAGAATTTTTTAACAATTCCTAAAAATAATTATATTTTTGTTAAGAATTTTGTTATTTATCAAGATACCTGATTGCTTTAAAATTTTTGAAATAATTAAATAATATTAGAAAATTGATTCTTGTGAGATAGAAAAAACTTTTTTGAAGATTTTGTGCCGAAGAGAATTTTTATTTAAAACAACATATTTAGTAACTTCTGTGACGAGTATATTTTTATTTATCTCCGATTATATTTGGTGTTGATAAATTTTCCTCTGAGTTTAAATGCACGTATATTCAATTAATTTAAGCAAAATGAAAATTATAAATTAAATAAATGAGATTACTCATCATAAATGCATAAATATGCGAATGAACACAAGTATCATTGTATTCGTCCATAAAAAAGTTAAAAGCATTTCGTATAAGTTAAAACATTCAATTGCAGTGAAATGACTTGAATAAAAAAGCGATAAGTACGAAGACAATTAGTAACAATTAGTAACCCCTTTTTCCTATCGTATTTTTTATCCAATTTCTTATATTTTTATACAACACATTGTTAACTACAGCTTGAAACAATGGCGCTGGAATTTCCCTTTCATGTACATACGCATTTATTAATTTAAGATAAAATCCTCAACTTGCGAGCAAAAAAACAATTTTATTCGGAGAATTTCGAGTTTCTCTGTCAGTCTGCTAATCGTCCCGTTTAATTTGCCGACGTTCGCAAGTCGAATAGTCAGGTCGAGATAGATAAACGGCAGACAGAAAGACGTACTTGAAAGACGGACAAGCTGACAAGACAAACGGAGTTTTATCCAGAAATGGTTACAATATGTTTGTAACACGAGTTAAATAATATATAGTTTACAATTTCAACGAACACTGAATTCGATTTCTAAACACTTTAAACTGACACCACATTTATTTCAAATGAAAGTGTTTTAACACGACAATTTATAACGCACACACACACAAAAGGATAAAGAAAATTTATTTTAAAAATGTCAAATGTATTTAATTGTTGTGCCAAACAAAAATTTTTCTTTTAACTTTATTTCCCTTTTACTTCCTGTATAGAAATTTTTTGCTTTTTAGCACATTTCTCAATATTTGCAAGCTTTGAATATTTCATTTTTTATAATTTATTGCGTATCCATAGATTGCAAAAAGAACTATACTTATTGGTAGTTCTTGCTTTACTAAGAAATATAATTTCGAATAGTATTAGGGAAAAATATTCTATACTTGAAAGTGGAATATAATTCTCTCGCAGTGATGTAATGGAAAGATCGCATTTAATGAAGATGTTCTTCATCTATATGTGCTACATTAGAAATTTTTAAATATTCTATAATTGTTGTAAATTCTAACGGTGACGTCTTCATTAGGTTGGACTGAAATTAAGAAACACGAAATTGTTGAACAATTTTCAGAGTAAATAATTATTTTATCACTATGACTTGACAGAGACATGCGCTCATAATTAGCAAAGAGGCAGTCGAACATCACGGGTCTTCGACCGCTGTGTTGCAGATTAACTATATAGATGACATTAAGAAACGTTTGATTGGTTCAAGTGCTTTTAACATAAAACCTAGAATATGTATTTCCTTCATTTCAAATTGACGCGCACAGTATTAAAAGTAAAATTAACATGATGTCAAAATCATTTAAAACCTTTAATAAAAGTTGCTTCAATTTCTCCATTTTTCATATAAAAATACAGGCGCACTTCCATTTAATAGTATCGCAATTAAATATAATGTTTACATGATTCTTTAGATTTCTTGAAATATTAAAATTCCTATGGCGATAAAGTAAGCGAAATATGTCTACTGCCAGTAGTAAATATTAGTAATTAAATATTGCTAATAAATATTTCGGTTAGTAAATAATTTTGCTAAATAAAAAGTTTTGTTTTTATTTGTTATGTTACGGTAAAATAATGTCACGAAGAGTATTCAAATTTGTTTTTTAATTCTTTCAGGTTTGCAAAAGATAAAAATTTGTAAGAAATGAAAATTAATTTACATTTACATAAAATTGATCTTGTTTGTGAATATTTATGAAATTTGTTTATACAAACTCACCTGTTCGACAAGGAGAAAATTCCAGTGGTTGGCTAACAAAATTTGTCAACCAACAAGTGCCAACTGGCTCTCTTTTGTCCGCGCCTGAATGTCCTTTCGACACTTGCTTACCAAACCACAAATATCTTGGTGCACATGCCTGCAAAATACAATAACAATTGTTTTATTAAACATTGAATTTTTTTCACCTTCGTAAACAAAATTATAATAAACAATAATAATTGAAGTATGTAATCTCATAAGCGCTGTTATACAATTTGGATACGTATTAAATTGGGTTGCAAGTGAAAATAATTTTATCATCATCATCATCATCATCATCTTTATGTCTAGATTTCTTATTTTAATTATTGATAAATTTATGAAAATTAAAATGCATAATATGAGTGTGGGTACAAATAAAATGTACTTATAAGTAGAGCGTGACATAAGAACATGTGTGTCCTTTTACAAACTGAGGGCAGCAATTGAACAAATAAATGTTCTCAATAAGTATTTAAATCAGTCAACCACGACACAAATTATACAGATATTTATCTTTATTGTCTTCTTTCTGACTGTGAATCAGAGTATATTCGCTTATGTGAAACAATAAATTACAACTTCAAAATTGGTAGATTCCTCTCATTATTGTCAGGATGATTTTTAATCAAAATAGTACATTTCTGTTTTGGCATTTTTTGATTGTTTTCTTGAAATTTTTCTTTAGTTTTATTAAATTCAGAGTTGTCACAAAAATTAAATTTTGTTTTTCTCTGACTTTTCTCTGATTTTTACACAGAAGTATGACTTTTTCCTTGAGCCTCAAGAATATTCTGAATTTCTAGAATTTTTAACTAAAATTCATCTTTATAATTTATTTTTAATCATTTTTAAAAAAGTTCTTTGAGAATTTTCAAATATACACTTGTTTACAATTGAATTTTACGAATTTTCGATTATTCGAAAAATCGGCAATTAAATATATATTGGAAAATAGAAACTTTAAATAATTTTAAAAAATTCAAGCTTTCAAAGATTTTAATTTAAAACCATTTCATATATTAATTATATTTCTAAAATTCCATGCAATAATGAATTTAATGTTTAATTATTTAAAATTTAAACTAAAATTTATTTTTAAATCAATATTTATTAGAAAATTTTACGAGAATTCAATAATTTAATATAAAAAATAAATTATTTATTGAATAAATTGATGTTTTATAAATTGAATTCTCAAAAACAATAATTCTGTCAATAAATTTTAAAATAATTGAATTCTTTAGACGAATTTTAATAAAATTTTTAAGAAAAATTACATTTTTTAAAGAATTTGATTAAAATTGTGATAAAATTGATTGAAATTCTGCAACGAGTTTTATTAATTTAGAAAAAATTGAATTCCTAAAAGAATTTTATTATTTACGAAAGTAATTGAATTATTGCGAATAATTTTTTTTTAAATTTGTAAATAATTGATTTTCTGGCAAATTTTAAATATTACCAAAATTTTTCTTAATTAAATTTGTTTAAAATTGTTGAAAATAAATTAATTTTGGTCAAGAATTTTATTATTTATAAAGTTAATTGAAATGTTCACGAGCATTTTTCAACATAATATATAATTTTTAAGTGAAATTAATTTTTAAATCAATTTTTATTAGAAAATTCTACGTGAATTCAACTATTAACACAGAAAAATATAAGTGTTAAATGTGTTGCGTGTAGTTTTCAGATTATGTTGTTTTAACACAATTTTGGTATTATTTTAACCCCATTTAAAATGTATATTAATTTAACACCCTCTAGTGTTAATTTAACAGTCTCTATCGGTATTTTAACACTAGTGTAGTGTTAAAACCACACAGCGTCGGTTAAAAATGTTGCGTGTAGTTTTAACACTACTTTTAGTGTTAAAATAACACTTCTTTTTTCCTGTGTAAATACAAAAGTAAATAATATTGAGTAATTGAATATTTCTTAAATTGAATTGGTATAAAAAATGTTAGTAATAAATTATTAAATAATTGAATTTCTTTCGACGAATTATTCTAATAAAATTTGTAACAATAAAATTCTATTAAAAATAGTTTAAATTCTGCGTTGGGTTTTATTATTTATGAATGAATAATTTAATTATTGCGAAGAATTTTAATAAAAAACTTGTAGATAATAATTGAATTCTAGTGGAATTTTTCTTATTTCGGAAAATAATTAAATGTTTGCGTAGAATTTTATTAAAATTTTGTTTATATAATTGAATTTCTTTGGAAAATTTTGTTAACGAATTGTTTTCATTTTTTGAACATAATTAAATTTTTGGGAAAAATGTTATTACTTTTGAAAATGGTACTTTTAAAAATTTCTACAATTATTTGTAACTTCTCCAAAATTTAATATTTTCTACTGTTTTAACTAAAATTGAAAAATAATAAATAAAGAAATAAATAATTAATATTTTAAATAATTTAAAAATTTAGAAGCATTGAGGAGGCTTAAAAGGGGTTAAAAAGAGATTTTTTGAGAACTAAAAAAGAGTTCGAATTTTGACTCGAGTAATTTAAGAATAATTTTGAATTATTAAAATTTTTCGAATAAAAAAATCTAATTACTGCTGTAGTAAACACTACTACTTTACTAATACTACTTGTTTTACTGCTTAAACTTTATAAACACGAGGAAATAGACGTTTAACTCTGAAGTGCATGAATACATATGGTTCCTGAAATAATTCAGAGGTCTCAAGATCCCTTTGTTAATAATAATTTTCACAGCGAGTTAATGATCCGTTGTGGCTGAAGGATCAAAAGTCATATGACGATGACCTCAATTACATATGTTACATAACCGCCCTATGAAAGTTATAGGCATAAGGGACCAGATTTCATTCCACTTATTTATGTGTGTAAAAAACTATATACAAATATATACTTAATTTAAAAAACTTCATTACAAAGTAAACATCGTGTTCTTCTCACGTATTTTCAGACCTAGGACTGATTTTCGACACACAGTCAACTATATAAAGTACTACAAAAAAGCGTTGAAGCTTAAACTTGTACCAAGCAAGATTAAAATATTCCATTTTTGAATTCATTTTTTTCACGACAAAAGTGTTTTTTTTCTACCAAAAAAACTAATCTTTCCATTTGTTTCAAATAAATTTTATTTTGTTCAAACCTGTTTTATTTGTGCCGAATAAAATTTTTATTTAAAACAAATATCAATAATTCAGTAGACACAGAGATAAACTTATTTTGTATTTAACTCAAATTAATCACAGTTTTTCTAAGGAGAAATAATGTATTTTTTAATATTCGTAGAGGTACGGGGGAAGAAAGTGTAGCTTCTTCCGGCATTCATCTTACAGGTAGTGCACTAAATAACTCACTTAATGGTAATAAAAGACATTTTAAAAAACTATCAAGAAACAATGGAAGAATTTCCGCAATATAAATTATAAATTATCTTCAATGACCTCGACAGTGGATCTTATCACATCCTCTATAAAATTGATAAGTGCATAACACATAACTTTGCATTTCAATACTGTGAAAGAAATTATAATAACAAACAATAATCATAACAACAATAAGTAAAATCGTAACAATTTAGAATGTTTCGAATTCATTTTAATAAAATTTAAAGTTTTTAAAAATGAAGGAAAAAAATGTTTATAAACACTATATTTGTCAATTAGAAAATTTAATTGAGAATCAAGTTTAAAATTTGTTAATTTTTAAGAAATGAAGGAACACATTTTATTAAACCAAATGTTCTGTTAAATTTATTTATGAATTTCTTTTATTGTAAAATATTCGAAAACAATAATTTCTTTTTTACATATTTTAAATATTTAATTATTCTTATTTTCTCATAGGAATTAAGATTTTTAAAAGTTTTAAATTCAAACTTTTTTGAAATTAATCAACTTTAAGAATATTGTCATAAAACATAAAGATAATTGTAATAAAACTTTAATCCTCATACAGAATTTTATTAACAAATTATCAAATAGGTAATTCAATTCTTTTTATGAATTTAAAAAAAAATTTAGAATAGTTACATTTTTCAAGGAATTCGATTAAAATTGTTTTAAAAATATTTTGAATTCTGTAATGGGTTTTGTTGTTTATGAATATATAATTGAATTATTAAGAAGAATTTTATAAAAAAAAGTTGTAAACAATTGATTTCTTGTAAAATTTTTATTATTTATGAAAATAAATAAATTTTTGTGTACAATTTTATTAAAATTGTTTTTTAAATAATGTAATTGCTTTGGGTAATTTTATTAAAATAGTAGATATTAATAATCACAGAATTAAGAAAAATGGTTAAAAATAATTGAAATTTTTACAAGAATTTTATTAAAATTTTTAAAAATAATTGAATACCATTTTTTTAAAAAATGTTTTACACTAAAACTTTTCTATAAATTCATTAGTTTTAATAATTATAATTAATTGAAAAATTCAACTAATTTTAGAAGATTTTAAATCATTAAAATTTTCCAAAAATCTAACTTCATTAAAAGTTTTAATTAAATTCATTCAACTATAAAATTTCAAATCGAAGCCGTTTGAAGTTAATTTATTTATGGAAATTACAAACGAAAAGTCTTTTAAAATTGAATTAATTTTTAAATATTTCAGTAAAACTATTCATTAAATAATTGTTTATTTATTTTATGATAGTTGTTCAAGAATGTTCTTTAAAAAGAAATTTTCGTCAGAGATAGAAAAAATTTAAGGTTTTGTATTACACTGAAAAAAATTTGATCGATTCAAATAACCGATTAATTGACTTCATTAACTATTATTTGATTCAAGTAAATATTTAATTGATAATAGTCAATTAATCGGTTATTTGAATCAATTAAATTTTTTTTCAGTGTAGAATTAGTGGTAATTTTATAGGTTAAAAAACACACAAAAAAGACAAAAATTCAGTATTTTCTTATCAATTCTAAAAATTAAATTTTTTCTTTACTTTTAATAAAAATTCCTGACTTTTCCCTTAATTTACTATGTCAAAATATATTATTATTATAATTACAGTAATATTAAAACTACATATTCCAATTCATATTCTATTTTTATAAAATAAAATTATAATTAAAAATTTGTTTGCTAATTATAAATATTCTTCATCGTAAATTGAAATTTTCCAAAGTGTATGCAGATATTTCGTTATTAAATATTCCGTATGAAACAATCCTAGCTAAAATGCAAGAAGGAGATAAGACATCACGAGAAGGGGGAAGTAAATTGAATGTAACGACAAGTTGACAGTATTTCACTCATACAACACTTAAGAGATGCAATAAGAATAAAAAGAGGAGATAATACAACAAGAGGAGTTATTGTCTACACTAAATAGCAATTTTTTCATTGCGCCACTTTAATCATTACAATAAAAAAACAAAATAATAAATTTAAAACGAAAAAAAAATTGTAAATTCTTTTCCTCTTTAATTTAAATTTAATCTATTAATTATTTCATCAACAGTAAGTCAATTTCCGGTTTTTTTCGTTTAATTTTCGGTTTCAATAACTTTTTTTTCCTTCTGTATAAAATGAAAAAGATTGAGAAACAAAAACTTTGAAATTATAGGGTCCAAAAAAGAGATTAGTTGTTTCCCCATAAATATAATAGGAAGAATCGAATAATCGATGAACAGTCATGGACATTAAACTTCTGCCGCAAGTATAAATCCATTGGCTTGCTCGACTTTAACGCACGAACAGCTGCAAGAGTCTCGTGCATATGGCATTTAAACGTGGACGTACATATTATTCGTATAAGCGCGTGTGCATGCAGGGAACTTTTTTTAAACCAGAAATTGTAATAATATATAGATATACTATTTATTTCGGAGAATAAAAGCTGCATTAACACATCACAATGCCAATGCCACTTCGAATGTTACAAACTATATAACAATCACAACAAAAGAATTAGTTTTAAAATAATAAAGGGTGAAATTTGAGGAGAGCTTTTAGGTCAGAATCATTAAGTGTTTGCATAAAATATTTTCATTTCAGCAGATCCAATAGATAAATAATGATTTTCACAGTACCGACTAAAATTGTTTCCTGTATGCAGTTTTTAAATCCAAATACTTATTTCTGTCAATGACTAGAGTCAGGAAAACTATTTATCCTTGAGCGAGGAAGCATAAATTTTAGAAATGTTCTCTACCATTTTCGCATTGAAAATATTATTTGACAACGGTAATTGCAACTTGCAAAAATATTTCATTTCTGAAGCAGTACAATCGAGTTAACATTTTTGTTTTGATTCTTAATTTCAATCACTAATTTTTCAATCCTTAATTTACAACCCTAAATATATATTTGTGACGCGCTCCGAAGAAAGGAGCGCGAATTGAAGAAGAATTGCTAAGAAGCAAACGAATTGTAGGTTAGGTTCGTGTTAGATTTCTCTTGATTAAAAGTTTATTATTTTTAATTATTTGAATTTGAAATTATATTTTATAATATAATTATATATATTTATTTTGGATGTAATGAAGACTTCAAGATCAATAATTTTAAATTAATAATTGATTTTCTTTCTATATTTTTACTTAAAAAATTGAAAACATAACCTCAAATTTTTTGCTTCTTAGGTACCTTTCTTCAGAGCGCGTCACATTTAGTGATAAGTGATTGCATATTTTTTCCAAGTTGCAATTATTAAATTTTTGAGAATTAATAATTAATTTAGCTAATTAGGTGAAATAATAAGTAAAATTTGTTAGGAAAATCAGGTAAAAGTCAGGAATTTTTATTTAAAGTATACTGGAACTTCGCATTCGAGCGAGAAATTGTTTGAAGAAGATCGAGATATTGAGAATCTTGTCCAAAATCCTACACGGAAAATAAATGAATACCAAAGTTCTGTCTTTTTTTCTTTTATAGCAGGAGAGATTCTCGAATGCAACACTAACTGGAAAAAATTTAATTTTTACAATTCATAAGAAAATTCTAAATTTTCGTGTTTTTTTGTTTCACTCATAAACTATATAAAATTACTACGAACCATAAAGCAAAACCTCCAATCTATCTATTTCTGACAATAATTTCTTTTTAAATAACTTCGATCATTAACAATTATCATAAAATAAATACCTGTAATTTATTTAATAAATAATTTTACTTAAATATTTCAAAAAATTAATACAATTTTTAAAAAATTATGTTTACAAGTTTCATCAACATATGAACATCAAAAAGTTTCAATTTGAAATTTTACAAAATTTCAATTGTAAAAAAATTTATTTAGAAATTTTAAGGAACTTTGACTTTTGAAAAATTTTAATAATTCAAAATATTCTGAAACTATAGTTACATTTTTCAAAATAATGAATTTATAGATGAATTTAGTTAAAAACACTTAAAAATATGAATTTTTGAGAAGTTACAAATGATTTCATAAACTTTCAAAAGTAATAAAATATCTCGAAGAAATTCAATTATAATAAAAAAAATTTTTTAAATTCTAATCAAAATGTCAATTATCTTTGCAAAATGATAAAATTCTTCTCCAAAATTCAATTCTTTTCAGAAAGTTTAATAAAATTCTTAGCAAATTTTCAATATTTACAATTTTGATAGAATTTTTCAAATTAATTCAAATTTGTAAAAAAATGTAATAAAATTCTACGAAGACATTTAATTATTTTCAAAGACAATAAAAACCTCATTAAAATTAATTGAAACATTCAATTACTTACAATTTTCTTGATATAAATTCTCTATGAGAATTCAATTTTCAGAAAAATTCAATTATTCAATAAATTGTTTATTTATCTATTTTTATAATTGAATTCTCGTAGAATATTCTAATGGAAATTGGTTTAAAAATTAATTCCAGTTACCGTTTTAGATAATAATTATTGAATATTAAAAGCATAAGAATTTTTATAAATAATATATATAAATAAACTTCAAAAAGGTTTCAATCTGAAGTTTTGTAAAATTTTATTTTTGAATGAATTTAATTAGATCTTATAAGGAACTTAGATTTTTGAAAAATTTTAATAATTGAAATTCTTCAAATATTATTGTAGTCTATAAATAATAAATTGTGGAGACGAATTTTATTCGAAAACACGAACAAAAAATTGAATTGTATAGAGAATTTATACAAATTATTACAGACGTTCAATTATTTTCTAAAGTAATAAATTTTTTCCCTGAAATTCAATTATTTTTAAAAATAACAAAATTTTTAACAGAGATTCAATTATTTTTATAAAAAATATTTCTTTTTGGGAATTCAACGATTTTCATATAAAGAATAAAACTCATCTGAGAATTTTAATTACTTTTAATGCAATTTTAATCGAATTACATAAAAAATGTATTTCTTAAAAGTTTTATTAAAATTCTGCAAAAGAATTCATAAGTATTTAAAAATTTGTTGATAAAATTATGAGAATTCAATTTTGAGAAAGAAGTTTTAATTGTAAACAATTAAATTCTTTTAAAATTTTCGAATAAAAGTTGAATTAAGAATAAATTTTAGCTGTAATTTTAGATATCGAATTATTAGAAATAATTGAATTTTGAAAAGGTCTCATATTAGAATTTTTGAAAATCCTAATCTTTTATATACTTTTCAACGTATTCAGAGAAATAAAGTTAAATGTTTATGGCTACCTTGTTGTTATAAGGATTATTTATAATAATAATTTCTATAATTTAATTAATTTTTATAATATTATAAAAAAGTATAAAAAATATTCTATATACTTAATTTTTATACTAATAATAATTATTATTGTAATAAGAACGTTTTACTATTAAATATTATGAAATTAGTAATATACAATTGTCTTGATTACATGCTTCAAATAAGTACATTTTCTACGGTCATTACTTACCTAATAAAAATTTCATTTGAACTTCTCATATCTCTCTTGTACAAATTGTATACAGAGAGTGATTCTGATACGCATAGTTTAGCAATTTAACCTGCTTAATTATATTAATTTTATCTATCTGATAAAACCTAGTTTGCTAACGGATATGTAAGTTTTGTTTATTTTTGCCACTAGAATTTTCTTTTTTATTCCTTCAACTTTTCTGCAAAGAGTTTATTTACACTGAAGAAGAAAATTATCGATTCAATAAAATGATATAATTTTCAAATTTCACAAGAACAAAAAAACATTTGTTTGTATTAAATAATTTTAAAGACAATTAAATGATACTTGCTTCACACTCAGAGAATAATGAAGAATTTTTGAATGTTTAAATGAATCGAAAATATTTTTTATTACAAATATTTTCTTAAAAATTAACAAATGACAATAAAAATTAGAAACATAAATTTTATATTTAGAAACGTCGTAATTATTTTTTTATTAATAGTGACTCAAAATTGTGAGAACAATAATTGCAGTTGAAGATGAAATAGAAAGAAATATTTTTTTGTGTAAAGGGAATAGTGAATTTTTCTCTTTCGTCAAATTTAATTTTAAGATAGCCGCAATTTTTACTATATATACTTTTTTCAATTTTAAAACTACCTTTTGCTAAATTTTTTAAAATGAATTATCGAGTGCGAAGCCTGATAATATATACCAAACTCACTTTTCTCCGTGTATTCAATAAACCTATAATTCAATAAACTTTGGTAAAACATGACTATACATTTACCCATTGTCACTGTAATAAATTCTCGAGGAACGCGCGATTTAATACTAATTATGTTGGAAAAAAACTGGTCGCATAATTTACCAAAAAAAAGAGAGAAGAATCTCCCTCCTTGTGTCGGTGTATACACACCAAAACACGCCAAGGAACGAAGATATTTCGCGCGAGGTGGTTATATTGTGGCTCTAAAGTAGTATAAAGAGAATAAAAAAAAATCACAGCATCCAAAAAGTTGCTTAAGGTTTGGCGTAATAGGCTCGGTAATCACTGCAGTCATAAACTGTCAAGAACATATGCAACGTCTCTTCGACGAGACATTTTATTTATTTTCAAATTACACCAATGAGTGTCCCAAAATTGAAGAGAAAGCTTCTTCCAAGCACACCGCTTTAAAAGCAAGAAAAAAGAACGAAAAAGAAGAGGAGAAAATAAAAATAAAAGAAAATTGTGAGACCTTTCGCATCACCTTTACGATGATTGTCGACCGTATATTACATTCATGAGCTCAATACGTACAGTGTGTATAGTAGGTTTAATCTTCTTATGAGTTAGTGTACAAACACCTCACACTATATATGGAGGGAGAGGCACGAACGAGCTGAACTATGACAAGTTACGGCCACTTTTTAAGAAGTCGTATTTTGCCAATCTGACAAGTTTGCGCATTCTGATAAATTTATGTCATTCGGTAAATTCAGCTCTTCTCAAAGATGTCAACTAACAGATTACAATTATTAGAGTCTTCAGTATATTTATATATGGTGGTAGCGAAAGTATTTTTCAATATACAATCTTTAAATTCTTTTAACATTTCTTACCTATTTCTTGTAGCTACTGGCTTATGTATTGTTTCTTTTTTTTAAATAAAATATGTAAAATAAAGTAAAATGTAGAGAAAAAGAAGATTGTTGTGCATTTTTTATATAAGGATTGAATAATAGTGGTCAATGGTTCATAGGTCAAGTTGAACTCTACAGGCATTGGTACAAAAGATGCAAGCTAACAATAAGTCACATTAAGGTGCTTCTACAATAGGTTTAGTGCCCACTAGCGCACATCCATGTGCATTCACTGCGATTATTAATAGAATAGAATTTTTTCCATGATTCTACGTGGTACATTCAATTCTTAAAAATCATTTATACATAGAAGAGAAACATACCGCAAATGTTTTATTTTGTTATTTCCCCTATTTTCATCAAAATGTTGACTTTTTCTTTAAATTTAAAATTATTCGATAAATCAATTTAATTTTTTTTAAATGAATATTTTGTCATTACTTTTCTAATAAGAATTAAGATTTAAAAAAATTTCAAATTCAAACATTTTGAAATTCGCGTCGGAGTAATTGATTTCTTTATGTATTAAACTAATCATAACATAATTAAAATTTAATACAATAATTAAGTATTTGATGTTGAAAAATAAAATCATTATTTTACATTATAAGAATTTTGTTACTGTAATTACTTCACGCAAAAAATATTCACCTGGAATAGCTACAAATTTCGCTACATTAGTCAAATGTTTAGTTGTTTTAGTTAAGACTTTCGCTATTTTAGCGAAACTTATCGCTGTTCCAAATAAAAAAATTTTTCCATGTTCGAAATTATTTTCATCATTTCAATTTAATTAATACTTTCTAGAATTTTTAACTAAAATTCTTCTCTAAATCAACTAAAATTTTAATCATTTTTTAAACCTTTTAAAAATTAAATTATTTCAAAAAATTAAAGCTATAATCTAATTTTACCTGAAATAATTCATTTCTAATCCTCCATCCGTCGCATAGTGAGAAGTTTCCTCACTCAATTTCTTTTTTGTTCATAACTTTTAAAATACAAAAAAATATAATTTCATATTCTCAGAACCTTTCACAGCACTCTTCTTCTTTATATTAAAACAATATTTGTGTTTCTTATATTTTTATTTTTAGTTATTGAATTTAAAAGCAGAAAATGTCGGAAATTTTTTACGCGAAGTAAGGAAACTTCTCACCACGCGACTGACCGCGTATACTCGATTTCATTCGTCCCTAATTTTTTATTTAAATAATTAACAGAAAGTCAAAGTTAATTCTACTGCCAATAGGCTGTTTAAAAATTGTAATGAACATTCCAAAAAAAATTTAGCATTTTATAACAATTTTGGATTAATTTATTGTGGGTAAGAAGATTGCTCACCTGCGACGGATTATTCTATTGATATCAAAATTAAACATTGGCAGGATTTAACTCTTGTCACTCATTTTTAAAAAAAATTTCATAAAAAAATACTACGAGAATTTAATTATTTAAAATAGAAAAATAAATAATTTATTGAATAGTTGAATGTTATCAAATATTAAATTCTCTTAAAGAATTTTATCAATAAATTTTTAAATAATTGAATTATTTTGACCAATTTTAATAGAATTTTTAAGAATATCTAATTATATTTTTTTGTCAAATTTGATAAAAATTTATTTAAAAAATTAAAATTTATAAAAAGAATTGGTCAATAATTGAATTCTTATGGAAAACTTTATTAAAAAAAACAAAATTTTGAAAATTTAATAAATATTGATAATCATTGAATTGAGGAAAGTTTTTGATGATAATTGAAATTTTAACAAATTTTATTAATTGTACTATTTGTTAATTCAATTTTATTAAAATTATTAAAAATAAATAAATTTTGGAGCAAAATTTTATTATTTATAAAGATAATTAAAATTTTGACGAGATTTTTTGAAAATATTTCAACATAATCTAAAAATGTAACTAAAATTAACTTTTAACTCAATTTTTATTAAAAAATTTTAACAAATTTTATTAATTGTACTATTTGTTAATTCAATTTTATTAAAATTATTAAAAATAAATAAATTTTGGAGCAAAATTTTATTATTTATAAAGATAATTAAAATTTTGACGAGATTTTTTGAAAATATTTCAACATAATCTAGAAATGTAACTAAAATTAACTTTTAACTCAATTTTTATTAAAAAATTCTACGAGAATTCAATTATAAAAATACCTAAATAAATAATCATGAATTATTAAATGTTTCTTGAACTAAGATTTCAAAGAATTTTAATACTTTTTAAAAAAATTGAAATTTTAACGAGAATATTTTCAAATTTTTTAAAATAGTTCAATTTTGGAGATGAATTACATTATTTATAAAGATTATTACAATTTTTACGAGAATTTTTTTAAACATAATTGAGTTCCTGAGAAGAATTAAATTTAAAATAAATAAACTTAAGTAATTTATTCAATAACTGAATGTTTCGCAAAATTAAATTCTGTTAAAGAATTTTATTAACAAATTTTTCAAATTCTTTTGACGAATTTTAGCAGTATGTGATTGTTAGGTTGACAATGATAATTTCTTTGACCACTTTTCTCTTTAAATATTTAATAAATTGAGCTAAAATTTTGTAACAAAGTCTGAAATGTAATAAAGAGGGACATTGAAATGTAAAAAAATTTTTAAAAAAATTAAAACTTTTGGATATCACTACCCTCATTTATTGTATTTTAGCCTATCGTACAAAATTCCAGCTCAATTTATTAAATATTTAAAAAGAAAAGCAGTCGAAAAAATTAACATTGAAAACCTAACAATCACATGCTGTTAATAACAGTTTGACATTTTTTGGCAAATTGTATTAAATTTAATTGAAATTCTGCGATAAGTCTTATTATTTATAAGAAGAATAAAATTTCTAAACAGAATTTTATTAAAATAGTGGAATTATTGCTAAGAAATTTATAAAATATCTGTAAATAATTAACTTTCTGTAAAATTTTTATTATTTATGAAAATAATTAAATGTTTGCGTAGAATTTTATTAAAATTTTTGTTAAACAATTGAATTCTTGCAAGAACTTTGTTACTTATAAAAATAATTAATTCTTAATAAATATATACATGTTATCCAAACTTTAGAAAATAATTATTTTCGTTAATCTATTTTATTAACATATTTCAAAAAATTCAATTCAATTCATTGAATTCCTGTGAAAAATTTTGTTACTTGTAAAACTAATTACGAAAATTTAAGAAAATAATTTAATTCTTTGTAATAATTTTATTAAAATTGTATTAAAAAAAAATTCTAAATTCTAAAATCAATTCTTGCAAAGAATATTATTGAAATTTTTTTAAGCTTTTGAATTCTTTTGGAAAATATTAAAACAGTAAATATTTGAAATTATAAAATTGAATAAAAATTTTGAAAAGATTTGAATTTCTACAGCAAGAAAATGTCTTAACTATAAAAAATGACAATTCTTATTAGTTTTTCTTTGAGAAAACGGAAATCGGAGAAATTAGGTATTTTAGGAAATGTCATTAATTTAAGGGATGGAAAAGAGGAAATAAAGTAGATTAGATAAAAAAAGAATACTCACTCTCCCTGCGTTTAACTTTAAACCAAATTGTATCATTAAAAAATGAACAAGAACGCTTACGTTGCATGATTTTTTGAAATTCTCACAATTCTCATTCAAGAAATGCGAATTTTTAGAAGTATTTAATAAAATTTTCTGATTTTTACAAGTTTTTCTTAGATCTAAAAAATTCCCACATTTTCCAGGTTCTTAGCAGCCCTGAATTAACCAAGCAATAAACTTTCTCTTCATCATATTGTAGAAGCACCTTCACAGTATGAGGAAAACGTGATTTTTTTCTTATGATCCCAATGTAATAGATACGGTTCTGAACAGAAGCTAACACAGTGAAAGATAAATAAATAACCACATAAACTTTACTATATCGAAGACCAACATCGTTTTCTTTTATTTCTATTGTACTCCTCAATATATCTGATGGCAAATTAAATTATTGCTCTTGTATTTATATGATAGTCGTGCCTTTAATTTCAATACAATAATAATTCAGGTACATTATTGTACCTTTATTTGCTATTTCTAATCTACATCGATAATTTTAGATGCATGTGGTTCATGATTTGGCTCAACTCATATCTAATAAAATAGTGCTCCTGAAGTTAGCGTCGATGCTCAGTGTCAAAAATTATCTTTTGGTATTTTTAGAGATACAAAAATTCCCTAA
Organism: Leptopilina drosophilae; assembly: GCA_032873175.1. NCBI lineage: Eukaryota > Metazoa > Arthropoda > Insecta > Hymenoptera > Figitidae > Leptopilina > Leptopilina drosophilae. Next base: position 10,471,478 of record CM065480.1, read on the forward strand.
TTTAGCCTGAAACTTAAAAAAAATTATCCAATTCGTGAGAAAAGTGTCAAGAAGCAAAGAAATTCAAAAATTTCGACTCCTATTTAGATTCAAGTGAAACGAACTATAATTATCTATGCCGTGCCTTCGCTATATGCCGCCACCTTTATATAATGTCCCACTTCAGTAGCCAATAAGAAATTATATTGTGGAAGCTGTGAAATAATCGGTGGTTTTGTGGTGATTATCTCAATCTACTGCATTGTCCCATAGAGAATAGTGGTCAAGTCTGGATAAAGCAGAGAGAGAAAGAGAGAAGGAAGGAGAAAATAAAAATGGTCAGAACTCTTGATGTGAAACGACCCGCTTCTGGCGATTGTCTTAAAAGACAAGACCGCCAAAGCAAAAAAAGAGCCGTTTAGCGGGCGTTGCAATTTGTCCCATGAACAAAACACACACTTGGAATGCGTATTGTCTACCGTTGGATTATCTTTCCTCTTTGTCATACGCACTCAAAGAAAGATCCCCCGTCAGAATTGTTATAATAAGGGAAAAAAAACAAAATGTCGCTAAAAGAAATAAAAAAACGAAAAAACAAAACTCCAAGAGAAAGATTGGATCGAGAAGTGTGCATACCTGTCGGAAGTAAAAATTGCACCATTCTCTAAATCTTGTCTTGATTTCCAGAAATCTTTCCCTCATCAAAAAATTATAAGAGTATAAAGTTACTGAAAAACAAAAATAGAAACATTTTTTTTAATTATAAAAACGTTTTTGAGGACTAAAATGGTGGTTTAATTCCTCCACTTGAGAACGTCAAGGTCACCACCAGATGTCAGGGAAAATTCCAAGAAAAAACTGAACTGCCATCTAGCGGTGACCTTGGCGTTCGCAGGTGAAGAATAGCGTCTCCATTTTGAAGAGTTTAACAATCTTTAATAACGCGGATATAAGGTGAAAACAGTGTCAAAAAGGATCAATTAGACTTCGCACTCGATAAGTAATTTTAAAATAGTTGCAAAAAAAATAAATTTCAAACTAAAAAATGTAGTAAAAAAAAGTAGTTATCGAAAAATTAAAATTGACGACCAAAAAACTCGTTTTAGACAAAAATGATAAAAATTCCATTCCATATTTTTTATTTTCCTGACTTTTTCTTTATTTCCATTAAAAATATTTACTTCTTTCTTATTCTGCTAATAAATTGATTTTCTGCAACAAATTTTATGAAAATTTTTAAGTAGGTAATTAAATTCTTGCAAACGATTTTATTAAAATTTTTTAAATAAATGAATTTCCTATAAGAAATTTATTACATTTAAAAATAATAATTGAACTCTTGAGAAGAGTTTTATTAAAATACCTCAAAAAATTGAATTCTTGGGAATAATTTTGTTATTTATAAATATAATTAAATTCTGTTGAATAATTATTTATGTAAACTATTGAATTCTTTCGAATAATTATTTATGTGAATAGTTGAATTCTTAGAAAGAATTATATTAAAATATAAAACAACTCCCTTAAAGTTTTTACAATATTAAGATAAAATTGTATTAATAGAATTATTCCCTTAAAGATAATTGAATTCCAGTAAAAAAAATTTAATATTTTTGTAAATAATTGGATTTTTCCAAAGAATTTTAAAAAAACATGTTTGGAAATATTTGATTTTTTCAAGGAATTTGAAAAATTAAATTTTAAAGAATAAATACAATTTTGTATCAATTCCTGTAAAATTGAGGGTCCCAATCAAAGAACCAGTTATAAATTTTTGAGACTCAAAATTCTCGACCTCTAAATAAAAAAAGGATTTAAATTTTCAATTTTTTGAAAACATTTTCTATTTGTATGTATTGTACCAAAATGTTTCTTAAAAAATTGGAATTAAAAACAGTTTAATTTTTGTTTTACAGGGCAATGATTTTAAGTTTAAAAAAATTATAACCGGTTCTTTGATTGGGACCCTCAATTGTATTAAAAATAATTGAAATTATTATTAAGAACATTTTTGTTCGTTTAAATTTAAATAAATAAATAAAAATCCTGCCAGGAATGTTTTTATTTATTAAAATAATTGGATAGTTGCAACTATCCAAATAGTTGGATAGTTGATATTAACATTTTCAAAAATAGTTTAACTTCTAAAAAGAATTTTATGGTTCATGAAAAAATTTAAATATTTATAAAAATAATGTAATTTTTGCTTATAAATTTATTCAACATATTTTTTTAAAAATTATTTCATGAAAAAATTTTAAAATTGTATTTAAAATAATTGATTTCTTTTAATCAACTTTATTAAAATATTTTGAAAATAATTGAATTCCTGTGAAAAGTTCTAATATTTTTGTTAAATAATTGACTTTTTCCAAAAAATTTTAAACAAACATGTTTTTAAATGATTGGTTTTTTGGAGGAATTGAAATTAATTTTGTTAGAATATTTACATTTTTTGAGCTATTCATGTAAAATTGTATTAAAAAGAATTGAAATTCTCGAATGAATTTTATTATTTCTGAAAATAATTGTAAAGTTGCTAAGAATTTTATTAAAATTTTCAAATAATTGATTTCACTAGAAAAATTTTATTATTTATGAAGATAATTGAATTATTGTGAAAAATGTTATTAAAATGTTTAAAACCAATTAAATTTCTATGAAGAATTTGAATATTTTCGAAAATAATCGAATTCTTCCTAATAATTTTATAAATATTCTTTTAAATAATTAATTTTTTCGAAATATATTTTAATATTATGAAAATTTTATTTCAAACCATTGAATTCTTGTGGAAAACTTTATTTCTGAAAATAATTGCATTTTTCAATTAATTAATTTAAAATAGTATTTAAAATAATTGAAATTCTTCGTTGAATTATATTATTTATGAAGATAATAATTTTATCAAAAATTTATTTAAAAAATTGAATTTCCATGAGAAATGTTATTATTAGTGAAAGTATTTGAATTATTGTGAAGAATGGGTAAAAGTTTTGTTGTTATTGATTTTTTGAAATTGTTTTGAAAATGCTATTCTAAATTAATTGAATTCCTGTGGAAATTTTATTATTTATGAAAATAATTGAATTTTATAAATTTTTCTTTTTAAATACTTAATTGAATTCTTTTGCGAAATTTTATTAAAATCAATGATATTAAAAATAATTGAATCGTTTTAAAGGATTGGATTATTATTTTTGAGGCAGTTTCTTTTATTTCTAGTATTAGTGAATTTAATGTGTAATAGTGAAGTTATAAAAAAACAGAAATATAGAAAAAGTACCCAAATTGTAGCAAAAAGTAAAAAAAAAGTAGTAACTATATGTAGATTTGAGAAGGCGAGTGCAAAGCCTGGGATTTGAAAAGGCTTTCTTAAAAGAAATGTATCAGGAGATATTTTTTCTAGAAAAAATAACCACCTATACAACATTTGACAACTGTAACATTATATAGAAATAGAAGACGAGATATATATCGATGCGATCAGAAATGAAAAAAAAAAGAAAGCAAAGAGATGAATGTGAAATTCTTAGAATAATGGAAATCATTTATTCTGATTGAGGAAAGGGTGGATGTGTAAAGGGAAAGAGATGTATAGGAGTCCAGTGGCAAAAACATCGTGGATATCTGGCGGCAGTGCGCGGAGAATACGAAAGAACAATCGCCCGTAAAATATGGGCTACTCTTCACGATCTAGTGGCGGCTTCTTCGCGGTAGTTGTCGTCGGCAAAGACGCATCGATTAAAATGGAAAGAAAGGCCACGACGGGGCCATGCCCAAGCAAAGGACAATCACGACCTCAATGACCTCTAAGAGCCTTTTACAAAACTTCCCTTTTGCCTTTGCGATTGGCTTCATCGGGGACGCCACAAGCAGCCTCTCAACTAAAGTGCAAAAAACAATCGTTCATTCCACAAAACACGACACACAAACTAAATTATATCTCTCTACACGCTTTTTCTTGTTGAATTTCCTCCGAGCGTTATCAATATAACATTTCGTATGTATATACTCAATGCTGCAACTCTTTGCTCTTAAATAATGCTTTTAAATATTTTTTAAAAATGCTATCAAAAATTTGTAATTATACTCTTTTAAAAAAGCGTGTCACTAATCAGAATTGCCACAGAAATTTAATTTTGTTTTTCCCTTATTCCGAAACAAAATTTTGACTTTTTTCTGATCATAAAGAATATTTTAATTCGCTCCAAAAATTATCAGACACTCAAAAAAATGTTCTATTACATTTATTTTTTTAAAAATAAATATTTAATAATTATTATTTTTCAATTAGAATTAAGATTTTTAAAAATTTCTTATTCAACACTCGCATCAAGTTCTTCATGTTTTATACTAATTAAAGACGATCGAGTGCAAAAATAATTACTTGATATTGTGAGAATATTGTTACTGTAACTTCTTCAAAATTATTTTCATCATTTCAATTCAATTGCGACGCGTTCCCAAGAAAGGTACCTAAGATGCAAACAAATTATAGGTTAGGTTCGATATAGATTTATTTTTATTAAAAGTTTTTTTTTGAATTATTTTATTTTAAAACCAATTATCATTAAATATTTTGGATATAATGAAGACTTAAAGACCAATAAATTTTAATTAATAATTAATTCTCTTTCTGTATTTTTACCCAGGTGCGAATTTTCGGTTGGCCCATAGTTGGGCCAACTTTTACAAGGTCGGTCCAACATCTCGTGCCAGAGGTTGGGCCAACCATACAGATGATAACGGTTGGCCGTCTAATGGCGACGATGGTTGGCCCGACAAGTCATAAGGAAGTTGGCCCAACTTAAAATGCATATGTTGTGCCAGCTATACATTTCAATGGTTGGTCCAAAAACTGACGCCAAAGTTGGCACGACTTTAAATGCGTAAGTTTGGCCAAGTTTAACAGCCAAAGGTAAAAAATTATTAAAAAACTAAATTATTTAAACAATTAACACGTTATTATTAGCAAGAACATCAGATATAACCTTTACCTATTATTATTAAACACAATCTCATACATACATTTTCGAAAATATCTACCGCTTGCTGGGATCGAACCCCTAACCTAACGCGCCGAAGACTTATACACTGACCACTACGCTACGCTCACATGGGAGTCCATACCGTTAAATGTATATTAAAGCTGCAACAGTCGGGCCAACCGTGGCCCAGAGTTAGGCCAACCGAGAAAGTTTAAGTCATTTAAACTGTTTTTCACAAAGTTTTGCCAACCGTCGGGCCAACCGTGGCCCAGAGTTAGGCCAGCCGAGAAAGTTTAAGTCATTTAAACTGTTTTTCACAAAGTTTTGCCAACCGTCGGGCCAACCGTGGCCCAGAGTTAGGCCAGCCGAGAAAGTTTAAGTCATTTAAACTGTTTTTCACAAAGTTTTGCCAACCGTCGGGCCAACCGTGGCCCAGAGTTAGGCCAGCCGAGAAAGTTTAAGTCATTTAAACTGTTTTTTACAAAGTTTTGCCAACCGTCGGGCCAACCGTGGCCCAGAGTTAGGCCAACCGAGAAAGTTTAAGTCATTTAAACTGTTTTTCACAAAGTTTTGTCAACCGTCGGGCCAACCGTGGCCCAGAGTTTGGCCAACCGAGAAAGTTTAAGTCATTTAAACTGTTTTTCACAAAGTTTTGTCAACCGTCGGGCCAACCGTGGCCCAGAGTTTGGCCAACCATAAAGTTTGAGTTATTTAAACTGCGTTTTACAGAGTTTTGCCAACCGTCGGGCCAACCGTGGCCCAGAGTTAGGCCAACCGAGAAAGTTTAAGTCATTTAAACTGTTTTTCACAAAGTTTTGCCAACCGTCGGGCCAACCGTGGCCCAGAGTTAGGCCAGCCGAGAAAGTTTAAGTCATTTAAACTGTTTTTCACAAAGTTTTGCCAACCGTCGGGCCAACCGCGGCCCAGAGTTTGGCCAACCATAAAGTTTGAGTTATTTAAACTGTTTTTCACAAAGTTTTGCCAACCGTCGGGCCAACCGTGGCCCAGAGTTAGGCCAACCGAGAAAGTTTAAGTCATTTAAACTGTTTTTCACAAAGTTTTGCCAACCGTCGGGCCAACCGCGGCCCAGAGTTTGGCCAACCATAAAGTTTGAGTTATTTAAACTGTTTTTCACAAAGTTTTGCCAACCGTCGGGCCAACCGTGGCCCAGAGTTAGGCCAGCCGAGAAAGTTTAAGTCATTTAAACTGTTTTTCACAAAGTTTTGCCAACCGTCGGGCCAACCGCGGCCCAGAGTTTGGCCAACCATAAAGTTTGAGTTATTTAAACTGTTTTTCACAAAGTTTTGCCAACCGTCGGGCCAACCGTGGCCCAGAGTTAGGCCAACCGAGAAAGTTTAAGTCATTTAAACTGTTTTTCACAAAGTTTTGCCAACCGTCGGGCCAACCGTGGCCCAGAGTTTGGCCAACCTAAATTTGTAAGTCATATGAGATACGTTCCCCATAGTTGTGTCGACCTTTGTCGCCAAAGTTGGCCCGACGGTTGGTTATACTCTGCATGTAATGGTTGGCTTGCAAAGTCGGGCCAACTGTGGGCACTAGTACTTGCCAAAATTGGGCAAACTCTGGCAACCAAAACTTCGCTTGCCAAAGTTAGGCCAACCGTGGGCCAACCTTCAAACTCTGGCGGCCAACCTAAATTCGCACCTGGATACTCAAAAAATGTAAAACATAACCTCAAACTATTTGCTTCTTAGCCTTCTTAGGTACCTTTCTTCGGAGCGTGACACAATTATTATTTTCTAGAATTTTTAACTAAAATTCTTTTAATAAATCATTTTCAATAATTTTTGAAAATGTTCTTTGAGAATTTTGGAAATCTATTTGTTTACAATTCAATTAAATATATTTTGAAAAATAAAAAATTCATGTAATTGCAAAAAAAATTAATAAAACTTTTTGTAAAAAAAATAATTCTACAGAATTTTTAGTTAAAAGTATGAAAAATTCCGATTTTTAAAAATTTTAATATCAAACCTTTGCAAAATTTAATTATTTCTAAAAATTCACGCTATAATGCTTTTAATATTCAATTATAAAGTTTTTAACTGAAATTCATTTTTAAATCAATTTTTATTAAAAAATTTTATAATAATTCAAATGTTTGAATAATAATTGAAGTCAAGTGTAATTTTGATTTATTATGAAAATAATTTAAGGTTTGCCTAGAATATTTTATGAATTCATTGACATGCTATGCTCTATAGCAACTCTGAACAATAAGGACAGAGGAAGAAACAAGTAATAACTAAAAATCCACTGTCAGTTTACAACTTCTAAAAATCAGAATTTAATTCTTTTGTTCAAAAACGAGCATTCAAAAATCTGTCGAATATTTAGTATTTGGTATGTATTGCAAAATCTATTTAAGCAACATCTCTATTCAATACACAGTACAATTCGGGATTTTCAAATTGTATGGCACGTATTACAATTCCAAAGGTATAAATGCATTCATCATATACGCCAGTTTGCTCGCACTGCGAATCAACACGTGAGGCGAATAATTCCTCGTCTTTATTTTATGAGCGAAACGCAAACAATTCACTCTATCTTCAGCCATTTAAGAAATCACCAACTTTTATTTTTGATTATTTATTCCAAATCTGTCATATAACTTCCGTTATGACGATTTGTTCTCACTTCCCTACAATTTGGTTGCAAAATTTTATAACCCATTAGAAACGTATATATATTTAATATTTATTTCCTTTTTTATCTTTTTTTGGATTTTTTCCGTTGAATTTATATGATTTAAAATAAAAATTATTTCATAATAACATAACATCATAGTAAATAATTATTTTTAATTATTTACAATATAATAATAATAATAATAGATCTGAATATAATGGACAATTTTTATGAACCCGATCATATTGAAAATAATATGAAATAAACTTTGATAAACTAGAGAAGTATTTCTTTGTATAAAAAGATGGGGAAAAAACCAGTAAACATACGTTTGAAATTAAGCTTTCCCCTGAGTGGTTCAGTTGGTATCAAGTTTAATAGTATAGATCGGAATAAGGGTTGAATTTGAATATTATATGCACATCTGCACTGGCATGTGCACAAATATTCACGAGTAATAAAGATTATATCTTTATATTCAATGTTCTCATTGTCCTTACGATTATTTTATGCCTCGCCACGCATTGAATTCATTTTCCTCGCTTGATTTGTCGGATTCTTTGTCATTGGGAACGCATTATCGTTGGGAAAATGTAAATAGAGTCTTTATTATATCATCTCAAGTTTTGCATTTTTCGAAAAAGTTTAAAATTCACATTTTTACATTATCTTATCAGAAAATTAGAATACTTATTTAAATATTCCAAACTGCCTTTATTCATTCGAAGTTTATTACTTTCACAATATGATACACGATTTTTTTTTGCACGTTTTATCCAACTATAGTCTCTAAAATTAAATTTCGTAAAAATTGAGCCGCTAATTAACAGTGGGAAAAGTTTTTATTAATTTTTAGTCTCTTTTTACGAAAGTAAAAGAATTTTTTTATTGAAAGCAAAAGAATTACAAAGACTCAAACTTAAAAATAAAGTAATAGTATTTTTATTTCGAAATTGAGAAAAGAAGTAAAATTTTTGTGGTAAAAATAAAAACTCTGTTTTTTGCAATTGTAATTATTTCAAAAGTCAGTACAAATATTTTTGAAATCATGCTTAAACATTAACTCTGTTCATACAAATATTTCCGCAGTTTTTAAAGTAAGACGAATCGAGAGAGAGAGAGAGAGAGAGAGGAATTTACTCAAAGAAAAAAATAAACAACAGCAAAAAATTTCTTCTAATTTCTGCCTGTTGTTTTGCACCTGGTAAAAATTAAAATTCGCTTTCATCTGCTCGACGACGATTAATTTTATGCATAATATATTATTCTAATGTAGTCTTATTCTATTCTAGTCAACAAAAAAAAACGATGAGTCTAGTCATTTTAATTTTTGATCATCTAAATTTTCTTACTACTGACGAATAAGTACCTCAATTAGAGAGTTTCTATATATATATAAAAATAAAATTATTTTTGCTACTATGCATTAATCTTTGAGTAATGAAAGTTTATAACAAAGCAATGTTTGTGACAATCTTGTAATAACAAACAAATGTTGATTATCTTCAAGATCAGGAAAATATCATTCATTCCCTGTTGATTTCAACTTCAGAGTAGTGTTAAATTTTGCTTGTTTTGAAATAGTCCAGAAATAGAAGCAGTCGCGTTCGTTCGAGACACACGTTACTACTCGGTAGATTCGAAACGCAAGTTTGCTTCTTAGAGCAAGGAAAAATGTGTACGCAACTTAGAAGTATTTGAATTTTCCCAAGTTCTCTTCTTCAAATTTACTTAATTGCAAAAACATTTATTCCGTATCTTTTTTATTCTCTATCTTTTCTATTTTATATCTTTTCTGCTTTATTTTTTCTATTTTATCTTTTTCATTTTATATCTCTTTTCTAAAATATTTCAGAAAACAACTGAATATTTCTAAACTGTACATACAGTACTATGCACGTTCTGATTTATTTTTAGAAATGTTTGGGGACAATATTTATGATTCATTAAGAATAATTTAATTACTGGCACATAATTAAAAAATACAAAATACTTGTAGATAATTATAAAGCACTTACAAGTAGGGGTCCTCCGTCCACCTTGGAAGATGAAACTGTAGCTCCGAACCATTGGCCGGATTTGTTATCAACTTGTACCAAACCATGACTTGTATTTGTAACGCTATTTCCTGTAACAAATGAAAATTGATGCATATAGTTTTTGGAAAAAAAGATGAGAACTGTAATATCTTATCAGATGTAGTCTTCTATATCACTCAACGTCTTTCAACTTGCAAGAATAAAAATATAATTTAAAAATGGAACTATTATAATGAAATGCCTTTTATCAAGTCACGCCCATCATGAAATGATCTAAATCTAATCAATTTACCACACCCAAGAGTGGCCTATTTCTGAAAGACCTATAAGGGCCACGCCTCTTGTTATTTTAATAATTTTAAAATACAGTTCTTAACGTAAAACACGCAGAAAATGAGCCTATTATCACTATACATTTTCAGTATTTAATCAGCGTTGCCAGCAAAATTCAATTTTGTTTTTCTCTCATTTATTCAGGAAGAATTTTCGACAATCTCCCCGATCTTAAAGAATTATCTGATTCACTCTAAAAAAATATTCAAGATTAAAATATTGAATGAAAATTAAAAGTACTCAACTATTTGTAAATGACTTAAATTGAACAGAATGTTCAAAATACCCAAATTGATTTATTTGTAAATAACTTCAATTGAACAAAATGTTCAGAACATCAATAACTTTTTAAAATCATTATTATTTTTTCACAGACATTAAGATTTTCATAAAATTCACATTAGAAACGTTCAGAATTTAATCATTTGTAAACACTGCAAATGCAAAAGAAGCAAAATTCAGTTATTTCTTTTATTAATAAAAAAATTATTTCCGAAAATAATTTATGAACTATGAATAATATTATGGAAGTTTTTCAAGAAAATTGTCTGTATAAATAATCTCTATTTTACTTCCCTATTTTATTTTCTCTAATTTTTTACATTCACGTTTTTCTACAGATATCAAATTGAGACAAAAAATTGTTTCAATTATATTATATCTTTATAAAAATTGTGATAAGATTTATTTATAATTTATTACTAAACATTACATTGTTCATTTTGTAACTGAAACGAAACAATTTTTTTGTAGGAATAATTACAGGCTTCACATTCAATAATTAATTTTAAAAAGAGAGCAAAAAGTACTTGTATAGCTTCAAGACTGAAAAAAGTGGTAAAAAATTAGCTATCGAAAAATTAAATTTGACATCTAAAAAAACTATTGTTTTAGTCGCGATTCACAAAATTCGCAAAAATTTTATTCTGTATTTCTCTTATTTTCATAAAAAAAATATTCATTTTTTCTTAGCCTCCTAATAATTTAAATTCTAAATTTTTCCAAAATTCAATTATTTTTGACATTTATATTTAAATTTCTTCAAAAATACAATTATATTTCTAAATAATTTTCGAATGTAAAAAATAAAATTTTTTTTTTTTTTTTTTTTTTTTTTTTTTTTAAATTATAAAACTTTTTATATATTTAGATATAAATTGAATTGATCTGAATATTTTTTGAATTTTTAGGAGAATTTAAACATAATCCAAAAATTTTAACTAAAATGTTTTAAAAATTACCAAAAGTGCATATTGTAATGCATTATTGAATATTCATAAGATTATAAATAAATTTCTAGAACAATTCTTATTAGAAAGTTTACAGGGTTTTAATTATTTAAATACTAAGATAAACAATTAATAGAATATTTGATTACTTCTTAAAATTTAAATAAATAATTGAATTCTTGATGAGTATTTTCATGTAATTTAGAAAAATCATTGAATTTTTAAGCAGAATTGTATTATTATTTAAATAATAAAATTTTTCACCGAATTTTAGGAAAATGTAAAAGAGTAATTCCATTATTTCAAATAATTTCATTGAAATTGTACATTAAAAATAATTGAATTCTTCCTACAACTTTATTATTTTTTTAAAATAATTGAATTCTTGTAAAGAATTTTATTAAAGTTTTTGAAATTAATTAAATTCTTGCAACGTATTTTATTGCAATTTATATAAAAATAATTGAATCTCTACAAAGAATTTTAATATTTATGAGAATAATTGAATTTCTCAGCAGAATTTTATTATTTTAATAAAAAATTGAATTTCTGAACATAATTGTTTTATTTTTTAAAACAATTGAATTCTTGTACGAAATTCTGTTAAAATTTTTCAAAATAACTAAGTTTTTGCACAATATTATATTTTTAAAAAACTTGAATTTTTGGAAAGTATTTTGCTTACAATTGTTTGAAATAATTAATTTTTTCAGAATTTTTTGAAAATTGAAAAGATTAATTCCGCATTATAGAGAATAATTTAATTGAAATTATATATTAACATTAATTGAATTCTTGATAAGAATTTTATTAAAATACTTGAAAATAATTTAATTCTTGCAAAATATTTTACTGCAATTTATAAAAATAATTGAATTCAAACGATACAAATTTATATTATCTATGAGAATAATTGAATATATGAACAGAATTTGATTATTTTTGTAAAAAATAGAATTTTTGATATGAATTTTATTCATTTTTTTCAAAAATAATTGTATATTTTTGAGATTTTTTATTAAAGTAGTAGGTAGATTTTGAAAATATTTTAATTTTAACGAAGAATTTAATTATTTGTGAAAAAATTGAATTCTTATGTAAAATTTTTCGAAAATTTTTGTAAATACTTGAATTGTTTCAAAGAATTTTATTAAAATTTTTAAGTATAATTTTTTTATTTCAAGTTGTACAGGATTTATAGTCTGTTTTAAAAAAATAAAAGGTAAAAAGTAGCTTTTAGTGTTACAAATTAGAAAAAAATATCCAAATTGTAGCTAATCGTGAAAAAAGTAGAAAAATTATCCCCAAGTTTTGAATGTTTAAATGAACGAAACATTTTTTTTTGAAGTTGTTTTAATAAATTCTTAATCATAAAAAACTTTTAAAACTAAAATTGTACGTTTACAAACTCAGTAATTAATTATTTGGATAGTGAAGTAAAAGAATTGCAATAAAAATATTTATTTTTATAAGAAATAAATAAATTTCGTTCATTTGAACGTTCAGAACTTTAGGCTCTTGTAGAAAATAGTGGTAGGTTTTAATAGATGAATGCGAATCCTGCAGTGAAGAAGAAATAATGTTCGAAAGACAGTTTTAATTAAGTTTGCAAATATTTTCATAAAACATCAATTCACATATGGCGTCCCTTTTTCGAGGGATTCACCGAAGGGTCTTCCCTGCGAGAGAAACTATACCCATATATGCGTGCGTGTATCGCACAAAAGAGAGCCCATTAAGCGTAAAGGCACATTTGTCCTTTGATGAAATGCGAAAAGGGGAACTTTTCATTTTTCAAAGTGGTACCAATCATCTAAGGCTGTTGCTTTCCGATGTGGTGCCAGTGGTAGTTCCAGTTTAACCAGTGCCAACAATGTATGAACTGGCAAATGCCCAACTTGATGGCAGAACATGTCATGCAGACTTACGGTTCTCTGTATTAGGCATTGCAGGTTCTTGTGGGCTTTTCGATTCCACGTAGGAAGTTCTGTGGTTCATCTGGTCTGCGACCATCTCAGGGTGTAGCGACCTGCAGGATTGCGATGAGAAGAAAACCTGAACCTCTTTCAACCGACTTATCTACTGGTATAAGTCAGTGAGTGAGTGAGTGAGTGAGTGAGTGACCTCTAAGGCCACACTAAGTTCACTCCGTTTCCTCATACGCAACCAGAATCTCGATCAAACAAAACGAGGAATCTCACAGATTAATCATCATTTAATATGTGAGAAGAATTTCTCGATGTCTTGTGCGTTTTCACTCTTTTTATTTATACGTTCGAGAAAATAAAACTTTAAGCTTCTCGTCAATGTCTGGCTTTAATAGAAAAGGTACTTTATGTAAAAGTGACCCTTATAACTGTACGAGCACACATCAGATCAATGGACTACATATGCTAAATTAAATTGATATTTCAATGCGTACGGATAATATATACACATATGATTTACTCACATTTTATTCAATTAGCACTTGGATGGCGTTCCTTCTACATATGCGTAATTGAACTTGATTGGGATTAATCATCTAAAACACTTGAGACATAGATTCCATTGCGAAAATATACATCAGGCTTCGCACTTATCTACTATTTGCTATTTCTTTACGATTATAGTTATACTACTTGGATACTTTTTTAAAATTTGTACCTCTAAAACCAAACGTATTTTCTTTTTATCCGAAGGCATACATATATTAGACTACAATTAGCCACTATTTGATTACTAGCTGCTAATAAAAATTTTAATAAAAATCTTCTTAGAATTGCAGAACATTTTATTATTTTCCCATCATCATCTCTGATTAAACGAACAGAAGCGACTTTTTAAGGTTATTTACCGAAAAATTAAACGAGAGATGTACAACGGTAAAAGTTGTTACACATTGTGAAGAGAACAAGTCAACGATATAGCACGCGGTTCAACGACTCGAAGGGCAGTCAGTGATTTTAAGTCTGCAATTTACCTTAGCACTTGAGTGTGCGGAATACCCGCAGTGAATAATTGACAATTCTTGGCGCTGAAAGTTCGAATAATCCACAATTACCTGAAATCACTGTGCGAACATTTTCCACTGCGACTTGATATGAGAGGTTACTGAGAGAATGAAGAAGGTGATAATGGCAAAGATCAGAAGAAAGGATATAAGAGAAGAGAAGAGAAGAAGCCCCATTACGGTAGAATGGTATGATATGTATTGCTGAAATTGCAGTATTATGGGCTCTTATCTTCATCTGAGAACAAGCGACCTGAACTTCAACTGTTTTCAAAGAGATTTACGTTCTCTCGATATCATAACAATTTATTTTCATTATAGAATCATTTCCTCACGGACAACAATAATAATTTGTCGTTGAGCATGATTGCCATCGTATATATATTTTTCAATACTTGACAAGCACTCAAGAAAAGGACCTAAAAGTTTTAAGTAATTTGCTTGTAGTTTTTCGACAAAGAAACAGCAGAGTCTGTGAACCGTTTACATATTGAAACCAAAATAATTGAAAAAGTAGCCTACTTTTTTTTATTAAAAACGATAAATTAAGTTAACTTTAGGACTTAAAATAATACTCTCATGGCTAAGATTCAGTCGAAAATAACGGTTTCAGTTAAAAGGGGGCTGAAAGTAAACAGGATTGCTACAAACATTCAATTCAATTTTTTTCTGATTTCTAGACAAAATTTTCACTTCTTCCCTCACTCTAAAAAATTCCGATTTCTTCATTATTTATAATAATTAATAAAGATGATCGAATGATAAAATCATTGTCTCATATTATAAGAATATTATTACTGCAACTTCTTGAAAATTATATTCATCATTTTAATTCAATTACTTATTTTCTAGAATTTTTAACTAAAATTCACCACAAAATCAATTTTTTTAAATAATTTTTGAAAAAGTCCTTTGAGAATTGTCAAATCCATTTGTTTACAATGATTCAACATTACAAAAATTTAATTATTTGAAAGATCCGAAATTAAATGAGTAGTAAGTTTTCAAAACCTGATAAATCCAATTTTTGTCATTTCGAGAAATTTAAACAAATGACAATTCTCACATAACCATTAAAATTATCTTTAATTTCAAAAAATGTAATAAATTATTCATTTTTTAATATCTTTTCTATTTAAAATGCTATGTTTGTAATTAAATTCTATTGTAGGGAACTTAAAGGTTTTAATAATTTTTTCTAATAAAAAGATAGAAATTAAAAATCATCAAGGTTAGACCAAAATATTTTTTAAATTGAAAATTCTTTATTAATACATTTTTTTTCTTCAATTGAACAGTGATAAAAGGATTTCTACAGATTTTAATATTTTAAATATGTGTTTATCTCAATTTTTAAAAAAATGGATTTATCAACTTTTGAACAATTACTCCTCAAATATATATTGGAAAATAAAATAAAAATAATTTTTAAATTATTTTAATTCAAAGAAGAACTCAATTAAACATTTTTCAAAAAATCTAATTATAGAGACCTGTTGGTTAAAAGTATGAAAATTTCAAAATTTAATTATTTCTAAAAATGAATGCTGTAGTATTTTAAAATTCATTATTATCTATCTAAAATTTTAACTAAAATTCATTTTCATATTAATTTTTATTCGAAAATTCTATACGAAAATTTAATTATTTAAATAATACAAAGAAAACAATTGAAGCGTTTTGTGCGGAAACCGCATAAGTCCATTTTTTTCAAAAATCACTTTTTATTGAAAATGTGTCTTCAAATGAAGCTTTACAATCTGGTAAAATATTAAATAAGTGACTAAACTCTAAATCCTTTAAAAAAAATTAATTAAATTATCATTTCGTGCAAAAACTTGTGATATTCTTTAATAAATTTAATTTTCTTGTGATATTCTTGACGTGTTCTTCATTTATATTAAACAGTTTATATTATAAATAAAATTCACTTAAAGAAAGCAAAAAGTGATATTGGTGACTGAATTAATTTAAAATTAGAAAATATTGAAAATTGGTTAAATTTATTCTGAAAATAATTTTATTAGTTATAAAATGTTACTAAAAATCATCCAAATTCCATATTTTAAATAAATGTTATTAAATATTTAATAAAACTTTGATACTTTACTCGGATCAATACATTTTCTGTGTTTTTCATTTCATTTTGTGCAGAAACAGCATAAGTCCACATGTTAATTTATTTTTTTATTTCTTATATTAAGTAGATAAAAAATAATTCACGTTTAATTTTTTAACTTATAGGTTACTGGAATGTAATGTAATAAGCAGAATTTAAAAAAATCTCAACATTTACAAGTAAAACAGTTTTTATTGATTCCTGAACAATTTAGATTTATGAAC
Source organism: Leptopilina drosophilae (assembly GCA_032873175.1). Taxonomy (NCBI): domain Eukaryota; kingdom Metazoa; phylum Arthropoda; class Insecta; order Hymenoptera; family Figitidae; genus Leptopilina; species Leptopilina drosophilae. Next base: position 10,488,036 of record CM065480.1, read on the forward strand.
TTATTCTGTTTCTGAACAAAACACTTCAATTTATTGAATAATAGAATGTTTTTCTAATTTGAATTCTTGTGGTGAATATTTATAACACTTTTTTAAAATACCTCAATTTTTCAAGGAATTTAATTAAAACTATATATTAAAAATAAATGAAATTCTGCAATGAGTTTTATTATTCATAAACATAATTAAATTTCTAAAAACTATTTCTTTAAACTGTTTTATAACATTTAAAAGAAATTAATTTCTGTCGAAAAAAATGTATTTCAAGTAATTGAATTCCTGTGAAAAATTTTGTTATTTGTAAAAATAATTGAATTCTTGCGATTGGTGTTACTGAAATTTCTTTTTGACAATTGAGTTCTTTTGAAAAATTTTATTAAAATAATAGAAGATATTAAATTAAGGAAAATTGTTGAAAAATTAAATAATTGAAATTTTGTTAATAAGGATTTTATTAAAACTTTCAAAAACACTTGAAGTTTGGAGAAAAATTAAAAAAAAGTTTTGAAAACAAATTAATTTTGGAGAAGAATTTTATAATTTATAAAAATTAAAATTTTTACGAGAATTCTTTTAAACTTTTTAACATAACTGAATTTCTGGGAAGACTTTTATTACATTTCAAAAGAATTGAATTTTTTCAATCATTTGTAACTGCTGCAAATTTCTGTTTTGTTAGTGTTTTTAATTAAAATACTTATACAAATCTTTTGTTGTTAACAATTAATTTAATATTAAACAATTTAAGAAGAATTTGAATTATTAAGTTTTCAAAAATCTAAGTTCTTTGAAATTTCTAATCGCAACACTTAAAATGCAATTAATTTTGAAATAATTTAAGTAATAATTTAAGTAAAATTATGCATTAAGTAATTTATAAGTAATATTTGTAATTATTAGAATTGATATTTATATTAATATTGAAGGTTTCTTTTACATTAACGATTATATATGTCTTTATTGCAGAAATTCTATAAAAAGATCATTTAAATTTACTCATTTGCCTCGAAGGTATACCTTTCTTCAGGTAGTAATTTAGTAGATAATTTACTAAATTTTCAATAAGTTAAAAGCTAAAACAAAGTCGCTTTATTTATAAATTTTTTTGTAGCGATTACAGTATAATAAGAATTAGCCAATGCATAAGTTTGCGACTTTGTGTGATCTTGTCCAATTAGGCTTAAACTAGCTCGAAACTAGTTGTTCATTCCTGTGAAGCGCAAATGGTTGCTCTACACTACAGGTGACCAGAAGACTACTCGATTCTTGCCAATTACCGTCCCCTGTATGTCCATTGTACAGCCCATAAACTATTATAGTTGTTGTGCACAAAATATACAACTTTTCAATATCAAAATAAATAACAACCTGCTATTGTTTACAGTTTTTTTATATTATTACGTCTGTAGTTAGATATTTCTTGTATATCGCGATTGTAAATTTAAAATTGATGGTGGAAAACTTTTTCTTGTAGGAATTAATTTCATTTTTTCTCTTGTTTACTTTTCCCCTCAATTTAAAAAAAAATTAAATTCAAGTAAAATTTGGTTTCAATAATTCTATTAGGATTATAAGTGTGCAAATAGAAATTCAGAACAATTACACTGCTTTTCTGATTCAAGCAGACATTTGACTAAAAGAAAAGAATAAAAAAAAGTTTAAAAAAACATTGAAAGAAAATAATTTAATTTCGAATATTTTTTCAAAACATTTGAATCGTTTTAAAGGATTGGATTGTATTTTTGAGCGTAGCTTTTTAAGTTCTATAGTATTAGCAACTTTAAAGTATAGTGGAAATTCATAAAATTGAATTGTAATTTTTGAGCACAGTTTTTTTATTTCTAGTATTAGCAACTTTAAAGTATAGTGGAAATTCATAAAAATATAACAGTTAGAGAGGCTGGAATCTAAAAAAATAACCAAATAGTAGCGTAAAGTAAAAAAGTAGAAAATAGCAAGTTTTAATAGATGAGTGCAAAGCCTGATATTATAAAAGTGAAAGTAATTAGAACTGATGTATGCATTTCATGCATTATTTTAAGAATTGATAAGTTTCGCATTAGTGATAAGAGAATGAAAGTCAGTAACCTGTTTTCTTTTCTGATACTGCGGGATGCAGAAATAATAACTCTTGCGTAATTTTCTATATAGTAATAAAATTATTACATTGTGTCTATTTGTGCAAACAAGTTTATTTTCAATGTTTTATTGACAATAAACATAACTTTATTATATATTGTCGTTGAAAATAATGTAAATACCTTTTAATTTTTAAAAAATTATCTCATTCCAACTGATTTTTCTTTTTTTTTTATCAAATTACTTTTTTCTTATCTTTCAAATTCTTCATTTTGACAAAATAATTTTGATTAATTACTAATGAAAAAAAGTACAAGACTTCTGCGAAGCTGATTAAGAATGACAAAAAACGATCTCTATAATTTCAAATTGGAAATTTAAATTCATTAGTAGAAATTGATTTTTATTGCAGATAAAAACTAGAAATCAAAGTTTATTAGACAAGGAATTTTTTAGAAAATCTATTTTATTGGAAAAAGTTTTTTCTATCAATTAAACTAGATTAGATAAAAATTAGAAAATTAGAAATTCCAAATCTGTACTCGAATAATAAAAAAGTTATCCTAAAAGTTGCAAAAAAAATTACTAAATAGTAGCTGCAATATTTCCAAAAGAAATAAAAAGAAATGAATCAATTTCATACAAACGAAAAAAACTGACCATCATTTCGCAGAACGTGTTCATAAATTAGACAAATTATCACTTTATTAAAATGAAAAACTTGAAAAAATCCATCACGAACGTTATAAAGACAAATGAATGTAAGAAATCTTTTTCGCAGATTTCATTGCGATAAAAATAAAAATCAAGTTAATAGTATCTGGTTCCAACTTTGGAATTCGCAAGAAATCCCTTGTTCCAAGTCCGCATGACTTAACCGAATTCCCGCGAGAGATTTTCAAGACCGGTCTCAAGAAATGTCCAAGACAAATTTATTGATCTTTCTTTTCATTTATCAGAATTGTTGAAATCACTGTTTTCATTCAATTTCAAATTGAATGGCATTTGTACGAATTAGATAAGGCAATCGCCACTTTTTTTTGTGTTTGATCTTACAATTAATTAATAAATGATAAATTTACTATCACTCACCATTTCTTGTATCAAATCGAACAACATGGCAATTATTGTCTTGATTTATGTCACATTTGAAAACCGAACCTCCACGAACTATATCCTTTTGATTGGTTTCCGCTGCTGGTGCGCCAACAATCACTCTGCAACAAAAAAGTGTTTTGTAAATATTACAAAACTGCGTGGAATTTCAATAAAAATGGTTTCTTAATTTAAAGCCAAAAAAAGTTGGGAATAGAAAATGGAAAGAACTTCTGATCGGAAATAACTAATCTTAATTTTTGTTATATTAACTTAACGTAAAATTTTGCCTCTTTTTGGAACGAAAATCACGGTTTTATTTACTCGTGATTTTTTTACCTAAAAGAATACCCCGCCGGATTATTGGAACAAATTTAATAGTTTTTAGAATTGAGGTCAGTGGTCCAAAGTTATTTTCGTGTATGATGTCAGAGTTTCGTCGCAGTTTTAATAACGCAGCTGTTTTCATAATAGATCTTTCACACGAAGAAAGACGAGATTTGTTGACAATTTTTCCAAAATTAATTAGAAAGTACTTAAAAATATACGAAAAGAGTGTTAAAATTCCAAAAGGCACTTGTTTGTCTGTACATATGTCAAATTAAAAATATATGATCCACAAGTTCTGAAAGGTCAAATAAACTAAATTTTTTGCCAATGTAATAATTACAAAAATGACAAAAAACCAAAAAGAAAATTCAGTATCTATCATTTGTTTCCTTCAAGTTTATATTTTTAATCTCTTTATAATTTATAATCGTTTTCGTCTCGACTGTGAGCAAAATATCAGTGAATAATTTCAATCATATATGCAAATGAAGTAATAAGCAAGGGTCCGTCGACATCTCCAATTTATTTAGAGATTGTACACGCACATAGCGTGCTGAATAGGCCATTAGCATTATTGACTCGAGGTTCGCTAACCATCTTCATGCACTCAATTTTTTAAAATTATCCCCATTCATTCGACTATCAATAAGCTACAAACATTAGATGCAAGAGTTATAAAAGATAATATGCTGTTGCGAACAATACCTTATTATATTTAAAAATGCATTTCCTTCTTTATATTTTTATTCTTAAGAAGTAAATAAATACTAATTATATGCAACTTATGTATAAAATGGTCTTTTTCAACATGTTTACGTAATAAATAAATAACTAAATGTGACGGGCTCTGAAGAAAGAATAAGTTAAAAATTTCTATAGAACACTGTTTAAAATCCTTTTTAGATCCAAAAAATTAATAAAGGCTGATTTTAGTTTTAAACTATATTAAACAGAAACTTTTGATATAAAAATAACGCAAATAAAGATGTAAATTTCAAATTGTGATAGTGAATAACGTATAAACGTATATAATTACATATAATGGGTATTAGACAAGTGATGTATCGAGTATACAATTATTACTAAAAGTACTTCTCTAAAGGTCTTTTTTTCCAACAATCTAACTGCTTCCAGCATTGATGAAATTTTTATTTTCGTATCCATATGTATATAGAAAAAAAACACTGCTCTCAATTTGAATCATATAGAAAATAGAAACTACTACTGCAGAAGAGCGTCACTCTTCTGTGGTTTACCATTGATTCAAGATGTTATAAACACAGCAGAAATGAGCACACAAGTTTTTTCTGTACCACTATTATATCCTTTTTATCATCACTTAGATCTTTATAGTCTTAATAAAATCACATTACTATAAAATTTTACACTGATCTAAAATTTCAACATCAAAACCTCCACAGACGCAGACGTTGAAAAAAATAAGCTCTCTATAATTAACATTTCAATCAAAACTCCGCGAGTCTGAAAACTATTAATTTTATAGATTTAAATCATAACCTAGACTCAGTACCCTTTTACAATAATTAATATTACTTTACACCTTTTGCTTAATGTTATACTTAATGTAACTTCCTGTGATGAAGCGATGTAGATCTAGATATAAAATATTAAAAATATAAAAGATATATAAAAGAAAGATATAAAATATCTTAGAATAGAAAAACTAAAAAAGAATAGTTGAAAAGTATTTTTAGCAACCGAAAGTTCGCACTTGAGAGAATATACTTTTAAAAAATACCAAACACAATATTAAGTATTTATAATCACAATACTAAATCCACAATAATACCTCTTAAAAGCACTTATTATTCTTAAAAGTTTTTAGTACTCAATTTTCTTTATCAGAAAAAAAAGAATAATTTATATACAATGACTATCAAAAGTTTTTGAGATTGGGGTTATCGACTAAAAGCGTTTCAGGATATTGCCACATTTGCGGATGTTATTTATAAGTCTCATTTCCGTAACATAGAGAATTTATAAAGAGATTAATCTGGAGCATGATAATCTATAAAATTTAGTACAGATATACAGTAAATATAAAATACAGTATAATGTGTATGTGAATAAATTCTGCAAAAAATATTAAAATAACAAAAAACGAAGTATCAAAACGCTTTCTAAGAAGATATGTGCGAAATAAACACGATTGTTTACATACATTTGATGTAGAGGCTTAATAATTTCTTTCATGTCAATCAAATCTTTATCGATGAATGCCTTTCTGATTTCCATCTGAACCGCTGTAATCATTAACAGCATACATTTTTTAACACTCAAGTGATGAATAAATTAAAGCTATTCAACCAATATTATATCTGTTAATTTGACCAGTCATCGAAATCATAATGGATCTCTTAAGAATGATATTTCTCGCTGCATTTTATGAATCTAATGGAAAATGAATACGCGATAATAATCGAACATATAAATTTTATTTCAATTTTTATAAAAATATGCACACAGAAAAAGGATTTTTTTTAAATTGCTAACTAACAAAATAAAAAAATATTTATTCACTTGTTGCAAAGTATCGGGGAAATATAGTTATTGAAAGAAACAAGTGAATTATATCACATGAAGGATGTTATTTTTTGTATACACCTCAACATATATTTATGTAAATTGAAATGAAACAAGACTAGTGTCTTCGTCAGTTAAGACATTTATCCTCAATGAATGTTATTGTCTTTCCTATTCCCTGAAGATATATTTACACTAGACACAAGTTTTTTCTGATTTTAGTAAATTACTATCAATTTAACTGTCATATGTACCTATTTATCATAAAGAACTAACGCACTTGACCTGATTTTTGACCTGACAGAAAACCAACGTAGAATTAAACTTCTAAATATTAAACTATACGAGAAAAAAAAGATAGAAATATCTATCCTTTTCTTACTAATGGGATTTTCTTATTTCTTCAGCGAAGTTACAATAAAGTTATAAGAGTAATTATAAACTTTTATTTCGTTCTATAATGAATAATATTTATTCGCATTGAATGAATGAATAATAAAATCTTTAATGTCCGCGAGTAGTTTAAATAAAACGAATCAATAAACTACAAACCTACTAACAACATGATACGTATACATATAGTCTACGTTGAATTAACTTTTTCTCAATAGAGTGTAAAACTAACGTGGGTCGAAGCCGACGGAGTCTTAAACTCGCCCACTTTAAAAAAACAACAGTACACAGATATATACCAGCATTTAGCATACGAATCTTTGCAGAGGCGAACCGGTCCACACCATACAAAATTACGATAATTTTCAATGTTAAAAAAGTTATTGATTTCATAAGAATACACACGTCATGTATACGTGAAAGTGGATTTTGGTAGAAGACAACTTATAAAGAGCTTTTCTGATTCACATTATTAACGAGATTTTATTTTAAGCATTTTTTATACGCTACCATATATGTGTTACATTTTTCAGACTTTAAAATTTAATAAAGAGATTGGCATATTGCATTACAGGTAATAATAATTTTATTCATTATTTTTAAACCGATGTCTCTGCAGTTATAAAATTTTATTGGTCAAGTCTGACTATGGAACAAACTGTTTTCAGTGTACTACATTTTTCAGAATTTTCCAGTCTTCAATTGTTTTTCTCAATTGAAATGCAGTTATGCTGCTCTGCCAGTTTCTCGCTATAACAGAAATGCAGTTATGCGATTAGGTTTTTCCATATTTTCTAAATCTTTTAATCGATTCAGCTGCTAAAAAAAATTTCCACGAGCTTTACTGTCTTAGAAACTTAATTTTTTACTCCCTATTGCTACTTACTATGCCTAAACTTCTACGGACGCTTAAGAATTCCATATGTGCCGTTTCTCCAAAAACTCATTGTTCCTATTGAAGATGCATACTTTCCTTTTGCCTTTTAGAAATGAAAAATGAATTTTTGCCTCATTATAATAAGGAAAAATGAAAGTATACTTTATGGGGTCTGCATTAGCATTCACTGAAAGGATTTTGGAGATGTTTTTGGTGACATATGATTCGGTTAGAAATTTTTATATCTACATAACTAAATCTGGGCTCAAGACGGCCTACGTAAAGAGCGGCCCACCTTTATATTCACTTAAGAACGACTGTATTGACTTATTATTGCAACACGATGCTGGACAGACGCGCATTTATAATCCCTTATTTGGCAAAATCGGACGGCTCCATCGTGCTGCCGCGCCATACTTGGCGAATTGCTCAATGCCATCGTCCCGATCCCGCGCAATCGGACAATTCCATCTCTCTTTTTCTACCTGAATTTCTCTCTTACTTTCGACTCCTTTCTCCCACAGGCAGAAATTGTTTAAGTGTTTTCTGTTTTTTCCCTTCCTTTGCCAAAAAAGCGCCGAGTCAAATACTATTTTGGGGATTTTACTTTAGTTGTATTTATTGTATTCGTATCACCATATCTTGTAATATCATAACATATCGTATATCACTACTGTAGTACCAACTACTAAAGTAATAACAATGATGCTGCTGTTGATGATAATAATGATGATATACGAATCATCTTCATCATTACCACCAATAGCAGCATCATCATTATTATCAATAACAGCATCATTATCACCAGCAGCAGTACTATTATCATCAACAGCAGCATCATTAGGATTATTATTATCATCATCATCATCATCAACAACAGCATCATTATCACAAACAGCAGCATTATTATCATCATCAACATTAACATCATTATAATTTTCAATATCATCATCATTATCACCATAAACAGTGTAGCATATCATATTGTAGAAAGATTGATGATGTTAATGATGAAAGTAGTCGGCAAAAAGACGCAGTAACTAAAGGAATGTACAGCAAATTAGATTTGCGAGCAGAGACAATAAAAGCTTTTAACAGTGAATCGGAGAGTTCAGCGAACTTGAAACAGCAAGTCCATCTGTACGAGCGCGTATGTTAATGAGGGTGCGTGCTGAGAAATTAAATTTCAAGCGGGAGCAGTAAGTCTTCGCCAAGGATTCACGCCACGAACGGATTCGTTGATAGGACTCGAAGCGAGTATTTATACTTTGTAAACGCGACCGACGTACTTACACGCAGGATGTTAACCACCCTATAGCCTTCATGTTATGGGACATGAAACGTGTGCGAGCTTTGACGTTTGTACATTGTACACTTGTTCAATCAGACACGACCATCTTATATATAGTCCCTACACGAACTTTCGTTATCCTGACAAATGTGACCACAGTCACATGTACCTTTGAATCAGCAAAATCATTCCTCTTTTTCTTTACTCTCGCAGAAAACTCCATCTAAATATTCAAGCAATATTATTGCACAACACGAGAAACATTTTTATCGATGTAAATATACTTATTTAGAGTTATTTTTTTCTTTAGACCCATAATGTGACTGAAATATTTTGGCAAATTGTAAAGTTTTCACGAAATCGAAAATAATAAAAGTTTAAATAGTACTTTGGAAGTTTTTAACTCTCTAGAACAAAAGAGGTGAAATTATAGTTACATTTTCATCTTCTAAACGAAATTTCACTAAAAGATACAGAAATATAATGACAAAATTTACAATAATAAAAGTACAGAAATGCAATAACGAAAGTACATAAATACAATAATTAAAAGTACAGAAGTGCTATATTAGAAGTACAGGAACAAAAGTGGAGAAACATCAAGTGCATGATGTTCCTTTAGCGCATAACATACTCCAATGTCAAATTGTAACTATTATTGGTTACAGTATACTGGTCTCTCACTAAAAACTTAATTGACACGTGATATAAACTCAGCGCACATTCAAGTATATCTTAATGCACGTGCAGACTTTCTTTGATTGTACATCTGTATTCGCATATATACATATAAAAGCCATACACAATTTGAAATGTCTGAGCATGTGTAAGATGTTCAATCCCGTTCAGTTCGTAGTGACGCAATGCAAACGGAGGCGCGTTTATACATCGTCATCACGAGGCTCCACTACTTTATAAGGAGCACCTACTCACAAATACCATTCCCTCCTCTCTTTACATTGGTAAATAGAATTCCCTTGTGTCTCACACACACACACTTAACATATAGAGAGAAACCCCTCTGGAGAATGTGGATCAAATTTAATTTGCATGTCAAGTATTTCAATACATACAAATATATAAACCATTTATATATCTATATTGTATTTAGGTGTACACAATATATCTATAAATCCACCTGGATTTAGTTGTTTAAACAAACCTTAAATACACCCTACCTTTCATTCACTATTTTCTTTTTTCTAATATTCCTAATTGTTTTTCTAAATAGAGTAAAAAATGGAAAAATTGGAAACTGGGTCAGTATTACGAATTCAGATACAATATTTACCTTTAGTAAATATTGACCATTAAGGTGTAGGACTAAATAAAGGCAAAAAACAAACCTTATGTTTGTGATTAATTTGTCTTGAAAATTATCTTAATTTATCTTGAAAACAAAAGCTCTCTAATCACGTAAAATCAAAATCAATTTCTATTGAATTCTATTTAAACGTTAATAATTTGTATTACTTTCTGAATTTTTTCTTAAAATATTACAAACATCAATTAAGCTAATTGTAAGAGAATTAAAAACGATAATAAAAAACATAATATTTGCGTTTTTTAAACTGTTTTTAAAATTGTATTAAAGCTGAAAGACCAAACTTTGGTTGTTGATGACTTGTTTCTTTCCTAAAACCCGTTGAATAAGTTATTTATTTAAAGCCATTTAAGCTTTTATTACAAAACAATAATAACAATACTATTATTATAGGTTAAGATCGTGTTAGATTTCTCTTGATTAAAGGATTATTTTTCATTATTTTAATGTGAAACCAATTTTTATTGAATATTTTGAATATAATGAAGACTTGACGATCAATAATTTTTAATTAATAATTGATATTCTTTCTGTATTTTTACTTGGAAAATTAAAAACATAACCTCCAATTTTTTGCTTCTTAGGTACCTTTCTTCGAAGCGTGACACACACATATATATATATATATATATATATATATATATATATATATATATATATATATAAATATATAAAAGCAATTCCACCTGAGATTTACCTATGACCATTAAAATTCGATTAAACATATTTTTTCTTAAACTTTATAGAAAAATATGAAATACTTATTTTTTTAATTTTGATTAAATGCCCAAATTTTCGAGTTATGAATTTTCGAAATTTTTTATTTTTAAAAGTAGGCCTTTTTTAATAGCTTATAAGTCTGAAAATATTGAATCTGGAAAAAAGTTGTCAAAGAATAAAAGTTTTTAGATTTCATTCGACTTTTAAAAAATTTTAAAAAAGTTTGTTTTTTAATTTTTTTTATAAACAAATTAATTTTTTAAAACTTTTGACTGGATTTTTTTTATTTTTTTTAAATTTATTTATACCTTATAATGTAAAAAAGATTTTTCTGAAAATTCCCGGAATGGGCCTGATGCCATTAATGAGTTTTTAAAAATTTTCAAAAATCAGAATAGAATTCTATAAGATTTGCATGAAAAAATTTATTCTTGAAAATAATTGAATTGGTTTGGGGGAATTTTATTAAAATTTTTGGCAATGATAATTAAACTCTTTCGAATAAATTTATAATTGTATTGAAAATACAATTTTCAATTCAATTCCGGCGAAGAAAATGACAAATTATAAATATAATTGAATTTTGTAGCAATGAATTTTATTATTTAAAATAATAATTGTATTTTTTCAAAGTATTTTATTGAAATGTTTAAAAACAATTATTGAACTCCTTCAAAGAATGTTATTAAAATTTTTAAAATAATTGAATTTCTGCGAAAAATTTGCATTACTTATGAAAATAATTGAATTCTTACATGGAATTTTATTATTGATAATAACTGAATTGTTTGGAAAAATTGTATTGTTTATGAAAGTAATGAAATTTAGAATAGAAAGAATTTATTTTAATTTTTGAAAATAATTCCTTTTATGCAAAGAATTTTATTACAATTTTTAAAAACAATATTGGATTCTTTCGAGCAATTTTCAAATATTTTCAAAAAATTATAAAGAAATTCATACAATTAATTTTTTTTTAATATTTCAAAACAATTTTTTAAAGATAATAGTTTTTTAACACGGTTTTTTAATTTTGAAAAATATCCAAAAAATTAAAATTTTTTAAAGTCTTAAAACTTTTAATTTTGGAAAATCTTTTTAAAAGAATTGAATTTTCTCCAAAATGTTAAAAATAATTCAAAAATTTTATTATTTTTGTATGTATTTGACGTTTTGGAAATATGTAATTAAAAATACTGAAAATATTGAATTTTAAAAAATTAAAGAAGCTAATTTTCATTAGTTTTCATTTTTATATTTACCTTTTATGATTTTTCATTAAAATTTTTGATAATTTAATTATTTTCAAATTTGCAATTAAAATCCTTTGAAAGTTAATTTTTAGAAAATGTAACCAAATGCGTGAAAGATATTAATTTTTTTCAATTAAATTTTATAAAATTTCAATTATTAAAAAAAAGTTTTATTAACATACATTTGAAAAATTCAATTAGTATGTTAAAAAAGATTCAAAAACAATTTTTGAATGATTTGTTTATAGTTATTTTTCACATTACAAAAATCAAAAAAAGATGTACTTTTTTTACTAAAAATTGTGGTATTTTGCTGCAATATTTAGAAGAAAAGTCGAAAAAGTCACAATTTTTTAATAAATAAATCGAAAAAAGTCTCAATTTTTTTAATATTAGTGTCAAACAATTTTTTTCTGATATTTCCCTGATTTTACCATATGACCACCCTTAATAAAATTAATTTGACAAAATATTTAATAAACGGACGTAAAATTAAAGTAATAATAATAATAATAGTTATTATTATTCTTCTGTCAAACAAAATTTTAAAATAAAAATAATAAATTTAATAATTTTTTTTATTTATTTATTTTTTTTAAAGGCCTCGTAAAATTTATTTGACAAAATTATTATTATTACTAATAAATAAAATAATATATATTAAAATTGTTAAAAATGTAAATAATAATAATAATTATGATTATTATTATTGTTATTATTAAAGCAAATACAAAACTGTTTGTAAAAGGTATTACACGGCACGGCATGTTATAAGTGAACAAATATTAATCTTAATGAATCATGAATGTGAATCAAAAGAAGCACATTTATAGAAATGTACAGGGACTACTCAATATTTCAAGGTCCGTGTATAATTTTTTCAGACATTTAAGATGGAACGAATGGAAGGAATATGCAGTTAAGGAGAGGCATATGTTGGTTCCGAGTTTGGTCATAATACAAATTCTACAAAAGGCAGAAAACACGTGCGGATGCCACATTCTGGCGGCCATATGGCTGCCAGAACACTATGTGTACGTACGCACGAACAGTGAGAGGAAGGAAGTGTTTTTCTGCTAACAGAAGTCACTTATAGGCCATCCGTGTCACATTTCTCAGATTTTCATTTTTGTCGCTGGCACAGTAACAATATGTACCTGCAGTAAAACGTGTATTATAATACTACAAGTTCTTCTGTATTTCAAAAAAAATACTCGACTTTCTTTCTCAACTCGAACTTCATTATTTACACAGATTGTAGAAAATAATTCTCCTTTTTGGTCCACTTTTGACTAAAACTGTGTTTACACTAGAAGCATTTTCGACGGAATTTCTATAGCCTTGAGAGCATGATTTTAAGTTCAAACCGAGGGAAAATTTAGATTTGAGTTTAAAAATATCCTTTCAATCGTTTGGACTGAAGATTTAAATTAGTAACAAATTTTACCAAAGCAAAGAACTTGATAAATTTTTACTTTTAATACCGAAATCAACTCTAATTTAGAACCTTTTTCTTATAGTGAAGCATTTAACTTAAAAAATAAATTTTTATTCTACTTGTACGTCGAGATGCTTACTTTTTAGTAGGTGGATTAGTTACATCTTTCTCGTATATAAACGAACTATTACGTCATTACTATATAAGTGAAACAAAACATACTCTATAATAAACTAGATATATAAGTAATACCTGACCTATAAACAAGCGATCGCAATATGAAATAAATTTGTCTTTACAAAATCGATGGGAAGAAAAATATATATAATATAGAAAAATCACTTGAGTTAAAGACGCATATTTTAAAGGTATTTTAAATTGTATTTTCTAAACACGAAACTATCGATAATAATAAATTTTGAGAAATAGTGAAAAGAGAATATTTTGTTCGCAAGAGAATAAGATGGGGTCAAAGTTTCATCAACTTAATCTCTTGGTTATTTAAAGAATTTTTAACTTAACTTGAGTTATTTTCAAACATAAATCACAGAAAATGAATACCAAAGTATTTTATTGTAATTATTTAAAAATTTATCACGAATATAAACAAGCAAACGGTATAAAACGCTATACAAGTGCCAAAGAGAATGGTACTCCTCCTCCTCCTTCCTTCTTTTTCTTCTCCTACATACCTATTCACTATACTATAAATAAAACAACTTTTTCGTTGATGCTCTAAGCTCGTACTATTTCTACACATTTTTTATAGACTACCAAAAAGAAAAATTGTGAATCAACTTTCATCCAAATTGCGTGAAAAATATTTTATTTTTCCAAAAATATAACAAATACTTTGTACCCAAAATGTAGAAAAAAATACAGAAAAAAATGTATTTTTAAATAAAAAATAAAATGTATTTTTATATATTCAAATCTGGATAGTATTGTATTTTCCAAAAAGGAATTAAAATATATAAGTACTATTTGTTTGAGTGCATGTGAAAAAAAGAGAATTTCATTTTAACGAGATACCTAACTGACCTGAGCCCACATAGACGTAAGTTTGAAACTTGTATATCAGTGCATATATGTATATATAGATATATACGCGTTCATATAGAGGCGTGTAAAAGTGATATGCCTGAGGCGACTGACTCTTCCGTATAATGACAGAGCCTGAGGTTCCGGCACGTGCCTCACGCGATCCTCATTACCTCCTTCTATTACTATCCTCTTTTTCATTTTCTTTTCCCTACAATCCCTCCTCGTTCACAATTTACCAGAATTTTTAAATGTTTCTTTATTTTCTTTTGTGTATTTCTATAAAATCAAATCAATCACGATTCAACTTTTATACGTGGAAGAAAATAGAGTAGAGTAACGTTTACTACATTTACTTTAAAAAAAAACAAAGTGTCTGGAACTTTCGCGCGTATTTCTGCTATGTAACTTTTACTATTTTCGGAGTAAATATTTTAAACGCTCAAAGTGAATTTTACTACATGATTTTTACAAAAATGTACATAATATAATTTATTACTAGAGTTGACACACAAAAATTTAAGTATTTTTCTCTGACTTTTCTCCAATTTGCAGACAAAATTTTGACTTTTTCCCTGACCCTGAAGAATAGTCTGATTCACACTAAAAAAAATTCACTAAAAATTAATAGATACTAAAAAAAATATTCTATTACATTCGGAAACATCAATAACTTTATTTTTAAATAAACATTTTCATTAGAAAATTCTACGAGAATTAAATAATTAAAATACAGAAACTAATAATTTATTAAATAATTCAATGTTTCATAAAATTTAATCTTTTACGAAAAATTTTACTAACTAAAATTTATATTTTTAAATTAAATTCAATTATTACAGAACGGTTCTTAAAATATGATGTTCACCGAAAAAAATGTTATACTCTAAAGAATTTTATAATAATTTTTGAAAATAATTGAAACCGTCAGAAGAATTTTATTAAAAGTTTTAATAATAGTAATAATTGAATTTCTGCGAAGAATTTTAATAATAATTTATGAAAATGACTGAAATCATGCGAAGAATTTGATTAAATTTTGTTTAAATAATTGACCTTTTTGTCAAGAATTTTATTAGAATTTTTAACAATAAGTGAATTCTTCAGAAGAATTTCGCTACCTATCTATACAAATAATTTTCTTCTTGATAAGAATTTTAAAAAAATTTTGAAAAGAATTTAATTTTTAAAAAAAATTTTATTGCTTTTAAAAATAAACAAAATTCTTATGATGAATATTGTTATTTGTGAAAATAATTGAAATTGAAATTGAAAAAATTTTGAAAAGAATTTAATTTCTTTAAAAAATTTTATTACTTTTAAAAATAAATAAAATTCTTATGATGAATATTGTTATTTGTGAAAATAATTGAAATTGAAATTGAAAAAATTTTGAAAAGAATTTAATTTCTTAAAATAATTTTATTACTTTTAAAAATAAATAAAATTCTTATGATGTATATTATTATTTGTGAAAATAATTAAATTTTGGAAAGAATTTTGTTGTTTATCGAAATAATTGAATTCTTTTGCAGAATTGTTTAAAAATTTTTGAAAATAATTGATTTTCAGCGACGAATTAAAAGTTATTTATGAAAATAATTTAATTATCGCAAACATTTTTATTATATTTAAAATTTTTAATCAATAATTTACTTCTATCATAAGTTTTAATCAAATTTTTAAGAATAATTGCATATATCGAGGTATTTTTTTAAAATTGTATTAAAAATATTTGAAATTCTGCGATGAAAATAATTAAATACCAGTAAATGAAAATTTTATTATTTATAAAAATAATTCAATGTTTTCGTAGTATTGTATCAGAAAATTTTAATAATTAAATATTTGGATAAATTTTATGAAAATAGTAAATACATAGAAAAGCATTGAATTGAGAAAAACTTCTGACAATAATTGAGATTTGCAAAGAATTTTATTTAAATTTCTAAAAATAAATATGAATAATAATAACAAAAATAAATTGAATTCTTGACGATATATTTCTTAAAATTTTTTTAAATATTTGCATTTTTCGAAGAAATTTTTTAAAATTGTATTAAAATTATTTAAAATTCTGCGATGAAAAAAATTCAATTCTTAAATATAATTTTATTTTAATTTTTCAAAATAATATTGAATTTTTTGTGAAACATTTTGCTATTTATAAAGAAAGTAATTGAATGTCTTTGAAGAATTTTTTTATTTATCAAAATAATAACGTTAAAACTTTTAAAATAATTAAATAATTATTTACTAATTTAATTTCAATTTACTAATTCAAAAGCAAAAAGTCAGTCACCAATTGAAATTAATAAAAATTTGTACTAACTTAAATTTTTTTTTTTGACTGATTGTAAAAACACTGATTTGTTTACTTAGTTCGCTCATGGAATCGTAAATATATCTAAATTGTAAATATAAACTTTCAAAGGGAGTTCGTAAAAATGTTTTTCACAATTTCAAGTGTGAGCTTGACTATTTCTTTTTCAAACGAATTCAAAAAATCAAAGTCTATTTTTACACAAATCTGTTTATATTCTTTACCTAAAGACGCAATCTCCCTCAGAGAAAATTGTGTTGTAAAATAGAATGCAACGCTTTTATTTTAATTCAATATACAACACAACTTTCACTATAAATAGTGATTTTAAACCTTTCTTTCTAAATCAAGTGTTATATTCGAACTCCGAAAATATTTAAACAGTAATTTTTCCCATATTTTGAAATGTGCTTTGTAAATTTAAATAGGTTCAAAATTAAGTTAGTTAAAAATAACTAACTTAATTGTTATGTTTAAGCTTGAAACAAGATTAACTTAATTTTAGGATTTGAACTCATACTCTCAAGGCTAGAATTCAGTCAAAAATATAGTTTTAACGTAATGCGGTTTTAGTCAAAACTGTACTGAAAGTAAGATTTAATTTCTAGTTATTTTCTACAAATAATAAATAACTATTTAGTTTACTAAATTAGTTATTTGATAACTAATCAAATTGTAGTCAATTGATGTTATCAGTTATTTGTAAAAAATTTAATTTCTAGTTATTTTCTACTAATAATTATTTTTTACTAATAATAAATAACTATTTAATTTACTAAATTAGTTATTTGATAACTAATCAAATTATAGTTAATTGACGTTATCAGTTATTTGTAAAAAATTAAGGTTTTGAGATGATTCTATAAAAAAGTATGTCTTATACCCTTGTTATAAATAAACACTTCTCGGGGAGAAAAAAATAATACTTAAGTGGTCATATAAACAGTGTACATAAATAATAACTAGGTACCCGTATATAGAAAATTGCTTCGCATAATAATATCTAACAATATTCAAGGATGCATTTAAATTTTAGACATGCAATGCGCTCTCAACAGAGTCGACTAACAATATTTAGCCTTTTAATTAAGAAGAACATACTCTTTAATTTATTAAAACACCAGTGAGGAAAAATTATACAAGTAAAATACTAATATCAGACCTCGGACTGAATTTAGCAATAAAAAAATTTATGAATAGTGTCATAAAATGTTTGTAATAGTTGCAAATCGTCGCACATTATTTAATAAGTTTTATATTTGAATAAAAAATCTTGTAAATGTGTTTCGAAAACACAATTTAAATTATTCGTACAATAAACTTTTTCTGCATTTTATTAATTAGAATAAAGTTTTAGAGGGATAAAATGGTGGTATAATTTCTCCACTTGAGAACGTCAAGGTCACCACCAGATGTCAGTGAAAATTCCAAGAAGGAACTTAACTGCCATCTAGTGGTGACTTTAGCGTTCGTAGGTGGAGAAGAGCGTCTCCATATTAAATTTTAATTTGTTCGCAATTTTACAATTATTTACTATTAGAATCTATAAAGTTTGACAGTATTGATATAAACATATTTCAATTTTTAATTAACTTTCCTTTTTGAAACTTTTAATCTATTCAATTTTTTAGAATCTGGGAAATAAATTCCGCAGTAAATAAACTGATATTTAAATTTTCGTTTTAAAAAATAGTACAAGTACTAGTTTTCATAAAGAAGATTTTTATGATACGGATAAAAAAGTATATCAATTTTTCCCCGGAATGACAATGATATTCAACAATATAATTACACAATAATTATAATTGAATCAATAAATATTCCTGCATGAAGTAAAAATACAAAACACTAAAAAAAAGTGTTTGTATAAATCGTATATATATATGCTGTCTACTATATGAAAGATGTAACACTATTATGTATTTATTTTTTAATTAAAGAAATAATCATTCGAACGTAATTGCGTATATGCATCATTAAAGTAACTGTATAATCTTCTAGAATAATATCTCAAGAAATATACGAGTGTCAACCACCTATATTAAACATATAAAATGTACATATGAAATTTTTTTATAACCATAAACGCAATTTATTTCCCACAGGAAAATAAAATTATAATATGAAATAAAATTTACTTGGAAGAAGAAAAAAAAATGAAACAACTTAAAATATTTTCTCTTCATATATAGACGTAGGATGAAAATTCATTCATGGATTATTCATTCATGTAACAGTGATTGTATTGATTATATACTCGTGTTTTACCAATATTATGCAATTATATGATGTCATCTTATTTTTAGTCAAGGGCATAATATATAGATTCTTAAGATATTGGATTTAAAATTTAATTCACGAGTCTTTTCGATTATTTCTAATTAATTTGTAAATAGAATACGCGCGCGATAGAAAATGTAATAAATGCATATAGTAATCTGGACCGCCCACATATATGTGCGAGGAAAATTATTATATAGGTATATTGCAGCAATGACCTTATACAAGTTGCATGAAAAACAGCCTCATATTATTACAATGCCTCTTAACAACTTTCCATAAAAATTAACATATACTGAGTATATTAACTTAAGTTCGAAAAGATAAATTTTTAGTCTAATTTAAACAAAATGTGTTTATATCTTCAAAATTAAAACTTTTTTAGTACCGATATTTTTTCTGTTCGCTTTTCTAATTTAAGTTCTAAACAAGATTTTTGTAAAAAATTTACTTTAATTATAATGAAATATTATTTAATTTAATTACGAGTATATAATTATGATTTTTTGTTTTTTCTTTGTAGGAAAAAGACATTTTTTCTTTTATGTGAAAAGAACAGAATTGAAGTTGCGCAAAATTAATTCTTATAAAAATATTAAAGTTACAGCACATTTGTTATAACTTGAGGTTGACAAGCGAAATAAGTTTGATAAGTTACGACATATTTTTTCCATAGAAGTTGATTTGTGAATTTTTCTATTAAAAACAAAAAACGTTAATATTATTCCGGTGATTCAAAATAAAATGACTCACTGTTTGAAAAAATACGTAACTAAATTCACAACACAATTAAGAGAAAAAACTACTTTTCACGCAAAAAATATTTTTAGCTAATAGAAATTTTTCTTTTTTAAGTTTCAATTTGAATAGAAAATTTCTTTTTAATCGTTATGATTATTAACGTTATGAACTTCACCCAACTGAAAAAAAGGTTTAAGGTACAAATGAAGGACAATTTGTGCTTTAATTTTTTTTTAAATTAAACATTTACTTAGTTATATAATAATATTTTAATGTAAAAAACATTTTTTTTATAATAAATACAAATTAAGAGAAGTAGGAAAATAAAATACTTTATAAATTTTTAATGCAAATGGTAAGTTTAGAAAATTTGAATATCGAAAAAATATTTTGTTCATCTGAACGTTCAGAATTATTGGTACTTATTTGTTGGAGGGATGTCAAAATGACTTCAGAGATGTAAAATTATTTTCGCTATTATATAAATTCACTTGAATAAAATTGTTCTTTTTTCTTGTATAAATATCAAATAAATGGAAATTTACTACGAAAATTGGCAATAATTATTAGCGAGTTGATATTAGAAAATTAATCGAGACATCCAAAATGTCATTTTCAAAAGAATCGCCCATATAAACGGAAAGAAAAAAATACTCATCTCGACTTTTAAAAATGCTACATGAAAATTTTACGATGTAAAATAAAACGAGAAATGTTATATAGGCTCCTTCTTTAAACGTTCATATGAAATATTTTCTATAATTGCGCTATAAATTGTATAAAAGATATTTTATTACTATTTTTGTAATATCTTACTACTATTTTTATAATATCTTTCTACTATTTTTATCAAAATTCCCAACGATTTTTTAACACTATTTCACCACCATTTTCAGAAAAATAAATTAATTCAGTCCAAAAGCGCAGAAAAACAAATGTAGGGAAAGAAATTTTCATTTGGAGTTGTACATAATATGATAACGGTCATTGCAATAATCAGGATGACAATTCTACGAAACCTGATCATCAATTATAAATATCCCTTAGTTGAGAATCTATTTTGGGAATTAATGCTAAGCGCAGACAAGACCGGTAGTGGTACTAGTGCGGCGGAGTCAGGCGGCGAGACACACACGTGAAATTAATGGAAGCGTTGCTCGTAAAGCTCCTACAAGGTGGCCTAAATATACGCCTAGAATGATATTTCTAATACAAGCAATCTTAACTTCCGGTATTATCTGTAATTTCATCAAAGATTTATAATTTTTAATTTCAATTCATTATACACTTCAAACTTCTATCGTGCTATTTTATTTCTATGAGAGCTTTTCATTTTCAAATATATTTTTAGTTATATAAAATAAAGGTGACGAAAACTTGGTTCATGTAACCTATTACTTATCTATTTATTAAATGAATATTTACCTAAATCAAATAATTTCTTCATTTATTTATTTTACAATTATAATTTTTATTCAAACCGAAATGCATTTGGACAAAATTATAATTTCATTATTTTATACGAAATAATCTTTAATTATAAAAAAAGTTTTTGGTGGTGGTTTAATTTCTCCACTTGAGAACGCCAAAGTCACCACCAGATGTCAGTGAAAATTCCAAGAAAGAACCGAACTGACATCTAGCGGTGACCTTGTCGTTCGCAGGTGGAGAGTAGCGTCTCCTGATTGAATCTCTAGATATTCGTCAATATTCGTAATTCTACAATTATTTTTAATCAAATTTAGAGAGTTTGACAATATTCATATAAACGGATTTAAATTTTTAATTTAACTTTCCTTTTAGATTTTTTTGTCCTCTTAAATTTTTTAGAGTCTTAGAGTTCAAAGTTATATTTAAAAACTCGTTTTAAGAATTAATATACCATTAGTGACTTTTTATACCAAAACAAGTGGCATTAATAAGTTACTTATGAAAGTAGTAACTAAATAGTTATGAAAAAGTATCAAAAGATCGTATCCTTAGAAAAACTGTTTAAATGTTCTCATATATCTTACAAAAAATTTGACCACAAATAAAAAATTATTTTAATTTAGAATTTTTTTCTTTAAACTGCAATTTGTATACATGTATTGTTTATTTTTTATTGTGATCAATAAATATAAGCCGCGCACTTTTTCGAACCAATATATATTGTCAGAAGGGACAATTTTATTCGACCCTTGATGATTTCTTTGATTGAAAATTTTTTTAAACATCTGGCTCATGCAGCACTTGAAAACTTGATGCTCTTTAAATTCCAAGAGAGTGGTCGAGTTGTGAAAGGAAATCTTTTTATTCATAAAAGCATTTCTTTTATCAAATCTTTTCAAGTATACTTCTTGTTGACACTTGTAAGATATAAGCAGCGCATACACATATTATACCTTTCGGAAATTATAAATGCACTTGTTTAATCAACAAATAACTACTTTACTTTCACTCGTTTAATTAATAAATAATTGACGTAATTAGATTATATTAACTTTTTATCTTAATTCTGCTGAAAATTAATCTTTTCTTTCACATTTGCGTTAACACAGTAAACTATGAAGTATATTAAAAAGCGTAAAATTTACACCAAAAATGGGTTAAAATAACCATTTTGAAATTAATTTTCCTCATCAGTAAAAAGTTTCTCTGAATCATTCAGGGCCCTTTTTTAATTTAAAACCATAAAAAAATTGTTTTATTTTTTCAGTTTTGGAACAAAATCTTTTCTCGACGTTAACTTCAGGGATCTTAATTCTTTATAGATCCAAGCTAGCATTGTAAATTATTTTACCATCTTGAACCCACAATTTTTTGTCTTACAAAAGTGAGAATTTAAAAAAAATAGTAATTCTACGAATTTATCCAAATACTGCTGAGTAAAATATATTTTTCGAAAAAAATCCATATAAAAATTTTTCTTTTTTACTTCTATTAATTTTCTATATCATTTTTCGCGGTATTATTTATACACCGGTTTCCAAAGAGTTAGGGTTGCAAAGTTTATTCGTGGCCTGTCGTGAACGTGAGTCACGAGGCAATGGGAACGCAAGATCAGTCGTTATGATGCTCCAGATTAAGTCTGGTGCTCAAAACAGTGACATTAAACAAATAATATTTCGAAAAAAAACTCTCATATGTTCAATAATGTGCAAAATTTTAAAAATATTATTATTGTTTTTCATACAATATGTATACAGAGAAAAATAAATAAATTTGTCAAAATTTGTTCAACAAGAAAAAATACTTTACGTGGAATAGCGATATGTATATAGTCTTAACTGGAACAAATAAAAATTTCAACTTTGGTGAAATTCAAAACGTTTATAATCAACGATTTAATAGAAAAAAATATTTTATACGATTCAAATTTTTGGCTAAGGACTCTTTCGTACACGGAGAAAAATATAAAATAACTTTCTTCTACTTTTATAGTCAAAAATTTCTGGTAACTTTTACTACATTCGGAGTAAATTTAACTGATTTTTAAAAACAAATTTACTTCGAACGTATAGCAAAATTTACTTCGAAAGCAGTAAAAGTTACAAAAAATGTTTCACTATAAATGTAGTAAAAGTTACTTTATTTTTTTTTCCTGTAACGATAGGTGTCAAGCTCCGAAGAAAGGTACCTAAGAAGCAAAAAATTTGAGGTTATGTTTTTAATTTTTCAAGTAAAAATACAGAAAGAAAATTAAATATTATTTAAAAATTATTTATCTTCAAGTCTTCATTATATTCAAAATATTCAATAAAAATTGGTTTCAAATTCAAATAATTAAAAATAAACTTTTAATCAAGAGAAATCTAACACTACCCTAACCTATAATTCGTTTACTGTGAAAAAAAGATTTTTTGTTTTACAATTTTTTGATGATAAACGTTATGAATTTCATTTACGTATAAAATTTCTCTAGTATAGTAAAATTTGTAGCTGTAGGTGAAGCTTTTGTTTACGAATTTTTATTATTATTGTTTTTATTATTATAATTATTGCCCTTGTTGTTAAAAATTAAATATATAAATAATAATATGCTGATTATGAGCACATTAAAATTCGAGTTGCACTGACGTATACAAAACAATGTCCTGGAGATGAAGTACCTATTGTTTCTCGCATGGACCGACACACAGTCTCAAGTGATAAGCAAACAAAGTCGTATAAGGTCTATCGCAAGTATAATATATATGTGAGTGTGTGTAAAAAATAGAAAGCAGTTTATCATCTCTCTACCTTTTTACTTTTTAATTACATATTTTCGAATGTTTATTTGTATTAAACATTAAAAAAATGCCTCAGTAGCACTATTTACTTTTAATTTTCTTTATGCTTAAACATTCAATTAACCAGGAAATTTTTTTCTGCTAAAATATTTTTAAAATATACAATGAATCATAAAACAATAATTATTATAATAATAATAATAATAATAATAATAATAATAATAATTATTATTATTATTATTATTATTATTATTATTATTATTATTATTATTATTATTATTATTATTATTATTATTATTGTCATTGTTTTTTCGTGATGACAAATAGGAAGTCTCCTTAAGAGAAAAGTTGCAGAAAAAATTCCTGCTCTAAATGAAAATGTATTTAAATTTATGTCTCAAATTTCATAATAAACTTGTTTTGAAAGCGCGTAAAACTAGTCCTTTTAATTATATATAATCTATAAATAAAAAATAAATTTTACAAATAATGTCTTTTTAGATGAATTCTGATCTTATATAGATACAGTATAGAGGAAGGAAAAAATATATATTTTATTTTTCCCATCATTGGAGGCGTGACATTAAAAGTATAATTCGCAACAGATCGATATAGGGGCAATTTGAAAATAAGACCCCCTTCAAACAGAAATATATACAGTACACATTCACAACAACTGCACGTGTATTTCCAATTCGATATATTAAAGCGGGAGTTATATTAGAGTACAGTCACCAAATGTACAATCTTTGACAGGATTAGCTCCAATGCATTAGTCAGAAAACTCGATTCTTCGACAAAATAGGAATTACGACTTGCAGGTGACCATTATTACAACATCGTAATTTTATTTATTAAGGAAGGAGAAAAAAAAACTTTTTTCTATATAAGAAAAAACTCTTTATATTTTTTAGTATGTAAGATAAATGCGATTGTTAAATTGTTTATAGGAGGAAAAAATCTATTTCCACTAATTTAAATTCAGTGGAAAAAAATTGTTTAGTAAAAATTAACATGAAATTATTACTATAATACATTTTACTGTAACATTAATTTTTACTATTTTGTTTAGTTGCTTAACAATATTTTTTAAAGTTTTATATTCCTAAAAGTTACTATTTTCTATCTTATGTTCCTCTTTAGACGCTGAGCATCGAATAGTTCGAGAGCTATTTTGTTTGGAATTTTGAAGGATGAAAATGTTAGTAATTTCGCTTCTTTCTTACTCTCTTAATTTGAATCAGTTAAAAATCATGGTTTTAACTGACAATCAGTGACTGACTTTTTGCTTTTAAATCAGTTATTTTTAACTGATTCAAATTTAGAGAGTACTCTTTGGAAATAAAAAAAGTGTAGGCGACATTTTTAACAAAAAATCTTTGGAAAAATTGTTTCATTTTCATCGATTTTACGAAATAAAAAAATTGTTTTCGACGCACAGGGTTGTAGTTAACTTCCAGGGACTCTAAGTTTTAGTGAACAATTGCTATAAGAATTAGTATAAATTTTTACGAAGTAATTCAAATTAGAGTATTTTAAACATTTTAAATTAGATTTTGTCAATTAAATTTTATACTAGACTTTTTGAATTATATTTTAATTTAGAGTTTTTAATAATTATATTTAAATTAGGGCTTTTAAATTCAATTTAATTAGAATTTTAGTTAAATAATCTTTAATGTCCGAGATCTTTTATAAATTAAGTCAAATTTAACAAAAACATTCGGACAAATCTTTTCGTTTAATTTCCCTTAATTTATTAGAATTTTAAAAAATTCATTTTTAAGACAGATTTTTTAAATTAAATTTTAATTTCGTGTTTTTAAATTAAAGTATAAAGTAGAGTTTTCAAATTAAATTTCAAGTTGTTATTAAATTAAAATATTGAAGTAGAGTTCTAAAATTAAATTTTGAATTAACGTTCTTAAACTAAATTAAAAATTATAATTGTTTAATTTATTTTAAAAATGTATTTTTAAATTAAACTCTAAATCTTCTTAAAATTCTGAACGTTTATATGAACGAAATTTAGTTATTTCTTCTTTAAAACTAAATTTTTCTTACAATATATTGTGAGCCACTGTAACAAAAAAAATTATATTGTTTCTAACGGTTAAATGTGGTTTTTTAATTTTTATTTCAATCAGTAATTTATGAATATATTTTTACTAAAAAGTATTTCGATCATTTAAATCGTTAAAAATTTGTGAATAATAAATATGAAGAGACGCGTTAAAAGAGTTTGAATTTAATAATGCTTATAATGTTTTTTAACAAACAATAAATAAAAAGAATAATAATAATTTATGTATGACAGTGCCATCGAATCTTTAAAAAAGTGAATTTTATTTAAATCCTGACTTAACAGATAGGTAGATAATTATTTTTTATTTTTAATAATATCAATAGTAATAATAATAATAATAATAATAATAATAATAATAATAATTAATAATTAATAATAATTAATAATAATAATAATCATTATTATAATAATTATAACAATAGTAAAAACTGTAATAATAAAACCCGAGTTTAGAAGCAATGTGTTCACATTCGAAAAACTAAATTGCACTTCTTTAAAATATAAACATCATCTTGATATAACTAATTTGACTGAGTGTGCATTGTATATTTTAATTACTCGAGTTCAAGGAACTATTTTCTTGTAAATACTAAGAAAATCTTGTTTCAACTTTTAATAGAATTGACCAAGTTTCTTGCTTAAAATTTTGGCGCAGAAAGATGAAGAAGAAAAAAAATAAAGGAGCATTGTTTCGAAATAGTCAACTCCATATTATAATATATTTATGTGTTTCATATCTGCGAGAATTATAAATTGAAATTAAATTTTTTTAATTAAATGAATAAAATGTGTGAGATATAGCAAGAAGAATAATAATAATAATAATTTTTTTTTTGTTTTTGCAAACCGCGAGTATAAAGTCATCCCTTATTCTTAACGCATATACTCTATTTTACTATCAACAGGAAGATCCATTCGCACTTGAGCGATTGTGACATCGAGTCATTAGCATAGTTATCCGGAAGCTGATAATTATTATTTAACGCAAACCGTTACACTTTTTACAACAGCTGCACATGCTTGCTATATGAAATCTGTACACGATTTAAATGCACACCAAACAAATGCGCGCTATAACTGAAAATAGATCCAATTTATTTTTGTAACACGAAAAAGAAATTTACTCCAAAAATATAAGCAAAATTTATTCTAACTTTTGCTATTTTTGGAGAAAATTTTGCTATGTTCGAGGAAAATTTTTTCATATGAATTTATTGCGCACGTAGCAATTTTTACTAAATTTTATTTATATTTTTACAGCAAAAATTTTACACTGTTTCGAAGTAAATTTTCACTAATTTTTACTTATTTTTGGAGCAAAAATTTTTCTACATTCGAAGTAAATTTTTTCGAAAGTGTACTTCAAACGCAACAATTTATACTCTTATCAAATTTTTACTAACTTTTGATTATCTTGAGAGCAAAAATTTTGCTACATCCCAAGTAAGTTTTACAAAAATAAACTTCCAAGGCTGCAATTTTTACCACCATTCATTTTTTACTAATTTTTATTATTTTTGAAGTAAATTTTACTACGTTCAAAGTGGAATTTTACTTTTGACTCCGAAAATAGTAAGTTGCCGAAAATGCGCAGAATTTCCTAACAATTTTGTTTTTACCACGAAAACAAAATAAGTTTTTTTTCTTTTCTCCGTGCAGCAAATATTCAGTCCAATGAGAATGCAAAAGGAAACTAAAGTTCTGTTTTTGCAAAGGGTGAAGAAAATTTGAACAAGTACTTACGATCCTCGTCCTACAGAATCACGATATTCAGCGACAGAAAATCCGAACATTGACTGACGATACGATTTGTAAAGAGTATAATGTTTAGTCTCAACATTGAAGGCTGTAATTTTCCAATATGAAGAACTACCGAAAAAGGCAATTAGCCCCAACAGAAGCCAAAAGAGCCCCATAATTTATTTTATAAATCACTCTCACTAATTCACAAAGTGATCAACACCAAACGTTATCTGTTCATGTCCAATGATTTTTTGAAGTTTTTTTTTACAACTGTGTAGAGTTTGCAATTAAAAAATTGCGGAATCAGTTTAAAAATGTTGAAGTATAATGCACGAGAGAAAGATAAAAGGGATTTTGCTGAGGTCTATGTGTATGTGTATTTTTTATTTTTGATGGATTGTTGTGTGTGAATCATGAAATGACCGGTGTTAAGGACATGTGCTGAAAGCACGAGGTGAACGGAAGCCACGAACTTGCTTTGGCGAAGACGGCTTGACGAACGGTCGCGGACAGACTGGTGTTCTGAGTTCTGACTGACTGAAGTGGAAGAGTGGAACTCAGTTCTGTTCAGCTCCCACCCACTGCACTACATGCTGCCATACAATTGTTCTTCATCTCTACTCATCCAATTTCATTTAATGTTTTCACGACTCTTATTGTTTTTGACATGATAATTCACTAAATATAATAATAATAATAATATTCCTCTTAATAAATGTATAAATAAATATACCTCTAAAATAATTATTATTTATTACGATTTTTTTATCTAGAAAATATTCCCCATCATGTAAAAGGCTATAATATTATTTTATTTTCAATTTTTCATCGGGTTTAGTATTCTTATCCCAACATTAATAAAAATTCAGTGTGAAAAAAATAATTTTTTGCACATATTGAAAAAAACTAATTTTTAATTAACACTTCTAATAAAGAATTACTGTGCTTTATGAAAACTTGGAAAAATCAAAACATTTCCTGTGATGTGTGGGAGTTTTATTTACTGAAAGGAATATTTTTCAGATAACAACTATTAATTTATGTTTGAGAATTATGTTTGTTCTGTTATTCAAATTTATTATTAAATTTTTATTATATTATTACTATTATTATTATTATTATTATTATTATTATCAATTTTGATCGTTTTGTTAAAATAATTTTCACTGGTAATTTTACATTTAAAAAAACTAATAAATAATTTGCAAAAGAATAAAGAAGTCATCTTTGTCGATAAAATTAATCTTAAATTTGAAAATAAATTTGCTTTTGCTAACATAACTTCTTTTACTATCAATCTCTCATTTACAAATAAAAAATTACATTTTAAATAACAATTTTTTAAATAATAATCGAATTGAAATGCGTGTTATTAAAATAATTGAAAAATAATAGTACTAATAATTAAAACAATTATTAAAAAATAATAAAAATAAAATAGTAATAATAAATGTTATAATAAAAATAATTTTATGTTGCGAACTTCACCGACGTAAGAGAAAAACTGGCAAAGTAAAAATGTAAATTAAAATCTATCGAAGTGAAAATTAAAGTGGAAATAAAAATCTAACAAAATGAAAATAAAAAACTTTATAAGTGAAAATTAAATTGAAAATAATTATTTTTCAAAATGTAAGTGGAAATGAAAATAAAATTCAAACTATAAAAGTTTATAAAAGTGAAAAATAAAGTGAAAATTAAAAAGCTTGCTAAGTTTCAAATAAAATTCGTCTCTAATCAATTATTGAAAACTAGCAAAACTAAACGCGCATGAAATTTTCTATTCCATTTTTACTTTCAAAATTTGCTTTTCCAAATTTAATGAAAATTCTTAATTTCTTGAAAAATATAATTTTTCTTACTGTCTTTCATGAAATGTAATTATTTGAAAAACTTGTATAGTAAATGCGAAAATATTTCTAACAGCAACTTGAATTAAAATTCAAAATTTAGTTCAATAAAAATTGGAAAAATTTTTAATTGTTTCAATTTTTTAAAATTAATTTCGGAAATAGAAGTATTTTTAAAAAATTTTAGTTTCATTTATTCAAGAAACAATTTTACGAAATTAAATTTTTCAAACCTTTTGTACTTTTTGTTAAAAAATATTTTTTAAACATATATTTATTTTTCCTGGGAAATTAAAATTTCAAATAATTTCAATGAAAAACCTCATGAAATGTAATTATTTTTAAAATTTGCAACTGTAATTCATCAAAAATTCAATAATTTTTTTAGAATTTTTGAATAAAATTATTGAAAAACTTTAATAGTTTTTTAAGGAAAATAATGTCATTAATAATTTTTTGATACAAAAATTTAAAGATTTTTAAACATTTGCTTCCCTTAGATTTTCAAGGAATTTAATTTAAAAACCTTTTAAAATTTAATTCATTCCTAATTTCCTGTTATAATGATTAAAATATTTAAATATTTTTTAAAATTTTAACTGAAATTTTTGTTAAATCAATTCCTATCGAAAATCAACTGCAAGAATTGAATTATTTAAATAGAATAATTTTTGTAAATTTATAGAATGATATAACTTCAAAAATATAATTATATTTATAGACAATTTTTAAAGAGGAAAAAATAAAATTCTTTAAAATATAAAATTTTACAGAATTTCCAATTGTTTCAATTTGTTAAAATTATTATTGTGAATTCAAGTACTTTTTTCTTTAGAAAATTTTAATTACTATTTTTTAAAAACTTAATTTTTTAAAAATTTCCAAATTAAATTTTTCACATTTTAATAACTTTTGTAAAATAAATATTTAACTAATTATTGCTGTTTATTTGCTTAAAATTTCAAAATACTTAAAAATTTAAACTGCAAGTTTTCTAAAATTCAATTACTTTTCTATTTTTAAGAAAGATAACAAATTAAAATACTAAACATTTAACACAATTTTCGGCACATTTTTTACACAGTCTACAAATTAACTTTCCTTTCTTTGACATATCAATTTAAACTTCAAAACAAAACATTGTAATAAAACAACGCTAATTTCAGATGAGGACAGATTATGTCGATTATTATAATATAATTGACTACTTCAAAATTTTTAATTAAAAATTACTTAAAATTCAATTTTTCCAGAAACTCAATTCAAAATCAATTTAAAAAAAATTATTTTTTCGAATTTTCAACTAAATCAATTATTTTTAATAAATGTTTTGAAAATTCAATTAATCAAAAAAGAAAAAAAATGACACATTACAAATAGTTAACTAAATCTCTAAATTATACCTATATTTTAATTTTTAATAAATTTTTTGAGAATTCAATTATTTAAAGTAGAAAGGAAAATTCACATTAAATATAATTCTTAAATCCATTTGTTTACAATTCAATTTTTTAAGAACTAAGTTCTCTGGGATTTTTTAATAATAATTATTTGAAATTCTAACTTTCTAAAATTCCAATTTGGAACCCTTTGAAATTCAATTATTTATAAAAATTGTAAATGCAGCTTATATAAAATTAAATTGTTTTCAGAAATTTTTGAGTAAAATTCATTAAATAATTTATATGTACCTAATAATTTTATCCTATGAATTGAATTGTTTTAAATAAATTCAATTTCTTTTTCTTAAAGTTCAATTATTATCGTAAATAAAAAAGTAAGAGTTTTTATTTTAAAATTCGTAGTGAATTCAGAATTTATAAGGCCAACAAATAAAAATTTAAGAATAATGAAATCTTTTTAATATTTTCGAAGGTCTCTGTACCAAAAAATGCAGAATTTATTTAAGAATTCTATAAATATATTAATTTATTTGATATTTTTAATTTTAATTTGTTTTTAATATTTATTATTTTTCTAGTACTTTTGATAAAATTCACTAACTTTTCCTAATCAATTTTATTTTTCCTGACTTTTTCCCAGACTCTCTAATAGTTTGATGTAAAAGATTCTTCACGTAATACGATTTAATATTTTCAACACTTTTTATATTTTTCTAAATTATCCAGTGCGCAGTAAATAATTCTATTAATAATCGAATTTAAATTGTTTCGTTTTTAAAATAATTGAATAATTAAGTTTCTTATGTGAAAAATAATGTTGCGCTGCATAATTGCTAATTTACTCAAAATTTTGTAAACAGAACAGATTTTGTATCTTAGTTTCAAAAAGTGTATTAGTTTTTAATACTTTATTAGTTCTACACTAATTAAAATAATAAATTATTTTTTTCTTCGGCAGTAACAAAACCACCAGCTCCGCAAATTACTCGCACTTATACGAAATAAAGTTAATAAATATATAATTAAAGGCTTCGATCAAAGAACCGGTTATAATTTATTTCAAGCTGAAAATTATAGGCCCATAAATAAAAAATTAAAGTTTTAAATTATAAATTTTGCAGGTGCATTGTTTATACGAATAAGAAAATCCTTACAAAAAATCGCAATTGTAGCTCTTTTATCAATTTCTAATTAATATTTTAATTAGCCCAAAAGTTTTAGCAATTATTATTTACTAACAATTGTTACGCGCAAATGTTCCCTTTATAATTATAATTAATATTATTATTATGCAAATTATAAATTTTTTATTTTCAAATATGAATTTTTGAATAAATTCAAATTTAAATTTTAAACAAATTCGATTATTAACTAATTTACTAATTAATTATTCTTGTTTATTGTTTTCAAAAATTTCCATTAAATTCTTTGCAGGATGCAATTATTTTCATAATAAATAATAACATTCTTCGCAAGAATTCAATTATTTTTAAACAAAATTTAATTTTTTTTCTCAAAAGAATTCAGTTATTTTCTAAAATTTTAATAAATCCTTGGAAACAATTCAATTTTACTTTTAAATAGTAAAATTCTTTGCCAAAATTCAATTATTTTTAATAAAATTTTAATAAACCCTTCGAAACAAATCAATTATTTTCAAAAATGTTGATAAATTCTTTGAAAAAATTCAATTATTTTTAATATAATTTTAATAAATTTTCATTAAAGAATTCAATGTTTTAAAATGATTATTTAATAAAACTTGAAAGAAATTGTTCATGAAATGTAATAAATACTTTCAAAATTGTTAATTAACATTATGAAAGAAACTTCATTATTTAAAGAAAAATTAAAAGAAATTCTTAAAAAAGAATTTAATTAGAATTTTTATAAAAATTTTTTACAAAATTCTTTACGCAAATTCAGTTATTTACCTAAATAATAAAATTCTTTGCAACAATTCAATGATTTTCATAATAATAATATAATAACGATTATTAATATAGAAGATTATTATTTATTAACATTTATTTAGAGGTTCGGAATTTTGAGTTTGAAGAAATTATCGAGTTTTTCATCGAGACTCTCAATTGAGAAACTTTTTTAAGTACTATAATAACAAAAAGAAGGCAAATTGTAATTTTATTGTATTTTATTCTTATTATTAGTTATTAATTAGTCAGTAACGCTAAAAGATACAATTTAAATTATAAATTCATTTCTTCTATCATTTTTTTTACACCTTCAACCGATGATTCAAGATCATCGTCTTCATTCTTTGAAGAAGACTCCTGTTCCTGTTCTTCTGTATTTTCTCTAACGTCAATTTTCCCATCCTCAAGATTTTCATTTCCTTTCTTATTTTGTATTATCATGTCACTTATTGATTCTAACATAGAATTTAACACCACAACACTTCCATCGGCTTTTCCAAGTCTTGTTTTCTGAAGCAAAATCATCGCCTCTTCATATGGCGGTGCTATTGGAGACTGAGTTGGTTTACAATACTTGAATGTTGTTCCTTCCGACTAAAAATAGAAAAATTCAACTCTTATTAATCTTCTATTTCTTACTATAAATTTTCTAATTTACAATATAAATTTCTACATTTAAAAAAAAGACTTTTAAGAAAATTAGTTGATAAAGTAGGTTCCCGTGAACTCCTAGGAATCTATTTTCACAACAAAATTCAGCAGAATTTTAATATCTTAAATAAAATCTATTCACTTATTTTCATAAATAATGAATTTTTCGCTGGAATTCAATTACTTTAAATACAATTTTAATAAAATTCCAGGAAAAATAAAATTGTTTTGAAAGATTATTTTTAAATTCTTCGTAAGAATTCAATAATATCAATAAATAGTAAGTTTTTCACGGGAATTCGATTATTTAAAATAAAATTTTAATAAAATTCTTCTAAAAAATTTACATATTTTTTAAAATTTTCTAAAATTTCAATTATTAGTAAAAATAATATACTTTTTTCGCAGGAAATCAATTATTTTCAAAACTAATTAAATTGTCTGTGTAGTGAAAATCATTGAATTATTTGTAAAGTATTTATAAAAAAATTGATAATTAAATTAAAATACTAAAATATATTAAAATTTTTCATAGAAAATAAAATTCTTTTTTCTTTTTTTTTGTAAATAATTACAGTTTTTTAAGAATATTCATTAAATTTCATATAAATAATGAATGTTTAAAAATAATTTTAATTGAAAGTTTTGAAAATAATTACAACTCACAAAGAATTTTATTAAAAACTTTTAAAAACAATTGAATTGCTCTAAAGAATTTTATTATTTATTTATTTAATATTGTGTACATAATAAGTGAATTCTTTAAATTTTGAGTCTGTATTCATTTAAAAAATTGATGATTATTCTTGAAAATAATAGTATAAATTTTTTTAACTTACAAAATAATTATAAATGGTATCATTTGCTAGTTGTTTATAAATTAATATGTAAACAAATCAATCTAATATCTTTATTAGAATGATTTACTTACTTATTGCTTATTTACTTTTATTTATAGCAAAATCTACTTACATCTAATGGATACGATGTGTCTGAATCAGGTCCATTGAGATCTCCGCAAACAACAAAAGGAACAATACATTTATTGATTCCTTCTAATTCTTGAAAACTGCACTTTTCATTAGTTAATAAAGGATTCATCATGTGCGGTTTGTAACCATTTGGCGGAGAATAATTTTTACAAACGACAAACGCTTCAAAGCTGGAATTACGCGAGCTGGGTGGTTTTGTTACAATGACAGATGAGAAAAATATTTTCAATTGAGAATAAAGAAGAGACATGTCATCTGCTCGAAATATTTTTGCCACAAATGTTCCCATTGGTTTAAGGATATGTGTTGTAATATTCAAAGCAGCTAAAAGTAGCTGAGATTGGACAAATACGTCCATATCATGTAGTCCAGTGACTAAAATCATGTGTTTTTTTTTTGTCTCAAAAATACTAAACACCATTTTTAAATGCGAAATTCTTAAAATAGGTAATTTTGAATATTTTTTAGTGACTTACCATCTGGTGCTCCATCGCAAACCACTAAATCGGCATTTTCATTTCCAAAATGTGATATTATTTCTTCTGCCACTGATACTTTCGTGATATCGCCTTGAATTTGTGTTACACCTTCTATCGGAGACATTGCCTGTAGATCGACTGATATTATTTTTGGTGGCTGAACATCACTTCCCTTGGCAACTTCATCTTTGTAAACTTCACTGTTGAAAATTGTTATTAAAGTATATACACTTAATATATTATTTTTATAATTAAGATTGTAGTTAATTAAAAAGGAACTTTATTTGTGACAAAATAATTTTCAATACTAATTTTCATTCTGACTTTATTGCAATTAACAAGTTAAATGAATATCTAGAGTTTTTAACATATTGTTATAAATATTATACTAAAAATTTTTGAAAAACATTCTTAGCCACAGATTTGTAATTTTACGTTTAAGAAAGGATCTGACAAATAATCGAAACAAAAGTTAAGCCAATGGCATAATTTTGTATTTCAAAAGAAAAAGATAAAATAAATTTTCAATGTTGCCACAAAAATTTAATTTTCTTTTTCCATGACTTTTCCCTGATTCACTCTAAAATGATTAAATACTCAAAAAAATGTTCTAAATGAATATTTAATTATTATTTTTTCATAAGAATTAAGACTTTCAAAAATTTCAAAATTTCGAAAAGGGTTCAACTCTGACAACTATAATATCAATTTTCTCCAACTCACTGTTATTAAAGACAATTATTTTATTATTTTCTCATATAAAATAGCTTCTAATTACTACGAAAAAAGCTAGACTCTTTTAATTAAATCTATTTGAAATAAACAGTTTATTGTGTATCCTGTAAAATTAAAAAAAACCAAGTTGTGCCCTTTTCAAAATTCACGAATCAATTATTTTAAAAAAATGTTCAAAAAGTTCTCTGAGAACTTTAAAATCTATTTGTTTACAAATATTCAATTTTATCAGAAATTTTGATTATTCGGATATCCTTCAATTAAATATATGTATAGTAGAAAATAAAAACTTCAAATAATTTTAAAAAATCAATTAAACTTTAAATAAAATTTAATTTTACAGAATTGTTAGTTAAAAATATGAAAAATTCAGACTTTCAAAGATTTTAATTTGAAAGTTTTTCAAAAATCAATTATTTCTAAAAACTCATGCTACAATGCTTTTAATATTCAATTATTATCTAAACTTTTAACGTAAACTTCATTTTTAAATCAATTTTTATTAGAAAATTCCACAAGAATTCAATTATTTACATACAAAAATATATAATTTCACGGTAAATCGTTAGGTATTAAAATAACACCAAAAAGAATTAAAATAATCCAATTTAGTGTTATTTTAATCCATTTTGGTGTTATTTTAATACCTAACGATTTACCGTGTTATTAAATAATTGAATGCTTGTTAAAATTGAACTGTCATTCAGAATTTTATATCAATAAATTATTAAATAATTGAATTCTATATAAAGAATTTTATTATTTTAGTAAATAGGTAATTGAATTATTGGGATTCATTTTATAAAAATTTGTAAATTCTTGAATTTCTGGGAAATTCTGATAGATTACGAAAATAATTAAATGTTTGCTTTGAATTTTAACAAAATTTTTTTTAATAATTGAATTCTTTTGGAGAATTTTCTTAAAATAGTAAAAATTGAAAATCATTGAATAGAGAAAAATTTTTGAAAATAATTGAAATTTGGCCAAGAATTTTATTAAAACTTTAAAAAGAAATTGATTTGCGAAGAATTTTATTGCTTATAATAATAATTTAAATTTTGTCGAGAATTTTTTTAAATTTATTATCATTATAATTGAATTTCTGCGAAGAATTTTATTAATTCTGAAAATAATTGAATTTTTTCAATCATTTGTAACTTCTCAAACATTCAATTTTTTAAAGTATTTTTAACCAAAATTCTTCTATAAATCCATTATTTTTAATAATAATTAATTAAAAATACATTAAAAGATTGAATTAATTTCAGAAGATTTTAAATTATTGAAATTTGTAAAAAATCTAAGTTCTTTTCTAATTAAATTCATTAAAAATCAAAATTTTTAATAGTTTCAAATTAAAACTATTATATATTTATGTTCATTTTGATAGAAGCGTAAAGAATTGTAATTTTTATTCAGATTAAACTTTCCTTTTAAAATATGAAATTGACATTGAACTAACTTTTGTCTAGACTGTCCGTCAGGAATCTTTAAATAAAAATTTAAAACTATTAAGATTTAAGAATAAATTTCATAAAATAAATAGAGTAATGCAATGAATACTTAACATTTTCTTTTAAGACTGTTTAAATAAAATAGCACAATTCAAATTATACTTTAAGTTTACTTTTAAATTGTTTAAAATAAACGTTGCAATTCAATGAATACTTTAAATTTACGTTTAAACTGTCTAAAATAAACACTGCAATTCAAAAAATACTAAAAATTTACTTTGCCTAAGTGAATATTACAGAATTCAAATATTCACTTAAAATAATATTGAATGTCTCATGACATTAAATTATAAATATTTACTTTAATCGTTTGGATAACACTTGACTCCAACTTCCTGGAGCAGCACACAAATCGACCGCTCTTGAAACTCCTAAAAATTAAATATTATAACAAATTATTTCAAAATTAAACTTTTGTCAATAACAATAAAAAATAATATAATATGTATATTATAATTCTATATACCTATACACACCTTCAAATATGTTAAATTTGTTGTCAATATGAAGAAGTTTATAAGCGCTGCGTGCTCTGTAACCTTCCTCTTTTGCTTTTCTGTAATAAATGTCTCGCTTATCTTTCGTTGTTTTGCCCATTTTGCTATAAAAACGAAATTACTGTTTTCAAATCACAAAACTATTAAAATATTTATATTCTATCTTAACTAAAAATATCTGAAATACTTTTGTTGCGGTGTAAAACGTTTCAGGTTAGGAGTTCAGCGGTAAATGGCGGTAAAACCTGAAGGTGCCTCCACAGTGACAATACACTACTTAAATCTGGACAAGTCGCATAAAAACCCCTGTTGTTTCAACATTATTATGGCACGGTCACACCTCGGCTGCCTGCCTGCCTGCGCAGGCAGCCGCCTCGAGAGTAAGAGAGAGGAGACGAATAATTTAAATTGTTTGACTCTCTTACTCTTATGTATTGCCATGACGACCTGCAGGCAGGCAGGCAGGCAGTCAAGCTGTGACCGTACTCTTACAAAAATTGAAACTAGAGTGCGCCTTTATTTTTGTTATTTTAAAAAACAATTATTGTAGAAACGGACAGTTCACCTGTGTTTATGTCAGTACCACGTCATCTAGTGAAATACTCTCATATAATAATAAAATTTGAAAAATAATTATTTAGGTAATACTTTAGTGTTTTTTATTTGTTTTCTATTTATATAACACATTGTTACTGTATCTATTAATCATATTAATAGAGACTAAAAAGTGCAAACTCATGATGAATTTCCAAGGAAAAAATTTTTTTATTTTCAAATATCTTGGCAATTGAACTTTGAACCAATGATTATGTATACATAAATATGTTCATATATATAGGTATACATAAATAAAAATCAAGTCAGTTTTGAAGTTAAAGTCCATCGGATAATAATAAAGAAGCAATATATATTTTGTTGTCGATTGTCGAAAATTAAAGTAAGGGATAAGTTTCAATTTTTAAGCACCATATTTGTAAAATACTTGGAAAATTGTTTTCTCTTTTAATTGAAACTGTTAATTAAAAAATAATAATTAATTCATGAAATTTATGTAGAGAATACTTTGAGTATTTTAACAAAGTGTTTGATGATTGTTTAAGATTTGGTAATCAAACTCAGTTTAAAAAATAGGACTTGTAAAGAAATTCTTGTTAACAGCAACAATCAAACAATTATATACAGTTAACTACAGTTATCTTATGTTATTACTAGTGACACTTATTTTGAACTAAATTATAGAAGGTTTCGTACTCTTTTACTAAAACCTACTATTTACTACTTTTTTACGATTAGCTACTATTTGGATACTTATTTTAAATTTGTGACACTAAAAGATACTTTTTTTCTTTTTTTTTAAATCGGACTATAATTTATCAATTGAAATAAAATACTTGGCAAAAAAAAAATAAAAAACAATACAATTTTGTGCCGAAACTTAATTATTTTCAAATATTTTACCAAAATTTTTGACAAGAATTCAATATTATTCTCTTAAATAAATAAATATCAGATTCTTTGTGGGAATTCAATGTTTTTAAGTTAAGTTCTATTAAGTTTTTAAAAATATTAACAAGAATGCAATTATTAAAAAATTGTAATAAAATAGTCGGTAGGAATTCAATTAATTGTATAAATAATAAAATATACATTTTTAAATAAATTTTTCGAAAAATGTAATTATTGTTTAAAATTTTCATAACATCCTTTTACAGTATAAAATTCAAAAAAATAATCAATTCTATAAATTTTTATTTAAATAATAGAATTTTCTAATAAAAATTGATCTAATAATGAATTTCAGTTAAAATTTTAGATAATATTTGAATATGAATAATTTAGAAATTATGAAGAAAAATAAGTCTTTTGAAAAATTTTAATTAAAATAGTTAAGGGAGTTTTTTATCTATATTTAATTAAAATGTTTGGAATATAGTTAAATTCTTCTAAAAATTAAAAAATATCTATTTAAAGTTCCAATGAATTGAAAATTTTGTCAAAATTAAATAAAAAAAAATGTTATATTTTAAAGAATTTTATGTTTTAGTTTCAAAACTTATTTTGAAATATTAATCGCACTTTCAAAGAAATTTAAATTAAAATTTCGGAAATATTTGAATTTTGCAAAAATTTAGAATTGAAATAATCAGGATAAGAAAAAAAGCGAATGCTTTATGAAAATCAGGGAAATAGAGAATCAAATTTTCATGAATTTGGTGAATCGCAAAACTAAAATAATAGTTTTTTAGTAATCAAATTTATTTTTCCGACAGCCAATTTTTTTACCAATTTTTTGAGTCTTAAAGCTACATTTTGCTATCTAAAAAAATAATTTAAATTTTATATATGGTTAATAATTAGAAAATTTCTATTTTAACATTGATTAGTCATAATAAAATTATATCTGGAAAAAATTCTTCAACTTGTCATTAAATGAGAGTAATTATTTCAGATATCAACAATGATCAACACTGGGAAATTAGCAGGTTGTACTATTTTTATAACAGGAGCATCGAGAGGAATTGGAAAAAGCATAGCTTTGAAAGCTGCGAAAGATGGAGCGAATGTTGTAATAGCTGCAAAAACAGCGGAACCACATCCAAAACTTCCTGGTACAATTTATACAGCCGCTGAGGAAATTGAAAAGAGCGGAGGACACGCACTTCCCTGCATTGTTGACGTTCGAGATGAGGGTCAAATTAAAACAGCAGTGGACAATGCAGTCAAGAAATTTGGTGGAATTGATATTCTTGTTAATAACGCAAGTGCAATTTCGTTAACAAGTACTCTTGCCACCGATATGAAGCGCTACGATTTAATGAACAACATCAATGCGAGAGGAACATTTCTCGTTTCAAAAATGTGTTTACCGTATTTGTTAAAGAGTAAAAATCCTCACATTGTTAACATTAGTCCTCCATTAAACATGAATCCATTTTGGTTTAAAAATCACGTTGCGTACACGATGGCAAAGTACGGAATGTCAATGTGCGTTCTCGGTATGGCGGAGGAATTTAAAGAAGAAGGTGTCGGTGTTAATGCCGTTTGGCCTAGAACAGCTATTCAGACAGCTGCCATTGAAATGCTGCAAGGCAGCGAGTCAGCTAATCACAGTAGAAAACCAGAAATTATGGCTGATGCCGTCTATGCCTTAGTTTGTAAGGACAGTAAATCTGTGACCGGTAATTTCTTCGTCGATGAGGATCTATTGAGAAAAGAAGGTGTCACAGACTTTTCTCAATATTCATGCACGCCAGGAAATGAAAAGAATTTAATGCTGGATTTCTTCTTGGACGAGGCACTGGATTCACGACTAATTCCAAATAAGACTGAGAATAAAGTTGATGGGAGTAAAATAGCCAATTTATTTACAGTTATTGAGAGTAATTTAAATGCAGAGCTTGTTGATAAAGTTGGAGCGGTGTATCAATTTAATGTGAAGGGCGAAGAAGAAGGTGTTTGGTTTATAGACTTGAAGAATGGAAAGGGCACAACAGGAAAGGGTGAGCCAAATCAGCCAGCAGACGCTGTTCTCACTATGGATTCGCAAAACTTTTTCGCCATGTTTTCTGGTAAAATGAAACCCGCCTCTGCTTTTATGACTGGTAAATTGAAAATTACAGGCAATATTCAAAAGGCGATTAAATTAGAGAAGTTAATGTTGAGTTTAAAGTCGAAACTTTAAAATAACATTTCAAAACAGTTTAATAACTAATGGTATTTTTTAAAAAATAATAAATTCTAATAATTATATTCTTAATAATTAAGAATAATTGGAATTATTACATCATTGTAATATTTATCTAAAATGACAATATTTAACGTGGGTGAAGTTCACGTTTTCTATTCAACTTTTGGGAGAAAAAAATACTTTTTACCCATAAAACATGTCCCTATAATTCCTAAAGACGATATTTTTATTATTTCTTAAAATGTGAATTTTTTACAAAACTTTTTTTTATAATTTAAAAATTATTTACTAAGGAGAGGGTGAGAACTGATATTTGTAATTATAGGTTTGTCAAGAAAATAATTTAAATATTCCATGGTAAATATTTTGACCCCTTTTTGAATTTTTATTGATGAAAAAACTAATTTCTACAATTTTTGAAGCATTTTTTTTAACAAAACTTAACTTAGGCCAAAAATGCTTAAAAATAAAAGTTATTTCTTCTTCAAATTGTTTAGAAACGTGAACTTCACCAACGTTACATTTATATGTATACAAATTGTTATTCTATATTTTTTATATTCATATATATGTACATTGTGTCAAAAATTTTAATAATGTTTTATCTTTTTTAAAATAAAAATATGAGCTAAAATTAAAGAATAAGTGCGAAACTAGTAGAGAATACGGCTGGTATTTGAAATATGTAAAATGTAAATTTTCATTCAGGAATAGTATTATCAGGGTGGCCACATGTCAGTAAAGTGAGGGAAATGTCCATGAAAAATTTTTTGACAGACAAATTAGGAAAATTGAGACTTTTTTACTTTTCTTCCAATCGATGCAAAAAAGTACAACAATTTTCAGAAAAAGAGGCAACTTATTTTGGTTTCTATAATGCAAAAGATAATTAAAAACAAATCTTTCAAAAATTGTTTTTGAATCAATTATAAACATAATATATATTTATAATAAAAATCTTTTTGAATAGTTAAAGTTTTGTAATATTTACTTGAAAATAATTAATATATTTCAAATTTTTATTTACAATTTTTAAAAATTAATTTTTGACGAATTTTAATTGCAATTTTTAAAAATAATTGAAATATTATAAAAAATTTTAATGAAAAATCTGTAGAGGTAAATTTAAAAATGAAAATTAGCTTCTAATTTGATCAAATTCAATATTTTCAGTATTTATAATTAAATATTTCCAAAAATTCAAATACACACAAAAATAATATCATTTTAGAATTATTTTTAACATTTTGCAAAAAACAATCATGTTCAAAATTTTTAATTAAAATTCATCAAAAAATTAATTACTTTTTATAAATTATATAAAAAGTCTTTTAAGAAATTAAATTATTTTCGAAAAATTACACTAAAATATTTTAAAAAACTAATTGTTAGAATTGTTTTATAATATTTTTTTAAAATTTAATATTATCTTTGAACCATTTAAAGAAATTTTTGAAGATTTACTTTTTCGATTTATTAAACATTTTTTAGAAATCATGTTCATATTTATATTTCAAATTCTTCAAAAATTTGTTAATTTTTTGTATTTT
Source organism: Leptopilina drosophilae (assembly GCA_032873175.1). Taxonomy (NCBI): domain Eukaryota; kingdom Metazoa; phylum Arthropoda; class Insecta; order Hymenoptera; family Figitidae; genus Leptopilina; species Leptopilina drosophilae. Next base: position 10,531,101 of record CM065480.1, read on the forward strand.
TTAAAAAGTAGGTAAAAATATTTTTAAAAAATTAATTGTAATATCTTTATAATTTTTTGAATATATATAACAGTAATAAGTGAAGACTATTTATAATCATTATAATTGTAAAAAAAATTGATTTTTTGTATTTAAATAATTGAATATTCTAGAGGAACTTTTGGAAAATTATTGAAATTAATTGATTGAGAAATGAAGTTTAGTTGAAAATTGTAGAAAATCATTGAATTCAGGAAGGGTTATAGTTGTCATTTTTAGAAATTATGGAAGTTCATAAATTTTACTCATTTTCCGAAAACATTCATATTTTATCAGGGAAAGTAACTTTAATGTTAGTAAATTGTCTGGGAAATTGGTAAACTGAAACTTGTGACCACTCTGATAATTGAATCAGTATTTTTACGTTAACATGTTGCGAAAATTGTCAAATATCACATTTTTTAGATTATTTTCGATTTTGTATTTTTAAAGTAAAATATATTTTTTTAAATTGTTTCTGTAACTTTTTATAGTTTAGTTTTGAATATCTTTTTAATATTATATTACTTTTTTATAGTTCTTAATTTTATATAACTTTTTTAATAGTATATTTTTTAATTTTATATAACTTTTTAAATATTATATTATTAATTTTATATTTGTAAAATTAACATTTATGATTTATTGTATTTTATTGACAATTTATATGTAATTTATTCTTTTTTCGAGGTTAGCAAACAGCCCTTTTCTCTGTTAGTCCGCCTGACTAAGCATACGCTTTTTCTACTGAATTATACCCTAAATATAATTAATAGTTTTAAAAACTCTTTAGTAATTAATGTATAATTATATACATTTTCACCTCACTTTTATAAACTATAATTTCAAAGCGCTTTAGAGTTTAGAATTCCAGTTTCTAGAAGAGGAAATGAAATAACCAGCAACTAGTGTACAAATATCGATTTTATGGCAAACTTCCCAGATTTTCTCATATATGTACAAAACATAAAAGTACGTCTACTTCTAACTGGGTTTCTTTTTGGATTAAATTTCACATTTAGATGTAAATTTTTCAAGTATAATGGTATATTAAAAAAAAAGAAAGTAAAATGAATTCTCATGATGAAATGAGGGTGTGTTTGCGTGCGTGTTTGCACTTGAAGGGAGTGACGAGTTCAATCCGCAAGTAACGGAATTTATAGACAACCCTTATTACCCTAAAAATTTCACTGTTCGCAGGCGCTCTCCTCTTCACAACCTGCGCAGTTAACATCCTATAATATAAGGCTATTAGCCCTTTCACGTTATATGCGGTATTGTGAGCATGATTATATGCTATGTGCCCAACCTTTATTCCACGCAATCATTATTTCAAAGATAAAATTTCAATTACCTTTTCTTCAATTTCGAAATAGTGTCTATTTTTGTATATATAATGTTTATAAATGAAATAACTTGAGTTTAAATGCCTCGAAATGACAATCGAATTTATAATCAGTGGAAAAATGTGCAGACTGGCACCCCAAGTACAATTCTTGCGACATGCGTCGTGTGTTCATCCCTCTCTTTCGCCGGATATTCACTTGAGCAAGTTTGTAATTTCACGTACTTGGTCGATTCCTCGTGTCCGAACCTCAAGTCACTCGTTTTCTCGCTTTCTCAAAAATTAAATAATTGACAAATTATTGAAATTCACTTGTTCGATAAGTAAAAACTGTTCCCCTTTTGGTCACATTTAGTTTATTTCGCCGCTAGTGTTCCAACCCCAGTGATATATCAATTTGTATATATCATTTTCAATTACTTTCATTTTTAACTATTTTCAATAAAAAAAAGAAAAATTAAAGGCGATTCGATAAAAGTGACTATATAGTGCAAATGCAAATGATAAGGGATAATGTGCTCGAAGAGGCAGGTTAAAAGCATCTCGTGGGATTACCGCACACTACATAATCCCGGACAATCCTTTAACTTGTATCAATAACGAGAAATGTGAAAATAGATGTGCCAATAAAAAAATACCACGGGAAATATTCACAAGATGTAAATTTTAAATTACGAAGAGTATCTTTTTTGAAATATTTAGTTTCTTCACACGCATATTTTTGCAATAGTGCATTAAAAAAAACAAACGGAAAATAAAACTTTAAAAATGTTTGGATCAAAATTGAGGACTTGGATGGAGGCACACATTGTACGTCCGAAGAAGAAAAAAAAGAAAGATTTAAAAGAAGGCGAAAAAGGATTTGAATCTAATTGCAATTCACCCAGCAAATATTATACAAGATTGTCTGTTCCTTGTCAAGTGAGTATATTCTTTAAATATTATTATTTTTTAAGGGAAGAGTGAACTGATACTTTTAACTATACATATATAAAAATATAATTTAAATATTCCATAAAATTGTTTTTATAATAGTAATTGTTTGGAGGAATTCAATGGTCCTAAAATTACAGGGAACAAAATATTTTGATACTTTTTGAACCTTTATTTTTCTTAAAAATTGGTAGATTTTAAAATCCATGCGTGATTCTATGGAAAACGTGTTTTTGAATCTACAAAGAAATTACCAAACAAAAAATCTAATTTCTACAATTTTTCATGCAGTTTTTTGAAAAAAAACTAAATTTTAGGCTGAAATTAAGTTCTTCAAAAAACTGCTTCAAAATATGCAAAAATTTAATTTTTTCATTCACCAATTTTTTTTGGGTACAAAAACATATTTTCTACAAAATTAAGCATGGATTTCAAAATCTACCAATTTTTATGAAAAATAGAAATTCAAAAAGTGTCCAAATATTTTTTGACTGACTTAATTTTATAACTATTGAATTCCTTTTAAAAAATTATTATAAAAACAATTTTATGGAATATTTAATTATTTTTTTGATATAATTAAAAATGTCGATATACCCCTTAATTTAAAAATTAAAAATAAATAAAATAAAATTTTTTAATACAAATAAAATGGGTGAGGAAATTTTTATTTTTCTTAAAAAATTGATAGATTTTGAAATCTATGCGTAACTTTGCATAGAAAATATGTTTTTGTATCTACAAAAAAATGCCAAATGAAAAATTTTATTTTTACTATTCATGAAGGATTTTTTAATTTAAAAAAATAAATGTTGTTAATTAATGAATTTTTTTTATTTTAAAGTTTATTTTGTAACTAATTTCAGAGCGTAATTGTTGAATATCTACTTTTAATTTTTTATATTGTATATGGGTGATTTTCAAATAACTGTCATATTTGCATGTCCCCATAGATAAATGACTAATAAAATTATTATTTTCTGCCACTCACTTCATAAATCACTTAATAGAAGTCTCTTCTTAAAGATACTTAATATTCAGTTTGTTTACATTAACATTATCATAGTTAAAATTAAGAAAATAGGGTTAAAATGTCAGGTCCGTGGCATACGTTTTTTTAAAATTTTGTTGTGAAATTTTCACGTAAGCAAATATTGAAACTATCTTTTAAGTACTTTGTAGGCCAAATCTAACCAGATGTTTTACATATAAAAATATTTTTATTACAATGATATTCTACGTACACGAGCACTTTTTTCATGTTTTAAATTGTTAATTACTTTCTACCAACACATGTTAACGTCATCGTGATTTTATTACTCAATTTTATGTTTAATTGACTTCTACTGGTATTATTTTGAAGTGCGAACATTGAAAAGAAAATATTTATTCGATTTTTTATTTATTTACGTGTTTTAACTGTGACACACATGTCAGGACCGTGGAAAAATGTCAGGTCCGTGGCATGTAACTTTTGCATTTTCTTTGCGTTTTCCATCGTAACTTTAGAAATATTTAAAATCTTGTAGTTTTCATTTGAACATATACTTTAATAACAAAAATGTACTGGAATATGTAATAAATTTCAAATTTGGTTCACTATTTTAGCAGAAAAATGTCTTATTCAAAAAAATCACAGTTATTTGAAAATCACCCATATGTAACAAGTTGTTCGTTTCATGATTATTTAGCTTCCTCAATATAATATATATACCAATTGTTTAAATTTTTATTTTAGAATAATTATTTTATAAAGTTAAGATAAAATTTTTGAAAAAATACAAAATTTTAATTTGTTGAAAAAACAAAAATATTGATTAATTTTCTAAATATTGATGTCAGGGACAATTTTGACAAGAATTAATGCAAATTTTGATAAATAATAAAATTATTTCAAAAAACACCAAAATTAATTATTTTTATAAAAATTAAAAAATTGCTAAAACAATTTTTTAAAAATATTTTTGAAAATTCTTGTCTGATGTAAGATATTTATGACTGCAATACACCTACAAAATTTTATCAAAGTCCGTCAATTTTTTAACATTTTTAGTCTGAAAACAATTTCTTTTAATAAAAACTGCTTCAAAAAAAGTAAAAATCAATTTTTTATTCGTTAATTATTTGCGGTTACAAATAGTTCATAATTTATAATGAAAAAGTTTATAATTTTTACCGAAAATTAAGCCGGTTCGTACGTTCTATTAAAAATGTATTTTCGTATTTTTCTATTGAATTTCAATTATTATTCAAAATAATAATTTAATAAATCAAAATTAGAAACACTTAAATTTTAAATGTTCAAATGAGTGAAATTTATTTATCTAAAATATTCTGGAAGTCAAAAGAATGAAATTTTTTTCTATTCAAATATTTTTAAAAATCCACAGCATAAACCGGTATATAATGTAAATTATACATTTTTGTTTAGTTAGGATTTAATATTTTTACTATACAGAATGATTCTTTTTAGTAAAGTTCAAATTAAGAAAAGTAATAAAAATATCGACGTTGAATCGTTTATTTGGAAACGTCTACATTTTTTTCTATTTAAATATTTACTACTAAAAAAATGTATTTGACTCCATAGTAATCGATTCTTATTTGTCTGTCAAATAAATATTTACTTGAATCAAATAATTTTTATTTAAATTGTATTGAAGTTGAACACATAAAATGTATTTTAACTAATTTCTGTAGTATTTGAAGAAAACAACATTTATTTGATTTGAATAAAAATTATTTGATTCAAGTAAATATTTATTCGATAGACAAATGATCGATTACCGGAGTCAAATACATTTTTTTGTAGTAACTTTTAAAAATATTTTTAAAAAAATGTTGACGTTGACTGGTCCCTAAAAAGAAGAAGAAAAAATTGGCGTTTATTTGCACGCGTTCCATACTTTAGGCATATTAAAAGATTTTATTAAGATGTTAAAAATTGTAATGAACATGAGTGAAATAATATGAATAAAAATAAATAAAAGTAAATAAAAGGAAGTAAAAAAAATAATCGTACCATAAAAAGCCATAGGGGAAGATATCTACTGTTTTAACTGCATAATGAAAGAAGCACCGGGTGAAAAGGGTTGGCAATGTTCTAAAATATGTATCACGTATTCAGTGTTCTTAAGACTATATGTGAATACAATAGCGAGTGAATGTGAAAGAGACATTTATATTGCTGCCAAAGAAAAATTGTGAAGGTAGTACAATGCTTTGTCAGACCTTCCTAATTGAAGTACATACCTATACCTTTACCTTCCATTTGAGAAATGTTCTAGGAACTCACTTGAAAGTGGGTGCATCGGTAAACGACAGACAGGTCATTAACACCCTATTGGCGTTTACTTTGAACTTCTGTCATGCGAAAAAAAAGAGAGAATATAAATAGTCTGCAGGGTTTAATGCTTCATTACGTTTGCTTATGTTCAATGCGCAATATAATTGCCCTTTACACGAAACAGTACTTTTTCGTTATTTGCAAAACAATTCCATTGATCCAAACAAGAGAAAACTTGATTAATTCAGATATTAATTTGGTCATCGAAATTAGAAGAAGAAGCTTGTAAATAATTCCGATTAGCCTTCTACCCTTCTACGTATTATTGAATTCCATGCCCGTTTGTCTTATCTGCAAATCTCATAATTTTTCAAAAATTATTTTATTTTTCTCTTATATGGAAGTAAAATTAAAATTAAGTTTAATCATAGATTATACGAAAAAAGACTAAAAAAATATAAAGTAAAACTACAGGGTTGTCAGAAGTCAGGAAAGTTAGATAATTCAGGAATTTTTATTAAAAGTACTGGAGAAAATTAAATTCTTACAATTCATAAGAAAATTATGAATTTTTTGGTCTTTTTTGTTTACCTCATTAAACTATCACGAACTACCCAAAAACGAAATTTTCAATTTCATCTATATCTGACAATAATTTCTTTCTAAATTTAACTTAAATCTTGAAGAACTATCATAAAATTATTACTTCTAAGTTATTAAATGATTAATGATTTAAAGATTTTAATTTGAATATTTATAAAATTTCAATTCTTAATTAATTTCATTTCAAATTTTAAAGAACTAAGATTTTTGAAAAATGCTAAAATAATTAAATTTCTTCTGAAATGAGATAAATTTTCCAAAATATACATAAATTTAATTAAACATAAAAAAATAATTAATTTATAGGAGAATTGTAGTAAAAAGGACGAAAAAATTAAATTTTGTTGAAGTAACAGATGATTAATTAAATGTTTATATTAAATTCAATAATTTACATAAATAATAAAATACTTTTTAGTAATTCAACTCTTTTCATAAATAATGAAGCTAATCGCAAAATTTCATTTATTTTTAAAATAATTTTAATTAAAAAATGTAATTGTTTTTCAAAATTTTATTAACTTTCGTCAGAAAAATTAATAAATTTGCTGGTAACATTCTTTATGAGAATTCAATTTAAAGAAACATTCAGTTATTCAATAAATTGTTTATTTTTATGAAAAATGAAAATTTTTTATGAAAATAAATTTTTTGTAAAATTTTAGATGATAATTGAATATTAAAACAATAAAATTATTCTCAGGAATTCAATGATTTCACAAATTTTAACAAAAATCTTGGCAAAACTTCAACTATTTTTAAAAATTTTTTCTCAATTCAACGTTTTTCAATATCAACTATATTAATAAAATTTTTCAAAAGAAATCAATAATTAAAGAAAAATGTTGATAAACCTACTACGAGCACATTTTGTATTCTTCATAATTAATAAAATCACATGGTAGATTTTTTATTATTTTTAATAAAATTTCAATAAAATTCTTCAAAAAATGTAAATATTATCCAAAGTTTGATTACATTTCGTCAAAGGAGTTCAATTATTTAATTTTTTGTTTTAATGACATTTTTTAGGAGAATTGAATTTTAAGAAATATTTAATTATGTTCAAAAAATTATGTATATTTGTGTTTAAATAATTATTGAATTCTCGTACAACTTCTAAAACTAGTTAAATTTTATACATATTTATTAAAAATAATACATTTATAAAACTATTAGTTAAAACAGTAAAAAAAAATTTGGAACAGTTACAAATTATTGCAGAAATTCAATTATTTTTAAATGCAATACAATTTTTGCAAAAATTGAATTATGTTAAAATTTTTTTTTAAATTCTCGTCAAAATTTTAATTAATTATTTTTCTAGACGATAAAATTCTTCTCCGAAATTTAATTATTTAAAAAAATTTTAATAAAATTCTATACAAACATTTAATTATTTTCAGAAATAATAAAACTCTACGCAAAATTTCAATTATTTAATACAATTATAATCGAATTCCTCGAAAAATTTAATTAAAATTCATAAAAAAAATTAATTTATTTAAAAAATTGATTGATAAAATTCTTTATAAGAATTTAATTTTAAGAAACATTCATTAATAAAATCTTTGAAATTCTTCTTATTTAAAAAATTTTAATTGAATTTTTTTTTTAATATTTGTAGCTTTTATTTTTTAACATATATGATTTAATTGAAGAATTTACATTTTCAAATGGATTAAAAGATTCTCAAAAAACTTTTTTAAAAAATTATTAAAAATAATTGATTTAAAGAAGTATTGAAGTTAAAAATTATACAAAATATGAGTTGAATTAAAATGATGAAATAAAAAACTTTAAAGGAGTTACAGTAACAATATTTTTTTTAACATAAGATAATGATTGGGTCATTTTTAATTATTATTTAAATTCTTCTTGAAAATTCAATTTTTTGTAAAAAAATTTATTAAAATTCGTCAAAACGTCAAAAAATACTATATTCTTGTGAAATTTTCGAAAAAAAGTAATTTGAAAATTAATTCCAGTTAAAAATTTTAAATAATTATTTAATATTAAACGCATTATAGCATGAATTTTAAGATAATTTAATGTTGAAAACGTTCTAGATTCAAATCTTTGGAAATCTAAATTCTTCATTCCTTTTATTAATAATTCTATAAAATCATTATTAAAAATAATTTATTTAAAATAAGGAAGAAAATAAGGAAGAATTTAGGTATAAAATTATAGAAAATAGTAACTAAATTGAAATGATGAGTATAATTTCGAAGAAGTTAGAGTAAAAATATTTTTATTTAAATAATAATAATAATAATTTTATGACTGGGTTATTATTAATTATTATTATAAAAACACGAAGAAATCGATCTGTCCGAGTAAAGTTTATAATAATATCATTCTTATAAGTTGTTGAATTTAAAATTATTGAAAATTTTAACTTCTATAGAAAAATAATAATGAAGTATTTATTTAAAAATGAATTCATTGATGTTTTCGGATAATTTTAAAATTAAAAAAATTCGTATAAAAATGTAACAGAGCATTTTTTTAAATATCTAATAATTTCTAGAGTGAATCAAAATATTCTTTAGGGTAAGAGAAAAAGTCCAAAATTTATCTTATTGTTGAGAAAAGTCAGGGAAGAACAAAATTAAATTTTTGTCGCAACCGCCTGAATTAAACTCAGTAAAGTATAAATAAAGAAGAAATCCTCACAGTATTAAATATTGTAGTCGGCAATGCGCATATAGGGAGATACTTTTGAAACGGTGCCAGAAAAAATATATATGATGTTAAAGTCCTATTGAATTTTCAAGGTACATCCACTGGTTTCACCTGCACTGACGAAGAACTTGGACGGCATCCATCTGCAGACGATGACGGGCTCGTCTGGTACTTCTGTCGGTGTTGGAAGTGTTAATCTCTCTTCGCCCGAAAGTGCCTACAGTACTGGATATTCGACAGATGGTACATCTCCCGGTGCGAGTTTTCCTCCTGAATATTACATCAATATCAGAACAGGAAAGCACTATTTTCAAAATAGAAAAAACACCACTAGAGGCAAGAAGAATTGCGACGCTAATTGTCTACCAGTTGCACTACTTAACGGACGAGTGTACGATAAAGGAGAAAATTCAGCAAATCAATCGACATCTGTGAACAATAAACAGCCTAAAAATTCTCAAGGAAATACGTTTAATAAGGTCTGTACGAATTATTATCAACTAAATTATTAATTAACTAGACAAAAAATATTCTTTAGTTATAACTTATTCATATCACGTTTATTGAAACAAAACTTTGCGCCTATAAAACATATTTTCCAATTATAAATAATTTCTTTCTGTGTAATATCTGATTGGGTGAATTTGAAGAAAGCTGCAAATATTCATATATTTCTATTTTTTCATTTACCAGTTTACTGAAGCGACAAAAAATCATTATCCACACTATTATCAGAGTCACAGTCCTCAGCAGGATGAACATCGTCGGCATACACAAGTCTCGCATCAGAGGGCAGAATCGTTTTCAGTGAATTCATCAATAAACAGTCTGTCGATTCCATCTTCTATACCACCGCCTCTAGTTTCGGGTCCACTGCAATCCCCAAGGCAACGCTCGCGAATTCGAACGAATCCATGGCTGTCGGCCAACTCTTCCAGTTCGGCCAGTACATCGGGCTACAAGTCAAGACTAACTCCAGACGAAAGTAGTATTAGTTCAAGTTTAAAATTGATGGAATCTTCAGGCAGCGTGAGTGACATTAATGTCAGTATTTTCCGGGAGAATAAAAAACGAAGAGAATACAGGCAGGAAAGTCTTAGTGCTGGCAGGAGTCCGTAAGTTTTAAATTCCATTCTTTATAATAGAGTCTAAGAAATACTTTTTGTTTCATACGTGGCTAATTTTCCGTTTCTTTAGTATAAATCAGAATTGGCGAATAACGCCAGGAATGAATATTCGCGATGTGAATAATTCTCTGGCAATGCCAAAACGTTCGAAAATTGGAGGTAGAGTCATCAATAGCAGTTGCAGTACCAGCAGCAATAGCACTTGTTCAGCGTCATCAACAACAAGAAGCGTCCATACATCCGACGAAGATTTAACTCTAAACGAAATGTTGGGTAAATATGATGAAAGTTATGTTTATGAAAAAGAAACTGACATACTGTCGGACAGTGATCCAACCGATTGTGACGATCATATCGATTCACTATCCGACGTGGACACCGCGCAAGATGAGAATGATCCTTTCGAAAAAGATTTCGATTACATTGATAATGCCACGTCTTTTCTAGAATTGGAGAAACTTGATCCATCTGGACATTTATACAATAATAAACAGTGCTCATTTTTCTCAGTGACCAATCAGTTGGGTAGGCATGATCCTAGATTGACATTTATAAAGAGACGAAATAAAGATGAAAAAGCGAATCATCGGTAAGATTTTTTGCGCATCTTTGTTTATTTTTCAGTTGAAACTACTCACACAATGCAAAAACTTTCCTGAAAGTTTATTCAAGATTTACTTGCAAACTTCGAAAAATTTACTTGCAAAGTTGTGTACAGATTTAAATGTCCCACTTCATGCAGTAAATCTTTATCGTCAAATTTTCGTAAAAATTTAGCTTAAAACTTTCTTGAACATTTAAATTACTTTTTCGACTACTCTTTTATAAGCGAAAATGTATCGTAAAACTCTCATAAAAATTTCAATAAATTTACATAGAATTAGGCGAATTTTTTTTTCAATTTTCTCGCTAAAGATTTATTGAAGTAAGACATTTAAATCTTCACACAGTTTTCACTAAATTTTGCAAGTAAACACTTCGAAGTTTGGCAGTAAATCTTTAATAAATTTTTAGGAAAGTTTCGGTGCTGTGTAGATAGCAGGCTTTGTACTTATCTACCACCTACTGTTTACTACTTTTTTAATTTTGCTATTTAAATCCTTATTTTTATTTCTTACACTAAAAGATACTTTTTACTGTATTTGAGAATTTGCTTTACTTTCAATTCACTAATAGTTGGAATAAAAATTTTTATAAAATTTTTAGAAACAATTCAACAAATTATAATCAAATTCTTTCAATCGTTTCAATTATGTTGACAAATTTTTCGTAATTCAATGATTTATAATATCTACTATTTTAATGAAACATTTTCCAAAAGAACTGAATAACTTGAGAATTTTTTTTTAAATTCTTCGCAAATATTAAATTATTTTCATAAACAAAAAAAATTTCCACATGCATTCAATTATTTAAAACAGAATTTTCCTAATATTTTTCGAACAAAATTAATTATTAAAATAGATTTTTATAAAATTTGTTTATTAAAATTTAATTATTACTTTCAATTTCATTTTTAATTGTATTTCTTAAATGAATTTAATTTTCAGAAATTTAAAAAAAATTCTTTGTAGGAATACAGTTATTTAAAAAAAGTTAATTAACTTCCCAAGAATTCAATTATTTTTTTAAAATTCTTCGTAAAAATTCGATTACTTAAAGAAATTAATAAACTTTCCAAGAATTCAATTATTTTTAAAAATAATAACATTTTTCAAAGGAAGTAAATTTTGTTTTTAATTTCAATAAAATTCTTTGCGTCAGATTCAATTATTTTAATAAATAAAAAAAATCATCTCAGGAATTCAATTATTTTTTTAAATTTTAGTTCTAATCATTGCAAGAATTCAATTATTTCTATAAATTTTACAATCCATAACAGGATTTCAGTTATTTTCAAAATAATTTTTAATGAATTCAGCGAAAAACATTTAAAATGATTTTAATATAATTTGTTTATTAGAAGTTAATCAATATTTTTAATTTCATTTTTAATTATGTTTCTTAAAAGAATTCGATTATTTTTATAAATTTGAAAACTCATCACAGAGTTTCGATCGTTCTTAATATAATTTTAAATGAATTGCGCAAAAAATACAATTTTCAAAACATTTTAGTAAAATTCTTTATAATAATTGAATTGTTTTCAATATAATTTTAATAAAATGTTTTGAAAGAATTAAATTACTTTCATAAATAATATACAATTTTCAAAGAAATTCAATTATTTTCATAAATAATTTCCTATTTTTACTACTTTTTTCTGTCTTTGAGACACTTTTGGGTACTTTTTTAAAATTAATTATCGAGTACAAAGCCTGAACTAGAGAAACTGATAAAAATAATATTTATCCACAGGTCTATTAATGTGGGAAACGGTGTGAAACGACAAAACATACATTTGAAGAAAATTGAAAAACTTACCAGTGAGAGGACGGTTAATGAGAAAAGAAAAAAGAGAATTTCTCAAAGGCGCAAATGGGATGATGAAACTGCAAATCTAAATAGAGTGCTCGTCGAGAGGATGCTATTGAAAAATTCAGGTTTCAACCAAGGGAGTCGAAGTGTTGGAGGAACTCCCATTTGTCTCAGGAGGAAAAAACACGATGTTAACAAAAATTTCTCACCTATAAAGCAGCCTTCCGTTACCGAGGGCTTGATATCACCTCGACAATTTTTAGTCGAAAAGAAAGCGGCTGAAATTGTTAAACGCAGATCTAATTCAGTAAGGAAACAATTATAGAATAGTTTTTCTTACTGTTCCAATACTGTCCCTTTAAGAGACAACATTTTATTACATACCACAAAATTATCAACTTTTGACAAGTAATAACACTTTTTTTCCTTCACAGGTAAGCTACGTGAACGGAAAGAGTTACATGACAACGTTCGCTTCCGAAATTGCTCTAATTGAAGCTGACAAAGAAGCAGATCGAAAGTACAGAGAATTAATAATGGAAGCGGAAAATATTCTTGTAAATATGCAAAGAAATCACAATACTTCCCCAGTTGTTCCATCGCCGTCTAGAAAATTTCACAATGGCTTAACAAACAAACGAGTGGAACTGATAAAAAATACGGAATTAAATATAGAACTTGCCCTATCGAAAAGCAGAAATTCCCAACCGGAGCTGCAAAGTGGAAGTATAAAAGATTTAGAACACATCAGTCCCAAGAGACAATTTCCCAGAAATGGAAATTTAGCCATATCGAAGGAAAATCATCAGGCAAAATGTCCAGATTCTCCACTAATGTCGAGAAAAGCTTCACATGAGTCACTTATCAAGGGCCTATTGCAAAATAAAATACGCGTTGTCAATGATAATTTATCGAGGACGCAAGGATTGCCTTCGAATTATTATGCTATTGAGCCAGGATCTCCAAATTTTAATAAAAGAGCCGAATCACCGTCAATTGTAAAATCTAATGCAGAAGGTATGAAGATGCAAAATAATTATGCACTGGAGAAAAAGAATGCAACTATTCCTACTCCTTTGAAAGTGGAAAGTAATACATCCAGTTCGTCTGATTCTGAAGAACGTTGCGAAGATGTTGATAGAGAGCCTCTTCTTAATTTCAGGTTAGCAAATCATATTTTCGCTACTATATAAATTCTTAATTTAATTTCGTATTAATCGAATTTATCACTCCACTCGGTCTTATTTTAATACATAACTAGCAACTGACTTCTCACTCACTTTTTAAAATAAAATTAGCAAATTTAAAAATAATAGAACGTAAACATTTTTAATTTAAATTTATTTTTTTATAAAAATAAAATATAAGTTGAAATATATATATATAATTTTAATATAATTATAATATAATAATCATATTTTGACATAGGAAATGAAGGGAGAAGTCAGGAATTTTTATTCAAAAAGTAATTAAAAATAAAATTTTTAGAATTCATAAGAAAATTCTGAAATGTTTTGTCTCTTTTGGTTTGACACATAAACTATAAAATTACTACGAATAATACAAAGCCTTCAAAAGTTATTTCTATTTCTGACAAGAATTTCTTTTTAAATAACTTAAATCTTGAACAACTATCATAAATTAAATAAATTCTTTAATGAATAATTTTACTTAAATATTACAAAACAAATTCAGTTTCAAAGGAATTGGGTTTACAATTTTCGTAAATAAATGAACATTAATCAGTTTCAATTTGAAATTTTATAAAATTTCAATGTTGAATGAATGTAATTAGAAATTCTAAAAACTTAGATTTTTGAAATATTTTAATAATTCAAAATCTTTTAAAAATTAGTTGAATTTGTCAATGCATATTTAATTAATTATTAAAAATAATGAATGAATAGAAAAATTTTAGCTAAAAGCACTAAAAAAATTTAATTTTAAAGAACTTACAAATGATTTGAGAAATTTAATTAATTTCAAAAGTAATAAAATTCTTATCACAAAATCTAATTTCGTTCAAAATTTACAAATAAAATCTCGACAAAATTCTAATTACCTATTATCTTTATAAATAACAAAATTATTTTTCAAAATTCAATATTATCAAAAATGTTAATAAATTATTCTTGACAAAATTTCATTTTTTCAAAGCATTTCTTCATTTCAACGAATATCGATTATTATAATAAAATTACCCTAATGTATTAAATAATTTAAAAACAATTTTAATAAAATTGTACGCAAACATTTAATTATTTACATAAATAATAAAAATTTTACAGGATTTCAAATATTTATAAATTTTTTGTAAGTTTCTTTTCAATAATTTAATTGAATTCCGAATTTCGAAAAGGGCTCAACTCTAAAAACCGTAAGTATCATTTTTATATAACAAAAGACAGTGAAGATGACTCTTACGATTTTCAGAGTTGAGCCCTTTTCGAAATTCGCAATTCAGTTATTTCCAGAAATAATAAAACTCAACGCAAAATTTAAATTATTTTGAATTAAATTTTGACTAAATACTCAAAAAATGACATTATTCTTAAAGATATTATTCAAATTTGTCAAAAAGATGTCAATTATTTAAAATTTTGTCAATAAAATTAAAAACATTCAATTATTTAGTGAATTTAAAAATTTAGTAAATAATTTACTTTTGTATTTAAATAAATGAATTCTTGTAGAATGTTTCTAATAAAAATTGATTTGAAAATGAATTTTTGTTAAAATTTTAGATATTAATAAAATATGAAAATAATTTTTAAGAAGTTACAGTAACAATATTTTTATAATATAAAATAATGATTTCAACACTTGATCCATTTTAATTATAATAAAATATGAAGAAATCAATTTATAATCGTTGTTACCTTTATGTTTAATAATAATATTTTTAAATTTGATTGATTTCAAGAATGTTTGAGTTAAAATTTTTTTAAAATCTTAATTCCCAGAGAAAAATAATAATAATAATTCGATATTTAAAGTATTTAAAAAACAAATGATTGTTTTCGAATAATTTTACAATATTAAAGAAATTCGTAAATAAATTTAACAGAATACATTTTTTTTAATAAAATGTTTTCCTTTATTTTCTAAAAATTCAAAAATTCTCAATTAAATTTTCTCAATGACAAATATAATTTATAAACATTTTTTCCCTATATTTTAAAAAAAAACTTTAAATTTTAATTAAAATTTTTCAAAAAATTTCTAATTTGTACCTAACAGTATTTTATTGTAAATCCTCAAAAAATATCTGAATATTTTCTATTTGTCAAACAATATTTTTTAAAGAAAAAGACAAAGGCAGACTTACACAGAAACAAACTACAAACTGCGGACAGAATGAATGAAAGAATATATGGAAGTTAATATAGTTAAATTCAATAATTAATAATTTATTCATTAATAGGTCAATAGATATGGATCCAATTAAGGAAAGTGCATCATATTGTCCGCAAAGTGAACCAGTCAAGAGAAAAGTTTATGCAGGAAGTGTGACATTTGGAAGAATTCAAAAAACCTTGGGTGAACATAATGTACTCGGGGATACAACGAATGAAGACACAGGTAATTATTGAGAATAATGAATTTCGAAATATACAAAATAAATTCATACTATAATCTCTTTCTCTTTCATTTACAGATAGCTCGAGAAGATCTCTTCGGGAAAAGGTGGCGCGTCTTCGACAAGAACGATTAGTAGCTGAAGCAAATTTGAACGTACAAGAAAATCGTGTTTTTCAACAACAAATTTCCCAGATACGAAGGCAAATGCTTATGCAAACAATTGAGGGCTTAAAGCGCAGTTTAGAAGACCAATCAGCTACTTTAAAGCAAACTTGTCTAGACTCTTCTATTTTAAATGATAATTTTTCTTAAAAAAGAAGAATTTCGTTACAAATCATGAGAGAGTGGAAGAGAGAAGTATCAAGAGAAAAATGACAAACTTGACTGAATGAAACTAGAACGGATAAAAAAGGAGCAGAATATATGAAACGAAAAGCTTACATTTCCAGCTAAGCCAGAAATTAGAAATTAGAAATAAAGCATAATGAGCTTTGAAGGATATCTCAAGGTAGGCAATAATCAATAAACTAATACGATTCTATAAACGAGTATACAATACAGGACAGAATTGTAAGTACACAATAGAAAAATATTTGTAAAAAAGCACTCTTTTTCTTTTTCTCTAAAAAATAATAAAGTCAGAGGAATTTTCCAAACTTTATTATTTTCATACGGAATATAAAAAGAAAGGTATGTTTCTTTTTTACAGGCGATTTTCTTTTCGTGGACCGAAAATTTTGGTCAGTACTGTGTGTATATCAATAAAGGCTGTTAGAAAAAATAGATATCATTGAAATTCATGACGAATGCCATGAAAAATTATTCAGAGACAGTGATGCCTTTCCTGGTCTTTATAGATGCTGGGAGCTCAATTTATTCAATGATTATATTACTATTAAAAAAAAATATTTAACAGTATAAAATGAATTTATTACTTTTATAATTAGTATTCTTTCACTCTATTTTTCATGAAAATTAATTTATTTATATAGAATAACTATATAATGTCCATAAGAGAATGACAAAGTTAATTCGATTTTTACAAAGAAATTCAATGGCTAAATCGAATCGACTTCGTCACCTCTTTCAAATTCTGAACGTTCAAATGAATGAAATTTTTGTCTTCAAATTCAAATTTTATTATATTTCAATTTAATTTGAAACCTTTTCAAAATTTAATTATTTCGAAGAATTTATTTCAAATTTTTAAGAATAAATGTGTTTTTAGCGGAATTAATTTATATATATTTATAAAAATAATGGAATATTTGTTACCGAAGTTTAGTAAAGTTATTAAAATTAATTCTTGAGAAGAATTTAAATCAATAATTGATTTTTTTTTAAAATTGTATAATTATTATTTATGAAAACAATTGAGTATTGCGAGGAAATTTATAAAAAATTCTTTAATAATTGAATTCCAGTAAAATTTTTATTATTTATAAAAATAATTAAATCTTTGCTTAGAATTTTATTAAAAATTTGTGAAAATTATTTAATTCCGTAGAAGAATTTTAAAATTTATAAAAATAATGAAATTTTTGCGTAGATTTTCATTTAAATTTGTGAAAATAATTTAATTCCGTATAAGAATTTTATTATTTATAAAGATAATTGTAATTTTAATAAGTTTTGTTTTTAATTTTTGAAAATAATTGGAATTTTTTTGAGAAACAATTTTATTATTTCTAAAAGTAGTTGTATTTCTACAATTATTTGTAACTTCTCTAATTATTCTATTTTTTAAATGTTTTTAATTTTAAAAAATTCTTCTATAAATCAATTATTTTTAATAATTTATTAAATATGTATTGAAAAAAATGTAACTAATTTCAGATGAATAATTTAAATTATTAACATTTTTTAAAAATCTAATTTAATAAAAATTTCAAATTAAATTCATTTAAAATTAAAGGTTTATAAAATTTCAAATTAAAACCTTTTGAAGTTTATCTATTTATGAAAATTGTAAAAGCAACTCTTTTAAAATTCAGTTAATTTTAAAATATTTAAGTAAAATTATTCATTAAATAATTTAAAAGTAAAGATGTTCCCTGAATTCTCTGATATTCCGGATCTGTAGCAACCCTGTAATTATATCACATATTAAAAAATAATATAGTTATTATTATTGTTATAATATTATTGCGATTATTATTATTATTATTATTATTATTGTTATTATAATTTATTCTTTACTATTTTATGAGGCTTTCTAAAGATTAATTTGCTTTTAAGTTTTGTTTCGGTGAGAAATTTTTGATAATATTTATATTAAAAAATATATTTTGTTGATTTTAACGTTGAAAATCTTTTGGACATTATATACAATTTTCTATGTTCAATCCTGCTTTAGACACATTGGTGTGGAAACACAGAAAAAATCTTTCTCAGTGTTTACTGCATTTAATGTAAATTAATAATAGCTTTGCTATACTTGGCTAGTTCTAAGAAAAAAAAGGATGATAAATTATATTTTAGAAGAGATTTGCAAACAAAATTTTTCCATTTTATAACAGAATATTGTCACCACTTCATAGATATATTGAAGCAATATTACCAATATTGAAATAATATTTACCAAAATTTAAACAATATTTCAAATATTGGAATATTATTTACCAATAGTGGAACAGTATTACAAATATTGAAAAAAGATTACAAAAAATTAGAACAATATTGGTTGTTATTAATGAACAATATTGCCATGAAGATGGTTATTCTGAAAATGTTAATATAATAAAACTTTATAAATCCGATCAATTCTGACAAAATTTGATGACAACTTTAAGTATAACGTATACTAATAAATTAATAATAAAATCAGATAGAAACATGCTTATATATACGATGCGTATGTATATTTTTCTGAATGAAAGATATAAGAATTATCGAAATTGCAAAAATATTTTCTGGGTGTGTTTCTTGTTAAACTTCAATAAAAACGCAGAAAGACCATATTTTATACGACTGTTTCGTTCGTCTGTTGAAAATTTGAAGATTTGAATGAAACACGTTTTTCAATGTATACTGTTAAAGAATTAAATGAGATAATTAATTACAGAATTCTATAATTAATTATAGAATGCTCTAGATTTGGCCCCGATTGACAGTTTGATAAAGAAAATAAAAAAAGCAAAGTTTTTGAAAGATACCCAAATTAATTAGGCAATCAGTCTTTTTTACATTAATACAATAAATAATTTATTGTATATAATATACAATAGTATACTATATACAATACGATATATTAGGAACATATTATAATGATGAGTTCATCATTTACTACAGACTTCTAGACGATGAGAGGATCTATTAGATTTTTCTTTTTAGAAATTATATACTAGTATCTGCAGTTTATTAACAACTCCAACTTATATTTAATAGAAAAGTAATCTCAAATAACTTCCATTTGCAAAATGAAATTTATAATCATTTAAAGGTAATTATAATAGGCATGATAAATGTAGGTCTTATTGTTATGTTACTGAATGTAACTATGAAATTATTATTTATTATTTATTATAGTTCATAGTTCCTGAAAGAGAATTTAATAAAAATCTCAGGTGTTAGTTCTTATACTTGCTCTATTAAGAGTGAGAGTTCTTTTTGTTTTGAAAAAAAAGGTCTTCCGTTATAGTTTTAATGATAAATATTAAATATGTATGCTATTTACTTGATGAATAATATTAATTTACAGTAACATTAAGGGACTAATTGATAAATTATTGCAACTTACATTCTTCCTCTACGAAAAATAAATTTAAATACTTAAAATTTGCTTTTATAGATTTTTAATGAACCATTTCTACCATGAACTTTTTTTCCAAAAATTTAAGCAAAAAGTAGGTATGACTTTTTAACAGTCAGTGTAGAGACTTTTAGGAATGTATTTTACACGCGTAATCCAGTAAAACGATAGAAATCATAATAGTAGGTACTGTATCTTCTAAATTTGAAAAAAATTACACGGACTTTTCCTTTTTGTTATTTTTTTCACAAAGATTTGTTTCTTTTACAGTTTTGTCTTTTTTATGTCAAATAGAAATGAATTTTGAAATAAAATAGCAAAAGAAGACATTAGAAGTGTTAAAAAACATTTGCGTTCTAATTTTGTTTCGAACAAAAGTCAAGAGATAATTTCACTTTAATTTCAAAGTCCAAGACAAAAATCAATTTGATTTTAATTTTCTGTTCTACTTATTATTTTCATTTCTCACTTATTCTCAACAATAAAAAAATCAATTGATAGCTTAAGATGATTCTGATAGAGATGCAAAGAAAGTGATATTTAAGAGAATAGACTGATAGTGTTAGTAATTTAAAATGTAGAATTAATTTTACGAAATATTATTTCCCACTTAACTTATTACAATATCATAACGAATAAAATTATAATAGAAATATGAATAGCTTCATTTGAGATTACCCAATATTAAACTTTTAGGACAGTGTAGTAACTAATAAAAGAAAAATGTTTTAAAAAAATGCATAGATCCACTTAAAGATAGATGAGTAGTTCTTGTAGCAATAGTTAAAATTAACAAGAAGTATCTACTAGTCTTTTAGATGTTATTATCATATTTTAGTAAATGATGAAATTGTACTCAGAGTACGCCTTCAAAAAATGGGGCCCAGAAATTTGGGCATTAACTTTCGATCATACTTTATTGTATATGTACGAAAAAGTTTGCTGTGAATCTTTATGATTTAAAACTAAATATTTCTCGACACTTTGTATCGAGCATTTTTGTATTTAAATATATTGTATTTATGTACATATCGACTAAGTTTAGTTGAAAGTTTGTTAAATATTGAAAAATTTTTCACTGCAGCAGCATCATATTATTATTATTATTAATCATTATTTGGGAAAAATTACTTTGAAAAGTTGTCCCTCTGGTCTCTTTTTCTAATAAGAAAGGAAAAAGATAACAAATTGCGAGAGTAACGCGTTCCTATTTTGAAAAAGTAAGATTGTAACGAACCACATGTTTTGGATAATTTGTAAAGAAAAAGTCGTTACTTCTCTCCTTACTTTGTAATTATTTGGATTTAATGACACGTTTAGAATGTGTGGATTGTTCATGTGTATGAAAATATTTTTAAAGAAATTTATAACAAATATTATTAATGTTAATATTTTTTCTATATTTTTTTTAATTTACTATAAAGTCTGTGTTACGGAAAAGATGAAAATAAACTTTTTATCTTAAATCAGCAGACATTTGTTTGAGCAGGGTTGCCACAAAAATTTAACTTTTTTCCTTGATTTCAGGAAAACAAATGCTGCATTATATTTTCTTCATGTTTTTAAAATAATTATAAGAAAACCCAGTGATAAAATCATTATTTTATATTATAAAAATATTGTTACTCTAACTTCTTCAAAATTATGTTCATCATTTAAATTTAATTATTATTTTCCAGAATTTTAATGAAATTCTTCTTTATATAACAATTATTTTTAACAATAATTTTTGAAAAAATTCTTTGAGAATTTTCAAATCAATTTTTATTAAAAAATTTTTAAAATATTACATTGCTTAAATAAAAAAAATAATTTATTCGATAAATATTCAATGTTTCTTAAAATTTAACTTTTACGAACAATTTTGACAACAAATTTTTGAATAATTAAATTCTTTTGACGAATTTTAATAAAATTTTAAAAACTTTTGAGAATTTAAATAATATATATAATATTATATATATATGTATATTAAATAATTAAAAATTTTGACAGTCCTGTAATTAATTTTGTTTAAATAGTTCAAATTTTTTACAATAATTGAATTCTTGAGAAAAATTTCTCTTCTTTTTTATAAAGATAATTTAATTATTGACGAGAATTGAAAAAAAATTTGAAAATAATTTAATTCCTCTAAAATGTTTTATTACTTTTCAAAAGAATTGAATTCTTGTGATGAATTTTGGAAAAAAGTTTCATTAAAATTTCTTGAATGTAATTAATTTTAAGCGAAGAATTTGTTTGTTTACCAAGACAGTTGAATTTATTTGCTGAATTACTTAAAAAGTTTTAAAAATAACTGATTTTCTGCGACGAATTAAAAGCTATTTATGAAAATAATTAAATTATTCCAACGAATTTTAATATTTTATTAAATAATTGAACGCTTCTTAAAACAGAATTATTTCGTCAAGTTTTAATAAAATTTTTAAGAATAATTGCATTATTCGAGGAATGCATTTAAAATTGTAAGTATTAAAAATAGCTTGCGCTCCAAGCGAAGAGCCGATTCTAGAATTCAGCTTCTCATTTTATAAAGATAATTTAATTCTAGACGAGATATTCGTTTCAATTTATAAAAATAATTGAATTTCTTTCAAAAATTTTATTACTTTTGAAAATAATTGAATTCTTCTGCTGGATATTGTTATTAAAGAGAATAATTTAATTTGGTAAAGAATTTTATTAGAATTCCTAAAAATAATTGAATTTCTATAAAGAATTTTGTTATTTATAAAGATAATTGTATTAAAACTTTTGAAATAATTAAATATTAATTCTTGTCAGAAATAGAAAATTGAAGATTCTGTATATTAGAATTTGTGGTAATTTCGTAGTTTATGAGTCAAACAAGAATGACAAAAAATTCTGAATTTTCATATGAATTATAAAACTTTGAAATTTTCCAGTACTTTTTAATAAAAATCACTGACTTTTCACTGACCTGTGGCAATTCTGTTGTAATTTTTATTTCTTCTGATACAAGACTATTTCTAATTTAAAAAATAGTATGGATGAAAATATTTCTATTAACGTACTTGTAATAAATTTCTTTAAGCCCTACTTAGCCGAATCCTTCCCTGACATTTTATTTATGCGATCAAATCGACGATGCTTATAAAATAAGTAAGTTCGATAAAATATCGTTTTTGAAGTTTCTTTTATTGTCTTTTTAAAAGTACAATAAAGACAACTGCGGATAGAAATAATTTTAAAAAAATGTATACGTTATGTACTAAATTTTTATTGTAAGTAATTTGAATTAATTCTGGTTTATTTCAACTATTTCTTCATAATTCTTATAATTATGAAAATGTGAAACTGTTTATTTAAAAAATTAACTGTTTCTTTGTTTCTTTTTGAAAGAGGAACGGTAACAAATTACATTCTGGGAAATATTGATAACGAGTTATTTATTATTTTTCTTATTACAAAAAAACTGATAACAACAGGGCATAAAAAAATGTCAACTTTTCTTGAGTGCAAAGAAAATGACAACAATAAAAGTGACAAACCTGTCATCAATTTCCTGTCATATTTTCTTAAATGTATACATGTACGACGAGAATTTATCGTTCTAGTCAATAATGACTAAATAACACCGTTTAAGAGGTGTATTAAAATGGTACTATTGTTACAAGCAATATCATTTATATATCAATAATTTTTTATGTATCTGATAACTGTGAATAAATAAATTATATTACAAGTATTCAAGATTTATTACAAACGAATAAACCAGTTCTTATATATTTTGTAAGCATTTATGCTAAATACAAATTTTCTTTCAAATAACCTTAATTCGATTTTCAAATTAAGTTTAAATTCTCATCAGTATCTCGAAATGTTACGACAGTTTTATAATAAAAATCTCACCAATTTATTTAATTCTTTCGAAACGACTTTCAATTTCATAAATCCCCACTGAACTATTAATTTTATCACAATATTCTACCCACTCACCTTCAGCGAGATCAATGTCTGTGAATTCATTTCCATTATCGCATGCTTTTGCAATCCATCCTTCTCTCGCTGAAAAATCGCACGGCTCTATTCCCCGACAATCCAAACAAACAATTGTCTTAAATTTTCCCTGATCATCTGAACTATAGGACTTTAAAGAATCCTCAATAATAGTCATTGAATTCTCTCGAGAACAAAGTTTACATTTGCTGACAAAGTGATTAACACCATTTCCGCGTTGTGCAGGAGTTGATTCGTCTAAAGAAGCATAATTCCATTTTTCCGAAACCTCACCACAATTATTGCAGGAAAATTTCAGATACCAACGGAAGTCAACGCCACAAGTTTTTAGTTCTTCAATATTTTCAAGTGTAGCTTTTATTTGAAGAGCAATTTTAACCATGGTCAATGCTACATAAATATACAAGTTTATCAAATTTTTATTTGTTTCTATGGATAAACGTTATAAAATATAATCGATTCAATACATACATATTTATCTCGTGCCGATAATTCAGTCCACTAATTCATAAGTTTGCAAGTATTAAAGATATTAAATACTGTAATTTTTCTGCAAACAAGTTTTCTTTTTTCAAAACTGACAGAAGATAACCTCTTAAATATCTTTTTAACAACAACAATAAACAAAATCAAGTTTGTAGCAGAGTTGGGTACGAAGAGTTTCCACTCTTCTATATTATGAACATGTGTGCAAGCCTTTAGTGTTGAACGTCGTGAAAAAAATTATGTGTGGTAAAGGTGACTTCACATGGGAACAGACGAAGGTATACAGCAAATTCTGGGATAGAACATAGAAACAAGAGATGCAACTGTGTGCAGCATCTTAAACGTTTCTATGCATATTATATGCATTCGGTGAGAGCAAAACAAAACTTTTATTTATTTTTTATATAACAAAATATAAATCAAATAAGTGAGTAACATTAGGAAATGAATAGAATTCAGAATATATGGAAATGTAAAAAATGATAAGAATGGCACATCTGAGAGGGCGAACTTTAACCATTATTATAGTTGTCATATTCATATTACTAGTTGCTATTTATCATTTTCTTAGAAATGAAGCTGATGATGCCTCGGCAGGAAGTAAAGTTCGCTGGTATTTAAAATCGAACGATATGTACGAATATATTGGAAGTAAAAGTCAGCTTTTATCACTCGACAAGTCCAAAGATAATTCTAAAAATGTTTACGAACATAGTTCACTATTTACAGGACACAAAATTGTACATCTTGATCTAAAAGGAGCTCCACCAAAAGTTTCCTACTATGATTATCTATTTCGATTATTTAAAACACTTGGAGCAACAGGGGTTTTAATTGAATATGAAGACATGTTTCCGTTTCAAGGAAACTTAATTGATATTGCCGCTGGCAATCACTATAGCAGAAATGAAATAAATACTCTTCAAGATCTGGCCAAAAAATACGATCTTATAATTATTCCCTTGATACAAACGTTTGGGCATTTAGAGTTTGTGTTAAAATTGGAAAAGTATAAAGAACTTAGAGAAATCAATCGATATCCGCAGTCTATTTGTCCAATGTATAATAAATCGGAAATTCTTCTTTTTGAAATGATTGATCAAATCATTACGGCTCATCCTGACTCGAAGCATATTCACATTGGAGCTGACGAAGTTTATCAACTTGGAGAATGTAATCGATGTATAGAAACAATGGCTAGAGAAAGATGGAATAAAAAGGAACTTTTTTTAAATCATGTCATAAAAGTTGCGAGGTATATCAAGAAAAAATATCCGGATTTGACGATTCTCACTTGGGATGACGAATTTAGAGAAATCGATTCACAGGTACATATAGTTGTCATAGGTCAGGGAATTCAGGGGAAATAGAATTTGACAGTAAAATCAGAGAAAAGTCAATGATTTTTATTAAAAGCACTGCATAATAATCGACATAATCTGTCCTCACCTGAAGTTAGCGTAGTTTTATTACAATGTTTTGTTTTGTAGTTTAAATTGATCTGTTCTAGAAAATTAATTAAATTTTGGAAGAAAGTTCAAATTTTTAAGTATTTGGAAATTTTAAGCAAATAAAGAACAATAATTAGTTGAATATTTATTTTACAAAAGTTATTGAAATTTGAAAAATTTAATTTGGAAATTTTTTAAAAGTTAGGTTTTTGAAAAATACTAATTTAAATTTTTTTAAGAAAAAGGTACTTGAATTCAAAATAATAGGGTAGAGTGGGGTGAAAAAGCGAAGGTATAAAAAAGCCATTTGAGTTTTATTTGAAAACTATCAAGCCGATTTATCAGCCGTTTAGAATATAAATACTATTATGTAATATAGTGTCTACTAACCGGGAAATCCGGGAATTCAATTTAACCGGGAATTAACCGGGATTTTTATACAAAACCGGGAATTTTTTCACCAAAATTAAAAAACGTTTTATTATTTTAATTTGTTTTTAAAAAAATTAGGGGAGAGTGGGGCAAACCGGACCCCCCTCAATATTTGCGAAATTGTCAAAAGTGCTATTTAGAAATTTGAAACAACCATGTGTAGTATACTTTATTTTTTTCAATTTGCAATTTTTTTACTTTTGTTTGTGCAAAGCTGGAAGCAAAAGTTTTTTTTTAGTTTTTTTCTACACTTTGACGAATTTTTTCTTAAGGGAATTCTGAGGAAATCGTGTAATATTTCCAAAAATGAGGTCTTGGGTTTTGAAGGTACACACCTCAGGAATATTTACCAGCAAAAACTTTCATGAATTTGCAAAGCGTTTCTTTTTGACAAACATTTATTCTCAAAATGGGCGTGTGGGGCAAAGCAAACCGTTTTCAGTGGGGCAAACAGGCCATAGGATATTTCCATTGAATTAAAGTTTCATAAAAATTATTTTTAAATAAAATGTTTCTTTAATTAAAATATTTACTTACAATGAAAAATAATTGCCTTCCAATAAGAATTGGACCCTGCAATATTGTTTCTCTGATAATGACAAACATTTTTATTTTTTTATTTAAAAAAATCTTTATTTAATTAAAATTCAATCCCGAATTATTATTTTCATTACTACAACCATTGTTTAATTTAATAAATAATAATTAGATGTTATAGTCACATTTTAATGAATTCATGTTTCTTAGTGCGAAGATTAATAATTAAAATTTTTATTAGTTAATTTAAAAAAACGATATGCACTTCAAATTTTTTATTAAAATTGAATTCTTGCAAATTTTTTTTGATTAAATTCTGAAAAATAAAATATTGTTGAAATTTTTCAATTCCACTGTTTCAAGATGACTTAATTTTTCTAAACAAATAATTGATAATTTTTTAAACAATTGAAATTTCTATACATTTTTTTTTAAATAATTTAATTCTTTGAATGAATTTTAATTTAAATTTTTCGAAAATTATCAAGGGAAGTTGGTGACCTTAATTATAATTTTATTTTTAAAATATAAAGTCCCTCTTAAAGTTTGAAATCAAATTTTCGATTCTAAAAATTATATTATTATTCATTAATTATAATTATTGAACTGATCATAAATTTTTATAATTTCAAATTTCTGTATGTTCAAATAAATGATATTTATTATTTCTTAAGCAAGTTTAAAGTTTATTACTTATTAAGTAAATAATTAATTATCACTGATTTTTTTAAATTGTAATAAAATTCTTCACAGGAATTAAATTATTTTCATAAATAATATCATTCTTTGGAAGGATTTCAATTATTTTTGTAAATAGTAAAATTCTTTGCAGAAATTCAATTATTATCAATAGAATTGTAATAAACTTGAAAAAGAAAATTTCCAATTATAATTATAAAAAGACAAGATTATTTTTAAAAAATTGAAAAAATTATTTTCCCAATTTTCAATTAAAATTATTATTTATTTATGTTCGAAATCAAATTTAAATTTAAATTTTATGAGAAAAGAAAACCGGGAAAAAATTAGGCCATAACCGGGAAAATCCGGGAAATAACTGGGAATTTTGTTGAATGAAAATAATAGACACCCTGAATACGCAACTTTTAATTATATTTTAGATGTTGTATCTATAGTAATATAGTTTTTATTATAATTTTAATTGAAGGGTGCGCTAAAGGAACGCATTATGCGCCATTTTTTCTTAGGGTAGATTTGCATCAAATTTGACGTTATAAATCTTTTTCTGTACAATATATGGTTAAATCAGTAAGAAATTTTTATTTAGTTAAAAATTATGATAATTACAAACAATTTTTTATTATTAAAAAATTGATATTAATTAATGATAATTAACTCGAAAAGTTGAAGTGTCGTGTTGGCGCTTAATGCGTTCTTTTAGCGCATTAAGCCCTTCAATTTTTGAGTTGCTTTTTTCAAAACATTTTGATGAACTTTTCAAACATATTACAACCTGATTCAGTGAGCAAGTAATAAAAGTAAATGTTTGTACATAAGAAGAAAACTGTACTGAAAACGCATGCAATGTTAATTTTTACAAATTGAACTGAATTTAAAATTTATTTTAGCTTTTTAAAAAACTGGCCTTGGGTGTAAAAAAGCCAGGGACAAAAATCCGTTGAATATTATGTAAAATTCATTTGTTTTTTACTTAAACTAACCTGCTTATTTTACAAAATTTCTGGTGTTTATTGAATAAAATTAATTAAATACGACGAAAAAATAGTTTAAAGTGCATTTAAAAAATAACGAATAAAGGGTTCGAACAAACTATAGTATCTATGGTAAAACTTAAAAAAGACTTTTAGAAAAAATATGAAAAATTGGCTGTGTAAATCGAAAACAAATAAACTTAACATAATATTCAATTTTCTTTAATAAAAACTGTGTAAAAATTATTAGAATATTTTAAAAATAAAATTATTTGTCATATAATTAAAAGAAAAGTATAAAAATATCAAAATTAATAATATATTTTGCTAAAATCGCGGGGTGGCTTTTTTAACCCCACCAGGTGGTACAGAAAAGCCACTTGCAGTGCTTTGATAAAACTCTTATAACTTAGCCCTTTCATGAGATAAAAAATATTTCCGTCATGAATTTTCAAGCTTAATAATTAAACTTTCAATATTAATTGGAAATTTGAGGAAAAAAATTTAAATACAGATTTTATAGCATGAAATGTAAAAATGTGGCTTTTTTACCCCACTCTACCATAATTTTAACAAATTGAAATAATTAGAAATTCTGTAAAATTTGATATTTTAAAAAATTTTATTTTTATTTATTTTTTTTTCAATCGTCTATTATAATTATATTTTTGAAATTATATCATTTTATGAATTTACTAAAATTATTCTATTTAAATAAGGGTCATTCCAGCGAAAATCGTCTAGAGCTGGTTGCTCGATGATTTTAAAAAATGCTGTAATTAATATATAATATTCTTCAATACAATTAGATTATCCTTTGGTGGTTTATAGCTCCAAATATATTTTACATTCATTTAAATAATTGTTTTAAATTTTTAACTGGTTATGAAGTCTAACATAACCCACTTTTCGAAAACTCTGTATAAATAACTAAAAACAGAATAAAAATACTGCTTTTTATTTTAAATATATGTTTTTGCTAAATTCATCTAAATAAACGAAAATTATTTGAAAATAACTCACCAGAACATTTAGATCAGTATTTTTTTGTACTTGCACAGTACAATAAGCATCATTTTCTTTTTCTTATATCTTCTGTGGAGAAAAAGGAATCTTCGCGAAACCTTTTAAACTGGATTTGTTTCAAAATTATAAATTTATTTTAATTGAAATTTCTTTGGGACCTCTACTCACTAATTATTTAATAAATATAAAAAATTATATAAATTTAACCTGATTTTCATTGAATTTTGGTTTTCATGACTAGACTGAAGTTTGTTTTCTTTAAACGAACGATAAGTTGATAAACTTCAGTATGGTAATTGAAACCAAAATTCAATGAAAATCAGGTTAAATTTATATAATTTTTCATATTTATTAAATAATTAATTAGTCGAGGTCCCAAGGAAATTTCAATTAAAATAAATTTATAATTTTAAAACAAATCCAGTCTAAAAGGTTTTGTGAAAATTCCTTTTTCTCCACAGAAGATATAAGAATAAGAAAATGATGTTTATTATACTGTGCAAGTACAAAAAAATACTGATCTAAATGTTCTGGTGAGTTATTTTCAAATAATTTTCGTTTATTTAGATGAATTTAGCAAAAACATATATTTAAAATAAAAAGCAGTATTTTTATTCTGTTTTTAGTTATTTATACTGAGTTTTCGAAAAGTGGGTTATGTTATACTTTATAACCAGTTAAAAATTTAAAACAATTATTTAAATGAATGTAAAATATATTTGGAGCTATAAACCACCAAAGGATAATCTAATTGTATTGAAGAATATTATATATTAATTACAGCATTTTTTAAAATCATCGAGCAACCAGCTCTAGACGATTTTCGCTGGAATGACCCATAATTCAATTCTCGTAGTTCAATTCTCATAGGAATTAATTTTTAAAAAATTTCATTTAACATTTTAAAAAATAATTAAATATTTCAACCGTTATAACAGGGATTTAAGGAATTAATTAAATTTTAAAAGGTTTTTAAATTAAATTCCTTGAAAATTTAAGGAAAGCAAAAGTTTAAAAATCATTAAATTTTTATTTAAAAAAATTATTAATAACATTATTTTTCATTAAAAATTATTAAAGTTTTTCAATAATTTTATTTAAAAATACTAAAAAAATAATTGAATTCTGGATGAATTACACACGGAAAAAAATTTCAGGACGCGAACGAGCAATATTGGGAATATAATTAAAATAAAGAACAACATAACCAACGTTGTGAATTAAACTTAACTACATGAGACAAAAGTTTAGCCAATTCAGTGATAGTGAGCTTTGGTTGAGTGCAATTCGTCAGCCATATTGGAATTTCTGACAGCATAAACATTGAGTTTTCAGTTTTAAAAACATAGTATTAATTTCAATAATATACTTTAAAATTTTTGTAATTTGAAACATACGATTGAAAAAAATTAAAATGAGCATTTAATTTTACTTTTTACGCAATTAAAATTGGTTCTGTCATAGGTTGTTTTCAAGTAAAATTCAATATCGCCATTCTAACGATAATGCCAATATCGCTCGCTCGTTTTTGACGAAATGTTTGGCTGTTATAGCGAAAAATTTCTCCATTTCAGTTGTACTTTTTTTTCCGTGCAGTTGCAAATATTAGAAATAATTATATTTCATGAGGTTTTTCATTGAAATTATATTTGAAATTTTAATTCCTCGGGAAAAATAAATATGAATAGGGGAGGGTGGTCCCATACCGACCCCCTAAAGTGCAAAGGCTAAAAATGTGCAAAAAATGTGTTTCTTTGTTTTCGTCAAAATTTTTTTGAGTAAAGGAACTATTTTTCAATGTTTTCTGACAGTTGCCGAGATTTCTGATTGTCATTAATGAAAGATCTAAAGAAAAAGCGAAAATTTACGTTTTTAACTTTCTCAAAATGGGTGGCCCGAAACCGACCCCCATTTTTTTGGGGGGGGGGGAATCTAAAAAAAATTAAGATATAAAATTCTGATAGTAATTAAAATAACATTCAACAGTCTGTAATGAACTGTTAAATTATTTTGACTCAATTTAAATACATTTTTGGATCTATTTCTGGACAAAAAGGTAAATAAGTGATTCATTAGTAACTTTACTGTGAAATTATTTATGTCTATAAGTTATGTTGACATAGTTGAACTTGAATTATTATTACTTTATTTAAATAAATTTTAAAGCCTTCTTTGAAATGATAATAAATTTAAATTGTTAAACAGTGTCTAAATTTCAAATATAATAGCAGCAATGGTTTTGCCTTTTTTAATTTTCGCCCTATTTTTAGTAAAACATATACGAAATTTGTTATTAATCTTTTTTTGTTTCTGTACTTAACTGCTTCCAAAGATGACGAAAAGTACAACGTTTCTTAATTGTCAAGAACATTTTACAACTGACAATGAATAAAATATTTAACCAAAAGAGAATTAAAGTTAAGTAATATGTGATGGGATTGCTAGTAAAATATTTTATAAATTCCTAAAAAATAAAAGTAAATATGCAAAACCTATCCTCACTTCATGTGAACAATAAGAAAGAAGAGAATAAACAATTCAATGTAAAAATATGGGGGTCGGTTTTGGACCACCCTCACTATTTCCACAAAATGTTTTGCCAATCACTTATATCAATGGAATCAATTTAATTTCAATGTTATGCGTTGAAGTTAAGGTCATACACAATCAAAATTAACTTCGTAAAAATTTTCCTGTATTCAAAAAACACTGTTAGCTCAAATTCCGCATAAGTCAAAAATTAATTTAACCAATGCTAAAATCTAATATTGCTTGAATCTCCAAAATAAAATCAAACCCATTGATAAAACCTGTTGCCCAGTTGTTGGTGTTGTAAAAGTGTTCGATTGATAGTACTTTCGAATTTTTTAGTGATACCATCTTTAAGAAACATAGGGGGGTCGGTATAGGACCACTCTCCCCTAAGTTTTTAAATTTTTGTTTAACAAGAAGTATTAAAGTTCTAAAAAAATTAATTCAAAAATTTCGTAAAATTGTTTCTTCAAAAAATGAAAAGAAAATTTTTTAAAATTACTTCTATTTCCGAAAATAATCATAAAAAATTGAAACAATTGAAAATTTTGTCGCTGTTAGAAATATTTTGGCATTTACTGTACGAGTTGTTCAAATAATTTACATTTAAT
This sequence comes from Leptopilina drosophilae, assembly GCA_032873175.1. Taxonomy (NCBI): domain Eukaryota; kingdom Metazoa; phylum Arthropoda; class Insecta; order Hymenoptera; family Figitidae; genus Leptopilina; species Leptopilina drosophilae. Next base: position 10,563,584 of record CM065480.1, read on the forward strand.
GAAAGACAATAAGAAAAATTATATTTTTTAAGAAATTAAAGAATTTTCATTAAATTTGGAAAAGCAAATTTTGAAAGCGAAAATGGAAAAGAAAATTAAAATATTAATAAAATTGAATTTTGGAGAATTTTAAAATAATTGCAGAAATTTCAATTATAAATAATAATTATTCTATTAAATAAAATTATTGTAAATATTACTAAAATTATTTACATGAATAATAAAAATGTCACAGGAATTCAATTATTTGCAAATTTTTTTGCAATATTCAATTACTTTCATAAATAATAAAATTAGGACTCCTAGAATTTTAATTATTTTCAATACAATTTTAATCAAATTCCTCGAAAAATAAAATTACTTATTTAAAAAAATTTTGATAAAATTTGTCAAAAGAATTCAAATATTTAAAATTTTGTTGATAACATTTTTTTGAGAATGTAATTTCGACAAACATTGAATTATTCAGTAAAAAATTTAGTTTTGTATTATTTAAATAATTAAATCTTTGTAGAATTTTCTACTAAAAATTAATTTAAAAATGATTATCTTTATAAATAGGTAGCGAAATTCTTTTCATTTATAATTGTATTTAAATAATTGAATTTTTTTTAGGATTTTTGAATAATAAATTATTTAAAAATTAATTTTAGTTAAAATTTTACATAACAATTGAATATTTATATTAAAGTATTATAGTATGAATTTTTAGAAATAATTGAATTTTGAAAATGTTTCAAATTAAATTCTTTGAAAATTTGAAAATATTTTATATTTTTACTTCACAATTCTGTAGAATTAATTTTTTTTGAAATGGCTAATTGAATTTTTTTTAATTACTTGAAGTTTTTATTTTCGAATATATATGTGACGCTCCACGGTGAAAGGGACCTTAGCTGCAAAAAAATTAATTTTGAGTTACTTATGTCATTCTATAGTTTTTGAGTTGTTCTTTCATATGCAAAAGTAAAAAATAATTTTTACTTACAGGTTTTTTTTTTTTATTAATGTTTAAAAATGAGCTTGTTCAATGTTTACACGTGGTTATTCAGAAAAATCTGCCCCTCTACTTACTAATACTACTACACTGGCCATACACGTACAATTCGTGGACTTCGTGTAACACGGACAACTATCAATGTGTAATGAGTAGTGGGGCTGAATTTCATTGGAACGCCTTGACCAATCAGAGTGGTTCTACTTTAAATGCCTTTCCTGTAAAATTTGTCTATTGCAGCTAAGGTCCCTTTCACCGTGGAGCGTCACATATTTAAATGAAGGGTTTTTAAATATTCGAAATTTCATAAAATTTAAATGTGAACAGATGAATTTGAAAATTGTCAAAAAGCCTTTTCAAAAATTATTAAAAATAATTGATTTAAAGAAGAATTTTATTTGAAAATTCTTGAAAATAATAATTGAATTTAAATGATAAAAATAATTTCAAAGAAGTTAGAGTAATAATATTCTTATATAAAATAATAATTTTATCACTGGGTTATCAATTTGTTCATGTTGAAAATAATATTCTTCTAAGTTATTTGATTTCAAAAGATTTGAATATAAAATTGTGACGCGATCTGAAGAAAGGGACCTTAGAAGCAAATCACTTTAAGTTTATGTTAGCGTTACATTTTTCTTATTTAAAAGCTTCGTTTTACTTATTGCAAATTAAAATCAGTTTTTATTAAATATTTTAGTTGTACTGAAGACTTAAACATTAATAAATCCAATTGACAATTGATCCTTTTTTTGTATTTTCATTTAAAAAATTGCAAGCATAACCTATAAATTTTTGCTTCTAAGGTCCCTTTCTTCAGATCGCGTCACAATTATTGAAAAATAAATCTTAACTTCAATGGAAAAATAATAATGATTCAATATTTATTTAAAAAAGAAGTTATCGATGCTTTCGTATAATTTTGTAATAATAAAATTGCGTAAATTTACATTTTTACATTTTTTTTTTATTTTTTTTTATTTTTTTTATTTATTTTTTATTTTTTTTACATTTTTTTTACATTTTATGTTAATTGAATATAATTGTTATTATTTATTCTATTTTGTCATAGGATCTTATTAACAGCGGTTTACAAGGATTAATCGAACCTGTTGTATGGAAATACACGACAGATCCAGCTTCATCTCTCACCAATCAACTGTGGGAGAATTATGCACTTGTGTGGTCTGAAATTTGGATAGCAACGGCTTTTAAAGGAGCAACAGCACCAGACAGATACTATACAGATATAACATATCATGTGGAAAATCATCGACGATGGATGGAAATAGTCGAAAAATATTCCTCACGCATTAAATTTAAGGGCGCATTTCTAACCGGATGGCAAAGGTACGATCACTTTAGTGTACTCTGCGAATTATTACCTTCTGCCATACCATCATTGGCCATTAATTTAGCTGTTCTTCAATCAAATAATCCTAGTAATTTTCCAATGGATGTTCCATCTAAAGTAATAGATGCTCTTGCGTGCGACAGTGGCATAACTTTAAGTGTTCCAGAACCACAATACGGTTGGACAAATTGTGCTTATCACGGTGGTCTAATTTATGCGGCAATTCTAAAATTGTATTCCATTCAACAAGAATTAAATAAACTCAAGGAGGACAGTACATTTAAAGGATGGTTCACTCCATACAATATAAAATATTCATTTTCAAATCCTAGTCACGTGGATCGAGCTGTTGCCGATATAGATAGAATAAAAATGGAATTGATCTATTTAGAAAAAGAATTAAGAATAGCGATGGATAGTATTTATGACAATTATACAATTCACGAGTGGATTGAAACGAATCTCGTACCATTGAATGATGATATTGAAAAAATGTCGAAAGATAAGGATAGAATTTTAGAAAAAAATTCTTGGCCAAGAAGGCCACTTATAAAACCAGATTTATAAACATTTTTTTCTAAAAATTCACACAATTTTTTTGTGTAAATATTACTAAATGAACTGTTTATTCCTTTATTACTATCGATGAAAAAATATTACGGAAACGAAATATTTTTTAATCAGATAAAAGTCTTCTTTAAACAAAAAATAGTCTTTATTTTCATTTTTCTTTTATAAATATTTATTAATTCATAAAATGAATATAAAAATAGAAAATATTTTTTAAATCCTCTTTAACCAACATATCAAACAGATAATAGAATAATGTACACTATAATTATCTCTTATGGTTAAAGTTAAAATTTTTTTAAACCAGTTTTTAATTTTATTTTTTTAAACATTGACTGAAAAATTCCAAGAACATTGTGCGCTTTAATTTCATTCATAATTATTTTTTTGCTTTCTCATAGGTGAACATTTTCATGTTCTATTTTTTGACATACAATATTATTTTTGTGCAATTTTAACCTCAGGAGTTCAAAAAACATGTTTTAATTATTGGTATTTTAAAAATCAGAAATTCGTCAAAATATTTTTCAAAAACTTTTGTTTAACTATTAACTTATAGAGAATTTATAAAAAAGAACCCAGGTTTTTGAAAATAAAAAAAAAACAGAATTTTTAACCTATATTTGTGAAAAGATATTCATATATTTAAATTATTATTAATACCTCTATGAGAAAGCAAAGTGTTCATGAAATAAAAACAAAGAAAATTACAAAAATATACAACTTGCCAGCGATTTTTTAATATTGTGCAAATGTAAGGAAGGTCATTATGCTGTGATTTTAAAAATACTAATATCCACATTAATACAATTTTTTGCATGGGTATTGCTAAAATAATTGAAATGAAAATATTCACACAATACTTGTGTAAAAAGTTGAACATTATTATAAATAGATAAATTCTATAATACGTACTGATAATATAAAATAGTCAATAATAAAAATAAACCTAATAGTAATAACATAAATTATAAAAATAATAATAATAAAATTAATAATAAAAATAATAATAGTAATAATAACAATAAAATAATATTATAATTATAACAATAGTTATAATATAGTAATAATTGTAACATTATGGTCATGACTAATTATTGTTAAAACAATTATGTTGTATGTATGCTACAATGAAGTTTTTAATTATAATAATATATAATTATTAATATTTGTGATTTACTTTTCTTTTTTCTTTGTAACTTAAAATTTTACCGCTGAAACGTTACGACTTACGTAACATCAGTAACTCATAATCCTATCCATCCCTGGTTATAATTGCTGTTTGGCATTTAAACGATTTAAACACTGCAAAAACACGGTCAGATATTTGATAAATTTATATATATTGCGAAGATATTAAAAAAAATTAATTTATTAGCGAAAAATTTATATTAATATGGGAACTAGTACTGAATTTGGTCCTGATTCAGGAGGAAGGATAAAGGTTTGTAAACAAGTTTGTATTTATAACCTCTAAAACTTTAGTATATACGAATTTTATTTATTTTCATGTTTTATTTTTTTCCATACAAAAATACCTAATTCTTAAAAAAGATGTAATTAATCACTATCTCTGAGGGCGTAAGTAGAAATAGTAACAATTTTTAATTAAATTAATAATTATTTATGAATTTTGAATTCTGTTTCTGCATGTGAATATTATGTACAAAGTTCATATGTTATTCTTAATATTATACAGGGTCTCACTATTATAAAACCTATAATTTATGGAAATATTGCTCGTTATTTTGGTAAAAAACGTGAAGAAGATGGTCATACGCATCAGTGGACAGTATACGTAAAACCATATAATAATGAAGATATGTCGACGTACGTTAAAAAAGTACATTTCAAATTACACGAGAGTTACAATAATCCAAATAGAATTGTCACAAAGCCTCCTTATGAATTAACGGAAACAGGCTGGGGTGAATTTGAAATTGTCATTAAAATCTACTTCCACGATGCAAATGAACGACCTGTAAGTTTACTTAACATATTTTTTATTTAAGTTTACTTAAATTAAGTTATCAGAGGTAAAAATTAAACCAATAACTCTTCAAGAATTCAATTATCTTTGAATATAAAGTTGTCGCAGAAAACCAATTTATAAATAGGTAGCGAAATTCTTCTCAACAATTAAATTATTGTCAATAATTTTAATAACATTCTTCGCGACATGTCAATTATTTAAACAAAATTTAAATTCTTCTCATGAATTTAATTTTTTTTTATAAATTATTTATTAAATATTCATCTCAGAAATTCATTTGTTTTTTAAGATCTTAATAAAATTTTTCAAAATGTTTTCAACTATTTTCGAAAATTGTTATAAAATTCTTTAATATAATAAATTTCAGTAAAATTTTAATTACATTTCTTCAAAGAAATTAATTATCTTCAAAAGTTGTTAATAAAATTCTTCGTCAAAATTAAATTTTAAGAAAGTGCAAAAAAACTTTTAATTTTTTAAATATTGTTTTTTATTTAAAAATAATTAATGAAAAATATTTTTAAAAAGCTGATGTAAAACGGTATTAAATTCAATATATTAATAGATATAGCGCATATCGTACGATTTTATTTTTTTGCAAAATTGACAAAATGGCAGACATTTTTCGAAAAAAACATAAAATAACGTTGTTTTTTACCGTTTTGGTCCGTAAAAATATTTTTGAAATTCCTTAACATGTGCTATAGCTATTTTTAGATTTTTTGTAAATAAGTGTAATAAAACACTGTTTTGAATAGGTATCTAATAGAGGTGTGCAAAAAGCCCGAAACCTGATCGGGTAATTTCGGGCTTTTCTCTTTTTGGGTCGGGTCAAGCTTGTTTATATACCCTAACTCTTTCGGGTACCTGACTACATTCAGGTTCTCGAAATTTTCGGTTACACTCAATACTTGAAAAATTCGAAGTTCCTAATTTTGCAATGAAAAATTCGAAAAAATACATAATTACAAATATTCGTGTATTCAAATTCGTTTGGGTTCTCAGAATTAACAAAGAATCTGAATTTTTATTTTTGAATTTTTTTTCGTGCTTTTTACACACCTCTAATATCTAATGAATCATTTTGAGAGTAAATCGGAATATTCTTTAGGTTCAGGGAAAAAGTCAAAATTCTGTCTGGAGATCAGAGAAAACTTAGGGAAAAACAAAATTAAAATTTTGTGGAAACCCTGTTAATGTATTAAAAAAACTACATAAGATAAATACACATTTTTTATTAATAAACATTGTAGGTGACGATATATCATATCCTAAAATTATTTCAATCAACATCTGAAATTCAGTTGGGAAAAAAGAGTTTGGTGTCCGAATTTTATGAAGAAATAATATTTCAAGATCCAACTGCTCTCATGCAACAATTATTAAGTTCAACAAAACCCATGACTTTAGGAGCTTGGCGCCATGAAACAGACTGTGAGTATATTAAAATAAAATTGAAATTACTATTAATAGTTTTTAATAAAATAAAATGATTTAAAAATTGTAGTTACAAATAGAATGAACACTGAAATGTTTTTAAAGTGAAGGAAATTTGTTTCAGTTGAAGCTAAAAAGGAATACACTCTAAAAGCAATTATGGAAGCAAGAAACAAAGTTCGAGGAGAAGTTGGCGAATTAAAAGAAAAATTGACCCTTGCCAGAGAAACAATTGCAAAGTTCAAAGAGGAAATATCGAAAGTCTCAAAAACAAGTGGTGCCCTTACGGTCTCGTAATACAGCTTCTGCTTATTATTTTTATAAATTGACATAAGTATTATAATTTTTTTTTACTTTTACATTAAAAGTATTAAGAAAAGGTTATTTTTACATTTTCTTTCAAATAGCTTTAAAAGTTAAGTATTTAATCAAAATGTACATAAACCTGTAACAGTCTTTATTATGATTCACCATTAGTGATCTTACATCCATAAACATATTTTTACATAAATAAAAATAATACAACTTGTAATATTAATGTACAGATTTCCATTAATGGCTTATTTATCAATAAGTATATATATATATATCCTTTTGTACAGATGGACTTGGACTTTATAATATTAAAAACAGTGAAAATAGTTCAATCGCAATTCTCTTTGTTCAAACATTTGATTTATATATCATGACAACTAATAAGTAAATTGTATAAAAATTAATGCAATATATATTCTTATCCACAATGTTTACAAGAAAAATTAGGGAGAGGAAATTGTTAAATTTTTACAAGATTGAAAAAATGTATAATTCTCTGGATTAAAATGTTTTCACTTAATAGTGGCATAAAGAATGTATTTTACTTAAATTATAATAATCTTCGAGAATTGGAAGATGAATGTGTATTAGAATGTGATTGGTTTGTTTTCACATTGCTCCTTACAGAAACTGGTAAAGCGTTTAAGAAATTTGGGATATTCCCGTTTATAAAGAGCACGCAACACTGATGATGGAGCCCATCCACCGGGATTGACTGAATAAAAAAATTAATAAATTAATAGATGTAAATAAAAATAGTGATTGTTGACTATTTTCAGTGAAAAATACTCACCGACAGAGCAATACGTTATTTTACATGTAATATCTTCCCTTCTGATTTCTCTATCCTTTGGTGGATCGATGACAGTTTGACAAACCAAACAAACAGTCAAATAAATTCTAACACATTTATTGACATTGGGCTGAAAGAAAAAATTCAATTAAAGTGACACAATTTTTAATAGACATCTTTACTGTTTTTATCATAAAGAAAAGAATAATATCTACCGGATGATCTACGTATTCTGTACTGTGATTACACACAATCCAAACGTCTTGATTGTCTGGATCTTGGTCATCTGGAACTTTACGCATATGCGACCAAAACAAAGCATCTCTTTGACTTGCAGGCCAAATTCGCTTGTGTGTTTGTAAAAACACTAAAGTATCCTTTGAAATTGTTTCTATAATCGACATATCCTCTAAAGTTGATTCCCATCCACTTCTGTACTCTGGACTGAAAAATATTTGACAGACCTCGTGTCCAGTGACTCCTTTCACTACGTGGCAAGCTTTCAATGGATCTACAACTAAGCCGTCAGCTTCCTCTTCTCGTCTGTACATACGCATGTCACCATCCTCAGCAAATAACATCCAACTTCCCGCTCCCATTCCAAGTCTCGCATAGTGTAATTGCTCCATTGTTATTTTCTCAATCTGTACAATTAAATTTATTTCAAAAAATGAAAGACAAATTTTATATTAAACGTCAATTAAATTTAATATTTATTGTTAACTCTAGCAAATGAAAGGCGCACCAGGGCACGGAACACGGTTCCATTTCTTATTTTGTAAATTAAAAAACTATATTTTCAAAAATAAACATCAATTTTTGAAATGATGACAGATTCAAAATTTAAAGAATTCCCTTATTAAGTACATAATATTAAATATTCTTGTTCATTATTATTATTATTATTCAAAAATTTCATTATTCTCATAAATAATAATATTTTGTAGAGCAATTCAATTATTTTCAATACAATTTTAAGCAAATTTGTAGAAAGAAGACAATAATTACTTTTAAAGATATTACATTAAATTTAATTATTTTCAATAATTTAGTTCAAACAGTTTTCTAAACAATTCAATTGTTCTCAAATGTTTTCAATACAATTCTTTGTAAATTTTAATTATTTTCAAAATTTCAATTAAAATAATTTATAAAAATATCAATAAATTTTTATAAAATTAAATGAAATTAAAAAAAATGTAATTATTTACAAAAACTTTAATATAATAGTTTAAAACAATTGTATTCTCTTATAATAATTTTAATATAATTTAATCTGAAAATTATTAATAATAAACACAAATATTTAAAAAAATCAAAAGAAAATCTTTATTAAATTCAATTAATTTTTGAGTTAAAATTATTTTAAAAACTTTATTATTTTAAAGAAAATTGAAATTAATAAATTATTCAAAATAACATTGATCAATACAAAAAAAAATATTTAGAAAAATAAATTGATGTTTGTTTTGATGATAATTGTTTTTTAATTAAATATTAAATTATAAATAATATTTGAATGTATGAAATACATTTTTTCTTTGATCAACTTTGTGAATTGAGCCTCCAGAAAGTAAAACCACATATAAAATTTGTACTGACATTTTCATTAGTACCTGATGCCTAAAAATTAATGTGCGAAATACGAATTTCAGTTTAATTTATTTTTTCTATTTTCAAAATATAAATTTGTTTAAAATTTATGTTTAAAGCATTGATTTTTTAGATATTACAGGCCAATGAAAACGACTGAATAAATTTTATATTATGTGGTTTTACTTTCCGGAGACTCAATTTCAACTTCATTTACTGTAAAGAATTTTAATGAAAACCTTATTTCAAGAATTACATTATTTTCAAAACAATTTCAATACAATTTTAATTACATTTTCTCGAAAGAATTCAATTATTTTGAAAAAATGCTGATAAAATTCTTGAAATGAATTTAATTATATTAAAACTTTTTTTTACTAATACTTAACAAAAATTAAAAGATTTTCTGTACATCGAAAATTTAATTATTTCTGAAAATAATCGAATTCTTGAATAGAATTTCAAGAAATAATTGAATTTTTGCAAAGAAAATAATAATAATAATTGAATTCTTGATATAATTCAATTACTTTTATAATTTTCAGCAAAAATGATTTTTAAAAAACTTTATTATTTTCAAGAAAATTGAAATAAGTTATTTAAAACAATTTTTATGACATTTTCTTGAAATAATTAAACTATTCGAGAAAATGTTGATAAAATTCTTGAAATTTAATAATTAAATGAATGGTTTTTACATATATTTACGTTATAATTATTTTAAAATTGAAAATATTTAAAAAGAAAAATTATTACAAAATTTAAGAAAGAAAATAACAAACAAGAACATCAAACTGCGAACAGATTACCGGAATACAAGGATTATTAATACAGATTGTGACTTAAATACCTCAGACCAAAGTCGATGCTTGATAGCAGGAGTCGTAGGAGCTGTTGGAAATGCTACTGACTTTTGCTTCAATCGATCTTTTAATAAATTTTCTTCTTCAATTCTGTCCAATCCAGTTTCAACAGCATCATAGAATTCCTCATCACAAAGTGCACTATGTGGACCTTCCTAAAAAAATTAAAACACTAATTAACAGTTATTTCCAATTTCAACTTTTTTCACTTCTTAAATTTATTACACAATTCTCTATTACCAATAATTCTAAACAATTGCATCACACTTTTGATTTCTCCTCCATACTTACCGATTTAAATAAATCTATTCTATTATTATTATTATTATTATTAACAATAATCGGAAGAGTTTTAAACATAATTTTTCAAGTATTTCAGTTAGTTTCTTTAAATTTTCGTAAAAAACTTAAAAATTACTTTACAACATTAAAGACTGAAAACAAGTGTCACAGAATGAAAACAACCAAGAACGTTTCAAATATTTGCGCAATTGTCATCGTGATGCTACGTCTACTCGTACTTTCTCCACGTGGCTCATTTTTCTCATTAGTATTCACAACATATTCATGAAATAACTGATTGAAAATTCACACCTACACACTCTTTTAACGAAGGAATTACTATAAATATAATTAGAAAAGAGTTAAAGTACCAAATATAGATAATACATTGCAATTAAAAAAAGAACATTTACAAGTTAAAATTAGATCACGAATTGAATATAAAGTAAGAAAGAAAAAGAATAACTAAGCTAACAAAAAAATTCATTACTTATTTTAATTTACAATAGTAGCGTTACAACCCCACCACCTGTTTTTTCTCCAGTATCAATTTTTTTTACAAAATACACATTCGAAGAAATGATTCTTATTTGAAATTTTTATTTACCTCGTAATCTGGACCTCCATGAATGAGAACTCGTGGTCTTGGAGATTCACCGGTTTGTGATGTAAATTGATCCTTTAAAGTTTTGTACAAATCATGTAATCTTCGTCTTTTCTCGACTTCCTTCTCCCATCGTCGTCGCCAAGCGTCTTCTCTTTGACCCATCAATTCAACACAATGTTGTAATGTTGCAAGAACACCTTCACTTGTTGCTTTAAATGTAATAGCTTCACCTTTAAAATCAACAGACAATTCAGCTGGATTAAATGATTTGTCTGCTGGTCCTGATGCTGCTGCTGCTGCTTTATCACTGGAAAAATTGCTTTTGCTGACACTTTTTGAATTTTCTGCACAATTATCAAAGTATTTCTGCAGTGTGTCTATTTGTTGGATTAATATGTCCTTGAATGTTTCAATTTCAGCAAGCTTTTCTTTTAAACTTCTAACTCCACGCTTACTGAAACTACCAGCACTTGTTGTTGATTGGGTATTTGATATCAGCGAAATCGCACTGCCATGACGTTTCAAACTATTCTCGCTTCCATAACCCGACTCTGACTGTGAAAAAATAAATGAAAATAGGACAAAACATAACGGAAAATTGTTATTTGGAATTGAATTTTAGAAGGAATTTGTGATTCAAATTTTTACCTTATAAGATTTTAAAACGTCAACCCAACGTTGTTTGTCTTCAGGTGTACTTGCTCTTAAATACCAAACTAAGTAATCATTTACAGATACATCAAATCTGCATTCGTCAAATTCGTGAGCCTAGAATAATTTATATCTTTTGAACTAGAGTTCTGTTTTTGAAACCGTATTTAATAAGAAATGCCATTAATACCTTTATATCGGCTTTAAAAAGACTTATAGATCCTCTACAACCAAAACCACTGTCCTGCTCCGATCGGTAGTAAGACAAAGTACCATTTTTCAAAACAATAAATCTACTTTGCCATCCATGAATATAATTTGTCCATTTTGATAAATTTCCTTGAAGTTCTGGAATAACAACTCCATCTGAACCTTCTTCATCTATATCGTCTGCATCTACTTCAGCCTCCTCAATTTCATTGGTACTATGTCGAAATGTTTCTGTTTCATTAGCCATTCTTAACCTTTTTTTCAAATCAATTATCCAAATTCGTTAATAAAAATTTATTCCTATTTTCATTTCCTCATGTCACTTTAAATTTCCTTACAATTGGAAACATAATATAGATGAATAAAAACTTGGTTACAAGGTTAACCTTAATAGTTGAGTGGCGTAAAAAAGTGATCTTGTCCTCATAAACTGTAAATCAAGAAAATACATCAGCATTGAGATAACAATTTACCAATATTCACAATAACAGTACTTAATAACGATAATGCTCCACCCACTTGTTATAGTCATTCAAATTAATTTTCATTTTTTATATCCATATTGTTATTAACGATTCAAGAATAGAACCAGTCGATTCTTCTTTAGAGTCCTTGAAAAATGAAAATATAAAATTGATGAAATTTCTAAAATTCTACAGAATTCTTAACTATCTATACTTTTAAATATAAAAATTGAAGAACTATGAAAGTAAAAAAATAATAAAAGCAAGTTTACTGCACTGGTCAGCTTCCATTGCACTTATAGCGTCTGCGTCTTACTAAAACTTATTTTCAATCTTGTAAATATTACTTACACAACAAACAAACTCATCACTATAAATAAATTAATAATTAAAGTAAATAAACACTCGGATTAATCAGTTTATTATCTTTTTGTTTTTATAATGTAAAATTACGTCATCACTGTTTGTATAATTTAATTAAAAACTTCATTTTACAAATTTAATTGCACTAAATAGGTATAGACTTAATGTTTCATACGCATATGTACACGATACTGTCTCTAAATAATAAGATAAATTAGATTAAAGCTTTATTAGGCATTAAATGACAGGTATGAAAGCTTCATATAAATGTTTTAGGAGAAATATCCAATTGAAATTTGGTTTTTGGGGAAAGAAATACAGTTTTCCTCACATCATTACATTAATTATAGCACAATTCTTAACATAATAAAAAATTACGTCGACATAAAAATGTACTTTTACGTTGCACTTTTTTAAGTTAATAACAAATATATATCTATAGACTTTTATTAAAATAGCATTTACAAAATGTAACAAAATGTAAAGACCCCTTCACACACCTCACTGCAGTAATGGGCTAATGGCACGATCACAGCTCGGTAGCTTGTCTGCGGGTCGTCATGACAACACATAAGAGTGAGAGAGTCAGACAATTCAAATTATTTGTTTCTCTTCTCTCTTACTCGCGTAGCGAGACGCATGCATTTTCCCTAAGCGCCAAGTCGTCGAAACGCATTATTTTGACCTAAAATCTAAAAGTTAGAATGTTCATTTGTTAGGATTTCTAAAGATAGAATGATTATTTCTTAAGACTAACGCACAATTGGTTCGCGAACCTATTGTGCGTTGGTCTTTAAGGAGAGTCTCCAATAAATAATAATAATAGGTGATAATAATAGGACAACATTTTGAAAAGTAGTTGCCTTCTATAAAAATGTTTTTAAGTTTATGGCGTATGATGATTGAGATTCGCCATAGACTTAAAACATTCATATAGAAGGCACACTACTTTTCAAAAAGTTATTCAAACCGGAAGCTTGGGTGTATGTGCAAGTGCCAGTGCGTCACTTGGATGCACGCGTAACGTATTGCCAACTTAAATGTTTTAAAAAAATTGAAATAAATTCTTATTTAAAAATTATTAAATTATTATGCAAATTATTCTCCTTTTTATTTATAAAAGGTACTAGAAAATTGTATAAAAATTTTGATTAAGAAGTTAGAAATATAGCCATTTTATGCATAATTTCTATTTCTCATTAACAATATTGTTTACAAACTCATTTTTTTTCTATTGGGAAGAAAAAGATATTCCCGTTTCTTAACATTTTTGTAATAAATGCTCAATTCACATAAGGAAATGATTTGCATCAATTCTATTTCTTATTTTAATTAAAAATGCAACCGAGAATAAATTTTTAAACTTTTAGAACATAAAGGAAAAAATGTTATTAAGGTGGTTAGTTCAAAATCAATGGTAATAGAGAATTGTTTGAAAATTTTAGCAAAATTAATTAGCATATTAATGCACATTACTGTTGAATATTAGAATTTTTTATCGTATGGTTCTCGAGATATCGTCGTCCAAAATTTAGTATTTTCCTTCATATTTGCATTGTGCTAATGGCCGCCGCGAACGAAAAACTGACTATTTGATATATACCACTTTATAACTTTTGATGCACAATTAGGATTCATCTTAAAATTGAAACAAAATTAATTTAATATTTAAGGATTATAATACTTAAAATACTGTACAATTTATCGTTTAGTTACAGAGAATTTTTAATCCAAAAATTAAAGTTATAGATATAAATTTTTTTTATACCGAGTGACATAAAACACGTGGCAACGTCACAACAGCTGCGTGAACGATGGAGCAGCGCGAAAATTCAAGTAAAAATCAAGTTTACAAATCAGCACATACACTGTAAAAAATGTTAGGTGAAATTTACACCGACGCACGAGGGCAATAAAAGGACCCTCGTCGCACGATGTGAAATCACCCTGAGCCTCGAATGAAATTTACATCGACGCACGATGTACAAAAAAAATATACATCGTGCGTCGATGTAAATTTCATTCGAGGCTCAGGGTGATTTCACATCGTGCGACGAGGGTCCTTTTATTGCCCTCGTGCGTCGGTGTAAATTTCACCTAACATTTTTTACAGTGTAGTAATCGACTGCTGTGTTGCCACGTCTCTAACTACGAAACACTACTTTCTTCAAATCAGTACTATTTTTTTAAATTTTCTCTTATTTACAAATTTATACGTCGTAACATAAAGAATATTATTTAAAAAAGTAACTTTTTATTTTATATTGTACAATTTAACTTATTTTTGAACTTCTAGAAAAAAAAGTTTAATTTTGACTAGCATCCTTGAACTAAACACCTTAAAAAAATTTTTCTGTTAAATTTATTGAGGAATATCTTTAATTGTAAAATTATTAAAAATAATAATTTCTGTTTTAAATATTTAATTATTATTATTATTTTTCCATAGGAAATAAGATTTTCAATTTCAAATTCAAAACCTTTTTGAAGTTAATCAACTTTTTAAAACATTTTATAAAACATGATGAATTTGATCACTCCGAGTCTTTAAAAGAGATTTACAATTTTTATTAAAAATAATGGATTTATAGAAGAATTTTAGTTAAAAACACTAAAAAAATTAAATTTTGAAGAATTAATTAAAAATTATTGCAGAAATTCAATGAGTTTTATAAGTAGTAAAATTCTTTAAAGAAATTCAATTCAAATAGAAAAATATTTCTTATTTCGCGAAATGTACAAAAAAGAAATCAAGGTTGTCACAGGTCAGGGAAATCAGGGAAAAGTAAGGGATTTTTACTAAAAGTACTGGAAAAAATTGAATTTTTAAAATTCATCAGAAAACAGAATTTTTTTCTTTTTGCCTCGTAAACTATGAAATTACCACAAATTTTAATACAAAACCTTCAATTTTTTCTATTTCAGACAATAATTTCTTTTTAAACAACTTAAATTTTCAAAAACTATAATAAAATTAATAATTAATAATAAAAAAATAATAATAAATAATAATTAAACAAAATTAATAATAACTATCATAAATTATGATAAATTATTATATTGTTTTATGAATAATTTTTACAATTTTCGTAAATACTACACTGAAAAAAAATTATTTTATTCAAATAACCGATTATTTGACTATTATCAAATAAATATTTACTTGAATTAAATAATTTTTATTTGAATCAAATAAATTGTATTTGAATTAAATTTTTCAGTATTTGAAGCAGAAATTCAAATTCAATTCAATCCCTCTGGGCACGGAAACGTCTTTATTCTAGGAACGTTCCTAAAACGTTTTTAGAACGTTTCATGTCTACTACATAACGGCTTAAGAACGTCCAATGTTCTAAAAACGTTTTTAGAACATAAAACGTTTTAAAGACATTATGTAGAGGACATGAAACGTTTTAAAAACGTTTTAGGAACGTTTCTAGAACAAACACGTTTCCGTGCCCAGAGGGATTATTTTCAAAAGTTTTAATAAAATTCTTGACAAAATTCCACAAGAATTAAATTACTCAATTTTTAATAAATTTCTTCAAAATAATTCAATTATTTTCATAAGTAGTAATAACATTTCCACAGGAATTCAATTATTTAAAATACAAAATTTAATAAAATTTTTCGAAAAATATCAATTATATAAAAATATTTTTATAAATAATAAAATTCGTTGTAAGAATTCAATTATTTATATAAACTTGAATAAAATTTATTGGAAAAATTAAATTATTTTCAAAATTAATAAAATTCTTCGCAAAAATTCAATTATTCTCAAAAATTAAAAAAATTTATTTTCAAAATTTCAATTATATATTTAAATAAAAAAATTCTACATCTAAATTTAATTATATTTAAAAATTTTAATAAAATTCTTGGCAAAATTTTGTAGGAATTCAATTTTAATTAATTAATTCAAAATAGTTCTATTATTTTCATAAGTAATAATATTTTCACAGGAATTCAATTATTTAAAATACAAAATTTCATAAACCTTTTTCGAAAAATATAAATTATTTAAAAAATTCTTCACGAAAATTCAATTATTTTTATAAACTGGAATAAAATTCTTTGTAAGAATTCAATTATTTATATAAATACTACAATTCTTCACATAAATACAGTTATTTTTCTAAATTTGAATAAAATTCGATAGAAGAATTAAATTATTTTTAAAATATAATAAAATCCTTCGCAGAAATCCAATTGTGTTCGAAAATTAAAAAAAAAAATTCTTGTTAAAATTCCAAGTAACTTTATAAATAATAAAAATCTTCTCCAAAATTCAATTATTTTATGGAAATTTTAGGAAAATTAAATTATTTTCATAAATAGTGAAACTCATCACAGAATTTTAATGATTTTTATAATAATTTTATAAGAATTGAATACTTGCGAAGGATTTTTTTAGGATTTTTGCAAATAATTAACCTATTCTGAAAAATGTTATGGTTATTTAAATTATTAGAAAATATGAAGAAAACGATCTTCTTCATGTTTTGTAATAATATTCTTATAAATTGTTATAAATTTAAAAAGGTTTGAATTTGAATGTTTTGAAGAATTGTATTTCATACAGAAAAATAATAATGATTAAATATTTATTTGAAAAAGAAGTTATTGATGTTTTTGAATAATTTTACAATTAACGAAATTTGTAAATAAATGTAGGGGAGACCGGGGCTAAACCCCGGATTTGGTCTTTGTCCAGAAAACTCATACAAAAACATATTTTTTGCTAAAGAGTAATATATTGTTTTGAAGCTTGTACCTTCACCTACAAATCGCACTTGTTCGATTTTAAAAAACTACAGTAGCTTTGGAGATATATTGCTTTGAAGGTGACTACCTTGAAAACGAAAATTGGTGGGGCTAAACCGGACACCCCATGGGGCTAAATCGGACACGGCTAATTAATTAAAGAATGAGACACAAATTTTCGTTTTTTTTGTAGAAAAGTCAAATCAATTCTTCTTTTATTTATTTGCAGATACTTCTATACAAAGAATATAATATAAACTGTAAAATCGGTAATTAATATAATATAAAATGAATTACAGTTTTCAGACTTGTCTGTTTGTAGCAACTCGCTTGCGAATTCGAGTTTTAATATAAATTATTTATTTATTTATAAAATGGTTCTATGCAAAGAATATAATATAAAATAGTTAATTAGTGTAAAATAAATTAATGTATTCAAAGATTTGGTTGTTTTTTACCACGATGTCCGTTTCAGCCCCACTCTCTAAATCTGAATCAGCGATAAATATGCCACTATTTCAATTAGCGCATATGCACTGTGAATTAGTGAAATTTCACTGAATAATCAGTGAAATTTCACTGAATAATCAGTGAAATTTCACTGATTAATTAGCGCATATACGCTGATTGAAATTAGTGGTATACTTATCGCTGAGAATCAGTGAAATTTCGCTGATTCAGATTTAGAGAGCACACCGTCATCTTATAATTAACCTGCAATATATTTTTTCTTCTTAACGTTTTCCATTAAACTTTTTTTCTACTAAACTCAATACACCTTGAGCTAAAAGAAAAATTGCAGTATGATATTTGCACTTTAACTTTAACGATGAAAACCCAAAAAAATGAGAAAATTTTTTTTTACTTTTACCTCAAAAAATGACATTTTTATATATTAACGGCAACTATTATTACAAGAAAAATGACACGTCCCTAAAACCTCATGCAGCATATGCATCACGAAATTGCGCGTTCATAGGTTATTTACATGATTTGAAATTCTTCACGGTTTCGGAAATATTTCACTTGTCCGGTTTAGCCCCGGTCTCCCCTAATAGAACATTTTTTCTTGATTATCTAATAATTTTTAGAGTGAATCAGAATATTCTTTAGGGTCAGGAAAAAAGTGAAAATTTTGTCTGGAAATCAGGGAAAAGTCAGGGAAAAATAAAATTAAATATTTGTGGCAACCCTGGAAATGAATGTTTCTTAAATCTTGTTTATATAAAATTAACATTTTGTTTTGATATTATAATAATAAACTTAAGTACAAAATTTAAAAATAATAAATGTTGTAATGTTGAAATAAATGTTGAATGTTGAATAAATGTCGCGCTAAAGTTGAATTCAAACTTTCAAATTCGTAAAAGTTGTCATAACATTCAAACAAATTGATGAATTTTAATCATTCTTTTTAAACTGGGCTAAATTTTTCTCAAGAATTCAAATTTCCGATTTGTTTTTTGAAAAATTTATAAATAATGTCAAAAAATTAATAATTAAAAACAATTTTTGTTTTTTTTTTAAATTCATTTTTTTCAAATTTTTTATTTTTAACTCCTCGAATAATAATATGATAAAAAAATATTAATATTTAATATTTATGGCAAATTGTTAAAGTAAAAATTGTTGATGTAGTGTTCATTTGTTTATAAGCCAAAATTTCTCCCCCCCCTCAAACCAGTTTTTTTGTAAAAATTCAACTCTTTACAAATTGTCATTGATAGATTGGCATTTCATGAAGAGAACCCAACAAAAAATTGATTTTCATCCGTCCAAAAATGTAGAAATTTCATTTTAAAAAATCATGTTTGTAGTTAACAAATGGAATTTCTCATAAATTATTTATCGAATCGGATTCAGATTTGGCACACATCTTGAGAGGTATATCTTTGGATAATAACGAAAGAGTTTGTTAACTTTTGTTCAAGTTATTAAACAAATAAGAAAGTGCCATTCTTAGTAATTCATTTGCAAGCAAACAAATGGACCAATTTTAACATATGCCCCATCTTTTTAAAGGTATTTCCGACCTCTATAACTTTCATTCACAACTTTTTTCCCTATAATTTAATGGGAAAGATCGGTCATCAGAAAACTGTTTTTCGGCACCTTCAAAATTGTTTATAACGCGCAGATTTTAAAATCTCGAGTGGGAAACATATTCATATTCATACTATCACCCCACACTATATGAATCCACAATCAGATTTCAGATATCAATTTTGGCAAAAAATGACTACTTTTTTCACAGGGCGACTGGACTATCAAGTTAGTCAAGCTCCCAAAATTTCGAAAAAAATAAAATTCAAATTTTTAAGTTTTAAAAAGTTCTACCTTATAGGAAATAAGAAGGCGCATCTTTTTTCCTTAACATTTTTTTTCTGAAACCATATTTTTCACCTCTATTTAGGGTTTTACCGCTCAAAGTTCAAATGTGTCAAACTTCGTTAAAAACATTTTTACAAAAAATAAAAAATACGTGTCTCTTTATTTGTCATATAAAATAACATATTTCATCGACATGTAATTCTACGAATTGAAGTTAGTCGGCTTGTCTGATTTGAAATGGATTCAACCTACTATTATTATTTAGATAGTGTCTAATAATAATAGTAATAATATTTTATGCTTATAATGCTTGTAACGAGTTTTTCTTTTTCTTGTGGAACTCTCCACTGCTCGTTGCAAAAATGGCGGATACAAATATATGAAAATTAAACGGAGAATTCCACGCTTCGAATTCACCGTCCGACCATCGGTGATCCGTTTAGAGGTTATCCTCAGCGCCAGGTAGGTGAACTACCCGGATCCCGATGAACTACGGAAAACGGCAACAAATCCCGGGCTAGCTCTAGAATACCGAGTTCCCACTTTTCCGAATTCAATTCTTGTTTTCTCAGAGTCGCGGTCACTGTACACAGGGAGGAGAGAAATCGACAACAGTGTAACAATACATTTACACACAAAATAAAATAAAATATATCACTTTTCTTATATACATTAATTTTAATTTGAAATTTCTTTGTTGTGAAATTGAGGATAGAGAGAAACCACACACTGTCGAGCAATTACCCGATACACCGGTAAGCGGGGAAAATGGCGGCGTCCTTCTCTGTGACCATGCCGTCAGTATTCAAAACACTTGAGGAGATTCGAGGTTATGGGTTTGGTAGAGTTCCGATCCAATTGTCAATTACTGTGATGGGCTCGTCACTGACCTTTCAACCTGTTCAGAAAACTTTTTCCGTCCATTTCGGCGTCTTCTTTCGGTTAAATACACCGTGATCACTCGCTAACCGCCGCACTACTGTAGGTGTAGCCAGGCTTAAACTGGAAACTTCGGCAATCGGACCCATGGCGCTCAGGCAGCGTGGCCATGCGCATCTCGGTTCGCTCCTGCACATAGAAACTGGCCCCTTGAATTGCTTCCTTATCTGTCGGTTTGCCCGTGATGACCAAGGATGAATTTCGCACCGCCTCATGGTGTAATTTTAGGGTTTATTATAAATAAACAACCAGATGTGTGCAAGTCTTTCTTACCTAATACAATATCTCTTTATCTTATAAACTCAACATTTCTCTTTTCCTTCTTATGACTCGATACAATGAAAATAATAAAAAAGAAATCGTTGAGTTCAGGTCTGGCCACCGCCTGTGATTAAATTAATTGATTTACTAGGGGAGAGTAGGGCAAACCGGACCCCCTAACGGTTTTTCGACTCTTGTGACTAAACGAATAAACCGATTTCATTTTTCGATGGCTTGGTTAGAAGATCATTTAATTGCGCAACTTTTTCCCAGAGACACCTAATACTTCATCTATTATTGTTTAGTTGCTGTGTTAACTTTAAAAAATTTTGCAAACGGTCTGGTTTGCCCCGACCCCTGGGGTAAACCGGACCGTTTGGTTTTTTATTTATAATATTGCATTTACATAATCTACAATAATAAAAAACATAAAGAATCATGTAAACAATGGTTGTAATAATTAAAATAATAATTCGGAATTGAATTTTAATTAAATAAATATTTTTTTAAATAAAAAAATAAAAATGTTTGTCATTATCAGAGAAACAATATTAAAAGGTCCAATTATCATTGCAAGATAAATATTTTTCGTTGTTAGTAAATCTTTTAAGGAAAGAAACATTTTATTTAAAAATAATTTTTATGAAACTTTAATCCAATGGAAATATCCTATGGCCGGTTTGCCCCACCAAAAACGGTCCGGTTTGCCCCACAGGCCCATTTTGAGAATAAATGTTTGTCAAAAAGAAACGTTTTGCAAATTCATCAATGTTTTTGGTGGTAAATATTCCTGAGGTGTGTACCTTCAAAACCCAAGACCTAATATTTGGAAATATTACACGATTTTCTCAGAATTTTCTTAAGAAAAAATTCATCAAAGTGTAGAAAAAAAATAAAAAAAAACTTTTGCTCCCAGCGTTGCACAAACAAAAGTAAAAAATTGCAAATTGAAAAAAATAAAGTATACTACACATGGTTGTTTCAAATTTCTAAATAGCACTTTTGACAATTTCGCTATATCGGAAATATTGAGGAAGGTCCGGTTTACCCACCAGTCCGGTTAGCCCCACTCTCACCTATAAATATTTCGTTTCGACGAAACCCGTAGAAATCGTTTGGACGTGAAAAATTATATTTTCATAACGCGGTGCAAAAAGGGCACTTTTTTGCACCTTGTTATGAAAAATATCGTTCGTAACTTGTGCTAGCAGTTGCCAATTTTTGAACGAGCACTTTTTTTGGAACAAAAAAACGCCTACAGTTTGTTCCAAAAGAAGTACTCATTCAAAAATTGGCAACTGCTTGCACTCGTTACGAAATATACTATTTCCATGTTACATGCTTTATATTATTTAAGTATCTGTTAAATTGTTATCATTAAACTTGTGAAAATGTGCACTTCTTACATGTGAATAAGGAAATAAAAATTGTGATTAATGTTTAAATTAATTATGTAAATACTGTACATTGTTTTTAAAATATAATTTTTAAACACATTATTTAATAAATAACAAAAATTATTTGTGAAAATAAAATTTTAAATGAATCAACAAATGCCGAATTATCATTTCAGTGCTCCTATATTTAAAACATTTTCTTATAAAAAACATATAATTTATATAAAATAAATTTATTTATTATTTATTTATATAAATAAATATTATTATAAATATAAGTTTATATGCTCTGTAGAGAAAAATTTCTTTATTATCAGCTGTTATGGGGCTTCCGTTTCCGGTACCGTTTCGGTGTACACGCGTTTGGAAAAGTTAAGATTTTTTTTGGAGAAATTTAAAGGTTTGAAAAAGGGTGGGTAGTGTAGAGTGTTGATTGTGTAGTATAATTTGCGGTAGTGTAAAGAAAAGGTATGTTTGTATAGAGTGGTGAATGTATGAGTGATAAAAAAGGTAAAAAAGTGAAGTGTGTTTAGGGAGGTTAGGTTGCTTGAAGTGAGAGAGAGAGGAGGTAGAGAGAGAGTGGAAAAATTTTGAGCATTTGAGTGATAAGGTAGATTTCTGGAATGTCTGAGTTTGATTCAAGTAGTGATAGCGAGAATGAGAAAAAGGCGCGAGTATTTGAAAGGGGGATAGGAAAGAATGGTAAAAAGATGACGTGTGAGGATTGCATGGATTTGCTGGAGTTAATATGGATGTTGAAGGATGAGATGGATGAAGGAGCTAAGAGAGTGAAGGGAAATATGATGGATATCTGTGAAGATGGGGAAACAAGGGACAAAGAGATAGGGGAAATTGAAGAGGGGTTAGAGAAATTGCAGAAAATGTGGAATGAATGGGATAGTAAGTGGAAAAAGGAAAAGGAAAGCATGTGGAGAAGAATGAATGGATTGGAAAAATTTATAAAGGAAGTAAATGAGGGATCTGAGAAAATTGAGGAATGTGAATATGAGAGTGTAAAGTGGAAAGTGAGAGATTTGTCAAGACGAGTAGATGTAGTGGAAAAGGAAAAAAGGAAAAGGAATATTGTGATTAGAGGTATGAATGTAGGTGTGATGGAGGGTAAAAGAGCAGTGGAAAAAGTGTTGGCGTGGGTGGGGGTTAATGTCTCAGTTGGAATGGTAAAAGCGTTAGGAAGGGGAGAATATGGGATACCAAAGTTATGGTTGGTGGAGTTGGGTAGTGAGGAAGAGAAAATGGATGTGATGAGGGTGAAAGGAAGACTGAAAGGAAGTGTAATAAGAATAGATGAGGATAGAAGTTGGAGGGAGAGAAGAATGGTATGGTTATTGAGAGAAAGAGCGTGGATGGAGAGAGCGAGTGGGAAACAGGTAAGAATGGGTAAAGAGTGTATTTGGGTGGATGGGGTAAAGTATGTTGTGAGAGAGGATACGGGAGGTGTGATGGAAGCGTGTAAAGTGTGATAGACAGGGATAGACTGGGAATGAGTTGAGAAGATTTTGCTTAGATGGATGGATGGATGGGTAAAAGTGGATGTCTGAAGGGTGTAAGAGAGGTGAAAAAGGAGTAGAAGGTTTTTTGAAAAAGGGTGGGCGAATTGGGTTGAAGCCAGCATGGGCATAGAAGGAACTGGAAACGGAAGCCCGGCACTGGCGATTTGTAAGGTTGAGAGCGTGGAGAGAGTTGTATGTAGGTTGAGTTGCGTTTAGGTTAAGTTGTATGAAGAGAATGTTTAGTTGTAAGGATTGTTGTAAATATAGGTTAAGATTATTATGTATGTATTTGGGAGTCTCGAACCCTACCTATTGTAGGGAGAGTAAATAAATAAATATATCAGCTGTTATGCTGAGTATCTACGCACAGTTGCTGTAGCTGACGGCGCGGGGTCCGCCTACGTTTGGCATTAACCGTGAAAGATCTGCCGCACTCGAATCCGTCTATCTCGGGTCGTGGGAGCTCATAACCACGTCTATCAATGACCATCAGTGCCTCGGTCTTTTCCAGGGCCATTTCAAGATCTCTGGTATCCAGCCAGCAATTCGCTAGTCGCAGACATTCGTTCACCAATGTCCCAAGAGCCTCCTCGCTTTCGGCAGTGCACACGAACATCGCGTCGTCCGCAAAGTCGATGATCACCGCATCTTCAGACAGATCCACCCGCAGGAAATCATCGTAAGATACATTCTATATTAATGGACCCACCCTTGAGCCTTGAGGAGCACCACGCTGCATCTCTTCCTTGAGAGTGCAAGTGTCTCCCTCATATATAACCCACCTGTCGCTAAGATAATTATCCATTACCCGCAACAAATAGGGTGGCATGTTCTTCTTTTCCATCGACTCGATGAGATCTTTCCATCTTGTGGAATTAAACGCGTTGCGTATGTCAACTGCTACCAATGCGCAGAAACATCTCTTTTTTTCAGGTACACTTAGATGCATTAATGCTGTCCTTTCGGTTTGACGATATTTTGCAAAGTCGTGTGATTTCTGTCAAAATGTTTTCACTTCATGACATATGAGAACATTCGTATGCCACGAACCAAGAATATTTGATAGAAATGACACGACTTTTCAAAATTCCTTTAAACCAGAAGGATGACATTAATGCATGTGAGTGTACCAATTTGTTTTTTCCGGATGCAGGTTTGTTCCCCAAAATGAAAAGAGCGTAATAATTTTTAGTTCGAATTCACAATTGACGATTTCCAATTTAGACTAATATCTTTTGAAACGAATTGTAAATTGAACGAAATTCAGTGCTTTCGAACTGTAATTTAACCTCATAGGAATGCAAACAAATAATATTTGATTCCACTTCACATACTTTATACTTTCTAATTGTAACAATTTTTATCTGTCTGAAATTTCATGTAAAATAATCTGAAGAAAAAATAATTGAAATGTTTTATAAAGATGATACAAAAGAAACTAGGTTTGAAATAAAAAGAGTCTCAAAAAATTAATATTTATAGTAAAAATTATATTAGCAAATTAGAAACAATCACAAGCACTATATGAACGAATGATATTTAATAACAACTTTTCTTTGTCAAAATAATAGCTTTACATAATTTATGGTTTTAGTAATTAGAAACTAACATAATTTTAAGATGCTTGACTTGTTAAATAGAGGAATATTATTTTCAACAGAATTGTCTTTAATCTAATTTTATTTTACCTAATGTTTTCTGAAATATAATGTAAATTTCAGCAAAGTCAAATGAAACATAATTTATTATTTACTAAATTGTCACCTAACCTAAATTCAAATTTTTCTATTAGTTTTTGATGATAAATTAAATGCCGGCTAATTTGTGTACTTTGCAACTTTAATTTCTTTTAAATAAATCTTTCCCGAAAATGCAATCTAACGTAACATAATAACGTTTAGGTCACGAAAGAACTCTCCTCTCTATCTCAAGGCAAAGATTGAAGCATCGAAGCAGAATCTGGGGTGATGTGTCGATAAGCAACTTTAGGATCTCGTTACTTATCCCATCCATTCCAGGCGCCTTGCCTGTTTTCAATCTTTTGCCTGCTTTTTGTAGTTCACTAAGTGTGAAGAGTTTTTCCTCTTTGACTTTGCTAAAACTCCAGTCCATCCTAAGCAGTTCTCGTTTGTCGTGGAGTTCCCACAGTTGGAGTCTGTGACTCTTGGTCTTTGAACGGCTCGGGGATAAAACGCAGATTCTTACAATTTGTGTAGAATGCACCTTCCAAAACCATCACGCCATCCTGGATGTCACGACTTACGTTCTTTTGGCGCTTAAATGATTGACGCACGCTTTAGAAATTTCGTTTAAAATTTTGACCATTTCATTCAAAATTTTTTTGATTTTAAAATCAGGGAGCTACTCTGTTGGTTGTCCTTTAGTGAAAAGCCCCGCCACCACGACAAAGTCTACCGAACATATCCATGATGCCAGTCATATCTGGCAGCGGATAAGCATCCACTTCTCCCAGTACGTCAAAGACATCGATGATGTTCGGTAGTGAATAACCATAGTCTGAGACTTGAATGTTTGTTAAAATTATATTAAGTTTTAAAAAGTTGTGTTTATAACATTCATAACTATATAAGTTTCAAAAAGTGTTAACTTGAAATTTTATAAAATTTTAATTTTTATTGTATTTAATTTGACATTTCAAAAAACTTCAATTTTTGCAAAATGATAACAATTAAAATTCATTTTGAAATTTACTAAAAATGTCAATATATATTTAATCAATTATAATTATAATAATAGATTTATAGAAAAATTGTAGTTAAACATTGTTTAACATTTAACGAAATACAATTTTGGAGAAATTACAAATCAATGTAGAAATTCAATTATTTTCAAGTTATAAAATTTTTCTTACAAAAGTTCAATTTGATTAAAATTAAAAAAAAAATTTGTCAAAATAAGATATTTATATAAATTCCGAAATTCTTTTTCAAAATTCAATTATTTTCCAAAAACTTTCACCATTAGAATGATTTACAGTATCTCGCATTTTAATAAATTTCTCAATAAACACAAATATTTCGAGGGATGATAAAGGGCTCCAAAAGAAGGGTCACGGGTTTTAGTTGGTCAGGCTTGCAGTAGGTCGCCAGTTTTTTTAAATTTATTATGTCACTAGCTGCCGTACCCGTCTTCGACAGGTTTTAGTTTTTTCAAATACATTCAATAGAGTGTCTACTAGTCTCCAAAAATAAGAAATAGTGGGAAATTTAATTCTACAGGAAAAAATAATAATTAGCTACCATCAACTATTTCATTAGAAAAATATTACTATTTTAAATCAGTGATTGACTTTTTATCATTAAATAATTTATTTGTAATTAATTAAAATGCAGAAAACAATGTTTGTCAATTATTTGTAGAAATTTAATTATAATAATATAAGTTAATCCAAAATTTCTACTAATTTTCGACTAACTAATTCGACTAAAAAGTCGAATTCGAACTAATTGTATCATAATTGCTCAAATCTAAAATAAGACCTATATTGCATAAGCTGAATTCACAGTTTTTCCCGATTAAATTAAATTCCTGCATATTTCCCAGTTGGTAGAACCCCTGTTAAAAGTATTAGTAAAAACAAAAATCCATCAAAGAGTATTTTCATAAAATATGTGAATTTTTGTAGCCATTTAAAGTTTCATTTATCGTTAAGACTTATCAAGAAAATTTACATTTGATAAAAAAATACACCTAAAAAAATTTTGACAAAGCTGGGAAAAACCGGATAGTTTGTAAAACAGAAATAGTAATAGACACCCTGTTTAACTTTTGCCTTTACAATGCTCAAAAAATTTCTAAAGGTTAAATCTAGAATTAAAATAGTAAAACATTTTAGTATCGAAGTTTTTTTCCCAGTAGTTTAATCCAAGTATCGTATTACAGGTATTCTTGAATTTCTGCAGTATCTATTTTATCATAAAAAATCTTCATTTTTAATAATTGAAAAAAAATTTAATGCTATAAATTAATATTTTTAATATCACTTACCATCCTTAGAGAGAGTATAAACCGAGTATTATATTTATGCTCGCGCGCGCATATACGAAAATATATGCTCCGCGGGCATTTATTCGCGCCTGCGCAAACTATCTGTCTGCAGCTGTGTTGTGAAAGGTTAGAAACATCCTCTTGCCTCGACCTCGTGTTTTCACACAAAAAATTTGTTTGTTGAATGAAAAATCATTATTTCATACAAAAATCATCAAATTAATATCGGTAAGTAAATAAGGTACTTTATTAGTATTGTTTATTACGTATTTCACTTAGATTTTAATATATATTTGTGAATATTGTAAACAAAAAAAAGTAACCTCAAAATTTTATTTTGAAAAAGAAACTTTTACTTTAACCACTTTAACATTAAATAATTGTAATATAATTTTCAAAAAAACTATAAATATATAATTATAAAAAACAATTTCTATAAATTGAGATTATTTTATTAAAATAATAATTGTATATTAAATGTTTTTATAATTTCTACATAAATCGTTGTATGAATGTAAGAAACGCATGCTTATTCCCGAAATCTTTTTTGACCAAATAGTTATTTGATATAAAACTACTTAACTTAAAATTCACATAAATTTCATGGCACACAAAAACCACTTAACATAAATATCATTTGTCATAGAATTCATTAAACAGATATATTATGTTACATAAAACACAGATAACTTAATTCCCATTTGACATAAAAATTATGTAAAATAAAATTCTATTGACATAAAAATCATTTAACATAAATTTCTTTTGACATAAAATTCATATAACGTAAATTTTATTTGTTATAAAATTCATTTGATATCAATTTCATTTGGCATAAATGTCATTTAACGTAATTCTCATTTGACATAAATATCATTAGACATAAAATTAGCTTTACCTAAATTTCATTTGACGTGAATATCATTTAACATAATTATTATTTAACGTAAAATGAAATTTATATAAATTTCATTTAACATAAATTCTATTTAACATAATTCTTATTTGTCATAAAATTTACTTGACATAAATTTCATTAGGTATAAATTCCATTTTACATAATTTTCATTTGACATAAAGTTCACTTGATATAAATTTTATTTTATAGATAACTCATTACACATAATTCTCATTTGACATAAAATTCAGTTGTCATACACTGAAAAAATGATAATGTTAATTTTGACATACAAGTATGGTTAGGATGTATAGTTGAAACAGCAATACCGTATTGCTGTTCTTAAAATACAGTAATCGTGTTCTCCGCATACATATTATTGTCTCTCAAATACATATTTCTGTTCTACACTGCGTATAGCTAAAACAGCAATACTGTATAGGGGCCGTTCAAAAAATACGTAACGCGTTTTGGGGGGGAGGGGGTCAAGCAATTTGTTACGGTAAGGAGAAAAAATGGTGCTAATGTATGTAACATTGTGTTACGTGGGGGGAGGGGGGTCAAAATTTCCGAAAAATAGCGTTACGTATTTTTGAACGGCCCCATAGCAGTATCATATCTACCAATATAATATGTCAGAATTGGCTATATTTATGGCAGTACCATAAATATATTTTTTGAGTGTAGATTTTATTTTACATACAGATCATTTGACATGGAAATATAGGAGCGACTTTTAAAATTGGCGAATCACAATGTTGTTGATAATATCTAATTGGTTACTTTTAAAATTCGCGCCGATATTGTTATGTAAAATGTTATTTGTGTAAAATGATTTTTATGGCATATGAGAATGTTGTTGAATGACGTTTATGACAAATGAGAATTGTGTTAAATGTCAATTTTGTCAAATTAATTTTATGTCAAATGAAAATTATGTTAAATGGGATTTGTACCAAATTAAATTTATGTTATGTAAATTTTATGCCAAATGAGAATTACGTTAAATGGAATTTATGTTAAATGAAATTTATATAATTTTAATTTAACGTAAAATAATAATTATGTTAAATGATATTCACGTCAAATGAAATTTATGTCAAGCTAATTTTATGTCTAATGATATTTATGTCAAATAAGAATTACGTTAAATGACATTTATGCCAAATGAAATTGACGTCAAATGAATTTTATAACAAATAAAATTTACGTTATATGAATTTTATGTCAAAAGAAATTTATGTTAAATGATTTTTATGTCAATAGAAATTTATGTTACATAATTTTTGTGTCAAATGGGAGTTAAGTTATCTGTGTTTTATGTAACATAATATTTCTGTTTAATGAATTCTATGACAAATGATATTTATGTTAAGTGGTTTTTGTGTGCCATGAAATTTATGTCAAATAATGTGCATATTATGTGAATTTTAAGTTAAGTAGTTTTATATCAAATAACTATTTGGTCAAAAAAGATTTCGGGAATAAGCATGCGTCTCGAATGTAAATCTACATTTCACAAATGTATATTTATTGTGAAATATTATTAATCAATCTTGATTAATTTATAAAAATGAAATATTAAAATAAATAAAAAAAGTGATGTAATTGAAAATAATAATAATAATTGTTTGTTTTGCATAATAATATTAAATTTTTATTTTCATTATTTTTAATTGAATGATTATTTTTAATGAATTCAATATTTTACAAATCTCAATTTATAGAAATTGTTTTTTTATAATTATATATTAATATTTTCTTTGAAAACTATATTACAATTATTTAATGTTAAAGTGGGTGAAGTAAAAGATTCTTTTTCAAAGTAAAATTTTGAGGTTACTTTTTTTTGTTTACAATATTCACAAATATATATTAAAATCTAAGTCAAATACTTAATAAACAATACTAATAAAGTACCTTATTTACATACCGATATTAATTTGATGATTTTTTTATGAAATAATAATTTTTCATTCAACAAACAAATTTTTTTGTGTAAAAAAAGGTCGTGGCAAGTGGATGTTTCTAACCTTTCACAACACAGCTGCAGACAGATAATTTGCGCAGACGCGAATATATGCACGCGGAGCATATATTTCTGTATATGCGCGCGCGAGCATAAATATATAATACTCGGTGTAAACTCTCTCTATCTGTCTGCAGCTGTGTTGTGAAAGGTTAGAAACATCCTCTTGCCTCGACCTCGTGTTTTTACACAAAAAATTTGTTTGTTGAATGAAAAATCATTATTTCATAAAAAAATCATCAAATTAATATCGGTAAGTAAATAAGGTACTTTATTAGTATTGTTTATTACGTATTTGATTTAGATTTTAATATACATTTGTGAATATTGTAAACAAAAACACAAGTAACCTCTAAATTTTACTCTGATAAAGAAACTTTTACTTCAACCACTTTAACATTAAATAATTGTAATATAATTTTCAAAAAAACTATTAATATATAATTATAAAAAAACAATTTCTGTAAATTGAGATTATTTTATTATAATAATAATTGTATATTAAATGTTTTTATAATTTCTACACAAATCGTTGTATGAATGTAAATCTACAATTCACAAATGTATATTAATTGTGAAATATTATTATTCAATCTTTTGATTGATTAATAAAAATGAAATATTAAAATAAGTAAAAAAGTGATGTAATTGAAAATAAGAGTTTCTTTTTCAAAGTAAAATTTTGAGGTTACTCGTGTTTTTGTTTACAATATTCACAAATATATATTAAAATCTATGTGAAATACGTAATAAACAATACTAATAAAGTACCTTATTTACTTACCGATATTAATTTGATGATTTTTTTATGAAATAATGATTTTTCCTTGAAAAATCAAATTTTTTGTGTTAAAACACGAGGTCGAGGCAAGTGGATGTTTCTAACCTTTCACAACACAGCTGCAAAAAGATAGTATGCGCAGACGCGAATATATGCCCGCGGAGCATATATTTTTGTATATGCGCGCGCGAGCATAAATATAATACTCGGTGTAGAACGGGGCGAGGCAGCCAAGACGACAAATTTTGGTTTGCGAGGCAGTTATTTGAAAAGGTTTTTTCAATTTCAATGTCGTGTTAAAAACCTTGTCTTTTGGGCTAAAAAATCGTCATAGGACATTCTGACGTAGGTTGCACTTAAAAACTTCTACAACCGTTTTTCCAAAGGACCACGTTTTTGACATAGTTGCAAAAACGTGGGATGAGACAGCCAACTGTTTTACTCGTGAATTAACATAACTTAAAATAAGAATCAGTGAAACATAACAAGGTAGTTGTCCTTAATTTACTTCCTTTTTTGTTAAAAAAATTTACATTTGAATAATATTATAATTACTCTAATTAAATCTAGTTCTACATTTTAAGGAAATATAAATTTTTTTTCTTAAAAAGAAAATGGTTCATAAAATTCAATGTTTTTAAGTTTTATATTGATTGGAGTAGAAAAAAAAACATTTAGATGAACCAATAGAATCAACACAAAAACACTGCTAAACTCCTGCAGCAATTACGCTCATCTTTTAGCATCTAAAGTAAAAGACCATAAGCACTCTAAATTATCAATAGCTCACTATTTGAAAAATTTATGCAGAAATAAGAAACAAATGGCTGCCTCACCCCGTTCTACTCTAAACTCTCTCTTATTAATAAAATCGGATGTCTGTGTGTACATTTCTTCAAACTTCAAAATTTTAGCATAAATAGTTGTTATTGACATCAATAATTCCAGAAATAATCTTCAAAATTTTAATGTATGTATGTATGTAAAAAAATTGGATGAATTAATAATTCTGAATTGTATTATTTTGACGTTAAAATCTTAATCAAAGACCCCAAACATACTTCTGACTTTTTTTTGCTTAGGGATTTTTGGGAAATCTGCCTACAGATACCTTGGATTACGCACTCCAAGGTTACGTGGGGTTGGTATAATAAAACAAAAGAAAATAAAGAAAAAATAAATAAATAATATAGTAAATTTAGAATACTGGCGACCTACTGCTAACCCTACCCACTAAAACCCGTAACCCTTTTTTTGGAACCCTTTACCCTCCCTCGGAACTGTCGTAAGACTTTAGCCTTCGAGGGTGGCGCTCCAACTCTGTCGCTGCTGCGACTTTGTTCTTTACCTGCGGTTCTCCTGTGTCAATAGTTAAAAATTTAAAACTATTTCAATATAAAAGTGGAATTAACAGCACAACAAAAATAAAAAACAAATGTTAAAATAGTTTAAAATGTCAATAGATAAAATAATAAACGGGTCTAAAACAGAAACATATAAAATTAACAGATATAAAATGTCAAAAAGTAAAAATTGTATAAGAACAAATAAAAGCACAAAATAAATTAGAAGTGTATAAGGACAAATAAAACACAGAATACATTTAAAGTGTATAAGGACAAATAAAAATTACAAAATAAATAGTCATGTCGAGATCATTCCTCGACATGACTGAGATTATGAAGTTCTCGACTTGCCGCCAGTTTCCTTCTGACTGGGTCATCAGCGATACCATGTTCTCCAGTGTAACTTGACTGTTTACACCTTCGAACATGGCCCGCCTCTCCAAGTCCCACTTTTTGCATGAAAAGAAGGTGTGCTCTGCGTTGTCCACAGGGAACTGACAGCACGCACACACCTCATTTTCGCGTAATTTGAAGCGATACAGGTACACGTTAAAACACCTGTGGCCTGTAAACGCTTGCGTCAAATAATAGGAAACCTGACTGTGTTTCCTATTTATCCAGGTGTCGAGTGCCGGGATAAGGCGATAAGTCCATCGACCTTTTTCCTCACCATCCCATCTTTTTTGCCATCTTTCTATGAGCCTGTGCCTCGCTTCTTTGCGTATCAGGCCCTTGCTTAGTCTTATTTCCTCATCCAGGGAACTTATTTCTTTAGAAAAGAGAAACATTTCTTCCCTTTCCCACGCCAAAAGATCTGTTGGCGGGACACTTGCAAGGACCTGCACAGCACTCGTAGATACCGTCTTATATGCAGAGATGGTACGCTTAGTTATCGATCTCTGCGCTGACAGTAACTTTTCACAGATAGTAACACATCTTTTACTCCTCAGGGATGGGGCCCAAGCTGGTGCTGAATAAAGCATTTTAGCATGGGCGACACTCGCCACCAGTCTTCTTTTTTGTTCACGGGGTCCGCCTACATTTGGCATTAGCCGTGAAAGATTAGCCGCACACTCGATCTCCATATTTGACGCCGTAGCCATGTGGTGGTGGAAGTTTAACCTTCCATCCAACTCCACACCAAGATATTCAAGTTGCTTACTCCACTTGACCTCGAATCTGTCTATCACGATTCGTGGGAGCTCATTTTCCAGGGTCATTTCAAGACCTCTGGTATCCAGCCAGTCTTTTGCTAGCCACAGACATTCGTTCACCAATGTCCCAAGAGCCTCCTCGCTTTCGGCAGTGCACACGAACAACGCGTCGTCTGCAAAGCCGATGATCATCGCACCTTCAGGCAGATCCATCAGCAGGAAGTCGTCGTAAGATACATTCCATATAAATGGACCCACCCTTGAGCCTTGAGGAGCCCCACGCTGCATCTCTTCCTTGAGATTGCAGGTGTCTCCCTCATATATAACCCACCTGTCGCTAAGATAATTATCCATTATCCGCAACAAGTAGGGCGGTATGTTCTTTTTTTTCATCGACTCGATCAGATCTTTCCATCTTGCGGAATTGAACGCGTTGCGTATGTCAATTGCTACCAACGCGCAGAAGCTCTTTTTTTATCTGGTCCCAATTTGTTTTTTCTGCTTTGGCTATGTCTACTACTGCCTGGTAGTGCTGCCAAATTGGTGATCGGATAGACGAATTTCTCCGGTCAAGTGGATTTGCATTCTCTGCAGAACCATATCCTCTAGAAGTTTACCCATCGTATCCAATAGGCATATAGGCCTGTAGGATGAAACCTTATCTAGAGGTTTTTCACCTTTCCTTAGGAGGACTAACCTCTGTAGCTTCCAGTCGCGGAAGATCTCTCCTCTCTCAAGGCAAAGATTGAATCATCGAAGCAGAATCTGGGGTGAAGTGTCGATTACCAACTTTAGGATCTCGTTACTTATCCCATCGATTCCAGGCGCCTTGCCTGTTTTCAATCTTTTGCCTTCTTTTTGCAGTTCAGTAAGTGTGAAGAGTTCTTCCTCTTCGACTTTGCAAGAACTCCAGTCCCTTCTAAGGTATGGCTCTGCAGGAGTAAACAAAGAACTTATTATCTTTCTGACCCAATCGGGATTGTCCAGGCCGGGGGTCTTTCGCCTCGTCACTAATTTCTTAGTAACGAATTTAAAAGCCAGACCCCATGGTATATGTCCTTCTTGCTTTGAGGCATTCCTTTCTCAAGGAGGCTAGCTCCTCTGACCACCAGTGCAAGGATTTTCTTACGGGGATGGCGCCTTTGCGTGGCATAGACGCATTGCAAGCGGTGACTATCATGTTCCTAACCGCTCGAACCTCCCCATCTAGACTGTTCGGCCTCTTCACCCAGCCCAAGTTCTTAATTAAAAGGGCTTACCTTAGGGACTGGCCGAACTTTTCCTTGTCGAGTCTCTTCATATTCCACGAGGAGGTTTTTCGACTAGGAACATCCTGTCTTTTCCCTCCTCGTGTCTCCCATCGAGACTGAGAACTCAATGTACTGGTGGTCACTTGCGGTATATTTCTCAGAGACCCGCTAGTCGCTTATGCGGCTAAATAGTTCAGACGATGCGATCGTTAGATCTATAATTGATCCGATCGCATCTTGTCTAAAAGTTCATGTATTGCTTCGGTTTACAGCCAATAAGTCGTTTCTGGAGATCATTTCTCCAATACGAATTCCTATCTTGTCGAGTCTCGTCTCACCCCACTCTGGCGACTTTGCGTTAAAATCGCCAGTGATGATGAAATCCAGCCTGGATTCTGTGAGGCTCGCTTCTAGGTCTTCGATATTGGCTTCGAAGTTTGTCAGTGGGTCGTTGGGTGAGAAGTAGCAGCTATACATTCGTATATCAGCTACCTCTATCCACACGAACCCACTGCTCGTCTCCAGAAACTTGTCAACCCGCAATTCTGGGTTGCACAGCTTTATATCGGCTCTCTTCGCCTTATCCTGATACCAAGGGGCGAGGTCACATCCCTGATACTGCTCACTGCAGAACAGGATATCGACCTCATTTTCCCTTGCTGTTTGCATTAGGAGCAGCTGTGCATCCTTACTTGTATGCAGATTGACCTGCAAAAATTTTAAGGATTTAACCTTTTAATCTTTTGCAGTTCTTCCCTGTAAACCGGGTAGGCTCTCTTTCCGGACTCATGATCCGTTTTTGACTTCCCCAGGTCCAAGCAAGTAAGGCACTTCAGCTTAACGTTACAGCTCTTCGCGAGGTGTCCCTCTCCGCCGCATTTTCGACAGTTTTTATTTCTGTCGGAGCCTTTGCAGGATAGGGTTCTGTGTCCGTAATCTAGGCACTTTTAGCACCTAGCTACTTCAACATGCTCGCGAATTGGAGCATTTATCCAGCCGATTCTTATTTTACCAAACTTTAGGAAAATATTACTTTCTGCCTCGGCCAAGCGGATAAGAGCAATCTTAGTTCCTCTGTAGCGCGGCAATAGTCGGCTCTCCATAGTGAGATCGGGTTTACCCAGCTTCTCTCTCAGTGCTGAGGTCACCTCATTCTCTGTGGTGGTTTCATCCAGGTCCTTGATCTCTAGATTCTATTCACTAGAGGCGTCACCTCAGCCCTGCCGTGCAGGGCCAAAGACAGTGCCTCTGCAAATTTTACGGTCTCTCCACCCTTTTTCACGATCACGAGAACTTACTGATTTTCCGGATCACGGTACCTGTATCTTCAGGTTTAACCTTGGCTTTTATCAACGGCAAGATACCCTCATAAAACTTTGGGTCACTTGTCGTGATTTTCACAGCTTCCGTGGACCTGAGATTCGAAGGGGGCTTCGAGAACTCTTTTTTCTCACCGGGAGGCTTCTTTTTTGGGGCCCGTTTCTTTGTCTTTTCCACAACTTTGAAGCCGTCCTCGTTGTCTGCTCTGTCTTTCAAGACGGCCTGAGCATACGTCCTGCTAAGATAAAACGTAAATTCTTACAAATTATATCCAACGCACTTTCCAAAACCGTCACTCTATCCTGAATATCACGACTGACGTTCTTTTGTCGCTTAAACGCTTGACGCACGTTTTTAAATATTCTGGGAATAGCCAGGAACTAATCTGTGACATTTGATTCATAGCATGTCAGCTGGCTATGTATTTGGCTCCTTCCAAAATCCTTGGAGCCGTCTGCACCGACTATCGAGGCTTGCACCCGATCAGAATCGGTAGTGGGATTACCCTCTTGCGACGTACCCACCTTAATGTGAATAACAACTATATTTATGCTAAAATTTTGAAGTTTAGAGCAATGTGCAGACAGGCGTCTGATTTTATTAATAAGGATTAAATAGAAATATTAATTGGATATTAATTGGAGCTAAAAATTACAATTTTTTCGTTTTTTAAAATTGTTTGAAAACATTTTTATACTTACATGTTAGATATAGAATAGTATTTTTTGCAAAATTATGCTAAACTGTGACTAAATGACGTGTAAAACTCAATTATAGAGCGTTTAACAGCAATACATTAAAAAATGTAAAATTTAAAAAATTTCGATATTTTGAAAACATTTTTATATTTACATTTAAGTTAAAGGACACAATTATTTGAAAAATTATGCTAAAATTTCACCAAATAACATGAAACAATCAATTATAGATCATTTAAAAGCAATTCATTAAAAAATATAAAATTTGAAAAATTTCGATTTTTTAAATTTTCTGAAAACATTTTTATACTTACATATTGGTTATAAGGCATTATCTTTGGCAACATTATTTTGAATAATGACTAAATAACATGTTATACTCAATTATAGAAAGTTGCATTTAAAAAAATGTAAAATATGAAAATTTTTGATTTTTTGAAAAATTTGAACATCTCCAATTCTAATTAATATTTTTTAAATCTGTAAATTTATAAACCTTCCTTGGCCCAAGGTCTAATATTCTGACAAATTTAGTTTAAATCAGTAAACGCTTTTTTGTGTTATTAGGGAACAAAGCTTCTGTGACAGACATACATACATACTAGGGTGTCCGTAAAAATTTGACTTTCGAATTTTGTTTACGCCACCCCCCAGTTTGGTTCCAATAAAATAAAAAAATTTTTCCCAAAATTTGAAGCCGATTGATTAATATGAACACGTGCCAGTAATCGATTGAAATTTCCCATTGAAAATACATGGGAAAAATGCACTTTTAAAAAATCATAACTTTTTTAATTTTTATGCAAAAAATGTCTTCATTTTTAGATGCACTATAAGATAGCACTTCGAAAAAAATTCAATTTTCAAACATTTTCAAAATGTCGGACTTTTAAAATGGGCCATAAAAATGCACCACAATGTATTAGTAGTTTTATCACACAAATGGATGTAAAAAACAAAATTTGATGTCTTCAAAAGAATAATAATGTAAAAGATCCTACAAATAAAATATATTAAATAGAGTTATTTCTAAATTACTTAAGTTGTTTCAATTATTCTTGGAAATATGAAAAGTTAAATTTCTAAAAAAAAGTTCCCAAAACCCAATAATTGTTTCTTGTAACTATTAATCTATTAATTAATA
The DNA here is from genome assembly GCA_032873175.1 of Leptopilina drosophilae. Lineage (NCBI taxonomy): Eukaryota > Metazoa > Arthropoda > Insecta > Hymenoptera > Figitidae > Leptopilina > Leptopilina drosophilae. The sequence goes on from CM065480.1 coordinate 10,601,913, forward strand.
TTCAGACTATTTACTTTAAAAATATAGAAAATAAAAATTTTGAATTCGCCATATTGTCTCGTGTTGTCGATTAAGGGAATTTGACTTACGACATTGTCGGTCACATTATTACCATCACTTTCAATCAGCTCCAGTTCAATATGCGGATTTCGGTTAATTACATAAATTAAAAAATATTCTGCCGAAGGTTCTCCACTGGTTTGTGAGATAAATTCCTGCCGAGGTAAAATATCGTTTTGTAATGAATTCCACAGCAATTTCATTTTGTTGCGAATTGAACCTTTGCCAAAGAGTTTTGATGTTTGAATATTTGTAATTCGTCCGTTTCGAGAGATTTTTTTATTTTCTATGAATAAATTGTTGTAGAGGGAAAGAAGCTTTTCGTGAAATGTCCATATTTCTGGATGTATTTCAAAGATTGTATTAAGTCGCCCTCCGTGAAGTTGAAAGACGTTGGTTAACTTTTTTTCATTTCTGAAAGATGAGAATTGTTGAGGAGTTACACCGTGCATCCAACTCTCCTCGAAGTCATTCAAAAAGAGATTATAATTTACTGGTCGGTTTTCCATCACTATTGTGTTTTTCATAATACCAAAAGCTTCTTTTACTTGATCGCCGGGTAAAAGAGGCAATACTAAAATTTTTTTAGTTGCTCAATTACTTGATCATTTCCTTCGTTCGAAAAATTGTTTAATTCGTGTTTTACTATCAATTTACAGACTTCCTATTTTGCCGTTATAACCATTTTATTTTCATTTAATGTTTTTGAATGAGCTTCAACTGCAACACTTCAACTTCTTGGGATGCATAACTAATCAAAAAGTTAACTAATGTTAATTAAACAATTCAGGGAGACGCCTACGCGCCTCCCCGAGCAACTTCAACGATAATTCCAGAGAATCTCTTGAATTCGCCATATTGGATCGGGTAATTTTAAAAATAAATTTTTGACATTAGATTCGTAAATAGCGATTTCAAAAATCACCCTTGACGTTGTTTTAGAAATTTTTTTCAAAAATGTGGAAAATCAAAATTTTGAATCCGCCATTTTGGATAAAAAATTTTGAAAAATTTATTTCTGATATCAGTTTCATGACGAATGGTCGGAATTACCCCCGATTAAGAAAATTTTTGAATTTCCGACAATATTTATGTGATAAAACCACTGATACATTTTGGTGCATTTTTATGACCCATTTTAAAAGTCCGCCATTTGGAAAATTTTTTAAAATTGAATTTTTTTCGAAGTGCTATCTTATAGTGCAGCTAAAAATGAAGACAAATGTGACCTGGAGAATTTTTTGCATGAAAATTAAAAAAGTTATGATTTTTTTTAAAGTGCATTTTTTCCATGTATTTTCAATGGGAAATTTCGATCAATTACTGGCACGTGTTAATATTAATCAATTGGCTTCAAATTTTAGGAAAAATTATTTTTATTTTATTGGAACCAAACTGGGGGGTGGCGTAAACAAAATTCGAACAAATAACTCGGATAGTAAGTGTTTTCTTATTTTAGTGACTTTTTCTGATCGTTTGTTCTGTTGATAGTTTTAAGTTGTGATTTGATTTATTTTTTTCTTTTATTTTAGAAGGTAAGTGTACTATTATTTCAGCGACTTTTTCTTATCGTTTGTTTTGTTTACAGTTTTGAGGTTTGGTTTTACATTTGATTCGAAACGAAAGATAATAATGGATTGTTAAGAAAAAGTGTTTAGATATAAGTGTATAAATCCATTTAAAAAAGAGAAACAACTTAGAAGAACAAGTTTGTCTTCTGTTTCTCAGAGTTTAAGATATAAGTATCCTGAATTACCGAAAGGTTAAAAAATTTGCAAAACTTGTCAATTTGAATTCTCAAAGCTGTCAAAAAAGGTAAATGTCACCTTGAATCCGGTAATTTAGGATACTTATATCTTAAACTCTGAGAAACAGAAGACAAACTTGTTCTTCTAAGGTGTTTTTTTTTAAATGGATTTATACACTTATATCTAAACACTTTTTCTTAACAATCCATTATTATCTTTCGTTTCGAATCAAATGGTTAATAGATGTAAAACCAAACCTCAAAACTGTAAACAAAACCAACGATAAGAAAAAGTCGCTGAAATAATAGTACACTTACCTTCTAAAATAAAAGAAAAAAATCAATCAAATCATAACTTTACCCTTTCGTGCCTCCGGGACATATATGTCCCACTTAAAAAATTATATGTAATTTTCATAAATGTTAACCAATTAATTTACGCTAAATTGCTTTCTATTCTGAATGGATGTGGCTACATTTAAAAAAATAGTAAATTAAGAAAAGTTGTAATATTTATTTTAAACAATGGAATAAACGTTGACTGTTCTTAAAAAAATAATTATGTAACAAACTATTTTTTCCTGGGGGCACGAAAGGGTTAAAACTATCGACATAACAAACGATCAGAAAAAATTACTAAAATAAGAAAACACTTACTATCCAAGTCAAAAGAAAAAAGTAAGTGAAACTAAACCTTGAATCTTTCAATATAAAAAACAATAAATATGTTTTAAATAGCCATGAGCATAAAAGTTTTGGGGTCGCTGATTACAAATCTGATGTAAGTTTTTTAAAATTCAAAATGGCGGATCCAATATGGCGGACAAAAATTCCAAAAGTAGATTTAATCTCACCAAAATCACTACTCTGGCGTTTTTGGGGTCGTTGATTACGAATCCGATGTTAGTTATTTAAAATTCAAAATGGCGGATCCAATATGGCGGACAAAAATTCCAAAAGTAGATTTAATCTCACCAAAATCACTACTCTGGCATTTTTGGGGTCGTTGATTACGAATCCGATGTTAGTTATTTAAAATTCAAAATGGCGGATCCAATATGGCGGACAAAAATTCCAAAAGTAGATTTAATCTCACCAAAATCACTACTTAAGGGGTTTTCTGGGTCGCTGATTACGAATCTGTTGTTAGTTTTTAAAATTCTAAATGTTGGATCCAATATGGCGGACAAAAATTCCAAAAGTAGATTTAATCTCACCAAAATCACTACTTGGGGGTTTTCTGGATCGCTGATTACGAATCTGATGTCATTTTTTCCAAAATAATATAAAACAATGCTGTTTTGTAGCCCTGAAAAGGGCTGATTGATAGTAACTTCAAAATTCGCGATCTAATATGGCTGACAAAATTCTAAAAGTAGTTTTTATGTCTTCAAACAGAAAAGATTCAATATGTTTTTTATGAGATTTGACTTTTTTATTTTCTATCAGCTATGTTTTCATACAATCAGCAGATCTTGCGCTTCTGGATCTATAACGCAAGGAATAGCTTTCCATTGTCTTCGCAAGGAATTAATGAAGGGATCGGACATTATCAATAAGTTATGTACTATATCGGTATTCGTCGCAACTCTACTGATTTTACGAGTATTAAATTCCCTTATTCTCTTAGAATTTTTGTTGTTGGCTTCTTGAGCTTCTTCGGTTAGTTGACCTATGGGAAGATGAAAAGATTCTATAACTCTGGGTCCGCGATTAAGAATTTTGTGAACTGTTACAGGCATATAGTACCAAGGATACAAATATACGTATAGCTGAGCAGTTTCTTTACAATACAAGTCAAATTTTTTGACATCCATCTGTTCTCCTGATGCCATAACTTGAAGAATAGTGCTGAACTTTTTTATCAAATTCTGATCAACTCCTGTGAGTTTTGAAGTCAACTCAGGATCCTGGAAGAATCTTCGAGCAGTATTTCCATTATTAGATGTTCCAGAACCATGAGTTGGAACGTCAATGATCAAACACATTTTCTTCCAAAATTCTTTTTGGATTCCTTGTCTGGTTGTTGCGAGTGTATCTTTTTCCTCGAGTGTTCTTGATTTCCACTTCTTAAACAGCAATCGATATGCTATATGGAGGATGCACTCCATAAAGCGTATCCACGCATGAAGTGTTGAAAGGAAAAAACAAAAATTTTCCACTTTTTCAGGTTGCTTTTTAATGAAATCTAAATTGTTCATTTGAGAGGGTTTTGCATTGCATATGTCGCTGATGATGGAGTATCAGTAAGCGCCTGAGAAACTTTCCCATCAACCATCGTCATCAACATTTTGTGAACGATCTTGCAACGACTTCGACTTTCGCAAAATTTAATTACGGTTGCTTTTAGCTCAGAAATTTGTTTTTGTACATATGCAACTTCCAATTCTGTATTTTCTTTTGTTTCTTTAGCATAGAAAAACTTAATAATTCTAAAATGTTTTGTAGACCCTGGGTTATCATTTTCCCAAATGGGTATTGAATTGCCACTTTCCTCATCTACCTTTTCCAAAACTAATGGCACCATAGAAAAAATTAAGATATTGGCATCAAATTTTGATGCACCAGTAAAGGCTTAATTTTATCGGTTATGACCAGAAGTTCCATCATAACCGTATTTTGAAATTAACGTCATGGAAATATTAGGTTTATCGGATAATTCAGAGGGTATGATTCCTGGAATTTCTAGCAAACGGGACACAGTATGATCCATTAAGGCTTGAGGAGTGATAGCCACACTATCCTCTGCAATACATATCTCTGAATCTGGAGGATAACACCTTTTTTTGCTTCAGACAAACTTTTATAAAGAGGAAAAATATTCGAATTTTTACATTTTGCCACAATGCGAATACATTTATATTGATGCTTAGTTAATTTAGCATCAGTTATTAAAGCTAAAGCCTCATCGTCACTAAAAGGTATAACTCTATCTTTCTGAGCACTAGAATTCTCGCAATCTACAGACAAAAGATTCAATATGATTTTGATGATGTGACCTTTACCAGAAGATTTGAAATTGCTGAAGAATGCATTCTGAATTTCGATTTCAGAATACAAGTCATGAATCTTCTGAATTTTTCGTCGCTTGGTTGATATGGAGCTACTCTCAAAGTCATCGGAAGATCTTCTTCCAAGAGGAACATTATTGAATTTTACAATAAAATCAGAATCCAACCAATTTTCATTCTTTGTTTGAAACTTGGTGATATCATAGAACGCTTCTTTCCACTTTTTTTCAAAAGTCGGCATGAATAAGTTAACTTTATTCTGCACTTGACTCATGTAATTATTTTCAAAGTGATGAGTGGTTTGAATGTAATTCATTAATACACTTGCATTTCTCACATCACTGGAGATTAATATATTGCAAAGAATTTGTTTCGAGATCTTTAATTCTTCCATTATAAATCAGAAATAAAATAAAAATTAAAAACCTAAAATTATCAACTATTCATAAACATAAAAGCAGATCAAAACTTAAACCTACAGAAACGAAACGTATAAAAAACTTACTACATAAAAACGAAAGTTGTTGAATGTAAGCCTATGTTTCAGAACATAAAAGAAAGATTTTTAAAAATAAATAAGTAAACGAAGATTATACAAACCTGTAATTTACATGAATTACTGAAATGAAACAAAGTAATTATTTAATTCCCTAAAATACTATTTATGAGGGACTAGTCTAGAGCCCAATAAAGGTTTTATGAGTATAACAAATGAACTTTAAAACAAAAGCTTTTACGACAGAGTGAAATGATACACTCAGATGCATTAATGTTGTCCTTCCGGTTTGACGGTATTTTGCAAAGTCGTTTGATTTCTATCAAAATGTTTTTAATTCATGACATATGAGAACATTCGTATGTCACGAACTAAGAATATTAATATTAAACCGGAAGGACAGCATTAATGCATCTGAGTGTACAAGTAAAAATTGTAGCAAATGAATACTGAACAGAAATGTCATCAGTGAATAGCTTTAGGTTTCTGCTAAACAATTGAAACAAATGAATAATCTACAGTAATGATTATAGTGAATAGCTTGAAATTAATACTAAATAATTGAATCAAATGAATGATCAACAGTAATGATTATGCTGAATAGCTTGAACTTTTTACTTAGCATGCATTTCTTTCTCTCTTTGCTTGTTTTGGACTTAATATGTTATAATTTTTATTTGTATCAGTTCACTCTGTCGGGAAATGTTTTTATTTGTTTTACTCACAACAACCAAATTCAAAACAAAGAATAAAAATTAGTTTTATCATTTCATTTCTAAATTTGATAATGTTCCTTTTTCAAGAAGACCTTCTGATGATTATAATCAGATTCAATCTACTTTATGGTTTTTTTGCCGCCATATTGGATTTCCCATTTTGAAATTTTGAGAAATGACATCAGATTCGTAATCAGCGACCCAGAAAACCCCCCAAGTAGTGATTTTGGTGAGATTAAATCTACTTTTGGAATTTTTGTCCGCCATATTGGATCTGCCATTTTGAATTTTAAAAAACTAACATCGGATTCGTAATCAACGACCCCATAAACGCCAGAGTAGTGATTTTGGTGATATTAATACTCGTAAAATCAGTAGAGTTGCGATGAATACCGATATAGTACATAACTTATTGATAATGTCCGATCCCTTCATTAATTCCTTGCGAAGACAATGGAAAGCTATTCCTTGCGTTATACATCCAGAAGCGCAAGATCTGCTGATTGTATGAAAACATAGCTGATAGAAAATAAAAAAGTCAAATCTCATAAAAAAACATATTAAATCTTTTCTGTTTGAAGACATATAAACTACTTTTAGAATTTTGTTAGCCATATTAGATCTCGAATTTTGAAGTTACTATCAATCAGCCCTTTTCAGGGCTACAAAACAGCATTGTTTTATATTATTTTGGAAAAAATGACATCAGATTCGTAATCAGCGATCCAGAAAACCCCCAAGTAGTGATTTTGGTGAGATTAAATCTACTTTTGGAATTTTTGTCCGCCATATTTGATCCAACATTTAGAATTTTAACAACTAACATCAGATTCGAAATCAGCGACCCAGAAAACCCCTTAAGTAGTGATTTTGGTGAGATTAAATCTACTTTTGGAATTTTTGTCCGCCATATTGGATCCGCCATTTTGAATTTTAAATAACTAACATCGGATTCGTAATCAACGACCCCAAAAACGCCAGAGTAGTGATTTTAGTGAGATTAAATCTACTTTTGGAATTTTTGTCCGCCATATTGGATCCGCCATTTTGAATTTTAAAAAACCTACATCAGATTTGTAATCATCGACCCAAAAAACCCCTGAGTAGTGATTTTGGTGAGATTTAATTCACTTTTTCAAGCTGTTTGTTAATTTGTTTATTATTTTGTTAATAACAATTAGGTAAATAATGTGATTTCATTAGATGTTTAGAATTATCACTTAGGGGACAGAATGTAACTCATTCCACATGATCATTAGAAAATTTTGTCATATGATGCACATGTAGCTCAATATATATGAAAAATTATCATTTTTTATCAACTTTCAACTAAAATTATAAATAAACAAATTATTTTTTGCAAAATCGGGCTCGACAAAGTTCTTGGGAATTTATTAAGCTTCAATTTAAAAAAAAATAATTGTAAATGGGATGAAAATTACGACCTGTGAAACTTTTTGAACATTTTTTCCCACTTTTTCCTCAGTGTGCGGAGCGACGACGTGATGCGCAATATTCAAAAATTCATTTCTTGAAAACAAAAAAACGGTTTTCTGGAAAGTAAGTATTTCATCGGAAAAAATCTCAGCTTTCATTTTAAAAATAAAAAAAGTATCAAAGGACTAAGTAATCTCCCGTTGGGGTCCCGAGCGCAGAATATGCCCCCTGAGATCGGCTGCAAGTAGTAAGTGGCGACTAAATCAGACTCGAAATGGTCCCACTCCTTGCGGTTAGTACTGGGTTCGTCCCAGGCTTCCATACAGAGCAGTGGCTTACGATGATGATAGTCAGTGCCGTGACGGCCCGGCAGGATTAATATTGACCATCAAACCTAAATTGACAAAGCAAGGGTGATAAGACTCTTAATCGGTACTCATACCAGAGTACTAAACGGTACCATGGGGACCGGTCCCAGCCCGAGGGACTTGTCGAAAGACTTGTTTCCTTCTGGTCATTGGGTTGGACTCGTAGGGGCTGTGGTTATAGCCTACATCGCTTGAAGATAGGGGCGCTATGAACGGACCAAAGCTTCGGCAACGGACCTAGTAACTAGTGCTTTGACATGTTAGTTGTGGTTTTAACTCGGGTGGTTATCTGCAGAGTAACCAGGGATTGGAAAAGTCCCGCCCTCTACCGAAGGGCCGCAAATGTTCTTACTCAACTTTGCGGAGATCGGCAGATGGTCAATTGTTGGCCATCGACGTTGGAGAGCGTGATCTCTCTCTCTCTGTTACGCTCGTAGGCGAGCCGTGTTACGCGTATGCGGATGTGCTGCACGTATACTCTACTTAGGCGATGTTAATAAATAATACTCCTAAATAATGAAAAACATTTCGGAATAATAGTAAAATTAATTATATTCAGGGTACTATTATTAGTAACAAATTTTGGGTTAGGTACAAGAAAAAGGTAACAATTTCAAAATTATTTCCACCTAATTTGGGTGACTTAGTAGTTTCCAATTGCTAGAGAAAAGCCAAAGCGGAGAAAACGTAGCAAAGGCGGTAAGCCTCGAGGCATCATTTCTCAGGAGAAAGAAGAAATTTTCCATCATTCATACGAAGAAAGGGGACAATCGTCAACGACGAGAGGGGAACTCTGATTGTAGGTTGACAAACGAACGTCTTTTCTAATGATTTCACCAAATTTGAAATCTTCCGAGAGTACGAAAAACAATAGTTTACAAAGGCAAAACAACGATTAATATGTACCCTCTGGGCACGGAAACGTCTTTATTCTAGGAACGTTCCTAAAACGTTTTTAAAACGTTTCATGTCCTCTACATAATGTCTTTAAAACGTTTTATGTTCTAAAAACGTTTTTAGAACATTGGACGTTTTAAAGACATTATGTAGAGGACATGAAACGTTTTAAAAACGTTTTAGGAACGTTTCTAGAACAAACACGTTTCCGTGCCCAGAGGGTATATTGTTAAATTAAATTTTATAAAGTAAACAAAGTTAAATTTAAAAACTTTGTTGTGATTATTATTATTATTCTTTATAAAATAATTTGTTTGCCATCGACTATATTAAAATTTATTATGAAAATTGCAATTTTATTATGAAAAATTTGCAACGTCACAACACCCCCATCCTAAAGTGAAGCCAAGAGGGCGCTGTAAAAATAGGTAAATAGAAATAGTTCAATTCAGAAAAAATAGATAGGTAACAAAAAAACATTTTTAAGACAGAACATAATTTGCTTAAATTATAGGTTTATTTATATACAAGGCAAAATTTTATTATTATATTACGAGTCCACGGACTCAGTGAACCTGCAAGTTTTGCCCACTATTGTCTTCGTGAAAATGTTGTATAGAGCTTTGTCGCCACATTTTCCGCAGAATTCCAAAATTTTAGAACTTGGGCAGTTCCTATGGTGGTGGGTTTCTGCGCCACAGTTCCAAAAGCCTTTCTTGCATGGTCTCCTCAACCATTGCAGAAGTTGTGGAGAAACCCACGGCATTTGCAATTTTAAAAGCGAGGGAATTGGTTTTGGTGGTAGGCTGTTGGGTGGTTGGAAAGGATTATTAGTGCAAGGGGTGTATTGTCAATAAAAAAAATATATCAAAAAAATATAGCTTCTCTAATAAAATTGCCCCAGTCAATGACTGTGTGATCGCTTAAACCATGTTCGTTTTTCAGAATTTCGATTCGCGGCGGTCGCAAGAAAATATAATGTTATTGATAAATTCAGTTCCGTTGTCTTTCTTGTCCACACAAGAATTCCAGGGGTATAATAATTTCAATCTTAAAAAAAATGCAATTAACAAATTTTAATTTAAAAAATGTTTCTAACAATAAATTTAATTTTTCTAAAAAAAGAACTTTCTTCAACCAAATTATTTTTTAAACCAACAAAAATTTTAACAATAAATTTCATTTTTCATAAAAATAATTTTGCAACAAATTTAATTTTTCACAAAAAATTTTTTTAACAATAAATTTTAATTTTCAAAACAAATAATTTGTCAACAAATATAATTTAAAAAAAAATGTGAACCATAAATTCTTTTAATTATCAAAAAAATAATTTTTTAATAATAAATTAAAAAAGAATTCACAATAAATTTTATTTTTCAAAAAAAAAATTTCTTTAACAAATTTAATTTGCAAACAAAATAAAATTTGTAACAATAAACTTCATTATATAGTGATGTTTTTTGTTTGGATTTATAATAACTGTAGTGTGACGTCAGAATAGATATTCTTTCTTTTTTTCTATTATTTCCTCTTCTTTTTTTCTCGGCGGTTTACTAGTAAATAGATCTTACAATGCATTTAAGATGTCGAGAACAATAAGGAGCGTAAGGCCCTTTTGATTTAAACTTACGTAGACAGATCCCGGCGCGATAATGATCGAGCGGCGGCAAAGCAGGAAAAACCCAAAATTCGCTTGTTGAACGAATTTCTCTTTTTCATTATGTAAAAATCAAATAAACGAATTTTGCGTCTTTTTAGTTATTTAAAAATTATTTTAATTTATTTATAAACAAATATTGTTAATATTTAAACCATTTTATTTTTTTTATTTTTTAGGACATTTATTCAATAAGAATACAATTTTATTTGATTCTTTTTTTCTTTTTTTTTACTCATAAGCAAGAACATTAATTTAAAATTTAAACATTTAAATAATTGAAAATTTCCTTTCTTTTAATAATAAAATATTAATTTGTTTAAACAATTGTTGTATTTAATAAATTTAATAAAAAAAGATATATTTAAATCTATTCCAAGAATTTACTTTTATGAAACATTAATTAAGAGATAAATAGAAATTACTAATTATTAAAATTAGTAAAATTCAATTATTTAATTGTCTAAATAATATACTATTTAGAAAAAAGGATTTTTAGTAAACATTTAACATAATTTTAACATTGTGAAACTGAAAAAATTATTGAAATTAAAAACCAATACTAATTTACTAAATTTAGTAAAGATTAATTGATTAATTAATAAAAGAAATAAATATCCATTTAAATCAAAATAAAATTATTTTAGTTCAATTTAATTAGTTTCAATAATTTTTTAAGTTAACCATTTAGTGTTGTAAAAATTAGTTATTAACATTTGAATACTTCAAATTTTCAAGCTCAATTATGTAAAACTAAATTTTAACTTTTGATGAAAATGTATTAATTTTTATACAAGAATTTTACTCGATTTAATGTAATATTCCTTGATAATTTCCTAAAAAGTTAAACATTTTAAACTTTGAATTTTTCGGAAAACCTAACAGAGTCTCCATCTTTTGTGAAAATTCAAAACTTTAGCCCCACTCTAAAGATTTTTAAATTCAAACGCCCACGTAAATTTTGGCAACTTTCGAAGGGATGAAACTAATGGTCCCAATCGTAGGACCCACACTAATGAGTTTTTACGCCTTCTTCTTTTCTATTTGACAAAAACAGAATTTTGCAATGCCCATACTCCTCCACTGGAAAATTACACCCCCAACTTGAAAATTTTTAGAGGGGACAAGTTTTCAAACAAGTTTTCAAATAAGTTTTTGACAAGTTTTCAAACACTAGTTTTTAACAAGTTTTTAACAAGTTTTTGACAAGTTTTCAACCAAGTTTTTAACAAGTTTTTGACAAGTTCCTGCCAAGTTTCCAAAAAGTCAAACCAGTTTCCGAAGAGATTTCACTAATTTTCCAATTTACCAAGTTCGAAGGGAAGTTATCAAGGATTTCAACGACTATACGTTCGCTGCCAATTTTATCTGCCAAACCAAAAATTAACTGCTAAAAAGTAAGTTTAATAAACAAAGCTTTTTTACATTGTACTCATTGTGTTTCATTTTATTCACACACACTCTTTTTATCTTCTCTATAATCTATACATTTTTTCGTCAGAAATAGAAACTTGTTAATCCGAGTTTCATGATGACAATTTTAAATAGGAAAACGCGCGGTATTGATATGTATAGTTGCTAACTTTATTTTATTAAGCGCGTAGGCTATACATTTTCAATTCTCTTCCGTTAGTTTCTTTTCTTCTTTCTTTTAAACTTCCTTTTTTATGTATAATCAAATTTAAGACAATTTAATTAATCAAGGTTTAGACTAAAAGTTTCCCGAACTATTGGACTTTTAGAGTCTAGGTTCTAATATCTAGTTAATAATTATTTATTAACAATTTTTAAACTATGTTATATCTTCGGACGTAACAGTATTATGATCTTATTGTGTTTGATATAAATCCATTATTTTAATAATGTAAAAAAAATATTTTTATTTATGAGCTTTTGCCTGTCGACGACATTTCTAAGCATTTTGTTGTAACAAATTTAAATTTTGCAAAAATTAACGTAACCAAAAACTTACCAAGAAGGTTTCTTCAGAAAATCAGATAAAACATAAATATATAAACACCATTTCTTGAAGGTTTTTTAATAAAATAAATAAAAATTGATCAAAAACAGTTTGTTCTTGATTTAAGTAATAATTAAGAAAAAAGGCAAACTGTCACACGTGTGAGCATACTTGCTCTTTAACGCAAAAACATTTTTTTAATGCCGTAAATTAGAGGGTAAGGTTTGAGAAGATAATGTAGTTTTGGGTCTTAAAATGTAAAACATTTCTCTAAACTTCCTACGTCTGTAATTTAGTTCATTGCAAATGATGTTTGTCGAATTGTAACTGAAAACATGATCATTTTCATGTGCATGTGTCACCAGAGCTGTCCTTCTATTATCATTATTGCAATCTCTTTTATGTTCGCTTAATCTACTTTAAATGTATCTACTGGTCTCGCCAATGTAGCAAGCTCCACATTGGCGAGGTATACGGTAAGCTAAATGCAATCTGAGATCAAACGGAGTATTGTTCTTATTTTTAGAAAAAACTTTAAATGGATCCTTCTCATAAGAGAAAACAACTCTAATACTATATTCGTTATATAATACTCTCAATGAATATTGTAACTCGTTTACATATGACAAAACAAATAGCTTTGCAGAGTCAAAGGGTCGTTTATCTACCATATTATCGTTCAAAAGAAATTGATAACGCATTTTTATATATTTATTTTAAAAAGTTCTAGGGTAATCATTCTCAGTTAAAATATTATAAATAAAATTTAAATTTTCTGTAAAAAATCTTAGGTGCGATAGCTTTATGGCTCTGTCTACCAAACCATAAATGATTAAAATCTTATCTTTTTTGATACATTGGAATTATAATTTATATATTTTCCAGAAAAGGTATCTTTATGGTACCAATTCGTTACAATAGAGTCATTCTCCCTGATAAGGAGTGTGTCCGAAAAACTAATGCGATTATTATTCTTAAATTCAATGGTAAATTGTACATTATTATTATAATTAATAAAGTAATTAATTAATTATTTAATTATCAATTTTTTAGTCCTTTTCGATAAAAAATGTTAATCAATTTTAAAATCCACAGAGAATCTTTACTTGTTTGATTCAATGTTTCCCAGTCGTCTATTCGGATAAAAACACCTCCTCCAAGATAAATCTCTCAAAAGTGTATAATTTGTCAATATAAATACTTCTTTAATACTTTTAAATAAGGGTCAGACCATTATATATCGAATAAAGTCCTTGTGGCCTAATTTTAGAGAAAATTGATTCTTTCAGAAATGATTCTTTATGATGTCTAGGGAACGAAATAAAAAGAATTATGTTAAAATATTTATTAATTTTCTCAACATATGAGTGTAAAGTGGAGGAGGTGCGAAAAAATGTCATTTTTTTAACTGTTAGAAAATGTATAAAAAAACATAGAAAAGTGCTTTAAAATGTAAAAAAAGTTATTGTTTCTTCTTTAAAATTACTTGATTCATTAATCCGTATTCAATAAACTAGTAAAAAATTAAAATTATAGATAAAACATGGTTTTAAAGTTGGTCTGCCAAATAACCTAATTTTGACGTTTGAAGTGGGAATTATTGAATTAAATAAAAGACTCACCGAATATAGAGTATTTCCGATGAAGTTTCAGATTTTCTTATCCGTTTTTCTGTTTTTACTTTAAATATACAAGAAATATTAAGTTGAAAGTACGCGATTTCCGAATTTTTGGAAACTTTGCAACTTAATATCTCCGTAAAAGAAAAATAAAAAATTTTGTCACTTTCAAAATTATTAAATCGTACCAAAATCTACACACACCAACAAGTTTCGTTTTGGTTCCGAATCTAATTTAAAAGATACAAGTATTTAAAAATTTCACTTTATTTCAGATCAAAACTGATATGTCTTCTAACTGAAGCGTACTTTCAACTTAATATTTCTAGTATATTTAATGTAAAAACAGAAAAACGGATAAGAAAATCTGAAACTTCATCGGAAATACTCTATTTTCGGTGAGTTATTATTTAATTCAATGATTCCCCCTTCTCGTAATTAATTAATAAAAACGTGAAAATTAAGTGATTTGGCAGACCAACTTTAAAAACATGTTTTATCTATTAATTTAATTTTTTTACAAGTTTATTATATACGGATTAATTAATTAAGTAATTTTAAACAAGAATCAATGACTTTTTTACATTTAGAAGCATTTTTCTATGTTTTTTTTATTCATTTTCTAACAGCTAAAAAAGTGACATTTTTTCGCACCTTATCCACCTTACACTCATATGTTGAGAAAATTAATAAATATTTTAACATAATTCTTTTTATTTCGTTCCCTAGATATCATAAAGAATCATTTCTGAAAGAATTAATTTTTTCCAAAATTAGGCTGCAACGACTTTATTGGATATATAATGGTCTGACCCAACAATAAATGTTTATTTTCAAAAAAAATAATTTTTCAACAAATTTAATTCTTAAAAAAAATTGAACAATAAATTTTTTTAGTTTAAAAAAATATATAATTTTTCACTTAATTTAATTTCTCACAAAAAAAAATTTTTAATAATAAATTTTAATTTTCGAAAAAAATAATTTTTCAACAAATATAATTTTTCAAAGAAAATTTTTTTTAACCATAAATTCTTTTAATTTAAAAAAAAATAATTTTTGAACAACTTTTATTAACAATAACCAAATTTCGTTAAGAGTAGGGGAGAGTGGGGAAAACCGGACCGGTGGGTAAACCGGACCCCCGTCAATATTTCCGAAATGGCGAAATTGTCAAAAGTTCTTTTTAGAAATTTGAAACAACCATGTGTAGTATACCTTATTTTTTCAATTTGACTTTTTTTACTTTTAGTTACTAAACACTGAATTTAACGATCATTCCGAGTCAGGTGTTTAAAAAGAAACAACAAATGTTGTTTAACGTTTCGACAGCGCGGCTGCCCTCTTCAGAAACGAAAAATAAAATAAAATTTGAAAAACGTTCCAAAGGAACGTCTTTGTCGTGGCGATTACAATTGGACACTCTTTTAAACACCTGACTCGGAATGATCGTTAAATTCAGTGTTTAGTAACTATTTAAAACAACCGAGTGATAATATATAATAATATAAACATTTAAGTTTAAGAGAAGCTTAATAATTATAACTATTGAATAATAATAAAAAATAACATAATTTATAGAGGCAAAAAATTTATTTAAAACTTTAAAAGGGACTTTATATTTTTAAAATAAAATTAAAATTACGGTCATGAACTTCCCTTGATTATTTTCGAAAAATGTATAAATAAATAAAATCCAATTATTAAATAATTAATTATCAAATTAAAATGCTTTGAAAATTTTATTTGTTAAAAAGTTTCTAATGAAATTCTTTAACAAATTAAATTGTATATTTTTAGTCTAATTTCACAATATTTCCATTTACTCCATACTTTTTTAAAACTTATTTACATACTGCGTTTGAATCGGTGACTGATTTTTTACTATCATATTAATTATTTTTAACAAATTCAAAGTTAGAGAAGAGTATAAATATCTATAAAAATTAAAATAAAAAGTATTTTTTAAGAAGAAATTAAAATAATAAAACTTTTCTCAATTTTGATGAAAAAATTTACTGTTAAATAAAATTCGCGGTTATTTTCCGGTTAGAAGACACCCTGTCATTATATTTACGTACACGTGACAGCTAAATATAATTCGGTGTTTTAGAAAGCTTTTTTTTTCTTCCCTTGTCCTCTAGAGAAAACTTTTGTCCACATGAAAACGTTAACAACCGTTCCATTAACCCCTGTTACGTCCGTAACTTCTTATTAATATACTTAATTTATCTATATATTTTCACGTATGTATCTATTTTCATATATTGTATTTATTTGATAATGCATACATCTTCTATTAAAATAATGTATTTCATCATGATATGATATGCAGTACTTTTAATTCTTATTTTCTGTATGTTTTCAAATTGCATTATATTCAGTGTATTTTCGAACGAATATTGTATTTATATCATGTGTTTATTATTACAAATCCAAAAAAGAATAGTATTTCAAAAGAATGTCGAAAGAATAACGATTACGAGAAATTCAAGATCGAAGACACAGATTATTAATATGTACACGCACCACGCCTGAGGATCAGAGACAAAGTTGCGACTTCAACTCATGAAGTGTCGACGCGATGTCTTACGCAAGGACACCTATTAAGGTCGAGACGATTGTAGTTGCAAAGAGCATTAGTCTAATGAGGAAATTTTTATATAAAAAGGGTAAACATTTCTGATTAGAACAGAGAATAATTTTTTGGAAATCAATTAGTCTTCAAACTACCATCGTCCAGGGAACTCCAAGTATAATCTAAAAAGTGAAGAACAAGTTATCCCCAAATATTATTTTGAAAGTGTTTCCTCTAAAAGTGAACTTTAAAATTATTTTCAAAGTATTGCTTTGAAACGTACTACGGTTAAAAGAGAATTATTTCCCCTAAAGTGATTTTTACTATTTTCAAAAATATCAATTTGAAAATAAATTCAAGTATCTATCTTAAATTGAAACAACACATTCCAAATTTCGAAGCATCGAAATTTGCTAAGGAGCCGACATCCGTCTGGAAGAAACCAAATATTACCAAAATACAATACACTATCTCATTAGTGTAAACAAGAGGACTAATACACGAACATTAAGGACAACTATTTGAGGCCCTTTTGCGACCAGCACTCAACACCATTCAAGATCGGATTACCAGATAATATCACCACATCATTCAACACCAGTAATAGATATTCTTAAAAGTAAGGTTTATAATTTAGAACTATACTCATTGTATTTTTGTCAATAGTTTTCTTTCTTGTTGGTTTTTAAATAAATTATTCTCTCACAACATTTAGTAGGCTCATTGACTTATCCTCATCCCAAATTAGATTCTTCATTGAAACTAATTTAAAACGAGGAACGTTAGGTATATTTTGAAAAGGTTTCTCGTTTTGACGTAACACCCCGATGCCGTTAAACTAACGTTATTATACTTCCCAACATTTTTCAGTGCACGAACCTGAAAAACTTTAGTATATTAAAACAAGGCGTTTAAAAACTAATAAAACAATTTTGAAAACTACAGACAGTAATATTTGAAAAATTCTAAATCTAAAAATTAACACAGTTACAAAGTTAAAATTTACCTTCTTTTTAAAATTGGAAATAATGATTAATTTTTACTAATAGATATTATTTACAATTTATTTTATTTTATTCAACGTAACGGGACATGCCCTTTCATACATAGAGTATTCCTAAACCTAAAGAATTTACATTAAACTTTATAAGGCTAAATCTAGATTGCTACTTCAATGTTACAAGTTTAGTTTCATTTTGAATCTTGTGGCGCAACTATCAAAAAAATTTATTTCATTTGAAATCATGTTCGCTTCTCTTCTAAGCCGAGTAATTAAGGAATTATTACCGTAATTTTTACTATGGAAAGGTACGGAAAATAATGTATATCGTCTAGAGAACATTCTAGGTACAGACAAATTTACCATAGAAAAGAGTGAGGGACAAAAGATAGCTCCGTCCATAAGTCTATACAAGAAGGCCATATCAATAAAATAGAATCGCGAAGTTAGTAAAGGAATTTTTAGAGCAGCCCTTAATTCTTTGTAATCATGCGTATGCATGTCAAAGGGGATGTTAAGCAACCTCGCAGCAAATCTAAGAAACCTGTTCTGAACACGTTCAATTCTAATTATGTGGAAGACGTAGAAAGGCGACCAAATTATACTTGCGTACTCGATAATCGTTCTGACAAGCGTCAGGTATAGTGTCTTGATGGTTACAAATTATGAAAGACTGATGCACTTCTTATTATGAATCCTAACGATTTTGAAGCTCTTGAAACTGTCTCAGTAATGTGATCGTTAAAAACAAAATCATCAGTAAATACAACGCCCAAATCTCGCACCCTCGTAACTCTCTCTAAAATATCACCATCAATATAATAATTGTTTAAATTTACTTTACCTTTGGAATATGAAACTGTATAACTTTTTTTATGTTTATGCTTAGGTGATTATTGACACACCATTTTTGTAGCTTGTTAAGATCTTTTTGTAGATCAAAAAAATCTTTTTGACAAGTGGAAGGGTTAATTATTTTATAACATTTAAGGTCATAAGCATAGAGCAGAAACGAGGAGTACTTGAATATTGGTTTAATATCATTCATATACAGGGTGTCCCAGTCGAGGGTGTACATATTAAAGGGACATAATCTACTGAAAAAATTGAGACGAAAAGTCCTTTGCACTTTTTTAAAATTTTCAGTAGTTTTTCCGTAAATCTCAATTAAAAAATCAAAAACTACGCTTGGCTATTGGACGTAAAAGCTCAGTGAGACGGTAGGCGGGGCGTACTATTGCAGCGTTTGCTTGCCTGGGCGTGTACTATCAGCTCGCGTAGAATAAATTTTTGACAATAATTTCTTGTTTCTAGTTTTAAACAGTGTTATTTTAACACAAACCTGGTGTTAAATAAACACTCAATAATAATAAAAATTAAATTGACACACTACGCGCGCTGCTGGTACACGCCCAGGCAAGCCAACGCTGCAATAGTACGCCCCGCCTACCGTCTCACTGAGCTTTTACGTCCAATAGCAAGGCGTAGTTTTTGATTTTTTAATTGAGATTTACGGAAAAACTACTGAAAATATTTAAAAAGTGCAAAGGACTTTTCGTGTTAGTTTTTTCAGTAGATTATGCCTCTTTAATATGTACACCCTTGACTGGGACACCCTATATAACAAACATCAGGGGTCCAAGACGCAAGCCCTGTAACACCCCTGAAGTTGCCAAAAAAGGTTCACTAAATTCTCCACCAACCCTGACTACCTGATACCTGTCAGAAAGATAACTTTTAAAAAACGCGACTATGTTATTAGCAACTCCTAACGATTTTAATTTATTTAATAATATAACATGGTCTACAGTATCAAATACCTTCGTTATAACAGCATAGATTACGTTAGTTTGTAGGCGTTTTTTCAATTGATTAGTTAAGAAAGTGCTAAAAATACCAAGATTAGTTAATGTCGACCGACCCTTGACAAATCCATGCTGTTCATCAATTAAGGTTTCTGAGACTGCAGCGTAAAAATTATCATAAATTATGCTCTCAAAAATTTTAGCAAAAGTACTTAAAATCGTAATGGGCCTATAATTTTGAGTATTATTCTTATTCCCAGACTTATAATCAGGAGTTATCACTCCCCTACTCCACTCGTAAGGGAAAATACATGAGTTTACTGATTTGTTAAAAATTATAAACAAAGGTTCAATTAATGAGTAACCACACGATTTAATAATGGAAGCAGGAACTTTATCTGGGCCTGGACCTTTGTTAATATTCAAATCTTTAATTTTAACGAAGATGTCATTTCTACTAATTAAAATAGAATTTAAGTTCACATCAAATTTACGATTGAAGGATGAATCTGGGACATTAGTTGATGGTAAAGTGTATACCGATTTAAAATGTTGAGCAAAGAGATTTGAAATACTGGAATATGTGTCACCATATTCATCCTTATAAAACATATGTGTAGGAATGTTATGATCATAACGCGAAGCGTTAACATAATTCCAAAATTGTTTTGGATTTTCTACTATCAAATTTTCAACATTTAAAATATAATTATTATAGCTAATTTTAGAAAATTTTTTACAATCAGATCTTAAATTGGAAAACTAAATAATTTGAGTCACATTTTTTTATAATGTAAGTGGGCTGCTTTCTTAGCATATACAAGTTTTCTTAGTTCATTATTAAACCAAGGTGGAAAATTTGAAGAATTAACATGTTTAAGTGGGATGTGAATATCAAAAATGTTATATACATGTTTATAAAAAGTGTCCACATCCGTATCCACATTCTCATCACTCAATAATAAATTCCAATTTGTGGAATTTAGAAGTGTTACAATACCAGCAATGTTGGCCCTTTGAAAATCATAATCAACATTGAAATTTTGTAATTGTCTATTGTAGAGATCATTTTGAGAATTCGTGGTAGCATTAATAATTAATGAAGGGTGGTAATTGTCCAAAGGCAATATACTATCTTGAATCAACTCAACGTTAAAATTATCCCCATTACAAAAAATTAAGTCCAAAATAGAACCAAGCATGTTGACTATTTTATTTATTTGTATCAATCCAACAAAATCCATTGTGTCAAGTAATGAAGAGGCAATTTGTAATTGTTGGTTATTTAAAGAGCAATTTAAATCTAGTTGTGAAATTGATCCTGTAAAAAATTGTGTCAAGAACGGCAAGTTAAAATCCCCAAGGATAAAAAAAGTGTCGTTACAATATTTATCAAGTGTATCTTCGATAATGTTGCAAACTTCCGAGAAAACACTAAATGGCGAATTAGGGGGTATGTAGAAACAATCTAATATATAAAGATTATTATTAAGTCTAAATTTAACAAAGACATGTTTGCCACTACCCACAGATGTTTCCACAAGTGAGCTCCTTAGAGTTTTACGAACTGCTACCAAAACCCCACCACCTCTCAATTTGTCACTTGTATCACTATTCCTATCGAAACGATAGGCATCGTAGTTTTTAAACCCCAATTCCTGAGAATTAATATTGGCATTAAGCCAAGTTTCAGAAAAAACATATAAACTATAATTATACAGGGAAACACATTCGCGAAGTTGATGTATTTTTGTGCGTACACCCCTGACATTCTGGTAATATATTTCCATGAACGAATGAAACCCGCGGGAGGGGATAGCACTTGTACAGGGAAGAGTCACAGCAGGTTCGGAAATGGCCCGCCAACCTGCAAAGTTACAGTAGTTGTACGTTTTCGGGGGCGAATTTTAATAATTATGGGAACTCCTCGACGATAACCCATGAAGATATTCGTCTCTCCATCCAATCGATGCGCCGACAGCTGTTCCTGCAAACCTCGAATCTCTTCTCTCTGCATAGGTGTCTTGTCTCGTGTTAAGGACAAGGTTCTCATTTCCGATGACCGTGTTGGGTCTTTCTTTGCTGTTATGAAGGCCCTTAGTATTTGTTGAGCCTTGTCTTCCGACACACAGACGATTCTCACAGGACGAGGTTTCTGACGGACCTGCGCATTAGAACCAATTCTAATAATAGTACATCCTTGAAGATCTGACATTTTAGCGTAATTTTTTTGATTATTGATCACAAGTGTCTTTAATTTGTTAGTATGTACATCAGTATTTGAAGGATCAACATTTGTGGTGTCATTTTCGAGTTCAGAAAGACCAAACAACACGAGATTTCTCTTTCTTTCATTTCTGTCAATGATTTCATTGATACATATGTTAGTATCAGGTTTGTGGTCAACTTTTTCTGAAAGAGTAGTCTCGCACTTTTCGAGTCTCCCCTCTACTTCTGACATACGGTTTTATATAAATTTATATAAATTGTTCAATTTGTTTTTAACAAAAGAAATATTTTTATATGGAGAAACCTAACGAAGTAGAGACCGTTTTTTGTTAAAAAGTTTATTGTTCAAATTAGTGGCACATATTTTTACCATAAATTATTAGTCTTCAACCAAATAGACAGATAGATATTTGTCCCCATTCCGTGAGATTTTTCCATATGGTCAACATCGCAGAAAACGAAACTTTTGAAACGTAACAGTCTTTTTAAAAGTTTACAACTTTTAAATAAGAAATTCTAAAAATTTTATTTTCATAAGAAATATTGGTGAAAAAAATATATTTTAAGATGCATCCAAATAAATTTATTAATTTCTTGTTATTTAAAAGTTACGGACAAAACAAAAAGACTGTTACGTTACATGCTTCCCAATGTTGACCATATAATGAAAGTTGAACATTAATTATCTGATTATAGATACAAGTACACACCACTTTATCGTTGAAATCTTTTTTTAAAATTTTTGTTCTATTTTCAGGAATGATTCAATATTTAAGTGGAAAGTGTTTTAAAACGTTCTCCTTGTGCATAAAAGAATCATCAATTCGAATACCATTTGTGGTATTTTCGGTAATTGCCTTATAGATTAGGTCAACAATAATACCAGTTTTGTTTATTCTTTTTAATACTGTGCGTTTATAAGGTTCCACTAAAATGAAAATATTAATTTGAAAATTAAACACAAATCAAAACTTAAATATAATTTTAAGCGTATATTCGAGTTATATATATATATATGTAAGAAAACTTTGCCAAAATAGTCATCCGACTTACAGTTTTGTAACGACTCCTCTGTATCGTGATACGTTTCAGCTTAGCTCTGTTCGCTTCTATGCTCGGATCAGTTTCTGTGAAAGGAAAAAATTAATTATTGTAGAATAATCAAAAGAAATTAAAAGTGTACACAATTTTAAGTTAAAATATATGTGAAGTGAATGTGAAAAAAGTGAAATACAAGGTGAAGTGAAAATAAAGTAAATAAACTGTAATATTGGATATTTAAAACAATGAAGGCATATTCTGATTGGAATTCCCTAATATTGATCCGGCAGAATAAGCAGCTGTTTGTGCTAAAATATTAGAATTGCCCTGATTGAAATCTGCTAATACTGATCCGACAGAATTAGTAGCAGCTTCTGCTAAAATTTTGGAATTGATCTGATTGGGATCTGATAATATTGATCCGGCTGAATGAGTAGCTACTTCTGGTAAAATATTAGGACCTTCTACTGCTGATCCGACAGAGGTATGAGAAGTTGTAGCTAGTTTTACTAAAAAAAGGTAAAACATTTTTTGATAAAGGTTGAAATCTGGCTCCTAATTCTTCCTCTACTTTATACATCCTAATATACAGGACACTGTAACCCACTGCCCAGCTTGCCAGTTAGTCAGAAAAACGTGGTACTATTTACCCCTTCCACAAGCATTAAAATATTTATTTGGAAAACAATTAAACTTTAGAAACACTGAGATTTAAAGTTATTATCAAAATACAAAATAGTAATTGTGATTTAAAGAAATCACGAAATAGCCAGGGAAAAACTGAGTTACTTTTTACTAATTTATCAGACATAAAAATACTTATTGAGTGTGAAGCCTATATATTAAAAATGTAACTATTGCTTAAAATTATAACTATAATTCTTCTGAAATGAATTTTTTTAAAATTTTTCATTAAAATTATTAAAGATTTTAGTTATTTTGTTAAAATCAAACTTACAATATCTTCATTATACAGTCAGGAATATTTAAGTTTAATTAAAACATATTTTTAGTTTATTTAAAGAAATATTTTATACATTGCATTTAAACATAAGTTATGTTTAATTTTAAATTATATTTATAATCAAGTCTTAAGTTTGAATGAAACATAAAACTGTATTGAAAATAATAGTTTTCTTGTAAACAAATTTTATCAAAATTATTGAAAACAATTAATTTTTTAGAGACTTTTATAAAAAAAAACATTTAAATAATTCAATTATTTTGCAAATTTTTGCTAAAATGGAATATAGTAATATTGGAATACAATACATGTTAAGTGTAAGGGGAAGTACAGAATACTAGATACGGTATCCCGTATAGTAGGTACAGTGGGATGTTTCAGCAAAGTGATTTCAATGTCGAGCAGGAGTTCAGGACAAAAAACAAATTATCCGTAGTTATCAATAAAAATAAGCCTAACCTACAGAAACTGAGATAATTTTTCGTTTAAATTGGGCTTTTGTAGCGATTTTTGTGTTTTGCATTTCCTCTTGAGAATCGCTCGTCTCTGTCATTTTCTTTTTGCATCTTTGATGACGAGTTTTTTAAAAAAATTTTATCATTCACGTCATCATCAGATTCTACCTCAGAAAGCTTTAAACAGTAATAAAATCCGCCATGAGCTTCATGCAAGGTACCTAAGACATAAAAGAAATATAATTTGAAAGATTTTTACATCTATTTGATGCGTGAGTATTTAAAAAAATATAATTCACATAATTCAAAATAAAATTACTCTTTCAAAAAATAATGCAGATAAATACTAAGAACAAAACAGAAAAATCTAATATTTCCAGAAAAAAAAACTTCAGAGATAGAAAACAAATTTTTTCCATAAATATTTATTACAATAGGGCATAATTAAAGTATATTTTGTAGGAAAATATACAAGAATTTGACCGCAGTTTTATAATATCATCGAAATATTTTATTAAACTTATATATTCAATTATTTGATAAATAAACAAGGTTTCGGAAATAAAATTGAATTTTTACTGGGGACACTACGTAAAATTTCATTATTTATAAAAGCAATATTTTTTCTCCGTTTTATAAACAATATATAATACGGTCAAACAAACAAAAATCACTAAAAATTACATTAATATTGTTTATGAAAATATGTACAACAAAATACAAACAAATTTATAAAGATGTACTTATTTGTTTAAAAGAAAAAAAACTTAAAAACTTTCGAATTTTTTTGCTCTTTATTTCGCTAAAAATTTGATATCCTTTTTAAACATATTACAAATTCCCTTTTATTCTACCAAAAAAAGAGTTTCATGATTCCTTAACCATTAGCGAAATACAAAATTTAGAAATTTTAGATTTTTAACAATTTTTGAATGCTCATAATTAAAAAATTGATTTTAAAATTAATTTTTTTTCAATTGATTTAAAATTACAGAAAATTCTATTTATTGATAGAGGTTATTTTAGTTTTACTTTACACTTACTATAATATCGAAACACTTTTTTCACAAGCCATGGTTTTCCATTGGTTGAGCTCCAAGTCGAATCCGGCGGTAAATTATTTTCGACTATGTGATTTAAAACTTTTATGCTATTTACGTTCGGAAATAAAGATGCCGTTATAACATTATTCTTATTAAATCTTGCCCAACTTGTTCGAATAATGTCGACGCTTTCTTTCTCGTCTTGGAATTGAACAATTGCAAACTGAGGAAAAGTTGAAGCCATTATGAAACATAAGCATTAAGCTTTAAAAAAAGAAAAGTTGATTGTTAATAAATTCTAATAATTTTTTTACGTTTTCATAGTATTATTATTATTTGTTTTCTTTAATATTTTTTAATAGGTGAAAAAGTGACTTTTCTTGGGACTTCATACACTTTAAATGCTTTCATTTGAAAGTTAGTGTACATGATTGTATAAATAAATTTATTTCTCAATTATATCTATTAAAAAACAAAATACAAATTACTACAAGTTTCTTAATGTGATTTAATGTGTTTCAAACAGGGTTTCAAATATTGTTCAATTCTCTAGTGGACAAAAAAGATCTTAATATGAGCATGAAAAAACTGGCAAAGTCAGTTAGTCAGTGCAAAAGTAGCATGGATATTTTTAGGTTAGCACAGACGCTAAATTATTTATTAATTGATTTATTAAATATATTTAAAAATATTTCACTTACCACATCCAGCATATAATTTTTTCTTTGGAACCTTTTCTTTTTTGATATTTTATCACGATTAACAAAATATTCACAGATTGTGAATAAAACCGAATATTTTACGCTGCATGTGGGACTTTATAAGGATAAGCTAAGAACGAAACAAGAAAGAATATGTAAAACGATGTGAACGTAGGAACTACACGATAGGTGAATCTACAAAACCTGTTGCACAAATTTTATTAACTTTATTTAATCATATTTTTTTAAATAACTAATTCAATTCATGCTATTTAGTAATATTATTGTCATTATTTATATATTTTGTTTTTTAGAATATATTTGAGAACACACATTGTTGTTTCTTAAAATATAAATTTCTGCTATGATCGTTAAGATAAACTTAAATATTTACCCTGTAAAAAAAAAGTATTGGGAGGTACGGGATACCGCATTGCAAGTGCCTACCTGTCAATGCGGTATTCGCGAAATAGCGCATTGGGTGTCGTGGTGAATGCGGTATTCAAGGGGTCCCAATGCGGTGCAAGTTTTAAGCTTTAAAAAAAAAGAAAATACGTGACAGAAGTATATAATTAGTGTCAGTGAATCAAAATACGAGTTAAAGGAATGAAAAAATACTAATAGTGAGTGTGAAAATGAAGTTTAAAGAAAATAAGGTAAGATTAACTGTTAAATGTAAGTCCAATGCGGCATAGGCTGTTTTCAATGCAGCGCATAATCTGTATATAGTTCGCACAGTGCAGCGGCGCTCTCTTCTTTACCAATAGCGGATTCTTTCTATTCAAATGGTAATTTTGAAAATAATAAAAAATAATATTAACTAAAAGTTGATAATGTATTTCAATCAATAAAAAAATGTTAAGAGCGTTCGACGGTCTCTAAAATTTGTAGGTTATGTGCGACTTACAGTTATCGCCAAAGAAAAACGATGACACTGCCTGTTTAAAATTACGTGAAATTAGTAAACAACCGTTTTCGAACTAGTGTTTCTCTGCACACAAGCCCTTTTTACAAAATCTGACAACGTACATTTGTCAGAAATGTTTTTAATTATCTGAATTGAAAAGATTTTGTTAATCCATGCAGAAACGCGGTTGCAGCATTAGAAATACCATAGCACTGTAATGCGAATCATTTTGACAGCTGATCCTTTACGCTCCCTGCTTGCTTCTGCCCTCTACTGGCAAAATGGCTGTAACACACGTCTTGCCGCCTGTCATTACATTACTTTTGTAATTCCAATCCTGAAACCGCGTTTCTGCATGGATTAACAAAATCTTTTCAATTCAGATAATTAAAAACATTTCTGACAAATGTACGTTGTCAGATTTTGTAAAAAGGGCTTGTGTGCAGAGAAACACTAGTTCGAAAACGGTTGTTTACTAATTTCACGTAATTTTAAACAGGCAGTGTCATCGTTTTTCTTTGGCGATAACTGTAAGTCGCACATAACCTACAAATTTTAGAGACCGTCGAACGCTCTTAACATTTTTTTATTGATTGAAATACATTATCAACTTTTAGTTAATATTATTTTTTATTATTTTCAAAATTACCATTTGAATAGAAAGAATCCGCTATTGGTAAAGAAGAGAGCGCCGCTGCACTGTGCGAACTATATACAGATTATGCGCTGCATTGAAAACAGCCTATGCCGCATTGGACTTACATTTAACAGTTAATCTTACCTTATTTTCTTTAAACTTCATTTTCACACTCACTATTAGTATTTTTTCATTCCTTTAACTCGTATTTTGATTCACTGACACTAATTATATACTTCTGTCACGTATTTTCTTTTTTTTTAAAGCTTAAAACTTGCACCGCATTGGGACCCCTTGAATACCGCATTCACCACGACACCCAATGCGCTATTTCGCGAATACCGCATTGACAGGTAGGCACTTGCAATGCGGTATCCCGTACCTCCCAATACTTTTTTTTTACAGGGTACTACTGTTTATTTTGGATTACTACTTATCCCAAATTATTGAATTTAGGCACGTTCGTGCAATTTATTTTATAACTTTATTGTACAATTGTATCTTCAAGTATATTGTCCTACAAACTCAGCTTGGTCCTAAGCCTTTTATGACATTTTTTGGAAATTGTCACATCTGTGGGACAGATGATTTTTTTGGAGATTATGACTCACTGACGAACCTTTTGCAGGTAATTTACGAAACGCCCACCTTCGTTTTGCAACCAATTAAAATAGCTAATTTCCCACCATAAATAATTTGTACACCCTCAACTCAGAACGTTAAGTAAATTTTTGAATGTATGAATCAGTCACTGTACAACCTTCGTTTTAAAAAACCAATCACTCCTCCACTTATGTATTTAATTCCGTTACATCTTCCAATTTTAATAAATGTTAAAATTCATTATACAACAGGAAGCCTACAATTTAATTACCTTCCTTCCTAACTCGTGTTAAACTAAATATGAGCTAAAACACACATAATATTTTTCTGCAAAAAGCAATGGTTGTACATATATTATATACCCTTTGCCTGTCATGTAGTTACTACATTCAGATCATACACATATTCTTTCTTTTTCTTATATAGTGCCCCTTGACGTGCGTCTCAAAAGTTTTATAAATTTTCGTAATTCGTAAATGAAAATAATTGGTGTTGATATACATTTTACTATAAGTTTATTGATAAAACTATAATAAAAGAAAATAGTTTCTAAAAGTGGTAAGAAAGATACATTTTAAACAAATAAGATAATAGAAATAAGTACATATCCTAACCTAAAAATAGTTAAGTTTGTTTATTATAATATTTAGAACCGTTTTACAAATTTTTTTAAAACCGAATTTTTACAAAATATAATTTAATATTTAGATGTTCGAGTTTATAATTTACTGTCATTTTAATTAAACAGATATGAAGGCTTAATTAAATTAATTAATCGATTTAGCTTTTTATTGATTCATGTAATCGAATTTTTATTACATACTTAGTATTTAGTATACCTATTATTATTAAATGGAAGTTTTATTTCCTAGTAACATTTAGTAAAAGAATTTTCTTATAAATAGAGATTGCTTAAAAAGAGCTTTTATTTAACAGAATAGTTACTATTTGTCTGAATTTATATTTATCATAATTTTCATTAAACAGAATATTTATGTAATTGAAGATGTATTCGGTTGTCTTTATTACTTAGAGTATTATTTAATGGTTATTTTATTTCTTAGTAATTTTTTCAGCGTTTGTCATGGCTTAAAATATGTCTAATGATGGACATGGTATATTAAAAACATTTAGTAAAGATGCAATTGTGGTAAAATTAACACAAACATAACCCTAAAATTATTTGCTTCGTTGATAAGAAAATTGTTTAGTAAAAAATTGATTGAGAGTAGACGATGCTTTTTTCATTATTTAAATGTGTTAATTATCGCGCGATTTTTATTTAGCCGCCATTGAAATAGAAAACTCTAAAATGATAAGAAAAGAAGTAAATTTTGGTGTCAGTTATAGTACGAAACAATTTTTGTTTTTAAATAATTAAATTAATAATAGTTTGACGCATTTACTATGTTTACTATTTCTAAATTACAATTTTTTTAAAAACTGCAAATATGAGACTAAAATAAATTCATCCAGGGTTGCTACGGTCAGGGAAAACCTTGAAAACCTGGAATTGTCAGGGAATTTTTTCTCGGTCAGGAAAAACCTGGAAATGTTAGGGAATTTTATAAAATATTTTTTTTTTAAATTAATTTGACGTATCTGAATTGCGAAAATTTCAATTTTTCATGTTTATTCTCACTTCCAATTTTAAAAAACTTCATTAACTATTTTTTTAAAGTTAGATTTAAATCTGTTGAAAAATTCAATTACTTTTAATACAATTGTAATAAAATTTCACAAAAGAAATAATTGTTTTTAATTTTTAAGAAAGAGTTAAATTTTCCATCAAAAATTTTAATAAATGTTTACAGTATGATTATGAATTATAATTATTAAAAACATCGACATAATCAATAAATTTCTAAAAATTGTAATAAAATTTAATTATTAAATTTTTAATTTCAACTATTACATAACACGATTATTTCAGAAATTTAGAATAAATTGTTGTTGAAATTCAATTATTTTCAAAATTATCAATTAAAATTATTAATGAAACTTCATTTAAAAAAATATTAAAACAAATTCTTGGAAGAATTTAATTAGGGAATATAAAAAAATAGTCTGAAAAACCTGGAAAAGTCAAGGAATTTTGAAATGCTGAATTCGTAGCAACCCTGTCATCGTTTAATTTTAAACTTTGTAAAACCACTGAAACGTAGTGCCGAAAGCGTAACATAACCTTCTTTATGTTGTCTTAAGGTCAACGCAGAATAGAATCTTTAACCGGAACCGCAATCGTAAGCGTAACCGTAAGAATGAGTTAAAGAAGAATACGTATATTGTTTATCCTTCTTTAACTCATTCTTACGGTTCCGCTTACGATTGCGGTTCCTGTTAAAGATTCTATTCTGCGTTGGCCTTTACACGGCAGCACCATTTAATTTACGTAAATTTAACGACTTTTGGCAAAAAGTATTTAATTGAGGGCCTGGATGCTATTAGGTGTTACGTGCCATCTATGTAGCGTATCACCTTAAAGTATTCAGCCTATCAATTACATTGTTCGATATTGTGGAAAATAACAACACGTCTGTCCGATTAATTAACCGT
Source organism: Leptopilina drosophilae (assembly GCA_032873175.1). Taxonomy (NCBI): domain Eukaryota; kingdom Metazoa; phylum Arthropoda; class Insecta; order Hymenoptera; family Figitidae; genus Leptopilina; species Leptopilina drosophilae. The sequence continues at coordinate 10,632,403 of CM065480.1, forward strand.
AGTAGATAATTTTATACCTCACTGTTGAATGTAGACAATTTCAAATAAAAGTTGCATTACAATAATTATGGGTCACATTTACAAAAAATATTTAAAGTCTATACATATTAAATTCAAGGTTTTAATATTTATTAAATAAGATCGACTGATTGTTTGAGTTTTTGCAAATAAACAATAAATATATTAATAAAAAATATTAAAGAAATTGTGATTTGTTAATTTTACAATTCGATCAGAAAATTTGTGCCAAGTTTTTATTCAAACATATAGAAATTCTATTAAATGTGAAGACAATCAAGATGAAATTCTATTGAACAATAAAATTTTTGGTGTAGTAAATATTCAGTAGTACATAGAAAAATTTATTTAGGGAAAGTTTCCGAAATTCTTTTTATTGTGTAGTGTTGCATGTCGAGCGAGTCTCGATCGACAACTTCTCATCGAAGTCGAGAAAATCGTTAAAATAACAATTAAAACAATTAAATTTTATAGTTTCATCTCACTTCCTTTATGAAGGGAGACGAAAAAACAAATGACATCTATTTTGCTCGACATGCATCACTATTATTGCGTATATACAGAAACTTTTAGGAGATGTTTGGGGATAATGTTTTTAATGCTTCTTAAATTTTCTTTACAAGCACTGAAAAAATTTTAATGAACTTACAAGTTGTTCATGGGTCGCTAAAATTCTCTGTCTTAGGGCTCCCAATTTGCGCTAAAACGTCGAGAGTCTAATCCTCAAAAGCTGTTGCTGACTCTTCAGGAATAGATTCTTCCCTTTTTAAGACGAACTGCGAGTCCTGAGACAGAACTACTGGTTAGTTCACCAAAATTTTCTCAATGTTTGTCAAGAAAATTTTAAAAGCATCGAAAATATTATCCTCAATCAAGTTTTGACATGTCCTATATATACCTAATAAAATTCATTTAGGAATTGTGAAATGAATAATATATATTTGAAGGATGAAACGACAAAAGAGTTAACCGTCAATTTTTCAAAAATAAATTTTTTTATCAAAAAATCATAATGGTTCAAATTCACTTACGTGAACAAATTTTTGCTTCCAGTGGTAAAAGATAATACTATCTCAAAAGGAATTTTTTTATAACTGTAAAATCATTAAATTATGAGTTAACCCTTTTGTTATGACCTCCTTCATTTTATATTAAAAATTTGGTCAGACAATAATATAAAAAATTAATAATACCAAAAATTATAATAATTTTATTTTTTGAAAGTAGTACAATTTTATTTTAGTTTATATCGTGTCGGAACCTCATTGAATGGATATTTTAAAATGTCGAGTACTTGGAAACCTAGAAAATGTTCTTCGAGGCACATGAGACGCCATGTAAATGCTGCAACAGCTCAAGACGAGCAAGATATTTTACTGGGAGAAAATCAACCTTCAGTTAGTCAGCCATCTCCAAAATTTGAAGAATTTGATCCTGAACATTCGTCAACAAATAAATCAATTCAAAATGATAATCAAATTCATAGTGAAGAATTTAGCAGCAGCAGCAGTGAAATATTTGAACAATGTTCGTATAATGGATCGCCAACACTTGATAATATGGAAATCGACATGCAGATCGAGGAACAATCTTATAACATAGTTACTAAACACTGAATTTAACGATCATTCCGAGTCAGGTGTTAATCTTATAACATCTTATATTATCTTTTTAATCTTATAACATATTAGATAGACCAGAGTCAACTTCTGAAGACGTGTTTATAGAATCCGACAATGATATAAGCATCAGCAGCTTAACTGATTTTGAAGAATTGCTATCAGAATGTAACTCAAGCTCGAATGGCCTAGATGAAAATGAGGAGTTGTCTGCAGATGGTAACACGGAAGAAACAAATTCTTTTAGTGTTTCTTTACGTACATGGGCAATTAAATTTAAAATAACATTGGTTGCCCCGACAGCATTGCTTTTGATTTTAAGATTGTTTACCGACAGTAACTTACCTTTGGATGCTCGGACTTTATTAAAATCGGAGAGGTTTACGGAAACTGTCATAATGGGAGACGGAGAATATTATCATTTTGGATTAAAGAAGGCCGTCATGTCGATGATTAAAGAAAACCGTAAGCAAGGAGAAAGTGTGCAACATTTAAAGATGGTGATCAACATCGTTGGTTTACCAAACTTTAAATCGTCTAAGGAGGGATTTTGGATCATCTTGTGTTCTCAAATTGACTCGAAGGAAGTGTATCCTGTTGGAGCATTCTTTGGCAGAGACAAACCATCAGATGCGAATGAATTTCTACATCAATTTGTTCAAGAAGCTATTGCATTAATAAATTTTGGCGTGGACAACGAAATAGTATATTTCGTAACAACTGCTAGCACAAGTTACGAACGATATTTTTCATAACAAGGTGCAAAGAAGTGCCCTTTTTGCACCGCGTTATGAAAACGTTATAATATCACTGGACTGCTTGACTTGTAATACACCTGCAAAAGCATTCGTTCTATATTTAAAAGGCCATACTGGCTATAATAGTTGTACGAAGTGCAATATAAATGGAAAATACTCAAGACAAAAAAAGAAGAAGAATGACAAAAATCAGAAACGCCGAGGACGGGTTTGTTTTCCAGGAACAGGTCCTCATTCTTTAAAAAGAGACGAAGATTTTTCACGTAATAACAGCGCAACTCGATCAATTTTAAATGATATTCGCGGATTTGGGCCAGTGTCTTCCGTTCCACTAGACTATATGCACTTAATATTATTAGGTGTCATGAAACGTTTAATAACTCTTTGGTTGATAGGGCCCAAAAAAATAAAACTGTCGAGTTCGAAAGTCATTAAAATTTCTGAAAAATTATTAAAGTAACGTTTGTGTACACCGTCCGAATTTTCCAGAAAACCACGTTCACTTATTGACTACAAGTACTGGAAGGCAACGGAATTCAGAACTTTTTTGTTATATACAGGACCCATTGCTTTGCAAACATACTTGTCGACACAACTATATTCACATTTCTTGCTCTTACACTGTGCAGTAACTATTCTAGTGAATAACAAATACCTTCATACTCCCTCTAATATTGATTATGCGAACGAACTCTTAACTCAGTTTATTCAGGATTTTGAAACTATTTACGGAGAAGAATATATTTCACAAAATATTCATAACTTATTACACATATGTCCAGACGTCAAAAAATATGGTTTACTCGATAATTTTAGTGCATTTCGTTTTGAAAATTATTTATTCTTAATTAAAAAAATATTCGTAAAGGAGAGAAACCTCTTCAACAGCTAGCGCGAAGATATTCTGAAGAAGAGAAGGCTAAAAATGAATGCATAATGAACTCTGTAACTTCGTCTGTCAAATCAAACGGAAAATTAAAACAACTGCACTTAGCTGGCCCATTGACTGATGGACTTCTTTATGGTGTGAAGCAATACAAAATTTACGAAAATTCCGTTTATTCCATCAATTGCAACAATTCTAAAGACCACTGTGTTTTGTTGAAAGACGGAAATTATGGAATAATTGAAAATATTTTGCAAAGAGAAAGTGGGGCCGTTTACTTTGTTGGAGAGAAATATGTACCTTCTGATTGTTTATACAATAATCCAGACTCTAACCTTTTTAACATTACTATTGTTACAATTAATAATGCAGAAAAACACTTGTGGGATGTTGATGATGTAATTGCTAAAGTTTGGAAAGTACCATGCAAGGCAGGAATCATTACTATTCCATTAGCACACAATACATAATACAAAAGGACACCTATATTAACCCATCATTAGAAAGAACTGGTAAGTTTCTGTTGTTCTCTATATGAGGCATTCCATGTCAAGTGATCCAGGTGTCTTACGGTGTAATGCTTATTTCGATAATTTTTTACTCTTAAACAATTAAACATAAAAATTTGGCAAGGTACATTTTAAAAAGGTTTTTTCATGCTCTTGTAACGGTTCGTTTTATCTCACCCTTATATTTTTTAATTTAAGGAGCCCAAGGTTGGTAAAATGAATCGTGAGACAATTTTAATTAATTTTTTAAATCAAAAATATATTTATTCAAAATAATCCTATTCTAATTACAAGAATTTCCCTATTCTATTCGTGACGTATATTAAAAGTATTGGAATTATTTAAATGAGAACGTTGCGATTATTTACATATTTAAGTCCATATTCATAATTTATCTGATACAGATATTTATTCGTTGTACTAATTTCCTATCTAATTCGCGTAATCGCGGTTTCATGTATTTTATACGTTTTCTTGGAACCTGCGTATAAGAATTTTAATTAATTTTAATATCATACAGAGGTGTAATTGAACGTGTATTTAATTATTTGAGGAAGAACGATGCGTTTTCTCAGAAGCTGCGCATATATTGTCTAACTCTTGGATTTGGGATGCAGAGGTCCGAGACTTGCATATAATTTAAGAGAGATAAAGATTATACGTTTTCAGAGAAGTGATATACTATAAGAGCTATACGAGCATCTTATATGTACGTCGGGTTGCGGCGGCACGGCTTACGGAAGTATAAATGGAATCTACTCTTGCAGAGGTATGGCTAACTTGCGTATTGAGAAGACCGAGATAAATCTTGAGAAAAACCTCGCGATTTATATAAAAAAAGTCTGTATATTCTATTGCGGGGGCTTAGCTGGCTGGTCCCGCGAATATATATGTGAAGCTGGTGTGAAGCACCAGGGATAAAAAATATTATAAAAAGGGGATGATTCTAAGTTAGTAAAAAATACGATCTTAATAGCCTGGGGTGGCGTTCATTAAGAAAGGGGTGACAGTATACGAATCACGGGTAAAAAACCTAACACACGAGTTAAGCATCTAATATTCGACGAGAGAATATTAGAAGAAAGTTCTAATAGCCTGGGGTGGCGTCTTTAGAGAGAGAGAGAGAAAAGATTTCAGCAGCCTAGGGTGGCGTTCGCTGTAGATACTTAATACATACTCTCGAGCCTGGTGTGGCGTTCCGAAAGATATGCAGTATACTTACAAGACTGCTCACTGTAGTGGACACAGGCTCTCCCCTCTCCGCTTGGCTGGTAGGCTCTCCACACGGCTCTCTGAACGGCTTGGTGTCTGGGCACGCACACTGCTGTACTCGGTCCGTATAGCTGCGATAGTTCTCATCGCAGCTCGCGTATTTATATTGTTTAACCGCAATGTCATATTTGAGTGAAATTAATTTTATTTCAATTATTGACATCTTCCGTTTTACTTTAGAATTAATATTTAATTCTCGGTTTTAATGTATTTAGGGTTTTCTTCTTACAGGGGTAAAACCAAAGTATTACAGGTTTCTTTAAGAATTATAATATTTAACGTATATTTTAATTATATTATGTAATAATTTAATTTTAATTCTTTTCAATGTAAGGTGTATATTTGAACCCTTACACTCTTTCGATTGAAAATAAGCATTAAAAAAAATTTTTTTTGACACAAAACATTCAAAATTAAAAATAAATTTTAATTTTTTGGAAAAAAGGTCTAGTTTTTTTTAAACGAAAGCTGAGACTTTTTCCTAAAAGGACATATAAATGAAAAAGTGGGACAAGAATGTTTAAACATTGAAAAAATGAATTTTATCGTAAACAGAGCTAAAAACCGGGTTCAGAGCGCTCCGGTGAGTAGAAACCTCTGTTTTTCAATGTTTAAACATTCTTGTCCCACTTTTTCATTTATATGTCCTTTTAGAAAAAAACCTCAGCTTTCGTTTACAAAAAATGGGACCTTTTTTCCAAAAAATTAAAATTTATTTTTAATTTTGATTTTTTTGTGTCAAAAAAAAATTTTTTTTAAATGCTTATTTTCAATCGAAAGAGCATAAAAAAACCTTTCCAAAATGTACCTAGCCAAATTTTTATGTTTAATAGTTTAAGAGTAAAAAATTATCGAAATAAGCATTGTACTGAAAAACACAAAAATTTTACCCCCTCCCCCTCGAAAAATATTGGACTAGGTAAAAAATATTTTCACTAAAAATTACTATCTATTAGTATTTAAAACGTTGTTATTTAATACATTTAGTAAAAGTAGTGCTTTGCAGTTGGCCTTTTTTTAAATATACTCTGTGCGTTCCAAGTCGCACATTTGAAGTCTGCTGTTTGAATTAAGAGATTCATATTCTCCTTAACCAACCTATTTATAAAATATGTTGAAAATCTAATCTAAAATATAATGTTGGCATGAGAGATTAATTTATGTTGCAAACCCTAATACATATAAACTACTAAACTATTCCTAGTTTAAGGAATCAGATTCAATCTGAATTTATTCAGTGCCCTCTATGATTGGAGTTATATCCATTTACATTTCTGTATGAGTTTTTTGTGAGATATTGACATTAGGATCTGTAGCTGCGCTTGATGTAAAATGTTGTTGGGTGATTGTGTTTCTGATGGATCTTTATTATTAGTTTGAGAAAAATGTTATTTGTTGCCTTTTAGCGACATTGGATGATCTGAATGGTTTGAATTATTTAGCTTCTTAGAGGTAGGTGTAGATTAAGATTCGGTCTCGAGTTCCCCAGGTGTGAGCAAAGAGATACCACTTTGATGGAGGTTAAAGATAGCATCGTCTTTTGAGAGTTTATGTAGATAACGCTCCTTCATCACCGAATACTCATATCTATATACTAGACAAGAGTTCGAAGAAGATTTATGATCCCCCGCGCAATTAAAACAAAAATTAGAATAGTCAGTGTGTTAGTTGGTATCTTTTTCTTAAATTTCCAAAGTTGATTTGATTCTGGTTGCGACTCATTGTATAAGATGAGAATATGGCGTGATGCCGAATTTCCTCGACTGATAGCGGTCAGGGACGAATTTATTTTCAGGTGATTTTCCGTCGTTGAGGGGCAAGGAAGGATATATCAACATGAGTGACCTAAGGACAAGGATAGAAATACCGGCTTGAAATTGATTTAGTTGTAAATTGGTGAATTGGGGTTTAACATTCACGGGATGTGTTTCAGTGATTGGATAAGATGCTAATAATTATTAATATTTTTATTTATTTTATTCAATTATCCGGTCGCAATATATTGAGTATATATATTTCTCCACTATTCTTCACTCCATTTCTTCTATCCTCTCATGCATTTACTTCCTTCTCACTGTTAACGTCACTTTTTTCTTGTTTCTCTTCTATCGCTCTGCTCTCTCCTTTCCTGCCTCTTTAGTGTTCTACGCTGTTCCATAAACATATTAAAAACAACAGTACTTTTGATCATGTATGGCAATTTAAATAAAAATTAGTCTCTCTAAGGGTTTTTATGGTCGCTGTTTACTGTTCTGTATTCAGATTTTAATACTCAAAATGGCGAATCCAATATGGCAGAATTTTTTTTTAATTTTACATTTTTAGCATGCAAGGCGTAAATTATTTTTAAAAATTGGTTCTCCACTTGTAATTTTTATATTTTATAGTAGATTTGTAAGCAGCAATCATAAAAAACCCCAGAGAGATATTTGCCTTGAATTGCCGTACATGGTCAAAAGTAATGTTATTTTTAATTCGTTTATGGAACAGCGTATGTTTCTTTGGACATTATAGGTTAAAGTGTAAATAAAAGAAATTTTTTGTTTTTCGATATACAAGAGCAGTGTTTAAACTTTAATTTGGTGATATGCGCACAGACTTACTGTTCCGGTATAGGGTTGTACGTTCATTCACAAATTGCCAAAAATGTGTATTTTGTGAATTAAAACGTAAATTGATTAATAACTAAAGCCAATCCAATATTTTCAAGGTAAAATTCGTATTCTATGGACAACATCCTATAAAAATCAGCTTCTATTGTTTAGGACACAAAATTTTGTTGGTCTGTGTTATCAATATAATTTTAATAAACTTGCAAAATAATTTTCATAAACTTTAAAAATTAAACTTTCTATTATAATTTTAAAGGGAAAAAGTTATTTTTAAAAAATTGAAAACATTATTTTCCAAATTGTCAATTAAAATTATTAAAAGAAAACATTATTTTACAAATTTTCATTTAAAATTATAAAAAGAAAACATTATTTTTAAAAAAATTAAAGATTTATTTATCTTCGAATTCACGTTTGAATTTAAATTTGATAAGAAAAGACAAGCGGGAAAAAAATAGGACATAACCGGGAAAAAGCCGTTTTGTTACAAAATAAAAAAATAATTTTCAAATATTTGTAGGGAATGAGGAACCGTAAGAAAAGTGTAACCATCGAATATATGGACTCTGGCATATCGTCTTTAACTACAGCATTAGTAAGTCCAACAAAAGACTTAAGAGAAGACATATCATGTGTAACGAAGTAAATCATTACTTATTTTTCCTGGTTTGTTGATTTTCGCGAGACAGTATATTTTGGTTGTTTTTGTATTATCTCGTTGTTTTTGTTTCTATGTCAAAGCCGTTAACTTTGAATTCTTTTTATCATCGACGTGTTTCGTCCGTCAAATCGTTTTCGAAATGATTTGACGCATGAGCAGATTAGAGATAATCATGTGATCAGCGGTCCCACTTTTCGGCGCGCTAACAGGTGTCGCCGAGAGGGGGATGAAGAGAGAGTTCAATTTACATTTGGAGGATTAGACGGAGAAAAAAGGTTTTCTTGAAATTTTACCGGCGTTTCCAGGAAGCGGTTGCAGCGTGGGTAGTCAGTTGAACCTAGAGTTGAGCCTAGAGTGGTTTTACGCGTGAGACGTTGGTTCTGAGGTTGTCAAATTGGTCGAGTGACCGAGAGCGTGTTTTAAATTATAGTTAAATTTATTTAGAGTTTAAATTAGAATTAATTAATAGAATTGTGTTAAGTGTAGTTTTAGTTATTTTGTTGTTTTTATTGAATTTGTAAATAAATAGTTTAATCAGTAGTAATTGTAAAATTGAGGAAATCGGTGCAAATTCAATTATTAGAAGTTTAAATAATTAAATACAATTTTTCCCGTTACACATGTCCTGATACCTAGTGGGATCTTTATTTAATTATATTATGAAATAAAATAATTTTTAATTATTTGCAGGAGTAAATACTGGAAGAAGAAATGAACAGTGAAATTCCTGACCGCTACCTTTCAAAATTTAGGTCAATTTTAAGGCAGTTTTGACCTAAAAGTCAATGAATTTCTGCTACCCTCAAAATTTAGGTCAATTTTTGAGCGGTGAAAGGGACTTTAGCTGCAATAGACAAATTTTACAGGAAAGGCATTTAAAGTAGAACCACTCTTATTGGTCAAGACGTTCCAATGAAATTCAGCCCCACTACTCATTACACATTGATAGTTTTCCGTGTTACACGCAGTGCACGAATTGTACGTGCATGGCCAGTGTAGTAGTATTAGTAAGTAGAGGGGCAGATTTTCTGAATAACCACGTGTAAACATTGAACATGCTCATTTTTAAACATTAATAACAAAAAACCTGTAAGTAAAAATTATTTTTTACTTTTGCATATGAAAGAACAACTCAAAAACTATATAATGACATAAGTAACTAAAAATTAATTTTTTTGCAGCTAAGGTCCCTTTCACCGTGGGGCGTCACACATGTAATTTTACATTCTTCTTTTACCTACATGTCATAAGTGACCAAATAATGGCCCTTAATTTATGTTAAAATTTATGTCAGATTTGATTTATTGTTAAAGCTTCAAGTAAAAAAGGGTCGTAATGCCTTTAATGATACTGCAAAATTTATGCCAAATTTAATTAATTTTTTTACCTTTAGGTATAAAGAAGGGCACCATAAGATCATAATCATGTCCGTAAAGTAAAATTCCTTTTAAGTGCTTTCTTTTAGTGTTGCCTGATATAATTTACTAACTTATTACCATGCATTCATATTAAGAGAACATGATTTGACAATAAAAATAAATATAAGAATTAGTATAATTTTTAAAATAATAAATAATATTTTTATTCATAATTTATTTTTCTAATAAAGAATATATTAGATGGTGTAGAAGTCGTAGAATTGTAGTCACTTGATGTGAGTTTCTCTGGTATTATTAAGGAATACAAAAACCAGAGTGTTAAATAGGATAGTGTAGTTGCTTAATTAAAAAAAATTTGAGGCATCACATACTGGCAAACAATATGGAACTCAAAAGAGATGTCATTGTTAAAGATAAAATAATAGAAAAGAAGAAGGCTAAAATCATAGAAATAGGATCTATGAACTTAAAATTACAAAGAGAAGTGGTACACTGAATGATGGAAGTTTCAGATGAAGTATTAATAGTACGAAAATCTTTAAATTATTATACTTACTGAAGTGGATTGTAACTTTGGTAAATTGTTTTTTAACATGAAAGCAACAAAGTTATAACACAGGTACTTCATTTTATTCATTTCCGACTGCACATAAAATGTATAGATACTGTACTTCCGGTTTGATCGTATATAAAAGTGACTTTACTTTTGAAAATGACATCAAAATGGGAGGATAGTACAAATGAAATGTATGCAGGTATACTTAATAGATTTCCTATTTGCAGCTTCAATTCGAGATCATCATGACGCTTTGGATGAGGTCAATTGCTCAATAGAACCAACTGTAGGGTGTATAACGTGCGACTATAAAAAGGCTAGAATTTTTAAAAATATTATATGGTGTGTTTAATATTATTGATTAAAATTAATATACTAAAAAAATTGTTAAAAAAATGTTTTGGAAAAAATAACTCTCTGAATTATTACGTTATAATTTTTTAAAATATAAATATTTTCAATATTTCAAAAAATTCAAGTTCATACACAAAATAATAAAATTAAAATTTTTCAGAATTATGTTTAAAATTTTGGAGAAAACAATCATATATTCAAAATTTTCAATTATAATTTTTAAATAAAATTCTTCTTAAATAATACAAAAACTTTTAAATGATTTTTGAAAAATTACGTTGTAATAATTTTTTCAAAATTCAATTACCTCCAAATAAAGTAAATTAAAAAGTTTTAAATTTTACTATTCTAGATTTTTCCAGAATGAATTTATAATTTAAGTCTAAAAAAATTGTAAAATTTTTTTTATTTGTTTATTCAAAAAATTATTGTTATTAGTTTATTATTTAATTCTCAATATTTTAGAGTATTTAAAATTGAAACAAATCATAAACTTAATTAATTCAAAATCCACTATCGGTAAGATAGAGTCTTATTTTTCAGGTGAGACGTTACCAACAATACCCTATTTTCATTGCTTCTAAACTAATTAATAAAATAATCTTTTTTTGCATGAATGCATATTTCCCTATTAAACAAATTTTTATTTAACCTTTTTTATTAATTCTTATATAAATATTTATCAACTTAAGTGTCTTTTACATATTCCAAAGAGGAGAAAACATTTCCCATTTACTAATAAGAGCTTGTGAAAACGGAATTTCTCAAATTTCGTATACCAGCTTTGGAGCTGATCTACTTGTCTCGTAGCTTTTATTTTTTACTGGGATTGTTTGAACGTTGTTTAAGTCGTCAAGTTGATTCTAATTGTTACAAGTAAAGTCCATTTTGACTCAAATTAACAAAAAAAATTCTCTTGAAGATGTCAGACTCTTCGTCCGACGAATATTCGTCAAATGAGGAAGATTCCCCAATTAAGAAAAATAAAAATTTCCTAAAATTTAATGAGACAAATATGTATCATTTGAAGAATAAAGAAAATTCACATTCGAAAATCTATTAGACATGCAGAATGTTGCCGAAGACTACGATGAATCCGACGCTGATTCATTATGTTCAATAATCCGTAATGCGTGCACAGGAAAAGAGGATTTTATCAGAGAATGTTTCGAAACGTTGCACATTCTCTATTATCGAATTAAAAATAAATTAATCGTTTTCCCTTTTAAAACTAATAAATCGCTCTACAGGATTCTCCGAGAAGCCGGAATCATAGACAGAAAGATGCATTACGCAAATTTTTGTGCAATATTCCCATTCACGGAAAATGGGATGGGAGTTGTACTTCCGAAAGCTTTCGCAAATTTCAAAATTAAAAAATTATCGAGAGAATATTTCGAATTCGTTTTAAATCCAAATACCAAGATTTATTATACATTTACAGATGAGAAGAGAGATATTGCACATTGAGCTGATAGTAGCTTACCCTATCAGCATAATTAAAAAAGATTCGAAAAGTGTCTAATAAATGAAGCTTTTATAGATTTTATAGAAGTCGAAAGAAAAACTGGTGAATATTTAACTAAAAAAATTGTTGAAAAACTGAAAAATGATGGTTTAGATTTACAATATCGTCGTGGCCAATCTTATGATAATGGTTCCAATATGGCAGGAATCCATAAAGGAGTTGAAACAAGAATTTTGCAACAAAATGAACTAGCCGAATTTGTATCCTGTTTTGCTCATTCACTAAATAGTGTAGGAGTTCACGCCGCCTCATCTTTCACAGTAGCAATTAATTTATTCGGAATTGTGCAATCAGTTTTTAATTTTTTGTATATTCAACAAGTCAGAAAAAAGACATACCTCTTTCACTTTTAGTGAAATTAATGGAAGGCTTGATTTCTTGGTTAAAAATAATTAGAAATAAACCTGCTGAACTTTGGAAAGAAGAGGCCACAATTTTGGCTGTTAAAATGAATGTAGAACCAGTATTGCAAACAAAACGTATACCTAAAAGAAAAAAGATGTTTGATGAAAAACGCGACAACGAATCGAGAGAGTTAACTCCGGAAAACATTTTTGCATAGGGTCTTGACATCGTTTTTGACCGATTAATTATAGAAATTTCAAAAAGAATGGAAAGTGCAAATCATTTGAACGATTACTTCTCATTTCTAAATGGAAATGTACTAAGCAAAATATCTCTTGAAGAATTGAAGCAACATGGTGCCGATTTGGGTTTAAAATATACGATTCGAATGCTTTAGACTTTTGTCAGGAACTTTTCAGTTCTCCTGAAATCTTTAAATTTAGAAGAAATGAATGCTTTGAGTATACTGCAATTTATTTACTCTAACAATCTAGAAGATGGTTTTACAAATTTATGTGTAGCATTAGGCATGTACTGTACATTTCCAACAACTTCTGAAAGCTGCGAAAGAAGTTTCAGTAAATTGAAATTGATTAAAAATTATCTACGCTCTTCTATGAGCCAAGAGAGGTTAACTGTGCTTGCTATTTTATCAATTGAGAGCAAATTTATGAATGAAGTAGATCTAGAAGATTTGGTAGACAGGTTTGCGGAAAAAAACCTAAAAATATAGTCCTTTCCTAATACAGTCCTTTAACAATAAAATACACAATGGATTTAATTTGAACTATATTTTAAATTTGATTGAATAAGTACAATATTATTTAAATGATTAAAGAAAAGGGCAACGAATTGCATCTCTGCCCCCCCCCAATAAAAATTTCTAGATCCGGCCCAGCTCATCATGATTTTTAAGTGGTTGGTGTATAATTTTTGCAATTTTTAATCTTATCTGAGGTACTGTTTTGTTATAACATTTGTTATTCTTATTCGCAAATATTTAACTGTTTATCTGTGATGCGCGTTTACTCCTGCATTGGCTGTACCTTTGCATGTGTGGTGTTTATCTTTGTCGGCCAACAGATGGACTTCTAAGTACGATTTTGACTTCTATCTGTCCAGTATGCAAAGGTGATACAAAAATCTAACGCAACCATAGAGATAATATAAATAGAGTGGAGATAGTCTGCATAGAGGCGTCTGCTTGATAGAAAGAGAAAGAAGATTTAGCACCAGTAGGTGCCTCTCTTGTACTGGAGCAGAATGAAGGACAGATACTGAAGTTAAATCTTCTTTTTCTCTCCAACTCATTCTGTTTATGACAGGACTTGCATGACTATCTTGCATAATCTTTTTATATTATCTCTACGAACGCAACGTGGTGTCTAGTGTGTAACACCCCCTCCCATTCTTCATGTGCTCTCAAGATTTCTACTACCACGAATGGTAGATTCAAGAAGTGTTGCGACCCACCATTGGCTCTCTCCACCGTTTCTTATATGTACTCCTCTTTTGTCTAACTCTCCATCGTGTAACGACTTGCGTATGCTTATCACAGAGGAACTTCAATTTGTTTAAGAGACTTTTTCTTTGAATTGTGCAATCTAAACACCACTATCTCAAACCTATTTAATGATATAAAAACAGTTAATGAGAGGATAGATAACACAGGCCTACAAAATTTAAAATTGGTCAGATCCGGAAATCGGACAAGCCATTTCCGATGTATTTTATCACCCTGAATCCAAAACTGGCAGCGAAATTTCTTTATCACGTTAGGATTCTGAAATATTCTAACCTCAAAAAGTGAAAAATGCCAGTTTAGGCAACATTCGACTCTCAATAAAATTTGCAAACATTTTTTTAACATTAGAACAAGTTTGAAAATAAAGTAAAATTATTCACTTTTAAAAACTTTCTAGACCTAATCCGATCCGACTTTTTTTCTCTAAGAGACAACAATTTAAAGTTCAGGTTACACGACCTGAAAACTGGGAAAAGTAAGCAAAAAAGTAATTGAAAAGTGAATTAAATTAAGCATTATCTTAATGTTTTTCAGATCGCTGATTACAAAGCCGATGTCAAATTTTCGAACTAATTTTTTTTAACAATCTACCCTTATCCACGCGGGATTAATTATCCGCCGCCGGTATTGCAGAGCGCCCACTTAAGCAGAGTCCACAATGAGAGAAGGTGCGCATAAGGCTATTCAAGTTGGGTGAGGGAAAATTCAAGATGGCCGTTTACTGGTGCACAAACATTGTATACAAAGTGTATGGGATGGAATCTAATTTTTTAAATATCTCGCTTAAACGAAATTTTTAACTATAAGTTTATTAGGATTTTATGTTTCATTTTTAAAGAACTATTTTTTGCAATAATAAAATCAATAAAAAATAAAAATCGATTTTTATTAGTGCAAAAAATAGTTCTTTAAAAATGAAATATAATATCCTATTAAACTTATAGTTAAAAATTTCGTTTAAGCGAGATATTTAAAAAATTAGATTCCATCCCATACACTTTGTATACAATGTTTGTGCACCAGTAAACGGCCATCTTGAATTTTCCCCCCATCCAACTTGAATAGCCATATCGACGTCCATAGCTATAGGTATACTAAAGTATGATGTGGTACACTCAGATGCATTAATGCTGTCTTTCCGGTTTGACGTTCTTTTGCAAAGTCGTATGATTTCTATCAAAATGTTTTTAGTTCATGACATATGAGAACATTCGTATGTCACGAACTAAGAATATTTGATAGGAATGACACGACTTTTCAAAATTCCTTTAAACCGGAAGGACAGCATTAATGCATCTGAGTGTATATCTATAGCTATGGACGTCGATGTGCACCTTCTCTTATTGTGGACTCTGCTTTATTGGTCGCTGTAGTTTACTCCGCGTCGGCCTTTAAATCAAGATGGCCGCAGTCAGTGTTTTGACAGGCCCAGAACAATTGATCTTCGTCTTCCTGGTACTCTTGAATATTCAGGAATCACTTCCAAATGAGGAGTTTCATATTAGATTGAGGGGTCAACTCTCGAATTCTTTTCAAATTTCGTTTTTCAATAGAGTTTGTTTGTCTATGTAATTATACCAAATATTAATTAAAAATATTTAATATTTTGTTAGATATTTGCATTAACAAATTAATGCAACTTTTTTTTAAAACTTGAATAATTTTTTTATTTTTGCTTATAGAAAAAAGTTGTTTAAATGTTTTTTGTTAAGAATGACTCAAATTCTTTGAAAAAAATTAAATTTTTTAATAAATTTATTTAAAAAATATATTTTTTTAAATATTTAAACCTGTTATCGGGTTTCAATCAAGCTGAAAAAAAAGATAAATATTTCTGACTATACTACAAAATAACATGCAAAATTTGGCGAACACGTTATTTTTTGTTTTTGAGGAAAAAATTTTCAAAAATTGAAGTGCAGGTAGCGAGACGACTTAGCTGCCGGGGAGAGTAAATAATATTCTCCACGGTATAATCAGGATTAAACTTTTAAAGTGTAGATATTTTATATAACGTTATTTTATTAATATTGTTTGATTTTTAATGAAGAAAATTTTTTTTGGAAAAGGGAAAAGAGGGCCCCAACCAAGCCCTCTTCTGTGAGATACAACCATTAATATCACCATTCTTAAACATAATCAGAAAAACAGTTTTCAAATTATGCAATAAAAGAACAGTGTAAAATATTAGTTTTGTTATTAAATAATATTATTATCAATAATTATATAATATTAATATTAATATTAAAATAATAATTACCTCTCCATTTAAGGAAGAAAGGAAAGGAAGGAAAAAGGGGTGAATGGGGATTAGTTAAAAAATACACAATTAAAAAGGAAATTCATTGAATAATTTTATGTTTAGAACTTTCGAAGATTGGCGCTGTAGATGTAATTTTACATAACAAATTATCTTTTTCTAAAGGTACAAAACTATGAAAACGTTTCGTTCCTTTAATTGCTTTAGCGTTTTGAAACCGATCAGCTAAAAAACGTTGTTCTTCTTCGTGTTCATCGTTAGTGCATAATTCAAAAGTAATAGATTTTATTCCTTTACTTGCTGCTGTATAAAAATCAAGAGCATTTAAAATAAAGTCACTAGTAGGTCTTCGTAAACTTTCGCGGGCTACAAATCTTTTTACTGTTCCACCAATACCGTCACAAGCATTTTTTCCGTGCGCTGTTGCAAAATATGCCACTCGGCAACAATTCCAAAAAAATCTTCACTGTGGTAGACCAAATTAATAAAATTACTTTTATTCTTATATTGAGAAGCAGCACCGTCGGAAAAATAATAAATTTTTTTGATATTCTCTAAGGTGTAAAGTTTAATCATTCGGTTAATTAATTTACGTAAAAAAAGGTGAACAGAAACTGCGTTGTGATCGGTATTTTCGGAAATTACAACTATACAATCGTGTTTTGGTTGATCAGTTTCATCACACTCGGCACGATAAACAACAAATGGGTGTACGTTAATTTGACGGTTATTCCAAAATTGCTTTTGTATAGAATCTTGAACAAGCGGTAAATACTTTTTAAGAAAAATCACCGACTACAACGAATTCACCTTCTCCAAGTTTCATTTTTAAATCCTTAAAAAATAAACTCTGGCTTTTGGCTATAAAATGATGTTCTTGTAGTCTTTTGGCATGTTGTCCTAATTTCGCAATGAATTCTTTTGATTCTTGAGTAACTGTTTCTATAGAACAACGATCAGTATTAGTCCACTGAGGAAATGAAATTTTTTGAATAGAATTTCCGTCGAAAATCGCTGATAATAACTCTTCGCTGATTTCAATAAATCCCTGCAATTTTTACATTTCGAAAAATAACAGAAACTGGTTGGATTTTCACATATCATATTGCTTAAAATTTCATGGTATGACGTTAATGAAAATTCTGATAAAATCGATTTTAAACATTCTTGAAACATTAATTTAAAATTTTGACGAATTTCACATACACAAATATTGTGAGTGCCATTATGATCTGCTAAAATACATTCTTTAGGACGCAACTGAGTAAATTTTGTAAATCCAATCTTTAAACTTGGGTATAACTCTTTAAAATGTGAATATGCTTCTTTTAAATTGCATAAAATTAATCTTTTTTGTTTGCACTCACGTTTCCCAGTTTCATTATTTTTCACGGAAATATAATCCTTTTGACCCGGCATCATGCGACTAATTTCATCACTATAAAAAAATTTTTAATACGCGACACATCAACTTCACTAATTTTTTGTGAAACTCTTTTTTCCGGAAAAGAGCCAGGTCCCGATTGTTGTTGTAAACGTTTTATTTTTTTAGCTAAATAAAATGACACATTAAAAGTGTTTTGAATTTTTGTTAACGACCACGAACACGGAACTAAATTACGGAACTAATTACAATTTTTAAATTCAACATCAGTTTCGGATAAACTTTCACTAGAACTAATAACCTCTTTAATTTCTGAAGAGTTATCAAGATTTTCACAAATTTCTTTATCATTATTATTTTTTTCTACACAACTCACAATTTGGGAATCATCCAACTTTAATATTCGTAGACGACAAGCAGAACAAACTTATTGGCCTTCTTGAATAACATGACATTTACTGTGTAAAGATGGTGTTGACAATTGTGTATTTTTAAGACCCTTTTATGTTTATCTAAATTAAAAGGGTTACAGCAAACCTTTTTTGGTAAAACCATTCTCACTAACTTTTGGAACAAACAATACGGAAAGAAAATAATTTGAACTTGCTAATAAGACATCTAGATTCAAAGTGATGGTTAAAAAAATTTTGTACTTAGACGAGAGAAGGATTCTGTGACACACCCCCTAAAAATTAATTAACCAATAGGAATAAGCCATTCCTTCCATGTATAATGAGTCCTACCTTAGACTCAGGTAATTAAAAAACCATTTTAGGCATACAGACATTATAAGGAGGAGATAAAAAGAACTCAAGAGACAAGAATTCCCCATTGTCGCGTCAGCTAAGTTGTCTCGCTACATGCACTTCAATTTTTGAAAATTTTTTCCTCAAAAACAAAAAATAACGTGTTCGCCAAATTTTGCATGTTATTTTGTAGTATAGTCAGAAATATTTATCTTTTTTTTCAGCTTGATTGAAACCCGATAACAGGTTTAAATATTTAAAAAAATATATTTTTTAAATAAATTTATTAAAAAATTTAATTTTTTTCAAAGAATTTGAGTCATTCTTAACAAAAAACATTTAAACAACTTTTTTCTATAAGCAAAAATAAAAAAGTTATTCAAGTTTTAAAAAAAAGTTGCATTAATTTGTTAATGCAAATATTTAACAAAATATTAAATATTTTTAATTAATATTTGGTATAATTACATAGACAAACAAACTCTATTGAAAAACGAAATTTGAAAAGAATTCGAGAGTTGACCCCTCAATCTCATATGAAACTCCTCAAATATATACACCAGGAAGCACTGCCCTTGATGGCTTCGAATGATTGACAATTCCGATGGATATTTTCTTGATAACAAAAAGAATATACGAACAGCAGAGTTTTTTCAAAATAGTTTCTTTTTAAGATTGTTGATCTGTTGAGCTGGCAGGTTTGAATACTAATGTTTAACGTATTTTACTAATTTAAGTTACAAAATATTTTGTTCAATCAGATTTCAAAATACTAATAATAATTTTTATTCATTTTAGAAAAAAAGGATTCTCGTTCGATAATTATTTTATCAAATAATTAATTTGACAACAAAATCAATTAATTTACTCAATATTGTGCGTGGCAAAATGGCGCGTCACAATACATATAATTGAATCGCTTGAAGCTCTTCATTTGAGGGTTTTTGAGTTCTTTTATTGCGACTTTGATGATGTTATGCTTAATCGCTTTGTTAAAAAATAACAAGCGTCACGAAATCTGTTGTTGAACTAATTATTATAGCGTAAACCTTCTAATCATGTTAGTGATTGCTTTTTTGGTTCGTGTCCCACTACAAGTTATAATATGAAAAATATAAATTATATAGTTTATGCTAACGTTTCTAATAGTACTGGATCTAAAATAGGCAAAAGGGAAGCTGAAAAAGATATGGCAAATGATATCGACGTTGATAATTTTATTATGGAAAATAAAACAGATGCTGCTATTAATAACACACTGAGTTCAAGGAGTTTCTACAACAACTTTCTTTGCATCGACACGAACAAAATGCACTGTCAAAATGATGCGCGCGCACATAGTAAATAGACAGACTAGAATAGTAAAGAATAGAATAGAATAGTGTTCCGATGTTTCTATGAATATATACACTGTGGGATCAAAATATGCAATTGTTCACTGTTATGTTCTGACAGTCGGCGAAGCCAAAAGTCTTTTAAGAAGAAGAATAATTGTTCACTGCGTTCACTGGTGTTGTGTATTAAACAATAATTGGTATTTTCCTTTTAGATTCCTTTTTTTCATTGACTCCTTGGATAAGTTTGTTTACACAAAAAATAAAATAATTAATTATTATAGATAATGTAATTTATAGGTTATCTTACTATAAACAAAAAAAAATAAACCTGTTAAATATTTATATTAAGATTTTTTATATTTTATCAAGCAAAGTTTATATTCTTATAATCATATAATATCATATTATAAAGTTATTGAAACGTCATTCATCTTCTTTGCAGATTGCGACATTGTTAAAGTGGAAAATGTTAATTACATATTATACTATTCTTATATCTTTTCAATGGTTACAATTATTGCAGCGGTGCCTACTATTAATTTATTCTCAACAAAATCAATCAAATCGACGGTGGCATGTAAGACCACACATCACAAATTTTTTACGAGATAATTATGGAGCTTATGAATGTTTGTTTTTATACTACGCGAATTCCGATCAGGAACTGTTTAAGGAAATGTGCAGGTTATCTGTAGACGGCTTCAAAAGACTTCACGATATCGTTGGACCCAGTCTAGTGAAGAGGAGTCGTAGGCGTCCATTGTCAACCGAAGTGAGATTGGCAATAACACTAAAGTAATTATAATAATTATAAGTTTATTTTTAATATGATAAATTAAATATGAAAATAAATTTAAGTGTACACTTTTCTCATAAACTCAGTTAATTTTTTATCAGAGAGGTGTATACCAGTTTTACAATATTGTGAATTTACAATGTTTTAACAATTTTTATTTTATTAGTCTTATATATTATGACGTAAATTGCATTTTTTAAATAGAGTTACGCTGTGTCTATTTCACCCGTCACTAAAAAGGTGGGGAACAACGGGCAGGGGTTGCCACGCAACTTGGAAACATGGAAATGTCAGGGGATTTTCATGAACCTTGAAAAAACCTGGGAAAGTCAGGGAATTTTGATTGGAATCCTGGAAAATTATTGTTTTCTAGAGTTATTGTGCTTATTCTTGAAATTTAATTTTTCTTTAATTCAATTTTCTTAATTCTATTTTAAAAGAGTTGCCTTTACAATTTTTCTTTGCAATAATTCAATTATTTTCATAAATATTAAAGCAATTTATAGATTTACAATTATTTCCATAAATAATAAAACTCATCGCAAAATTTGAATTATTTTTAATACAATTTCTCAAGAAATGTATAATCCCAACAAAAACATCAATGCTGCAAAAATTTCCGCCAAGTAAAAGATTTTGTAACTGTCCAAACAATTAGTGAAATAAAAGTTTACCAATTAAAATTTATAATTAAAATTTTAATAACGATTTATTTTAAATATTACCTCTCCTACACAACTCGAAGTACATATTGAAGTTGAATAAAATATTCCGAGATTAGCTGCTGATATTGCACATTGCGGCTTAATTACATTTCCGAATTAAGTCAATATTCTTCACAGCATTTTGAATTGTAACAAATAAAAATAACTTCATAATTTACATTAACAAAAAACGATTCCAATTATTCATCGTAATAAAAAATTTCTATATTAGCAATTTAAAAATCTTGGCGTCAATACTTTCATGAATTATAAGTTAGAAGCATTATTGACGCCAAGATTTTTAAATTGCTGATATAGAAATATTTTATTGTGATGAATAATTGAATTTCGTTTTTTGTTAATGTAAATTATGAAGTTAATTTTATTTGTTACAATTCAAAATGCTGTGAAGAATATTGACTTAATTCGGAAATGTAATTAAGCCGCAATGTGCAATATCAGCAGCTAATCTCGGAATATTTTATTCAACTTCAATATGTACTTCGAGTTGTGTAGGAGAGGTAATATTTAAAATAAATCGTTATTAAAATTTTAATTATAAATTTTAATTGGTAAACTTTTATTTCACTAATTGTTTGGACAGTTACAAAATCTTTTACTTGGCGGAAATTTTTGTAGCATTGATGTTTTTGTTGGGATTATACATTTCTCGAGAAATTGTATTAAAAATAATTCAAATTTTGCGATGAGTTTTATTATTTATGGAAATAATTGTAAATCTATAAATTGCTTTAATATTTATGAAAATAATTGAATTATTGCAAAGAAAAATTGTAAAGGCAACTCTTTTAAAATAGAATTAAGAAAATTGAATTAAAGAAAAATTAAATTTCAAGAATAAGCACAATAGTATAATAAACAAAATGGAATGTGATGAAAATAAAGAAAAATCAACTAATAAACACAAGAATGTCTTATTTAAAGGAAAGTCTAGCTTTTGCTCTACAGGAACTTAAAAAAGGGGGAAAAATGCTGAAGTTGCTCAAAAGTACTGCATTCCTGAGTCCACATTAAGGGCGAAAAAATTATGTTTACATCCTGATAAGAAACCCGGTCCTTCAACTGTACCACTACGGTGGCGAATCTCCTGCCCTTTTAAAAGTTGCAATCACTTAGTTATTTTCTACTCTCACATAACTGCAACCACTTACACTTTTCGTACAAATATAAAGCCGTAAGTATAAATTTTCTATATATATATAAGTTTACTTGTAACACTTTTATGAATTTGAAATATCCTTGTGTGATCATGGCTCAACCCCCGCAAAACCTTGACGCTAGTGAAGCTAACGCCATAGATCGATTAAATTTACGAACAAGCTCAAGTGACATCCCTCTGTTCGACGGTCGGAACCCTTCGCTAAAGGAATTCCTACAAGCCGTGCAACGTGCAGGAATTTCTCTTACGGATACCACCGAACCCGAATTCCTTAGAGCCGTTTTAAGTAGATTACAGGGAGCAGCATGGGACAGCTGTAAAAATAAAGATTTTGATCAATTAGACGACCTACTTGATCACCTAAGGAAGCGATTTGCCCCGAATAAAAAGTACCAATGGTATTTCGAAAGCATAATAACCCTTTGGCAAAAACAAACAGAAACTGCAAGTGATTACTAAGATTGTTTGCAGGGCCTAATCGCAGGTGCTCGTCATGCCTTAGAACCGAAATATAATAGGACGTTCAGGGAAGTTAGGGAAGGTGACGATGGCCCATAACTCAGAGAGTTCAATATAATCTTGCAACCTATTCGTGAATGTGCTCTGGACTCGTTCGTCAGGGGACTTTCCACGGAAGTATCAAAATTCGTTGATGCCAGAAACCCACGTAACCTAGACGAAACCCTAGAGTTCGCAAAACATGCTGAAGATCGGGAAAGCTACAGCGAAAGATCGCGTTCGTCTTCTTACAATATATCCAAAAGCGAGGAGCGAACAAGATCTCCAAGCCCATATTCACGACAAATTGAGAAACCCAACACTACAACGAGACGCAGAACTGACTCTGACAGAGAGACAAATCATTCCAACCATTTCTTCAAACATGCTTCCTCTGAAATGTTACATCTTACCCAGAACAGCTTGGGAATTTCTATAGATCCATCATGCCCCAATATCCCCCTCCCTTTCCATATCCTACACCATTCCACATGATCCCACCTCAAAATCCACAATATCAAACACTTTATGCATACCCGCAAATGATGCCCAAAGTTCCTCCCAATCCCACACCTATGCCGAATCAATATCCAAGATCAAATCAAAACTATCGGACTAGTACAACCCCACCACGGGCTGTGTCTCCAGCACCTGCTAGCAATTTAAACTACCAGCAGACTCGCCGTCCGGACGCACCAGCGAGTCCCCTTCCGCAGCGTCCGAAGAACGTGCACTTCGCGGAACACTCCATAGGATCCTTAGAGCAAAATCAGAGGCCGAGGACTCCCCAGTAGTCCAATTAAGCGCCCCTGAATTCAGACATGACAAAATAAGGTTCCTCGTAGATCCTGGGTCGGACACTAACCTCGTGAAGATGTGTGCATTAAATCCCGTGCTCACACTTGACCCAGACGAGTGTCTTGAGATCACGGGAATAACTAATCACGCAGTTAGAACAATGGGAACCATTCAGTTAACTATCGATAATGTTCCGGTAGAATTTCACGTTGTCAAAAACTGCTTTCCCATTTCGACCCATGGTATCCTTGGAAGACCATATCTACGACAGGTCCAAGCCCAAATTTCTTTTAGGCATAACACTTTAGTGACCATATCTTCCCCAGTGACCCCTATCAAATTTGTTGATAAGGAATTAGTGGAGGCTAAGAAAACCTTAAGGTCTGAAATCAAACCGTTTGCTCGAATCCTACGCATAAAATCCCGCACGAAAACCCCAGTAGCGATAGATATAATGAACACAGGGTTAAAAGAAGGATATCTTCCTCGAATTGAAACCCCAGAAGGACTCTACCTAGGCGAAGCCATTGTCACAAATAAGGATGGTGTATGCCACGCTATGGCAATCAACACTACCGAAAATGACATTGACATAACCCTCAAACCTCAGGAGTTAATCCCGTTCGATTTCTGTAAATTCCCCGGTGAAGAATTTACAGATTCTGAGGCAGAAGACTTTCAATTTAATTCGAGACAAACCTATTCTGAGAGAGCCATCAAGGTCAAGAATGCGTTATACTTGGCTCACTTGGCTCCAGATGAGCGAAAGATCGTATTAGGATGGGCGGAATGATATATTCCATTTAAATGGTGAACAACTTTCGTACACTCACCTTATCCAGCATAAAATTCCGACCATTGACGATAAAATCATTCACAAGAAACAATATAGGTCCCCCGTAGAGGCCCTAGAACAAATTGACGTTCAATTATTGGAACAGTTTAATAGTGGAATCATAGGACATTCCAATTCCCCGTTGATCGTCCCAAAGAAACTTGACGCGTCGGGTGAGAAAAAGTGGCGTGTGTAGTAGACTACTGAGTTCTAAACGAAAACATCATAGGAGACGCCTTTCCACTGCCCAACATAACCTCAATATTTGATAGATTGGGCACTGCACGATATTTTACCGTCTTTGACCTTGCCAGTGGTTTCCATCAGGTAGAAACTCACCCAGATGATAGACACAAAACTGCCTTTTCATCTCGCAACGGTCACTATGAGTACAAGCGAATGCTTATGGGCATAAAGAACGCCCCGCCTACGAATTTTAGTGAGACCTTTAAACTAACGTGCGATGCTTCGGAACACGCTGTAGGCGCAATTCTAACGCAAACAAAGGATAGTATTGATTTGCCTGTGGCTTATTATTCGAAAGTGTTGAACAGTGCGGAACAATCCTACCCCAAAGCCGAAAAAGAGTGCTTAGCCATACTGTACGCGACCGAACATTTTAAACCCTATTCATATGGTCGCGAGTTTGTTTTAGCCTGTGATTTTGAGCCGGTGCACTGGATGACCTATATTGATAATCCGGGACCACGAATTCAAAGATGGAGAATTCGCCTTCAGAATTATCAATATAAGTTTGAATATAAGCCCGGAAAAATCAACAGGATTGTGGAAGCGCTATCCAAAAATCCTGTTGATGAAGGAAACGGGTCGAACTCAGATTCCAGTTAGTCAGAATCATTCTCATCGGATCTCGAAAAGCCTGCACCTCGCAAGAAAGTAGGTTCCGGTAAAACGGAACCGATTGATCCCAATTCTTGCGAGAAAGTGAAAACGTGTCGTGCACTACCCATTACGCGTTCCTCAACCAGCGAAACGGAAAAAGGTGCGCGAGTGAACCCGAAAGAAAGACAAAAAATTTCCGGAAGGTCTGAAAAACCTAGTGCGTCAACGACCCGACAACGAATCAGCAGTCTACAGGAGGGCTTAAACCCAAAACAAGCAAGATCGCAATCTGGACCTTCATCCAGAACTGGAACTGTACCAAAGATTCTAAATCCTAAGAATACAGAAAAGTCAACCTTGCCTAGTAGATTCTCTGTTACCTCAAAGGCGAAAGGGGTAACAGAACTAAGAAAAACGATCCTAAAGCGTCCAAAGGATCCGGAATCAAGTACCAGCTCGGGACAACCAAGCCGTTCAAAGGGTCCCCTTATTAAATCCTGCTAAGACGGCTGCCAAGGTACCTCCTCGTCGAGGACGACCTGTTGGAAGTACCAAATCTGCAATGGCTGATAGTGATGAGACCTATCGACCCTCGCAGGATATTCCCGTTAGTGCGGCGGATGAAAGCTGCATCGCCAACAGACTACGACCCCGAGGAACCACATCCCCAAGGGAGGAAACAACTAAGGAATCGTCCTATTCATCATCAAGTGATGAACGTGCTAAAGAAGAATCGGAGGAAGGAACAGATGAAGATTCGGATCCCCCGGTGTTCCGGGAAGACTACAGTGCCTTCCCTCATCTTCCTGTCCATATTATTCCACCTAAATCACCTAAGCTCAAAACCAACGCTCAGAGTCCTCATAGTCAAGGCCCCGATTCGTACACGGACGTTTTCGTTGACGGAGCCTGCTGCGAAAATGGAGGATCCAGTCCAAAAGCAGGAATTGGCGTATGGTTTGGACCAGACAATCCCCTGAACCTCTCCAGACGTTACAATGGACGACAAACAAATAATGCCTCAGAAATCGAAGCAGCCACAATGGCAGCTCGACAAGCCAGGAAGGCCGGCATTAAGAAACTCAGAATCAAAACCGATTCCCGATACTTAGTGCAAAGTGTTGAGGAATGGTTACCAAAATGGCGACAGAATGATTGGAAAACAAAGGAAAATAAACCGGTCAAGAATAGGAAGCCCTATGAACGACTAATCAAGGCCATTGAACCTCTTGACGTTGTTTGGGAACATGTCCCCGGACATGAGGGAATCATCGGCAACGAAAACGCCTTGCTAGAGAAGGAGCCTTAAAGGACCCTGAACCAGACTCGTCGCCATCCACGGAATCGGAACCTGAGGAATTACCTCTAGAAGAGGTGATCATTGCAGGTCAACGCAGAATTTTTAACAGTGAGAACGAATCTAGCGAATCAGATGTTCAGAACCCGGAACGACAATCACCACTCAACGCTAAGCAGCTGATCCATGAAGTGTCGGAGTCCGTCAATAAATTCGACCAAACGATTGCGAACGCCGGATTAAATCTCTCCAATCCAACAAACAGCACTCTACTTTGGGACTATGAAGGCCTAGACCATAGTCCACGAAGACAATATGTTTCTGACGGTGAAGAAGATCAAGAACATTTGGACTATTTAGAGACTCTTGATCTTGCAGTTGGAACCGAGGACGACCTCCCCAGAAGAGTAAAGAAGTTCCTGGACGACTTCAACCGGAGTAGAGCGAAAAAATTAACTGAATCAGAAGAGCCTTCAAGTGAGCAACCTGAGATGCCCACCACGGTGGAAGGATCACAAAAGGAAACTCCACTAACTAGTAAATCCACTAAACCAAGGAGACAAAGCACGGTAACATTCAAGGATATCCCAGAAGTCTTTGAACATTCTATGGATGATCGAACGCTCCAGATGGAAACGGAACTATCTACTCCAGGGCCATCAACTATCCCACGTGCACAATCCACCCCGTTCACGGGATTCAAGGACGAAAGTGTCAACTCTAACCAGGAGATCATCGCAAGGAACCAAGGCATGAAACCTAGACGAATACAGGATACAGACGATGACATAGTAAAGAAGTGCGCGCCTCTTAGCTCGTCGTTCCTGAAGTTCAAGGATTCTTATGTCGATCCCCCATCACCTCCTGAGACGTCTAGTGAAAGTGAAAGTGATGGTGATAGTGAGCCCCAAGAATCGAAACCGACTAACCCTCGTGGTAATGTAACAAATCAGTGGACAGAACCTTTGACGTACAGACGAGACAACTATGCGCACTTCCTCTCCGAAGATTGTGAACCGGTCGACCCAATCTCGAAGTTATTAGTCGCTACAGAAAACATTGACCTACAAGACATTAGGGACAGCAGACCCATCAAGGGACAGATTTTTATTTCCCCTAATGGTAAATACAAGGTCTTTTCGATCATTGTGAAAAGATGTCATTTCGACGAAATTTGTTGGAAGGATGTTATAATCGGACTAAAAAATTTAAGAAAAGCCCTAGCATCCAACAATCAAAATTCTTGTCGAATGGCCAATTCCGGGGATCTACTAGGTACTCTCCCCCAAAATAAAATGTCGGAACTTGTCGCAGGAATTTTCCGCGGTGTCAATTTTTTCCATCACCCTATGCCACGGAAGAATCGAAGTACCCCCTGTCGAATTACGCGATAAAATCGTTTCCGAATTCCATTCAAGTTTGATAGGTGGACACAAAGGCATAGGCAAGGCCTACCGACGAATAAGGGAAAGATACTATTGGCCCCGGATGCGTAAAGATGTTACCCAATATATTCGGAAATGTAAGAGTTGTTTCGAAAACAAACTTGCCAGGGCGCGCACAAGAGAGCCGATGATAATTACCGATACTCCGGCAATGCCCTTCGACAAGGTGTCCCTGGATACAGTCGGGAAATTGCGAACAACCCCGAACGGAAATCGGCACATCCTTACCATGCAGGATAACTTCTCTAAGAACTGCATTGCGGTCCCCATTCCGAATATCGAAACGAAAACAATTGCCCATGCGGTAGCTACAAATTTATTCTCCGTATTCGGAGCACCTCGTTGCATTCTTACGGATAGGGGAGCAAGTTTCGTTAGCACCCTAATGCGTAAGTTGGAAAAGATCTTTGGCGTCAAACAACTTACGACATCCGGTTACCGTCCACAAACTAATGGGGCACTGGAAAGGAGTCACATCGAACTGACTGATTATATTAAACATTACGCAAAGGATTTCGACGACTGGGATCGTCTGCTCCCATTCGCGATGTTTAATTATAATACATCCGTTCATGAGGCAACCAACTTCACCCCGTATGAACTCGTGTTCGGGCACTTGGCTAAAGCACCCAGTTCGTTACCCCAAGTGCCCGAAGTCGAAACATATTCGATCCTATCTGAAGGACTTAATTACACGGATGAACGAACTACAAAATTTAGCTGCTAAATATTTAGTTCGATCAAAACAACGGTCAAAAGAAATCTACGATCGTAAGGCACGACCTCTGAATGCCAAATTAGGCGATCAGGTGTATGTCTTTAAAGAAGTCTGGTCCAATAAGTTCGACAAGCGAGCAGAAGGACCAAACACCCTTGTAGGATTCACGGAAAATAACAATGTGATCTTCGAAACTAAAAACGGTGAAAGATTCGCGAAACATAGGGACAAGATCAGAGCCACCAAATTATGAGACCTAAACCCCAGCTCTAGAAATTACGAATGATTGCAGAAAGTCAATTATTGTTAAAAAAAGAAAAAAAAATCCATTAGATAGAGACTTTAGATTTAGAAAATTTCTCTTCAATATAAATTATGTTAAAAGAAATTCATTGAACTAGAGAATTAACGTGATATATAAATATATATTATGTATATATATATATATATATATATATATATATATATATATATATATATATATATATATATATATATATCCAAATACTTGGAAATAAACATTTCAAAATTGCATAATAATAGTAATAGGTCGATTGAATCTGGTGAACGATTATTTGAGTAAAATAAATAAAAAAAGAGTAACTTCAAATAATTTAATAGTTATATGCAAGGGGTTATTTAGTTGATTCAATTAACTATTTGTCTGGGTCGAGTAAAATCAACTGATGATTAGGTACACTGAGAAAAAGAAATGCTGTTGAATCAATGACATAATTGTTTGTCGCAATAAACGGAATATTTAAAGAATAATATTTAAATAAATTATTTAAATAATATTAATATTTAAATAAACGGAATATCGTTCAAATGCGGATGCTGTTGACTCAGTGGCATGTGCTATTGATTCTTGCACTATAGATTTGAAAACATATTGTATTATATTATTACAGAAGTTATGATGTTGACGGGGAGTGCTATAATACCAAGAACTGCACTTCTTGGCTATAATTAAATCTGTTACAAACTTAATGGCGTGCACTGGTGATTTGATTTTACCTTATTTTGAATCGGTAGCGCATGCCATCAATTTTAAGGTACATAACCAAGAATTTGTAGCATGATGTTGTGGTTTCAATAGTCAAAACCATTGCAAAAAATGTGTTTTTAGAAATAAGCATATTTTCGCTTTCTTATACATCTGAATTTTACTTCAAGATGCACTCTTTTCAAGTTTTGCACACAAAGAAATTCACAACTTGACCTAAACTCATAATTATCACCATATAAACTTAACGCACTATTTGACATTACATATGCATGCATACAGCCGTAATTTAATTACATTATTTTGTAAATTTTGTTCTATCTCACTGTTAAATTAATTATTTTCTTAAGTTTAAGACACAATAATTTTATGTGAAATGCAAATGTTAAGAAATATGTTTTCATATTGAAAAATCAATTCAACACATCAACACCTGACATATTAAATTTAAATAAGTATGAGTGCACCGTCGGTTCTATAGCATGATGCCGTAAGTTCTGTAGCATCTGTTTTTGAGCGTATTTGAGTACAACTTTTATAACAACAAGAACACGCGCTATTGATTCAAAAGCATGAACTACGTTCATTTTACAACCATGGTGGCCACTTTTGTAGAAAATTGAATTCCCGGTTTTCCTGGTTTCCCCGGTCAATTCTATTTCCCGACCATTATACAATAGATTGAAACAAGACTGTGTTTCTAGTTCTAAAATATGAATAATTATTATTATTTTTTTTTACTCAGTACAGAAATTACTCTCCCAACAAATTCAATTCAATAGCACTGCACTGAGAAAAGGATTATTTGATTCAAACAAATTATGTTTGAATCGGACTTAAAAATATCCTTGCTATACGGTCAAACATATTTAAGGTTGAATCAGGCATATTTTGGTTCATTTTAAGAGATTTCATATTTGAATCAAACACAAATTATGATTGATTCTAAATTATTTGTAATCAAAATCTTGAGTTCGATTCAAACATAAAATTTTTAAACATAATTTTGCTTTAACCTAACCAGAAAATATATTTGAATCAAATATATTTATTCAAACAAATAATACTTTTGGAGCAATGCAGAAGATATTTTCTATATATATTGAGATTGACCTTAAAAACTAATTTCAATTAAACAAAATCATCTAACATTATTCTTGTGTTTCATTTAAGTATAATGTTTTCTCAGGGTGGTGTCACTGGGCCGACAGTTTTTCTCAGAGTAATTGCAGATGTTTAAGTGAAGTAAAATTTTTACTAAGAGTTATTTGGATTAATTAGAAGATTTTTTTTGTGATTTGAATTATTTGAATTAAAACACATACATAGAAACATTACACACTAACCTGTGGTAGCTTGTAGTGAGTTCTGCAAATCGGCACTAGATCTCCGTACCCACAATTCTTACAAAATATCAAACCACCGAAAACACTAACAAAGTCAAGAGTACACAAAAATAAATGAATTTAACACTGGACAAATCCTCCACTCCCGAAAACTAAGGCGCACTATCGGAAGGAAAAGCGTAACTCTAGTCTCGCTACAACGAAGTGTTTATGCGACCGAGCACGTTTAGGCGATAGCCGGCGTACTCACAGCAACAGTCAACTCCCCCTCCTTTCCAACAGCCACAGACCCATTAAGCGTAATGGATAAGTAACGAGCGTCGGCGACGTAGCTTTTCAATAGAGAAAATAATTTTCTTCCAAACTTACTTTCTAAAATTCAATTTTCTATAATATATAAAATAAAATAATTCTAAAAATTGAAGTGTTTAATTCTAGGAATAAACAAATTCTCTAAGTGTAAAAAAAAATAAAATACTAATAATAAGAAATAAATTAAACGTTTCCGAAAGTAATTGATTTTCATACCCTTAATAGATAAAAGCCATTTTTTTTGCTCCAAAGCTTGGGTTCGAAGATAATTTGTCACATTCAGATAATGTACTTTTGCTTTCGATAAAAAGAAAATTCTCCTTATTTCTAATTTTCTTTCAATTTAATTATTGTTGACAAATTTTAAGATAAAAATAATTTTCGGCACTCTTTCAAAGGAATTTTAATATTATAAGTTGATGGAAAAGAATATTTAAAAAAAATAAATATGTGGCAGCCCTGGTCCCAGCGTCTGAATAAGCATAAATTTCTGTAGAATTAAGTCAATGAATTAAAAAAAAAGAGAGAAGGAAAATTCTTTCGATATCTTATAACTAACAAATAATTAAAATCATTAAATTCTCTCCATAAAAAAAGGAAAAGAAAATTTTTAGTCCATTATTTAACCGGAAGCGCCCGTAGGGATGGATACTTCGCCTTCTTTTCTCAATAGTCCCACGGGACCGACCTCTTGCCACTCCTTGCCCAAAGGAACATCGAAGGTCTTAAAAACAAAAAAAAGGGGAAAATTTTTTTTTATTTCGTCATAATAATTATAGAAACAGCTTGAGCCGCCGAAGGAAAATAATAATAAAAAAAAATTTTTTTATGTATTTTACTCACCAACACCCAGTGACTGACTTCTTTCGCGTCACAGCATCCATTATAAAAAAACGCCTGCAAGAAGGTCAGTCGGAACACCTTATAGCTGGCAATGAGCGGAACGTACAAAAAAAGGGGGAGAGAACTTAGTTAAAAATACCAACACTAGTCTCGCTGTCCACTGAATATAAATCAATAATAAATGAATGCTAATAATACAAATAACTTACCACATCGGGCGGCAACTGTCAGGCTCCCATCTACCCTTCAGAATCTTTAAAGAACCTTGGTCCCCGGGGACTTCGTGCGGAAAAACATAGTCCCTCTGGTGAAGAAAAGGATATTTTATATCACATATATAGAGACAAAGGAAGAGAATTATCCCAAATAAGAAATATATGACGTACCGTCGCCCAAAAACCCCGACACAAATAGGATCCTTTCTTTTCGTCCCAGCAGTACTCCTGGTACCACCTGGTTCTAGAGTATAATTTGGGATAAGCCAAGGTGACCAGCGAGGAGCTGTGTTTCCAGCGAATTTTCTCCTGCTCTCTATCTGGAGCAGCGACCCATGAACCATAGTGGACCCAAAATCTAAAAATCAATTTCGAAATTTAATATTATCCGGACAATAAGAAGCTGATCACCTGAGACTCGCAATATGTGACGAAATTCATTTTGTGCAAAAGTAAAAAATATATATATATATATAAAAGGAAACATTAACCTAATCTCAATAATTATAAATAAGTAATAAATTTTATAAAAATAAATATTTTGAATTTAAATTTGAACTTCATAGTAGGTGATTATTTTTGTTCTCGGAAGTAATTTCTTAATCACTTATTCCTTTATATAATTCAATAAATCAAACTAAAATTTTGTACAAGAGTTTAAGATCAAAATACAACGATTTTATTAAATATTTAAGGAGAGTTTGGAAAATTAATAATTGAATTTTGGCAGTCGCATGCTATTAAAGCTATCTAAATGTAAATTAATATACTTCCAGCTGTATTTTTTTTTATTGTACTAAACTTATTAAAGCAACATTAAAAAATATATATATATATATATATATTGTACCAAGGTTTATGTTCTTACAAGTAAATTATATTTCTTTTTGTCTCTATTAAAATTGAAATTTTTTTTACAATGCCCTATTAGTCTAAAATATTGTTTAGAGGCACTGTGAATAGCGCTACTTACCCCCGAGTCGAGACTGTTTCCTTTAAATCCAGTGCTTCCCAGCACTTGTTCATCTTGAACAGGTACGCATTCGTGAGCAGGTCGGGACCCCTTTTCTTGCGTTCTGCCTCATTAAAAAGGGTCTGAAATAAAGGAACAGACGAGCGATTCAATAAAAGCTGCCTTGCCCTCAGGATGGGACCCAGGCTACACACAGACTCGTTCTCCTTTGTTGAGGGTAGGGGGCGGCAGAATTTCCTTTCGAGTCATCCGGGTATTCTGAAGCCCAACCATAAATGGTTTTCAGGCAAAAGGCCCTCAACCTGGCGTGATTTTCTCCCGGTATCAAGGAAAAGATTATTGCAGCCCGTGAATCCTTGTCCTGTTTGGTATCAGGACCAAGGTTGAAATATTCCTCGTCCTCGATTAATCCCATGTCATTATCTTCGCTACATCTTTCAGGATTCCCATAACGGAACAAAATATAGTTTTTCGCCGCAGTTAAGTCCCCGTTTAACTCCCTCTCCGCATCCACGAACGCCAGCATTTTCACTAACTCTTCTTCTTTACACACTGCACTGCAACGAAACTGATCGTCAATTCTACTTATGCGTAAGAAACAGACGAAAGCTACGGAGCGACTGAGCAGTACGCACTATAGGCGTGAATCATTACACCCGTCGTACTGACTAAGAACAAACGCGACACACGCGGATGCAATTGGACTACCATAAGACGATATGACCAATAAGAAACTCCCATTGAGCACGACATATTCCAATTGAAGAATGTTTAAAAAAGAACAAAAGAAAACCGATGGTAACGAAATAA
The DNA here is from genome assembly GCA_032873175.1 of Leptopilina drosophilae. NCBI lineage: Eukaryota > Metazoa > Arthropoda > Insecta > Hymenoptera > Figitidae > Leptopilina > Leptopilina drosophilae. Next base: position 10,666,771 of record CM065480.1, read on the forward strand.
GATTTTAAAGTAAGTAATTAATAAATTCATTAGGAAATCTTCTCTCCCTATTATAAGTTAGCGTCGAACTAATTGTTAACTAACAATTGTTTTGCTTAACCAGAGATGTTAAACTTGGTTTAAAAAATTTATTTTGAATATGAACCATAACATAGTATTAAAAGTGATAAATTCCGAAATATATATATAGTTTAATCATTTTGATTCACTACCGAGTTGTAAAAGTTAATATCTCTGAAATTAACCGACACAATTATTATAAGAGATTTACAGATAAATAAATTTTCCTCATACAAATTAAATATAATCAAATTTTGGTTGATCAAAGTCACATTATATCGCAATCAGCTTTCGACATTGTGGCCAAAATATATACTGAATGGAATAATATTTAAGGAGTTCTGTAGTAGATAGGAGATGACAAAAATAAGTAACGTAATATCTGGACAATTCACTTCTATGTTTAATTATTATTGAGGGAAACGTTATTTTATAAGAATATGTATGCCATAATAATTTAAGTTTAGCATAATCATTTATGTATGTTAGAGTAAAAAGGGATATGTATCCATATGTGTGTATACTTACGTAGTATGTATGCGTGTATGCGTGTACGTATGAGTGTATATATAATGTGCTATTCCCTTACCGCATATGTAAGCATAATACCCACAATTATTTTCGCCTACGTCCATAACATATTTTCTATGCAATTCTACCTCCGAGTTCAGAGCATCAAGTTTTTGGGGACAAAAACAGGAATTTTCACGGTGGATTGTTATATATGAAATTATAAATTGGCAACCCTGTTTAATAATTTCGACGGCATGCAAGGCATCGCCGCATGATATCTGATACCCAGATAAGGAAGTGTCGACGTTCACCAAATGCTCTTAGCTCGGAATTTTAATTGCCATAAAGAAAAATATAATAATTATTAAAATAATGAACACTAATAAAAATTTGAACAATGTAAAAAAAAAATTAGGTTTGTTAAGCGGGACTTTTGATTGCAATCAGGGAGGTTCTGATAAAATTACAAATCCGAAATTTATAAGAAGGCGCAATGCTGCAGCCAGTGTATGCATATATATATATATGTACATATATATATGTATGTGTCTGAGTGTATGTATATATTCGTCATTACTGTGCAGAGGCAGAAGGTGCGCTGTGAGGTTGCGCGTGTGTTGGGATGATCGGCGGCAACACACACACCCATGCAGCCGCCGTTTATGAGCACCAGCACACGCGCTGGCTTCCCCTGGCTACAGAACTAATACCTTGACCGATCCCATGCTACGGACACAAATACAAGCACGCTATGCTTGCCTCTTACCGCTACCTTGTGCGTAGAACTTTCCTTTCCTCTCAGGGCCCATAAGCTGTAGTATGCAGCATCAAAACAAACGCACGTGCGTTACAGCTGACTCAAAGCCACGAGGCTTACACGCCTCGTGTTATTTGGACTTACGCCATTCAAACCCGTGCGTCAAATTAGATGCACCTACCACAATTTGACAATAGTTAAACATTTTGTTGTAAACATTTTCGTTACAACAAAATGCCGGAGGACTTAGGATATATGTATATGTATTTACACGTGTAAACCATGCAAATAAAATACATATATTAATAACCTATAAAAAGTAGGAACAATATAATTACAATAAATAAATTATATGCACTATAATAACTAGGATGAATAATAATTTTATTAATTAAACAATATAGTTATTATTTAATTTCTTAATTATTTTAGAAAAATAATGTCTCGAAAAGTATCATATGAACAGACCGTTTCCGTTCTCACGGACCTACCGTGTGATCCAAAACGTCAGCTAAAATGCATAGACCAATGGGCCCATGACTTACTCCTACTCTTTACTCCTACTACCAGAAATTTTCCGTCTTCCCCATTTTTTGGCACTAAAGGTAAGGGTTAGAGGCTTGTCACGAATTAACAATCTTGGCAGTACGAATTTTCGCTTCTTCTCGAAGACACCTCTCCTGGGTCTAACCTAGAAAGTGTTTTGGGACAGAGAAATTTCGCGACAAAAAGCCCGTCCGCGACCCGGAACCCGATTTGCATGAATTAGGGCAGACGTTAAAATTGTCAAATTCTCTGAGCCGGTGGAGTCCAGTGCGGGCTGACTTTGGAGAGATTCTGGAATAATTAATGTAATTAATTATTCTGAAATCTTGTTATTTATAACCGGCCGGTTGCATAGATATTGCCCGCGTCCGTCTCAAATATCGGTGGCCCACGAGCGTGATCAAAACTTTTTATTCGAATTGTCGGTTGCATAGATGCTGCCCGGATTAATTCAGTGGAGAGCAGATCCGCAGTGAGTTTTACACTATTGCTTGAGACGGCCGGTCATATTGCCCGCGCCCGCTCACCACAAGTGCAATCTCACAACCAATTAAAAATTGCGCGAATCTTGCGTCGCGATTTCATAAAAACAAAAAGAATTTTCGCCCGACGGAGGTTTGTGATCCAAAGGAGAAGCAGCCCCGACGGTAGTTTGTAAGTAAATAAGTATCGTTTCAATCACATATTCTAACACACACACCTTCTATTTGTAACACACTATAACCATTCTGTATTCCAAAGGTATTTTGCTGTTTAAAAGAATAAATCATGTATTCGTAAAATCAATTTCTTTACTTACCTAACTAAACCTGAAATTCAAAATCATTTCGAAAATAGTGCAATTAACGAATCAGAAGGCAACTTTTAAAAGTAGGATAACGTCCCCACAAAATAAATAAGGTCCTTCAGACCTTGGCAGCTTGGAGCCTCCCCAAATAAGAATTTAGAGCCATCTCAAAAGCTCAATATTTGAATCAATAAATTCTCGTTTGTAACAACACGATCTAGAAATGTTGACAAGAGTTTCTTAAAAAGTTTCTTTAAATAGAGCAAAATTTTCCTATTATAGTTTACGTCAATGGTTTGAAGAAGTCAATAAATATCTTGTTGAAAATAATCTCACATCATTAGAGCCAAATCACATTTTTAACTGTGATGAGTCTGGTAATTAATTAAAAATATCATTTTTTCAATATTAATTTATAATTTCATGTACAAATAATATAAATATGATTTTTCAGGACTTCTTCTAAATCCAGCATCTTCTTCAGTCCTTGTCCCAAAGTGTCAAAAGATCGTGTTTACTGTGGTAAACAACGAAAAAGAAAATATAACGACTCTAGTCACAGCCATTGCTGCTGGCAACCTTGCTCCGACATTCGTATTATTTGCTGGGAATTCGCTACCAAATAATGCTGTTCAAATAGCGCCAGTCGATTTCGCTTTTGGGTTTTCTAAAACTGGATGGATGTTATCTGAGAATTTCTACGAATACATCGCAAATGTTTTTAAGCCTTGGTTAACAAAAAATATTGTAAAACGTCCAGTAATATTATTTATTGACAGTCATGCTTTACACATCATGTTGCACTTGAGCAATTTCTGTTCTGAAAAAAATAGTGCTAATTGCCTTGCATCCAAATGCCACGCATATTATGCAACCCTTAGATGTATCTTTGTTTCGTACCTTGAAGGCAAATTAGCAGAAAACAGTAGAAACTTTCTGTTGAGATTCTTTTCTAGTTGAAATTCGCAAATCTCAGTTTGCCCCTTTGTTTAAAAAAAACTTTAGATTCCGTGAATCTAAAAAAAATTTTACAAAATGGATTTAAGAAATGTGGATTACATCTATTCGATGCTAATGCAATTGATTTTAATAAAGTAATTAATCGATTGGTACACTCTGATTCAGCTGTGCCCGAGAAAATTTCTCAAATTTTACAACCTAATTGACAATCTTTTGAAGATAACTCTTTAATTGTATTTGAAAATTTTTTGAAACCAGAGCAAATACAATAATAATTTTCCGGATCATGAGATACCACTTGATTTGACTATCAGTAACACCTCAACTCGATAGGACAATAATATGTTGACTAAAAATGCAGCAGAAAATACTGACATAATTTCTTCAAACACTCCAAATATTTCAAAATCTATAACAGCGAATCCACTTTGCGACATTACAAATTGTCATGATCAAAAATCGCTAGATTTAGAAGAATCTGTAGGAACGTTTTTAATAAATAAAAAGCGAACAAAAAATAAAATACATCATCCTTCTGTAATTACTGGAAATCAGTAGAAGCATATTATGGAAACAAAAGATAATAATAATAATAACAATAATAATAGATAATTAGTTTTGTTTTAAGTTAAAATTAAAGAGTTAGATAAAAGAAAGAAAGCAAGGGAAAAAAATTAAATCTAAATTAGAAAAAGGTCTCGAAAAACCGCGAGTAATAAATTAAAAAAAATTGTTAAAATAATAATGACCGACATATTGGATCCGCCATTTTGAATTTTTAGAAACCGACATGGGATTCGTCATCAGCGACCCCGAAAATGCCGAGTAACAATTTTTAAGCCAATCCAAACAAATTTTAATTATATTGTTTGACATATTGGATCCGCCATTTTGGATTTTGATAAACTAACACCGGCTTCGTAATCAGCAGTCATAGAAACACCTAAGTTGTAACTTTCATGAGCTTACCTTTTTTATTGCGCTGTGTATGGTAAAATTTATTTTTTTGGAATCTTAGATGTGTTTTTGAGGTTAGGTTCGATATATTTAATGTTTTATATGAATTTTCAATTAAAAAGCTTATAGAATAGTTTATTTAAATTAAGGAATCTGAGAAAATTATCAATATGCGGTTAGATTCAATTTTTATAAATCAAAAGAGACCATTTTAACGATTTTAAGGTGTTTTTTGAGGTTAGGGCGAAACCAGGGTCCATTGGCCAAATTCTGATGGCGGATTCGGATTCAGCGCATCGAAATACATCGGAATACATATGTCTCGACCCCAGATCAAGACACTTTTTTTTGTGTGTGGCTGTGTAATCTTCTTTAAGTTCAGTGGTATGGGCTACAGGAATTGAAGCAAAAACATTAGTGTTATGAATTAGTACTGCCTTTAGACTTTTTTTAGAAGTGTCAATGAATAACCTCCAATGTTGATCTTCATATACGTTTGGTTTCAATTCATTTATTAGTTTTTCAATGTCAGAACAATATACTAATGGAAGCTTATCGTCTTTTGTAAAATATTTCCGAAATTCCTTTTCTCTGTCACGATAAAAGGAAGCTGTAGACCTTTAGATAACAAATTTTTCTTTTCTAAAACTGAAGCTGGATATTCTGCTCCATCTTTAGGTAATTTTAAATCTCTGATGCAGGGCTGCCAGCGTACTTAGAGGTTAAAAGTAGTGAAAAAAGTGAGTTTTTGATTGAAAAAAGTGACTAAATAGTGAATTTACAAATAAAATAGTGAGTAAAAGTGAGGTTAATTTTGGAATATTTTTGAAGATTTAAATTAATAATTAATCTGTATTATCAATTTTCTTCTCAATTTAATAAATAATAGGTACAGATATTTAATACTTTTACCATTAATTTTTATTTTCTTTAAACTTTCTTAACAAAAATCGCAAAATTGAGTGTCAAAGTCTGCTATGAAACCATATTTGACTATGAGTATTTCTACACAGCACCACAACTTTCCTAAAAATTTATAAAAGATTTACATACTTGCAAACTTTGAAAAATCCAATATGAAATTACTTGCAAACTTTAGTGAAAATTGTGCAAAGATTTAAGGGGACTTTCTGGTTTAGGATTTTAAAAAAATCGATTTTTCTTTTTTTGCTTTAAAATGTTGCTTAGTGTTACGAACCGAAAAATAATTATTTATTAAATTATTAAAAACCAAAGAAAATACAGATTTCAAAATTTAGAACATGAAAATTTACGTATTGAGCGATGAAAAATAATTCAACCGCGCGCCTGCGGAGGTTCGTTGGAGGAAATCAAGCTGCCAGGGTCGGATGACCCTGTTTTTATTTTATGGGATCGTTTTTCTCTTTTAAAAGAATTTACCAAGCAACATCCTTTTAATTTTATGTGTGATAGAAATTATTAAGACAGAAAGAAATGAGAATTTAAGTAAGAAATACAATTTATTTTAAATTAAGAATAAGAAAAATTATTACATAGGTAAAAGTAATTTTGGAACGATACAATGTTTCAAAACTCACCCTCTCTGCTTTAAGCTTAATATTCCTTATTATTACCGCCCGAGTTTTGAGATGCTCGGCGGGCAAAACTTTTTTAATTGTTTAACAAGTCCTTTTGTCTTAGGCACCCTTTCTTTGAATGGCCCAAACAATTCACACACACACAAAATAATTCACTATTGAATTAATTTATGTGATTCTTTGTTAAGTTCGCGAGTCAAAATTTAATTTTTTTAATTTTTAAATTTCAGAATAACGAAAATAACTAAATTTGGTCAGGCTTCACTTTCGTGAAGCTTTTACCTTTTTATTTATTTACGTCTATCCTAGATCCTAGACACTATCTCGTAGTGGTCTGTCAGGCTAGGGGTCGATTAATAGACGGGCGAGTCCCGGCATTTCGCAATGCGTTTATACCTCCGCGAGGAGCTGACTAACAGAGCGAAAATTGTACTGCGAATTTGGAAAATTCTTTCCAAGCCTCTACTCCTCGCTTCTAAATCTGGGGGAAGATTTTGGGGTAGAAGAGGTGGTTTGTGGGAGTAGGAGTGGGATAGGGACTTTAGGCCCATTGGTCGATGCGATTTTTGCTGACTTCGGAATTTTTGCGCTAGGCGTAAGACCGGAAATTAGTTTGCAGAAATATGATACCTTTTGAAGAATTATTATTTCCAATAATTCCAATCATGAACTATAAAAATAAAAAAAAAGAAAAAAAATTTATTTATTAAAATATTTTTTGTTTATTGCTATTATTGTTATAAATAATTTATTAAAATTATTTATCAGTAACAACGCAATAGTGTTCATGATAATGTTTTAGTTGCAATTATTTTGGCAGTTCCAGAAACATCTTTTAATTTTTAATTCTGCAAATAATTTCTGAAATAAAATAATTCTAATTTATTTCGTTGTCCTTTTAAAAGAAATGATATCCAGCTTGAATCACCGCACGTGCGTTTGTTTAGCTAGCACATAGGGCCCAGGGGAAGAGGGAAGGATACAACGAAGGAGAAGAAGCAGCGAGAAGAGGCCTGCAATGTGTGAGTGGCCTGTACTACATATAGTGGGTCTGTGTGCGTGTGCATTGCCATAGCCAACCAAAGATGTGTGGGTTCGAAAGCGATGTACAATCAGATGATTATTTTCTTTTATTAATTAGCATTAAAATTTTCGAGGTAAAAAAAATTCTTTTACTTTTGTAATATTTCACGCGTATTTTGACATACAAATTTCCAAACATATTCACACTTGCGAAAATTCCAGATAACACTAAATATCTGATCATTTAATATTCTGGTGATAACAATCTCTATATGTCTGAACTCTTGCATCATTATACAAAACATCCACAAACAATCCTACAATACTCGAATAAAATAAACGAAACATCCAAGGATATCCATATTCAAATTTATTCAGTATTCAAGTTAAAATGAATATAATATCCAAGGATATACAAACGTAAATGCAGGTAACATTTAAACTAAAACAAATGGGATATCCAAGGATATCCATATATAAATGCGTGCAACATTTAACTGAAATAAATGGGATATCCAAGGATATCCATATATAAATGCGGATAATATTTAAACTATAATAAGTGGGATATCCAAGGATATCCATATACAAATACAAGTAATACCTGAACCAAAATAAATAGGGTATCCAAGGATATCCATACACAATACGCACAACATTTAAACCAAAGTAAATGGAATATCCAAGGATATCCACAAGCAATTCTTATAATACCAAACTAAAACATGTAGGATATTTAATAATATCCACATGTCATTCCCATAATATTTGAACTGAAATATACGGGATATCCCAGGATATCCACATGCCATTCCAATAGTATTTAAACTAAGATATATAGGATATCTCAGGATACCTATGTGTGATTCCTATTATATTTAAAATTAAAACATGTAGGATATTCCAGGATACTCGCACGTAATTTCCTATAATACGAAACACTAAAATGAAGGATATTTAAATACACTCGCAGGCAATCTTCATAATAATCAAACTTAAATTCTATGGGATATCCCAGGATATCCACATGTAATTCTTATGAAATTAAAATCAAAATATGTTGGGTATTTCAAAACATCCACATATAATTTCTGCGATATTTAAATTAAAGTATGTGGGTATCCTAGGATATTCACATGTCATTTATATAAAATTTAAAACTAAGTTATATAGGATATCCAAGGATATCCGCAAGTAAATTCTACAATGTTCGATGATTTCCTGAAATTCATAAAATTTCTGTTAACTAACCTTTTGTTAGTTATAAGGAAATATGCTCAAGTAAGCCAACTTCGTTTCCGTTGCGGTGTTGACTCAGCTTATGCTTAGTGATATCTAAGGATATCACCCTTTAACTATATTATTCGCGAGAAATTTTTAGAAATTATTCAACTAGATTTTAATTTTAATGAAATTATTTTTTTTTATTTACATTATTTCGACTCTGTGAGGTTATACCGTAACACTTAGTATCATAAAATTACTTTCCCAAAACAATTATGAAAAAATATGCGAAAGAAAAAAGTTATAGCAATTTTTATGTCCGTTTCTTAACGGACTGTTGTAGAGGTACACATTACATGAAAACTTTAAACGGGGAGTAACTTTTCTCGAAATCTACCAAACCGATTTCACAGTCAAACCCCCTTTTTTATGCGGGGGTAAATTGAACCCTAAAACGGAGCGGTTTTGCGATTTTTTAAGTAAAATGTTTATAAAATATTAAAAAATACATTTAAAAATCGTTTTTTAGGTTTTTTACCTAGAACAAATACTTATGAACAGAATCCAGTTTGAATTATTAATTTATGAGGTACTGGTCGTTCGGAAAGTTACTCCCCGAAAAAGGTACCTTTTGGAAGACGCCACCTACATCTGCGATACGTAACTAAATTTACTTCAAAAAGTTTTTAATATTCTTTCCACGTAATGTGTAACAATGTCCAAAAAGAATTTTGGGAAATACTGTAATATTTTTTTCACAATAAAAGTTTAAAAAAGTGTATTTTTTGTCTATTCCAAACCAGAAAGTCCCCTTAAATGTCCCACACTGAGAAAAATAAACATGACTGCGTACTGTCTAGACAGGAGTGGTTCCTGTCAAAAAAATTTTTGTAATTAGACAGTAATCTTTGCTTTCTGGACAGGAACTATTCTTGTCTATAAAGGAATCAGTAATGTCTGGACATTAATCGTTCATGTCCAAACAGCACTGACAGCTGCCAAACTCAATTGTTTTTTTTGGACAGGATCCATTCCTGTCTGGACAGCACCCAGTCATGTTTATTTTTCTCGCACTTCAATAAATGTTTATAGTCAAATTTTACCAAAAATTTAGCTTCAAACTTTCCTGATGATTTAAATTACATTTTCGACAACTCTATTATAAGCGAAAATGTAGCGTAAAACGTTCCTGAAAATTTTATATTTCATATTTTTCTGATATTCTATGATTGAATCGTATAATAATCACAACCAACAATAAAAGCTAAAAGTAACTTATAAAAATATTAACTAAATTTTTAGTAACATTTGTTACTCTTATTTTATTTTAAGAGATGTAAGTACATCTCTTTTAGAATTTATAATAAATCTTAAATTTTAAAACTAAAATTTAATAACGTGGTTTAAAAACTTACCTATTTATTATTTTATTTAAAAAATAAAGAAACTGAAAATTTTTTTTTACATTGCTTAATTAAAAAAACACTATTTTGGAATTTTTAAGCCTATTATGCGATCATTATGCAAACAGAGTAAAATTATGCAATCAGTAAAAATTGTGAAATATTGTGCGCTCGAGGAACATGTTGTTAAAGGTTTAAAACATGAATTAACATAATATTATAATGTTTCTACTCGATTTTAAATAATTATGCAGTCCCATAATCTACCTTTCTCTACTCATAGTCAAAAATGTGGTTTTATTGAAAACTTTGACACCCTAATTTACTATTTTTGTATAGAAAGAGTAAACATGTTAATTTTTATGGTACTAAATGCTCCCAAACAATTGCGATTTTAGTGTTTGGTTTGCTTACTGTTTTGTTTGTTTACATTTTTCAACTTCCCTCTGGGCACGGAAACGTGTTTGTTCTAGAAACGTTCCTAAAACGTTTTTAAAACGTTTCATGTCCTCTACATAATGTCTTTAAAACGTTTTATGTTCTAAAAACGTTTTTAGAACATTGGACGTTCTTAAGCCGTTATGTAGTAGACATGAAACGTTCTAAAAACGTTTTAGGAACGTTCCTAGAATAAAGACGTTTCCGTGCCCAGAGGGTTGGACTTGCCCTTAAATAAAATTTATTTTTTTTAAATTGAGAAATAAGGTATTTTACAAAAAATAGTGAGAAAAGTGAGTTTTTTTTAAAAGTGAGTAGTAGTGAGTGACCTGAAAAAAGTGAGTAAAAGTGAGTCACTGGCAGCCCTGCTGATGAGGTTGCTAAGCTCTTCTTGGAACCTTTTCTTTCTGATAACCGTGTGGAATATAAATATCATCATTGTCTTCTACAACATTACTAATCTCATCACTTATATCGGGAAGTACATGCTCTAACAGTTAACTGTCGATTTTCATATTTGCATAAGAAAGAGTTAAATGACTTAAAATTTTGGGTTTTGTCACAGATACTACACATGCGTAAATTATATTCTTTTTGTTATTTTTATTATAGCCCTTTACATTGGTCATGCAAAAGTAGCAATCTTCTGGATTCAATGGTTTTTTTCACAATGTTGGGTTTTTCAACTTCAGGTGTTTATCCTCTTTCGTATCAATCCAAAGAGTTAACACTGTGTATCAGGAACTGCAAATTGTATGTGGAACTTATATTTCATTCTGATTGACTATCTCAAAATTAAAACAATTAAACAATTAACGAGTTAACTAACGTTATTTAATGTTTTTATTAATTAATTTGCGATTTTTCGGGATATCAAATTGTCCGCATACGTAACAAAATACATCTGCATTGTTGTCACATGTACACTGAGAAGAATGAATATTGAGCTTTAATATCTAGATATTAGCAGTTAATATCTGTGACATTCAAATACATAAACATCTTATAGATGTTTAAATTTAATATCCACAGATATTGGAATAAACATGTTCAAACATAACTTCAGATTTGTAGATTATACCTCTTAGCATCTGAGATATTAAACCATAACATCTAGATGTTATAAAATACCATCTTTTCTTAACATCTAGTATATTAAGATTTTTAATATCAAATTTTCTCAGTGTATGTAGTGAGGTTGACATTTTAAAATAACTTTTGAAACGTTTGAAGTTTTTTATTGTTTTCATTTTTAAAAGCCATGATATTTATGAAAATGCTCGCACGCCAGGCCTAAGTATGAGAGTTTACGACTTTGACGAGGACATTGCCAACTCGTCGTCGGACATACTACGGTATCATCCTCACACCCTAACGTCCCCTGCAAGGCAGCGCGCCTTCCAGCGTTGCCAGACCGTACAATAATTATGTAATTGTACACTTGAATTCAACGATGCACTAATTTCACGAAAAAGAAAAGGCACTAATTTCACGAAGTTTGCCTACCTTCTAGATTGTCTAAAAAATTGACCAATGGAAAAGCAGAATTCCGTTAAAATTATTTACATGAACTATAAAGAATATAGAAAGTGGACAAAACTCGTCAAATTAGTGCCTTCCCTGAGAAAAGGCATCGTTGGATTCAAGTGTACAATAATTTTGACTCTTGTATAATATACAATCCGCTGCGTACAATATTGCCTAAAAGTACCATAATTTTCATCTGTCATTAAAAAAATAATTCAGAAAAATAATTTCTTAAGAAAATTCATATTTTCCTGTAAAAGTAATTGACTAATGGGTCATTTCAGCGAAAATCGTCTAGAGCTGGTTGCTCGATGATTTTAAAAAATGCTGTTATTAATATATAACATTCTCCAATACAATTAGATTATCCTTTGGTGGTTTATAGCTCCAAATATATTTTACATTCATTTAAATAATTTTTTTAAATTTCTAACTGATTATGAAGTCTAACATAACCCATTTTTCGAAAACTCAGTGTAAATAACTAAAGACAGATTAAAAATACTGCTTTTTATTTTAAATATATATGTTTTTGCTAAATTCATCTACATAAACGAAAATTATTCGAAAATAACTCACCAGAACATTTAGATCAGTAATTTTTGTACTTGCACAGTATAATAAACATCATTTTCTTTCTCTTATATCTTCTGTGGAGAAAAAGGAATCTTCACGAAACCTTTTAAACTGGATTTGTTTTAAAATTATAAATTTATTTTAATTGAAATTTCCTTCGGTGCAAAATACATAGTTCGTGTCACAGTGTCTGGCAACGCTGGTGCCATCACTGGCTTCGTTTCTTTGATAGACAGGAAGCAAATCATTCTAAACTTCCTCTTTCGGGGCAGTTGTCATCGCCTATACTACATCTATCGAAGCAGCAGGATTAATAGTGTGCCAAAGCACAACGGAAATACAATACTGTAATTATGCCTAATTCTTTAGAAATCTCCCTAGATGTCGCCTCGATAAAAACATTTTAATTGAGGCATTCAGGTTACTAATTTTGAAAGGTGAATAATTTTACTTTCTTTTAAAACTTGTTCTAATGTTAAAAAACTTTTCTGTGAATTTTATTGAAAGCCGAATGTTGCCCGAAATGGCATTTTTCACTCTTTCGAGTTAGAATATCTCAGAATCCTGACGCGATAGAGAAATTTCGCTGCCCGTTCTGGATTCATGATGACAAAATACATCGGATATGACTTTCCCGGTTTCTGGGTCTGAAATTTGTAGGCCTGTGTAATTAACATGCTTAAAATATCCAGGCCCAAACATCTTTTTTTATACTTATTTCCTGAACGAATTTACACTACAAATTTGAATTTTTCAATAAAATAAATGTTGAAGTAAAGCCATATTACCTTCGTTTTTATGCTATTTGTTCAATATGAAAATTACTAACTTGTGGTAAATATAATTTTGATTGAAAGTTATCAATTAATCTGCTGCAAATAAATTTTAAATTAAAGTTTACTATTTATATTAATTTTTTTAAAACGTTTTTGGGGTTGCATAATACAAATCTTCAAGCAGATTTTGATTACAGTCTGAAAATTCAAAATGGCGGAACCAAAATAGTGGACAATTTAAAAAAAAATTTAATCGTTTAAAACTTATAACTTGGGGGTTTTGGGGATCGCTTATTACGAATATGACATCAGATTTCGAAAATTCAAAATAACAAATACAAATCTTTAACAGAACCAGAACAAAAAACTATCGCATGTTACAATTAGTCATATACTGATGTATTTTTGCTCTGGTTCTGTCAAATATTTTTGTTTGTTATATATGATAGTAATTTTTTATTACATTTAGCACGGATTTGTAACTGATCCAAATAAAACAATTAAAATATTACGAAACTTAAACGCTACTAGTATTTCCTTCAGCTACTAGAAAGGACAAAACTTAAACTATCTACAAACAGCAATTTTTTTCTTTTAAAAAAATATTAAATTAGAATACCGATTATATCGGTTCCACTATTTTAAATTTTCGAAATCTGGTGTTATATTCGTAATCAGCGACCCCCAAAACCCCCGAGTAACAAGTTTTAAGCGCATACGATGAATTAAAAAAACAATGTCGGACATGTTGGAACCGCTATTTTGAATTTTCGAAATCTGATGTCATATTCGTAATCAGCAATCCCAAAAACCCCCGAGTAACAAGTTTTGAACGATTTAAAAGAGTTTTAAAAATTGTCTACCATTTTGGTTCCGCCATTTTAAATTTTTAGACTATAATCAAAATCTGCTTGAAGATTTGTATTAAGCAACCCCAAAAACGTTTTAAATAATTTGGTTAATTTTTTTCATGGATTTTGTCATATTTATTTATGATATTATTTGTGGGTTCATGATTTTGTTGACTTTGCTCGCTTATAATTAAGCCGCCATATTGAATTTTCAAGATCGCCCAAATGATTTCGAAAGTACACGAGTGTACGGATTTTTTAAGTTCTTAATTAACTATTTGCTCCCAATATTCACTCGTGTGATTACCTAGAAAATTTTCGACAACTGCTTTGAAACTAAGCCATGCGGCTTTCTCCTTTTTATTCATCTTGGTGATAAATTGCTCATCTTTCAACAATTTGCGAATTTTGTGGTTCGTCGAAAACCCCTTCTTTTAGTTTCGCATCAGATATTTCTGGAACTTTTTGTTCCACATACTTAGAACAGTTTCCTTTTTTATCTAAGGCTTTGACAAATTGTTTCATTCCTCCTAGTTTTGTGTGTAAGGATAGAATTACACAGCTCAACAAAAAACCGAAAAATTTTTGCGCCTGGGTTTATATAATCATTTTTCTATTTATTATTCACTAAAATAAAGGAAAAATATACATATTCTTTTTAAAGTTTGCTTTTATAGTAGTTGCAGACATGTTAAAGGAGGACATCATGAAAATTATGCATATTTTAGGAATTTCTTTTGGCTCAATGAAATGGTCAATTAAAAATCTGTAAAGTACGTTTTATTCAATGAGTATTGATATGCAAAATATATTTTTTCAAAAAAATTTCATTACAAAATGGCTGCTGTGCAGCATTTTATTAGAAGGCGTCTGTTTTTTAGGATTCCATGGCCGGACAACTAACGTTCTCAATTTTTGATTTGAAAAAAAATCAAAATGTCATTTTCTATACATCAACAGCTATCGGCACACGTAGGATTTCATCGATATTTTGATTTTTTGCGAATTGGTGCGTGATTGAACAAAAAAGTGACAATTTTCAAAAAAAAATTCACAAAATTGTTGATAAAATTAAAAGCAAGTTATATAAAAAAATCCTACGTGTGTCGATAGCTGTTGATGTATGTAAAATAACAACATTTTCGTTTTTTCCAGATCAAAAATTAAGAACGTTAGTTGTCTGACCATGCAATCCTGAAATGAGACGCTTTCTAATGAAATGCTGCACAACCACCATTTTTTAATAAAGCTTAAAAAATATATTTATTTTGCACATCCATGCTCATGCAATACTCATGAAATGGTCAATCAAAAATCAGTAAAGTATGGTTTATTACTTACTTTACAGATTTTTGATTGACCATTTCATTCAGCAAATCAGAAATTTTCAAAAATATTGTAAAAATGTTCTCCTATCTACAAAAGAAAACTTTTTGATAAAATATAATTGTTTTCCTCATATCTGTCGATAAATCTATCATAAAAAGTATCTTAAATGTCAGGCGCAAATTTCATGTTGACTTGTGTTATCACCTTTGAAGGGTCGATTAAGGGATTTTCTATTATATTTTTTGAACCTGGTTCGAAAGAATTCCTTTTTGGCCATTGTTTTTTAATGTAGTAATTTGCTCGATCTCTACTGTCCCACAAACACAGGAAACATGGTGTTTTTGTAAAACCTGGTTGTTGTCCAAGTAGTATGCTTAAAATCTCCACAAATTTGCTACTTGTGTTCTCGGTATCTAATTTTATCCAAAACTAGTTTCATATATTCATAGTTTTCTTTCATTTCCGTTGAATGCGCTATTGGAATTGGAGCATAAATATTAGTATTATGTAGTAGTACTACTTTTAAACTTCTTTTCCAAGAGTCAATAAATAGTCTCCAATTTTCATCTATGTATATATTTGTTTTTAATTTATTCATGAGTCCAACAACATCTGAGCAATATACCAACGACGGATTTTCATCTTTTGTAAAATATACATATTCGGAACTTTTTTTCTGTCTCAATAAAAGCTAGTTTATTACAAAACAAAAAATTACAGTTTCCGCTACACAACATTCTACCAAAAAATCTTTCGGAGCAGCCACACGGAAAAAATTTCTGTGCACCGTTTATCTCTATATGTGCACCAATGGTCCTTAATTACAGTACAAATCTTACACTTTGAAAAGGGATCATATACGGCCCATTTTAGAGACAGCAAACGCACTTCCATCGGACAACCTTTGCACTAGGCGCTGAGGATAAATATTGTCCCACGCATTTCTCTGCAAAATGCTATACTGCGCATTAGGGACAATAAACGTCTCATATTTCGGATTAACTACTGTACTTATTCTCGTGCTACATTCGTCCCTAACTTATAGTACATCAACTGCACTGGATGTGAGACAAGCGGTACACGGAAATTTTTTCCGTGCAGGGGGTTCAAAAAATGAAAGTCTAACTATAGATTCGTATTCAGTGACCCAAAAAACTCCTAAATACCAACTTTGAAGTAAATCCATCAATAGTTAAAAAATTCGTCCCCCATATTGGAGCCAACATTTTAAATTTTGAAAATCTAACTTTAAATTCAGAATCAGCGACCCAAAAAACTCCTAGATACCAAGTTTGAAGCAAATATATCAATTTTTAAAAAATTCGTCCGCCATTTTGAATTTTGAAAATCTAACCTCAAATTCGTCATCAGCGACCCAAAAAACCCCTAGTTACCAAGTTTGAAGTAAACCATCAATTTTTAAAAATTCGTCTGCCATATAGGAGCCGCCATTTTGAATTTTGAAAATCTAACTTCAAATTCGTCATCAGCGACACAAAAAACCCTTAGATATCAAGTTTGAAGTAAATCCATCAATTTTTTTTTAAAAATAGCCCACCTATTCGATAGATGGACTATAGGTTTTTGGATCCGATAGTGTTCAGCGCGTCAAAATACATAGGAAATGGCAGGTCTGGTCTGCCGCGCACGACACTTTTTTTGTGGGGCTGTGTTATTGATGAATTTTTAAAGGTTTTAATTGAAGCATTGGGTGCAAGAAGGGCGTATAACAAACATCGATAAGTGGATATATTTCAAGTTAAAGTTTTAAACTGTGATTGCCCAAAAACTGTACGTTCAAATTAAATAAACTTCCTTTTAATTAATTGAAGCGTTGGGTGCAAGAAGGGCATTAGGCGGATAACGCCCGCTTTGATATTATTGAATGAAAATTATTACAATACCCTCTAGTTCATATTACCAAAAATTTATTTCGATATGAGACTTCTTGACGATGCTATGAATAAAAATCTGGGGAATGTCACATAATTTTGTAATTTAAAATGTTTTTAAATAGAATTTGCATGTAAAAACAAGTGAAAATCGACACTTCATTAAAAAAATTTGGTTAAAAAAATTTTCATTAAAAATGTCCATTTTTTTTAATTAGAAATTATTTAAGGCCTAATTATATGTTAAAAATAAAGAAAATCACAAAATATATCTAGAAATATTTATAAGTTAAAGTTATCGTGAGTTTAAACTTCAAATTTCACTAACGCCTAAAACATTATGTGGTTTGGCGAGTGGCTGGGTGCAAAAAGGGCGTATAAATTAGTTTTGAAAAACATTATTATTAAATAGTTAATTGCAACTTTCTCTTTATTTTAAAATTGCATTTGATAGCTTAATAAAAGACTAATTGAAGCGTTGGGTGCAAGAAGGGCGTATAACAAAAAACGATAAACGGAGATATTTCAAGTTCAAGTTTTAAACTTTAATTGCCCAAAAACTGTACATTCAAATCAAAAAAACTTTCTTTTAATTAATTCTTCAAATTTTAATTTTAGTAAATTTTAATTTCCAATTAATTTAATTAGATATTTTAAAGGACTTAGATTCTTGAAAAACTTAAAAAATCAAACTTTCATGAAACTAGTTACATTTTTTAATTTGTATTTAATTCACTATTAAAAATAATTGATTTATAGAAAAATTTTAAATAAAAAACATGGGTGATTCTCCAAAAAACCTCATTTTGCATGTAGTCAAGATTTTCTAAATAATTATAATCATTTGGCAAAATACCAAGTCATATTTCCCTATTTTATCACTTTTTCTAAATGTTCTGCAAGAAAAAGTTGTAAAATTTTATTGTTTAATACATTTTTAAAATATTTTACCACCTCAAAATCGATTTTCTAACCTGTCATCTAAGTGCTTTTCATTTTTTCAATACGTAAAACAATTATTTAAAACTTGAAAATAGGTACTTTTTCAATTTTTTCTAAAAGTTATGATATTTAAGAATAATTTTCTAAGATATGAATAAAATATGTCGTGTAGTTTTTTTAAATATAAAAAATGAAATTTGTCATGTAGTACCGCGTCATTCCTTTCACTCGTTGAATATTATCCAATATTTTTGCTGTGGGTAGAGATATTGATTAATTATTGTGATCAATATTTAAATTAACATCTCTAATATTAATTTCTTAAGTTACTTCTTAAAAAATGTAGTTATTTTGCGTTAAAAAAATTAAAATTGAGACATAAGCAAAGATTCACAACCTAAAGCGTTGTGAATTCCTCTCACCCCTAATAAAAACAATATTAATATATATAAATTGATCGCAAATTTTTTTCACATAAAGTTGTCCTTTATAAACATGATAGGGCATTCTCAGCTGGAGGAAAATTATTTGTCAACTAAATAAAATTAAAAAACGTTAAAATTGTCATTCCTCTCACCCGTCATTCCTCTCACTTTTTTTAATAAAAATTAAACATTGATATGATTGTCGATTGTTTACAAACTGCCAGTGAAAAGTGAACCTAAAATGTATGAAAAATAATTTTTGACAATTGTTAAAAGAGATTTTTGATAACTGTAAGTATTTTAAAATCTATCAAATTTATAGATAATATTAATAAATTATAATTATTAAATAATTTTTTGTAAATAGAAAAATATATATAATAAAAAACGCCGGCGCCAAATTTTAACCTCTTAATTTTTTTGTAAATTTTAATTTAAAATATATACTTTAAAAGCTAAAAGTTAGCATGGTCATGCTAACTTTCATACTTATGACTAATAAGTTTTTAGAATTAATTATATTAAAAAAGTTTAATTGAATTTTTTATATTATTTCAAGTTTTTTTTAAATATTTAATTGAAGAAGTTCCGAATAATCGAAATTTTGTAAAATTTAATCCATAATATGAAAAAGAATTTAAATCCTGTAAAGAATATTATTATGTAGAAAAATAACTTAATACGTGCAACGAATTACATTGAATTGAATTGATCTGAAACGAATTTTTATTACACTTCTTTTAATTATTCAAATCCCGTGAAAAATAAAAAACCGCTGCCAAGTTAAGCATTTTTGTTACAATTTTGGTGCTCATTTTATTCGCTTTCGTAAATCTCGTTGTGTTCATTTCATCAACACTTTGCTTCCTCATAGAGATGTTAATAACAATAAAGTATAAATTTTGAACAATTATTCTTAAGTGCTGTAATATTTTTTTCTCTTTATTTAATACTTCTACTTAAAACAATTTTTTTCATAATTTCTGTTTTTTAAAATATCAATAACTTCTTTATTTTTAAACGAATTAGCTTCAAAATCGAAGCGTTTTTTAATGCTCTAGAAGTTGGTAACTATAGTTTCAATGTTATTTCTACATTTTTCAACAAAATTGTCAAAAAAGTTTTATTTTCAAAAATTTTTGATTTTTAAAAGTTTAATATCTTCGGTGAATATGAACGAAAAATGTTCATTGCGGGCTCGAAAGATGCGTCAAAAAAACTTTGCAAAATTAGAGAAAAACATTTATAGGTGTCCTAACATTTTTTAAAGTTATAGGCAAAAAACGTTTTTTTTTTTTTGAAAAATTAAAAATAAATATGTCCGCAGGTGAGACCTACAATTTTAAAAAAATGCAGCCCAAAAACTCTTTATAATTTGGAGATATTTATGAAAATATGATGTTTACACACACATACGGAATGACATTTCACAAAAATGTCATTTTTGAACTTCTGAGGTCAAATAACATAAAGATATGTTAAAAAGTCGAACCTGAAAAATTTTTGTATTACAATACTTCCTCAGTATGAGGAAGCTATAATTTAATTCTTGCAAAAAATTAAAAACAATGTGTTTAGATACTTTAAATCCTGTACAGAGTTGAATTATTTATGATAATAATTGAATTCTTGCAATGAATTTTTGAAAATATAATTAAGTACATTTTTTGAGGAATTTATTTAAAATTCTATTAAAAATAATTGCAATCCTATGAAAAATGTAATTATTAATTGAATTCTCACAACGAATTTTACTAAAATTATTGTAAATAATGTAACTTTTTTTAAAAAAATGTTATGGTAAGGTTATTATAAGTTGTTGAATTTTATAAAGGTTTCAATATGAAAGATTTTTGAAAATCTTATTTCCTTTGGAAAAATAATAATGATTAAATATTTATTTAAAAATGAAGTTTTTGATGTTGTCAAGTTATTTTACATTTAAAGAAATTTGTAAATAAATGTAAAAGACCATTTTTTCAGTGTCTAATCGTTTTTAGAGTGAATCAAAATATTTATTAGGGTCAGAGAAAAAGTCTAAATCAGGGAAAAACAAAATCAAATTTTTGTGGCAACAGTAAGAAAACCTTAAAAAAATTGATATCGGACATAAATTGAATTAACCGCGAAAGTTTGATAAAAGTGACCGATTGTATGTTATTGCCACGGTTAATATGAAGTTGATAACAATGTATTACGCAGTTATCATTTATATACGCCGAGTGAGAACGACACTATCGTTAAAAGAAGCAACTATATCGTTTTCTTTGAAGTCGACAACTGCGTTCACAACTTTATCTACATTCATTTTATTTATGAATGGCTCACAAAAAGAAAAAAGAAAATAAATCATTGATATTTAACAAAACATTTTCTTTATTTGATTCATTAATTATTTAGCAGCTTTTTTTTAGATACTAACAAATGTTACATTCAGCTAATGAAGAAAACGAATGCCATCCTCTTTTATTGAAAAAATAAGAGAGAAGGAGATGAAAAAGAAAAAAATTGCAATAGGGTCGTAGAGGACGTCTCAGGGCATAGACCCCTGCTCGAAGTAAAATCCGTCGATCGATGATGTTCCGGAGCATGACCACGGGATTCGACGTTGTTTGCAGCAGTCCTTTCGGAGTCGGCGCGATAGTAATTTACCTTCAAGCGCCCTCAGAGAGGGGTCTTATGGACCCTCTTGGTTTTGTTGCGAGTCAGAAACACATACGCAACGAGTGATTCCAGTCTCATCCTCTGGAAAGAATTCTTACAAGCGAAACTTGATTTAATTGTCATTTCATTGTCATCGCCTTTTGAAACTGCCGCCAACAAATTTGAGGTACCCAATTATTTATCTTTCCTTTCACTTAATTGAAGAAACTGTGAAAAATCAATATTTTCTTTGATCACTTTCGTTTTTCTTTTTGTTTTTATTTTCATAATTTGTCATGCGATTGAAGAAACTATTGTGAATTCCAATTGTTTTGTTTAACTCGAAAGACAATCATCTTTTGAGATAAAGAAAAATGTTTCGATGACAGTAGTTTGAAATAATGTAAACACAGAAAAATGACAGGCCGGAGTTCCGTTTAAAGGGCAAATCAGAATTCTTTGTTTTGTTTTTTTTCGCTTTTTAAAGAATCGGAAGCAAAAATTAATTTTTCTAGTCATTACTTTTAATTTTGATTTTTTAAAATCTTTATTAATAGTTCTTCAATCATAATAAAAATTACTCTTTGTTAATAGTATTTTTAAACAGTGTTAAAATTACTGTTTTTTTATAGTAAATTTTAATGGTGATGAAACAATGTAATTTCAAATAATGGCAAATTTATATATACTTGTGATTTTAATCTATGGTATTTTATTGTGATTTCCAATAGAAACAGTTTTATATATTCTTTAGCTTCATTTTTTAAAATTTTGTATTGAAATTTCTTTTTCTTTTTTTTCATTTTGTAAATTTGTAAAAATATTTATTTTAAGAATGAAATTTGTTAAATTGTTTTCTTCAATTTCTTTTGCCCGCAAATTATTTTAAAAGCCTTTGTCACTTATTAACTTCACTTTATTATTAAAATTTATATTAATTAATTACTATTTTTGATCAATTCTATAAAATTGTGTTTATAAATTAATTTATATTGTAATTATTATTTATTATTATAAATATTAAATTATAAACATTATTTTATTACTAGATGAAAATATGAATGTAATATTAAACAAATGTTGAATTATAAATATTATTTAACTGCAATTTTTATTATAAATTAAAAAAATTCCTTTAGCTTCTTATTTTTGTTTATATGAAACTTGATTTTATCTTTGACGTGACGTTTTATTTCAAAATACAAAAAGCAGCTGTTCGGTTTAGGGGTACATTTTACTAACACGCATTAAAAGTCGACCAGCAGCAATCAATATTTCGTATACTTGTCACAAAATTTCCTAACTCAGACTTATTTCCATTAGATTAGAAATTCAAATTTTAATTTAAATTTAGCAATTAAAATCGAAGAGTTCAAACAGCAGGAGACAATTTTTTGTTAACAATTCAAATCTGTCTCGTGAGGTGAATACCGACAGTAATCAATATATGTGACACTTTTTGTTGTCCGGATAAAAAAATTCGTGAATAATGTCCTATAATATTACTTTTTTATTTTCATTTTTGAAATAATAGAGGAAAATTTTCTTCTTGAAAAATTCTTCTATCTTTCCTGATAGAAGTCTGCGGTGTTTTGGGATGTAAACAAACAGGGCGTTACGATGCCCCCACAAAATTTTTGATTCGAATAAAATTTAAAGTGACGGGAAAAATAAAAATCTATCTAGTTTTTGTTTACTGAAACTTTTTTATTTTAAGTAGATAAATCGTTTCACTTAATTAATTTATTTTTTCTTTCTCTCCTTTTTTTGAAATATTGCCAGAAATAGCTGGAAAATATTGATGAAGGTCAGAGGAAATTCTTTTTATTTGCGGCATTTCTTTGTTTTGAAAACTATTTTCTTTATTGATCTTTATTGATTAGTGAATTTAAAATCAAAGTTGCAGTTAATTTAAATTAAGTTCAAATAATAAAAGAATAAATTTAGTTTTTCTCTGTGAATTTTCCTTATTTTCTTCGTTCAATTTTGACCTATTTTTCAATTATGTCGATTGTGTCGATTGCCTCTCTTAGACAAGAGAATTTATCCTGAGATGAGACTTTATTAACGAACAATAGAAATATCTTACGAAATCCAAGCACTTGATGCTTCAATTTCTTCCAATCGTAACTAGTTTACATATTTCTTACAATACATTTCAGAAAGTAAATCTTCACATAAAAAATGATTTTTCTAATTTCTTAGATAAAGTAAATGAATAAATAATAATAAAAAACATAAATTTTTATATTTTTCTTTATTTATTTCTTTTCTTTTTATTTATAATTAAATTTTTGTTTTTCTCTATTTTCTCTTCTACCAAAAATTTGTTAAATATTTTATTTTGTTATAATTATGAACAGACCCTAAGAAAAAAATATTCCCTTGAATAAAAAAATTCTTTTTAGAAAGAAAAAAAATTTGTTAAATATTATTTAAACATCCACTTGAATGTATAATTATATTTATATTTATAACCAAAAATTATTAATTTGTTATCTTCCATAACAATTAAAAGTTTTGAATAATATTGTTTAAAAACTCTACAAATTAATTAAATTTGATAATGTTTTTTCAAACAACAGTTCAGTACAAATCTATCTCAAAAGCAAAATGCAAGATGAAGGTAACTCACAAATTAATGCGAGACAATTTTATTTCAGTTTTCAATAATATAAGATAATGCTATCTCAAGATCCAATGCAAATGCAACAAAATGACAACTAAAGGTAGCGTTATATATATATATATATATATATATATATATATATATATGACTCCCTTTTTAAATATGTGTTATTAATTATAACTATTACATTCCAATTAAGGGAAGATTCCACTGAATTTAAGTTTTTTTCAAAAAAATTTTTTTACAGTAAATCAAATATAATACAAGTGTTACAGTAGTAAAAACATTATTTAATTCTTTTTTGTTTAATGGACTGTTAGAAATTGGCTGTTGAAAGTGGTCCACTCTAAAAGTTGTTTACATTTTCTCTCTACGATAATTAATTTAAAATCAAAATTTTTCTTAATTTATATCATTATATGGCTATCGTGTAACCTACACTCACAAAACAGTCTATTTAAGTAAAAAGGAATCCTTTTACTATAAGCGGATTTTCCTTTCAATATTTGTCTAAGAGGAATTCTTTTTCTATTAAAAGGAAATTCCTTTAAATTATATCCTTTAATTATTAAATAATCGTAGTTTACTATTAAAAAGAAAAATTTTATCAGTAGTTTTATATATTCGTTTTATCAGTAAAACATTAATTTATTTAATTAATTATGATAATAATTTATTTATTTTGGACTCAAATTTATAAAATATTTAAAACTTAATTAAATTTCAAATAAAATAATAATAGCACAAGCTTGCAAATAATAATATATGTATATTGATAGGCAGCTAAAATGTATAAAAATAAAAACTAAATTTCCTTCTTCATAATTTCCATATATAACCTTTCAACAATTTCTTTAATTTTAAAAAGTTGTGACTTAGATTCTACATTTTTTAATAAATTAAATTTTACTTTTCGAATATATAAATAATTATTATAATTATCCAAAATTGTTAATATTTTATTTAAATTTTGTACATTGTTTATTTTATTAAAATAATGTAATTTTATTATTATTACATATTATTAATTATTAAATTTATCCAATGTTATTTTATAAATAAATAATTATTGTAAAAATTGTGCAGATAACCTTTGCATTATTTAAAGAATAATTAAAATTTTGTTTATTATTTTGACATGTTTACAAACGTCTAATCACTTGAAATTATCCTTTTGATATAAAAGGATTTCATTTAAAAATCAAAAGAAATCAGCTGATATTCAAACGATTTTCTTTTTTCCAATAAACTTCTAACCTTTTTGTATTTAAAAGATTCCTTTTACAATAAAACTATTTCTGCTAATGGTTAAAGGACAGCATTTAAAAGGAAATTAGTTTTATGGGTAATAGATCATTTCTGTGAGTGTATAGAAGAAAAAAACATTCATTGAAAGATAACCAAATGACAGACATTTTAATTTTTTGATCATAATTTTGCAACTTAAATTGTTTATAACTTTTATAAATATTAATGGATTTTAAAAATCCTAGTTTACACGAAAATTATACATTCCAGGAACATGCTTTCCAAATTGCAAGTTATTTCGTTAAAAACTGTAAAAATTCGAGAGTGTAAACAAGTTGAAAATATAAAGTTTTGAGAAAAACGCGTTTAAAGTAAAATTTTTAATAACAAATATTATATACATCGATAAAAAAAATGTAAACTTATTAGATGCACTTTAAATCGTTACTCAGGGGTTTTTGGGGTTGCTGATTACGAATCTAATGTTATTTTATCACTAGATTTGTAATCAGCGACCGCGAAAACTACCGAGTAACAAATTTCAGCAAAATCAATTGAAGGCTTTTCAATAAAAAAATTAATATAAACAAATAAAAATTTCAAAATCACTGTTTTAAAAGAATCTTAATTAGTTTTTATTCGATTTTGATCATATTAAAATAATTGTACCTAAATGTAAGTAAGAAAATTAAATTAGAGTTTTGAAAAATAGTTATTAAAATGTTTTTACTTGAATTCCCAAAAACAATAATTTTTAAAAAATTGAAGCAATTGAAAATTTTGTTAAATATTGAAATAAATTTTCTATTTTTATCTATTTTAATTGTTTAATTTCTAAAATTATACTGAAATATGAATGTATATTTGAAGAATTTCAACTAAACATGCGAAAAATAACTGAATTTTCAAAAAATTTAGAAATAAACTTATTACCAGGACACTGTAAAGACAGTGCAAAAACAAGCATCTTAAAATACATTATAATCACTTTTAAAACGTTTAAAACATCTTATTTTTCCATTTTCTATCTTAGGAACTACTTAATGCATTTTGAGATGCTTTGGATAACTTTTTGGAAACAACTTATAACTGACTACCAAAGTATCTTAAAATAAGATGCCTTCTTTTTACAGTGGATTGTAAAACACTTAATTGAACTAAGAAATAACTAATTATTTTAACTAAGACGACCAAGTGATAAATTCAAAT
Organism: Leptopilina drosophilae; assembly: GCA_032873175.1. Lineage (NCBI taxonomy): Eukaryota > Metazoa > Arthropoda > Insecta > Hymenoptera > Figitidae > Leptopilina > Leptopilina drosophilae. The sequence continues at coordinate 10,693,045 of CM065480.1, forward strand.
ATTTATTATTATCAGGATTGTGCTATTTAATTTTTTCAAATGAAAAATTTTTATTAAATTTCAGAAGGAAAAATACATTTCATTAAATTGCACTAAACTAAAGATCCAAAAAAATCCACTTGAATCCTTAAATTATTTTTCAAGCGATTACTCACTGAATTTGAATATTTTTTCTTCATTCACTCTACGTGATATTAGACACATACAGACAAAATTATATATTTGATTCTTGACCTTAAACGTAAATCGTTTTAATGAAATGATGAAAAATAACACTCCCATGTAAATGATAGATAAATGGAGTCGCACTAAATCACCAGGACTGTAAGAAAATGACATTTTAATGAAATTGAATGAAATAAATAAGGAAATATTTTTATCATTCTCATTTGTTTATTGTTGACGTATGTACGTACATTATTAGTCTGTGATTTTTTTTCGTTATAAAGAAATAAAAAAGAATATCATTGTATGTGTACATAATATAAAGTAATGACGTAAATATATTAAAGACAAACACTTTAAAGAGTAATGAGTTCATACATCAACATCATATCTTTTATGATAAAATTTAATAACGCATTTTTAAGACATATTAAATAATTGTATCGTTTAGTTAATGAGTTGAAACCGCTCGTGGCAGATAAAAAGAAGAATGATTAATATTTTCACACGGAAGGTCATTGCTACTTTTACTTCCCACATGAATGTAATATATTTTTTTCGAAAATTTAACTTGTTTTGACTCTTTTGCACTAAAGGGAATAAAAATAGTGAAATTTATTGTAAATTATTTTCTTTGAGAACGAAATAAATTTTATTATGTATTTTATGTACTGGAATAGAGCCAATATTTTTGTATAAAGTAGTGTCAAAACAAAATTTGGAATTTCAAGAGCAGTTCTAATATTGTTTACTATTATTAAAGATTATACATTGATAGCTTATTTTTTATTCGCTTTTAAAAGCCGCTCTTTTGTAATTTCTAAGCGCTTATCACTTATCGACTTATCGAAGATTTTTATCAACAAGCACTATTTATTTAATAGGGTAATAATTTGTTTCACTCTATTTTTTTCTAATTTTAATTTTTTTCCCTTTTTTATTTTCCTTCTTCTTGTACTGTTCTCTATTTTTAATTTTTTTACTATTCACTTTTTGTTAAAACCGTATTTCAATTATTCTGTTATTAAAAATGGACCTTTTTTATTACAAATTAATTCACTTTATTTTCTGTTCCCTTTTAATTTTTTCTATTCTTTATTCTCTTTTTTCTCAGTTTTCTATTTTGTAATTTTTTTTACTATTTGCTCTTTGTTAAAACTGTTTATTATTTTTACTTTTTAAACCTTTTTGAACCTGTTATTATAATATTTATTTTTACACGGTTTTCTATTTTTTTATTTGTTGCTGTTAATTTGCTATTTTCAAATAAAAGAAAGCCTTTTTATTGAAAAATAATTTTAATATTTTTCTCTATTTTCTTCTGTTTTAAATATTTTTACACTCTGCATTTCCTTTAAGTAACTATTTCACTGATTTATATTATTTTTAATTTATTGTTTACTATTTACTTTTTGTTATACCCGACTTTCAATTACTTTGTTATAAAAAAGTTTCTTTTCTTACTGCAAAATAATTTAAATAATTCTCATTATTTTCTTCTGCTTTTTAATTTTTTTCTAATCCTTTATATTTTCTTTTTTCTAACCATTTTCTGTTTTTTAATATTTTTTATTTGCTCTTTATCAATATCGCTATAATAAATAATTGTCATCAATTTTCTATTTTCATTTTGCTCGCACTATTTTCAATATTTTTTGTTTTCTACTATATATTTTTTTGAAACTGTTTTTAATTTTTTTTTTTCAAAAATAAGCCTTTTTTACCACAAAATGATTTATTTTTTACTATTATTTTTATTTATACTATTTTTACAATTTTTATTCTCAATTTTACCATATTTTTGATTTTACAAAATTTTTTATATATTGTAAAAAAAACTCAGAATAGAGAACGAGTAAACGAGAATGCAAAAATCTTACGTGAATCTTGGTTCTTGTCAGTATCACTAACAATGAACGTGATTTTTCTTTAATTGCAAATAACAAAAACAACAAGATTCTGGTGATTCATACGTGTATTATATTTTATTCATAAAAATTACAGAAAAAAATAAAGAAAACATTCTTTTTTTGATTGTTTAATAAAATTTTTGTTATTGTCCGAAAATTATGAAAACATTCTATTCTAAACATTTTATATCAAACAGTCAATAGATGAGCCAGGAAACAATTGTCCTTGGTGATTTTTTTTATAGAAAAGTAAGAATTCTTTGCGCTTGTGAATCACGCAAGGACGCTGACACTAAGTCTAAGACTAAGATGTAGGTACTTTTACTTATTAATCGCTTTTTATATAGAAAAGGGAATATAAAGAATGTGAAAAAATATTCATTGAATATGTGAAAAAAAATAATCATTTTTACAATTTTACTGTTATTTTCTATGTTTGCAACCATATTTTTCGAAAATACAAAAAACTTTTTTGGTAATTCGAGTAAAATGTAGAATCTTTTTCTTTTAACGATTTACGTTTATCCTTAATCAAATATTGAATATTATACAATATTTTATATGTCAACGACCTATTCTAAAATATCGTAAATTATATTTAATTTTTCTCAACACTTTCGGTAAGGAATATTTTTTCACCTCAAAAGTATTTTGCAACTGGAATTGATAAAATATGATCATAATATTAAATTATCACTTTTTAAGCTCGCTTTTAACTTGATAAGTAAATTCCAAAATAATTTAATTTGAAATTAAAATTTATAAAATGAAGAAATTAATTTCCTCTTCTCGAGTTTATCTGCTGGTCAACATATTCTATTTTTGATTCTTTAGAAATGGAATATTAGTGAAGAAAAGGAGAATTCACATTTCTACCTAAATTTTTAATCTAATGAATATACTAATAATAGGACTGTTTACAGGTCGGTGTGATGACGTTGTTATAATTAAAATTGTTCTTGTTCCGGAGGGACTTCGGAGCGTTTTTTTCAACCCTTTAAATACTTTTTGTTACGTATTTCGTGAAATGTGAAAGAGAGCCCGCACCCGCAGTGAGAAGCGAACACGCGGATGCCTGCTGATGTGCACGTGATATCAGCGTGTGCCGTTCCATAGCATCGACCGTATTCCCCTCCCTTATTCGTTGACTCACTTCCAAGCATGAAAACGCGAACACTGAGCAGGCAAGGTACAAATAAACAAAACTGCACACACCGTTTAAATTGAAACCCCTTTTTCCCTCTCAGAGTGAAAAAATCAGGAAAATTGTTAAATCAGATTAAAATTTTTTATTCTTGTTGAATTTTTTACCACTGGTACGATTATTGTAATTTAGGACAAATTTTATTTCCTAGTTTCGCTAAATCAAATTGATTTTTTTGGAAATATTCTTCATATTTCCAAAAAGGTGATTTGATTTAGAGAAATTAGAAAAAAAATTTTCGAAAATTCTTTCTCTTCGAACATTTAACGAAGTTATTCTATTCAGTTATTCTTTATTTAATTTTTTTACTTTTATGATTTTATTTAAATTTTCATTGTGAAAATTAACTTTCTTGAAATCTTCTATTTCTTCTTCTTCTTCTAACAGCAAGATTCACAGTTTTCTTAAGATATCAAATTAACACAAAACTGGATCAAATTGACACAAAAGTTTTGTACTAATTTATGATTTAATCTATATTTCTGATATCAATTTATTATAATTTAATAGTTTTAAATTCTATCGATTTCTTTTTTCATTAATATTTTACTTTTAAGAGTTCTCTATTGATTTGAAATTATTTCTGATCTGTTTATAAATATGAACTGATAAATTTATACATAGATATTTTCAACGACAACGTGTGTAGAAAAATTACATAATCGACATAAATACTATTTCATTCAAAGTCAACATGTTTTTACATGTTTTATATATTTTCGTACACGTGAAAATTTGATTTTTTTTACATCAAACACAATATTTCCGGTGATTAATTTCTTTCTTTTGGAATAAAATCCTAAATTAGAATAATTATTGATATTTAAATTGCATTAAAATTATACTCTTTTGTGTTAAAATTTTCATTCTTTGTTCTTTGTTCTCAAAATGGGATATTATTTTTGGAATATTCTGTGGAACAATTTTTTTCAGAGTTTGCGCAGGCTCAATATTTTATTTCTGTCAAACTCTCATGAAAACAGAATTTCCATCGGAAAATATAGTTAAATGGAAAACAAAATTCTGTTTATTTGAATTAAATAGAAAAATGAAGTGATATTTTTTATGAATTGAAATTGATTTAAATTCCTTTTCTATTTTTCGTCCAACTGGATTCTGATTAAATGAATTAATTAAGAAACAAAAGGAAGATTTTTATAAATTAAAATTGATCTTAATTTTTCTTTTTTTAGATTCAACTTTTAAACGTTTTCTTTAAATTTTACATATTTAGCAATAAATCAAAAATTTTCCTTAAAATAATAAATTTTTAGGAAATACATTTTTTTGCGTTTAAAAACATATAATTAAAGTTCATCTGAATCATACCATTTTGTATAAAAAAGTTTTTGTCGTTTTGTTAAAGAAAATTTGGTACATTTTTAAAAAATGACAAATTGTAAGAATTTTCTAGAAAATAATACATTTTTTTAGTAAATAAATTGAAAAATTTGCAATTTAAAATTATCTAATTTTTTGTTTTTGTACATAGATTCAATTTTTTTAGCGTCTTCTGCAAGAAAAATTTGTTAAAATTCACACAATTGAAATTAAATAAGAAATTTTCCATAAAATAATAAATTTTTTTGTGCGTTTTTTAACAAAAATTTGTTAAAAATTACAAAATTGTCAATAAATAAAGAATTTTCTAAATAATAATAATAATTTGTTCAATAAACAATTGACAAATAAATAAAAATTTGTATAAAAAATGATATAAATTTTCCTTAAAAGATGTTTTTTATTTAATTTTAAGAATTTGTAAGTAATTGAAGTTGATTTTAATTAAACTTTTTCTAGATCAAACTTTTGGAATTTTTGTTAAAGAAAACTTGCTTCAATTTACAGAATTGAAAATAAATCAAGAATTTTGTAGAGAATTATACATTTTAAAAAAAAATTTTTTTGGCTTCTTCAGGAAAATTGGTTTTTTAATACTACGTTTGTTTTAAATTATTTTTTAAAGAAAATTTAATTACAAAATTGTTAGGAAATGATAAATCTTGTAGAAAATAATGATTTTTCAGAAAATAAATTTCAAAAATTTTGTTATTGATACTAATCTTAATTTTTCTTTAACTTAAATTTTTCTTAATTTTTATACGTTTTTTTAGACAAAATTGTCCAACTTTACAAAATTGCCATAATAAATAAACATTTTTGTATAAAAATAATAATTTTTCATTTAATAAATTGTGAAGAATTTATTGACACCAATAAATTCCTCTCGATTGTAAAAGTTGACGCTTTGATTTTAATGCATTCTATAATGATAGAGATTTCAATGGCTCAAGAATATGCAAAGAAATGGAAATAGTTGGTTCTTATCTCTATATACGTGCGTACATAATTGTTATTTACAAATGAACTGAAATGACCTACTAATCTATCTTTGAATATATATTTTGTGTCTCATCATATCTATACATATTACTTATAGGCTTATAATCTAATTTCTCATTCATTTTATAAATAACCAGTTTATCAATTTACAAAGAAAATTTTATTCTTTTTATAGAATTAAACTATATTTATATTTTATTGTTAATTTATAATTTAAATTTTTATATTGTTTATTGAAATTCGTATATTTTTTGTTAGAAACGAAATAGAACAAAATTTAATTGCAAAATATTAGTTATCAAATCGAAAAATGTATTATTATAGCGAAATAATATTTGTTTAAGTAAAATTTATTTAATTGACATTTAGGTATTTAAGTAATTAAAATATTTATTTAACTAAATGATTTTTTAAATTTATTCAACAAATTTTGTTTGAACTAATAAATGTTTGATATGTAAATAAAAAATAAATAACAAATTTTAGTTTCTTTTTTTACTAAACTTAAAGAAATTATTTTGCTTATTATGAAAAATATATTACACTAAGCGCAATTATTTTTATTGAGTCAAATAAATATTCATTCAAGTGAACGAATTTTTTAAACTTAAAAATTTTGACTCTGTAAATAAAAAAAAATTAGTTTATTTCGATTGAAACGCAATTATTTTTCAATGAACGTGCGAAATAATTCAGTCTTCTTTCTTTTCTTTTCTATAAAATTCATTTTAGCACGGAAACTGATTTTTTATTTTCGAATGACTCAGGAAAGTTTACCGTTTTGTTTAAGTAGTTTAAATAGCCATTTTTTTACCGTTGTAAATTGTTATATAATATTCAGAGTAGAACTAAGTAAACCACAGACTGCGTGGTGACCCCACAGAATAACAAATAACACTTTAATTAAAATATTTTAAATTATTTTTTTCTATTTATGTAAATTATAATTAAAAAATTTTTTGATAATTTTTTATTACAAACGTTTTGATCAAATTCGTAATTTTATTTCACGAACCGTTTTTTCTGAAGCGTAGAAAATGCAAGTTAAAGAATGGAATTACTACAGCAAAGTCATTTTAATTAAGTTTTAATAATCTTAAATGGCGATCAAATAGTTGACAATAGAACGTTTATGTAAGAGATGAATTATATTTTCAAGGTCTGAGGATTTATCAAAATTAAAAAAAGTAACATATTTTGCAAAGATTTTTAATTTAATTTCCAACAAATACAATACAATTTTTGAGTAGTATAGTGTCAGTTTATTTTTTTACTTCTATTTTTAAGGAAATTAATTAATTCAAATTATTTTCATTTATGAATCATCGATTTTCTTCTTTCGACTTTGATCACAAAGAATTTGGTATTTTTATATAATCTATTTAAATTCCATTTAGCAGACAAAAATATAACGTCAAGAAAAATTAACATATTTTAAAAATAATACGATGCTTTTTTTAAATTTCACTAATTTCGGTAAAAGTGGAGTTAAATAAATAATTATTCAAAAATAATTCGAAATTTAAACGAAAACGAATGAAAATTAATAAAAAGTGGAATAAAATTAAATTAATAATAGGAAATAAAGGGCAAGAAGGTAGTTAGAAACATACTGTAATTACTATTTGAAATAAATAAATCTAATAGGAAATAAATAAAAATTAATAAGAGAAAAAAAGTAATACAAAATAAACTGAAATTAAATTAATGAAAGAATATAACTAATGATTCAATCCTTAAAAAATAAACTAAAATTAATCTAATTTAAAAGTGATTTTAAATTAATTTTAAAATTAATAATTTTTTATGAACTGAAACAATAATATATGAAGGTTGACGTTCAATAACCCAACGATTATACAATAAGGATCAGGTCAAGGTTAACATTTCCAGTTATATTTGAATAATACAGTGAGACTACAATTTTTAGGCAAATTTAAATACAATTTTATATTTTTAAATTTCTTTTTTAAAAACACAATAAATTAACTTCCGTTAAATATCGTGTGAATTAGTTTCTAAAAAATCCCCTCTATTACTCGTGCGTTAAAAAATAAATTAAATTGGGGAAAATAATGTATAATTATGACAAAAACTGTTAGAAGATATTTTTTCAAGTGTTAAAAAAAATTTGAAAAGAAAAACTCGAAGAAGAATGTTAAATTAAACACAAGTGTTAAGTATGGGTTGAATGGAAAATCTAAACGGAATATTAAATTTACAAACTGACCTTCTAGTCGGATAACAAGTGGGACAGGTCAGGGTTGTCAGACATTTGTCCAACCTCTGCGAAACTTACATTTTGCGAACCAATCATTATATGACCTATATTTTCTTTATTTTCATTCAATAAACATAAATTTAAAAAAAATTGTTTTAAACCAGTTCGATAATACAAAAATAATTTTTCATGAACTGTTTTTTTAAACATTTTTTTTATTGATTATCAAAAATACTTTTAATTAACAGCAAAATTAATTAACTGAGCTAAAATTATTTATATTGATTACAATAATAATAGAAATTTATACATTAATTAAAATTACTGCCATAAAATAATATGAGTAACAATTAGTTACAAGAATAAAATTAAATTTACATTAGATGATTAAAAAATGTTAATTTATTTAATAAAATTATTCTTTTTTTGCAGATATTATAACTGTGAAGCTACTCTGAATTGAATCTATTTTCAAAACTGCTGTACTTTATTGGGAAAGCTTATATTTACCTTGAAAATTCCGCATTGAAACGAAAGGTTTGTTAAAAGATGTTCCAAACAATATTTTAAGAATCATTTGCAGTTGAATTTTAATAAAATATCTCTAAAGAATTCAATTACTTTCCTAAATAATAAAATTTTTCGTAGAAATTCAATTATTTTAATAAAATAATTGTTGATATGAATTAAATTATTTTCAATACAGAATTTTATTACAATTCCTTGAATGAATTCAATTTTTTCATAAATAGTAATAAAATTCCTCGCAAAAATGCAACCCTATTTTTAATTAAATTTTAATAAAATTTCCCGAAAGAATTCAATTTTTTCAATACAATTCTATTAAAATTCTTTAAAACAATTAAATTATTCTCAAAAATTTTTAAAATGCAATTCTTCGTAGAAATTAAATTATTTTCATAAATAATGAAATGCTTCGTTTAAATTCAATTATTTTCAACGATTTTAATAAAATTCTTCAAACTAGGATTTCTCTGTATAATAAAAAATTCTAAACCTTTTAATAAAATTATTGGAAAAAGTTTAAAAATGAAAAAGCAAATGATAACAGTTAATTTTAAACTGCCAACAGGCCGAAAAATACAACGATTATTTTATTATATAGACCCTAGAATTTTCTGTAGAAGAATAAATATCAATATTTTCAAGAATAAAATATAAACCTACTAAGTTTATTTCTTTATACAATTGGAATAATCTAAATTTTCTGTCATATTGCTTCTAATTATTTAAAAAAAAATTCTATACAACTGGAATTTTTTAAATGATTAGATTTTCATGAATTATGGCTTACATTCAGAAAAAAATAATTCTCTTCAATTTAAATAAAAAAAATTGTTGTCTAAGCAAACTTTTATAGATTTTTGCTTTGAAATTTTTTTACAAATTTTTCTGTTCAAGTATTTCTTTATTATTTACTTTATACAATAGTTTTTATTAAATAATATTATTTTACTATTGTAAACTTCACTGAAGAGGATCCTTTAAAAAGTAAAACTTCATTCTAACAGATAAAAAAAATAAAAATTAATAAAATTAAATTAATCTGAAAATCTAAAAATTCAATTAAATAAAAATAATTAATTGAGTGAATGATCATTTGCATTGTATAATATTGAAATTCAAATTTATTTTCTTGATGTCGTAGGAATAGTCTACAGACTATTAACGAAAATTAATTATATAATTAAATTAAATGTTTATTTTATAATATTTAAAATTATAAGGTAAACTATTTATTATTTACTTATTACAAGTTAAGGTCTGATGATAGCGACAATTACATTTTAATTTTAAAAAACACGAGCACCACTCGTTTTGACAGTGATTGGAAGCTGCTTGGTAGCTGCACTTTTTGTAGCCTCACTAAAAATCTGTTTACTATCTATTACTTGGTTTTTTCTAAACATTTTATTACAATTAATTTCAAATTTTAATTTATCAACAATCTGATTTTTCATATTGAATATTGTCAACTGTCACTTGAAACGTGTAGTTTAATTTTTAATATTCCTGCGACGTCAAAAAAAATAAATTTGAATTTCAATATTATACAATGTAAATGAACATTTACTCAATTAATTATTTCAATTTCTAAAGTTTATTTATAAATCAGTGTTTATAATAGTCATCAAATATACTTATTCTTCTACTTGCCGAGAGCACTTTAGGCATTCAGCTTAATACCTATAGGCATTAAGCTAAATTGGGACAAATATTTTATATTTATATTATCAAATTTTATATTATAAAATATTGCCTGAGTTCTCTATTTGCCTACGACATAAATATAGAAGTGTCGAAATAAATATCAAATAACATAATATTATTTGAAATGAATGTGCTGAAAAAAAAGTTGACAATAATAAGTCCTTCGAATTACAATAATCTATTACGTCTATTTTTTGGTATAAAAATCAGTAAACACCATTATTGTTAAATCATGTCTCGATGGTCTATACTCTATGAGATATAAGTATGTTTGCTTCTCTGGAGCACTCAGAAAACAGTTGTAGCACGTGTTTTCCGAGTGGTCACCCCACTTTTTTGATTCCTCCTCCATTAGCTGCGTATATAAGTACATCAAAAACTTCTGCGCTCAGTTTAGTACGTCGCGTTTCTGTTTCCAAGTTATTGTGTTAATAGAAAATCTGTTTTTCTTTTCTCATTTAGAGTAAACAGAAAAAGTAGAAACAAGTCTTTGTTGTTGTTGTTGTTATTGTTGTTATTGTTGTTATTGTTTGAATATCAAAGAAAGAACAAAGTGATCTCCGCAAAGACAGGATATTTACTACTATATATTTTTTCGAAATTAAAAAAGGACAATTTCATTTTGTCATCATGCCTGTTGAAATTGCTCCCATCACAGAACCTCACAAAAAACATCCAGAATTCAATGGGTACAGTGAAATTTTTATTATTTCCTGTAATAATCTTAATACAAAACTTTCTCTTCACTTTCCTCGTTGCTGTTTATGTTTCGTTCAAGTGCAATTCACAGCTGACAATTCAGAAACTGTGAATAGAATCCTTTTTAATTAACTATTTTGTTTCTTTAGTTATTTCTTTTTTAATTTTTATTTATTTCTTTACTCATGGTTTTTTATTTCTTTATTTAATTCTTCATTTGTTTACTTATTTATTTATCTACATAGTCTCTTTATTTACAAAGTATTTTTGCAAAATATAAAATTTTTAATGATCCACGAGTTCAAATATGAACAAAATTTTTTGAATTCTCTTGTAATAATATTTTGTCATAAAAAATGTATAAGGTTCTAAAATGTTTAATTTGCATTTTTAATTATTTTTAACCCAGTCAGACATTTTCGTACAAAATATTTTCTTCATTTGAATCTATTCAGAATCTTCGGATCTTAATAAATAAAATTTTTCAAATTTCACTCAAACCTTCACAACTTTAGGCAAATAATTTTTTGAATAAATTCTCTTAGAATAATATTTTATTTCGCAGTTTATGAACAATGTTCAAAATTGGAGTGGATACCAAATTGTATTTTAAATTCTGAAAATTAAATATAAATAATGAAATCATAAAGAAGTAATTAAAATACTTGATAAATAAAATTTTTAAATTTTCATTTGAACCTTCACAACTTTAGGGAAATAATTTTTTGAAATATTTTAATTACCTATCAGACAACTTTGATTCCATACAGATATGATGACTCTATTTGAAAGACGAATTTATAATGTACTTTTATTCCTTTTTAAAATTATTAACTCATCAATTTCTTAGTTGTATTTTTTAAGTCGAAATAATTTTAGAGTTCCCCGAATCTCGTCTAGAACTCATACTCCCTTTTACATATACCTCTATTAAAGACATGGAGAATTTCCATGGATCAACTATACATATCTTGATATTATGTAAATCAAATTTATTCAAATGTAAACTTAAACCTCGACATACCCTTTTGTAAAATTTCAGAATTTTTAAAATATGTGGATCAGTATATTGAAAGTCTGCGTTACAAAATTCCTAACAATAAGTTACTATATTGATTTCAATATGTTATTATGTTTGTCTTTAATACTTATGGATTGTAAGTACGCCCAAAAATGGTTCCTCAGGACCGCGGGTGTACAAATACACAGAAATAAATAAATAAAATACAAAAACAGAAATAATAATGAAAATAGAGAAATAATGAAAATAATGAAAGTACTGAAATACAGAAAATAATTATGAGAATAAAGAAATAATGGAAATAAAGAAAAAAGGAAATATGGAAGCTATTTTTGAGAGAACGAATGAAGAGTCATCAGTAGAACATATTATGATGATACCTTCGAAAAGTTATGATAAAGCATTTATTTTTAAACAAAGAAAGATTGAAGGTCGTTTGAAAGAAAATATATAGCATACACGCTGTAAAATAGTTATTTATTCACAGCAATTTTTAAAGATTCAAAGACAAAGAGATTTTTGTTTTTAAATCAAGAATACGAATTTAAAACAAAAAGCACAGAGAATTGAATTGTATTTCAAAATATAATTTCAAACAAAATTATCCAGACAAATTTCTTAAATTTATTATATTCATTTGAAGTAAAATATGTATTAATCAAATATATTGAAAACTATTGCTTTTTTATTCGCTTGTTACGTTTGTGTTTAACTTTCATAAATGAACGATATTCTTTAATACTTCCTTCAATTTTTATTTTATAAAAAAAAATTAGTTTTTGTATTAAAAAAATGTCACTCTTAACTAAATAAATGTTATTTTTGCAATATTGCTTCTTCATATAGAGGAAGTATTAGGATACCAAAATTTTTCGAGTTCGATTTTTTAACATATCTTTATGTTATTTGACCTCAGGAGTTCAAAAATAACATTTTTAAAAAATGTCATTCCGTGTGTGCGTGTGTGTAAACATCATATTTTCATAAATATCTCCAAATTATAAAGAGCTTTTGGGCTAAATTATTTTTTAAATCGTAGGTCTCACCTGCGGATAGAAAATGAGAGTACTTTGAGATAGATTAATAAAGTTTAACTATATATATTTTTTATTTTTAATTCTTCAAAAAAAAAAACGTTTTTTGCCTATAACTTTAAAAAAATGTTAGGATACCTATAAATGTTTTTCTCTAATTTTGTAGAGTTTTTTTATAGACGCATCTCTTGAGCCCTCCATGAACATTTTTCGTCCATATTCACCGGAGATATTAAACTTTTAAAAATCGAATATTTTGGAAAATAAGACTTTTTTGACAATTTTGTTGAAAAATGTAGAAGTAACTTTAAAACTATAGCTACCAACTTGTATAGTATTAAAAAACGCTTCGATTGATCTATTTTTGAAGCTAATTCGATTAGAAATAGAGGAGTTATTGATATTTTAAAAAACAAATTGTGAAGGAAATTTTTTTATGTGGAAGTATTAAATAAAGAGTAAAAATATTACAGCGATTGAGAATAATTGTTCAAAATTTATACTTTGATGTTATTAACATCTCTATGAGAAAGGAAAGTGGTCATGAAATGAACACAACGAGATTTACGAAAACGAATGAAAAGAGCACTAAAATTATAACAAAAGTGTATAACTTGTTAGCGGTTTTTTCTCTTTTAGTACAGTAATTTAAAAAAAATATTAAATCAAGTGGTTTCGTTTAGTTCAACATTCCAAATTTTAAGGAAGTGAAGACAAAAAAGTATTTTTTTTATTCAAATTTTTCCCTAAAAGAATGTTTTAACAATGTTTTTTACCGACACCTAAGAAAAGAAAAATTTGTATGAACTATGGTATTTCTGTTTTTTAGGTAAAATTGAACGTTCGAAATTTTATTTTTTTCCATTTTCACACGTTAATTTCATCAAGCTTATTGAAAAGTCAAATAAATAATGAAAAAACTAGTACATTTTTTCATTATTCATTATGTGAATACTTGTCAGAAAATTGAAATTTTGATATTTTTCTATTTTCAGGGAAAGAAAGATGAACAAGCTCTGTCGTCAGTTATCCATCGAGAGTCCATGTATCACGGGTCGTGATTTTGTCTTCAGTTTCGACGTCCCAGTACCGGATGTTCCATCAAATGGAGCAAGAATACGAGTCGTTTGCGCTGGAGCATGTTATCAGCCTAAGCGTTCACCAAGTCTCTCGAGTTTAAATTCAGTATCAAGTGGAAGCAGTTTGGCCACAGAAGTCTCAGTTGAGGGCGATTTTCCAGCAGTTATGCCACATCATGGAATGCGAGACGCCGCACTCTTTCCTGGTTACGAGGTGGCAGGTGTCATCGAATCATTGGGTTCAAACGTGCCCAACGATTGTGGCTATCAAGTTGGAGAACGAGTGATTCTCTATCCATATTATGAGGGCATTCCCAATGGATACGTCGAATACCTGGTGGTTAATGACTTGAAGTATTTGATAAAAATACCAGACAGTATGCCATTGAGTGTGGCTGCAATGCTACCGGCTGGTGCTCTCTTGGCCATGAACACTGTATTCGCTGCTCATGAGCATGTTGAGAATCTGCTCAAGGAACGAGGTGAAAATAGTCTCTGCAAAATTCTCATCGTTGGCACAGGTGGTCTTGCTCTTTGGGCTCTGAGAATTGCCGCTTATCATTTTACCAGCATGAAGGATCGTGTCGCCATTGCCGTTGCCACTCTTAAGGATGACGGTCTTATTTTGGCGCAGGAATTCCAACGGTAGAATATTTTATTCACATTGAATTTTATTGAAATATGTAAATGTTAGATTTTAGAAAATGTCTCTCTCTCTCTCTCTCTCTTTCTTGGTAAATTGAATTGAAATTATATTCGCGAAGTTCACAATCTTTATGTTCAATGATTGGAAGAAAAAAAGTACATTTTACACCAAATTCAATTATTTCCTAAAATTTGTATAACATTCTTTGAAACAACTCAATTACTTCTAGAAGTAATAAAAAGTATAAAATTCTTTTTAGAATTTCAATTAACTTCAATATGGAATATCTCGAAGATTTTCAGTTGAAAATTATTAAAAAAATAAAAACTCCATTGTCTTCAAAAAATTGAAGGAAATTCTTCACAAGAATTCAATTATTTTCAAAATTTGTAATAAAATTCATCGAAGGAATTCAATTATTTTCCAAACGACTATAATGTAGATTTTCTTGTATATAGTTCAAAGTTCAAATTTTTTTACAAGAGAAAAATTGCTTTGTTTAATGAGTCTGGAACACCTAATGTTTATTTAACAGACAATGATACTTTGACTTTTTTGAACACTTTGGTAAATAGGTTTTTTAGTTATCTCCTTTTGTGAATCATTTGATAATTAGCAATTTAATTTATCTAATTTATTATCCTCATTCTTTTGTTTTGCAATTCAATTTAATTCTTTTACATCTTTTCATTTGTTTTTATAATTTACTATAGAATCATTGGTTTCAAAAATTTGTCAGAACATCATTTATACTTTTAAAATTTATCATAAAATCATTTGCTATTCTATAATTTATTATAGAACCATTTGCTCCTATAATTTATAATAGAACCATTTGCTTCCACAATTTATTATCGAATTATTTGCTTCTATCATTTATTTTAGAATCATTTGCTTTCATAATTTAGTATACAGAAACATTTCTTTTCATAATTTATTATAGAATCATTTACTCATTCTCTCTTAATTTTTCCTTATTAAAATTCTTGATAATTGTTTAAAAAAAAGATATTTTGTTATCTGAGAATTTTGTTATGTCAATAACAATTTCTATGATTCTAATCTTTAATCGACAATACAGTGAGGAAATTCATAAAATAGATCAGTAAAAGAAAAACTAATTTTTCTTGTTGAAACAATAACAGAATGTCTTTGATAATATCTGTGATAAAACTATATCGGGGTCAAGTGTACCGTTTACTTCTTTCTTCTAATCTCAAGAATTCAGGGAAACGATTTTTAAAAAATTTTTCTTTCTTATCTGATGATATAATAAATAACAATCTGGCGTTTCTGATAAAATTTATGTTTTTTTTTCATTTAGTCAAATATTTTATTTACTTATTTATTTACCTATATATGCAATTTTTTAAACGAACAGGTTCGATTTTTCTGTGATTATTATTAATAATTATAATTTTCAAGGTTGAAAATAATGAGAGAAGAGAAGCTTTAGAAAAACTGTCTTTTTTCTTGTATATTTTTTAGTTAATGCACTTTAGCTTGCACGAGCACAAAATATTGATTAGTTTTGCACTCGTTATTCACCTGTTGATCACTTTGTGTCTTTTTTTTACATAACATTTTCATGGACGTTTGAGACATGTTTAGTACCCAATAAATTGATTTTTCCTATCGGCTTTTAACCCTTTCAGGTGTTTTATATTATTATTGTTTTTGTTAACTAGTGGGACGAGCTAATAAAGGTATTTTTTAAATGAAAAGTCAGTAGCAACTCTGATATAGAAATGAGAACGTAGGATAAAAAGTGGAAAAAGTAAAACTAAAGAAATAGTTGGAAAAAAATTGGAATCAAATATTTTAAGGGACATCTCAATATTTAGTGCTACATTTTGAAATAAAAAGTCAACATTTCAATAAAATGATCTACACTTGTTCTCTTCCGAATAATGTAGAATCGCATATAATTTATTTACCAAATAGTCATTTTCCTGATTACAGGGTCAATGTGGTTCAATGGAGCGAGGATCTTTACGAGAGACAATTGATCGAGCGCACAATTGATGCTTGCCAAGGATCTGTCGATGTGGTGATTGATTTTGGCACCACATCGCGAAGTCTACATCGCAGTTTACAATGCTTGACAAAGGGCGGCGTTGTCTTTGTCATCAAGGAAGTCGCTGACAGATTACTTCCAAAATTCAGCAGAAAAGCCGACGAACGACAGCAGAGCATTAAACCTGTGGAATCAGGAACTCTCGATCAGTTAAAGGATTTGGTACAACTTGTTGCTTCCGGTGAATTGGAACCACCGCCGCACACTGTTTATCCAGCCGAAGACGCTCTCGACGTTGTTCATAAACTCTGTCACTCGGAAATTCATGGCAGAGCCATTTTACGCTTCTATCCAACTGATTAAAAAGTTACCAGCTCTTGAGGAGCAATTTCGACGATTTGAAAGTCGTGAAATGTTTTCCATCTTTGCGAATTTTTAAAGCATCGATGATTATAACGCGCCAAATTGTACGCGCGTTTTGTTTTCAATAAGTCTCATACTCGCCATGGTTTTTACTTCGAGAAACATAATGTCAATGATTGTCAAAAAATACGGTTAATTATTTGCGCCTCGATTAATATACCTATGAACAAAAAAAGAAAAGAGAGAGAGAGAGAGAAACATCTGAAACATTCGAGCAAATTATTCAAAAACTAGCCTTCTTGTTAAATAAGGCCTCTATAATGAAAAGAAAAATAATTCTAATAATCTGTATCCATTTTTGTACAAATTTTGTATCTTAAATTCCCTAGAATCCACTTATAAAACGAGAATGGATTAGTGCATTATAAATGAAAATCATTTTGCTTAACAGATGTTTCAAGAGAAATTTCTTTTCTCAATTCATTTATTAATTCATTAATCTAGTCTTTACACTATAAATATAAATTACTTTTCTTATTTAGAAATTATATTACAACTTAAACTTTTGATGAAATTTAAAATTCAACATGTATTTAGAATTTTAATCGACTTTAAATAAGAAATTCAAGTGAATTTCAAGAAAAAGGAAAACTGAAAAATTTTAAACATTTAACTTCAATAAAATTTAAAATGTTCTATTAGTTTAATGAATTATACATAAATTCAATGATGTTAAAAAACATAGTTTTTAACAAAATTAGCTTTAAATTTACGAAAAATAAGATAAATTTGAAAAAAGAGATTTCTCTGTACTATTTAATCGAGGCTATAATACCGTGATACTATATTTAATGTTAGTCGTAGAATGTTATTAAAACAATGGATTTAGTATTGAGACGTGAGCTAAGGAATGGGATGTCAGAAGAAGAAAAGCATTTTAGGCCATAGAATTATTAAGAAAAACGGCCTGTGAGGAGATAAGTTGAGTAATTTCTCGTTGTTCACCATTTAATAGATCAGTATTTCTTTTAGTTGATATTTTTGAGTGAAATTGCCGGAAATCTTACAATTATTGTAAAAATTTAAATTATAGTTACAGGATATAATGTGCAAGAAACAAAAAAAGAAACGCTTTATATCGCAATTCTACAATATTACTGTACCTTGAAAGACTGTTCGTTTATTTAAACGCATTTTTTTACTATTAATTACTATTAGATGATATTTATAGTCAATAAGCACATATTTCATTATATTAATTGTAAGAATAGTTACGGCAGTTGATGTATTATAATATGTAATGCAATATAGCGATTACGATTTTTCTATAAATTGGTCATTTTTTACTTGTCCTTTAATTTTACGATTTTTTGAAATACAAGTTTTTAATTACTATTTTATTTTACTAAATTTATTTATTCATTAAAGTGTAATTATTATTTAATTTTTTTTGGAATAAATGTTTGAGAATTTCTTTTAGAGCAGAAAAGTTGAACTTTCTTAAACCAATTTCATGTGCTTTCTTGCAAAATAATAAATTAATTTTTTTAAATACATAAATAATTATACTTGTTTATTATTTTTTAAAATTTTGATAACATTTTTTTCAAAAATTCAATAATTCTCATAAATAATAACATTCTTGGGAAGAATTCAATTATTCAATTAATTTCATGAAAATATTAAATTAGTCATTTATTTATTTACGGGAATTGAATGCAATTCGTACATAATACTGTAGGAGTATTTAACAATGATTAAAAAACATATATAATAAACATTAAGCTGCGTTATTATTATTATATTATTAAATAATTAAATAACGTACTCATAACCATAAAAAATAAGGTTAAGTTTGACAGTTTAGTGTTTAAACCGTTTTAAATCGTTTAATTTTCAGTTATAAGAGTGCTATTATTAAAAAAATCGAATGATAAATTAAAATAATTAACATACTTAAAATATTCAGGCCCAAGCATCTTTTTTGTAGACTTATTTCCTGAGCGAATTTACACTACAAATTTAAATTTTTTATTAAATTCATTTTTTGCCGAATCTATTTATTGCTTTCAGTTTTGTGCTTCATGAAAATCATATTGGCGATGCAGGAAATGTAATGTTCAGAAGGATTCAACTTAAAAATTTTGAAGTAACGCTTTATTACCTACGTTTTCATACTACTTGTTCAATATGAAAATTACTAACTTGTGGTTTGAATATATTTTTTATTGAAATTTATCAATGAATCTGCTGCAAATAAATTTTAAATTAAAGTTTATTATTTATATTATCCAAAACAATCGAATTAAAAAAAAAGATATCTGTTGCGTGAATTTACCCTACATGAGCGAAATTAGCCTCGGAATGTGATAAAAATTCCTGAAATTTTTCTAAATGAACAGTTTAAATGAAAAAATGTTGATTTAATAATAAAATAATGACAGCAATAGATTCTTTCTTCAACGTTCTATTAAATTTACAATTAAAAATTACGTTCTTTACATAGTGGAAACGAATAATTTTTTATTTTGAAAAAATAAAAATTTTTGATTATGAATTTATTTTATATTTAATAATTGATTGAATTAAACCTAATATTATTTTTAGGTTTTATTGCTCCTCTACTTGGATTTGCTTTTTGATTTTATTGTACTTTAGGCATTCTTTTCTTATTTATTTTTTAATTTGTCTATCGAGTTCTACTGATAATCTATTTAACAAAATATCTGCAGTTTTGTCTTTTTCAGTCTTCTACTTTTCTTCATCTTTCAATATTTGTATTAAACATTGTGCAAATAATTTTTTAAATAAATTTCTGTCGATTTCCCTTCTTTTTTTCATTCTTTAATTTGTTCATCAAGGTGTGAGCAGACAATCCATTTTAAAAAAATCTCTGCAAATTAAGAATACGATTCTGAATATTTTGTCTAACACTTTGTTAAAAGAAAACCTGCAAATAAAAAAAGATTTATAACACTTGTTTAGAGAAAATTTATTTTAATCTTTTTTCTAAATCTATAAAAATATTTGTGAATAATTATTTGAAAATTGATGTCTTCAATACTTTTATAAAAGCATATACACGTGTCAGTTTTTTAGAGGAAAAAAGAAACTACAATTGACGTTTATTCATGATGATTCCGCGTAAATGTCAAATTCCCCTATGTATGTTCAATATTTATATATATTCATGATCAAAGTAGGCAATTGTAAAAAGCAACGTTAGTTAGTGTTGAGATTTGAAACGAAACGTGTATAGTACATTGTAAAATGTCTTTTCATTCAGTACAATCGTTTTCATTGGTGAGTCGAATTATTATTATTTTTTCATTGAGAATGTATTCGTGTTAGACATTTAAAATTTAAGAATATTTTTTCGCCATTTTACTTTCTAAAATTTTTTTTACTAATTAAACGAAATACTTTTTGCCAGTTGTAAGCTCATGTGTCCAAAATAGTGAAACATTTTATTTCCAATACAGAACGCAAATAAATATTTATTTAGATTAAACAAATTTTATTCAAATCATAAATTAACTATTTATTATTTTTTACGATTTACTAATTTTAATACATAATAATTAATATTTTTATTATTTCGAATTATAATTTGACTTTTCCCTCAGTATGTATATTTTCAGTATTAAATATATATATTAACTTCTCGTGTGATGAGAACAAAAAGTATTTTTTTAAATCGAATGAGAAATGTATTATTTTTTCATTTTTATATATTTTTAATAATATTTATTATTTTGTTATTATGTAATAACTGTTTTAATATTATGAATTAACTTTTCTCTGAATATTTGCTTTTATTATTAAATACATAGTAACTTCACTTGTGAGAAGAATGTAAAAAAATTCAATTTTTAAAACTGAAATTTTTTGAATTAAAAATTATATTTTTCTTTAATATTTAAAAACGTTTGATGATAATAACAAATTATATAAAAGAATTATAAAGCGGATACAAATATTGTTGTACTCCTCATTATCATTCACTAGTTGCACAATATTAAATTTACATATATAAAGATAAAAAACTAGATCCGTATTATTTAGATATCAGCTGACAAACCTGTTTTCGACCAATTTTAGTATCTGTCATTGCGCATTTTAACTTTTATCTTTACATTGTTAAAAACTTTTTTCAAATTTATGAAATTTCTAAATGCTATTGAATACAACTATTTCAATGTTAATGTTTCTAAGATTTTCCACGTGAAGATATCAAAAAAATAATTTCAAACTTTCAATTACAATTTCCGAAGAAAAAACACCTATATCTTTGATAATATAAATAAATAATATAATATTATAAAATTAATAATTTTTGTTTGGCAAAAATGTAAATGACAACCCTAAAAACGTCAGAAAAAGTTTTTTGTATAGTTTAAGTAGAGGAACAAAAAACAAAGAAATTTCATGATCTATACAATAGTAGGGGACACTGGGGCTAAATGTTAAACAGCAAAAACAGTTAAATTGCATTTGCTTTCGAACGGAAATAGTTAGAGCTTTGAAATTTTGACTGTAGAAGGATCTTATCATTTTAAATATATGTTCGTGTTTAAATAACATTCTCTTCATTTTTGTCGTGTATATAAGTCGAAATGTGCTTTAATCAATACGTTTTTAAAATTTCATGCCAAAGAAAATTTCAACTTTCAAGTATTCTTTCTTTTATTTATTCTCATCAAAGTAAATAATTAAGCCTATTTGGAATCCCTGCGAAGATGTATCTAGAGGTATTTTCTACAAAATTTTAGTCACATTTTGTATTGTTAAAGCCAAATATTCACTGTGGGGGATAGTAATGTTAAATGTATTTTTTCCATTTTTCGTAATGATTCGGATAATATGTTCAAAAATTATTTAGTCACACATGGTGAAAGAACAAGAATTGTTTTTATGGATTTATTAAAATTTCAAAAAATAATTTAATTTTTTCGAAAAATATTAAAATTATTTAAATAAAGATTAAATTCTGTTATGAAATTTTATTAAAACTGTATTCAAAATAATTGAATTGTTTCAAAGGATTTATTAAAATTTTAGAAAATAATTGTATTCTTTTAACAAATTTTATAAAGAATTTTGAAGAAATAGAATTTTTTTAATGAAATTTTATGAATTTTTTGAATTTTTGTAAAAAAATTTACTATTTCAAAAATTTTTGCCAATCTCCGTATTCTTTTATTTATTTTGTCCGCAGTTTGTGTTTATGCTTTTGTTTTTTTCTTTAAAAAATATTAATGAAGGGAATGGAATTTAAACACGAACATTTATTATTATTTAGTTATAATTCAACAATATTTTTTAAAGAAAAAGAACACAAGCATACAGACAAATTTTAAACTGCGGAAAAAATGAATAAAAGAATGCGGAGATTAATATACCCAGGCGCGAAGTGACGCCGAGTTCAGGCTTTATAAAGATTGACTGAGCATTGGTCAATATTGATTGAGCATTAGTGAGTCAGCGGGAGCAGGACTGATCGAAGCTTTAATGTAACACCGATTCCAGACTGCAGCGCGAGCCTTGATTGAGCATTGGACACCAAGGCTCAATCAATGCTGCGGAAGCCTGATGCAGGACTGAACAAGACTGCTTTCACTGTTCCCAAATTTAAGCGTCTTTCGCGTTCCTTCTATATACAATATGAATATATTCATTCTTAATAATAATAATAATAAGAGATCGTTCATATTCTACTTCCTAATTAATTAAAACGACCGAGTGATAAAATTAACAAAATATAATAATAATAATAAATATTATTGTTATTATTTTTATCCATATTATATGCGTGTATAAATTTAATGACAATAAGTTACTTCTATTATAATTATATATTATTTCTACATAAATAATATATTATTACTAACAATAAATTTCATTTGAAATAGTAACATTAAAAAAATAATTTCAGTAAAAAAAGACAATTTTTCTGTTAATTAGTACATTTTTTCTTAATTCTTTTAACAAACTTTTAATATTATTTACAAACATGTTTACATTTTTTATTCACAACACAACACACAATTTTATTATTTTATATATCGCTTAGAAACGAAAACGGAAAAATATTCGCTCGCATGTGGGATCGAACACCCCCGACGCATACCCGAACACCCCTATAAACACACCTATTTAAACCGCACGGCCAATGGAGGTTGGAAGGGATCCTGCTTAATCAAGTATATGAATGCCAGAGCATGGTAACTCAACATTGATTCAGCATTGATTCAAGACTGAGTCAATCTTCGTGAGCTTTCGCTCATACAATATTCACTATTTCTGTATTACCGTGTACACTGAACAATATTAAATACAAATTATTTAATATTACAATTTTTTTTTTTTGATAATATGTTTAATTTTATTATATATTATTTTTTTCTTGCACAGTATCAAATTATTATTTTTAAATATCAAGAGTTTCATTTGTGCAAAAAATTTTCAGTGATCAAAAACTTACAGTGTAAAAATTGTTCATTAGGGTGTAATAAATATTTATGCCAAGTATTTTTACACTAGGATTAACCGTTTAGTAAATATTATCAAAATAATATTTTTTTGTCAAACGCGTGTGACCTTGCGACTCAGCGATGCCAACTCAAGAGTTTAACGTATATGTTGAGTTGGCTACGCTGAGTTGCAAGGTCACACGCGTTTGACAAAAAAATATTATTTTGATAATATTTACTAAACGGTTAATCCTAGTGTAAAAATACTTGGCATAAATATTTATTACACCCTAATGAACAATTTTTACACTGGATGATTTTGATCACTAAAATTTTTTTGCACGAATGAAAGGGAAACTCTTGAAATTTGTAAATAATAATTCGACACTGTGCAAGAAAAAAATAATATAAGATTTAACTTTATTTATAATATAATATCATTAATGTAAATTTAAACACTAAATAATTATCAAAATTTATTTACCATTGATATCTTAATATTATAATTATAGTATTATCATTTTAAATAATAATAATAATAATAATTTTTAAATAATATAAAAAATTATCAAAATTAATAAATAATTTTTAAATATTAAATAATTATTTATTAATATTTATTTTTTAATAATTTCTAAATATTAGTAAATAAATATAAATATATTAATATTAATAAATTATTTAATATTTAATAATTATTTATTAATTTAGATAATTTTTTATATTATTTAAAAATGATTGATGAACAATATACTGTTCAGTGCATACGGTAATAAATAAACTGAATATTGTATCATGGTTGATTCAAGCTTGAATAAAGATTGGATATTCAAGCTTCACACACGAAGATTGAACGAGTCTTGAATCGAGCATGGGACGAACATTGGTCTCCAATGTTGAACCAACATTGAGTGACAGTGTTTTAAAGACTGCTTCAACTCTGGGTTACCCACGCTGGGCGCTCAAGGCTCAATCAAGCTTCAACCCATCGTCAGCATTGGTCTTTCGCGCCTGGGTAGTTATTCAAAAATTAATGAATGTTCATTTTTACACTTATAATATGATTCTTGGTAAGAGTTTTTAAAATAGTAAAATTTTTCACAAAAATTCAATTATTTATTTATTTTTAATATAATTTCATAAAAAAATTCAATTTTTTTTCACTATTTTTTATAAATTTTTTTAAAAGAATACAATTTTCTAAAATTTTTATAAAATTTCATAACAGAATTCAATTTTTTCAAAAAATTTTAATAATTTAACAAATCGAACATAAACAATTTTTTTCATCATTTATATTTAATTAAATAATATTACAAATTCGAAAATTAAAAAAATTATGATTAACAAATAAAAAATACACCCATTTTGTTTGTTAGGTGCTTTTTTCTACATAACAACAAATTTCATTTGACTGATTTTAATTATTATACAAAGGGCTTAGGGGGTTAAGTATGCAAAAAGTGGCCCCGCTTCTATTTTTCTCAAATTTGGCTCATATGTTACTATCCATATGACTATAACTTTCTGCAATTTTGAACTCAAAATTCGCTTTTTTGGGGAAGTTATGGAGGGGGAAAGCAAAATCAAAAAACTTATTTCTCTCGAAAACTACTGAACCGATTTTAATGAAATTTTAAGCGGTTGTAAAAATAGATAAGACGATTTTAGAAAAAAAAATCAAAACTTTTTTTTCAAAAAAAATTTTTGAAATTTTCAAAATTTTTTTTTAGGGTTATTTTTTTAAGTGACCACTTTCTCTTTTGTTGTAAAAAGTACCTTATAATGTCCCCTTTAACATATATTTTTTTCAAATTTTTTAAAAATATAGTTTTTGAGTAAAACGTCAAAAACCATGGTCATGCTATTTGTCACGTACGGTAATGCACATATATACATATGGGCCATATTAATGTGATAGGGTATAGCTAAATAAGTATGGAAAAAAAGACCCGAATATATTTTTCCCATTCATTCCTACCCACTTAAAAATAACTTTTTCAAATTTTTAACTCAAAATTTTCAGTTTTTTGGAACTTATGGAGGGGAAAAAATCGAAAAACGCATTTTCCTCAAAAACTACTGTATGTATTTTAATCAGCTTTGGATATGTTGAAAAGACAATTAAAGAGATTCCAAAAAAAATTTTCAAATTTTTTTTTCAAAAAATTCCAAAAATCTTTTTTTTGGAAAATTTCAAAATAAAAATTTTTCGAAATTTTCAAAAAAAAATTTTTAGTTCTATTAAAGTGACATTTTTATGTATTTTCTCATTTCATTCTCTTATGTGATCTACTAATAAAAAAAATTTGCCCGACATGATTAGCCGGCTGAAGCTAGCAGTCTTACTCAGCACCGATCTTTAAGCTTCAACTACTAATTAATGAAATTAATGACTAAAAACTTACTAAATTTGCTATTTAGTGGTTATTGATTCTTAAATAACAATATTCGATGATTTTTTTAACATAAGGTATTATTAAATTTGATAAAGATGCATATTAGTAGTTGAAGCTTAAAGATCGGTGCTGAGTACGACTGCTAGCTTCAGCCGGCTGACATGATTTCAATGTGTGTCACGGTAAATAACTCAAAAACCCTACCCGGAACATTTTTATGTTGTATGCGAATGGTTAATTTTAAAAAAACTGTTAAATATTTTTGCAACTTATTACTAGTGGCTTATTAAGGTTGATAAATACAAATCTGAAGTTGACATAAAAAAATATTTTTAGACAAACAAAAAAATTTCGAAAATTTTAAAATCAAATTTTAGGATTTTGGAGTTTTTTTTACCGTGTCGCACTCTAAAATCATCTAGGCCATTATTGTTTAAAAAGTAAGATTGTTAAAGAAGTTAAATAAAAAAAATGTGATGTACCGCTTCAACGATCCTAAAGAAAAAAATTTTAAATGTAAAAATAAAAATTTTTGGATTTTTCTTAGGATATAATTTTTTTACATCGATTTCAGGCTTGTATTCAGAAAACTCCTAAGTATTATTTTGTAATTAAATAAATAATTAATTAGTTGACCATTCGCATACAACATAAAAATGTTCTGGGTAGGGTTTTTGAGTTATTTACCGTGACACACCTTGAAATCATGTCAGGCAAAATTTTTTTATTAGTAGATCACATAAGAGAATGAAATGAGAAAATACATAAAAATGTCACTTTAATAGAACTAAAAATTTTTTTTTGAAAATTTCGAAAAAATTTTATTTTGAAATTTTCAAAAAAAAAAGATTTTTGGAATTTTTTGAAAAAAAAAATTTGAAAATTTTTTTTGGAATCTCTTTAATTGTCTTTTCAACAGATCCAAAGCTGATTAAAATACATACAGTAGTTTTTGAGGAAAATGCGTTTTTCGATTTTTTCCCCTCCATAAGTTCCAAAAAATTCAAAATTTTGAGTTAAAAATTTGAAAAAGTTATTTTTAAGTGGGTAGGAATGAATAGGAAAAATATATTCGGGTCATTTTTTCCATACTTATTTAGCTATACCCTATCACATTAATATGGCCCATATGTATATATGTGCATTACCGTACGTGACAAATAGCATGACCATGGTTTTTGACATTTTACTCAAAAACTATATTTTTAAAAAATTTGAAAAAATTATATGTTAAAGGGGACATTATAAGGTACTTTTTACAACAAAAGAGAAAGTGGTCACTTTAAAAAATAACCCTAAAAAAAATTTTTGAAAATTTCAAAAATTTTTTTTGAAAAAAAAAATTTGATTTTTTTTTCTAAAATCGTCTTATCTATATTTACAACCTCTTAAAATTTCATTAAAATTGGTTCAGTAGTTTTCGAGAAAAATAAGTTTTTTGATTTTGCTTTCCCCCTCCATAACTCCCCCAAAAAAGCGAATTTTGAGTTCAAAATTGCAGTCATATGGATAGTAACATATGGGCCAAATTTGAGAATAATAGAAGCGGGGGCACTTTTTGCATACTTAACCCCCTAAGCCCTTACACTGAAAAAACCTAGTCTCAAAATGAGTATCATGCGCTACTCATTTTGAGTTGCAACAAAAATGAGACTCTTAGATGGCGCCACGTTCTATGGCGTTTAACATAGTCTCATTTTGAGATGCAACGAAAATGAGACTGGGTTTTTTGTGTGTATTCTTCTTTATATTATAAAAAATACTATAAAATTGTGACCTAATTGTAAAAAATTGTGATTAAGAAGTAGGAAATATACCCATTTTATATACAATTCTTATTTCTCAATATCTCAAAAGAATATATATATATTGTTTACAAACTCATTTTTTTCTTTTGGGAAGACAAATATTAGATATTCCAGTTTCTTATATTTTTGTAGAAAACTTTTATAAGGAAAAAATTTGTATCAGTTTTATTTCTTAATTTCCATTATTTTAATATAATTCAAAGTGTTTTAAAAATAATGGAAAAAAATGTTTATAAATTATATTTTTCAATACAAAAATGTAATTGAAAATTTTTGAATTGTTACAATATAAAGAAAAACATTTTATTGAAAAATATTTTCCATTAAATGTATTTACGAATTTCTTTAACTGTAAAATTATTGGAAAACAATATTTTCTTTTTTAAATATTTTAAATATTTTTATCAGAAATTGAAAAAATTGAAGGTTTTTAATTAAAATTCGTGGTAATTTTATAGTTTATGAATCAAACAAAAATGACACAAAAATTTAGAATTTTCTTATGAGTTCTAAACATTTAATTTTATTAAGTACTTTTAATAAAAATTCCTGACTTTTCTCTGAATTCTTATGTCAAAATATATGATTATTATAATTTTAGGAATATTAAAACTATAAATTTCAATTTATATTTTATTTTTATAAAAAATTTGAATACAAAATTTTTACGTTCTATTAATTTCAAAATTGATAAATTTATTTAAAAAAGTGAGCGAAAAGTCAGTCTCACGCTTACGATTGAATTGTTGCTAGTAATTAATTATGTATTTAATAAGTGAATTTAAAAAATTGATTATAAAATTATTCAAAAATTTAGATTTGTAAATAAATAAGTTTGCAATTTGCATAATAATAAAAATAAATTGAATATCACATTCCTTGCGCTAGCGGGCGTAACATTTTTTTGCTAGTTTTAATTAATTTCTAAAAATGTTATTTTCTACATACAATTGACAAAGAATGAAGTTCATACTATAATTAAAATTTTTAATTATTACTATGTATAATTTTAAATAGTCTGCTTTTAATCAAAGATCCACATTATCATCCTTCATTTCATAAAAAGAAAAATAATAATTTTTATAAAGTGCCTGCGGCAATAAAACGGGAAAAAATTGAAAATTTTCAAATGATCCTAGATGGGGTATTAAGAGAGAGAGAGAGATTAATTCGAAAGACACTTAAGAATATTGATGAATCAAGGAATAAACATAATGAGACCCTATAGAGTAAAATAAAGTAAAATTCAGAAGATCTGAAGTAGCGCAAGGATGAATTCAATGTTTTCAGGTTGAATAGTAAATCATTATTACTCTCACTGTCTTCCCAACTGCCCAACAATTCTCTCTCTGTAGGTTATCTAGTCACAGAGAAACCTTCACAGTGAATGGTTGAATATATTTCACTTGAATTTCTTCATCTTTCATCATTGCAAACAAGTCCCATATAAGTATTATATTATTATAATCATAATTACAGCTGATTCGACAGTGTATTCGTAACAGCAGTCATCGTTTCTCGACGTCATCTGCAAAAAGTAAGTCATATTACCTACACGAACATTATTATTTTTCAATTAAAAAATATTAAAATAAACATTAACATTTTTCAGCAGATTTAACTTTCTCTTTTTTTCTTGCTACGTTCACTTTAATATTACAAAACTGTTTTGATACATTCGAATTGAGAATGAAAAGAAAAATAATAAATAGAAACTAAAAGGGGTGGGTGTGTGGAGAAAGATAGGTCATCAGCTGTAAAGGGTTGTTAAGTCGCATGAAATATTGATATTGTTCACTTAATCGCAAATAAACTACAAAATGTAGAGTATAGTATCTTAACATTTATCACTTGAATGTGAAACGTATAAATTATTCAGTGAACGATATGAATTTATGTTCATGCAACATTCATGTTTAATCATTTTTTATGCAATTATTCTATTGAAGAAAAGTTCGAGAACAGGGAGGAATATGTCAATTGTTGCTTTATCATCATTACTGACGTTTATCATACGTTATATAACTTTTACAAAAAAGATATCCGAAAGTATATATATATATATCACATGACTTTTGACACTTGGAGATAGAAAGATATTTTTAATTTTAGAAAACGAAAAAATTTTCAAATTTCATGTATTTTTTCCTTTTTTTCGAGTTTTTATCCAAATTTACACAATTTCCGTCTCATAATGTATTTTCATGTAATTTGCGTTTTTATGTAATTTAATGTAATTTTGAGTTTTATATTGTAATGTAGAATAGAAAAGGCTAATTTGCAAACTTTTAGTAAAATCACATTTTTTAATTTACACCAAAGATATGTTAGTAAAAATTAATTTAACAGAGTGAAATTTTTCAAAAAGAAAAATATTTCCGAAAAAAGAAATTATTCGATAAGGTATTTTAACTAAATACGCATTTGTTATTCATCCGAAATCATACAATTCCCAGGATTTTATTGATTTCAGTAAAAAAAGTTTTTGATAATCTTGTAAAAGTATTTCAGTTTTGGAGCAGTTTTTAAAAATTGGGAAAATAACTTATGGCCCTAAAGTTTCGAACAATGAAAGACGATATTTTTTACTTATTCAATTTAATTTTTCTCACAAAATATTGTTTTTTTAATATTAAAAACTATATATTTTCAAAGAAACTACTTTTATAATTTTTTATAATTAAAAACGAACGTAAATGTTAATTTAAAATATTTTCCAATTCTCAGTGGATTTCTTAATTTTAAAAGATGATTAATTTTTATTCAAAAAATTTTATCCTAATTTTTTGAATTTTTATAATTTCGAATCTGAAATAATATAATTCTTGCATAGAAGTTTATTACAAATTTTGTTTATAGAATTGAATAATTGTTTCGAAAAAATTTATTAAAAACAGTGGAAAATAATTTATCAAATTCTCTCATAGAATATCCAAACAATTTTATAGAAATTTTTGAAAATAATTTAATTTCTTTCAAGGGATTTTATTAATGTTTTTAAAAATAATTAAACTATTTCGAAAAATTGTATTAAAATTTTTTGGAAAATAATTAAATTCCTCAAAAATATTTTATAACTTACGAAAATAATTATTTTCCTATAAAGTTTTGAAAGTTTGAAAAAACGGAAATTTTTTTTGTCTTTCTAAAATTTTTTAAATAATTATCACATGATAAATATAAAAAAATTCAAATTAAAAGAACTAAAAAAGGTTCATCGTTCATTTGAATGTTCGAAACTTTATAGCAATATAAGTAATTAAATTCTTGAATCGAATTTTATTGAAATTTTTGAAAATAATTAAATTTTATTGAGAAATTTTTATAAAATTGTACTGAAAGTAATTGAATTTCTGTGAAACACTTTATTATAACCACAATGAAATAAAACATAATAAAATTTTATCAAGAAAGGGCTTAGGGGGTTAAGTGTGCAAAAACTGCCCCCGCATCTATTTTTCTTAAATTTGTCCCATGTATTGCTATCCATATGCCTATAACTTTCTGCAATTTTGAACTAGTGATGCATTACGAGCGAATATCGTCTCGTGAGAACGAGAATCTCGCGAAAAATACATTGAAAACAATTGAATGTTATAGTTTCATCTCTTTCTTTTTATGAAAGGACAAAGTCTCGTTATGCATCACTATTTTGAACTCAAAATTCGCTTTTTTGGGGGAGTTATGGAGGGGGAAAGCAAAATCAAAAAACTTATTTTTCTCGAAAACTACTTAACCGATTTTAATGAAATTTTAAGAGGTTGTAAATATAGATAAAGACGATTTTAGAAAAAAAAATCAAAATTTATTTTTCTAAAAAAAATTTTTGAAATTTTCAAAATTTTTTTTAGGGTTATTTTTTTAAGTGACCACTTTCTCTTTTGTTGTAAAAAGTACCTTATACTGTCCCCTTTAACGAATATTTTTTTCAAATTTTTTAAAAATATAGTTCTTGAGTAAAATGTCAAAAACCATGGTCATGCTATTTGTCACGTACGCGGTAATGCACATTATATACATATGGGCCATATTAATGTGATAGGGTATAGCTAAATAAGTATGGAAAAAATGACCCGAATATATTTTTCCTATTTATTCCTACCCACTTAAAAATAACTTTTTGAAATTTTTAACTCAAAATTTTGAGTTTTTTAGAACTTATGTAGGAGAAAAATCGAAATCGCATTTTCCTCAAAAACTACTGTATGTATTTTAATCAGCTTTGGATATGTTGAAAAGACAATTAAAGAGATTCCATAATAAAATTTCAAATTTTTTTTTCAAAAAATTTTAAAATTTTTTGAAATTTTCAAAAAAAAATTTTTTAGTTCTATTAAAGTGATATTTTTTTAAGTGACCCTAAAAAAATTTTTGAAAATTTCAAAAAATTTTTTTAAAAATATTTTTTAGAAAAATAAATTTTGATTTTTTTTCTAAAATCGTCTTTATCTATATATTTACAACCACTTAAAATTTCATTAAAATCGGTTAAGTAGTTTTCGAGAGAAATAAGTTTTTTGATTTTGCTTTCCCCCTCCATAACTCCCCCAAAAAAGCGAATTTTGAGTTCAAAATTGCAGAAAGTTATAGTTATATGGATAGCAATACATGGGCCAAATTTGAGAAAAATAGATGCGGGGGCAGTTTTTGCACACTTAACCCCCTAAGCCCTTTTAATCAAATTGTATTGAAAATAATTGAATTCTTTACCAGTTAAAAGAAAAAATTTTTTTAAATAAAATAAATTAAAAATTTATAGATAGGGACTATTTTTTCTAAATTACCAAAATAATATATTTTCTAACAAAATTCAAATTTTAACGAAAAATAAAAAAATCGATTTTCATTTTAACTTTCAAATCTCAAAGGGATGAGTTATAAAAGAAGAAATGTAAAGTATTTTTTTTCTTGCAATAAAATATGACTAGTAACTAAATCATTTTTCAGGAACAATGCCGTGTCCATTTTTAGCTCGCTTATCACCCAATTACATTCGAAATTATGGATCTTCGGTTGTGATGAATTTCCCTCAACATTGTCCAGTAATGTCGAGAATGATTAACACGGCTTCTGAAAATGCTCAAGTTCCTGAAAGCATTGGCAATAAATGTCCCTTCCTTTCGAATGAGCCTAAGGTCGTGAAGGAGGCGAATCCAGCGATGGAGGAGGACATCATCAACATCGCCTCACCACCTGCGGAGGAAAATAATTTCCAATATGAAAGATTCTTTCACGAGCAAATAATGAAGAAGAAAAAGGATCACTCTTATAGGTAAATATTCATATTCAGTAGAAGCTGTCGGAATGCAATTCAATTTTAAAACTTTTTTTGTATTCGAATTATATTTACTTATTAGTTCGAGAATACTGTAAAAATATTACAAAATTAAATTATTAAACAATTTTTTAAGAATTATTTATTGTAATAAAATGTTAACAATCGAGTTGCAATTCGACATGTTTTACTGTTTTATAAATATAAATTAACACTTCTGTCTTTAAATAGCCTAAATTTGAACATAAATAATCATTGTGAAATGATACATAATTTTTTAACGTTCGCATGAATGACATATTTTTCATTAAACATGTTTTCAAAAATTACCGATTTTAGCTAAAATTAAGAACTGAAAATTGACATGAAGAACCTTTAGAATTAATTGTTTTGATATAGTGAAGCAAAATTTTTGTAAAAAAATTAATTTAAAGAAGAAATAAATAAATTTTAATCATTTGAACTTTCAAAACTAAAGGAACATTGTGGACGTACCAATTTGCGGATTTAGAAATAACTTTACGTAATATATGACAAAAATTCAAATTTTTACTTACAATTTTTGAAAATATTTTTAATGAAAAATGTTTCGTTTATTTGAACGACTTGTGGATCATATAATTAGTATATTGTTAGGCAATTGACTTTTTGATACTAAATATTTAAAATTAATAAGTTGCATTTTAATATAATTTTTCAATAATTTTAGTCATTATTGAACAGTATAATAATTAGCATCGGTCATAAAGTTTCCAATAAAAATTGAAAAATCAATTTTTAAATAAGAAAATAGTGAAAATAATGCTTTAAATTATTTAATACTTTAACAGTTTTATTTCTCTTTTCATTTTGAATTTTATTTTAAAACATTATTGTTTTCATTCAAAAAAATTAATTTCTATTCAAGTAAATATCTAATTTATTAATTTACATTGTTTTTCATTTCAGTGTAGTAATTATAAAAAAAATTTGAATAAACAAATAATTTGTTCATTTGAGCGTTAAAAATTTTAGGGAAATGCTTGTTTAACACACAGTTTATTTTGAAAACAATGTATATTTACAAATAAAAAAGTTAATTAAAAACCCAAGTATAATATATACTAACGAAGTGAATTGTTTGAACTCTATTTCTATTATAATAAATTGTTTATTTTGTAAAATATATTAATTAAAATGTTTTCTCTAAAAGACTCATAATAAATTTATTAAAATTCGGAAAATAATTATCTTAAAATAAAACAATTGGAAATAATAATTAAAATACTTTAAATGTTTTTGAGCTTAAATAAATTATAAAGATATCACTTGAAATCAGAATATTTATTTGGTAGAAGGTGATAATTTTTTGAAAATATATCAATTATATACTGAAATTACATAATATTGAACAATTTTGCGAAATTATTCTACAAAAATTATGTAAATTTTGATGAAGCAAAAAAATCGAGTATTTTGTTTATCTTTTCATTTAGTGCATAAAATCACTTATAGCGGAATCTCGATTTGACATTATTTTATTTTTTCTTCATTCTCAAAAAATATAAAATTCACTTTGTTAGAAAATTAATGCAGAAAAAATTCTAAACTTTCAAGTGAGTGAAATAATTTTTTAATAAAAATGTTTTTAAAAAATTGCTGACAGGAAAAAAAATCAAAAATCTATATTAAATAATATTTAAATACAATATTTCAAGTCTATGTGAAATAAACAAACTTTATTTATTCAAACATTCAAAATTTTGGAGACATAACAATTAAATTATTTTAATTAAAAATTAAAAATATTGTAATTTTGCTTTAGAGTTTTTTTCTGTAAAATTTATTTTGGTTATTTTAGGCATTTTGCAACTTGATATATTTTAATGTTTGTATAGTAAATTATAATAGTATATTGTGCATCAAGTACAGAAAGAAGCTGTTTTCCGACGAGTGCAAAGTTTGCTGCTCCGAGCGAAGCGAGGGCAGCAATTTGCACGAAGTCGGAAAATCTTCTTTCGTACGTGTTGCACACAGTACTTTGTGCAACACCTGTTTACCGAAAAAAGTTATTTTTATACATTTCTAATCAATAAATATAGTTTTATGTTGATTTTAGTGTATATTATACTGTTTACAAAAAAGTGTGCAGGAAAGT
This sequence comes from Leptopilina drosophilae, assembly GCA_032873175.1. Taxonomy (NCBI): domain Eukaryota; kingdom Metazoa; phylum Arthropoda; class Insecta; order Hymenoptera; family Figitidae; genus Leptopilina; species Leptopilina drosophilae. The sequence continues at coordinate 10,728,071 of CM065480.1, forward strand.
ATACTTTCCTGCACACTTTATCAAAAGTGTGCGGGAAAGTACACTTTCCTGCACACTTTTAAATGTGCAGAAATTGACCACTTTCTGCTGCATTTATGTCAAAGGAAAGTAGCTCTTTTCCAGCAGGGGTTGCACAAAGCATTTTTTTCGTACTTTTCAAATGTTCATGATTAAACAAACATTTTTTTTACAAAAACAAGTTTTATTTTGCAATTTTTACATTCTCCTCAATAAATTGGAGATATTTATTTCATTTCATTTTTTCGTAAGCTGAGATTTTTTCCAATAAAATAGGTAAAAACAGGAAAGTGGAATAACAATATACTTCCGGGAAAATAAAAATAATGAACTTCTGAAACCATTTTCTTATTTTGTTAAAAACCGATTGTTTTTTATTTTTTAACTTCACAATAATTTATTGGAAAAAATCTCACATTTCCAATAAAAGTGATATAACAATGAAAAATGATATATTTTTCGTAAAAATTGAAGAATTAGATTTTTTTTAAAAAAGAGCGATTAAAAAATTTCTTTTTGATAAACAATTTTTGACATTAAAAATAAAAAACTCAGTTTATAGAAATTAATATTCTTCAATTTTTATCCAAGTTGATGATCCCCAAGTTTTGAACTTTCAAATGAACTAAATTTATTTTAAGGCATTTTTATAAATTACTAATCACAAACAAATTTAAAAACTGAAATATTTACGTTTAGAAACTCAAAAATTAGTTTTTTGGATAGTAATGTAAAATAATTGCAAAAAAATTTAAATTGTAGAAGGAATTAATAAATCTCGTTCATTTGAACGTACATAATTTTACGATCTTCGAAGTTATATAAAAAGGTTTACCAAAATAACTGATTTTATTTTATGTTGACTTTATGAAAAAATTCAATTATTTATAAAAATTTGAATAGAATTTCTGGAGAATTTAATTTTTTTTAGTTTATTACAATTTTTATACAACAAAGAATTAAAAAATTTTCAAAAATTTAATAAAAGGCTTTAAAAAATTCAATTATTTTCAAAAATTTGTAATCAAATTCAATAATTAAAATTTTAATTACAATAATTATGAACAAATACGATTACTTTAAAATCTTTAAAGAAATTCTAAATCATTTATTTTCAAACATTTAATTAACATTTTTTTTTTAACATTTAATTTTTATTTTTTTTTTCTTTGCAAGAATTAAATTCTTTTTCAAAATATTGATAAACTTATTAATAAGAATTTTTTTATTTTAAATACAAAATAAAAAATTGTTTTCAATACTTAAAATATTGGTCCATTGTGTAATAGAAAACTTAGATTTCACTACAGTTAGGTGTATTTATTAAAAATACAATTTGATAAAAAGCAAGTATTCTTCATTTTCAGAATTTTCAAAAAGGTGAATCGTCTCGCTCAGGAATTTCCAAGTGCAATGGAGTATTCCTGGGGTGAAAAACCAATCACCGTTTGGTGTTCAAACGATTATCTTGGAATGTCACGTCATCCGGCGGTTATAAATTCCGTGAGACAAGCTCTTGATAAATTTGGTGCTGGCGCCGGTGGAACACGAAATATCTCCGGCAATTCAATGGGACATGAGATGCTTGAAAAACGATTGGCGACACTTCATAAAAAGGAAGCGGGCCTGTTATTTACTTCCTGTTATGTGGCAAATGATTCCACATTATTTACATTAGCCAAAAGTCTTCCAAACTGTCATATATATTCGGATGCCGGTAATCATGCGTCAATGATTCAGGGCATACGAAATAGTGGTGTGCCGAAGCATATATTTCGGCACAATGACGTTGAACATCTTGAGGAATTATTATCGCAGGTCGATAGGAATTTGCCTAAAATTGTTGCATTTGAAACTGTACATTCCATGACGGGTGACATATGTCCCTTGGAGAAATTGTGCGATGTCGCTCATAAATACGGGGCCTTAACGTTTGTCGACGAGGTGCATGCCGTTGGGCTTTATGGGTATTCTGGTGCTGGTGTTGGTGAGCGGGATTGGGTGCTGGACAAAATGGATATCATCTCGGGAACACTGGGCAAGGCGTTTGGCAATGTCGGCGGGTATATTGTTGGCAATGGCAAGTTAATTGACATGATAAGAAGTTACGCATCGGGATTTATCTTCACAACTTCATTGCCACCAACCGTTTTGTATGGAGCGTTGAAATCTGTGGAAATTTTGGCCTCAGACGAAGGTCGCGCCTTGAGATCGGCACATCAAGCAAATGTTGCTTACATGAAGTCGAATCTTTATTCTGCCGGTCTTCCACTGGAACCTTCATCCTCACATATCATTCCAATAAAAGTGAGTATATAACAGTTTTCCTCACAAAATTCCCTCTCTAAAAGAGCGCATGAAATATTAGGAGAAAATAAAAAGGAATTATAAAATAAAATTCGCTAAAAATATTTTTGATTTTCTCTAAAGTTCTTCAAATTCAAATGAACGGAATTATTTAAAATTTACCATACGAGGAAGAAAAATAATGAAAATTAAATATTTTACAGGCCAAATTTCAAAAACATTTTGGAATTTATTCTACACTTTTTAAAAAATAAAGTAAATTAATATTGCAGAGAAAATGAAGAAAATTATACTTATTTGAAATCATAAATTGAAATGAATGTCCCTATAAAGTCTTGAACGTGCAAATTAACGACAATGTTTTTATTACTATACTTTTAATATACATTTTATTGAAAATTATTATTTTCTATATAAAAAAAATTAATTACTAACTATAGTGTCAGATGAGGTAAATAGAAACAGTAGTTGTTTTAGTTAAATAAAAATTTTTTAAAATAAATACGGCCTGAAACCTTAAACCTTAGATCACCCTCCAACAGGTTCTAAGTATTTTCCCATTTTCTGTTTGTCAATTAGCAGTAGCATATACAAAAATATTACCTACTGCATATAAAATTGCATTTGAAAAAAAAATAATTTAAAAATTCATACAAAATTTATAATTATCTCTTATTAATACTACTTTGATTTTTTCATTTTGCAAACTTTAATTAAAAATAGGAGACTGTTTTTATTTACCCCTAAAAACTGGAAATTCGGGATAAATAGAAACAGCCGAAATTTCAATAATATTTTTTATAATATAAATGAGAAAATTGTTTCTATCGAATTACAATACTATAATGAGAGAATAGGAGAGAACAAACATTTATTTGTGTAATGTATTTCAACTTTCGGCATGGTTTATTTTTAAACTTATATAATGCATTATTATTTATTAGTATGAATTTTTTTATAACTAACGCCATTTTTTATTAAATTCTTTGTAACTTTTAATATTTCCATAGTTAAAATTGATTTTTTCTTAAATTTTGTAAGAAATAATCAAATATTTCTATTAACCCCTCTAATTTCCAGTTTTTAGGGGTAAATAGAAAGTCTCCTATATTTTTAATTATAAAGTTTGCACAATGAAAAAATCAAAATTAATTTTTCTTGTAGTGTTAATAGGAGATAATTATAAATTTCACATGAATTTTCAAATTATTATTTTTCAAATGCGAGTCAAAAAAGTGAAAGGGTGTCTTCTTTAGTTTTCAATTTTATAAGCAATAGGTATTATTTTTGTATATAATGCTGCTAATTGATAAACGGAAAATACTTAGAACCTGTTCACTCAAAAAACCCATTCTCATTTTTAATGCATCTCAAAATAAGACTATGTTAAACTTTCTATTTGCTTCTAAATCACAGCAAAGTTGAAAAAGTTAGGGGTAAATAGAAACAGTTGATTATTGCGATTTAATGATACCCATATTTTCTACTACCCCATAAAATTGTTCCACGGAACAATAACAATAATAACTGAATACACAAGAAAACCGCATGTAGTCCTATTTAACAAATCTGTTTTTAATTACCCCAACTGACCCTAAGTAAATGTTCAATACACATTATTTTGAAATTTACGACTATATAATTTTTGAAAATGTGTAATTATAGAAAATAAATTTCGTTTATTTGAAAGTTTAAGATGACTTTTAGTTCAATTTAAATAACTATAAAATTATGAAATTACTATAATATTAGATAGAATATAAATAACTGTGAAATTCCTATTAAATTACTATCAAAATAAGTAATAATTACTATATAATTTGTACTATAATTAAAAACATATTTAATTAAAAAAATACGTACTATATATACTATAAAACTAGAATTAAATTACTAATTTGATCTAATTACTTTACTCGTTATTTTCCACAATTAATTTAAAAGTATTTAAAGAATAATAATCTAATAAAATGTTTTACTTGTTTTTCCTTTTAAGATCGGAGATCCACTTTTGTGCTCGCAAATAGCAGATGCCCTGATACGAGAAAAAGGACATTACGTACAAGCTATAAATTATCCAACTGTTGCCAAGGGAGAAGAAAAATTGCGACTCGCGCCAACACCGAAACATACAAATTTAATGATGGATAAATTTGTCGAAGATACATTAGATGTATTTCAACGGCTTAATATACCAAAAGTTGAAATAAAGGCCCATGAAACACCACGCGCAATTCGTGTGCATTGACAATTGTATAAACGTACAAATAATATCAATATTAAATTCAAATCTCTGAAGAAGATAATTATTTTCTAATTTTTTGTCTTTTTATTTTAATATGAAATAATTTATTAATATAATAGAGTTTAATATTGAATGTAAATGAATCAATTTGTTATTCAGAGAGAGATATATTATTATATATATATGAGAAAATCAATGTTATATCCTTCTAAAAAACGATATTCTTCTGTGAATAATATTGAATTCTAACTTTTGTTCTTTGTTTAATTTAAAAACCTTTTATCCACTATGCTTTTATCTACGCTTTTAAATATATTGTTCATGAATATTTTTTTATTTCATTAAAAAGAAAGAAAGAAAGAGAAAGAGTTTTATAACTTCTCGCAAAAGTTTCTAATTTCATCGAAATGAAAGAAAAATTTTTATTCAGATCTTCAATATATTGAATATAATGAATAATGAAAAATAGTTTTCTGATTCTTTTGGAATAACAGTTATTAAAAAAACATTTTTACTTTATGGAAAATAGATATAAATATATTTAAATTAAACAATTAGGAACAATATTTTTAATATGTAAAATTAACAAAATTAATAGTAAAATTAAAATGTAAATAAAAAAACATAAAATTCAAAATAAAAAAAAGTATTAGAATTTTTTAAATTCTAATACTAAATAAATACTATACTAAATAAATTAACTTTTATTTAATTAAAAAGAAATATTTAATTGAGAAACTGATTTTTTTCTATTGTATTCGATTTTGTCTGTGAATTTTAGGTATTTTAGATTATAATAGGGGAGGGTGGTCCCATACCGACCCTATAATGTTTCTTAAAGATGGTACCACTGAAAAAATTCGTCAGTATCGTCTTTCGAACACTCTCACATCACCAACAATTGGGCCACAGAATTGAAACATAATTATTTTTGATTCTTTATGACCTTAACTTCTGAACATAAATCGAATAACTTCTTGTTAACTTCCTGGAAAAAACGGTGTTATCTGAGATGCGTATTTTTTTAACGCTAAGTATTTTAACTAATTTCTACAGGTCTCTGGGTTGTAAAATGGTATCGCACACTCATTTTTCAATTGTTATAAACAAATAGATACTTTAGACGATGGTTTATATGAAACTTAATGAAACTTGATACTCAGGGGTTTTGCCCTACTGGAAAATCCTATATAGGTTCCTTAAAGGAATCATACAAGAATCCCTCTGGGATTCCTAAAGGATTCTTTATGAGAACCTGTATATGTTCCTATATAGGACAATGCCTATAGGAAGAATTATGTCATCCTATAGGAATCCTATATAGTTTCCTATAAGAAAACAGATGTTGACTTATAGGATTCATATATGAATGCTATAAGAAAATATGTCATTTCTTTTATAGGTCGTTATGTAAATTCCTGTAAATGAAATTTATAAGAAGTTATATAATTTCCTATTCAGGATCCTATATAGATTTTCACATAAGATTTTATGTGTGTTCCTATATAAGTTCCTATATGGTTTTTATAGTAAAATTTTGTTCAAATATCTACATGTTGGTCTTTTCTGTATAGGTTTCTATATAGGATACTATATAAAATTTCCTATAAGAATTTATATAGGATTGTATGTAGGTTTCGCAACAAAATTTTGTATAATCTCCTATAATAGGAACTTATGTCGGTTTTTTATGTAGAATGCTATGTAGGTCTCGCAACAAAACTTTGTAAAAACTCATATGTGGGATCCAATACATGTTACCTGATTAAAATTTTTGAAGGATTTCAATTATTTTAAAATTTTTTGCAAGAACTTAATAATTTTCAATATATTAAGGGAATTTGAACCATGATGACGTCACAATTTTAGAACAATTGCTTTAAACAAACTGTGATGTTATAATGATTCAAATGCCTTTAATTTTAATTAACATTATAAATATTAAAAAAGTTAGGAAACAAAAAAGTAAATAACAATTAACTTCAAACTGCGAACAGATTAACGGATCACGAACTTTATTAATATAAAAGATAGAAGAAGATTTAAATTTTTTAATTTTTTTTCAAAAAACAAAGTTCTTTTAAATTTGAAATGAAATTAATTTAAAATAAGAATTTTTTAAAATTTCTAATTTGGATTTTTTAAAGTTCATCTAATATTGATAAAAATTAGTCTCTAATTTTTAATAAGGAAAAATATTAGACTGACTTTTTGAATTATTAAATTTTACTAATAAATAGTAATTTCTACTTTGTTAGTAAACTTTTACTAATTTAAAAAGAAAAAGAAAGTCATTAATTAAAGTAGAAAATATTTTTAATAATTAAAATTTAGAGAGTTGTAACCGTAACTCTTTTAAAACTCAATTAAATTTAAAATATTGAAGTATAATAATTGTAATGATATAATAATTGTAATAATTTACAAGTAAAGTATGATTTTAAGAAGCTCTAGTTTAGAGAAAAAATAAAAAAATAAATTTTGTGCGTTATCTCAATACAATAATTTTTACTCATTTTGGCAATTTTTCTTTTTTTAAACTCAATCCCTTTTTTGAAAAATAAAATCTCTTCTATTACCTAATATTACATAAAAAATCCCTGGTAGGTAAAATAAATATACTCATTGACATATTTTTTGAATTTACAGTTGATCTTAATGCTGCTTATAAAGCTTTAGAGTTTCTGAAGGAAACATTAGATCTGTAGAGTGACGACACCCAATACAAATAAATAAAGAAGAAGAGTACACATTGTTTTGAATTTTTGATACATTTTATTACTTCCAGAATGACTTTGAAAATAAAGATTTTTATAATAAAAATTTACCATTTTCAATATTAATATTTTTATATAAAATTATTCAAATTTCCCTCCAACATTTCAGTATTTTTGAATGAAATTTTTCAAATAACCAAATTAATTTTACTTCGTTTATATTAAAATTATTGGAATTTTAAAACAAAAAAAGCGTTTTAATAATAGTTTTGATTACAAATATAAAGAAAGTTATGCACTACGTAAAACTATAAAAAATATGAATAATTAACAGGAAATAAATAATTTATTGAATGTTTGTTAAATTTTATTAACAATTTCTTAAAGAATTGAATTCTTTCAACAAATTTTCTACAAAATTTTAAGAATAGTTATACAGTTTTCGAGAAATTCAATTAAAATTATAATGAAAACAATTTAAATTGTACGATGAGTTATATTATTTATCAAAATAATTGAATTTCTGCAATAATTTGTAATTTCTTCAAAATTTAATTTTTTTATTGTTTTAATTAAAAGTCTTCTATATATCCATTAGTTTGAATAATTAATTGAAATTATACACTATTATTGGGAATTATCGGAAAAATAAAATTATTTATATCAATTATTAATAAAAAATAATTATTAAAAAAAGTAAAAAATTATTGATTAATTTTAATTACTTTAAAAATTTCAAATTAAAAGTATTAATGAAACTCAATTATTAAAAAAAAATTAAAAATAGGTAATTCTTTAAAAAAATTTTTTGTATAATTTTTCGCGAGAATTGAATTTTTTTGATAAATAAACAAAATTTTTGAAGGATTTCAATTATTTTAACATTTTTTGCCAGAATTCAATAATTTTCAATATATTAAGGGAATTTGAACCATGATGACGTCACAATTTTAGAACAATTGCTTTAAACAAACTGTGATGTCATAATGATTCAAATGCCTTTAATTTTAATTAACATTAAAAATATTCAAAAAGTTGGGAAACAAAAAAGTAAATAACAATTAACTTCAAACTGCGAACAGATTACCGGATCACGAACTTTATTAATATAAAAGATAGACGAAGATTTAAATTATTTAATTTTTTTTCAAAAAACAAAGTTCTTTTAAATTTGTAATAAAATTTATTTAAAATAAGAATTTTCTAAAATTTCGAATTTGGATCTTTCAAAGTTCATTTAATATTGATACAAATTAGTCTCTAATTTTTAATAAGGAAAAATATTAGACTGACTTTTTGAATTATTAAATTTTACTAATAAATAGTAATTTCTACTTTGTTAGTAAACTTTTACTAATTTAAAAAGAAAAAGTCACTCATTAATTAAAAGTAGAAAATATTTTTAATAATTAAAATTTAGAGAGTTGTAAACGTAACTCTTTTAAAATTCAATTAAATTTACAATATTGAAGTAAAATTATTCATTAAATAATTTACAAGTAAAGTATGATTTTAAAAAGCTGTAGTTTAGAGAAAAAGTAAAAAAATAAATTGTGTGCGATATCTCAATACAATAATTTTTACACATTTTGGAAATTTTACTTTTTTTAAACTCAATCCCTTTTTTGAAAAATAAAATCTCTTCTATTACCTAATATTACATAAAAAAATCCCTGGTAGGTAAAATAAATATAATCATTGACATATTTTTTTAATTTACAGTCGATGTTAATGCTGCTTATCAAGCTTTAGAGTTTCTGAAGGAAACATTAGATCTGTAGAGTGACGACACCCAAAATTTGGAAAAACTACGGAAAAACAGACACGTTCGATCAAAAAAAGTGGATGATAATTTTACGCCAAATTTCAAAGAAGCAGGAAAAACGAAAACTCAGTTTACTTCGTTACAAGCGACTGGTAATTGAATATTTTTTAATAATTAATATTAGACAGTAAGTATATTCAGGGCTCGGATGTTATTTATTATTTATGAAGATAAATAAAATTTTGAGGAATTTAAAAAAAATTTGAAAATAATAGAATTTCTAGGATGAAGCTTTTTATTCATAAAGATAATTGAAAGTTTGACAAGTTTATTATTATTTTTACAAATAATTAATTAATTGAATTTTGTTGAAAAATTTTCTTACTTTTGAAGATAATTGAATTTTGTAAAGAATTTTATCGAGAAAATTTGAATTTGAAAAAAAATTTGAATATAATTGAATTTCTGCGAAGAATTTTATTACTTATGAAAATAATTTAATTTTAGAGAAGAATTTTATTATTTATAAAGATAATTGAAATTTTTACAAGAATTTTATAAAATTTTTTTTTAAATAATTGAATTTAGGAGAAGAGTTTTATTATTTATAAAAATATTTTACATTTTAAAGAGAATTTTTAAAAAAATGTTAAAAATGACCATTTCTCCGAATGACCACTTTCCCGAATACTAATTTCCTGAATGCTATTTTCCCGAATCGAATTTCCCGAATGCCCATTTTCACCAAAGCCTATTTTTCCGAATACTTGTTTTCCAGAGTTTTAAATATTTGATACATACCTTGTTCAAATAAAAGAATAATGTTGCCATAAAAATTTATTGTGTTTTTAAACTATTGCAATAGAACAGACAGCAATAATGTTTGGTGACGAAATTAATTATAAATGGTAATGTTGTTCTCTAATTGGTTTGTTTGATTCCCGGTTTATTATATATAATTAGGGTAGAGTGAGGTAAAAAAACCACTTTTTTACTTTTGGTATTTTACTTGGTGGAGTAAAAAAGCCATTTAGTGATTTTGTCAAAATATTTTGTTATCAAATTTTGTAATATTATATTTTTCTTTTATCTGTATAACAAATAAGTAATTTAAAAATGTTTTTAGCTTCCAAAATTGAATATATGTTAAGTTTACCTGCTTTCAATTCACAGTCATCGAACAAATCGAAACAAGCAGTTAAAAAATACAAATTACAATAACAATTATAATATTATCGATACGACAGCCAAACTAGATTCAAAAGTTGAGTTTTACTTAATTAAACTTATATTTCAAACGGTTAGTAAAATATTTCAATAGTTTCAAAGTAAAAGACAAATGGCTTTTTTGCACTCTTGGCTTTTTTACCCACTCTACCCTATGTTACTGATATATGCATTAAACTCTTTATAACTATTAAAAAAATCTTATTTTATTTTCGGGTACATAGCCATTCGGGAAAATGGTCATTCGGGACAGAGGCATTCGGGAAATTTAATTCGGGAAAATGACCAGATACTTTTTTTACAATTTCGACAATTTCGTGTTTCCTTTTTGTCGTTTTTTCTGAAATTCCATGCGACTTTTTTGCAAATTTTATGCGACTTTTCGTGACTTTTGTTGTGAATTTATGCTAATAAAGCGACTTTTTTTGAGTCTTTAAGTCAATCCGAGCCCTGTAAATTAATAATTAGATAGCTCAATCAAAACATAATTTATTATTTAACAAAAAATAAAATTTGTTCAAATATTTTAATTTTTTTTTAAACTTTTCATTACTTTATTTTAGAAAGTGAATCAATTGCTAACCCGAATAGTGGGCTTTCTGAGTCAAATTTGACGGACAGAAACAACAATAATTCTGAAAGTGAAAAAGAAGAGGTTCGTGAAAATGGTGGAGAAAAAAATGATAACAGCCATCCGAGGTCTGGAAATTCTTGTTTGACGGAAGACAACGACGATGACGGAGAAGATTTGAGGCCGGTAAATTCAAACCAAAATGGAGGAGGGGTACCGAAGAGAAGGCATCGAAGTCGTTTTGTTGACAACCCGGACGACGTCGAAAGACTGGAATGTAAAAAGAAGAAATATCTTTTATTTTCACTTAATTAAAACATTAATTTCTATTATTCTTTGTTCCAGTTACAGAAAAAGAAATTATGCTTTTTAAAAAAATTAATGCAATTGGATTTCTTATGGAAGAAATAGCCATACATCATGGAAATGTTGCTGAGGCTAGTGTTCCCACTAATTTATTCAATTTTTACGATGAAGATGATCAGTCTAACCCGTTTCCTCATGATTACGTTTGAGGATCTGGACAGTATTGAGGTGAAATTGGAAGGGAAAAATTAAAAAAAAAATGGTATGGATTATCTTATAATATTATTATTATATCAGCCTTCACACTCAACTACATAAACATACTATTTACTACTAGAATGCAATTATTAAAAATAAAATTTTCATAATATTTATAAAATTTGGAAAAAATTAATTACTTAAAACAATGTTTATAAAATTTGTAGAAGTTATTCAATTATTTTTTAATTACTAATAAAATTTATCGCAGGAAAATCCCTGCGATATTATTAATATAATTTTACAGAAATTGCTGAAAAATGTAATTACTTTTAAAAATTTAATTTTAATTCCCGAAAATTCATTTAATTTGAGGCATTTTAATAAAATTCTTTGCAAAATTCAATTATTTTCATATAAACAACAATATTTATCACAAGAATACAAATATTTTTGAAAAGTAATAAATTTCTTATTGGAAATTGAATTATTTAAAAAAATAAAAAAATTCTTAGAAAATCGTTTGCAGGAATTACTCTCAAAAATTGGAATAGAATTTTTTGTAAAATTTAATTTATTTTAAATTAAATTTTTTGTAAAAATCTCCCTAAGAATTCAATTCTTTTCATGGATATTAAAAATTTCTTAGGATTTCTATTATTTAAATTAGAATTTGCACAAAATTAATCGAGAGAAATGAATTATTTAAGAGATTTTTATAAAATTTTTCTCAAGAATTACATTTTTTATGTAAATCTTCAATGGCTACTTTTTACTACTTTTTTTTAGTTTGAAAGCTACTTGTTGCTACTTTTTTAAAATTTATTATTTATTTATTTATTTACAACATAAGATCCCGCGATCTAAAGTGGATCATAAATGGGTAACGAGAAGTCGTACAATCTAATCGTAACTATATATATATATATATATATTTTTTTTTAAAGAATAAACAATATAAATATAAATTTTTCATTTCTTAGAAGATTAAACAACATTAGATTATGCGTGATGCTATGATTAATTTTAAATATACAAAAGTTTATTTGACCGTCGCATAACAATTAATCGTCTATGAGACCTTTAATGTAACAATCCATAGTAGTTGTGAATTCTTTAATAGACGAAAAAAATAGGTCTAAGTCTGGTTTCATAGATAGGTACATTTGGTTAATATGATTACAACTGAAAAAAATTGGAGATATAGTAGCAATTGTTGATTTGGGAGTTAAAAGGTAAAACGGTGCGAAGGTACGTGAAGCTAATCTGGGAATTTTTAAGTTAAGCATGGACAAAATATGGGGAGCGTTTATTTGAGTAGAGAGAACTTTAAATATAAATATAGTTGCCATTAAGATTCTTTTTTCGGCGATGGAATGGAAATTGAATCGTTGACAAAGACATTTATAATCTGAACCAGGAGCCGGATAGGAACCATCAGATTTATAGGCAAGGTATTTTAAGAATCTTTTTTGGACTTTTTCTAGTTCGTCATTATATTTATCAAAGTATGGAATGGATATAAAACAAGCATAAGTCATACGGGAAACAACTAAAGCGTTGTATAGCATTTTTGCGGTTGATGGGTTTGAAAAATATTTTGAAGACTTGAAAAGAATAGACAATGCTTTTGAAGCTGATGAAACAACCTTGGAAATCTGCTCATTAAAAGATAGTCTGTTGTCAAAGACCACACCGAGGTCACAAGTCGAAAAAACTCTTTCAAGTGGAATGTTGTCAATGATATAAGTAGTAATGGAAGGGTTAGTGGATCTAGTAAAAGAAAGAATATGACATTTAGATATGTTGAGGGGCAAGAGGTTAGTTTTAGACCATTTTAAAATTGTTGTTAAATCGGATTGGAGAGTAAAGGAATCTGTTCGGGACTGGATGACTCTAAAAAGTTTAACGTCATCAGCAAAAATTAAAATGTAGGACTTAATATTGGTGTTGATGTCATTAATGTAGATACTAAAAACAGGGGATCCGAGGGAAGATCCTTGAGGTACACCAGATTGCGGAAAGAATATCTGGGAGGTGTACTGACCAAGTGAAAAAGGTCCTTGTTGTCGCCTGTATTAATGTTATCGGTGGGAAAAAACGTTGCTCTCGAATGAAGAGAAAACAAGCTGGCGAATGCGTTAACAATTGAAATAGGAGTGTTTAACTCAATGTTGTTGGAAAACATAACATCTGGTATAACAAACTGTTTTTTATTTTTCTTTATAAATTTCCAAAAATTCTGTAGATTAGATTTAATGTTATTTTCAACAGATTTCATATAAGTAACATAGTTATTCTTAATACGTTTACGTAAAGATGTCGAAGTTATTTTGAGTTGAGTACAATAGTAATCAGAGTTAATATCATGTTTTTTTAATAGATTGTGTTTAACATTAATATCATTAATAATTTGTTGGTCAAACCATGGTGGATAGCGGCGCTTGCGCGTTGAATGATTTTTAAAGAGTGGAATAAATTTACTAAAAGCATTGTTAATAACATTTAAAAATTCAGAACATGCTAAATTTGCATCGGAAAATTGACTCAGGTTTGACCAATTAACATTTGCTAAAAATACGTAGAGTCCTGGAAGGTCAGCCTTACGAAAATTAAACTTTAATATAGAAGTAGACGTTTGCGAGGTGGTGTTGAAATTAAAAGTGGATTGTTGGTACTTATGAGTAGAGGCAAGTTTTAAGTCAATTGCTAACGAAGGATGGTAATTATCTTCAGGGACTAATGGGATTGTTGTATTGGATACAAAACATAGTTCATTAGTACAAACTAAATCAAGTAATTTGTTGAAGTGGTTCAAAATAGAGTTCGTTTGATGTAAACCAACTAATGTCATGAAATTATTTAAGATAGAGGTTTTAGAAACAGTTGTCTGAATGACGGAAAATTGAAAAAAATTAGGACAATTAAAGTCACCAATAAATATTGTTGAATATGTATTCGTGGATAGACATTTTTCAAGGTCAGAAAAAAACGTTGTAAATGTTGAAAGGCTAATGTCGGGTGGAATGTATATGGCTAGAAGTAGAAAAGTGAAAGTGTGCTTATTTATTAACAAAGTAACGAGATCAATGTTAAAATATTTATTTATTATTTCAGTAAATGCAATAGGTGTAACTTTATATTCACAACTTACCGCCACCAAAACACCACCCCCTCTCCTATCAATACGATCTTTGCGAAATACGTTAAAAAGAGACGCATCAAAATAATTTGACGAGGGAATATGGGGCTTTAACCAGGACTCAGAGAGAACAAAAATCGAATAATAAAGTAAATCGGGGAAACTTTCGAAAAAAATTTGTTTCGAGTTTATACCACGTGTATTTTGATAATAAATACGTGTAGAATTATTTATGTTGATGTGACGATGGGAGATCCGAGGCGATAAACAATCTTGAGGTCCTTTTCTCCTTGTGAGGCTCTTGTTAACAATTCCTTTTTGGCTCGCTGGTATTCTGATTGCTGATGTTTGGTACTGTCGGGGGCTATCGAAACCGCTGCATACTCTAAAGGTAGTTGCTTTGTTTTTTTAGAGTACCGAATGAGCTGCGTATCTGTGAAGGTATAGTTTCGTTTGTGAAAATAACCTTTGCTGGTCTGGGTTTGGTTTGTGTAATGGAAAATTTGCCAATTCGCCAAATTTTAATAGTGTCAATTATAGAATTTGGTAATAGAAGAGAAAATAAAGATTGTAGAGCTCTAAGATCAGAAATATGCGGATCAGAATTGACAGACGGGTCGAGATCATTTAAGCCATAAACAATAAGATTTTTGCGTCTCCGGAGGCGATCTTCTACTTCCAGCAAGCAGGAGCCAAAATCAACATTTGAGCAGTTACCTTCCCTTATGAAAAAAGAGTACTGGAATGAGTATTGGAATGAGTACTGGAATGAGTATTGGAAAAAGTACTGGAATGAGTACTGGTTTGAGTATTGGAAATCCAGTACTTTTTTCGCCTTATGGAAAATCTGTTACGAATAACGTATGTAGCAGATATTGTGATCCTTTGTTAAAATTTTAGCATTAAAGAATTTTTGGAAAAAGTACGTGAAAAGTTTTAAGCATTAATTCTAACAGATTTCTTTCCGCATACTAATAAAAAAAATTCAGAAAGTTATAAACATTATATTTAACTTTTTGCGATTTGTCCAATGAAATAAATTGGTGTAAAGTAATTAATATAATTTATTATTAATTAAAATTATTAACTATAATAATCTTCGTAGTATTTCGTTCATTCATTCTGTCCGCAGTTTGAAGTTAGTTGTAGTTATTCTTTTGTTTTTTATACGTTTTGATAGAAAATAGAAATATACATATATACATTATAATAATCGTAAGTTTCCTTTCCGTTAGCAAATTATCTGTATTCATTTGTTATTTCTTGAAAATTCATTTTTGTGGGTTATTGTCATTTTTTTAATGTCAAAAAGAAACAAAAAAATCTCGTTTCATTCACTTCACAAAATTGACAAAAATTCCATTACATATTTTTTATTTTCCTGACTTTTTCCTAATTTTAATCAAAAATTTTTACTTTTTTCTTATCCTGCTAATAAATTGAATTTATGCTACGAATTTTATTATTCATGAAACAATTTTAAATAATTCAATTCTTGCAAAGAATTTTTAAAAAATATTTGGAATTAATTGAATTTTAAATGAAAAATATTATTTATCAAAATAATTGAATTTTTCAGAAGAATTTTATTATTTACAAAAATAATTGATTTCTTTAGGCAAATTTTGTTATTTATAAAAATAATTGAATTTTCTTGAAATATTTTATTATTTATTAAAATAATTAAATTCTTGCGAAGAATTTTTTAAAAAATTTTGAAAATAATTAAAATTTTCTGAAAAATTTTATAAATTTTGAGAAAAATTGAATTTTTTTGAAGAATTACATTTTTTCTAAGGATTTTGTAATTTATGAAAATAATTGAATTCTTTTAAGAAATTTTATTAATAATTGTTGAAAAAATAATTTAATTGCTTTCGAAGAATTTTATTATTTATAAAAATAATTAAATTCTTTCAAAGAATTTTATTAATTATAAATAAATGATTCAATTCTTGCGGCGAATTTTATTAAAATTGATGAAAATAATTGAATTTTTTCCTAGAATAATTAGTTATTTTATAAAAATAGTAGATATTGAAAATCATTGAAATGTGAAAAGTTTTTAAAGATAATTTAATTTTACAAAGAATTCTTAAAAAAAATTTGGCAATAATTGAATGTCGGTGGGAAGTTTTACTAAATTTTTTTGAAAATAATTGGATTTTCCAAAAAAACCTTTTATTATTTATGAAAATAATTGAATTCTTGTGAACGATTTATTAGAATTTTATAAAATAATGTTATTTCCAAGAAAAAATTTATTATTTTGAATAATAATTGAATTATTGTGATGAATATTGTTATTTATGAAAATAATTGAATTTTGAAAAGAATTTTATTGAAATACCCCAAAATAATTGAATTTTCGGGAGTAATTTTTTTATTATTTAAAAATATTGTATTAAAATTATATTTAAAACAATTAATTTCTTTCGAATAATTTTATTAAATTTTCGAAAATAATTGAATTATTGCGGAAAAGTTTATTAAAATGTTTAAAAAGAATTGAATTTCTGTTGAAAATTTTATTACTTTTGAAAGGAATTGAAATCTTCATAAGAATTTTAAGAATATTGTTTTAAATAATGATTTTTTAAATATTATGAAAATTTTATTAGTTTAAATAATTGAATTCTTGTCAAAAACTTTATTTGTGAAAGTAACTGAATTTTACGATTATGAAAATAATTAAATTTATGCTTAGAATTTAATCAAAATTTTTTTTTGAATAAATGGAATTTACATGAAAAATTTTATAATTATTAAAAGTAATTGAATTATTGGGAAAAATAAATTGCATAAAATTTTGTTGAATAAAATTGAATTTTTTCAATATTAGCGAATTAAAAGTAGTGGAAATTCTCTAAAAAAATATTGTTTATATTCTTTGTTCGGAAAGTTAAATTAAAATTTTGGTAATGAAGTTTTTTTTAATTCAGGTATCAGATAACAATTTTTGTGAAACTCAATTTTCCTCGTACAAGAAAGTTTAATTATTTTTAATTTTGAAAATCTGATGCCAAATTTGAAATTAGTATCGAAATTTGTTAAAATTTTTTTCATATACTTTAAAGTTTAAAAATATAATATATTTTGAAAATTTAATTCTAATTAGTTTTTCAGTTATGTGTCATTATAAGTATTTCTTTAAAAATTACTTAAATTAAAATGACTTGAAATTGTTTACAATAAACTTTGGAGCACAACATGCCCGCGAGCTTGTGCGCGGATAATTTTGCTAGTGAGAATAATATTAGACGAAAGTACATATGAACTGTTTTCATTTATACATTTTATTTTTTTTCCTTGAAGAATTATTTAACTTTTTACGTAGCGCGGCGTGAAATAAAATGTGGTTATCATGCGTGTCACCAAATATTGAAAGGACATAATCTGTAAATTAAAACCATACACTGAAAAAAAAATTGATTTGATTCAAATAACCGATTATTTGTCCAGCAAAGTTTCAAACTTTCAAAAAAATAAGGATGCTGTTCCAAAGAAACAACTTTGTCCAAATCGGGTTAAGGGCATGTTAGGTAATAATGTAATATTACAATACTTCCATAATAAGGCGAAAAATTTAAGATTACTGTAATATTACTTTAAGATCACGTGCTGTTTGGACAATATTGCTAATTATGGTTTTAATTTACAGATTATGTCCTTTCAATAATTGGTGACACGCATGATAACCATATTTTATTTCACGCCGCGCTACGTAAAAAGTTAAATAATTCTTTAAGGAAAAAAAATAAAATGTATAAATGAAAACAGTTCATATGTACTTTCGTCTAATATTATTTTCATTTTAATTAATAATAAATTATATTAATTACTTTACACCAATTTATTTCATTGGACAAACCGCAAAAAGTTAAATATAATGTTTATAACTTTCTGAATTTTTTTTATTAGTATGCGGAAAGAAATCTGTTAGAATTAATGCTTAAAACTTTTCACGTACTTTTTCCAAAAATTCTTTAATGCTAAAATTTTAACAAAGGATCACAATATCTGCTACATACGTTATTCGTAACAGATTTTCCATAAGGCGAAAAAAGTACTGGATTTCCAATACTCAAACCAGTACTCATTCCAGTACTTTTTCCACTACTCATTCCAGTACTCATTCCAATACTCATTCCAGTACTCTTTTTTCATAAGGGTTGCATTAATTCATCAACCTTGTTTTCCAATGCATCAACACGATCAGTGGTAGTCTGAGCTTCTGCAACGCAGGCATCAATTTTTGAGTTTACGGCTCTCATTTCATTTGACAGACCGGCAATAGTACTGTTTAAGTTGTGGAATTCAGCAGTGAATGCGTCGGTCACAAATTTCAGCTCTTCTCTGATGAGTGTACGTAAATCGTCAGTTGAAGGAGGGGTTATCGATAACGAAGGTGCGAGTAGGGAAGATGGTGGGCCACAGCACTTCTTGAAACCCCCATTCGGAAAATAATGATTAATATAAAAACCATTAATGTTAATTAAAATAAACCACACTAACACAAAAAACGATCGCAGTGCAGCATAAAATGAAAAAAACAGTCAGGAAAAATGGTCTTAGTATTAATTTTAAAGTGTAATAATGCCTTTAAACAATGACACGTGGGTGATTGGGTCACTGGGAAAACCATTCATCACTGTAATTCCGATAGCACTAAATGCACACTAAAACCTCTATAATTGTTAAAATAAATATTAATACCGGTACACCAAATAAATAAGTCAGATATCGTAAAAGAGAGCAAATAAAAAGACAACTTGAAACCAGTATACAATGGAATTTAGCGCGGAGCAAAGAATTGTGTGACTTAGCTAGGCGGCCATTTTTATAAAAAAAAAAATTATTGCGTGCGAAGTCTGTTATATGCAACATTAGTTAATTTCTTTCAATTTTTACATAGAATTTTTAATTGTATAAGAAATAAGTTTTCGACTAATTTAAAAAATGTTCTTTTTTTGACTTATTTTGAACAAAATACTACTATTTGAGGGAGCGTCTATTTATTTTTTATATATTAATTTATTTAACATGAACAAGATAAACTTACTTTGCTCATTCTTGCAAATTACAAAGGCATTTTTATTTTTTACAGATGTGTGATTCTACACAATATCTATTTTCTGATGCATAATGTGTTTATGCGCATGCTTTGTATTTTAGTGTGTAAAACAACTTAGCTCACCTTTGTTATATATATTTATATAATTTCTTTAAGTTTTATTCCCTTTAGTTAATTTTCTTAGTGTTTTAACTCACTTGCACTTTATTTAATATTTCACTTTTTATTTCTTACTTTTGTCACTTTATTTTTATAACCATTTATTTATTCACTTATTTTATTACTTCATGTTGTGGTCTATTTTTTAGACCTTCAATTTAATTAAACAAACAAGGGCTTCGTACAAAAACTTTATCTGGTACTATAGCCCTAAGTCTCCGTCTTGGTCACGCCGAGACACACGGGCAAATGCCCAGATTTCCCTGTGTCAATCGATTTTATTAATCGACATTACAGTGGTGCAATCATACTTTAGTTTATTGCACCTGCTCGTTCCCAGGCGCTTTTTTGCAAGCTTGCAATTTTAGGCAGTGGTGTGATCATGGTTCAATAACCTACACACACCACTCCTTAAATTTCACAATACATTGGCATCTGAAGCCTCATTCTTCTAATTAAAGTTAATGTTAGAATTTATTCGCTGATTGAAAATTTGAAATATGAAGATATCGACTATATCAGCAGATAGTGACATCTATTAGATGTTATTTGAACTCTTTGGTTTAGAGTTAAGTGTTACATGATAATTACTTCGATATGGTTGTCGATAGTAATGGGCTTGATCTGAGAATATAAGAAGCGTGTACGTCCAGGCTGTGTTGGCAAGGTGCATTGATAGGCGTAGGTCCCGCGACAGGCAGCTATGAACTGGGGTTCGAGTCCTCACAGATGCACAGTGCATTCGTTCACGCAGCTTATTTTTTCAGATCAAAATTAATTTTAAAAATTAATTACTTATCGACAACCATATCGAAGTAATTATCATGTAACACCTAACTCTAAACCAAAGAGTTCAAATTACATCTAATAGATGTCACTATCTGCTGATATAGTCGAAATCTTCATATTTCTTCTAATTAAAGTTAAATTCTTAATCTTTTTTAATGTAAATTTCTAAAAATGTGAAATATAATAAACTGCAATGATTGAGAGAAATATTATATTTTATTAATATTTAAACTCATTTTAATTAAGATTATAACGAATAGATGAACTAAGTATATTTTGTTAATATTTTCTTGTAAATATTATATTTGTATTTTATTGTCACGAAAGGATATTTCGTGACGAAGTCCGTTCGTCACAGGGGGCTTCAATCAATGTAAGTATGACCGTCAAAAGAATACTTAAAGTATTACTTACCGACCAAATATGTAAAGGATATTCGTACGAGGGGAGAAAGACAAAGAAAGTGTTTAGAACATTTCGCTTGTGCAAAGTTATCTTTAGTAAGTAATTCTCTTCGATCCTTAACATTAAAAAAATTAATATGTAACTTTTTAAATTAGCTACTATTTTGTTACTTTTTAAATTTTTGCCACTAAAAGCTACTCTTTCCTATTTTTGAAAATTTTCACGAGTATAAATTCACCAATAGTTAGAATAAAGAAATTATTTTTGAAAATTTTAATACAATTTTTCTTAGAAACAATTAGTAAAATTTTTGAACATTCTTAGACATAATTTAAATGTTTCAAAAAAAAATTTTTTACGAGCATTCAGTTATTTTAACAAACAATGAAATTCAAGAATTTTTAATATATATTTTTATATTTATTTAGACATACAGATGTATATGTTTCAATAAAATTTCTCAAACTAATTCAATCATTTGTAAAAAATTTAATAAAGTTAAAAAAAAGAATTCGAATAATATAAATAATAAAATTTTCACAGTAATGTAATTATGGGAAATAAATTAATGGAATTTTTTCAAAAAAATCAATCATTTAATATTTTAGTAAAATTCTTTAAAAGAATTTATTATTTTCTAAAATTTTGTTTACAGGATTTAAAGTTATTTTTCAGAAATAATAAAATTCATAGCAAGAATTCAATTATTTCTAATAAATTTTGATAAAATTCTATATACGAATTGAATTATTTTTTAATGAAATTTTAATTGAATTAGTCGAAAAAAATTTGCAAGAATTCATTTTCTTTAAATTTTAATTCGTAAAAATTCAATTTTTTTATAAATAATACAATTCTTTAGATGCATTTAATTTATATGAATAAAATTCTTCTAAAGACATTTTTTCATAAGAAATCGATTATTTAAATATTTTAATAAAATTTTTCGAAGAAAATTAATTGTATTGTAAAATTTTGACAAAATCTGCTAACAATAGTAAAATTTGTTTCAGGAATTCAACTATTTTTAAAAATAATAAAATTCGTTGCTAGACTTCAATTATTTTTATGATTGATAAAATTATTTACAAAATTTGAAAACGGTTTGTGTATAAGAAACATATTAAATAGAATCCTAATATTAGCTCATTCGGCTTTTCGTAATTCCCTGAATTGACACGAATTGTCCCCCAAACCCAGATATGCGTGTAAATTTTCTTTTTTGTAGTAAGTCTTGATTTTGAATCGGCATTAGAATTATGTAGAGGTATACGTGCTAAAGCGTGGTACCAAATTCAATTTAAATATTATTTTTTTATTTTTTTTACGAAATATATGAGTGTACAAATTGTGCAAAATTATTGAAATAAAGAGAAAATGTTGAATTTGAAATAAAAAACAATTTATTGGAATTTGTGCTTAAGTGTTGTGCTACGAGTCTCATGAGATTTTGTGAGCTAACTTGGAATCCTCTCTTTTTATAATTCCTTTTCACTCTGATTGAAAAGGTGGCGATCCTAAATTAAACAATCCCTATCCCCAACAGTTTGAAATGAATTCCTCGAAAAATGTAATTATTTTTTATTAATATTCTTCGAAAGAAATCTGAGGACGGCCAATTAAGACACCAATTGGTTTAAACATAAATTTATTACAAATAATAATCAATTTTGTCAGGACATCAATTACGTTTGTTCGCTCGTACACCCGATTCGAGACTGATGTTTCTTTTGGAAACCTTCGTTATCGCACTCACAATACTTGTAAACAGACACAAAATACACCATACATACACACAATCTCACAGAAATGAATTATTTTCAAAAATTCTGATATAATTCTGTTTTAATAGTATTAAATTTTAAGAAACAATATGTTATTCTATTAATGAATTATTTTTGTATATAAAATTAAATTCTCGTAGAATTTTTCAATAAGAATTGAATTTTTATAGAAATTGTTATAAATTCTAAAAAGGTTTTACAATAAAATGTTTTTTCAAATTTTAATGCCTGTTGAAAAATTAATAAGTATTTATATCTTTATTGAGTAAAAAATTTAATACTGTAATAATTATCAATAAAAGGAAATTTATCTTTTTGAAAAATTTTAACTAATTAAAATTAAAAAAAATTAAAAATATTTATTTAAAGTTCTAATTTTTAATGGAAAATTTTATCAAATTTAATTGAAATAAATTGTGTGTTTTAAAAAAATTAATTTTCTTACTTTTAAAAATTATTTTGAAATATAATCGAATTTTTAAAGAATTCTAAAATTTCTAACTAAATAAGAGTATGGAAAATAATTGCAATTTAGAAGAATTTAGAGTTGAAATTATTACCAGCAAAGAAACATTTTTGGTGGAGATCTGGAAAATGTCAGATAAATACAGAATTAAATTTTTATGAATTTTGTGATTTGTCTAAAATAAGTTTTTTAGTCGCCAAATTTAGTTTTCTAATAGTAGTTACTTTTTTCAGTCTTAATACTACTTTTTGATACTTCTTTTAATCTTAAAGCTACTATTTGCAACTTTTTTGAAACAAATTATTGAGTGTGAAGTCTGTGTTTTTTAACTGGATTCATTGTATTCTTTTTTCCAGCTGTAATGAAGGAAATTATGAAAGACGAGAACATCGCATCCATAGAAAAATGGATAAAGGACTGGTTACAGCAAGCGAGCACGAGACTCAAGAGAGAAGAGTAAGATTATTTTAATTTATTATTATTTAAAAAATTAATTAAATTCATCTCAAAATTGACAAGAAAAAAGTAAATTTTTTTATTAATTATATTAATTCATTAATATAATATAATATAAAAATATTTTAATTAACTGTCAAATTAGTTGAAATTAGGGGAATATAAAATAACATTTTATGTCATTTTCGTGAATTAACAGAAATGGGGTTTTTATTCGGTAAATTTAATTTCTTAATAGCCACTTGTTTACTACTTCTTTTTAGTCTTAAAGTTACTTTTGTAACTTTTTTAGAATTAATAATCAAGTGCCAAGCATTATTAGAGAAAAATAAAATTTTTTTTATAAAATTCTTTGAATAAATTCTTTGCTGAATTTCAAATATTTTCAATATTTTAATAAAATTTCTCAAAAGAATTAAATTATTAAAAAAAATTAATAAAAGTTCTAAAAAAGGAAATTTATTAAATAACAAAATTTTCAGATGAATTCAATTATTTTTAATAAATTTTATTATAAATTTATCGAAGAATATAGGTATAAATATTTTCAAAAGTTTATTAAAATTCTTCGAAAGAAATTCATTATTCTCCCAAAATTTTAATAAAATATTTATAAGTATTCAATTATTAAAAAATAACCAAACTATTCTATCTATTATTTATTTTTTTATTTAAATAATACCTATTAAATTCTTGTAACACTTTACAATAAGAATTAATTTAAAAATAAATTTCATTAAAAATTTTAGATTATAATTTGAATATTTAAAGTTAAAAATAGTTTATTACTATTACCTAAATTAATTATTAAATTATATTATTACAGAGAGAAGAATAGAAACAAGGTGGCCCGAGAGG
Organism: Leptopilina drosophilae; assembly: GCA_032873175.1. Taxonomy (NCBI): domain Eukaryota; kingdom Metazoa; phylum Arthropoda; class Insecta; order Hymenoptera; family Figitidae; genus Leptopilina; species Leptopilina drosophilae. Next base: position 10,752,558 of record CM065480.1, read on the forward strand.
ATGCTCAACTCCTAGAAGAAGGCGATGACGATGACGATCAAGAAGAATAAAAATTGTATATTTATAATTTTTAATATTTTATTAATATTATTATATAGATTGTGATCTCATGTGACAGAATACGCAATACGTATTTCTTCATTTAGTTTTAAGTATTCTGTGATACTAATCAATGGAGAATATAAAGACTGAATATAATTTTTGTAATTTTTTATATTTCTTTTTTTATTAACAAATATATTATTAGTCTTTGAGGTTATTTTGAGATCTCGTTACCTTGTAACGACTGTATCCAAAGAAAAAATTTATATTAATAATAAATATTTTGATTATAAGTGTTATACTTACTTTTTACGTAATACGTATGTCTTTTATATTTACTTACCTTTTTATATTTCCTGTTCGTACTTTTTTGTTGAATAAATTGACAAGATTTTGTTAATATTAAACAATGTTTACAACTTTTTTTACAACCACTCTTATAATTTGTATATTTAACAATTTGAAAAGATTTCCTGTCCACATTTCTATAATTTTACTAATTTCTATTTTGTAAATATTTTAAACATAAATTTCTTGAATATTATTCTTTATCATTTCATAAATATTAAAAATTTTATATTTTAGGAATGTTTTAGTCTCATATTTCTAGAAAATTTCAGCGAAATATTCATGCCACCAATCTTAGAAAATTCCCTCATACGCGGACGTTTACCTACTTGTATCAATATTTCTTGAATATTTCAATGGAATATTTCAATATTTCATTGAAATATTTAGGAAATATTATGTGCTGTGTGGGAAGAATTAATATATGTTTTTATAGCGAATTCTACGAAAGGTTTTCTGCATTTTGTACACTCGTATTGCGGACAAGCTGAGTTTACCAGAATGATATACGCATTCGAACTTACACTGGGAAGTTGTGTTAAGCTTACATTAAATGTTTTTTTTGTAAGCTTCTGTCCAATAATAAATTGTTGTCAATTGAGCAGCATTATTTTGTAAAAATTTCATTTAAGTTACATTAAATTTTTATATTTTCAATCTTAGTTCCACTTTGTACCATTTTTAATTTTATAAATACACACATTTTTGTATATTTTATGAATATATTATTTCAATTTTTATAATTAATTGATATTTGTATAAAAACATAATTTTTTTGGATATTAGGTATTGCAAACGAAGAATTAGAACATAATTAAAGCATTGAGTATTCACTGCAAAAATAAGTATCTTAATTAAGATGTTTTGGTAGTCATTTCTAAGATGTTATTGTAGTCACTTTACAGTCATTTAAAATATCTTAATTTAAGATGTTTAAAGTATCTTCGTACACATTTTCCAACATTTTTTTTGGAGAAAAAGTTTTGAGGTTAACTGTGGGCTTATATGTAAGATATTTTATGCATTTTAGGTTTTAGTAACTTAAATTTTTTTCGCATCTTACAATTCACAAGTAACATATCGCTAAACATCTTATTGAGACAGAAACATCTTAATTTAAGATACTTTAAAAAACTTACAGAAGTATCTTACTTTTTTAAGATAGAAAAAATATTTAAAACGTATAAAGCATCTTAAAAATCTGAAAGATACTTTCGAAAACATCTTATTTTAAGATGTAAGATACCATTTCTCCATCTTACATCTTATGTTAAGATATCAAATAAGATACTTATTTTTGCAGTGTTGTCTTATCTTTTAACATAGGATCTTTAACACAGGACAATTATATGTTATAAAACTAATTATAATTTTTACGTCGATGAGATCGAGAACATAAACTGTTATTTGTTTATTCCAAAATAAACATAAAATATAACTTTTTTTAATCATATTAATTAATAATTATATTGAAATACCAATAAAAACTGATTAAATTTACAGTTGATTCTTCATTCCGTAAACAATAGTTTTGTAAAATATCTTTAAAACGTTGTTGACATTAACCAATTAGTAAATAAAAATTGAATACCTTTTTGAAATAAACCCTTTTTAAAAACTGTTTTGAGATATTACTGGATTAATTGAAATTTCATTATTTTAGAGAACATTTATAAAAAGGTACATTTTTACATGGAAAATTAATTGAAAATTTATTCAGCTTTGAGCAACTTCTACACATTTTCCGATTTTAAGAACAATTAATCAGAATTTAACAAATCTGACTTTTGTCCTTTTGGATAACACCATTAGTTTTAACATTAAGTATAATAATTTATAAAAATCTCTTATATCTGTTCGCTTATCTTAATCTTTGACATTTATATCACAACAATAATACTTTGTTATAAAAACTCTAAATTAAATGCGTAAAAAAGGAACTTTTTTTAATCATCTGATGAATCGCTGTCTTAAGAATCTGAAAATATTTAAAATTATTTAATTTTTTTTAAATTTTGTGCAAATTGTAAGTTTATAAAATTTTCTTTTCTTTAAAAATTAATTAACTAACTCCTACAGCACTGACAATTTTCCGAAAGCTTATGAAATATTTACTTGCAATGTTTAAAATTATTATTAAATGCAAATATTTTTTTAACAGTGTACTTTTTTTAAATACATTTTTTATTAATATTTAATAAATCTACATTTTCTCATTTCGAGAAATTGGATCTAATGACTTTTCTCAGATAACCACGACAGTTAATTTTAAAATAAAAAATGTATAATAATTTATTTTTGTAACAATGTTTCTTATATTCATAACATTATGTTTCCATATTAAACATATTTAGACAATAGCTTTATTACAATATTAAGATAAAATCATATTAATCGATTTATTACCGTAAAAATTGCGATGAATAAAATCAGAAGTACATATTTGAAAAAGAAAGAAAGGAGGAAACATTCACTGGGATTTTCGGAAATGATAAATTTTGACCAAAGTCAAATTCAAGACATAAGACATTTTTTTAAAAATATTTTCTTTTTATTCTTTATAGTCATTTACTCTTTTTTTATGATCGTAATTTCATCACTCATCTGCAATCTACCTTGCTCGAATTCGAAGCATGTATTACAAACGTCCGTTCGTGGTTTCGAAAAAGTAAAGTTAATATTGTAATTAAAATATTGACCGTACGTGTTTTCATCAATAGGCGGATTATTATTTCCCGTTATTGCTGCATAATAATCTAAAAACAAGAAATACAACTTTTTAAAATTCAACTCTGAATTTTCAAAGTATTTTAATCTTCGGAGAACACACCTCTTTTTTAGATCATTTTTCAATGCTCAACCAATTTTAAACTGTTTATCTGATTAATCTAAAAATTTTTCAACAAAATTTAATTTCTTTCCCTTCTATTTCGCAAATATGTAGGTCAATCGTGTTCGCTATATTTTTCCTATAATCTGCACTTAAAACTAAAGATTTCTACAGGATTTCAGCTCACCAGGTTCAGATTTGTAGAAGTTAAGGGGGGGACAGGGTCATTTTTTGCAATTTTTTCAAAAAAATTTAATTTCTTTCCCTTCGATTTCGCAAATATGTAGACCTATCAGGTTCGCTATAATTTTCCTGTAATCTGCACTTAAAACTAAAGATCCCTACTGAATTTCAGCCCACCCGGTTCAGATTTGTAGAAGTTAAGGGGGGGACAGGGTCATTTTTGGCAATTTTTTGACAAGTACAATAGTATCCTAGAATTCGGTCATTGTTATTGTTGGGATCATCATTGTGCTCATTTATTTGAAAAGAAATAAACGTTTGATGTCTAGTTGCGTTTCTGAAGCGAGAATATGTTCTAATTCTCAGAAAGCCGGGTTCATTTAAGTGTTCATCGAACTGGAATTCTTCGTCGTTTTCTCTTTCCACTTTATCTTGAATATAAGTAGGTGCTAAACTGACTTGGTACACTCCGATCGTTAAATCTTTAATATTGTCCACACTTAAAATTGGGAATTCTACTGCATGGTTGCGATTTAAGCGTCTCCATTGGGCATTTCGCATTCGGAGGTTATCCAGTTCCACTCGGGTTTGAACAACGTTAGGTGTTTGTGATTGCACTAACATTCGTCTAGCAAGCTCAACAGTAGCACCTTCCATATGAATCAGTGGATGAAAACGATTTAAAATAGCTCCTGCTATACAATAAAAATTATTAAGATGTTTTGCATGACAGATGCTAATAGTTCCAGCGAGGAACTTGAAAACTAATCGAAAGTGTGCATTTCTAGCTTCCACGATCCATCGACTCTTCGTAACCAAACGACATGCGTTAGCATCTTCTGTGGTTAGTTGCCTCTCACCTCGATTAAGAACAGCTGGCATTTTGATGTTGATTCCTAAACGCTCCAAAAGTGGCCTCACATCGCGATATCCTCTATCAACTAGCAATATATCACCGTTTTGACACCACTTACTTAGTGTATCAACATTATTTTCAAATTGTTGTCGCAAAATCTGAGCATCATTATTTCTAGCATCAGAGAAGTGTAGTCCGAAAATTGACAAAATATAGCCGTCAGGAGCCACCAACATGGTGGGTTTTAATAAATGTTTCCCTTTGTGAAGGGAATATGATTGACGCAGTACTCGAAAGTTTGTACTTTTTTGCATATACGCGTATGTTGTATCAATGGCAATAATAGCCTTAGCTTCATTCGGTTCAGGGTTGTATAAAGCATTAGCGAAATCAGTAACATGCCTATCTATAAACTCCTGGCGGGTTATTGATCTGATGCCAATATTTTCGGGAACAAACCTTAACATTAATGACTTTCTTACGTTATCTACTATCAAACTAACACATTGCCTGGTTGAGTAATCAAAGATAAGCTTCAGAAAGTCATCACTCAATCCTTGTCTTAACTTACATAAGAAAGTCCATAAATGTTTTTTTGTAATGTTTCTCATGTTTCCGTGTTGCATGACTGGATCACAAAATGTATACAGTTCTTGAAACTGAAGCTTTGTGTTAGGAGCAATGCACGCAAATTCTTCATCACTTAAATTATTTTCATCTGAAAGTCTATCTTTTTTGGTGCACTCTTTTCTCAAACACTGCAGAAATAATACAAGAGTATGTCCAATAATGTTGCAAGGTCTATTGATGGAACGTAAATCTGGCAGTAAAATATTAAAGAAGATGCCATTTTCATCTAAATGATGTGGACACGCTCTAACATTTTCAGGCATGTAAATGTCTCTTTCTACAAAGACTTTTACCCTACAGTCTACAGATAGTCTAACCACGTTATCATTTTGGTTACAAATGACAAAAGAGCTGCTAGCTGTTTGAGATAAAACATTCAATCGCAGACAATTAGGATCCTCATTAACTTGTGCTATTTCATTTGAAATTGACATATAGCATTGGAAGCATAATTTAGAATTATCATTTACCTGAAGCGCAGGATGATTGAGTTGATCTCTTCTTGTTATGGCAATCTGGCGCCTAATAATATTTTTATCACCGATCATTAATCGCATTTGTTGCCTTCCAAATTCGGCATTACACGTATAACACGTCAAACGGACTCTGAACGCCATTTTGAAAAACTACAATAGTCATTAATTATTCACAAAAACGTTTTAACTGTAATAATATAAAAAACAGTAAAAAAAGAGCAGAAAACTTATTTCTTGTTTGATAGTTTACTTTGGTAAAAGTAGATATAAAGAAAGATACTTTAATTGTTAAGAGAGAACAAAAAGCAATTGGAAATAATGCAAAACAAAAACAAACGTAAGTGAAAATGAAAAAAAGTAAGTGAAACCTAAAAGGAAAAAAATGAATAAAATAAATAGTCTAACTTATTTGAGAGTTTATTTAAATGAAATAAAGAAATAAAGGCAAATGAAAACAATTGCAAAAAATTCAACGAAAAGAACAGAGAATTCTCTTTTGGAACAGAGGATATGAGTATTATACTTCGCGTAGAATTGAATACGGTAGTATATTGAAACTTACAGCACTTACAGCAGCTTGTCAAAATCAATGTAGGTCAACGCTGCGAGAAAAAGAAGTGAAGTCAACATCGTAAGAAAACAGCTAAGTTTCACCTCCTTGTTCGAGTCTTCTTGAGATTCATTTACTTTTTTTTCGTTTCACATATATTTGATCTTGTTTTGAATAACTGATGAATATTGCAGTTTTTTAAAATGGCGTTTAGAATCTATTTGAAGGATTCAAGACAACAAATACGATTAGTGTTCGATGATAAAAAATATTATTAGGCGCCAGTTTACCACAACAAGAGATTAATTCAACTATTCTGCACTTCAGATAAATAAGCATTCCAGATTATGCTTCTAATGCTATTTGTCAGTTTCAAACGAAATAGCGCAAGGTAATCAAATGAGGATCCTCATTATTTTTCATTAAATGTTTTATCTCAAGTAGCTTTTATTGTACTTTTTCCATAAATTCTTTGATGGTAAAATCCTAACAAAGGGGCCTATTTATTGCTCGAGTCCGCCTGAATATTAGGTGGAGTCGACTCTGATACTCAGGTGGACTTCTTATACTTTACGCTAGTAAGTGTCTACTCCATGCATTATTCGCAACAGATTTCTCTCCGTGTAACTACTCTTGCGTCATTACTAACCAAAATAATAACGTGGTTAGACTATCTATAGTGCAGTTATGGCGTGACGACATTATTTTGATAAAAATGGCATCTTTTTACTGTTTTACTACCAACTTAGAAACATGAAAAACATTGCAAATAACATTTATTGACTCCCTCATGTAAGTTAAGACAAGGATTGCCTGACGACTTTAAGAAACTTATCTTTTATTACCCAAGCATAAGTGTAAGTTTGATAATAAATAACAAGATTGGTTTTCGAAAATTCCCAGGAGTATATCGATCTTTATGTTACTGATTGACATATTGTGATTTCTGGATTATGCACGGCATCAAGGAAATGTAAAATACCCAGAAACAACACTTACGAACAATATCTTAATTGCAGCAGATATAGCACCAAAATGAAGAGCATGCAGACTAATAAAAACACTTGAATTAGTAAATCACTAACTTATCTTGACTTAAACTTGTAAATCACCCCCTGCTCTAGCCTTCAACGGCTGAATCACATACTAATTCTTTAAACTGCTGAATTATTTTTTGATCTTGCCTTAAACTGCTTTATCACCTTATGTTACAATTATCTGTATATCTTTCTACGTTTCTTTCTAACATTTTATTAAGCTATTAGATTCTTCCCCTCTCTTTGTCTATTTTTCTCTCTACCTAAGTGTATTCTTATCAATGTAACATCATATTCGTTATCAGCGACCTTAAAAACTCCCGAGTAACCAGTTTCAAGTGATTTCAATTGACTTTTCTAAAATATGTCCGCCATATTGGAGTCGCCATTTTGCATTTTGAAAATCCAACATCATATTCGTTATCAGCGACCTTAAAAACCCCCGAGTAACCAGTTTCAAGCGAATTCAATTAACTTTTGTCAACAAAACATTCTTGAACGACTAATACCCGTTATTTGATTTTTTTGAACTTTGACCGTCTGTATCTCAAAAACTGGTCATTATTTTGAATTTTGTCCCATACATTTTTTGTTCAGAAGGTCAAAAACTACAAATCTGCAAAGTTACAAAAAAATTGGCTGAGAGCCAAATTCAATAGTAAAAGTGCGGGGTCCTTTAAATAATGAAAATGGAAAGTTTGAAAATATTTTTTGTCCATATTATTATTATAGATATTTGAAAATTTTATACATAAAAATATTTTTGCGTAACAAATTAATATATATTTTATTTAAAAAATGTTTAAATAATTTTATTATTTATTATTATAAAAGTTTAATATAATTGAAAACAATTTATTTACGATAACTTTGATATTTTCTAAACTTTTCAATAAATCAATTTGAAATTTTCCAGAAAACGTCTTTATACATTGAAGAACAAATGTCTCACTAGAAGTTCTTTTAATTCGAAACTTCCCCACTGACATTTGTCGGCGAAGGTAAGAAAATGTGATTGCTGGTCGATCATTAATAACAATTAAATAATATTAAACAATTATTAATTTTCAAGTTTTTTGATATGTTATCGTCTTCTATAGACCCTAACGAGTTTGTATATTAAATACCGATTAATTTTATCAATATTTATGTTATTATTATGTTATTTATGTTTTAAAATTGAATAAAAATGAAAATTAATTTTTTTAGTTTTTGCACGTTTACTACTTAAACTAATTGTCCTATAAAAAAATTTCAAAGGAAAAAAAGATGCGCCTCTTTATTTTCTATAATGTAGCACTTTTTAAAATTCTAAATTTTAAATTTTAATTTCATCGGCATTTGGAACTCTTGACTGACAACATAGCGTGCAGTGGAGCGTCACAGCAAGTTCTTCTTCCCATCCGCTCAGTTATAAAACTAAATTCTTAGCAACTTTTTAAAAAATGTATATAACCATATAATTTTCTTTAAACCTACTATAAGCTATTGAAATAACTACGCCTGCTTCTCATAGTAATATTAGTTATTTGTACTAATATTAATCCTTCAAATATTTCTTTTTATATCAAATTATTCTAAAGATTATATTTTATTTATAGCGTCATAACATTAATATTGTAATAAAAACTATTGTCTTAATTTGTTTAATAAAATTATAGTTTCTAAAGAGAACAGGAGTGCTGTTGAAAACGTTAAAAGAATTGTTTTTTCCATTGACTTGACTTGGAGTAATCGTTAACTTTAACACTTAATTAATTTGAAAACCGAGTGATACAATCATTCTTATTGTAATTAGTTATTTCAGATAAAAAAAATTTTGAATTAAATACGGCCTTTAATTTTTAATCTTAGATCACCCCCAATAGGTTGTAAATATTTTCCCATTTTATGTTTGTTATAGTTAGCGGCTTTATATATACAAAAATATTTACTATTGCATATAAAATTAAAAATCAAAGAAATCAAGTAAGAGTAAGTAATTGTAAGTATCTTTGTCCTTACAATGTACTTGAGGTTTTTTGACTCGTATTTGGTAAACATATTCTAAAAATTTATAGTAAAATTTATAATTATCTCTTATTAATACTACAACAAAAATCAACTTTAGTTTTCTTCATTTCGCAAACTTTTATTAAAAATATAAAACTGTTTTTTGTTTTACCCCTAAAAACTGAAAATCCGGGATGAATAGAAACAGAATCATTTCAATAATATTTCTAGTAATAGAAAGAGTGAAAAATTGTTTCTATTAAACTACAACACTATTTTCAGCATTATACATGAGAATAAGAGATAATAGGAGACAACAAACATTTATTTGTCCCCAGTAGCACGTAATATTACAAACATTACAACAGTATTTTAGAACCATTGTAACATTGAGGCAATATTGGTAATGTTACGGCAGTTTTCTCAATATGGCGGTAATATTACGTGCTACTAGGGGTTAATGTATTTCATCTTTCGGCATGGTTTATTTTTAAGCTTATGAAATGCATTATTATATAATTATTAGTTTGAATTATTTTATATCTAACACCATTTTTTATGTAATTCTTTGCGTCTTAACATTTTCCTACTTGAAATTTATTTATTTCTAAATTTTGTACAAAATAATCAACTGTTGTTTCTATTTATCCCTAAATTTTAGCAAAGTTGAAAAATTTGGGGGCAAATAGAAACAATTGATTATTGCGATTTAATGATACCTATATTTTTTACTACCCCATAAAATTGTTTCATGGAAGTGCAATAGTAACTCAATGCACAAGAAAGCCGAAAGTATTCCGATTTAAAAGAAAAACCTATGTTATTGGTAAAACTTAGCAAACCCGTTTTACTTACCAACCGACCCTATCAAAAATTCATTTAAATTAAATCAATTTCCCCTCTAATAATTTGGCCAATTTATATCATGCTAAATGAATTACCCATTTCTATTCGAGGTTCAGAATTATACTCTTAGCATGTTTGTGGTTTTGGAAAAGTAAGCCTGATATGAGTGCATTTTTAAATCCTTTTGTAGATGACATGAATAGATTATCCAAAACGGAAATAAAATGTAAATTAAACAATGAGGAACCTAATATTAAAGTATTTTGCTTAGTTTCTTGCGTCGATTCAGTCGCGAGAGTGATCATGCAAGGTCTTTGTCAATTCAATGGAAGGTACGGGTGCAACTGATGCCTACATCCTGGAGAATGGGTTACTCCAAATAATAAACCTACTTCAGGAAGTTATAAATATCCATTATTGGATTCAATTGCTAAGAATAGAAATGAAAATGATTCATTTTAACATAGAAGCCATCCATAAACCACGTAGCACCATTTTTTGGAAATTTTGACCCCCCCTCCCCCATGTAGTACGCTATTATATGTATTAGCTCCATTATTTCCTCTTGTAGTCAGTTACTTGACCCTCCCCTGCCTCTAATGAGGCAACGTGGTTTATGGATGGCCCCATATATCACAATTTTTAGGTTTTTAAAAATTGGTTTTTTGACCAAAAAAATATAAATTTTGGTACAAATTAAAATTTCTTCGTTCACGAACTAGCTATTATATCTATAAAGAAACCCTGTAAATTCTCGAAAATATATTTGGGTAGTTCTACAAACGAAGGAATTTTTCATGTTTAAGGTTGTTTCTTCCATTAAATTTGATAAAAATAAAATATTTTTAATAGGAATTGTAAAACTTAATGGTTTCTATTATGTCACAAAACGTAACCCGATTTCGAAAAGTTTATTTTGACAAAAATGAGCATTCAAGTGCTAAATTCTGCTAAATTCTCAGTTTCCTGGCATGTCCCAATGCGAAAATGAAAGTTAAAAAAATGTATAAATATTATTTTTAAGCATTTAAATACAAATGAACACTTGGATAATAATTTCAAATAGTTGTACTTTACAAACATTTAAATCATTTTTACATTAGTTTAAATTTTATTTAAAGAATTTTGTCTTGAATGTTGGTCTTCAAATTCATTTTCAGTTTCCTGGCACAATAAAAACGTTAAAATTATTAAGAATTTTTATTCCGATTAATTCACTATTTTTCACAGTGATTAGTAAAGGTTAACTAAAGAAGATAACACATGAATTATACCTAATTTGCAGTTCAATTAACTAAAATTGTGTCTTTTGTGGTCGAAATTGACATATGGTCAGACAAATTCTCATTTTCCTGGCACGCATTTAAAAAAAATATGTTTTATATTTTTATAATTTTGTTTCTCTAGGTGTCATAGAACCTTATTCCCTTTTGACTAGTAAACTGAAATTCGTTATTAAACGTTATTTTTCAATTTTTCAGGCGAAAAATGACAAAAATTCTCAGTTTCCTGGCAGATTCCGCTAGAATACACACGTGCTTATGTTTAAAATAGCGTAAAGCCAACAATTTTTAATCCTTTCAAAAAAATTTTTTTAAAAATAATTTTAATTAAATTTGTAAAAGGTTAGTAAAAACTAATATTTAATTTTTACTTTGCATAAATATCTATATTGTTATTAACAAATGAAAAAAGTACTTTTTTCAAGTAAAACGTTTATTTTAATGAATGTAAAAATTTTTTTTGTTAAGTACTTAAATTCACTTTTATAGATAATTTAAATTATGGAATTGTGCTATTAAGCAAACGCAATTGGTTATAAAAAAATTTCATAAACAATTTATTAATTTAGACTTTATCATTTATGAATCTCTATAACTTTTGTTACTTGGGGGTTTTCGAGGTCGCTGATTACGAATCTGATGTCAAATTTCCAAAATTCAAAATGGCGGATCCAATATGGCTGACGAATTTTCAAAAATTGCATGCAATTTTCACGAAACTTGTTACTCGGGGGGTTTTTGAGATCGCTGATTACGAATCTGATGTCAGATTTCTAAAATTCAAAATAACGGATCCAATATGGTGGATAATTTCAAGAATGATTTGATCGAAAGAACCCCGCACTAACCACACTAAAAATGTCCTTGGTTTATTTATTTCCTGACCTTCAATTCTCAATTCTCTTTTAAAACACTTAATTCGCAATCAGCGACTTCGAAAACCCCCGAGTAACAAGTTTCGTGTAAACTGCATGCAATTTTTCAAAATTTGTCAGCCATATTGAATCCACCATTCTGAATTTTGGAAATTTGACATCAGATTCGTAATTAGCGACCTCGAAAACCCACTGGTAACAAGTTTTGTGTAAATTGGATGCAATTTTTGAAAATTCGTCAATCATATTGGATCCGCCATTTTAAATTATGAACATAATACACTTGATTCGTAATCAGCGACCTCGAAAACCCCCGAGTAACAAAAGTTATCAAAATCTATGCATTATTTTGTGAGCAATTGTTAATTTTCTTTTCATAACCTGGGTCACGCTGATAAATTATTTATAAATAGCTGTAAAACATGCAATTTTTGACTGGACACTTTTAGGTATCTTTTAGAGCTGTGCAAAAAGCTCGAAAAGCCGAGCCGAGCTTCAATTTTTTCGAGCTGAGCCGAGCCCGAGCTTGACTCGATGTGTCGAGTGCTCGAATTTTTCGAGCACTCGAGTGGAATCGAGTACTCGATTGAATTCGAGATTATAAATGATTAAAAAAATAAAAATAAGTAAAAAATATCTAACTCTCCCTAAATCTCTTAAGTTATTTAGTAGGTTAATTATTTTAACACCTAACGATTTTCTACGATCAGTAAATCCCTTAAATTCGAAATTTTCTACTTATTAATAGTTTTTTGCAATTTAAAAGCTTGAATAATTTCGAGTACTCGTTTCCAATCGAGTACCCGAAAAATTCGAGTACTCTAAATTATTCGAGCTTTTTATAAGGCTCGACTGGGCTCGGTTCGGCTCGAAAAATGAAAAGCTCGAAAATACTCTATCGAGCTTCGAGCTTTTTGCACAGCTCTAGTATCTTTGATAATACTATTAACTTGAATTTAAATTTCTTTTTAAGACCTGAACGTAAAAAAAATTGTTGTGCCAAAATTTTTTCCATTTTCTTCCTTCGTTTGTAAAACTACCCATATACTTATGAAATAATCAATAAAACTTTTTTCTATTTTTTGAGTCCCAAAAAGATATGTAAAATAACATGGGTCATTTCATTTAAATTGTCATAATCGTGTCCTTTGCCATAAAAACTATTTTTTTATAGTTTTTAATAAAATTTATTTTCCAATGTCGTGAAATACAATTTCTATTAACATTTTTTCAACTTACAAGCATGTAAAGATGCTATGTATAATACCCTCTGGGCACGGAAACGTCTTTATTCTAGGAACGTTCCTAAAACGTTTTTAGAACGTTTCATGTCTACTACATAACGGCTTAAGAACGTCCAATGTTCTAAAAACGTTTTTAGAACATAAAACATTTTAAAGACATTATGTAGAGGACATGAAACGTTTTAAAAACGTTTTAGGAACGTTTCTAGAACAAACACGTTTCCGTGCCCAGAGGGTAATGGCAGAACGAAATACAGACAAAATGTCATGAGTGTCCCATGTCCAGGAGTGAATTATCAGTTTTCAAGTGCACGTATTTTCGTTACATTAATTTATAACAAGTAAACAAAAATTTTGCAGTGAACTATAACTTACATATGTAAGGAAAATTAACTTCTGATAACTTTATTTAATTGTTTAACCCTTCTAAAAAAATATGAATGACGTGTTCCTCACTTTTACATTATTTTACTTGGAATGAAATATTTTGTATCTATGCGTGTTTAAAGATTTATCCAGGAAGCAAAAGTGCTGTTTTACTAACGAATCCGCAGCAGAAGATAAAATCACAAATCAACTTAAAAAAAATTGAATGCCTTGTTTCGAAATGTGAAAGTTTTACGTTGTGGCAGAAACAAAAAGATTTTAATGTAATTAGAAAACTGTCATGAGTGTCCCTTCTTAAAAATTGGTAAATTAAAATTTAATATTCAATATCAGAATAAAATTAATAATAGTTTTCAATTCTCTTTCGAATGAGACCAGAATTGTCGATATAAATATAACCTGTTCATAGATATAAGCAAAAACGAGCAAAATGTCATGAGTGTCCATGTTATGAGTGTCCCACAAAGGAGGAGGTCCCCTAAGGCTTATATTTTGTCTATTTGGGATTTTGATTTAAATAATTAAAATGTATATTTTCATAAATAAGAATTATATTTCTGTCGATTTTAGTCGAAACCAGGGTGTTTTGGCCAGATTAGCCTTTTGATACTAATTTTTTTTCAAAAAAAGGATGTAGAAATAGTGATGCATTACGAGCGAATATCGTCTCGTGAGAACGAGAATCTCGCGAAAAATACAATGAAAACAATTGAATGTTATAGTGTCATCTCTTTCTTTTTATGAAAGGACGGAGTCTCGTTATGCATCACTATGTAGAAAAGGCACAACAAAATTATACTAAATTATAATGCAAATTGACTTAAAACTTTCTACTTGGGGGTTTTTGGACTCGCTGATTTCGAATTTGAAAGTCGGATATTAAAAATTAAAAATGGCGGATCCAATATGGCGAATGAATTTTGTAGAACTCATAGACATAAATTGAAACTCGTTACTCAGGGGTTTTCGGGGTTGCGGATTACGAATCTGAAGTCGGCGTTCGAAAATTCAGTTGAAACTCGTTAGTCGGATCATGACATTTTGAAATTCAAGTTCAAATTCGTAATCAGCGATCCCGAAAACCCCCGAGTAACGAGTTTGAACTGAATTCTATGAGTTTTAGAAAATTCGTTCGCCATATTAGATTCGCCATTTTGAATTTTTTAAATCTGACTTCAGTTTCGAAATCAGTTCCCCAAAAACCGCAGAGTAACAAGTTTTATGTTAATTGCATTAGAATTAAAATTTTTTTTTGTTTATTTATGAAAGTCCCTAAAGCTCGGTTTGGATTCTTACTCTTTATAAAAATAAAAATGCACACAAACATGTATAAAAAATTTTCACCGTATAAACTTTGTTGGAGAATTAATGTAACAATTTAATTTAAATGGGTTGTCTATTTTTTTCCCAACGAATATAATGAGTGTTGTATTATGTCATGAGTGTCCCAAACCTTTTCATTAGAGTATTTTAGAAATATATGATTCTTTCAAAATTTTTTACCACACAGTTTTTTCTTTCAAAAATAAAATAAATTTGCAATTTAACATGGGCTCTTATGAGAGCTTACACTGAAAAAAAAATAGTATTGAACCAAGAAAATTTTTCTTGGTTGAAGTAAATGGTGGGATTGAATACGGCCAAGAGTATTATAGTATTGATTCAAGAAAACGATTTTCTTGACATAGTATACTTGGTAGGAGAGTATATGTTCTTGATCCAAGAAAATATGGAATCCAGTCAAGAAATTAAGTTTCACGAAAGAAATGCAGATTATATTAATTCAAGAACATTTGTGTATCAAATCAAGAAAATATTTTCTTGATTTGAGAAAATTATAAATTTCAATAAAAAAAATTTTTTCTCAATTCAAGTAAATTATTTACTTGAATCCCCCCCCCCCTTCTCTCATCCCATGATTTCTAATACTTAGGTCAAACATTTTTATTATTTAATTAATTAACATTTATATTTTTTATTTAAATAATTAAACAATTGTTATTTTACATAATATTTACATTTAATTAATACTTATCACAAATACAACAAATATACCTTGAAAGAAAATTTTCCACGGTCGGAGGAATCGAACCCGGGTTGCACGCGTCAGAAGCCGTACCGTTGCCACTATGCCATCCAAGTCTCAATGGATAGTTTTCAAAAACTGCTATTTAAGTTGCACATCCATTTGAAGAAAAATATTTTCTTGGATCAAGAACACCGGCATTGTGTTAAGTAAAAAAAAGTTTCAAAGCAAATGAATGAAATGATTTGATTTAAGAAACACGAATTCTCTAGACAATACTTTACTATTTCGCTTAAGAACATAATATTCTTGATTCAATCCTTTTTGGTACTTAGGATAAGTAAAATATTTGATTGTAATAATAACATATTTACTTCCACCAAATACTGAATTATTAATACAAGAACTATACCCAATGCTCATAATTACTTGGCACAAGAAAATAAATTTCTCTCTTCAAATAAATATAGGATTGATTCAAGTAAATTCTGTCAAGTAAATGCATTTACTTGGTTCAATTACAATTTTTTTTCAGTGTAGATAAATCTTAGAAAAGAAGTATAGGCAATGTCAAAAAATTAAATCTGGGAAAGTTTGGAGAAAGTTTATCACAGATTTAATGAATAAATAATTATTTAAATTTTAGTTTTCAAAACAATAATTGAAACACATGAAAATGTGGCAACATCGCAACAACACATAAACTCAAAAAACTGAACAAGTGCGAGTGAAACTCGTACTAACACCGGGGGTTCCGTACCCTTGTTTATAACTTCTACTTTTTTGCTAAAAAAATATAAAGATCAACTCGAATATTTTTCGCTGTATTTTTTCTGTAATAAAACGTTAAATTTTATCTATTTTTTCTTTCCTACATACTTCACATAATTTATGAATGGCCTTCTTAAATATACATTAAAGAAATTAAAATAAATAATTTTTTTTAAATATGATTAAACGATTATTGAAAAAATATTAAATTAAGAAATTTTTTGTTTATAAAATATGAAACATTAAAGATTTTTTAATTGTGAAAATACAAAATACACGTGAAAATACAAAAGTTTACCAATTTTCATCTCTTGAGATAAAAAACTGTGGGCGCTAGGGTAAAACACGCTATTTTGACGAAAATTTTAAAAACTTTGAGTTTTTAACTAAATAAAATATGAAGATAAAATCCATTCATGTTCGCTATATTTTTCCTGAAATCTACACACGAAACTACATAAAATAAGCCAAACTGCAGTCCAATAGATCAAGAATTGTGAAAACCCAGAGGAGGGTACACACTTTTTTCTAAAACGAAAAAAATTTTAGTTTTTCGTAAAAAAAATATGAAGATAAACTCCAATAATTATTTTTGTATGTTTGTTGAAATCTGCACGAAAAAATAAATAAAAATGTATAACGTCAGATCACTAGGTTAAGAATTGTGAGAACCAGCAAGGGTTAAAGAATTTTCAACTTTGCTATATATATATATATGTTCGCTATATTTTTCCTGTAATCGATTTTTGAAAATACATATGCATGCAAATTTTCATCTTTCTATGTAAACAACTGTGAGCGCTAGGGGGGGGGGTACATGGTCATTTTCCGTAACCATTTTAATAGGGTTCCTATCGGGGTACAGAACCCTAAAAATACAAATTTGATCTGTACGCTTAAAATTAACAATATTCCCTTATTAATAAGTTAATAATTGTCACAGCCACACAAAAAAGTTTTCATCTGGGGGTCACACTATGTAGACTTTATGTTTTTTGGGTCGCTGAATCCGAATCTGAGGTCCATTTAACCCCATCAGATCAGGATTTTGACATAACCTCAAAAACCAATATAGCGTACACGTTTTTGAAAAATTCATCAGATTCGCTTGAAATTCGTGATTCGGGGTTTTTGGGATCGCTGATTAAGAAACCGAGATCAGTTTAATGTTATCAGAAAATGCTTTTGACAAAACCCCAAAACTTACAATTTGTGCTATTAAACGCATGTAACAATATAGACGTACCGTCGGCATTAGCGTTACTCGATGTACACCGCGAGGAGGTTGCACGATCGGATTTTGTACATCATGTAGCTCTTAAAAGGGCTGATTGGTATTGCTATTGAGAAACCTATATATTATTTTAGTTTTTCTCCTTCTTTGAGCTGTATCGAGTTCTTTTTTTTCGAATGGTCTATGTATAGGATTTCTTTTTCGTTTGATACCTTGTCCAGCGTTTCTCTTTTTAACATCCAGCAAAAATCTGCAAGCATATTAGCATCCCAACGTCCCTGGTAACGAGTTTCAATAACTTTAATATCTTGGTGAAAACGCTCCCCTTGTTCTTCACTGAAGTGTCCCAGGTTTTCCGGGAATTTATCAAGATGCGAGGGCAGGAAATGTAGCTTCAAGTTCATCAAGTATCCTAGTTTTTTATAGTCCGTGATCATCTTGTTAACTAGTTTTTTGTACTGGGGACTTTTTCTGTTTCCTAGGAAGTTTTGGTCAACTGATAGAAAACTCTGCCAGTCTGCTTTCTCCCTATTATTCATTGTTTTGATGAAATTATTATCCCTAAAGAGTTTCCGAATTTGTGGATCATCAAATATCCCCTTTTTAATTTTAGCATCGGAAAGTTTAAGGAAAACCTTCTGTAAATAGGTGTAACATTTACCTGTCTTATCAAGAACTTTGACAAACTGCTTCATAAGACCTAGTTTTATATGAAGAGGAGGAGGCAGGACATTTGATGGATCTACAAGGGATTCGTGAATGACATTATGTGAACCAGGTGTGAGGGATTCCCTAGCTGGCCAATCTTTCACCTTGTAATGATTCTGCCTGTCTCTACTGTCCCATAAACATAAGTAGCAGGGGTACTTTGTAAAGCCAGACTAACTCTCGATTTCTATTCTCTTATACCTTCGTACGTGGTGCAAGGAATTTTTGCTGCTTCATAAACGAAGCCAAAAACTCCGCTTGGTCCTTAGCCAAACCTAAGTGGCGTATGAGATCATTTAATAAGGGTTGTGAATCCAGCTTTGCGACCGAATCTTTAGTGTCTACAGAATAGACAGTAGGGCTATCGTGGGCTATCATGATCGTTCTCAGACTCGTATTTATCAACATTCATTAATTCGCCATTTCTAACTGTATTAATGCCCTCGAAATCAGTTTCTTTATTATGTTTGATGAATAAGATTGGAGCCTTTACTGATGTCACTGTTTTATACTCTATCGTGTGTTTATTCTTAATAGTAAAATTTTTACTTACCTTATTAGAACAAAAAACAATCTTTCTCACTAAGAGGTTCCTTCCATTCTGTTGGACAAGAAAATGTAGTTTCTTTTTTGTCTTCTTTCCAACGATTTAACATTATTCGACAAGAATTACTTTGACTTTGATGTCATCATCTATTTTTTACCGCAGTGAACTAATTTCGTACTTAGAGCAAATGTAACAAAACATAACACGATTGCTATCACAATTGTGAGATGGATTGTTACTTCTTCTTGTCGCATAGTACTCTACATTAACCAAGTTTCCCACCAATGAAGAGCTGCAGTTGTTGGATGACGACGCCTGAGAGCCTGCTTTCTCACCCTCAACCGCTGATACTGGGGTTCCGAGTCCCTGCATCGTAGCACATTTTCTTCGTGTGTCTGCCATGAAGGCATCAAAGCCATTATCCAGGACTTAGCCGGATAGCAGACAAACTCCGTTGTCCACCGTCACCACGTGCAGGTGTCCTGGATGCAGGCATACGTAAGATACAGAGTAATTCCGAATGAATTGGATAACCTAAGTAACGAGTTTTAAGCGAATCCGATGAATTTTTCAAAAACGTGTTCGCTATATTGGATCCGCCATTTTGAATTTTTGAAATCGGACTTCAAATTCGTAATCAGCGACCCCAAAGACCCCCGAGTCACGAATTTCAAGCGAATCCGATGAATTTTTCAAAAACGTGTCCGCTATATTGGTTTTTGAGGTTGTGTCAAAATCCTGATCTGATGGGGTTAAATGGACCTCGGATTCGGATTCAGCGACCCAAAAAATATATAGTCTACATAGTATGACCCCCAGATCAGAAGTTTTTTTTGTGTGGCTGTGATAATTTTCATGTTTCTTTTATATTATAATTATATTTTACATTTGTTTATCAACCATATGTCGAGTATGTATATGGTCAACATCGAGGAAAACGAAACTTTTGTAACGTAACAGTCTTTTGATGAGAAAAATATATTTTAAGATGCATCCAAACAAATTTATTAATTTCTTGTTATTTAAAAGTTAAGGAAAAAACAAAAAGACTGTTACGTTACATGCTTCGCGATGTTGACCATATGGCCATGATTTTTAACACAATTTCAGAAAATTAATTAAATACATTTTTCAATATATATGTAAATATTGAAAAAAATTATCATTAAATTTTATATCTTTTGCTTCTTCATATAGAGGAAGTATTATAATACCAAAATTTTTTGAGTTCGATTTTTTGACATATCTTTATGTTATTTGACCTCAGGAGTTCAAAAATGACATTTTTACAGAATGTCATTCCGTATGTGTGTGTTTGTGTGTAAACATCACATTTTCATAAATATCTCCAAACTATGAAGAGCTTTTGCACTGAATTTTTGTTTAAATTGTAGGTCTCATCTGCAGACATAAAATGAGAGTACTTTGAGACAGATTAATAAAGTTTAACTACAAATTTTTGTTTTTTAATTTTTCAAAAAAACGTTTTTTGCCTATAACTTTTAAAAAATGTTAGGACACCTATGAATGTTTTTCTGTAATTTTGTAGAGTTTTTTAGACGCATCTTTTGAGCCCTCAATGAAAATTTTTCGTTCATATTCACCAGAGATATTAAACTTTTAAAAATCAAAAATTTTGGAAAATAAGACTTTTTTGACAATTTTGTTGAAAAATGTAGAAATAACTTTAAAACTATCATTATGATCTTGTAGAGCATTAAAAAACGCTTCTTTTGACCTATTCTTGAAGCTAATTTGATTAGAAATAAAGAAGTTATTCATATTTTTTAAAAAAAAACAGAAATTGTGATAGAAACTTAAAAAAAAATTTTTAATGTGGAACTTGAGCTTTTAATCAAATACAGAGAAAAAATTATTACAGCAATTGAGAATAACTGTTCAAAATTTATATTTTATTATTATTAACATCTCTATGAGGAAGCAAAGTGTTCATGAAATGATCACCAAAATTATAACAAAAATATATAACTTGGCAGCGGTTTTTTAAATGTTTTTTCTGTTATTAAAATAAACAAATAGGTTTTTTATTATAATTTTGAAATTAAAATTTTTTTCAGGTTGCAAGCATGCAAGATTTTACATTGGAACAATGGGAACTATCCCTTTGCCCTTCACCACTCCTTGGACAATCCTTAAGTACGAGGATGAACAAAATATTAATAATAAAATTCGTATATATTTTAATGGAAATAGGACGAAAATTCTAATAAGCAAATCCATTGCTGCTATTACATTAGAAAGGATCCCGCACTTTTACTATTGAATTTGTCACTCAACCAATTTTGTTCAAACTTTGCAGATATGTAGTTTTTGACCTTCTGAAGAAAAAATGTATACAACAAAACTCAAAACAATGACCTGTTTTTAAGATACAGAGGCTCAAATTTTTAAATAGTGTAGGGGAGACCGGAGCGTGATGGATCACTTTTCACTTTTTGTTGCTTAACTTCGTCATTCTTGCTTTAATAAAAATTTCAACATATGGAAAACTTAGCCTAACATCTCAGCTTTCAATTAAAAAAAGTACGCCCTAATATCACTTAGACTTTTTTTCTAGAACAATGTTTTTGGAGAAATGCAAGGTGAGCAATTTCGCCTCGGTCCGGGGCGTAATGGATCAGCAATGAAATTATAATTTAGATCATCAAATATTATTACGGTATTGACAATTTTGGTTTCTATTGTATATTTATAACAAAGAATATTGAAAATGGAACATATTTTATTTAAACTTTAAACATTTTCATTTCGAGCGTTAAAATCATTTTTTCTACTATATTTTTAACAATAATTAATAAATAACAATGAAACTTGGTACAAACTTACAGTATGCCAAGTACATTATTCTGATCAAAAATCGAAATTACTCTGATTTACCACTTTCGAATAAATTGAAGTGTTCCATTACGTCCCTGATCCATTACGCCCCGGTCTCCCCCATTGGATGTTCAATAATATTTGTTAACAGAAATCATTCAAATTCGCTCGAAACTTGTTACTAGGCAGTATTTTAGGTCACTGATAACGAATATGATGTTGGATTTTCAAAATTCAAAATGACATCTCCAATATGTCAGACACAATTTAAGAAAAAACAATTAATTATCTTGATACTGGTTATCCGGGGGTTTTTAGGGTCGCTGATAAATAATATAATGTTTAGTAGATATAAAGAGACTTAGATGAAACGAAAAATAGAGAAAAAGATGGAGAGATGGCGAATTAGCTGTTCAAGAATAAATCAGTGGATGGTTTAATAGTTTGAGCCAATACCTAGTAGTATGGGATTCAATTGTTTAATGCGAAATAATCAGTCGATTTAGCCGTTTAAGGCCAAATTATCTTATTATTTAGGAATTTCAGTTTTCTGAATGCCGTGTATAACTCTAATGTGCTTGTCAGACTGGAGCAAGGGCACTTTGTTCGTGTGCTAACGTGGCAAGCATCTTTTGGTTCCTTGGTTATGTACGGGATCAAGAAAATGTTAAATACACAGACACGTCACTTTAAACCACATTCTAGATGCAGCATATAGAGAACAAAACAATAGAAATGAAGAAAGAGTTGAAATAATAAACGAGTAAACAATATCAAATAGTTTTTTTAACTCATTCTAGATGGTCAATCTGTAGCCTACTGATTATGATTTAATATACTTAATCACTTTGAAATGTTGCCTTAAACAGCTGCATCATTAACAATTTTAACTAAAACGCCATAACAATCAAATCAGAATGTCTTAACGTCTGACTCACTAACTGATTTAATTTAGACTAGTAAATTACCTACTAATCTTGCCTTAAATGGCTAAATCACCTGATTATAACCTGTACTGATTTTGCCCTAAACTACTGAATCACTTTATGATTTTGCCTTCAACGGCTAAATCTTTAACTGATTTTGATTTGAGCTAGAGAATCACCTACTGATATTGCCTTCAATGGCTAAATCACCTGATTATAATGTGTACTGATCTTGCCTTAAGCGACTGAATTACTTTATGATTTTGATTTAAGCTAGAAAATCACCTACTGATTTTGCCTTAAATGGTTGAATCAATAGATTATTTCGCATTAAACGGTTAAATCCCATTCTACTTGGTCTTGGCTCAAACTATTAAACTATCTACTGATTTCGCCTTAGACAGCTGATTCGCAATTTAGTCTTGATTTAAACTATAGTCAATCACCTTCTCTCCATCTTTTTCCCTATTTTTCTTTTCATCTAAGTCTTTTTATGTCTTTTAAACATACTATATATCATCGACCCTAAAACTCCGGGTACCCAGTTTCAATTGAATTCATTGTTTTTTCCTAAATTGTATCTGAGATATTGGCGCCGTCATTTTCAATTTTGAAAATCCAACATCATATTTGTTATCAGTCACATAAAAACTCCCTAGTAACAAGTTTCGAGCGAATTTTATTGATTTCTGTCAACAAATATTGTTGAACATCTATTATACTATTTAAAAATTTGAGCCTCTCTAGCTCAAAAACTGGTCATTATTTTGAGTTTGGTGTATATATTTCTTCTTCAGAAGATCAAAAACTACAAATCTGCAAAGTTCGAACAAAACTCCCTGAGAGCCAAATTCAATGTCAAAAGTTCGGGGTCCTTTAGACACTTTTTCCCTTATGTTTAAATTTCTTTTTAAATTTATTAGTTAAAATCTTTTTAAATGAATATCAAAATTTTCGAAAAATAAAAATTTGTACTACCCTCGTAATTTTTATTAATTTTTATTGCCACTTTGTTTATATACACGAAAAACGATTCTGTCTTTAATAGGTAAAATATGGCACATATTATTTTAGCACTCTAAAGGCAAGAATATTTTTGACGTTTAGTTTTGAAGTGACCACCGTCACTCTTTTTTAAATTTAACTTCATCTACATTTTTTATTATTTTACGTTGCCAAACTTTTTGTAGGTTTTTCTTACGATTCTGAATAATCGATCGTATGCATTTAAAAAATTTTTAAGTTTTCAAAAAATAAAATTTCCAAAATGACATAATTTTTTTTCTTTTTTAACTACACGGAGAGAAAAATCTACCATTAATAGTATAACACTACCTATAGTAATTTTGCATGGACTATAGTCACGCTTCAAATGCATGAATTCATACCCAAAAACCATGAGTCCGTGCTTTTTGGGTATGAATTCATGCGTTTGAAGCGTGACTATATTCAGATCTTAAATAATGCTTATAAAAAATTTGGCCCTTTTCACAACGAAATTATCGATGGGTTGAAATCTCACCGCCCCCTCAGCACCGAAATTTTCCTAAATATTTATTAAATATTTACTTGCAATATTCGGAATATTTAATTGCAATGTTAAGTGAAAATTGTGTAAAGATTTATATTCCTCGATTAAATAAATGTTTGGTGTGAACATTTCCTCAAGATTTTCGCCTAATTATAATTATAATTAGGCGAAGATTTTATTGAAATGTTCAGGAAAGTTTCGCGCTAAACACTTTTTTAATCGGAACATATAAATCTTTACACAATTTTATTCACTAAACATTGCAATTAAATATTCCGAATATTGCAAGTAAATATTTAATAAATTTTTAGGAAAGTTTCGGTACTGTGGGGGCGTTTCCTCCCCTTAATTACTATGGAAATTTTTACGCAATTCTACTTCTCGTTCTTTATTATGTTTTTTTCTTAAACATTTCTGCACCATGAAGATAGTGATTTTTATAGTGGTCTTTCGTGACCTCAATCCGCAAGTCAATTCACTTTAAACTGTTACGCTCTGCTTTCTGCGAATTTACGAGCAGGAAATAAAGCTTTCAAAGCGGTCACATTTTATGTTATATACTATTTGAGAAATCAAATAAAAAATCGTTATTAAAACAAATTCAATAAGGTTTCATGTACGTCAACGCTTTTAATTAAAAAATATAATGTAAAAACCATTTTTCTTGTTTTCTTTATTTTTTTAAATAACTTGCAGAGAAAATCTATACAGCACAATGAGGATTAAAAAATAAAATACTAATACTACTTTGATTTTTTAAATTAAATATTTAAACTGAAGAAAAAAAATAAAATAAAGAAAATGAAGAAAAAAGAAACCAACTAATAAATCAAAAATAAATAAAAACGTAAACAATAATTATATTTAAGTCATAAATACCACAAATGACTGTTGAGAAGCATTGGACATTTTTAAATCCTTCTGTGTACTGTAGTGCACGTAAAAAAATGTTTGGTTGGTTCAACAGACAATTTGTTTGACACAACCGAACTCTCTCGTTAAAATAGGACTGACCAAACACTTGGTTTCTAGCAACCAATCAAATACGGTTCCATTTATTTTGGTTTCACTAAACTGACTGTTATTTTAAAACCAAACTCAATTTTTATGTTTTAATTTTTTATTTGAATTAGGTATTAATTTAAAAATAGTTTAAAGAATCTTGGTTATTAAAACTACAAATAATATTAAAAGCCTTTTCTTCTTTTTTACATTATACAAATTTTGAAAGATTTCAATATTAAGAGGTTTTTGTGAATGACAAGAGACAAATAAGTATAATAAAAGGTTAAAGACAAGAGACAAATAAGTATAATAAAAGGTTAAAAAAATTATAATGTTGAAAAAGTTATAAATTATAATTTTTTATACTTAGCTTTTCAGAAGCAGTTAGATAATATTAAAGCATAATAATAAAATAATTTTAGTAGTAAAAGAAACATAACTTAAGTCGAGTAAATAAGAAAATTTATTTATTAAAATATTTTAACTTTATAAACTGTGAAGGGTAAACTGTCAAGAGTATATTCTTGACTGAAATTAGTGATTTTTCTGTTAACTGCAGTGATAGTTTAGAATTGAGGAGCAATTTTTCAAAAGTTGATAAATCCATTTTAAAAAAAATTAAGGTAAACACATATTTAAAATATTAAAATCCTTAGAAATCCATTCATCACTGTTCAATTTAAGAAAAAAAATTTATTAATAAAGAATTTTTAGTTTAAAAAATATTTTGGCTTAACCTTGATGATTTTTCATTTCTGTCTTTTTATTAGAAAAAATTACCAAAACCTTTAAATTCCTCATTACAATTTAATTTAATTACAAACATAGCATTTTAAATAGAAAAAATATTAAAAAATGAATAATTTATTACAATTCTTCTACATTAAAGATAATTTTAATGGTTATGTGACAATTGTCATTTGTTTAAATTTCTCGAAATGACAAAATTTGGATTTATCAGGTTTTGAAAACTTACTCCTCAATTTAAAAACATACATGAAGTAATGTTTATGAAGTAACAAATGAATGTGTTTGGTTTTCATATAACAGAAACAATTTGATTTCCACAACTAAACTAGTTCGGTTGAGACAACCTGCACCGAAAAAAAAATATTCTTGTTTTAAGAGGACAATTCCTCTTCTAAAATCCTCTTACATTTTATTCTTAAATTAAGAATATTACTCTTCATTGGAGACTATTCCTCTACTTTTAAGAGGAATTACTCTTAAGTGGAGAATAATCCTCTTAATATAAGAGGACGTTTTTTGGTCAATATACAAAAGGAAAATATGCATAAAAATAAGAGGAATCCTCTCAAAACAAGAATATTTTTTTTTCGGTGTGTCCTTTGTTTCAATTAACCGAACTTTCTTCAACCAAACCTAGTTTAGTCAATTTGACCAAACCATTTTTTTGTGTGTGGTTATCGCTCCGAGTTTCAAAGTGCGTATCACTCAAAAAAATTTCTAGTAGGTTTGACTACTTTTTAACTACTTTGTGTAGTTCAATAGGTCCTCAACTGAATATCAAAAGTTATATTGACTACTGAAAAGTAGCTAAGAGAACTAAAAATGTAGTTAGTGTAATCAGATTTTGTAGTGTCAAATATTTATTTTATGAGTTTAACCCATTAACGCCCAAATCACAAAAATTTTTACTTAAACTTCACCGCACGATTTTAAGTATTTTTAGGTAATAAATTTTAGCATCAATGGGGTATAGGGGGTTTCGGGGGTCGCCCTTCAAGATTCTGGGGTCAAAATAGCGATTCGATCAACACAAAATCCAATCTGGCGGATTTTTTTGAAAAAACACCCGAAAATATTATTGCATTTTTTAAAAAATATTTTTATTCAGAAATAAAAAAAATTTAAACTATTCTAAAGTATGCTATGCTTGAATTTTATTACATTCTATAGTAGATTCTATAGTGGATTCTTCTCGTAACTAGGAAACCTAATTAATTCCTGGTATACGGGTCCTAGGCCATTTTATCGGTGTAATTGAAAAATATTATTTTTTGCATTTTGCCAACATTGGGGAGTAATGGCAGCCAATATTGGCCCATTAATAACTGCTGAATATTGTCCAATACTCAAAAACAAACATTGGGCGAAGAAACGGCACCAATATTGGGCCAATAATGACTGCCGGTTGTTGTCCGCCGACGTCCAACCATGGTTAACACCCCAAGTGTTGGCGCAAAGTCGGACAAATATTTGCTGATAATACTCGGTGCCAGCTTTGCCAATACCGGGCCAGTGTTGGGCCGCTATGGTTTTCGTATTTGGCTTTATATAACTAAAAAATAAAATGATGTAAATATAGCGTCAGTTGAAAATTAATTTTTATCTACATTAAATTTTCAAACATCATTCACAACTACTTATACAGATTTTTCCAACGTTTTCCACTGGCCTAGATTCTCTCGAGATTTTCTTATCACTTTTTGTAGTAAAAATATTCTACATTTGCCATGCTCTGCAACTGAAAGTTCAAAACTAATGTGTCTGACATAAAAAATTTTGTATTGAATAATCCTTTTTTTGGATGCAATATGTTAAATTAAAAATTTCAATTTCTTTAAATAGAAAATTGCATTATTTTACGAAATGTTTAAATAATTATTTAAAAGAGAAAATTGAATTATTTTTCTACAAAAAAAATAGAAGTAAGTTAAATACAAAACAAATATAAAATAAAAGGATCAAACCATTATATTTCGAATAAAGTCATTGCGGCCTAATTTTTTAAATAGAAGTTGATACATTTAGAAATGAATCTGTATGATTTCTGGAGAACGACATGAAAAGAATTATGTTGAAATAGTATATTTCGTAAAGAGTGCGAGCACTTGCTAATTTTTGAATGAGGAGTTTGTTCCCAAAAAAGTTCTCGTTCAAAAATTGTCAACTGCTTGCACTCGTTTTTAAAAAAATAGGCCGCAACGACTTTATTCGAAATATAATGGTTTGATCCTTTTATTTTATATTTGTTTTGTATTTAACTTATTTCTATTTTATTTTGTAGAAAAATGATTCAATTTTCTCTTTTAAATAATTATTTAAACATTTCGTAAAATGATTGAATTTTCTATTTGAAGAAATTGAAAATTTTAATTTCACATATTGCATCCAAAAACCCTATCTGATTCTTTTACCAAAAAAATGTTTGCAAAACTTTTTTATAATTGAAATATTGCTGACATATTTTTTTAATGTGTCGCTCTCTAAAATTAAGTTAGTTTAACTCTTAAGAAGGTGATTCTACAGAATGAGTCAATTTTAATGAATATGGTCACAATTAGAGCCGAAAATTACAACTATAGTCAAAGAAGAAATAATTCAATAGCTTGTTTTGCAAAAGAATGTGAAAAAACTTTTTTTACGAGAATTTAAAGAATAAGTGTTCATTGCAGAAAGAACTAGCTAGTCAGAAAAATGTATCTCACTCGTTATCCACATTTATTGTTATTTATTGATAAACCCTTAATAACCCTTAAGTCTTTGTTGATCTAACTGCGTATGTGACGCTTTGAAAATTAAGATTGTATTAAATCTATTACCTTATTGCGTACAATGTCCTTGTTGCCTACCATTTAGTTTATTTCATTCAATCGTAAGTTACCGTTGTGCACGGATTCTGCTTCAGAGTGTATATGTGACGCGCTCCCAAGAAAGGTACCTAAGAAGCAAACGAATTGTAGGTAAGGTTGGTGTTAGATTTATTTAGATTAAAAGTTTATTTTTAATTATTTGAATTTAAAACCAATTTTCATTGAATATTTTGGATATAATGAAGACTTGAAGATTTTAATTTTCTAAAAAAACGTTTTTTGCCTATAACTTTAAAAAAATGTTAGGACATCTATGAATGTTTTTTTCCAATATTGTACAATTTTTCTAGACGCATGTTTTGAGCCCTCAATGAACATTTTTCGTTCATATTCACCCCAGATATAATACTTTTAAAATTAAAAAAATTTTTAAAAATAAGAATTTTTTGAAAATTTTGTTGAAAAATGTAGAAATAACTTTAAAACTTTCATTATCATTTTGTGGAGCATTAAAAAACGCTTCGATTAACCAATTTTTGAAGGTAATTCGATTAGAAATAAAGAAGTCATTGATATTTTAAAAAACAAATTGTGATGGAAATTAAAAAAAAATTTAATGTGGAAGTAACTTTGAAAAGTTGAAAAATATCATTTCTTAAATCATTTCTAAAATTTTAAAAAAGAAAATAATTAAAGTTATAATATATCATAAAAATTAAAATCGCTTATATATCGAAACAGAAGTTTTAACCAAATAAACAAAAAATATTACAGCAATTGACAATAATTGTTCAAAATTTATGCTTTATTATTATTAATATATTTATGAGGAAGCAAAGTGTTTATGAAATGAACACAACGAGATTTATGAAGACGAATGAAATGAACACCAAAGTTATAACAAAAATATATAACTTGGCAGCGGTTTTTTAATTAATATTTGATTATCTTCCTGTATTTTTATTTGAAAAATTTAAAACACAACCTCAAATTTTTTGCTTCTTAGGTACCTTTCTTCAGAACGTGACACATATTTAGTAGTTTTCTCGATTACTAAAATAGGTCAATAGATTAATAATGTCATCAACCAAGAAACTT
The DNA here is from genome assembly GCA_032873175.1 of Leptopilina drosophilae. NCBI lineage: Eukaryota > Metazoa > Arthropoda > Insecta > Hymenoptera > Figitidae > Leptopilina > Leptopilina drosophilae. Next base: position 10,782,378 of record CM065480.1, read on the forward strand.
TAATTCTTTTAATTAAAAAGACATCATTCCTTGTAAGTCTTATTATAAATATCCCTTTATAATTTCTTAGGTTGAATCTGTCTGGTAAAATTACGGATTAGACAACCTAATTGAAAAAAAAGTTTTCAAGAATTATGAAAAAAACTAAACGGAATACTTTGAAATATAAACAACAACGAAAATTAAGTTTTTTGTTATTATTGCTCATTTTAGTGTATAATTCTTACACATAACTCTATATCCTACGGCAAATTTAACATGTCTGCGTCTTTTGCCAATTTGGGCTTTTTGTCTATTGAAGGCGCTGCCCATTTGTAGTGTCACTAAGGCTTGTAGTTCTTTGAGTTTCTCTATTCGCTCTTACCACACATCTGGGTTTATCGCATCGAGTTCTGTCGGTTCTTTCCTTCTGTTTCGTGAATTATTGTACGGTTTAGGTTCTGTTTTCGTAATAAGAAATGCCGGACTTACACCAGTACTACCGTGCACTGTTGTATTATATGCAAATCTAAGGTTTTTTAGGTATGAGTCCCATGTGATATGATTTTTAGATACGTATTCTGAAGTCATTTTCTTGATTACTCGGTTTATCTGATCTACCGAATCGGATTGCGGGTAGTATATCGGAGTGAACGCGTGTATACCCTTTAAACGCTTAATTCACATATTCCGTAACGTTATTTAAAACTTGTACTTGGGGCGCTCCCTATCAGTTAACAATTAATTCTTCGAATGCTTTAGTTATTGTTTCTGCGTTTGCTTTACTCATCGGAGCTAATTCTATCCAACGTGTGTAAAAGTCTTTGAAAATTACTGAATACTGGAATCCAAGCGAACTTTTTGGCCATAAGCCCATAACATCTGTCGCAACTACTGACCACTTTTGACAAGTTTCATATCGTTAGCTCCAAGTCGAATGTACGCAACTTTCAGAGACATTTTGGAAAGTACGTATCTTCGAGAGCCGTTTTGGAAACCACGTATGTCTGTGGGCAGGGCAGAATGTACGTATCTCTGTAATCCATTTCACAGAGATACGTACATTCTTCCCTGCCCACAGACATACGTGGTTTCCAAAACGGCTCTCGAAGATACGTACTTTCCAAAATGTCTCTGGAAGTTGCGTACATTCGACTTGGAGCTAACGATATGTTCCTACCCATTTGATGTCGCAGTACATACCTGGCCAGTAATACTGTATAGAAACTCGTCTGTATGATTTTTCTATCCCAAAGTTGCCTGATTGGGGTTCTTCTTTCTTTGTTTATTAGGAATTACTAATTTCCACACGTCAAGGTCATCGATCACCGAATCAAGTAACGGGTTTGGGCGATAACGAGGGTTGCCAGATTGGGCTACAAACCGCGATTTGGGCTATCTTTTGCATATATTTCGCGGCTTAAATTTTAAAATCGCTACAAGTAGCGATTGGGCTATATTTTAATTAATAACTGCGGTTTTTGAGCTTTATGTCGATGCATAGCAACTTTCATTTACAATCATATACGAAAAATCATATTTCTGGATTTTTCAACCAAGTAAATAACAAAAGATATTAAAATTAATACTTTATTAATTTTATACAAAATTAACTTTTTTGAATGTACATATTTTACTTGTATAAAAATATCTATTCTTCGTCAAAAACCTCTAATGAGACAAAATTACGTTACTGAAAACCGCGATTTGGGCTACATCCTTATTTTTAGACGCTTTTTGGGCTTTAAATATTACCGCGGTTTTTGGGCTACATCAGCAACTTCTAATTGCGGTTCTCTTTACTAGGAACCTGGCAATCCTTAACGATAAAGTTTGCCGTCGATTCCTTCCATCCGTGGAATTTTCTCGAGGTTTTACTAACATCCTTTACACGTTGGCAAAAGTACTATTTTATCTTCCACTGTTTTCATACCAGCTATCGACAGCACCATCTCCTCTTCATACATTTTTTATAGTGCATCAGGAACCAAGTGTTCTGAACCTTTTCGATACTCTACTTCGAAATCGTATTCTAGGAGATCTAACGCCCACTGAGCCAACCGTCCAGTCGGATTGCGCAAGTTGAGAAGCCAGCGTGATGATCGTGAAACGAAACCCTTCGAGATAATGGCGGAACTTATATACAGCCCAAATTACCGCAAAATATTTTTTTAGTGACCGAGTATTTCCGTACGGATGCTGTTATTGTTCTGCTCGCTTATGCTATGGCTTGATTTTTCCTTTCTTGTACTTGGGTAAGAACTACACCAATACCGGTAACACAAAATCAGGATATGTCAGAGTTGGATCTGTCACGAGTTGCTGCTTAATCATGTCGTACGCCATTTTTTGTCTTTCATCACATTCCCAGAAGACGTTTGTCCTTAACAGTTAGTTTAAAGGCACTGCTAATATAGCTAATTGGTGAATGAAATGTCTATACGACGACACCATTCATAAGAGTCGTCTAAACTGATTAATCGCTTTTGGCTCTGGATACGTGCGGATAGGTTCTACTTGTAAACCCTCAATGAATTTAAGTTTACAATGAATCCTAAATATCTTGTGAATGTGACTCCAAACTTACTTTTCTGAAGATTAATTGTAAGACCTACCGTTTGTAACCGATCTATTACTACTTTAAGCCATTCCTTGTACTTTTTAGAGTCACTATTACTATAACGTTCAAATACGTGTATACACGTATCGTTCCACTTCTGGTCTGATTAAAGAATCGATTATTTTCTGAAAAATCGCTGGACACCAGACAACTCAAATGATATACAGATGAACTGAAGAAGTCCTGTTTTCTCTGTGACTTTAATTGATTCTATTCCCTCTTCCGTATAATGGCATACCGTGTCTGTGTAGTCGGCCATGTGCCATTTTCTTTGACTACCATCGAGTATCACGCCGAAGGTGTTCTTGGAGATACTACTGTAGGTATCTACGGTCTACTGTAGGTTGGTAACCTCCAGCTACTTGCACCTCCCTGAGATCAGATTGACCGCGCGCGTATCACAAATCAATATCTGTTGGATGTATAGGGGGTATTCGACCTTCATTTTTACTCCTACTTAAGCCTTGAAATTGTAAATTCATATTGTCTGCAATTCCTGTCGGAGTTGTAGGTAAGACGAACACGTTTCTCTGAATACAGGGATAGTTTTCTGTAGTTGTGTTTGGTAAACCGTATGTGGCAGTTGGTCTGCTGTTTGACGACTGGCACCATGCTATTGATTGTTCTGAGATAGTCGTTGTCGTGGGACATGTACTGTCATTGTCATTGGTCTTTCCGTTTGTTTCTGTACCAGTGTCATCAGTGCTTATATTTGCTTCTGTATAAGCGAAATTGACTTACGCAATTCTTGAGTTTCGGATTTATCAGAAAATCTATGTAAAAACAACCGGAACTACTACAACCATTTAATTCTTTTAGTAAGTCTGACATTAACCGATCCCCAGGAAGGGTGTGCTGTTCATCCTACGATTTTGACGAACCCTGGGTACCTTAGTATCTCAAGGGAAGGAAAGGAAGTGTTAGAGCTTCAATTTTTTCGGAAGTTGGCGCTCCTGAAGTTCCTGAGCCTCCACGGGCCGTTAGGATAAAAGCTGTCGCGTCATGGAGGTATTTGGAAAGGAAGGGTTGTCGGAGCCCTTTCCCGCACATTCGTTCTACGGGTGTGACGAACCCGGCACATCCTGAGTTACTGGATTTAGTGGTCCCGAGTTGCCTTAGACCTACCAGTCAGTAGAGGTAGTGCTGTCACATCAGAGGGGGACTTCGATCCTACGGGCACTGACGCCCCTGGTGCAACCCGAGGGGGGTTGGAACTAACCCCCAACCCTTATGGGCATCGTGACCCCAAGGTACTTGAACGAGCCCTGGGGTTGAGGACTTTGTCTTCAATATCAAGAAGGTGTCGTTCTTGGGGCTACCAAGCCACTGCAGGCCGTTGGGTCTAAAAGCGGCAGCACACTGAAAATTCTTGTCAAGTCTCTTTCATTTCCTACGGTCCTTCAGTTGGATGCCACTGCGAATTCTGCTTGCCGAATTGTAAATTCCACACTGCGATCTTATAATTGTTATCTCCATCAGTAGTATAGCTAGGGGACTTCTGGACTACTTACATACAGTCGGTAAGGTAGATTTCTTAATAGCTCACTTTCAAGTGGCTTGGTGGAGGCGTTCTGTTTTACCGACCGAGTTTTTAGTAGGGGCTGTCACCGCTAGATAGCGCCACCGTCGAATTCAAACCCCTTTGGTGGGATATTTGAATTTTTAATTTTAAAGTTTCAAGACGCTTGGTTAGGGTTATTTATGAAATATTCTACTCTAACAGACTATAAATTAAGAATAAAAATTAAAGTTTTAAAGTAGCACTATCTATATGGAAGGATATCTAAAATATCTTAAAACCATTGTGCACTCAGAAAAAAAATTTTGTTTGAAACAACCAAATTTTGTTTGAAACAACTAAATTTTGGTTGAATCAACCAAATAAATGCATTGCTATACAGTCAACCAAACGTTTGTTTGATTCAAGCAAAAAATTTCTTTCAATACGTTCATTTATATTAACCAAATGGTTAATACACTTAACCAAACATTTTTATTTTATATAACCAAAAAATTTGTTTATTTTAAGGGAAAAGATTTGTTTGATTCAAATAAATAGTTTTAGTTAAACATATTTGATTAATTTAAATAAATTTTTTCTTTGCTTAAATTTGTTATTTCTCTAATATTGTTTGAATTTTCTCATTTAATATTTTCTAGTACATTTTATTCGTTAATTTATAATTTAATATATAATTATTGCAACTGGTTGAATTATTCCGCCTAGGTCTACTACCACCTTGGCGCTGTCCCCTCTCATATGTATGAACTTTGGAGAAACTGACTCCATCTTTAATATACGACTGCTGAGTGAGATTATAATAAAAAATTTATAAAAGAAAGAAAAAATAAAAATAATGCACAAAACAAATAAAAATAGCATGTATTGTTCGTGTCGTGATTGCAAGAAGCAATTCCCAAACGACCCTCGAATACACCAAATGGAAAGTGTAAGTATAGTGTGATTATTATAACTATCTCATATTATTAATCATAATATAACTATGTTTTAAGTTTTCTTATGTGTCAATTTAAAGTGACAATTCATCAGTGTATGTACCAACAAGTAAGGAGGTTCTAGGCCAGAAGACAAATTGTTGCATGCCTAAAGTCGTAGACATGATTGTCAACGATCTCGAAGAGGTATTTGATGCAGACATATTCGAATGTTTTAAAGTTTCGGGAGAGTCTTCTTCAATCGTTCAGGAGTCAGATACCTTAGACGATTTATTCAAAATGGCAGAGGAAATCATTCAAGAGGATAAGAATAAGAATGAAGAAGAAGAATATGTGAGATTTCGCTGGACTCGGTGGGATGAGTCAAGGTTTGTTCCAGTGCAATTTGAAGAAAATGAATCAGATTCGCAAAGTTCTACATCTAAGAATGTACAATTCAAAGAACTATTGGAAGAATTGTTTGGACATAATGCTCCAGAGGATCCTGGATACTGAGTGGGTGAATTCAGTTTGTATTTCAGCGTCGAAGAAGAATTTTTGTGTAGTTTTGAATATTTGTTTACTTAATCATAATCAGTGTTAAGTTAATGTGATTTTTAAATATTTAAACTGGATGAAGAGGGCCAAAGATAAGTTTTATTTAAAAAGAATTTTCCATTAGATGTGTAGAATAAGTTGTTCTTTTTTAATCACGCTTTTTATTGTGCACAAGTAACTTTTACTCGAAGAGTACTAAAGTTGTCGTTTAATTGACGTTTATTTTTGTTTCTTGAAAGTGTAGACTGTCGTTTTAATAATTAACCAACTTTATTTGTATTTAATTTTAAGTTTCTTTTTTGTGTTTCTTTTTTAATCATGCTTTTTGATTGTGCACAAGTAACTTTTACTCGAAGAGTACTAAAGTTTTCGTTTAGTTGACGTTTGTTTTTGTTTCTTGAATGTGTAGACTGTCGTTTTAATAATTCACCAATTTTATTTGTATTAAATTTTAAGTTTTTTTGTGTTTCTTATTTAATCATGCTTTTTGATTGTGCACATGTTAATTTTAATAAATAATTTTGCTTATTCATGTTTCTAACAATGGCCTGTGTTTAAAATGTTTTTTTGCTTATTCACGTTTCTAACAATGGTCTGTGCTTAAAATGTTTTTGCATGTTTTTTAGTTTTAAGTTAATCTATTATATTTGACTAAAATATATATACTTTTTGCAAAACAATGCTCATTGATTGTGATACAATTTATATTGTAAGATTGTGATATCATACAAATTTAAAGATTTATTATTTGATATAGTAAATATTTATAATCATTTTCTATTAAATTAGTTTTTTCTATTATTTCCTTTAAAAAATTCATACTATTTTGTAAGATTGTAACTGGTAAAAAGTGTAGATGATGATGTCCTAACGATCAACATAAGTGATGAAGAGATAAGTTATATATTTTTTCTTCTGTAGTTCAACAAAATAGGTTCATAAATTTATTTACTATGTGTTTCCTTTCTATTTAAGGTGGATGAAGAGGTAAGTTATATATTTTTTCTTCTGTAGTTCAACAAAATAGGTTCATAAATTTATTTACTATGTGTTTCCTTTCTATTTAAGGTGGATGAACTGATGGCAATGATTCCCGTCGTCACAAATGAAGATAATTTGCTGTCACCATCAATGTCAGATATATTTATTTCATCATCATCATCTGAAGTAAATTCAGATTCTGATGTGGATTTCTTTCCAAACATTTCGCATAGCCAGAATGCAAAAGAAAAAGCTATGAAGAAACAAACAAAATGAAAAAACAGGAGAGGAATTATTTTCTGCTTTTTTAAATAAATTTTTTATATTTATTTTTATACATATTAAATAATTTATTTACTTCGTTTTTATTACTTTTTCCTTTCAGGGTTTGTTCATGTTTATCTCTAGGTGTATTTTCATCACTTTTATTTCATTTTTTATTTTATCCTTTCAGGGTTTGTTTATTTTTATCTCTAGGTGTATTTTCATCACTTTAATTTTGTTTTTTTTTACTTTTTCCTTTCAGGATTTGTTTTATTGCAGCTCACCTTCAAGAATATTGAGTTATTTTTTAAATATTTCTTTCAGGTTTACATTACTGTTATTTGTTTTCTTCGTGTTTTTTAGGTCTTTTTCAGCTTCTCTTCATGATATTTTTGTTGAACTCTTGTTATTTTTAGGTTATTTTCTTGCTAATACACTTTTCAGGATAGGTTATACCTTTCTGTATTAGTTTCTTTTCCAGTTCCTCTTTTATAGGTTGTCTGTCGATGATGATGATAATGATAGTAATGATGGAGGGAAAAGAATATAAATTTTAACTTTTGATAGTCATGATGATGAATATGCTAGTGAAGGTTAAAAAACAATAGCCCTTTAAGGTGGTGAAAACCAGAAAAGATATAAATCCTTTAGAAGTTTTTGAAAGTTTGTTTAAAGTCAAGAGAAACAAAAGTACAAACACGAATAACTGATTTTTAATCATACAAATTAAAATAACAAACATGATAATTTCTTATTATTTAGAAGAGTTTCGTTTTGCATAAGAGTTTCGTTTTGCGGTGTGAGTGTGTTGATTCAGAGGAATTTCGTAACATATAAGACATAAATTGCGCGCGCATATTAGACCTTTTACAACTCTGTGCGCAAGATAGTTGGGAGGTAAAAGAGAATAGTGGAGGGGACAGTGCGCTAGACGGCTATTCCAGTCGCCAGCACAGTCATTCTCTCCGCAGTCTCCGTAAGTAAAATTTTCATTACTTCAGCCCTTTTATTTTCAGATTTTTACATATTTTATTTTCATTTTTTTATTTTCTAAATTTTTTAGGTTTCCTTATAGATTTTATTTTTATTTTTTTATTTTCCAACATTTTTTACAGGTTTCCTTATAGACTTTATTTCAATTTTTTTTATTTTTCCAAGATTTTTTAAAGGTTCCCTTGCAGATTTTATTTTAGAATTAAATTATGGTATAAAGAATCTTCTTTTTAATTTGTATTTTCTCTGTAATTTCTGTTTTAGATTTGATTACGTCAACCACAAGAAAAAAATGGATTAAAAAAAAGTTAATGCTGTTGGACGCATGAAAGCTACCCTACCAACAAAGCTACTCTCTGAATTAAATCCCAATAGATGCTACATAATTAAAAGTTAAAACAAGTGTAAACGAAGTTTGGAGCAAGAATTATGACAGAAGTGAATAATGAATTTATAATTTTCCTGCCCGCAAGATTTGTGAAATTCTTCGAGGATGAGCCAAACACCCTCCAGATGATGCAAAAAGCTACAAGTTCTAACAAGTTGTGTATGAAGTACCTAGGTGGAAAGTACAACGCCATTGAATTTGAATTTAAATAAATTATAATGGAGTGTCCAAATACTGATATTTATAAAATATATATTTTTTAATATATATTTTAATAAACAAAATAGAATTTAAAAATATCAAAAATGATTATATATATTTTATATATATATTTATTTTCAGCCTTCTTCTTCAATTTAAAATTTTCAGGAATTACAACATGTATTTGAGTTTTATTTTCAGAAACTAGTTTTAAGTTCAAGACATTATACGTTAATATTAAAATATTTCAAGGATAGGTTTTGAAAATAATGAGAGAGGGAGTTGTATTATTTTAAATTGTTCATGTTAATTTTTAAACTTGTCAAATATTTACAAAAAAGATTCACAATTTTCGTAGAATGATTGTAAAGTAGTAGTAAATGTAGAATCAACTTCATCAATTCCTTTTACAGCAGCACTTATATATTGGTTGGATGGTTCTAGAAACCATTCCTGAAGCATTTTTACATTTTTTGCAGCACAATTTTCACTATGAAGAGTGTGATGATTACAGGGGATAAACAATTTAGTTTCAAGTTTTTTCAAAGATGGACAATTGAAATCTTCTAAATTTTCTACATTCAACAAATATTTCTCTAACCAATTCTTTTTTTCTAAGCCTTTAACATAGATTGCACTAGCACCTCGTAGTATTTCTTGCAAAATACAGCGAAGCTCATCGTATGGGACGTCTCCAGCTGACCAATCTATGCCGTGGTAATTGTGTGTTAACCAATTATTTTCACTTTTATAGCGTTCAGGCAATGTATTTCAACCACAAGGAGGTTCAAATAAGAAGACAAGTGGTTGAGCATCTGACTGTAGTGGAAGTATCGCCAACTCTTTGAAGTCAAATTCGTTGTTATGTTTGTTGAAACCTTGCACATCTACAATAAACTCCATTTTTGAAGCAAAACTGAAATTCTGACTGAGAGCAGCCGTTTTTATACCCAATCACCCCACTACTTTATCCCTACTATAGCAGTTTCTTGACAACCCCGCTGATTGGCTTATATTGTATAACGCGGTCATGTATGATTAAGCAGTAGGCAGTGGTTTCAGCTTGCATGTTGATTCCTGCTTCAAATTCTAAACGTACATCAACTGACGCTTGTTTTAGAAACTCATTTTGCGCTGAACAATCAATAACAATTAGATGAAACACACTTTTAAAAATATCTTTTGTTAAAATAGGCTTTGAATCTTGACCATAATAGGATGATTGAAAATTAGCGTACATTTCATAGAGTAGAGAGTACTGATTTTGATCAAAATTTAGATTTAAATTTCCATAAGGATAATATTGTGAATTTAAAAAGAGTTTAACGTTTGTAATATTACAATGATCAAAATGGCAAGCATATTTTTTACGTTTATCTTTTCTCGCTGTTTGAAATCCAACAATAACATAGCGTGGTTTCTCTAATTGCATTAATGTTTTAATTTGCCACAAAACTTTTGAACTTGTTGGAATTAGTGGATATTCATACATTTCCCAAGATCTGAAACTTATTGCAATTAATGGATCCTTTTCAATAAATTTTAATAGTTTTATTTTATTATTATCTGCAGGCTGAACGTATGGAACCATCCATTCAAGTTTATTGATAAAAATTTTAAATTCTTCGTCACCTCCTTGTCCTGTTTGAATAACAGCATTCATGTCAGAACGTGCTCTTGTTAAAATAAGTTCATGTTTAGCGTTCATAACGATTTTTTTATAATCTTCAGCAAAACCAAAAATCATGTTGAGTGGTATTGTGACATCAAAATAGCCATTTTCCAATACAAGTCTTGCATCAGCTGCCACTCTTGAATACCCAGCATTTTCAATGAAATTTAACTCAGTAGGTGTTTGCGAGACATAATTTTTCATAATTGTAGTATGTCCAACGTTTTTGCATCGATCTATTTCAATTCCATTTAGTACATAGCGAATTTCATCAAACAAAAAATATACAACATTATTACTTAAATGCACGTTTTCTGTATGAGTAATTCCATCATTTTTAGCTAATCTGCCAAAAATATGTAATGAACTTTTACTATGTAAAATGCACATGTCTTGATGTTGTACTGCGATTCGAAATTCATTACTATTGTTAAAAGATGAAGAAGCATACGGTTGATGAGCATGAATTTCATAATAAGCTATAGACTCATAAAAATTCACTGCTACAGGAAAATTGAGAAGTTCGTCCATTTTTGTTGCAACAGCACCCACAAAATATGTAGATTAATTGTCTTGTTTTCGTTTTTTCTTTCCTTGAACTTTCAGACCTAGTTCTTGAAGAAACAGTCGATTCTGTGGTGTTAACACCTTGTAAGATGACTTTAGACTGATTTGACTCTTGCATGTTGACTGACTTTTATAGTTTCCACCAACAACAACAGCTCTTTGATTATAAACAATTCCCATTACAAAGACTTTATATGCAATCGAATAGTTATAGTTTCTCCTCTAAAATTTATTAAATCACCATCCTGGTCGACAATTCACAGCTGTATATTATGTATTGTCTTGGTGGAAATCGGAAGATAAATGACATGTGCAGGCACTTCCACAATCTTATATCCTGGTGGGACGCTGGGAAAAAATTCATGGATAGTGTGGACTTTTTGGTTATTTATGTATGCTCCAGATGTTATGTTGCACTCAATTCTAACTGAATTGACCTTTAGAATAGCTACAGGTAAATCAGAAGTATGTGCACTATGAGGTGTTAGATGCTGCGAAGTAAATCCCAACAATTTACCAATCGAGTCAATAGGTTTAAAATCAATTAGCAAATTTGATTTAACTACACTGCGCAATGTATTATTATTCGGTTTTATACTAATGACAGTTCCTATTTCTACAGAATTTTGTATATAAGATTCAATGTCTTTAATTTCATAACTTCCAGTTGCTATATGAATTATTTGATTTCCAATGTAAAACTTATTATTTTCTCTATCGATATTAGGAATTCAATTAAAAGTCAACAATTCAACAAGACCAAGTTCATAACTTTTATTTGAATTTAGTTCTATAGGAGGGAAATATTCAGCTTTAAGAACTGAAGAATTTCCCGTTAACGTTAAAGTAAATGAATCACTCATCTTGCTATCAGATTTTATACTGAAAGCTTACAATAGTTACACACTTTTATATAGGTTAAAGTTACTCTTAATATTTAGTTGATTACATAAAAACTTAAGACAGAAGTGCCCACACACAAATGTATCATAATTTTGAAATCTGTGATGATTATATTTTATTAAACTACCATCACCTAAATAAATGACAAGATTTGTTGGTGGAGAAAGATTGCCAAAACTATCAAAGTACATTGTTTCATTTCTAAACTTTTTATATGCTACCCAATGTGTTCCTGGACCTTCTTTATTATCAAGATTAATAATTCCCGATTCAAACTGATGAGGACCACTCACAGGTAGTTCATTTCGCATAAAAATACCACGAAAATGCGATATTTTGGCAGCATTGGCATACCTTAACAGATCATAGTCAGTTAATGGCCGGCGAGGTAGCTTCAAAACAAGTTTTTTTTACTTCTTGTTGTTCTCTTTTTTCTTAATGCTCGTTTCTTTTTCTTTCTTGATGCTCGTTTTTTAATTCCTTTTCCTTGAATATAGGGTTTCAAGTAAAGACCAAGTCCTTGTCGATAAGGTTTTAGATGTTATCCTTTTCCAAGCGATATGGCTTCCATGGATCTATTGTGACGTTGAGCTTCTGAAAGCTGTTCACTAGCTGTTTTAGATTTATTAACAGCTCTTGCTATTCCTGAAGCACCTCCAGCAAGAGCTCCTAAAGCACTTAATCCAGCAAAAATTGGAACTAGCGGTAATATTTCACCTACTTTAGTAGGTACAGGAAGAATTCTAGGTGATAAAATTTTGGTTTTACCACCAACATTTTTTATTGCTTTTCGTGCACTAATCATAGCTGCTCTAATAGATTCTTCAGCATTATTACTGGGAACCATACTTTTTCGAGCAGCGTCGACAATTTTTCTTAGTGCTATCTGTTTCTTCTTACATATTGTATTTCTTTTTTTCTTTCTTATAGATGATTTTCTCCTTCTTTTCATCCCCATACCTAATTTTTGATTTAGTTTTCATCGTTCCAGTAATAATTAGCTATTACTGGAAGCTCTTATCTTATTATTAGCAGCAGCTCTTTCACTTAAACTAGAATCACTAGCTTTAACACGTTCCCAAGCTTTCTTTGCTAATACCTTGTCTGCTTCGTTTCTAGCTTGAATATTTTCACGATTTTGTGAATATGCAATATCGTGTTGTTTGCAAGCAGCGTTTAAAGGATTAATTCCTTGATCACCTCGAGACAAACGCTTTGCTAATTTTGTACCAGGCCCACAGAATTGGTAACCTGGCAAATGTTATTCGAACGGTAAACTATTGATTATACGATTGATTAAACCTTTTCCTTGATAGCGTTCTTTTTTCACGTCTTTATGCAGAACCATTTTTCACTTAATAAAGGTTGACGTGAAACTGATTAGAGGATTATAAAAGCTAGGTATTTATACTGCCGTCCTGATGAAGAAAGTGGTTAAGTGACATTTTTATGAAAAATGAGATTTTTATACCGTTGGATTCGTTATAAAATTTAGAATCTATCTACAGTATTATATTTTACCGATATTAATTAATTTTAAAGATAATGAGACCCTAATTATCGTACTTGCAGAGATTTTCGTGAAATACTTATTTATAGAACCGTACTTGCAGAAAATTTAACCGTACTTGCAAAGATTCGCCAAAATGATGACGTAGATGAGAACTTTCATTGGAGCTCGAACCGTATTAGCGAGTGCGGCTTGGAAATGTAGCTCGACTAGACCCAAAAAACTAAGGCGTTGAACCGTATAATCCACCTATTCTCAGGCCGTGAGTGTACTTACGCTTTTAAGGCAGTATTTTGACGATTTCAAAATTAATTTTTAACAGTATTCGACATTTTGTTGATAATAAATTAAAATTTTGAAATTATTTCAACGCCATTAAATAGAGCATATTAAATTTAGTTAATAGCAATTGTAAATATTAAAAAAAAACTTTTAAATATTAGTGGAGCTCATTAGAAACGCGTTTCCTTAAGGGGAGATTCCACTGATTTTTTTTTTAATACCGAAATTTTTTTTTTAAATTTTTGGTTAGTATGATTATCTAAAAATACGGGAAAAATAGTCTGAAGCGATAAGAATAGACTCGCTAGCAGGAGAGTAGGAATAACATCACCTTTCCACCTCGAAAATTCATGTTTTTTCATTAATTACCTAACTGCAATTTGTTTATTTTTAAATTTACATTTTTTCTTTTCGCACCGCTTGAAAGAGTAGTTCTTAAGTAATAAGAAATGTCTACTGTTACGTATCAAAGGTTATGTATATAACTTTAAGTTAAATTTTTGTATATTTGGTCCTTCAAACTTTATACGCGTTTTTCTCGAAACTACACATTTTCAACTTGTTTACACTCTCATTTTTACAATTTTCAACGAAATAACTTGCAATTTGGACAGCATGCTCCTTGAATGTGTAGTTTTCGTGTAAACTAGGATATTTAAGATCCATTAATATTTATAAAAGTTATTAACAATTTAAGTTGCAAAATTATGGTCGAAAAATTAAAAAGTCTGCCATTTGGTTATTTTTCAATAAATTTTTTTTGTTCTAGTTTACACGATAGCCATAATGGTATAGATTAAGAAAATTTTTGACTTTTTTAGTTTAGATTAATTGTCGCCGAGAAAAAATGTGAACAACTTTTAGAGGGGACCACTTTCGGCAGCCATTTTCTAAGACTCCATTAAAAAAATAAATAAATAAAAAATGGTTTTTATTACTGTAACACAAGTATTTTATGGTAAAAAAAGTTTAACTAAGAAATGTTTATTTTACTACCAATAAAAAAATTTTTTAAAAAACCTTAATTTCTGTGGAATCTCCCCTTAAATATCTCGAAATTACTCTGACTGCAAGTAACCATTTTCTTCATCAGGATGGCAGTATAGATTTTAGGGCAGTTACTGTCAAGATGCAGTTAACGAAACAACCCGTCGCACTCCCAATCTCTAGTATAGATGTTGAAACTAATGAAAAAAAGATTTGATGACATTGCTTGTGAAAAACAAGATAATGTTAGAGCTTTCTTTTGTATGGGTAGACATGTAAGCGTTGACAGTTTCTACTTGTGTGAAACGTACGCTCGTATTCTAAAACATCTAGTTCGAGGTAATGTAAATTTATTGATTCTATTCAGACAAGATAAAAAGAATCTGAAACATGTTTATGAAGATCATGTTAATACAGATATGAGTTATACTCAATTTCGCGATTTATGTTCAGAATGTTGGAAATCTGATAAATATGGATTTGTTATTATTGATAAGGACCGTAATTTTAATGAAGGAAGATATAGAAAAGGATTTGATTGCTTCATTACACTATAAATATTGTTATATTTATTTTTAAACATTACTTTATTGAATTTTGAATTAGTATAGTTTATATTGTCACTAAGAAAACATGTATCGAAAAGAACAAGAAACACTTCGTCAAATAGCAAAAGCAAGTGATGCTATTAGGCGAAGACATCGTTTTCTTAAAATGGGTAAAGAGGCTGCAGAAACAGTTTTAAAAGAAACTCTTGAACCATTAGTAACACCTCTTGAAAAGTTGGTTAAAGTAACAACTGACACACCATTCAAAAATATTAAAAAATAAAAAGTAAAAAAAGAGGAAAATGATTTTTCTTTTTCAACTGCTATTGATGAAGAAGAGGAATTTGATAAAACACTACTAAATGACACTATACTTGATAAAAGTGCTAACTTTGAAGAAGAAGAACTTAATTATGAAAAATTGACAAATAAATTTATTCTATTATTGAATAAAAACAGAAAACTTTTTTTAGACATGGTGTATGGAGTACGTAAGCTTCCTAATGGTATTCTTATGATTGGAGATACAGCAGTTAATTTGGAAGGTCCTCATATTCGACTTGTTGGAAAGAAAAAATATTTAAAAACTGCTGGGTTGCTAGAACTCTTATTTACACAAAAACCTAAGCAAGCTTTAATAAGTCCAGATGATTTAGAAAATTATAAGGAAATTCTTGAAGCTACAAATGCACATCGAAAGAATTATAGTTCCAGTGAACCTTTAAACATAAACAAGAGTTCTAAATATGTTGATGTAATTGAAAAACTTTTTAGGAGTACCCCAAAAAAGGAAAAAGGTATTTTAAAAGGGAAGAAGAAGAAGTTTGGAAAAAAATTACCTCAATTTATGATTACAAAGAAACATTTTAAACCTGACTACATTTATTGGGATGATCCAAATGAACTAGTTGACCGACTACGTCTGCTAGTAGCATCGCAGCAAGCTGGAAATCCGAGCCACAATAATGAAATTATGTCAATTATTGAAGAACTACGTGAAGCTCGTATTATATATTAGAAGAGTACATGCAAATAAAGCTTAGTATTAAAATGAGCATTGATGTGTTTGGACATTCTTTGCCACGACCAACTGCAAGTCGTGGACAACCTGGTCCTTCTGGAATTGGTTTTAAAATTACTCCAAGTGGACAATACGATATTGATAATAAAAGACTTTGCAACGTTCAAGACGCTGAAGAGCAACACGACGCAGTTAATTTAAGGCAAGTAAAACAAATTGTTAAAAACGAAATAAAAATTGTCTTTGCAGTTACATCATCTTCAATATCAGCTATTGATGACTTGACTATTCTTATACAATCTATGGAGGAAAGAATTAACGAAAGACTTGAGCAGATTGAAACAGAATTACAACTTGAATTACCTTTTCAAAACGCTAAATTTATAGCTAAATTGGATTCACGTTTAACAAACCTTGAAAATGGACCATGAAAAGTTAACTGTTGTTAAAGAGTTGCATAGACAAGCTAGAAAAAATTGAACCGCCGGATCGTAGAAGGGCATACGCGCGAACACGCGGCCAGTCAGTTGGCTCCTGGAGATAAAATTTTCAAGTTGTTCAAAAGTAATTTAAATATATTGTTTCTTGTACAAAATTTCAAGGCGCATCTTTTTTTCTCTTAACATTTTTTTCTATAATTTTTCGTTTTCACGTAAATTGCAAAAAACGTGATTTTTTAAGTTAAGAAATTTTAATGAAATTTTGACTTCAACTCGTGACTTCTTCGTTAAATATTAATATTTTTTCACGAAATTTACACACAATATTCTTCAAACTATTCCAAAAGTGAAACAATGTTTGACAATTAAAAAAAAATTTTATGTCTAAGTAAATAATTATTTAAATAATTTTGTCAAAAAAATGATTCTCTCATTTTCAAATGAAAAAGTTGAGTGAAGAATTTTTGTTTTAAGAAATCTTCCAGCGACAAAAATGTTCATCAATATGTTAGGAAGTTTTTTGGAAAATATCTTGTCATTTTATAATAAATTAAAGACAATAGAGCAATTTTAAAATATAATTGTAAAATTGCGGCGTGGCGGCGCACGTGTAATCTGCAGGCTACGGCAATGTATATAGTTAGACATTGTTTACGCTTATAGCATAGCGCGACGCTGTGAAAATTGTTCTATTGTCTTTAATTTATTATAAAATGACAAGATATTTTTCAAAAAACTTCCTAACATATTGATGAACATTTTTGTCGCTGGAAGTTTTCTGAAAACAAAAATTCCTCACTCAACTTTTTCAATTGAAAATGAGAGAATCATTTTTTTGACAAAATTATTTAAACAATTATTTACTTAGACATAAAATTTTTTTTTAATTGTCAAACATTGTTTCACTTTTGGAATAGTTTGAAGAATATTGTGTGTAAATTTCGTGAAAAAATATTAATATTTAACGAAGAAGTCACGAGTTGAAGTCAAAATTTCATTAAAATTTCCTAACTTAAAATATCACGTTTTTTGCAATTTACGTGAAAACGAAAAATTATAGAAAAAAATGTTAAGAGAAAAAAAGATGCGCCTTGAAATTTTGTACAAGAAACAATATATTTAAATTACTTTTGAACAACTTGAAAATTTTATCTCCAGGAGCCAACTGACTGGCCGCGTGTTCGCGCGTATGCCCTTCTACGATCCGGCGGTTCAATTATTCTCGTCGAAAAGTACAAATGCGTGGCATCGATGAAACCTGGCAAGCAGATTTGGTTGAATTTTGGTTTCAAATACATGCTCACAGTTATAGGCATATTTTCTAAATATGTCTGGGCTGTAGCTGTAAAGAGTAAGAATGGAAAAAATATTTCTCTAGCCATGAAAACTACACTAAAACAAGGTCGAATCCCAAAAAATTGGCATACTGATAGAGGCAAAGAATTTTACAATTCTGAATTTAAGAGTTTAGTGCAAGAGTTCAATATTTATCTCTATTCTACCTATAGTAATTTAAAAGCCTCAATTGTTGAAAGATTTAACCGTACTCTGAAAAATATGATGTGGCCTGAATTCAGCCTACAAGGCAATTATAAATGGATTAATCTTTTACCTGCGCTCATATCAAAGTACAATAATAAAAAGCATCGTACTGTTGGTATAAAACCCAAAGATGTCACCGTTGGAGATACAAGAGAGCTGCTGAGACGTATCCGTAAACTACGAAAAATTCCGCTGAAAAAATCAAAATTCAAAAGAGGAGATAGAGTTCGAGTCATCAAATTCAAAAATATTTTTGAAAAAGGATATACTCCCAACTGGATAACGGAAATATTCACTGTGGACCAAGTCAAATCAACAAAACCAGTTACATACAAGCTGAACGATTATCAAAATCAACCCATCGAAGGTGGTTTCTATGAGGAATAACTGCTGAAAGTAAGGTTTTACTGAATAAAGAAAATATAAAATAAAATGTACATCTTTTTTTCTTTTTATTAAAAACAACAATTTTTTTACAATGCTTCATCATCTTCCATAATTTCTGCAATTTTACAATGCCCCCATGCTAGGGTGTCAGTGCTGTTGGCTAACAAAAATCTTTTATCATTGTAAGGACTCAGAGCAATTTTAGTTTGTTTTAAAGTTTGAACATTGTGAAGGTTTGATCTGATGCAATATTGCGTTCTAGATTGAATTTTTACATTTTGTAGACAATACACATAATCATCAAAGTCTATGTTTTTCTTAACAACTACAGCTTTCACACCTTTAGCCTTTTTTATAAAATCTTTGTTTTCAACTCGCACACTGTACATCTTGCTCCGCAAGCCAACAAATTCGATCACGATTTTTCCACTGCGCTCGTCTTTCATCAATCCTAAAACTTTTTTGTTGGCTTGCGGAATACCGTACACGTTATTAATTGGATAATTTGACGTATCGAATTTATCAATATCTGCTTTCATGTCTGCATAAATGTAGGAGCATCTGATTTCGTAGAAGAAACTATCAGTGTCGGTGTACAATAGTTTTAAATTTTTCGCGTCATATTTTTTTAACATGTAATCATAATGGAAATCATATATTAACGCTTATGAAACATCCAAGACTGTTAAACCCACATAAAGTGGCTTGTTTAGTAGTACCTCCATTTTTCTAAGTTCCACAGCAACCAAATTTGGATTAAAAATGGTTCTGCTGTGGAAGTTAGGTTTCGCGATTAAAGCTTCAGCTCCATATCTACCCTCCCAGTTTGTAACGAGTTTAATATCGACATGCTTTCGCACTGTCTTCATTGTCTTACCAAATACCGTGATGTTCATTAATTTAAATAAATTTTTTCAAATTCATTGCTTGCACTTGTTCTTCGAGTCGTATTAAAATCAATATATGATTTTAACCACGTGGATTGTTTAAATTTCAATACACGATGAATTTTTATTAATACAAGACCATTCGCCAAAGCTTGTTTTAACGCGCGATAATGGAGAACGTGCTTTTTCTTGGGTAGAAGGGTAGTTAGGAGCTTTTCCTCTTTAGATCCTGGAGGCTTCGAGCGTTCAGGGCAAAACGGAAAAGCACTATGCTTATCATGTAAATCGTCGGGGTTATCCAAATCTACTTCTAAAATGTACCCAACTGGCCCATCATCAGAGACGTTGAAATCAAAGCTATTGTCAAAATTTTCTATCCACTCGAAGCCACCATAGTGAAGTGACTGGATCATTACCCAACCGTAGAGGTTATTAGCATCTAAGTATACAATATAAGATGTCTGCTCACTTTCATTATATTCCTCCATATAAGGATTATTAGCTTTAGCGTACCGATTGGTGCATTGACTTACTCCACCTCTAATTCCGCTTTCGATAAACATGATCATATCGATGTCAGTGAGGAGCTATAACCTTATATTCGTATACTTTAACATGGCATCCCATGTCAAGCCAGGTGTCGTGTAGTAATGGGCTGGATCAAGACCGTACGCGATTA
Organism: Leptopilina drosophilae; assembly: GCA_032873175.1. NCBI lineage: Eukaryota > Metazoa > Arthropoda > Insecta > Hymenoptera > Figitidae > Leptopilina > Leptopilina drosophilae. The sequence goes on from CM065480.1 coordinate 10,802,223, forward strand.
AACATTGATTTCTAAAATTTTCAAATATTTTCGCGAGTAACAAAATATCGGTTTGCATATACAGGTACACATAGGTTGTTTTCGGTATGTTCAAGAATCATGATCCGGATCACTCAATGGTGCTGACTCGTTTTAAATTTCGAAAACTAGATGGTATGTGAAAAGAGCTTTATGTTCTAGACACTAAGGGTTCGGTTACACGAATTATGTAAAAAACAATTTTTGTGTTTTCCCTCCTATGACAAAAACATAAGGGTGCATTTATACGACTGTCGGTAGAAAAATAATTTACTGAAAAAAGTCAAAATCGCATTCACACCAAATTGTAAAGGTGTTTTTGCAATAGCTTAAAATTTATTTTTTCTAGTTTAAAGTAACTACACATTCTGATTATAAATTCACTTGAAATCATCAAATACAAAGCAAATTATCGTTAATTTATATGCAGGATGCGCAATTGCTCTGAATCAGACAAAAAATTCATTTTTAAGCTATTGCAGAATCATCTTTCTAGCTTGATGTGGAGGCGATTTTGACTTTTTTGGTACATTTTTTTTCGACCGTCAGTCGTATAAATACACCGTAAGTAATTATGTATTCTGACTCAATTGAAATTACCAAAATTTTTTTAGTTTCTCGAATGTTAAGTTTATTAAAATAAAAATTGTCACTTCATAAATGATATTGAAAAGAGCGACTGTAAAGCACACCTCATAGTCTACATGGAAACGAAATAGATGGAGTTGTCTTGGGACTATCTTAAAAAAATTATAAACATTTTTTGTAATTATGTGCATTTTAATTTAAAACATAAAAATATAAATATACAATTAATTTTTCAATAAGAAAAGATTAATATAAATGTAACAAAAGTATAAATAAATTGATGTATAAATAATTTATTTTATTTTCCATAATAATAAAATCAAACTTTTTCTAATAAAAAAAAGGATACCAAATAATAAAAAACAAGAAATAAATAATAGTAATTGAAAAATTAAAAATATAAAACAGAATTAAAAATATAGCAGCAACAAAGTCGACCACGAGGCGGTCCAACAGGTGCTAGTGATCCGAAAGTATAATCCTGCTAGAGAAGCAGATCTTGATTCAAAATTTCTAGTGATTTTTTTTAAATTTTATAGTTTGTCTGTCTCTTTCTTTCTAATGCCCTTTCCCGTATCCGTACTCTTCTCGTTGGCCTCGCCTAGGAACATTTTGTCTAGAACATAAAGCTCTTTTCACATATTATCGAATTTTCAAATTCCGCGCCAATCAGAATAGAGGATTTTTGAAATTCATCACTTTTAAAATTTGAAACGAGTCAGCACCACTGAGTGATCTGGATCATCATCCGTGGACATACCGAAAACACCCTATATCACCCAAATTTTTACAATCAAACTCAGTACACACTTGCTGCGCATGTGCATAATCCTCATCAGAGACATTTGAATCGTTTAATGTGCTATAAAATTTTTCTTTTGGCGGTAATTAAATTTCATCAAGTTTTTCCTTCGAATCGATGTACTCGTAAGGAAAAACTCTTTTTCGTGTTAACAATTCGATCTTATCAGCACTGTAAATGGAAAAAACTGTATTTACAATTTTATATTCGTCGAGGTAGGATGCTAACTTGTCCAATGATGATGCCATGAATTTAAAAGAATCGATGAAGCGCAACTTGATGTAACAACCTTTTACACTTTTCGTAAAACTGATATACTTTGCTTTATTTATAGGAAGCAGATCAACTTTACCCTCAAATTCTGTAGCAATAGCTTCAATAATAACATCTCTTGGAGATGCTTTATATGTGGACAAAGAGTCATCAAAACCACACTTTAAATAATAGCCAATACTAAGAGTTTTGTGATTTTGTAAAATCTCAGTATTACTAGGTTGCTCTGGTGCTTCGGCAGGAATCAGGATACTTTCACAGTCTGCATAGATAATGAATGGCACACGTTCCTTGTTTTGATAATTTTTAAATTCAACGAAATTTTTCCCTGGTTCAGGAAGCTTAATACTCGTAACATTCATCTTTTGACAAATCTCTTCATGGTTACTTAGCTTAAGTTTATCTCTAAAATAATGCAGGCAACGATCACAGATGTATTTTTTACCCCTATGACCTGACAATTGAGTGCTGACAAGTCTGGATAAATCTTAAATGTACACATAATGGTAGTTGAAAGAGATGATTTTTTGATCGTCCTCCTCTTCCTCCTCACTCTTAAGATTTTCATCAACGTAGTGGTCTTCAACTCGAAGAAGATTTACATGAATAACCTTCTTTTGCGATGATAAATGTAATGGAGCAACCGTAAACTTTTCATCTTTTTTTATGAGTCCATACACATTAAATGAAATGTTGTTCAGTGCCTCAAACTTTGAAACATCTTTGAGAGCAACAGGAAACTGAATTCCAGTAAAATCAAGCTCATCTTCATAACACTTATATTTTGAAACTCGATCAGCATGGTTTTCAACTGGATGTAAAGCTGACAATATTGACCATTCAAAGCATTGTTGATCAGCATTCTGAACATTAATGCAAGAGTGTTTGCTTTTAATGGAAGGTGGTAAATCGATATATGAAGCAGCATGCATGGGATTATAACTGTTAATGTTAACCTCTAACCTTTAAATAGATTGAAGTCTCCAATTTGATTCTTTCTGTTGGAATTCTTCCATTCTTTTCAAGGTTATTTGTTTAACATTACCATTGTACCACTCATCTAAGCGGGTTGTTAAAAATATTTCACCCGTTTTCGCGATAAATGTCTTCAAATCAGACATTTATTCCTTTTCGTTAATTGAATCTTTTAATAAATTTATTGTCTTCAATTTTATTATTGAATTAGACTTTTTTGCTTTTCATTCTAATAAATTATTTGTTAATATATTTGTTTCTTTGAATTTTACTTTCAAGATATAGTTCTTTTTCAAGCACTAGGTTTAAAGCAACATGCTCTTGCCTTGTCCTTTTAATAAATCTTAACCTTTTTTCGTTGTACACCCTTATGCTTTAATGCCTGCCTTCCGGTTTTGACGGCTTTTAAAAAAGTTGTGACATATAAAGCATCAGGGTGTAATCTAATTTTTCGATTTCTGTAGTTTTTCTCTTTCGTCATTCATTGTTTTTCAATTTCTTTTAATCTTGTCTTCATCTAAATTTTTATTGTTTTCTAATGAATAATATTATATTTTATGGTAAATTTTTTACAAAATTACAATACGTTTAATAAAAAAGTTTAAATTCGCCCAACTGTTTTTAAAATTAATCAATTTGTAATGTTGGATGTTTAAAATAAAAAAATTACTTACCAGATTTTATCAAAAAATTTCCTATTCGAAATCTTTTTTCTTCTGTTTTTTGTTCTTTTTTCGGCAAAAATTTGCATTTTCAATCCAATTTTTATATCTGAGTCATCAATCAACAATAAGTCTGATATATTGATAACATAAAAACATTCTCCCTTGGTAGAAAGGAGAAATTAAATGTTTTCAATTAAAAAACGTTTTGTTTGGTTTGACATGTATTTATTGGTTTTATTTTTTATTTATTTATTATTTTATTTATTTTTATTACACAAATTAAAATTTGAAGGTTATGGCAGAAAAGCTCTGTTTCTGGTTCGAATTAAAGGTACGCTTATATATACATATGAGGCGTTATTTTTTAAACGTCCCAGACCAAATTTAAAAGTCTTGGAATTGGCTTTGTATGTTGGGAAATTGTTGTCCTATACTTTGCAATTTAATGTCTCCCTTAAAGAAAAACAAAAAAATTTGTCAATTTTACATCTTCTAAATAACACTAAATCTTCACACCCTGAAATTTTCGTTTTTATCAAAAATCTATTTTAATAGATATAAATGTTTAAAAATTGTAGAATTAATCAGGTTAAAACTGTTTAATTCTTTCTAATTAAAGTTGTTTTTGTCTTGTGAATCACGTTTCGTTCACAGTGTTAAAATTAAAGAACAACTTTTATTAAAAGAAAATAAACTTTTCATGTTGTCATCCAGAGAATATGCAGATTTATTTCAAAAAGTCCCTTCTTTTCCACTTATACATACATTTATTTTTCAGTGTTCTTCTGCTAACGAAGATGTCATAACTGATCTATCACGATTTTCATCTTAATTATTGCATTACAATAATCAAACATTTTCTAAAACTGTAAGTATAGATGCTGTAAACCCAAGTGAATCTTCGCAAAGCACATTACTAATTTATAAAAAAAATTTCGTCCTTCTCAACATTAAATCAAAAATATCTTCTGAAATCGAAAGAGAAAATAACGTGTCTGGAAGTATCTCTGGTCGAAATTTAGCAACAGATTCTTTCCATACTTCCTCTTCGCCAACAGTTAATCAGATAATTTATTCAGATGTGTCGTTTCAGTTAAATAATTCTTCTTCTAAATCAAGTTCGTCAGTATCACTCTTGTCAAATGAAAGGAATGATTCTGATTCTAATGTAAGTTACACTTCCGATGAAAGTAAATTCAGCCAGATTGAATAAACCAGCCAATTTTTCCTGGATCAACACGGTGACGATGCCTTGTATTAATTGTTAAACGTTTATGTATCGAATCTTCTAACTAAAAAGGCTCTTGAGGACATATTTCACATGATCAATTCATTTTCTCCACATGATCACACAATGACAAGAACGAAGTATCAATTGTTATCATTAATAGAAATAGTATATTACGATACTAGGCTAGAAAGTGCTCCTACAGCGTCCATCAATTCCTCCACCTAAGAGTATTCAACAGGATGTGGGGACCTCTTTGGGTGTTGACAGCATTTTCTTCAGAAGATCATAATGACGAACTCATCAAAATGATTCATGGTTCCAACAAAATTGATGTGGAGTTATCCAATACAGTTGTGCGCAAACTTTTTGATTCTAATGATAAAACTTGTCAAATTAATTACACAGAGCTTGGATTTAACCTCGATCGTTATATAATACATATTTATCACTCGTACGTACTACTCGTACTCGTACGTATTACTTTTGTCATTTTCTAAATAATATGGAAAAAAGATCCACTTTTAAATTTTTTTAAATTTTTGGCGGACATTAGTGTTGCATTCGAGCGAGAAACCGCTCGAAAAGAACGAGAAATCTCGTGAAGAAGACAATGAAAACAATTGAATATGATTAAACATTCAATTATTTTCATTGTCTTCTTCACGAGATTTCTCGTTCATTTCGAGCGATTTCTCGCTCGAATGCAACACTAGCGGACATGTTTGATTAAAAATTAATTATTTTGAAAATTTAATTTTAGAATCGTGATCCACATTTCGTACTAAAAAAATAAATCTGTTTTGATGACACAACTATTCACTTGTTTCAAACAACCTCCCTTCAATCAGCCAAACTTAGTTTGGTTATAACGGTCGAACTATCTTCTTTCGTGCACGAATAAAATAATTTTTCAAAGTATTATTTATTTAAAGATACATTTTTTTATATTTCCTTAAAAAAATTTTATTTAAAAAAATTTTTTAATTTATTTACAATATAAGTGTCAAAATTTGTGAAGTGAGCCATCATTTTTGGATAGGTGAGTATTTTCTATAATTTGCGAAATTTTAATGTTTACAATAGTTATTGTTAATAATTTGAATTTTGAAATGGATAAAAAGGAATAATAATTCTTTTGATTAATATTTGTCATTATATAAAATTTTAAAAAATGTGAAAATTCTAAACAATTTATTTTAACAATAAAAAAATTTTTTTTCAACATTTTAAAGAACTTTTTTATTGAATATCACTCCTCTTTTAATTACGAATAATCACAAAAAAGAAAAGTGTGTATTCTTAATTAGGTAAAAAATTATTCAGGTCTTTCTCTGAGTGCGCCACGCGTGACAGGCGCAAATGTGTCGTCCCTACTGAAGTTTATTGACAATTATTTATTATTTCAATAAACATGAAAAATAGATATGTATGATGTAAGTAGACAAAAATTAAACACACCATGTAATTCATTACACGACATGTTTAAAAAGCTGCAGATTAAAAATTTTATATGCCATTAATTTTGCAATACGAAACAAGAAAACAATTTTCACTTTGTTATTTTCTGGAACCAAGAAAATAAATAGAAAGCTGTTTACTTTTAACTGTGCTTATTTTCTTAATACAAGGAAAGTTTAAATTATAAATGAAATCAAATTCTTACATTCATGACGAACATCAGACTGTAAATAAAAAATCCTTAGAATCTAGATTTAAAATGACAGAAATACCTAAAAGGAACGGAAATATTATTGTTTTATATCAATAAAAAAATAAGAGACTTGAATTTATGCTATTTCGAATTTAAAATTTTTTTGTTGAAAATGTAATAGGAAAAACTAAAACACTTTACAATATTTCACATATTTTTTCTTATACTAATGATTGAAAATATATTTCAAGTTTATTTAAATAAATACACAAAATCTATATTTGTTTTTCTATAAAAACATTTTCATATGGCCTGCGCATTTGAACTCTTATTACTCAGCGCAAAACGGCGGCCTCGACTGGGGACGACACTCACACGTTTGCGCCTGTCATGCAATTAAGAATACTCACTTTTCTTTTTTTGTGATTATTTGTGATTAAAAGAGGAGTAATATTCAATAAAAAAGTTTTTTTAAATGTTAGGAGAACATAAAAATATTTTTAATTGTTTAAATAAATTGTTTATAATTTTTAGGGGAGAGGGCCCTAAGGTGGTCACCCATCTTTTGAACGACTGTAGATTTCAAATGGAATTATAAATAAAGGTCAGTAATACGGCGTTTGAAGCTTTATCATATTACCTAACTTCCTATTATAAAGTTATTTTTATTTCATTAATAAAAAAATTTATGTCACTTTTTCAAAAAAGTTGAAAATTCGACTTTTAAAAAAGTGGCCCCAAGGTGGTCACCATACGAAAATTCACTAAAAAAGTTATAAAAAAATGTAAAAAACGTATTATTAAGTTGTTTATTTAATATTAATTATTTTTCAGCATCACAGAAACATATTACATATTTTTTGTTCACTTTGTCCTTTCGTCAAAAAATGATACTTTTTGTGTATGTATTAGACAGGTAAAATTTTGAAAATAGTTCTATTTCATTATTATTCATTATAAAACTTAAAAATTGATAAAATTCACATTCACAGTGATAAATGTTGATAATTATAGCGCATAAATACATTTTCATAAAAAATCAAAAGTAACCACCTTGTGGCAAAAAAAGTGTTCAGCTTAGGGCCAAGACACAACTTTTTAAACGTTAAAGAAAAAATTTTTTAAAGCACAATATTAATTATATTCATTTAGAATATTATTGTACGCTATATAAAAATAATTATAACGATTTTTACTAATTTAAAATGGTTAATTTCGATGATTTTAACACTCTGAGAAAAAAATTTTTTGATCATTTAAAAACAGAAATTTTACAACGTTCACGTTACAAAGAGACTCATACGACTATTTACCTCAAAACTTTACTAAAATCTTTGTCTTCTCAAATAATAACAATAACACAAAACATTTGAAGATACTAACTAATTTATACAAAAATTTTCTTAGGGTGACCACCTTAGGGCCCTGACCACCTTGGCACCCTCTCCCCTACAATTTTAAAAAAATTTTAAATTTTGTATAATGACAAATATTAATTAAAAGTAGTATTATTCCTTATTATCCACTTCAAAATTCATATTGATTCCTTTTATAGAACGATAGATAATTAAACATTTTGAAATTCATACAAAAAAATGTTATTAACAATAGCTATTGTAAAAATTAAAATTTCGCAAAAGTGCTCAACATATATTTTTGTTTTATCGTATAGAGTAGAAAAAAGTTAAAATTATAGAAAATACTCACCTATCCAAAAATGATGGCTCACTTCACAAATTTTGACACATAAGCGAGTCTTACAAAAACAATAATATACATTATTGTAAATAATAATGTAATTAATAATAATAGAAGTAAAGCTTTGATTTGAAGATTCGATAAATTTACATTGCGTCTAAAATAATCTTTCACCAAATGAATTTTATTTCTTAAATAAATAATAATTTATAAAATAATGAATAATTTTATTTCTTATCTAAACATGATTTTAATTTTAGATGTATTTGCAAATTTATTTTAAAATAAAATCTAAATTGTTATTTTTAGTGACTTATATTTTGGGTGTAGAGGACTATAACATATTTAAATCGATTTAAATAATATACTAATACATATATTAATTTTATTTTTATCAATATTATCTGCAGTAATTAACTAGTCATGTTAATGTTATTGTTTTGAGTACAGAATTATAAATGACTCTATAATCGTATAATAATCTATAGCAAAATGGAATATTCGTTTAGTTATTTATGATTGTTATTATTCGAGTAGAAATGAGATACAAATCTCAATTTTAAAATAATCGTGTATAATATTATATTTATTTAATTATAATTCTCTGCGGACTATTGGAATCATGAAGGACATTAAATTTTATTGAATTTACTGAAACATTATAGCAAACTTAGAAAACATTGTATTAATAAACTATTATGTTACATAATTATTAGTATCTAGAAAAATATAAATTGAAAATAATTTTGTGTATATACATTTATAGTTTATTTACTTATATTTGTTTTAGTATTATAATATTTTTTATTTTATCATAGCTGCCTGTCGCGGGACCTACGCATATCAACGCAACTTTCTAACATATCCTGGACAAACACGCTTCATATATTCTCAGATCAATCCCATATACTAGTCGAGAGCTATATAGTTAATTATTTTCAAAAGGAGGTTTCTTTTATTATGTAAAATTTTCAGTGGTAAATCAGAGTAATTTCGATTTTTGATCAAAATTATGTACTTGGTATACTTTAAGTTTGTACCAAGTTTCATTGTTATTCATTTATTATTGTTAAAAATATGGTAGAAAAAGTGATTTTGACGCTCGAAAGTAAATTTATAAAATCTTTTTGTTTTTGTTATATCTTTTTCAAAATTACTTGTAAAAAATTTTTGTTTATCAGGTTTTGAGCTTTAAACATTTCTTCTTAAAGAACAATTGACAATTTTTGTTTAATACTTACGGTATTGATAACAAATAACAAAATTTTCAACAAAAATCTCCGGGGCGTAATGGATCACTTTGGCCGGGGCGTAATAATATAAAATATAAAAAAAAATAACTGGAGAATAGATTTTTTTAAGTAAATGGATTTTGCATTTCGCTACAATTTTTTAAATTTTGAAAATTGCATGAAAATGTTGAAAGTTTAAATAAAATATGTTCCATTTTCAATATTCTTTGTTACAAATGTACAATAGAAACCAAAAATTGTCAATACCGTAATAATATTTGATGATCTAAATTATAATTTCATTGCTGATCCATTACGCCCCGGATAGTGAACCATTACATTACACATTAGGGCATACTTTTTTTAATTGAAAGGTGAAATGTTAGGCTAAGTTTTCCACGTGATGAAATTTTTATTAAAGCAAGAATGACGAAGTTAAGCAACAAAAAGTAAAAAGTGATCCATTACGCCACGGGCTCCCCTACTCCTAATTCTAAGAGTTACATTTGTAACATAAAAAAATACAATATTTATTAAATTCAATATTTCGAAATCTAAATGATTTCCTCTGCAGAAAGTTTATCCAAAAAATATAAACAAAATTAAAACAAAATAATTTAACAATAAATAAGTTTAAATTAATAAATAATTATCTTACCAAAAATAAATCTTCTAACGAATTATTTATTTATGGTATGTCTATTTATTGTTTTTAAATCGCATTATTTCCGGTTTTCTTGTGTATTGAGTTATATTTCACTTCCGTGAAACAATTTTATAGGGTAGTAAAAAATATGGGTATTGTTAAATCGCAATAATCAACTGTTTCTATTTACCCCTAAATTTTTCAACTTTTCTAAAATTTAGGGGTAAATAGAAACTAATTATTGCAATTATATAAAATTTTTTTTAAATAAATGCGACCTTAAACTTTGAACCTTATATCACCCTCAACGGGTTTTAAGTGTTTTTCCATTTTTCGTTTGTCAATTAGCAGCAGTATATAGAAAAATATTTCCTCTACTGCATAAATAATTGAAAATAAAAGAAGACACCCTTTCTCTTTTTTGACTCTCATTTGAAAAAAACTAAAATAAAAATTCATATTAAAATTTATAAGTTTCTTTAATTAATACTACAACAAAAATCAATTTTGATTTTTTATTTTGCAAACTTTAATAAAAAATATGAGACTATGTTTTTATTTTTCCCTAAAAACTGAAAATTCGGTGTTAATAGAAAATGTTGATTATTTTTTAACAAATTTTAGAAAAAATTAATTTCAAGACTGGAAATATTAAAAGATACAAAGAATTAAATAAAAAATTATGTTAGTTATAAAATACATAATTCAAACTAATAAATAATAATGCATTATATAAGTTTAAAAATTAACCATGCCAAAATATAATATGGGGCGTTCTACGTCAGACAGACAACCTCATACTTCTAGTGGAAAAAACTCTATTTTCAAAATGCTATTATTTCTATTATAATGCATGAAATAAAAAAAATTACTACAGTTTTTTATAGTAAATTTAACCGTCTTTATTTTAGTGAATTTTATTTTTAAAATTAGATTATTTTTCATTGAAAAAAGTAAAAAAGAAACTTTAAATTTTAGTCTTTGAGGCATTCGGACATTTAAAAAATTTTTGATAATGGCTTAAAAATAGTTTAAAATATATCCATTGTATGTGTTTAATGACAAAATGGCATCTTTTATCGTGCAAAATTTAAAAAAAACTAAATTCAGATTCATAATAATTAGCGACCCTAAAAATCCCTTCATACCCACGTTTGTGCAAATTAAATTATTTTTTAATTTTTCATCCGACATATTGGATACGCCATTTGGAATTTTCGAAATCCGACTACAGAATCATAATCAGCGACCCCAAAAACCCCTAAATATCCAATGCTGTGGAATTCCATTAATTGGCCATTTTGAATTTTGAAAAATTAACATCATATTCATAATCAGCTACCCTACACTGTAAAAAGAAAGGTACTAATTTAGAACCAATTTTGGTACTAAATCGTAATTTTGTTCTATTTTAGAACCGAAATCAACTCTAATTTAGAACCTTTTTTTTACAGTGTAAAAACCCCAAGATACCGATTGATGTGAAAATCCAACTTTATCACTGTAAAAACACTGCAAAAACAAGTATCTTAAAATACATTATAATCACTTTTAAAACGATTAAAACATCTTATTTTTCCATCTTCTATCTTAGAAACTAATGCATTTTAAGATGTTTTCGATAACTTTTTGGAAACAACTTAAAAGTGACTACCAAAGTATCTTAAAATAAGATGCCTCTTTTTACAGTGATGAAAAATCAATGCATTTAGAAACATTTTCTTGGGGTTAAATTTATACACAGGGGGGTTGACAATGTGTAGAAATAAATATTGCAAGGTTTTTTCTACTATTTGATCAATGCACAAAACGACAAAATTCATTTCAAGATTGTGTCTTGAAAAGAAAAATTAAGTTTTCAAATACTTAAAAGTTCAAAAGTTCTAGAAATATGCCCATATTTGTTAATTTTCTGACATTTTTATTTACAAAAAATCGTGATTTAAAGATTAGGTTCTACCAATACATTTAGGGGAGAGTCACTACGGTCGGGACACTTTTTGACTTTTGCCCATAACTTCCGTTCTAGGCCGAATTTCACGTTTTCAGACATATGGTTGGAAAGATCTTCTAAAGTGGAATGTTTCTTCTGTACATCAGAAAATATTTGGGCAAAAATTGAAAAAGTTATAAACATTTTTAAAAAAATGTCGTTACGGTCGGATCAGGTCTTTACGGTCGGTTCACCGTAGAAAATCAATGTGATATGAAGGAATATTTCTAAAATTGGCCCGTAAATTACACAAGAATGCTGAAATACACTTGAAAATCGAAAAAGGAAACATAAAATTCATATAAAAATTAATCTAAAAAGGTTCTCAGTACACGAAACATTTACAATACGTTATCGAAGGAAATGTGAAATGAGACTTTTTAAAATGTTTTACGAACGTTTTTCGAACGCATGAATATATTTTTTTCACTGTAAACTGACGTTCTTCACACATCTCTAGCTTAAATAAATGAATTTCCGATGTCAGAACGCACCATAATTGTAAAATAATGCGTCCCAACATGCACGATATAAAGTGACCCGACCGTAAGTTTCGCGTCGTTTTAATTTTTTTAGCGCACAGGCATAAACGCACGATATAAAAACCAAATAACTCTCTAATGAATAAATTTCATTATCATACTTTATTGTTTACATCTTCCATTTTGTTTAATTAATCTTTCTCGACACTAAGTAAAAGTTTTGCTTTAAAAATTCACCACACATTTACGTTTTACGTTTGTACTGCTCGCGTACTTCATTGGAACTTAATAAAAGTGACATGAAAAGTTTTCTACCATTACTAAGAAGTATTTACATGCAATGGTAAATGGCACCAGTTTGGTACAACTGAGAAACCAGAGGTGACCCAACCGTAAAGGTGTCCCGCCCGTAGTGACTCTCCCCTAATAGTATCTATGTTTAGCACACTGGAAAACCGGAAAACAGCCGATAATTAAATTTGACCAGAAAAAATAATAATTAGTTACCATTAACTATTTCATTAGAAAAATGTTACTATTTGAATCAGTGACTAACGTTTTATTATTTAATTAGTTATTTTTAACCTATATTCAAATGCAAAGAACAATATATTTGTTAAATTTTTGTACTTTAATTAATGTATTAAAAATTAATTCAAAATCTCCACTAATTTTTGGAGTTTTAGTAGAGTTTGATTTGGAGACGCATGAAAATTTCCCAAATGTCAAATAACCGAACTGTCATTTAACCGAAATGCATGTAACAGACCCGTCATATAACAGAATTGTCACTTAACAAAACTGTCATGTGACAGAATTGTCATCTGACCGTCCCGTCATGTAGCAGAATTGTCAATTAACAGATCTGTCATGTGACAGAATTGTCATTTGACCGACCCGTCATGTAACAGAATTGTCATTTAACCGAACTGACATGTAACAGAATTGTCATTTAACAGAATTGTTATTTAACAGAATTGTCATCTAACAGAACTGACACGTAACAGAATTGACAGTTGACCGACCCGTCATGTAATAGAATTGTCATTTGAACTACCTGTCATGTAACAGAACTGTTATTTGACAGAATTGTCATCGAACAGAACTTTCATGTGACAGAATTGGCATTTGCCCGACCTGTTATGTAACAGACTTGTCATTTGACAGATCTGTCATGTCACCGAATTGTCTCTCGACAGACCCATCATGTAACAGAACTGTTTTGTAACAAACCTTTTCTTGGAAATATACAGGAATTTAGAGAAATTCATAACAATTTCCAAGAAAAGGGTTGTTACAAAACAGTTCTGTCACATGACAGTTCTGTTCGATGACAATTCTGTCAAATAACAGTTCTGTTACATGTTAGTTCAAATGACAATTCTATTACATGACGGGTCGGTCAACTGTCAATTCTTTTACGTGTCAGTTCTGTTAGATGACAATTCTGTTACATGTCAGTTCTGTTAGATGACAATTCTGTTACATGTCAGTTCGGTTAAATGACAATTCTGTCATGTGACAGTTCTGTTAACTGACAATTCTGTTACATGACGGGGCGGTCAGATGGCAATTCTGTCACATGACAGTTCTGTTAAGTGACAATTCTGTTATATGGCGGGTCTGTTACATGCATTTCGGTTAAATGACAGTTCGGTTATTTGACATTTGGGAAATTTTCATGCGTCTCTTTAATTTGAACTAATTGTATAATTATTATAATTATTACATGAATAAAAATTAAAGTAAAAAGCAATGTTTTAAAAGCAAATTAATGTAATCAAACTTTTTTTAATTTGATAAGAAAATTCCCGGCTTATTCCCAGTTTTTCCTGGTCAAATCAAATTCCTGGTTATTTCCCTTTTTCAGGGTTGGTACAGAAACAATATTGCCCTACAATATTGATATATAAATATTTGCATCTAAGCGGATTATATTGTCTAAAAAAACATTTATGCAAAATTTAACTTTTCGCCCCAGTCTATACTACTTTATACTTTTCCTGTTTTTTCCATGGTTTTCCAGGATTCCAGAAAGTATAGCAACACTGTTATTTCGTTTTAATACAATTCTTTATATTATTTTTAAAAAATGGAAAACATTTTACGGTTTCTGTTTCTTAATAAAAAATTGTAATTGGTAAATCAAAGCAAGTAAATTTTTTTCTGTTTTTAAATAAATTTAAAATAATTGATTATTTTAATAACATTGATAAAAATTGTCTTTGGCGAATCAAGGTTATTACATTTTTTATTTTTATCGTATTTAACTTGTTTATTTTATCAGTCTTATCTGAATACTAAATACTTAACATTTTTCTTTAAAAATATCATTCGCAATAATAATGAAAATATTTTAATTACACGAAATATGCAAAAAAAGATTTTTAAATTAACCTGCTTTTCTTTTGTCAACCAATAAAATCACATGTAACTTAAGAGAAAGATATTTTTTTGTTTCAGTAGTTGGTCGTTTAGCTCAGTTGGTTAGGATGGTTGTTTTGTTTTCGTTTCCGTCAGTCAAACCTGCGTTTAATCCCCCAGTCCTTCCAAATTGTTTTTCACAATAAAAAAACTTTCTTCAAAATTCATAACTTCCCAAAATTAATTAGAATAATAATGAAATAATAAAATAAGCAAAATAAATTTTTTTCTTATATTATAATATTATTTTTAATATTTAACAAATATTTGTCTTATTTTTTTGAGCAAATTTACATCCATAACCTACTATCTAAAACTATCAGTGATAATTTCTGAACTTATCACGGATAACTACCAGATAATTCGCTGCGAATTAACATTTCAACTTTTCAGCGATTTCCCATCAGAGAATTCGCTCTGCGAACTCGCAAAAGGGCGGACGTTTAGTTTAGCGAAATGTTGTGTTATGTAGGTAAGTACTTACATGTCAGTATTAGTGCTTTTTAAATAGCATATTTAGTGAATAAAGAAAAGAAAAAATTCGAAAAACTTATTTAATTTGACAAAAGTAACAATTGAAGCAATTATTTTTACATATTTAGGGCAAGTTGATATTTAGTTATTGAATAAATAATATTAAAAATTGGAGATGTCAGTTCTAACAGATGGCGAGATTGGATGACTTAGACCAATAAAAAAATAAACAAACTCCTCCTACATAAAGAAAACTATTTTTTTATTTGTTGGTTAAATTACACAAAATGGAGAAAAAAATTTATTTTTAAGAAAAGGAAACATGTAATTTCATCCCCCAAAAGAAAAAATGGATTACTTAGACCAATAAAAAAATAAACAAACTCCTCCTACTTTCAAAATCAATTTTTTCTAATCGTTCTATTCTGCATGTAATTAATTTAAAAAATTTTTGATAGCTTGAATTAGATTACTCTATTTTATAGCCAGGAACTAAGGACAACTTATTGTTTTTATGGTCAACTTTTAAAGACAATCTTCTCGCGGTATTTTAACGTGAAAAAAACAATTTGTTAAATGCAAACAGTAATGGTTAATTAAATTTTAAATGATTTTTTGCATTAATAAATATGCAATTTAAACTAAACTTAAACTCACTTAATTTAATCACTGATTGTATCCAATCCAATTAATTATTAACTTAATTGAGTTCATATTTATTGGGTTTATATGAAATTAATAAAAATACTTCAAGTTATCTAACTGAAATATATTTTTTTTAGATCCAAATAAAAATTAGTTGAACCAAGTAAATATAAATATTATCAAATAATTTAAATTAATTAAATAAAATTAAATTTTTCATTTCATTATGTAATTTAATAATTAAAAAAAGATACTTGCAAAATATTTTAATTCAGATTATGTATATTTATTGTTACAGCTAAAAACGCAACTCTGGGGCTAAATGTTAAGTGTATTATTTATTCCATGTTTTTTTGACATTTTTTCGTGTTTTTATGTTTAAAAATTATTCGTTTGGCAATTAGGCAAGTACGCTATCAAAAAGCAAGACCGCTAACGTGAAATAAACTTAAAATTTTTAAATTGGGTCAGAATTCGTGAAATTTTCACAGAAAACAAAAAGTATTTTTTTTAATTTAAAATGGTGAAAAAACATTTTTATTTGGTCTTAGGAATGTGTCCACCAAAGAACAGAAAAAAATATTATTTTTTATAAAAGTTATTGCAAAATTAATTTTTTTGCAACTTTTTAAACAAAATGTCATTTCTCCTAAATGAATGAACCGATTTAAGTGAACCAAGCGGGAATATAAAGGGAATAAAAAATACTTTCGTTTAGAATTAGAAAATTTTAAAAAAGTTTATATTTTAATAATTATTTAATAAATTTTTTATAAACAATTAATTTTTTTTAATCTTCTGCGCCTTAAAAAAATTTTTAAAAAATATCTACATACACTTAACACTTAACACTTAACTTTTTAAAAATTTTCTAATTCTAAACGAAAGTATTTTTTATTCCCTTTATATTCCCGCTTGGTTCACTTAAATCGGTTCATTCATTTAGGAGAAATGACATTTTGTTTAAAAAGTTGCAAAAAAATTAATTTTGCAATAACTTTCATAAAAAATATTTTTTTCTGTTCTTTGGTGGACACATTCCTAAGACCAAATAGAAATGTTTTAACCATTTTAAATTAAAAAAAATACTTTTTGTTTTCTGTAAAAATTTCACGAATTCTGACCCCATTTTAAAAATTTTAATGTATTAATTCTATAATTAAACATTTTAACATAAATGATATAAATTTACTTAGATTTAGAGAATAATTTCTTATATTTTTACTGATCTGATAAAAGAGAGTGGGTTTACCCCAATCTTTTCTAAGGATAAAAAATTTCATACATATTTTTTAAAAACTAAATTCAAATTTAAAAGCGAAATTATTTTTGTATAATATATAATAATAATTGTAATAATAATGTAATAAATATAAACAAAATAATAATACTGTATATAAAGTAGAATAATGATTATTGTCTTAATATAGATGAACGCATGAAAGTGTCATTTTCAAAAAAAAAATTTAAACTGGAAATATGTAGTCATATAAGTGAAGCAGTTACAGCTTTTATCTTACAATGACAGAAAATCGTAAAATTTTATGTTCTTCTGTGTTTCATTACAACGCTTATAAACTCGAGCTGGAACCAAAAATTTACAATCGAAACTGCGCCTGAAAACGACAAGTAGGTGTGACTATCTCTAAAATAGTTACACTTTATTTTCACTAATGCTCTCAATAGACTATAGAAAATAGGACATTTTAAATGGATTTTTCATTCATTTTCTAAACAATTGCCAGGAGTTTCTTTGTAAATTAGTGGCGATTTTTTTCTGCTTTTTTTGGTAAACTTTATTTATTCCGCCAACGCATGCAAATTTTATTACTTACGTATAAATATTTTCAAAGTACAATTAATTACTTTTCCACGTTACAGAATGGGTGCGTGAGTATAATCAATACCGCAAAAAATGCGATAGAAAAATTCAACAATAAATTAAAAATTGTTCAAAACAAATTTAAAAAAATTCTGTTTTGCTTTTTCATTGTGTACAAAAAACGATAATTGAAAAAAATATTTAATAAATATTTATTATATAATAGATATTATTTAATAAAGCAAAACGATAATTATTTTTTTGGAAATGATAATTTGTATAAGAAAAAATTTTTATTGAAAAGCAAGAATTTTACTAATTTCATAGATTTACTGTAAATTTAAATAGTTATTAACCAACCATTTTTACTGTGAATAACATTTTTTTCAAAAATATTAATATAAATTAATTTCTATATAAAATACTAATAAATTTTTAGTAATACGAGCTTTGAACATTTTTTATATGAAACCGATAACCCAAAGTCAAGTTCCCGGAGTATAAATAATGTTAACTATTGAAGTAATTATACTGCAATACCTAATTATTATGAAACCAAAGATCATAAAAATTATTTTGATTATAGAAGGGTGTCTCACTCTAAGTAAATGTTGGAAGTTGTGTGACAATCTGTTCATTTTTTGGCCTCCATAAAAAGAAGTGTGTTTTGATCCTACATTTGTAAATTTTTACATCGAAGAAAATTTCAACTTTTAAGTATATTTTTTAAATTTATTCTTATCACAAATTTTTTGGGTTCTTATTTGAGTACACTAAAGATGTACATGAAGGTATTTGTACTTGTAACCTTTAAAGTTAGGTAGTGGATCCCCTCCTTCCCTCTTATGTTATTGATTAAGTAGTGAGGAGAGAATCTCTTCATTAACAATTTTCAATAATAATTGTTGAGAACTTCTTTATACCCAAAATTACGGCAAAACTGCCCCACGACTTACTATCGCGAAGACCCACAGGCACATGCCCAGATTTCCTTGTGTCAATTAAATTTATTAATCGACATTACAGTGTTGAAATCATTCTTTAGTTTATTGCATCTTGGTCCTTGCCAAGCGCTTTTCTGCAAACTTGCAGTTTTGGACAGTGGTTTGATACTGGTTCATTAACTTGGACACACCACTCCTTAAGTTTCACAATACATTAGTATCTGAAGCCTCGTTCTTTTAATTAAGGTTCATGACCATTTTCAATATAAATTTATAAATGTGTTAATTTATAATGTGTTATCACATAATAAACTGCAATAATTGAGAAATATATTGCATTTTATTTCATGTTAACTCTTTTTAACCAAGATTATAACGAATAAATAAACTATGTTTGTTTTATTATTACTTTTAGCATAGGTATTTGTGTTTAGCTAATATTTTATTATGATCATTATGTTTGTATTTAATTATCAAAAAGTGATATTTAGTTACGAAGTCTATCGTAACAAATATTTTTATTATTAAATATTTACTTGATAATAATAATAAAATATTAAATGTTTTGTGGTTTTTTATTTTTTAGGATAGATTTTCTTTTTTTTCATACAAAATTCAAAAAATAATGTAAACAAAAATTTCGAAACGAAATTTTTTTTAAATAAAAATCTCATCTGAAAGTACATAGTATTAAGAAACAAGTTTTTTTAAACTATCTTTCTTAAAATTTGAATTTAGTTGCGAAAAATGTATGTTAATTTCTAATGACTCTGCAAGAAAAAATAGTTTCTCTCGGAATGTAATATAGTTAAGAAAAATGTCTCTGCACGTAAGAGATTCGACTCTTCAAATCTGTGTTAAGATAAAAGGTACTTTTAACTTTATTCTTCTCGCTTTCTTTCTTCACAATGTAATTTACACAAAGTAACAACAAATTAACTGACTTCATTATTCTAAAAGTGTCTCCAATAATGTTAAAGGGAAATTTTCAAAAGCTAAAGAAGTAAAACTTTCTTATTACATTACATTAAATTACATAATTTAAATTAATTTAATGTTTTCTTAATTTTTATATTAATTTTTGAAATTGATCAACTTTATTTTGCCTTATTATTTTATGATGTTTCATTATTATTTTGGTTTATTTGTTTTTCATTTTATTCTATTTTTTTCTATTTTATTATCTTTTTATAATTTTTTGACAATCTATTTTATTTTATTACATTTTAAAATATTTATTAATGGAAAGTAGGTACAGTTGGCACAATTTTCAGATAAAATAACTTATAGTGATTACAGTTTAATCTGAACTAGCTAAAATAACGCGAGAGTAAAGTTCCAGGTTTTAATGTTAACATAGAATTCAATAATAGTGTCTTTTAAAATTATTAATTTTTTTTATAAAATAAAACAAACTTTAATTTCATTCAAAGTATTTCTTTAACATACAAATTGCTCAGTATTCTTTAAATATATTCAAAGTTTCTAATTATTGTACATGGAATGAAAAGGTCTGAAAATGATAAGCATAAAAATATTCTTTTGTAAGATAATGAAAAGGCCTATTTTACAGTTTATTAAGATGATATTTATTATTTTTAAATCCCAACTAGTTTCGAACCATATATGGTTCCTCATTAGGGGATGAATAATTTTACAAATACATTATCCAAAATTAAGACAATACACAAAAGATTTCAAAAAGGATTAAATTATAAAATGATCTGAAATAAAAAATATTTAAAATCTAATTGTAATATGTATTTTAAGGTTATATTTCAATTGGTGAAAAATAAATTAAAAAATGTTTCTTATCCTTTAGAAAAATATAAGCAAGTAACAACAATTTTTTAAATTTTTTAAACTAGTTGAGATTTCAAAATAATAAATATCATCTTAATAAATCGTAAAATAGGCCTTTTCATTATCTTACAAATGAATATTTAACACGGTCAAACAAACAAAAATCACCATAAAAATATTATTAAGCAGAATATTGTTGTATTATTCAATTCAATGGAAGAGACAACTTTCAGAATGGAAGCACTTTCAATAGGCAATGGGTGAGAGAGCCATATTATATTGTTGAACTAAATATGGATGTGACATCCATAGGCATAGTTGGGGTTACAATTCATGCATAGATTTTCACATATGGCTACCTTATTTATATAAACTTTGGTTCGGATTTCCATATCTTACGTTGATCATAATTTCGCGTGCGCGCTAACTTCACGTAATCTAACCTCGTTATTTCTACCCTCGTTTTAGAAATGCTACGTTCTAGCTACATTTTTGTGCAAAGTGGTTTTGAGTAATTTTTAGGTTATGTATTCCCTCGTGTGAGATATGATTGGTATTAAATCTGATAATTCAGCTTTTGAACCGAAAGTTTTAGAAAAAGTGAATAAACTGTATTTTTCACTAAAAATACTAGAAATAAAAATTGAAATTTTTATTTAAACTTTATAGAACACACTGTTATTAGAAAAAAGTATTAGCAAAATGTTTTGAATAATGAGAAAATTAATTATAATTAATAAAAAATAATTCATAAATAATTTTAAAATTTAGAAAATTGAACCTTGTCAAAAATCAATTTATCAGAATTTATCGTCTAAAACGTGGAAACTAGTGAGAGCACTAGAAGAAATATTTTGAAAGTTCTTTTTGAGGACTTTGCTGGAACAATTGAGAAAGTTTTTGGTTTATCTGATTGGATATCGATAAGTAGAAGTTCGCTTAGAAACTTGAAAGTCGTTTCGATAAACCGCTTCTCAATCCGCTTCATTGTTATTATATCCAATATCTGAAAATAAAAATCATATAAAATTTTATCGTTCAACCCCATAACACAACTGTGCACGCACTCAATTTTTAACAATTTCGAAAAATATATCCATATAAACATACAAATATATTTGCTATATTGCAAAACACACACATGCTGTATAGCTGTATTGTTTATTTTATATTGAAAGAAATTTCTAATAATTTGAAATATTACAACATGATAAGAATAAATTTCCTTTATATATATAAGAGTAGCATCAATTTTTTTTATTAGCAATTTTATATGTATACATATTTTTCAATATCTAATAGAAAAATAATGCAAGCAATATTTTTTCAATTTATAATGAAACAAATATTTTTAAATGGTAGTTTAAACGCGGGACATGTTTTTAATATACAATATTTTATTTTTAGTTTGATTTCTATTTTATGTTTCATTAGGGTAGAGTATAGGCACGGTTGATACAATTTTTTAAGTGAAATTGACACTCTTGTGATAATTAGAACAGATATTTTTTACAACATTTGTTGGTTTCGCCATAAAAATTTGATTTTGTTTTTCCTTGACTTTTCCTCGATTTACAGACAGAATTTTTACTGTTTCTTTAATCAAGAATGTTAATCTGATTCACACTGCTTAAATGCAATAATTTTTCAAAAGTATTTTTAAGATTACAATATAATTAGTTTCTAGAATTATCTGCAAAAATATTTTTAATTAATTCAATCTTAAAACTGGTAAGTTTAATTATTTATTAAAAATGGAAAGAATGTACCATTCCCGGACTTTTGCCTGACTAATTTTACTTTTCCTTACATTTCTCTAAATTCACCGATTTTTCTTACCTGTGACAACACTATCGCAATAATGATTATATTATTAAAATAATTTTAATAATTAAATGCTATATTATTGTAATTACAATTATTACAAATAAAAATAAATACAAATGCAATTATTATTTTAATTTTCATTATTTAGCAACATACGGAAGTGTGAAATGATTATTCTAAGACGATTATAATATTTAATGATAATAAATTATTTAATAGTAATTAAATAATTATTATTCGTAAAATAAATGATAAAATTTTTTACAACAATTTACATTGATAATTATAAATTGAAATATATATATATATATATATTGATATATATATATATATATATATATATATATATATATATATATATAATAAATATATATCAATATATTGGAATTAATTACACTAGAACACAAAAAATCCATGCTCTGAGCTTTAGGCCAAACTATACCCTTTGGGCACGAAAACGTCTTTATTCTAGAAACGTTCCTAAAACGTTTTTAGAACGTTTTATGTCCGCAACATAACGGCTTAAGAACGTCCTATGTTCTAAATACGTTTTTAGAACATAAATCTTTGTATTATATCTTTATATTATACTTTATACTTTTGTGGTCGCAGAAGTCAAATCAATTGCTGAAGCTGAATACGGATTCTATTTAACCTAGTTTATTAGGTCCATTTTTTATCAGAACCTTCGAAAATCATAGTGAATCTTATAAATCAAAATTTTATTAATTTTAAATTAATTACCTCAAAACTCTGGCGTGATTTAAAATTTATATTTCAGATTCAGCTTCATTTACACTAGAAACAATAGGTAGTCATAGTAAGACTTTGAAATACATTTTTTTGGATTTACAAATTTTTGGATTTTTTAATGTTATCTCAAAACCCTAGCGTAATAGGATTATATGCGTCTTCAGATGTAGCTTTAGCGGCTTGAAAATAAACATTTTTCTTGATTTACAAATTTTTGGACTTTCTTTCATATTGTCTCAAAACCCTGACGTGATGGGGTTAAATAGACTTTAGATTCGGTTTATGCGACCCTAAAAACATAAAATAGTCATGGTCTGACGTAAAGCTCAGAGCATGGATGTTTTTGTGTGCCATTGTTGTTATTATTATTATTATTATTATTTTTTGCTTAGGGACTTTTGGGAAATCTGCCTACAGATACCTTGGATTCCGCACTCCAAGGTTATGTGGGGTTGGTATAACAAAACAGAAGAAAAAATAAAAAAAAGTAAAATAAATAAGTATTATAATAAATTTAGAATACTGGTGACCTACTGCCA
Organism: Leptopilina drosophilae; assembly: GCA_032873175.1. Taxonomy (NCBI): domain Eukaryota; kingdom Metazoa; phylum Arthropoda; class Insecta; order Hymenoptera; family Figitidae; genus Leptopilina; species Leptopilina drosophilae. The sequence goes on from CM065480.1 coordinate 10,825,708, forward strand.
GCCCGACCCACTAAAACCCGTAACCCTTCTTTTGGAGCCCTTTATCCTCCCTCGGAACTGTCATAAGACTTTAGCCTTCGAGGGTGGCGCTCCAACTCTGTCGCTGCTGCGACTTTGTTCTTTACCTGCGGTTCTCCTGCGTCAATAGTTAAAAAATTTAAAACCATTTTAATATAAAAGCGGAATTAACAGCACAACAAAAATTAAAAAAAACAAATGTTAAAATAATTTAAAATGTCAATAGATAAAATACTAAACGGGTCTAAAACAGAAACATATAAAACCAACAGATATAATATCAAAAAGTAAAAATTGTATATGGACAAATAAATCACAGAATAAATTAAAAATAAATAAGGACGAATAAATCACAGAATAAATTAAAATTGTACAAGGACAAATAAAACACAAAATAAATTAAAAGTGTATAAGGACAAGTAAATCACAAAATAAATTAATTACCAGAAAACAAACAAATTAAAAGCTGTTTAAATTACGCTTTTTTGGCGGCCGTCGAGATCCTTCCTCGACATGACCGAGATTATGAAATTCTCGACTTGCCGCCAATTCTCTTCTGACTGGGTCATCAGCGATACCATGTTCTCCGGTGTAACTTCACTGTTTACACCTTCGAACATGGCCCGCCTCTCCAAGTCCCATTTCTTGCATAAAAAGAGGGTGTGCTCTGCGTTGTCCACAGGGAACTGATAGTACGCACACACCTCATTTTCGCGTAATTTAAAACGATACAGGTACGCGTTAAAACACCCGTGGCCTGTAAACGCTTGCGTCAAATAATAGGAGACTTCTCCATGCTTTCGGTTTATCCAGGTGGTGAGCGTTGGAATAAGCCGATAGGTCCATCGGCCTTTTTCCTCCCTATTCCATCTGTCTTGCCAAGTCTCGACGAGTCTGCTTCTCGCATTCTTGCGGATGCAGGCCTTGCTGAGTCTTTCTGACTCTGGGGATTATTTCTTTCTTTAAAAAGAAGAAACAATTCCTCCCTTTCCCTCGCCATAAGATCGGCCGGCGGGACACTTGCAAGGACCTGCACAGCACTTGTCGAGACCGTACAATACGCAGATACGATTCTGGCATTGATACCTCTCTGGGCCGACAGCATGTTCTCGCAAATTGTTTTGCTTCTGAACTTGAGCGAGGGAGCCCATGCTGCTGCTGCGTAAAACAGCTTAGCATGGGCAGCACTCACCACCTGTCTCCTTTTCTTTTCGCGTGGTCCGCGAACATTCGGCATAAGACGTGCCAAATTTGCAGCACACTCAACCGCCTTATTCATCGCCGTTGCTATGTGGTGATGAAAGTTTAGCCTTCCATCGAGCTCCACACCGAGATACTTTATATACTTGCTCCACTTGACCTCGAATTCGTCTATCACGATTCGTGGAATTGTATAACCACGTCTGTCTGTGACGAGCAGAGCTTCGGTCTTTTCCAGGGCCATTTGAAGACCTCTGGCATCCAGCCAGCTCTTGGCTCGCCGCAGACATTCGTTCACCAATGTCCCAAGGGCTTCCTCGCTTTCGGCTGTGCACACGACCAACGCGTCGTCCGCAAAGCCGATGATAACCGCGCCTTCGGGTAGATCCATTCGCAAGAAGTCATCGTAAGATACATTCCATACAAATGGTCCCACCCTCGAGCCTTGAGGGGCACCACTTTGCATCTCCTTCTTCAGAGTCCAGGTGTCCCCCTCATATACCACCCACCTGTCGCTAAGATAATTATCCATTATACGCAACAAGTAAGGCGGCATTCCTTTGCTCATCATCGACTCGATGAGATCTTTCCATACGCGTTGCGTATGTCTATGGCCACTAAAGCACAGAAGCCCTTTTTCTTCTGTGGTCCCAACCTGTTCTTCCCGGCTTTGGCTATGTCCACAACTTCCTGGATGGCATCAACTGTATACTTACCTTTACGGAAACCAAATTGGTGATCCGATAGACTATTCTCTCCGGTCAAGTGGCTTTGCATTCTCTGCAGAACCATATCCTCAAGAAGTTTACCCATCGTATCCAGCAGGCATATAGGCCTGTACGACGAGACTTTATCTAGAGGTTTTTCGCCTTTTCTTAGGAGGACTAACCTTTGTCGCTTCCAGTCGCGGAAGAACTCTCCTCTCTCAAGGCAAAGATTGAAGCATCGAAGCAGAATCTGGGGTGAAGTTTCGATTACCAGTTTTAGGATCTCATTACTTATCCCATCGATTCCAGGCGCCTTGCCTGTTTTCAATCTTTTACCGGCATTTCGTAGATCGGTAGGAGTGAAGAGTTCATCCTCACCGACTTCACAGCCATTCCAGTCCATCCTAAGCCATGGCTCCGCTGGAGGAAAGAGAGCTTGTATTATCTCTTTGACCCAATCGGGACTGTCCAGGCCAGGGGTCTTTTGCCTCGTTCCTAATTTCTTAGTAACGATTTTAAAAGCCAGACCCCATGGGTCCTTATCGACATCCTCGATTAAGTCTTTCCAGCAACGGCGTTGTGATGCACGAATCTCTTTCTTGAGGTTTTTCTTGGTCTCCTTGAATGCTTCCTTCAGCAAAGGATCTCCCTTAGAACGGGTATAATTCCTTCTAGCTTTGAAGCACGCTTTCCGCAAGGAGGCCAACGCATCCGACCACCAGTGCACCGAGCTTTTACGTGAAGCGGTACATCTGCGACGCGGCATAGATGCATCGCAGGCCGCGGTGATGGTTTTCCTTACCGCTCGTATCTCTGCATCCAGGGTATTTGGCCTCTGCACCCAACCCAATTCCTCAATGAGGCGGGATTCTTCCAGGGATCGGACAAACTTCTCCTTATCGATTTTCTTCACATTCCAGGAGAGGCGTTTTCGACACGGTGCTTCCTGTCTTCCGCCATTTTCTGTGTCTCCCACTGAGACTGAAAACTCGATGTACTGGTGATCACTTGCGGTATACTCCTCAGAGACTCGCCATTCGTTTATGCGTCTGAATAGAGAAGATGATGCAATCGTAAGATCAATGATCGATCCAATTGCACCCCTCCTAAACGTCCATGTCCTTCCCCGGTTCACAATTGTTAAATTGCTTCTGGAGACCATTTCTCCGATCATTCTGCCTCTTTTATCGAGCCTTGACTCGCCCCACTCCGGCGACTTAGCATTAAAGGCTAAGGCTCGATTCGTGTTCCTGAATGTCGGCTTCGAAGTCTGTCAGTGGATCGTTCGGCGAGAAGTAGCAGCTGTACATACGTATGCCGGCAACCTCCGCCCAAACGAATCCACTGCTCGTCTCCAGGTACCTGGCAACCCGCAGCTCAGGATTGCACACCTGGACAGCGGCTCTACCTGATTTATCCTGGTACCAGGGAGCGAGATCGTTCTTCCTGTGTTGCTCACTGCAGAACAGGATATCGATCCCTTTTTCCTTGACCGTCTGCATCAGGAGAGCCTGCGCCGTCCTGCAGGTGTGCAGGTTAACCTGCAGAAACTTTAAGGGTTTGCCTTTTTAAGCCTCTGCAGCAATTCTCTGTAAACCGGGCAAGAGCTTTTCCCGGAGATATGGACAATATCTGTCTTCCCTAAATCCGTGCATGTTAAACACTTAGGTTGTTCGATAGAACAGTTCTTCGCCATGTGACCCTCACCGCCGCATCTCCGACAGTTCTTAGTTCTGTCGGGGCCTTTGCATGATCGGGTCACGTGTCCATATGTAAGGCATTTTAAGCACCTTACAACTTCCAGATGCTCTCGGACTCGGACGCTTAGACATCCTATTTTTATTTTGCCGATCTTGAGCAGAGACTGACTATCAGACTCTGCTAGGCGGACCAACGCGACTTTTGTGCCACTAAAACGTGGCAGAAGTCTGCACACTATGTCCGTGTCAGGCTTTCCCAGTTTCTCTCTCAAAGCCGAAACCACATCCTGCTCGGTCGTAGTTTCATCAAGGCCTTTTAATTCAAGACACCTCTTATTTACAAGAGCTGTAACCTCGGCCCTACCTTGTGAGGCCGAGACCAGAGCCCCCGCAAACTTCAAGGTGTCACCTCCTTTTTTCAAGACCAGGAGTACATCTTTATTGAGTGCCCTCCTGATCCTGAGGACCTCAACATTAGACTCTTCCGGCCTCACAGAGCGTTTCGTTTCTGTCAGGATGTCAGCTATAGCCTTTGGGCTTTTTGACATCCTGACTGCCTCTGTATTTCTCGGCTTTGAGGGATACTTTTGGAGCTCTCTCTCTTCTTTCTTTTTTAAGGCCTTCTTTTTGGCCTTTGCCTTTTTATGGATGACAGTGTCAAAGACGTCGCCATCTACTGTGTCATCCTTTGAGCAAACTGAAGCGTAAGTCTCTTTGACTTTTTCCTCGGCTGCTCCTCCACTGCCTGGCTCCAACGGAAGGGTTTGCGCAGGTACGTCCTCACGCTTGCTCTTCTCAGACTGGCCATCAAGATGTGGACTCGCTTCCGGACCATTTCCGCTTCTTCGGCGCTTTCTATCCTTTATTACACCGCTCGGACTCGCCGCAGCACGACTCTGTGATAGTGATACAGAGTTTGCGTTTGTTGGCTCTGGGACACTTTTAAATGGCTCGGGGATAAAACGTAAATTTTTACGTATTATGTCGAACGCACTTTCCAAAACTGTCACTCCGTCCTGAATATCTCGACTGACATTCTTTTGGCGCTTAAATGCTTGACGCACGCTTTTAAATATTCCAGGAATAGCCAGGAACTGATTTGCGACATTCGATTCGTAGCATGTCAGCTGGCTATGTACTTGGCTCCCTCCAAAATCCTTGGAGCCATCTGCACTGACTATCGAGGCTTGCACCCGATCAGAATCGGTGGTGGGATTACCCTCTTGCGAGGTACCCACTTGGAGTATTTCGTTTAAAATTTTGTCCATTTCATTCATTTTTTTTTTGGTTTTTTATATCAGGGGGCCACCCTGTTGATTGTCCTTTAGTGAAAAGCCCCACCACAACGACAAGGTCTACCGAACATATCCATGATGTCAGTCATGCCCGGCAGCGGATAAGCATCCCACCCCGGAGCACCAACGCCGTCAAGAATGGCAGTAATGTCTGGCTAAGGATATGCATCCAGGCCCAGCACACCCATGCCATCAAAGACGGCAGCCGAGACAGGGAGAGGATAATCATCCGCCTCTCCTAGCACATCAAAGACATCGATGATGTTCGGTAGTGGACAACCATCGGCGGGGATTATTATTATTATTATTATTATTATTATTATTATTATTATTATTAATTGACGAATAACTTGATAATTCACAAGTCAAAAGTTATTTCTAAAGCTACTACCTTCATCAAAAGTTTACTTAAAACTGACCAACTTGGAATATTGACTACAAATTCTGAGAGTTTTAATAAGATGATGAGAAATATTTACTCAACTCAGTTAACTTAGATTATTCCCCCTTTCATAAACAGCTAATAGTTGTCATTTGAAGAATAAATTCAAAAAATTTTGTTATATTTAAAGAATTTATATATCATTTTTAGATTCTCATCACATGAAAAGGTATTATTTATTTGTCTAAAATGTAATTTAAAACAAAATTGAAATTTAAATAATTTAAAAACTTAACCCAGCTTAAAATTCCCGTACAGGATCCTTAAAGGATCGTTTTGGGATCCTGTACAGGTCCTGCGCAGGATCCCATACAGGATCCCGTACTGGTCCTGTAGAGGATCCCGTACGGGATTTTGGGACAGGGTTCCTGTGCAGGTTCCGATGCAGGAACCTTAGTTATCAAAGATTTCTGTAAAGGTTTCTGTACAGAAACTCTTGCAGGATCCTGTAGAGGAACCTTTGTAGTTTTGTAAACTGCAGGTACTTAAGTGTAAAGGATCCTGTAAGGAACCCTTAGAGGATCCTACACGGTTTTCTCAATTAATTTATTTATATTTTTAACTCCTGCGCAGTAGTTTTCTATGAGTTTCTCGAATGCGCAATACATTTTTCTGTCCAACATTATACGAGCCTAACATATTAAAATATGAAGTCTATGTCTGTCAAATGTTGCTTAACATAAAATTTTTTTTAAAACTTCCTGTACAGGATCCTGCAAGTGTTTCTGTACAGGAACCTTTACCGAAATCTTTGATAACTAAGGATCCTGCATCGGAACCCTGTTCCAAAATCCCGTACGGGATCTTGTACAGGGCCAGCACGGGATCCTGTATGGAATCCTGCACAGGACCTGTTCAGGACGGGGATTTTAAGCTGGGAATATTATTGTGAAATTCAGACAAATTTTACAAAATATAAATAAAAATATGTGTGTGTGTTTGTATGTCACAAAAGCTTTGTACTCCAATCACACGAAAACGCGTTTACCGATATGAACTTTTGCCACATTATTATATATTGACCCCAGAAAGGTTTATCAATTTACAAATTAAAAAAATATTAATTAGAACAGGGTATATTGAATTTTTTCAAAAAATCGAGAAATTCGAAATTTTACATTTTTTATGAATTGCTTTTAAACATTCTATACTTGAGTATTACATGTTATTTAGGCACATTTTAGCATAATTTTGCAAAAAATACTATCTTATAATTAAGATGCAAATATAAAAGTATTATAAAAAAATTGAAAATTTCAAAATTTCACATTTTTGAATGGAAAGCTTTTAAAATATCTGTTTAAAAATGATTTTAATGTAATGCCCCCCTGCGCGCTTCGCGCGCCAACCCCCTGATTTTATATGAAATTATATATCTTATGATATTAGCCAGTCTCAAATTTTTTAATCTTTGTCATCATCTTTGTCATCAAGAAAACAAATTTTCTTTTGCATAGGCTTCGACGTCCTATTCGCGCTTCTATTTGAGGGGGCAAGATCTGACCTGTTGTTACCTGAAAGTAAAAAAATTTTCTTTTGCATAGGCTTTGACATCCTATTTCGCGCTTCTATTTGAGGGGGCAATTTCTGACCTCTTGGTAAAACACAGATCATATTTTGACGTAATGTGAAGGCCCACATTAAGGCCCCTTTTAAAACCCGTAGCTCAAAAAATAGGTAAAATTAAACAATTATTTATATTCGATATTTATCCTCTTTTTGACTTAGGTAAAAAAATAAGTCAATTTTGACATGTTTTGATTTATGTTCTTGACCTATAGATAAAAAAATAGGTCAAATTAGACATAGGTTTTGAGGTAATGTGAGGCCGTTATTTATCCTCTTTGTGACCTATAGGTAAAAAATAGGTCAAATTAGACATAGATTTTGACGTAATGTAAGGCCATTATTTATTCTCCTTTTTGACCTATAGGTTAAAAAATAGGTCAATTTTGACATAAGTTTTGAGGTAATGTGAGGCCGTTATTTATTCTCCTTTTTGACCAATAGGTCAAAAATAGGTCAATTTTGACATAAGTTTTGAGGTAATGTGAGGCCGTTATTTGTCCTCTTTTAAACCTATAGGTCAAAAATAGGTCAAATTAGACATCGATTTTTACGTAATGTAAGGCCATTATTTATTCTCCTTTTCGACCTTATAGGTCAAAAATAGGTCAATTTTGACATTATTTTTGAGGTAATGTGAGGCCGTTATTTGTCCTCTCTTTGAACTATTGGTAAAAAATAGGTCAAATTAGACATAGATTTTGACATAATGTAAGGTCATTATTTATTCTCCTTTTTGAACTATTGGTAAAAAATAGGTCAAATTAGACATAGATTTTGACGTAATGTGAGGCCGTTATTTATTCTCTTTTAAACCTATAGGTCAAAAAATAGATTAAATTAGACATAGATTTTGACGTAATGTGAGGCCGTTATTTATTCTCTTTTAAACCTATAGGTCAAAAAATAGATTAAATTAGACATAGATTTTGACGTAATGTGAGGCCGTTATTTATTCTCTTTTAAACCTATAGGTCAAAAAATAGGTCAAATTTGACGTAAGTTTTGACGGACCCTTTGGGATAGGGCGCCCTTAGAACTTTCTGAAACAGCGGTGGCGGCGATATGATTTTATATTAATAGGGATAGATATCTACCTATATTACAAAAAGATATCGCCGCCGCGGCCGCTGTTTCAAGATTCTGTAAGGGCGCCCTATCCCAAAGGGGCCGTCAAAACTTATGTCAAAATTGACCTATTTTTTTACCTATAGGTCAAAAAGAGGATAAATAACGGCCTGACATTACATTAAAATCTATGTCAAAATTGACCTATTTTTTTACCTATAGGTCAAAAGGAGGATAAATGACGGCCTAACATTACGTTAAAATTATGTCAAAATTGACCTATTTTTTTACCTATAGGTCAAAAAGAGGATAAATAACGGCCTGACATTACATTAAAATCTATGTCAAAATTGACCTTTTTTTTTTCCTATAGGTCAAAAGGAGGATAAATGACGGCCTAACATTACGTTAAAATCTATGTCAAAATTGACCTATTTTTTTACCTATAGGTCAAAAAGAGCAAAAATAACGGCCTCACATTACGTTAAAATATATGTCAAAATTGACATATTTTTTTACCTATAGGTTTAAAAGAGAATAAATAAAGGCCTCACATTACGTCAAAATCTATTTCTAATTTGATCTATTTTTTGACCATTAGGTCAAAAAGAGGACAAATAACGGCCTCACATTAGGTCAAAATCTATGTCTAATTTGACCTATTTTTTGACCTATAGGTCAAAAAGGGGATGAATAACTCACATTACCTCAAAACCTGTGTATAATTTGACCTATTTTTTGACCTACAGGTCAAAAAGAGGATAAATAACGGCCTCACATTACCTCAAAACCTGTGTCTAATTTGACCTATTTTTTACCTATAGGGCAAAAACATAAATCAAAACATATGTCAAAATTGACCTATTTTTTTACCTATGTGAAAAAGAGGATAAATAACGAATAAAAATGCATGTTTAATTTTACCAATTTTTTTGAGCTACGGGTTTTAAAAGGGGCCTTAATGTGAGCCTTTACATTACGTTAAAATTTAATCTGTGTTTTACCAACAGGTCAGAGCTTGCCCCCTCAAATAGAAGCGCGAAATAGGACGTCAAAGCCTATCCAAAAGAAATTTTTTTTTACTTGCAGGCTGATATGTTACTTCAAAATTGATGACAAAGATTGAAAATTTGAGAATGGCTAATATCATAAGATCGCATTTTACAATCTTTATATTATCCATAAATAGAAGTAAATATAAAATCTGGGGGTTGGCGCGCGAAGCTCATACACGGAAAAACTTTGTATATTATTCCTGTTAAACTCACAAGGTATTTTTAGTAAACTGACTACTAAAGTGGGGAAAAAGTGGTCACTAGACGAGATTTATAATTTAATAGAAGTTTTTGTAATACTATATGATCTCTTTTTTTGCAATATTTAGTAGTCAAGTTATGAGAAACTCGCCTATGATATACGAAAGAAAGTAGATGTAGAAAAAGTGAATGCCAAAATTTTTATTTTCTATATTCGAAAGAATGATATTTTCTTCGCGCCACGCTTACAATTTAGTAGTCAAACGATCAAAACTGCACGCATACAAACGAGCACCGCTGTTCGTGTAGTCACACATAACCACTCAATCTCATTTACATGCGTGCTCAAGTCAAATGGCTGCTGCCATTCCACCTGGTTCTCTTTTAATAATTTGATAATTCATTATACAGAGAAAAGTGGATATTAAGAATTTTAATGCATTAGATATTAAAAAAAGCATGCTAATGCATATCATCTAGATGTTGTGGTTTAACATCTCAGATGTTAAAAAGTATAATTTGTAAATGTGAGGTTATGTGTCAACAAGTCTTCCGTATTTTCCAATATCGATCTGTCGATATACTATCTTGAATTTCAACACTGCAAGATATATTTCACAATTTTATTTAAGAGGATTTTTCTAAATTTCTCTATGTTTATATAATTATTTTTAATAACGGAGAAAATTGTAATTGCCGCATTAATGTGAATTTTTTTAATAATAATAAATTGAAATGTTTCTTTTTAATACTTATAAAGAAAACTTATTCTGATTTCATAGTTTTTAACTTAAAATTATTTAATTTAATCTTTTTTTATATATTTCACAATATATGCAAGAAATAAACTTTTAAGTTAATAAAAAATATTTATTCTAAATCTTAGCTATAAATTTCTGCAAAGAATAAAAATTTAATCAAAAGGATAAATAATTTTACGAAATAATAATGATAATTCTGTCCATTTCAAAAATTGACCTTATTAATTTTAAAGATAATTGATTTTGTGAATTTTATTTAACAAACAAATATTATTTAATACAGCATTTAACAAATTTTCTCCCAAGTGGCAATACAATGTTTTGGATTAGTATATAAGAACAGTGACTTACTTTCTTGATATGAATTGTATATGCGTTCCGTCGATTAAAGTGTGCGTTACTTTATCAGTATGTTAGGCATTAGATTAGGTTGCGTTCAAATAAGTTATCAATCGTCATAGGTAACATAGATTTCTACCTGACTTATTAGTATGAGATGGCGACAGTCTGCCCCTGTCACTGACATTCGACATTGTTTTTTAGTGAAATCATGAATTTTAAATTTTCATCAACTGACTACTAAATTTTAAAAGTCTGGTTCTGTTCCGTGTTTTAATAGTCAGACTACGAAATATTGATACCGTCGCAGTTTTTCCCCACTTTAGTAGTCAATTTACTAAAAACACGTAGTGAGTTTATCACAAACTAGTATACAAAGTTTCTCCGTGTAGGGGGGCGGAGCCCCCCTAGTATATAATATATAAAATAAAAAAATATAATATAATTCAAATTTATTTATTCATACAATTTATTCAATATTATTGAATTGCAAGAATTTTAGAAATATTGAAAGTGGAGATTTTTGTTATTAAAATGGTATTGCTGGATGTCAAGAATTATAAGTAATACCTGTGATACAATACAAGCATTATGCTACTGGGTAAAAACATAGATGTTAAAAAGTTTTTTTATTTTAATTCTTCATTTCACTTTTAGAGATTTTTTGAGCAATGTAAAGACAAAAATTAGAATAACAAGGTGTCTACTAACCGGAAAAAATCCGGGAATTTAATGTGACTGAAAAACTGGGAATAAGCTAAGGGGTCATTCACAAACTACGTCACGCTTTTTCAGACTATTTTTGACCCCCTCCCTCCTTCGTCACATTTTTTACATACAACAAAATTTTTTTTTACACTTCGTCACACACAGCTTGACACCCCCCCCTCGCCCCTAGGAGTGTGACGTAGTTTCATTTACCTTAGTTTATAATTAAAATAATTATTAATAAATTTTAAATAACTAGAAATTAACCGCGACAAACTTAATGTTCATGTAATTAATTTTTGATATCATAGTTTTAAGTGTGGAATAAGATTTTTATAACGTGTGGGAAGAATATAAAAATGAAAATATTCAACAATGACAGCAGCCATCGAGAGCATAGCATTGAATTGCTAAGTGATTGTATGGATGCGTCAATTAATTGATTAATTGGTTAACCCATTGGTAAGTTAAGCAACTCATTCCAGGAAGTCGTGTTAGTTTATGCGTCGAATTTGCTATATAGCCATTATATGCTGATCAATAATAAATTACTTTTCATGACCTCATTAACAAAAAATGTGGAACGTCATATAATATTTCAGAAAAAAATTCATTTTTATATCTAATAAAGGGAAATTTGTTCTCACTTTATTAGAAATTAAATCCAATAAATTTAGAATTTATATTTGAATTTTTAATAGGTTATCTTAGTTATAATGTTAGTTATAGTTAATTAATAAGGTAAAATATATAAATTAGGTATTTTAAGAATTAATAAAAATTTTCCTAAAGTTTAATTAATATAAATTTGTACAAGGAATTGGATTATTTTTAGTAATTTTCATAAAATTCTTTGTTAAAATCCAATCTTTTTTAGAAAAGTAATAATATTCTTCGTAGGAATTATATTATTTTAATGTGATTTACATAAAATTTCTAGACGAGTTCTAGAAGGATTCAATTATTTTCTAAAATAATACAATTTATGCAAAGAATTCAATTATTTTAAAAAATCTAACATAATTTTTCTCAATAATTTAATAATTAAGCCCCCACAGGCAATAACTCGATTTGCGATCGGACGCAAGCGCTAGTACCAGTGGAGGAGCAGTGAGCGCCTCTGGACCGCTTTAAAACGAAAGGAATAATTAAAAATTATCAAGCAAAACCAAAAAATTGCAGAAAAGAATAAAAACTAAACTCTCTAAAATTTAAAACCTACAGCTAATCAACAAAAAAAACGAAGTAAGTCGAAAAAATAATTCAAAAATATTGCATTATTTAAAACTGTAAAAAATGTACTATTATATTTAATTATCTAACATTTTGTAATGTAAAAGTTTATTTTATACGTTTAAAAATGTTATTTATTTTTTCAATTAATGTCTAATTAACACCTTTTATTTAATTCTAATAACTTATTTTAAAAGTTTTCAAAATAGTTAAATAATTTTCTGCCCTCTATCATAAACTATAAAAAAGTTTTTATGTTAACATTAAAAATTATTCAATGATAATTAAATAAATATATTATTAATGTAGGGGCCGTTCAAAAAAAAAGTAACGCTATTTTTCGGAAATTTGGACCCCCCCTCCCCCCACGTAACGTAATGTTACATATACATTAGCGCCATTTTTTCTCCTTACCGTAACAAATTGCTTGACCCCCCCCCTCCCCCAAAACGCGTTACGTATTTTTTGAACGGTCCCGTAGAAGATTCATGATTAATAATAGTCATAATTAAAATAGTAAATTGTAAATATATATTATTAATTCTAGAATTATAAATAGAAATATAAATGTATTAAAAAATATCAGAGATGAAAAAAAAAATTTTATCACTAATTAAAATCGGAGAATGGGGAAATTTATCTATTTCCAGAGATAAGAGATGGACGCATCAGAGATCGTCCAAGTCTAGAGCCTATTAAAAACGAAGTAGAGAATACTTGAGAAGATGAATCCATAAAAAGATTATTCAGTGCTAGTAATTCAAAAATGTGAATTACAGATAGAAACGAAAAACTAGAAAAATTCTACAAAAAGATAATTTTATTCTTTTTTTTATAAAAAAATTGTATATATATACCGTTTTAGTGTCATTTTTTTATCTAACTAATGTCAAATTTAATTTCCAAAAAAAGAAAAAACCCATAACTTTTTTAATGAGAGAAAAGCTGCTAATTAAAGAAAAACCCTCTAATTAGAGAAAAAAATCAGAAATTTCAGGGAAGAAAAAATGTTTATCAATTTTTTTATTATTATATTCTTGTTGATGAAAATCGAATATCAAGATGAAAAAATATGTTATTTCAAAAAGAATGAAAGTTTGAAAAAAAATTTGAAAAAATAAAAAACTTAAATATAAAAATAAAATAAAAAAAATATTTATTTTTAAATTGTAAATAAAATAGAATTCTCTCTCTCTCTTTCTTTGTTAACTTGTTAATATCAATATTTTTTCTAGTTATATTTTGTGATGAATCAAAAGAAAACAGCTTTTTAATGTTGACTAAAAATGAAAAAAAATTTATAGAAAAGGAATATTTCGTTTTACAATAATAAAACGTAGAGGAAATAATATAAAAAAGGTGAAAAATAGAAGGTGTTCTCTAAAATATATCTATAAAAATAAATAAAAAAAGGCAATTTTATTGCCGAAATAGTTCAGGAGTTATGGTTTCATGTTTTACATTTTTTGTTTTGTTTTGAGATGAGTAAAAGGAATACAAGCGAAAAAAGTACCTAGTAAAATTTAGAGAGTGAAAATAAAAAGGACATTTTCAGAGAATCCTTTACTTCTTTCTCTCTATAAATATATATATTTTCAACAAATTTTACAATTCTTTCTGCAGTCTCACTTGAACAAAATGCTATCATTTCTATTCGGCGAAAACTTTTTCAATATATATTCAAATCATAAAAGTGTGTGAAAAACAAAAATATTTTAAACTCTTTATTAAGATCATCATCTAGAGAAATATATTTTAAACTCAGAGTTATAAATTGTTTGTTTTTGAAAAATACTGTGTTTGATTTTTCACGCAGTTTAACTCAAAGAGTGACAGAAATTTTTATTTTGAAAGACATCAAAAAGAGAGAACGTTAAAGGGATAGAAAAGAGAGAAAGAAGGGAAAAAATGTTCCGAGTACTTTGTGAGCAAATTGTCTGTTTACAGAGAATTTAGAGCGACCAAAAGAATTTAACATGAGTACAATAAGAAAAATTATATTTGTTGATTATTTTTATAACTGTGAAGAGAAAATGTGAAAGATTATTGAAAAATAAAAACAGAAAAGATTTTCATTGGTTCTTAAAACAAAATCAATGACTATTTTTTCTGTTATAAATTTTTATTATATTGTAACAATTATATTATTTTGTATAAGAATAGAAATATTTTTTCTGTTTTTATAATATAAAATTATTATTAATTATTTACTTATTATAAATATTCTTTATATTATATGAAAGTGTCCGTAATTTAGTTTCAGTCAAAAACTGGATGTAAAGTTTCGTCTGAATGGAAACATCATAGACTATTTAAATTTCATAATGTCAGAGTTTATCAGAGTGTCTGAGCGGTATTGAATTATTCTTCTGATAAACACTTTTCTGGCTACATAATCTATATTTTACTAGTTTTTCTACTTTGAATTAGAAAGTATGAAGTCGACCACCGTGCATCGTGCCTCTTCCAAAAAGTGGAAACTTTTCGGAAGCTGTCAAAGTAAGTTTCCTGGAAGTTACCAGAAAGTTTTCAAAAATTATTAAAAATTTTTATTAGTGAAATTATTATTTAAAAGGGTTTAAAAAATTTAAATGATTCAAATTTTGCATTCTTTTAAAATAAAAAAGTGTGTTTAATAAAGAAAATGATCTTCACAACTAGAACACACATGAGGATAAGGCAGACTCGAACCACCATAGGCCTCAAAAGTGAGATGGTGGGATAGGGGTTTATGCTCTCAACCAAATCGACACTTGACTTTACAGGGTTAAGGGGTTTTGTAAATTTTTCAGCACTAAAATTGGAAGTTTTTGAAAAATTTTCTGCTCATAAGTTTTCAAATATAATTGACAGAAAATTTTTACACGTTGTATCTCATCGGGGAATCATCTAAAATTAAGAAGTAAAATATAATTTCAATATAGACGTGTTAATATAGGACCTAAACCTCTAAATACTCAAAAACATAAAAAATAAAGAAAATGGCAAGCTTTTAAATCAAAAATTAAAAAAAAACACAATTTTATTTACCATAAATGATTCACAAAAAATATAATTTTAAATATTATTAGTAAATCAGAGGTTTACGTCCCATATTAAGTCATCTACTTGGAAAAAATACTTGATTTTTTATTTTAAATGATTCTGTTATGAGTTACATTGACAACCAATAATTTTTAACAGTCGATAAAGTGCTCTCTGTAGAAAAAAGATGCTTATACTTTTTCAACTTTAAAATTATTTTGTAAGACTTCTTAATATACACAATGATATTTAAAAACTTTTAATCAATTATATTTTAAGACATCACAGCAAAAAATTTTGTATAAACTTTCAATTTTAGAATCTAAAAAATTTACAAGACCTCTTAATTTATATATTATATATTTCTTAATATCTTTGAGGAAACCAATTTCTACTCAAGATAACTTCTTTTGAATTAAATTTTACGATATTTGGATAATTCGAACATTTTTCAATAAAATAACAAATATAAAAATTGAATTAATATTTTATTTCACCTAAAGTCGTTGTTGCTTACTTTTAAAAAGTCTCATAATTTGTACAAATAATGATTAATGTCTATAGAATTCACTTTCGATAATTATTTTCAAAAAATGTTTTAATTAAAGTTATAATTATTATTTTTAAATTAAGTTGCACAGAAAAAAGTTAGTTTGAGAGCTATGAAAATTTAATAAAAAAGCATGTTAATAATTTAGATAAAACAAATTTCTTGATTTATATTTGTTAAAAATGTGTTAATTTACTTGTATAAATACATTATTACATAAACATATCCAAAATAATAGATCAAAATTAATTTTAAAACTTACCTATGAAATGTCGAAAGTCACCATATTTCAATTAAATTTTTCTAAGAACTTTATAAATATTAAAAAATGTATTAATGATTACTACTTAAAACATTCAATGTACTTTCACATTATGTGCTGATTTTTCGTTTTGTAGTATAGAAATGTGAAAAAATTTACTTTTAATATTGAGTCTTTTATGATTTTTCGTGATTTTAATCACTTATATGTCCGTTGGCGTTTAACAAAAAAATCTAATTTTGATTTTAATATTTAAGTCGGACCTTCTTTTCCATTCTATCAAATTTTGGCGATGTAGAACGAGCTATTTTTAGTTTTATTCATATTTAAAAAATTTGTATCTTAAAAATTAATTTTTATCTATTACTTTGGATATGTTTACGTAATAATGTATTTATACAAGTAAATTAACACATTTTTAACAAATATAAATCAAGAAATTTGTTTTATCCAAATTATTAACATGCTTTTTTATTAAATTTTCATAGCTCTTAAACTAACTTTTTTCTGTGCAACTTAATTTAAAAATTATAATTATAACTTTAATTAAAACATTTTTTGAAAATAAATATCGAAAGTGATTTCTATAGACATTAAACATTATTTGTACAAATTATGAGATTTTTCTAAAAGTAGGCCTCAATGACTTTAGGTGAAGGCTGAATCCATTTCAAATTATGCAGTCTGACCAACTTTAAAACATGGATTTAACTTCTGATTATACATGTTATTCTATTTAAAAAAAAGAAGACAAGTATTTTTTTATTTTTAATAAAAACTATTTTTAAGGAAACTATGAATATTTGAAGTTTCAGTGGTAAAATTCGTAAAAACCTTGGAAAAAAATTGTTTCGTTTGTAATTTTTTGTCCAATGAGTATAATCAACTTATTTATGAAACCTGTAGGTGGACTGCTCCTCTTTAAAATTCAATTTGAAAAAAAATTCAAAATTTTCGAAATAGGACATAGTTTTCTAAAAATAAATAATGTCGATTTTCTCAAAAGCTTCACTTTTTTCTTTCAAGTTGTTACTATTAAATCTCATCAATATGAAGAACAAATCCTATAATTTTCAAGCGGGCTAAACTATCCTGTCAGACAAGAGAATTTTTTCGAAATATTTCCTTTTACAAAATTTTTAATTATTCACGTGCATTTTGAAGAACAAATGAATGAACTGAAGTTATGTTATAACAAATAATAATAAATGCAGGAAATATAACAGCAAAATTAATTTTTTCAAAGGTTTTAACATCAATACATTTAAAATTTGACAATTTATGTATTATTTATAACCAACAATTATATTGTCTTGAGTGAATGTAAATTGATAAGCAAAAAGAACAATCTGCGAATTCGATTTTTTGTAATAATTTTTAAAGCGACATTTCAGGATTTCAAAACGCAATGTGAAGAAGTTAATGAAATTTCTTCGAAACTTTGTTTAAATATTTTACCTTTGAGAAAATTAAATTCAAACATGACAGAAGACCCAAGAAAACATTATGCTTGTAGAAAAAGAAAAGAATTTACTGATTCATTTGCGGATGTCACTATTAGCAAGCTTTCAAAGCTTTATAATGTAACTTTGTCAAAAGGAAACGACTATGATGTTTGTGATCAATGGATAAATAATTTTATTTTTGATTTTCAAAACTTTGCATTAATTTCTGAAAAATCCGCCTTTTGACTATTTTAGCTGAATCATTTACAAAAAAAACTTTACTTTCAAAACTTTCAGGAGCAACTTCGTACACGATTGATGAAGCGAGAAAATTAGAACAAAATAAATGAATGTACAATTTACCTGATCTGTATAATGGTCATCCAGTAAGCAGTAAGAAGATATAAAAGTAGCTCAACACTTTTACTTGAATGATGATTTCGACTGTTCCAGGCAAAGTCCTAATAAAAATTATGCTATTAACGTTGATATCGATGGTAAAAAAGAAAAAAAAGTGAATCGTCTTTTAACTCTGAACATAAGAGAAATTATTAAATTAAAAAAAATATCCTGACATAAATATTGGTAGATCAAAGTTTTACATGTTGAGACCAAAATGGGTAATAATTAAACCACAAAGAGAAATGTGCGTTTGTATATACTGTGCCAATTTCGAAATGTTTCTAATTGCATTGAAAAATTTAAGAAAAGAACGCTTCTTCGATACACTGGAACTCCCAAGAGAGTCACTCGCAGAGTCTTATGTGTCTCTCTTGGAGAGTGACCTTGACCTTTTGAAAATGAAAACATTAAGGGCCGTAGGGTCTATGAAAAGAATATTTGTACGTCAACATGAAAGGGGCCCATTCATTCTATTTATAATTTATGTACACGGTTATAATTCTTTTTTATTTTTTACAAATTTATATTTATAAGTTTAACAAATTTTATTAATACGAAAAGAAAAATTTATATGCTAACTTTTTGTTCAATTTTTTCTTCTGATGTAAATATATTCTAAAATCATAATTAAATCAATAAATTTTCAAGTACACATTTTTTTTATTTATTTATTATTTTCATTAATTAAAAATGAATACAGTTTTCTAAAAAATATTAAATTAATATTGAATCAACTCATTCCAAAAATTCTGATCAAAGTATAATTTTAAAAAATGTTTAGTATAAATTCTTTTTGGTTTGATAAATTTTATTTAACAATAAAAAAATTTCAAACAAAAAATCTTCAAAAATGGTTTTAAATATGTAAATAATCAGGGCCTTAAAGGAACATTTAAAATTTACGCTCCTGCTTTTCGTTAGTTGATTTTGATCCCGCCCATCTGTACCCCCCTGACGTCTTTAAGAGCAGCGACCACAGCTGGTGACTCTCTTGGGTCGGACTCTCTTGGAAGTTCCAGTGTATAAAGGAAATTCAGTGTTACGTTCCGAGCGAGGATTTTAAATAAAATTAAATTGTTTAAATAAAATAGATTTTAAAACCAGTTAGCTGATTAATCAGGTTGGTAACGCCAGATCTTTATTTTTATTGTAGGATCGTAATCACTTGTCAAATCTACGGGGTTTGCGTTAAACAACAAGATACATACTTATCTTTATTAATATATTGTTTATAATAATAATAACGGTTACAAAGTTACAATTGTTACACATTGTTACTTACGTTTTATAATTCGGTTATCGTTGAAATAAGAGTAGGAAAGTCGTTATAATGATTGGTTCTTGAATTGGCTTTGTTCCAATTAATTAGAAATTAACAGTTTGTTATGTTACACTTATACATATAACTGTCACAACTTTATAGTTCTTTTACGTAAATTTCAATACTTTTCACCGTTTCTAAGCGTTACTTAACGTCACTTATAATTAGACTTTCACAATAATAGGGTACAATTCGAATTGCAATTACCGATTAATGAAAGTATACAGCAACTCGCGTTTTAACCGAAGGGTCCGCACTGAACTACACTGCAACTTTTTACAATCCTCTTGAAATTGCCCAGGTTTATATAGGACTTTTAGCCAGAGATGGGTATGTAGAAAACATCGCGTATAATACAAGGTATTTTACGTGTATAATACACGTATAATACATGATTTTTCTACATGTGTATTATACATAAATTTAATTTAAAGAAACATAACCTTTAATTTGCTTGTTGTTAACCTTTTTAACAGTTTTGAATTTGTAATTTTCATATTTCAATTAATGATCGTTGTAAAAATAAAATAATGTTTTTAATTGTCTGAATTGAAAAGATTTTGTTAGTCCATACAGAAACGCGGTTTCAGGATTGGAATTACTAAAGTAATGTAATGACAGGCGGCAAGACGTGTGTTACAGCCATTTTGCCAGTAGAGGGTAGAAGCAAGCAGGGAGCGAAAAAGCTCAGCTGTCAAAATGATTCACATTACATTGCTATGGTAATTCCAATGCTGCAACCGTGTTTCTGTATGAACTAACAAAATCTTTTCAATTCAGACAATTAAAAACATTTATATTTTACTTGAATAAAACGAAATTGTATTTTAAACCTTTTTGAAAACAATTTTTTGGAGTTGTACATATTTATATTTTAATCTTTAAAGTTTATTTATTTGAAAATATCAGTTAAATCAAACATGTATCAAATATTATTTAATAAATTTTTACTTCAATATTTATTTTTAACTAAAAATCAAAATTTAATATTACTTTTAAAATTGCATTCTTATTTGTTAATAATTTTTATCAATCATTTTTTACATTTAAATGGAATAAATGAAATATATTTTCAAAATTACCATTTGAATAGAAAAGAATCCGCTTTTGGTAAAGAAGAGAGCGCCGCTGCACTGCGCGAACTGTATACCGATTATGCGCAGCATTGAAAAAAGTCTATGCCGCATTGGACTTACATTTAACAGTTAATCTTAACTTATTTTTTTTAAACTTCATTTTCACACTCACTATTAGTATTTTTTCATTCCTTTAACTCGTATTTTGATTCACTGACACTAATTATTTACTCCTGTCACGTATTTTCTTTTTTTTAAAGCTTAAAACTTGCACCGCATTGGGACCTCTTGAATACCGCATTCACTACGACACCCAATGCGCTATTTCGCGAATACCGCATTGACAGGTAGGCACTTGCAATGCGGAATCCCGTACCTCTTAATACTTTTTTTTACAGGGAAGGTGGGAGACCAGATTACAATCAGCGGAATTAATTGTGCTAAATTTCAAAAAAGGATGAAAATGTCAAAAATCCCTGGCGGGCGGGTTTCACTGAACATCTACCTAATTCGGTAGACGTTTGGTAATTGGTCTAAAATATAAATAAAAAAGCAGAAAAAATGGCTTTCTTTACGAGGGAGGAGTTTCAACTTTTTTTTATTGGTCTAAAACATCCATTTTTTCTTTTGGGAGTTGGAACTATGTGTTATGAATTATAATATATTTCTATAAAATTCATCTTGAAAAGTTCGTTTTCCTATTTAGGGCCGTCCATAAATTACGTAACACGTTTTTAGTAAAATTTTGAACCCCCCCTCCCCCTATGTAACAAGTTGTAACAAATTCGTTTACCCCCCCCCCTATCATTGTTACGTAATTTTTAAAAATATTTTTCTTACTAACAGTTTTCTAAACAAATCGATTCGCGAAATTATTCGATTTTAACTTATGAGCAATTCCAGGCCAAGTGATCATGAGACTTTTCGATAATTTAAGCAATATTAAAATTACTTTCTGGATTTTTTTCTTTATAAACATGGAATAAAAGTTTATTCAATATTTTCATAATTTTGTTTTTTTTTCTTAAAAGTGCTTCTTATGATAAGTATTTTCCAAAAAAGATTACCTTAATCGGTTAACAAGAATAAAAGTTACATACCTTATAAAGGAACAAATTCAGAAAGTATTTTTAATATTGCTAAAATCATCGAAAAGTCTCATGATCACTTGGCCTGGAATTTCTCTTGTATTGAAGTGGCGGCAAAGGGCAGCTTTTCAAAAATTGAGCCTCCCAATTCAATAACTCGATCTGCGCTCGGACGATCAGTATGAAGGTTGTCAAAAGCTCCAAAATATGACAAAAATTAAAAGTTAAAATAAAATTTTTTTAAAAACACTATCTTATAGAGAATGAAAATCCGCATCTTTTTTCTCTTGAGAATTTTTTTGTAAAGTAAATATTGTAGACAATAGAGACAAAAAACAAGAAAATTTTCATTACTCGATTTCATTGATTTTTGAAACATAAAGCGTCATAAGTTGGACAAATATTAACGGATTTTTACAAAAATTGGTATGCATGCGTATTATGGTCTGCTAAAGACGATGAAATGATAAAACTATTAAAAATGACCCTTGGTTAAATAATATTTAATTATAAATCAATGAGTGTCGGTAATGACAGTTTCCTTTTTTCGTCGACAAAAAGTCTGCACGGAATTTTCGAATTGAACAAACTTCCAGTGAGAAATTTGTTCATTATGAATCAAAGAAGTTTTTTGGAAAGTTTGGTGCAAATTGATGGAAAAATATCAAAAATATATTACAAAAGAAAAAAGATAAAGAATTAGAAAAAATAGCCATTAGAAAAACAGTGCTCCAGTCACGACTTTCAGGTGTTTTCATGTATTATTTTTTGACAGTTTTTTTCTTGCTAATAAGTTAATGCTTTTTTAACCAAAAGTTTGTTAAAAAAATGTTTATTTAAATTGTATTCTGCAATTATCTCGAGAAATTATTTGTTTTTATTTTTTATTATTATCTCGAGAACTTATTAGCAAGAAAAAAAACTGTCAAAAAATAATACATGAAAACACCTGAAAGTCGTGACTGGAGCACTGTTTTTCTAATGGCTATTTTTTCTAATTCTTTATCTTTTTTCTTTTGTAATATATTTTTGATATTTTTCCATCAATTTGCACCAAACTTTCCAAAAAACTTCTTTGATTCATAATGAACAAATTTCTCACTGGAAGTTTGTTCAATTCGAAAATTCCGTGCAGACTTTTTGTCGACGAAAAAAGGAAACTGTCATTACCGACACTCATTGATTTATAATTAAATATTATTTAACCAAGGGTCATTTTTAATAGTTTTATCATCTCATCGTCTTTAGCAGACCATAATACGCATGCATACCAATTTTTGTAAAAATCCGTTAATATTTGTCCAACTTATGACGATTTATGTTTCAAAAATCAATGAAATCGAGTAATGAAAATTTTCTTGTTTTTTGTCTCTAGTGTCTACAATATTTACTTTACAAAAAAATTCTCAAGAGAAAAAAGATGCGGATTTTCATTCTCTATAAGATAGTGTTTTTAAAAAAATTTTATTTTAACTTTTAATTTTTGTCATATTTTGGAGCTTTTGACAACCTTCATACTGATCGTCCGAGCACAGATCGAGTTATTGAATTGGGAGGCTCAATTTATCGACTACAAAGAGATTAAGTTCCTTATAAGTATTATGTAACAATAATGATTAGCACCCCTCCCTCCCATGTAACATATGGTAACATTTTCTCGAACCCCCCCTCACCCCTAAACGTGTTACGTAATTTACACGGAAAAAAAAAGTCCATCAATCATTAATAGACTAGTATATTACTTTGAGACGGGACACAAAATCATTGAATGGATAACATACTTGGAGTCACAATATATAAAACTCGTTCACTAAAATTTAGAAAACTGTCTATTAAATTTTCCATGACTATCAAAAGCATTCAAAAAATTCAACTTATTCTTTCAGAATTATCCCTAATTTTAGACACTATTTGGTACAGAATAAACACATTTTTTCGTTGCACAGTTCCGATATTTTATTTACACTCTTAGACGCTTTAGACCAATACATTTTCGCACTTATAATAACTACACGTAGAAACGCACACTTATAACACTTTAAGTTTAGAAGCGAACTGTTCTTATATACCAAATAACAAAATTTTTCACAACTTGTGAGAAATGATTTTGCACTAATAACTACTTTTTAATTAGCGAGAAATATAAAAGAAAATATATTTTCATCGAGGTCAATTTCTAGACGCAATCAAACTGCAAATTATTAGTTAAGTTAAATATTCACATTACACATAATAGTATATAGGGATTTGTATAGCAGACAGCAAAAACACATGGACTATAGAGAAACCGGAAGAAATGCGCATCG
This sequence comes from Leptopilina drosophilae, assembly GCA_032873175.1. Classification (NCBI taxonomy): domain Eukaryota; kingdom Metazoa; phylum Arthropoda; class Insecta; order Hymenoptera; family Figitidae; genus Leptopilina; species Leptopilina drosophilae. Next base: position 10,849,475 of record CM065480.1, read on the forward strand.
GTACACTGCGCAACAATGCGCTGGTGAAGAGCACCGATTTAGACTACGAGTCAACTAACGTTTCACAAACTTTACTAATGATTCGTAAACATTCAAACATTCATTGATATAATAATTCACCATTAAATCTAAAACAATTGGTCACATACTGGCATTCTAATCATTCCATGACTCTTTTTTAATACTTCAATGATGTTTTTCAATCGTTAAGTGAAGTTAAGTAACCATCAACGGAAAAAGAGTCCCGTCTCAAAGTAATATACTAATCCATTAATGGTTGATGGACTTTTTTTTTCCGTGTATGGACGGCCCCTGTCGTGTTTTGAATGTGATAAAACAGAACGGCGTACAAATGCCAGTCCCGCCATCTGTCGTCACTAATGCGCGGCTATCTATTATTGTTATCGACACTTTACACAAAAAATGAAAATTATTACTTTAATTAATGTTTGTATTATTAATATGCAATAATTAACAAAACTTAATAATAAATTAAATACTTTAAATATAAAAGAATATTTATTGGCTGCTATTTTTAACATTTCACACTAATTTGCATTACAAATTAATTAATTTCACACACTATGTCAACTGTCAGGTTAGCTCTTTTACATCTTACACATGAATATTTAATTATTCACAACATAATTTATCCTAATTATTGGATAAATTAACACTTTAACACTTTATTTATTATTTCCAACGGTTTCTTTCTACATTTTCTGCTTTTTTATTTACATTTTCGACCAATTACCGAACGTCTACCAAAAGTATACCGAATTTATGTGCAGAAACTCAATTTATTATGCATACCCAGCGGGCACAAAGACAAAAAACGTTCTTTGAACGTCTGTAGAACGTTTGATGTCTGCCAATTTACGTTCTAAGAATGTCCGAACGTTCCGAAACATTTTTGGTACGTTCGGACGTTCTTAAAACTTAATACGGCAGACATTCAACGTTCTACAGACGTTCAAAGAACGTTTTTTGTCCTTGTGCCCGCTAGGTATAAATATAAGTATACATGCAAGTAATTATTATTAATTATATCAAAAACAAACTACCTGACATTATGGTGTTATATAAAACGATTAATAGTTTCAAAAGCTATTCAGCTTTTGAAATTATATATCACTGAATAATAAATTTATATTAATTTTTAAATATATTATTTACCTTAAAGTCCTCAATTATCTAATATTTAAATAATAATATTAATTTAAATAAATAATTTCCTTGAAATTCCCTAGAAAAATGTTACTTGATAAACCAGATTGTGCTCTCACTTCGAATTCCGATTACACTCATGTTTATCTAGTAACATTTTTTCTAAGGAATTGAAGAAAATTACCAAGCAGGAGGTTGGGTTTTGAAGCAATTTTTCTAGAACATAAGGGATATTTCATACATTGTGAAAATTCACAATATTTGAACCAATGAAAATTAATGACTTCAATTTAATAATAATCTAGCAAGAAATAATAATTATCAATGATCGAATATCATATGGATCAAGAAGATAATTATTCTCGTTCATATTAATTATAGAAATTACATTTATTTTTCTATTATCTTTTTGATCATGCGACACTTGTCGCAAAGACATAGTTCGTTGATTCGTCTTACTCCTTCATTCATATGAGTAGTAACACGTGTTAATGAATCATATGAATGAATTATTATAATATTTAATTATGATTTCTGTCTTATGCCTTTTAATTATAGGATTTGTAATAAGTAATGCAATAATTTGAACCATGTCTTTGGACATTGGTTAAATATTACATTTATAATTTTTTTAAATTAATTAATTAACTAAATTACGGAGTTTTGTGAAATTATATAAGTTTTAAAATATGTTGGGATATAACATTCAGAAAGATCTATTCTCAGCCGTAATTTGTTCTCCTTCAACTGAACCATTAGTCTCATACACCCAGAAAGCTGACACTGCATATATATATATATATATATATATATATATATATGGGTCATTCCATACGAAAAGGCAAATGACTGTGTCCACTCGTGGTTTGAAGCAATTGCAATGTTAAATAGCTCAAAATTTAGCATTTTTTACGTAGAATCGAATGCCGATGGGCTATTTTTGGCATTTTCAAAATGGCGACCACCACAGCCAAATATATGCCATAAATTTAAAAAAAAAAAGTTAATCTTCAAAAACTCTAACATTTTGTTATGTAAATTAGTTACAAACGCTAATTTTCAAATTTCTGTATCCCCTGAATACAAATTTGGAGTAATTTGTGATCTGAATCCCAAAATTCAAAATGGCAGATCCAAAATGGCGGACTAATTTTTCAAATTCAATAAATTCAATTAAATTAGGCTGAATGTTGTTACTCGGGGGTTTTTGGGGTCGCTGAATACGAATCCAAGGTCAGAATTTAAAAATTCAAAATGGCGGATCCAATATGGCGGCAGATTTTTTTTTTAAATTGTTGAAATCAGATGAATATTGTTACTCGGGGGTTTTTGGGGTCGCTAAATACGAATCCAAGGTCAAAATTTAAAAATTCAAAATGGCGGATCCAATATGGCGGAAGATTTTTTTTTAAATTGTTGAAATCAGCTGAATATTGTTACTCGGGAGGTTTTCACGGTCGCTGAATACGAATCCAAGGTCAAAATTTAAAAATTCAAAATGGCGGATCCAATATCGCGGAAGATTTTTTTTTAAATTGTTGAAATCAGCTGAATATTGTTACTCGGGAGGTTTTCACGGTCGCTGAATACGAATCCAAAGACAGAATCAAAGAAAAGTACTAAAATGGACTGATTGAAACTTATTTTACTTCTCTTTCTGAAAGAAGAGTCCTGAAAAGGACTGATTGAAAATTATTTTACTTCTCTTTGTGAAAGAAGAGTCCTAAAAAGGACTGATTGAGACTTATTTTACTTCTCTTTGTGAAAGAAGAGTCTTAAAAAGGACTGATTGAGACTTATTTTATTTCTCTTTGTGAAAGAAGAGTCCTAAAAAGGACTTATTGAGACTTATTTTACTTCTCTCTGTGAAAGAAGAGTCCTAAAAAGGACCGATTGAAATTGATATTGAATCAATATTTAAAGGTGACGCACTCTTTAGCACTGGAATATGCTCTTATTTCGAGTTCTGTATCTGACACAGAAATAAAAGCGTGTTTTTTTTGGATTTGTGGAACTGCTGGTGCATTTTTGAAACGTAAATTTAATCGCTTTTTAATTGTTTCGTGATGTTTATCATCGTAATAAAAAAAAGTGATGTTTTTAATATTATTCCTTGCCCAATCATAAAGCTGGTGAGGTGTTAAAATACTGTTGAGCGATGATGCTTGGAGACTTGCTCTTCGTGCTTGAATTTTCAAAGTAGCTCCTATTCCATCATGAGGGCCTTTTCCATGGGCAGTTACATGAAAGTGCCACTCAGCTTTTATTCCAAAATCTGTATGATGCTTCATAAGATCGATCATGTTATATTTATTTTTAAAATGCTGCTTGGCTCCATCAGAGACATAGAAAATTTTCTTTACTTGATGAGATTTTTTAATATGTTCAGTTATGAAAGAATTGGAGATGTAGACAGCAACTGAATCATGACTTAAGCAATCTGAAAGAATGATAAGATTTTCGTGGCATAATTCTCCATCTTTACAATAATAATAAACTACTGTGTATACAGTAGTTTGATTATTGTTGTAGTGGAATGCTTGAGCTGCATCTTGCACAAGAAAGGCATAATTTTCAGAAAAATCACACAAAACGAGAAATTCTCCATCTTTCAGTGTACTTTTCAGTTCGTTGAAATATGCCGTTTGTTTTTCATCTATGAAATTTTGCGGTTTTAGCTTCTCTAAATTACTACCAAGTTCTATAATTAAATCTTCTCTGCTCGATGATTTCGTCTGCATAGTTGCTCTATCAGTTGTGCACCATAAACTGTACTTAATTTCAGGAACGTCACAACCTTGTAAAAGATCAAGCAGATAAGTTTTCAATTTTTCTGTTCCAGCACATGATTTACAATTATTATAATGACAAATATCTTTTGGTTCTTCACAAAGCAGAAAATTCAGGCAGTCATGGTATGTTTGAAGAGGGAATTCGGCATCTTTGGTTAATTTTGGTAAGTTTATTGCATTAAGCATAAGCTTACAGTTTTGGTGCAAAACACACACGCATACAACATGACTACCGCCTTCTCCAGCTAAAATACAATTACCTGGTCGTAATTCACAAAATTTTGATATCCCGATCTTTATGTCTTTATTTTCTTGTCGAAATTTTGTGTGCAATACTCCTAAATTGAATAATATTAATCTCTTTTGTTTTAGAATTTTTCTCCCATTAACCACTATTGATTTTTTATTTTTCATTCCAGGAAGTATTCTACTATTGTCGTCGTTTTCATAAAAATCTAGTACCTTATTTATATGCGCTTCTGGCATTGCATTTCCAACTTTCGGCATAGGTCTCGAAAAAGAGCCGTACAATTTTTTCAAATCTTTTGCTGTTCTAACAGATTTAGTACTTGTATTAAATTCCGTAGAAATTCGTTCAATTGTCCAATTTGATGGTAAAACCGTTAATATCGCAATTCTATCGGGATCATATAATGGAAGTGATTGAAATTTTTTTTTCAAACCTTCCAAAATGTCTAATAAATCATTTTCTGCAGAAAAATTGGTTGAATTTTGAGCGGTAGGTTCATTATTCTCGTTACTTGAGTTTTCTGTACTCATAGAATTAATTGAATCACAATTTTTACTGGAACTGACAGATTCGTCGTTAAAATCTGAATTTGATAGTCTTCTGCATTTACAACATATCAGCGAATCGTCAGGAAATGTTGGAAATTTGTTTATTAAAGTTTTAGAAAATTTCCTTAAACTCTTACCTCTATGTCCTTCTAAATTTAAAGGATTAATACACCTATCTTTTTTTACAATAATCCTATCTTGAGTGTCCATCATTGAAAGAGAAAAAAAGTCCTAAAAAGGACAGATTAATATTTATTTCAAAATTTTTGCCTCTTAATAGTTTCCGAAAATTGTTGAGATTTTAGAACAAAAATAAAAAACCAGAAGACGGAAAAAGGAATGAAGATAAAAAAAAGAAAACAAATTGGAAAGGAACTAAGTAGGATTCATAAAACCTAGGAGTAAATCGGAAATATATGATTTGATTGGATTATATCTGACTGTATGAACAAGTAGTTTTGAGTATGGTGATATCTACACGATAGAAAGCGTAGGCAGTTAGAAATGTAGTAAATAGTCGATTCCTCTCTTGGTGCTCTATGGCTCGATGTGGAGGGAGGATGTTGAATAGTGGGGTCAAATAGTTCGCTGATTGGCTCAAACCGTCACGTGAGAATTGCACACATCCTGATACTGAGATGCCAACGACCGTCACTAAACGTAACTGCGCTTGCGCTGCAAACCTTCTATTAATGGTAGAATAAAGCGCGTCTATTTAAAAAGCTTTACGGTATATATTATAATTATTAAAATATTAAGAAAACAAATAATTTTTTTTTTTCTAATACAATATTATATAAAATTTTAAAAATTAATAATAATAATTAAATAAAAATAATAATATGATTTAAAATTTTGGAAATTAATAATGATTATTAATAATTTCTCAGATATTTAATAATATATTGAAAGAAAAAAAATTATTTGAAATGTATTCTTTAAGATGTATTATAATTACAATATATGTATAGCGTTTTAAACAGTCGCGCTTTATCCTACCATTAAGAGAACGTTTGCAGCGCAAGCGTAGTTGCGTCTAAAATTCTTGACGCTTCTTACAACTATTTAACTATTACTTACATTGCGAAGTAAATTAGTAAATAAAAAAAATTTGATCACTTCTCCTTAAGACATTTCTTAATCTCTTTCAACAATGGATTTTTAAGTCAAGATTAATATAAACAAAGTTAGACAAGTATAACTTAAAACGACATAAAGGTAAGAACTTAAAAAAATTTCTAAAACCGTGTATAAGTCATGTAAAAATTTTCCTGACGTTTCACTGATTATGATTATAATGTAAATGAATATCATTTTTTGATTTTAAAGCCAAATTTTACAGTCCATGTATAAACGATAATTCTCTTAATTATGTAAGTGCAGTAAATTAAATCATCTTTATTAATGAAACTATTCTTAAAAATTACCTTAATTTGTTTGAAGAAAGTATTCTTTTATTAGTATCACGTAAAATTACAGTCATTAAAATCATCGCCTAATTGTATTAATTACCTAGAATCCAACCTTAATTTGTCAGTAACATTAAAGTCATATTACATTATTATATAAAGTACAAATGTTTTTATGTACTTTTCTTAATAATATTAGGATAATATTACATTATCATTACATTTAATAATACTATAATGTTAGGTAATAATTGTGATTTAATCTATACTTTAGGTTTAGAAAGTTTTGAAAGCCATTATTAATTCATTTGTCAGTCATTTTAGAACCCTCTTTATGAATTTTTGCATTCTGTCTTTGGATTCGTATTCAGCGACCGTGAAAACCTCCCGAGTAACAATATTCAGCTGATTTCAACAATTTAAAAAAAAATCTTCCGCCATATTGGATCCGCCATTTTGAATTTTTAAATTTTGACCTTGGATTCGTATTTAGCGACCCCAAAAACCCCCGAGTAACAATATTCATCTGATTTCAACAATTTAAAAAAAAAATCTGCCGCCATATTGGATCCGCCATTTTGAATTTTTAAATTCTGACCTTGGATTCGTATTCAGCGACCCCAAAAACCCCCGAGTAACAACATTCAGCCTAATTTAATTGAATTTATTGAATTTGAAAAATTAGTCCGCCATTTTGGATCTGCCATTTTGAATTTTGGGATTCAGATCACAAATTACTCCAAATTTGTATTCAGGGGATACAGAAATTTGAAAATTAGCGTTTGTAACTAATTTACATAACAAAATGTTAGAGTTTTTGAAGATTAACTTTTTTTTTAAATTTATGGCATATATTTGGC